>JAUMJL010000377.1:3787737-5050316 GCA_033558185.1 Dromococcyx pavoninus | reverse complement strand
GGTGCTGCGCCTCTCACTAGCGCCCCCCCCCCCCCCCCTCGCGCCGTGCTTCCCGCTAGCGACGCGCCCCTCTGTGGTGCTTCCCTCTAGCGCCCCGCCTTGCAGGGGCTCCCCCTAAAGGCGCGCCCCGGTACTGCGCCTCCCCGCGGAAGGCGGGGGCGGGGGGGATGCACTGGCTCCTCAGATGACGTCACCGACCGCCCCGCCCCTTGACGTCACAGCTGCTCTGCCCACATCAAGGACCGCGAATGGAGGGAGAGTGCAGGGGTCACTGTAAATTCCCTTTCCCACAGCATTCAAAGCCATAGAGGCAGGTGAAGCAATGCCAGTCGTTGGATCCATAACAATTTTCAAACTCCAAACTCACTGTTGCCCAGCGTTTTCCCAGCCTGCACCACATTCCTGAGATGACTTCACCAACCGCCCCAGCCCATGATGTCACAGTGGCTCTGCCCACATATCAAGGACCCGGAATGAATGCAAAGGGAGTGGTTGCTATACCTGAAAATGAGGAGAGAACTCAGCAAGGCACACAAAATGGGTTTAAATTTGAAGAGTTTGGGATGAAATTGAATTAATGGTCCTGGAAGTGATGCTAAAAATGCTGCTGAAATGAAAAAAGTGTTAGTGTGTTGGAATTTGTGGGATAAATGGAAAATGTGTATATTTGGATTTGCTTTATCCATAAACACCCTTTCCCAAAGCACTCAAAGCCATAGTGGCAGGTAATGCAATTCCAGTCAGTAGGTCCACAAAGCTTTTCAAATTCCAAATTTGCAATTTCCCAAGTTTTTCCCAATCTGTGTCACTCTCCTCAGATGATGTCACCAACTCCCCAGTCCCATGACGTCGCAGTGGCTCTGCCTGCATCAAGGACCAGGAATAAACACTAAGTGTGAGGTCCCTGTACCTGGAATTGAAGAGAGAACTGCATGAGGTGCACAGAATGGGTTTAATTTTGAAGAGTTTTGGATGGAATTGAATTAATATTCCTAGAAGCAATGCTAAGACTTCCCCTGAAATAAATAAAGCATTTGTGCATTGGAATTTGGGGGGTGTAAATGGAAAATATATGTATCTTTGGATTTGCTTTATCCATAAATTCCCTTTCCCAAACAATTCAAAGCAATGGTGGCAGGTGAAGCAATGCCAGTTTTTGGATCTACAAAGATTTTCAAACTTAAAACTTGCTGTTTCCCAACTTTTTCCCAATCTGTACCCCATTCCTCAGATAACGTCACCAGCCGCCCCAGCCTGTGATGTCACAGTAGCTCTTCTCATATCAAGGATCAGGAATTAATGCAAAGTGTGGGGTTGCTGTACCTGAAACTGAGGAGAGAACTCTGCAAGGCACAAAAAAATGGGCTTAATTTTAAAGATTTTAGGATGGAATTAAATTGATGTTCCTGGAAGTGATGTTAACAATGCTGCTGAAATGAATAAAATGTTTGTGTGTTGGAATTTGGGGCGTAAATGGAAAATGCGTGCATGTTTGGATTTGTTTTATCCATATTTCCTTTTCTAAAGTATTTAAAGCAATAGTGCTGGGTGAAGCAACGCCAGTAGTTGAAACTCCCTATTCCCCAACTTTTAAAAAGGTTTTCAAGCATATACGTGCCACCAGCACCCTTGTGGTGTCACACTTACTTCTGGGCTTTGCCAAGGATTGTTTGCTTTGCTTTGGGCAAGTCATAGATTGTCCTGAGTTGGAAGAGACCTACAAGGATCATTGAGTCCAACTCCTGTCCCTGCATAGGACCCCAACTTTCACACCATGTGTCTGAGGGCCTTGCCCAAATGCTTCTGGACTATTGTCAGGATTGGTGTCATGACTGCTTCCCTGGGAAGCCGGTTCCAGTGTTTCACCACCCTCTGGGTGAAGAATCTTCTCCTAATATCCAACCTAACCCTCCCCTGTTGCGTCTTACTGCCATTCCCTCAGGTCCTGTCATTGGTTGCCAGAAAGAAGAGATCAGCATCTGCTACTCCTCCCCTTGTGAGGAAGCTATAGACCATGATGAGGTCTCCTCTCAGTCTCCTCTTCTTCAGGTTGAACAGACCAAGTGACTTTAGCTGCTCTTCATACAACTTCCCCTATAGACCCTTCACCGACTTTGTGGCCTCCTCTGGACACTCTCCAGTAGCTTTAGATCCTTTTTATACTGTGGCGCCCAAAATTGCACACAGTGCTCATGTCATGGAATCATAGAGTGGTTTGGGTTGGAAGGAATCTTAAAGTTCATCTAGTTCCAACCCCTGCTATGGGCAGGGAGACCTTCCACCAGATCAGGTTGCTCAAAGCCTCAAAGCCTTTCTTTTACTTTAAAACTTCAGAGTTTCTAGAATCAGGATCCAGAGCTATGGTCTTATAGGAAGAGCTGAAAATGACCACCTCTTCCCTGAACCAATGTGGATGTCCGTGTGCGTGCGAGGGGAAGGCTCGAGCCTGGGTACAAGGGGAATTGTCCTCTGAGTGAGGCAGCTGCACTTCCTACAGACACACTCAATTCACAGCATAATGGCAGCAGCAAAGGAAGGCTTGGAAGCATGTGAGAAAGTACAAAGCCTTTGCTTCAAAAGTTGTTCTCCAGGGAAAGGTTCTGTACAGCAGCACAAGTGCAAGAAGACAGGAGGATGTTTCAATTTAGACCAGCAAAATTATACCGAAGAAAGAGTAGATCTATTCTCAGATCAGGGAAGGGACTTCTCTGTGCAACATGTGCCAGTGCCTCCCCACCCTCACAGCAAAACATTTCTTCCTAATATCTAATCTAAATTTCCCCTTTTTCAGCTTTAAACCGTTCCCCCTCTTCCTATCCCTGCGCTCCCTGATCAAGAACCCCTCTCCAGCTTTCCTGGAGCCCCTTTCAGTACTGGAAAGCTGCAGTAAGTTCTCCCTGAAGCCTTCTCCAGGCTGAACAAGCCCAATTCTCTCAGCCTGTCCTTGTATGGGAGGTGCTCCAGCCCTCGGATCATCTTTGTGGCCTCATCTGGACTTGTTCCAACAGATCCATGTCATTCCTGTGCTGAAGACTCTAGAGCTGAATGCAGGACTTCAGGGGAAGTCTCACCAGAGCGGAGCAGAGGGGCAGAATTGCCTCTCTTGCCCTGTTGGCCAAGCTGATTTTGATGCAGCCTAGGATACAACTGGCTTTCTTGGCTGCAAGCACACAATGCCAGCTTATGTTGAGCTTATGATCCACTAGGATCCCCAAGTCCTTCTCCTCAGAGCTACTTGTCAGGCCATATATTTATTATTGATTTAATAAAAAGAAAGTGCAGAAGCAATTATTATAGTCAATTCACTTCTTTTTCTTGCTGTCAATTTTGTTCTTTTAAAAAATGACATTATAAGGATGCATGATCCAAACAAAATTCCTCTTCCTTTTTTTTCCGATTTCCAATCTGAAAAATAAAATAGTGCAAGAGAGGGCCAAGGAGTTGTGACAGAAATATCCATCATGAAATTTATTATAGGAGCTAAGAAAGTAATTGTTTACAAAATCAGTATGATAGGATTTGGAGAGTTTCCATAAGGAGAGATACTAGGGAACTCATGAACAGCTTGGAAACACTTCAGAGTCTTTTTTTCTTGTTATTATCTCTTAAGGGTAGTTCACTCTTAAGCTGAAAAAAACCCAGAATTTGTAGCTGCTGTTTAAGCACTCCATACCTTCCCTACAATGTTAGAGGTTGTAGCGAGGTGGATGTTTGTCTCTTCTCCCAAGTAACAAGTGATAGGATGAGAGGAAAGTGCCACAGGTTGCACCAGGAGAGGTTTAGATTAGATATTAGGAAACACTTCTTTATTGAAAGAGTGGTGAAGCACTGGTAAAGGCTGCCCAGGGTAGTGGTGGAGTCTCCATCCCTGGAGGGGTTCGAAACACGTGTAGCTGTGGCACTTCAGGACATGGTTTAGCAGGCACAGTGGGGTTGGGCTGATGGTTGGACTAGATGAGACTAGAGGTGTCTTCCAACCTTAATGATTTTATGATTCTGCAAATCCTTCCTAAGCAGACCAAAGCAATCAGAATGTCTGCCAAGGATCCATCCTAACAGGCTAACTTATAAAAGCTAGTGAGAACTTCAGGTTTCTATTAAGGCCAGAAAAACAATTAATCTGTGGTTGAGCTACAGGATGCTTAAAGTCAGATCTCCATTATGCACCAAAAAAAGGGCTTAATAACCATCCCAGACCATGCTTCCGTTCTCCAGTAGTTTGTTTTTTTTTTTTTTTAAAGAGCAATAAGCAGTTCAAATCTTTAAGAAACTGAAGAGCTGTTCCTCCAAACTTCCTGCAGTTTAACAAAATGTTACAGCTTGGGGGAATGAATTAAATATTCAACTTCAGAACCTGAAACAACATTTATTGTGGCAAAGGAAATTGTATTTATTTTAAGAGTTCGCTTTTGCTCTAGATGGCTTTATTTTTAGACAGTCAAAGTGAGGCTTTCATTTTATTTCTGATATTGCAAATAGAGATTTTCAATTTATGTTTTGAAGGAGTCAGAGAGCTTTCAAAAGATCATTCATGTAGGCTTCTCGTTATGAGTACTGCTAGGAATATTGCATCTAATGCAGCAGCCATTTTCAGCAGAGGTCTAGACAGAAAATGGCCTGAAAACCTGAGTGATCTTGGGTTTAGAAAAATGCTCGCTTTATGGTCTTGAACAGAAATCCTCGGTCCTTTGGTAGGTTGTACATAGTCTCGTGGCCACACTCTTATTGCCTTGGGGCAACTGATGGAAAATACTGAAACAATACAGGAACATTATTACAGAAAAGCTGAAAAACTGTAATTTGATCAATGAAATATCCGTATCTTGTTGATTTAAATGCCTCATTGAAAGCATATTGATAGTATTGGTTCTTTTTCCACAGAGGTTTGTATAGATAACGCATGACAACTATCCTGCAGCTGGCCAGGAAGGTGGTCGTGGGCTTGATTTAACAAGCATTAAGGAGGTGAAGGAAGCTGGGATCTGTGGGATAAAGCACCAAAGCTAAACATTTCATAAAATCATAGAACGCTTTGGGACAGAAGGGACATTTACAGGTCATCCAGTACAACCCCCCTGCAGGAGCAGGGACATCTTAAACTGGATCACGTTTCTCAGAGCCCCATCCATCCTGACCTTGAATGTTTCCAGGGATGGGGCCTCCACTACCTCCCTGGGCAACCTGTGGCAGTGTTTCACCACCTACATTGTTGAAAAATTCTTCCATATATCCAGTCTAAATCTATCCTTCCTTAGTTTAAAACCATTACCTCTCATCCAATCCCTGCATTACCTGGTAAAGAGCCCTTTCCCAGCTTTCCTGTAGCACTGTTTAAGTACTGGAAGGGTCCTATAAGGTCTCCTGCAGCCTTCTCTTCTCCAGGCTGGACAAACCCAACATTTCTACCAGCACAATCAGCAGGAAGGGTGGCAGGTAAGAGTACGCCAGAAAAGTCAGAGGAAGAGTCTCAAACTAGGAACAAAAGAGGAAGAGAATAGTGCTGTGTGGGAACGAGAGGAAGGGAGAGGTGTTAGACAGCAGATGGAAAGGGGAAATTAGACCAGTGGACCTGTGGCTGGTGGAGTTACATGGCTTGTGTAGTGAGGGGTGAGAAGAGAGACAGTGTAAATGAGTTTTATAGTAGGCATGGAAAATTGCAGGCATGTGACAAATGAAGAGGACAGGGAACAAAGTGGGGCAACTTTTTCTAAGAAAAAGAAGTAAGTAAAGAGAAATGGAAAGCAAAACAGTTGTTAGGGTCAGAAACAAGAATAAACCATGTGAAAGTGGACAGAAAACTTAATATGTGAAGATAGCAGGAAAAATGCAGAGAGATAATCAAAGAAAAGATCAGTCAGGAAACAAGGAAAGATGTAAGAACAGGATAGAAGCGGATCAACTGTGAGAAATCACACAGAAGACAATATATGGGTTGGCAGTTTATCAAAATAGTTCGAACTGGAGGAAACAGATTTCAGGTCAGTCCTGAATTATCTGTTGCACCATAAGTTGTATCTTTCTTTTGTTTTCTCATTGGGGCTGTTGGACTTTCGTAAATAAAGTTTTGGGGAGGCCAAAGCACTGGTAACATCACTTGGTCAACGCGCCAGAGACTCACTTGATGTAGCCTGTAATTTCCAAGTAGTGATGATGGCCTAAGGTGTCTCCTAATGTCTTCTGCTGGAGCAGCTCCCTCCCAGACATCTTGTGATCAATGTTAACTTCAGAAACTGGTGCCAGTCCCAGACTCCAGTGAGTTGTCAAGAGCCATGGTGGAGCTGCTGAGCAGCCTGCCCTAGAGCTCATTTTCTTTCCATGGAGTAGCTCTACTACTCAGTCTCTTGCTGCAGTTGTTCCACCATGTCTGCATAAGCACTCAGAGAAGTAGATCCTTGAAGTTTCCCCAAAGAAAATTAATTATTTATCCATTATTTACACTCCTGGCAAGCACTTTATTACCTGACTATGGCAGCGTGTGTGCTTGCTCTTATTCTCCTGCTGGAACACTCTTACGTAGGATTAATTTAGTCTTCAGTGAACCAGAAAGATGTTGGCAGAATAACTGATTTGATAGCTCAGTGATTCTGTCACGCTCTTGGTATGCAGGAGACCAAAATTTCCCTCTGTCGCCTAAAAAAGCATTACTCCTGACAGACTGGGAGGCATTGCTGACCATTTAACTCCTACCTCTAGAAGCATCTCAGGGAGAACTAGGAGAAAAACTAATGCCTTTTGTTTATCTTTGAGGGGGGGATGCAAGGACAAAAACACAGGCTTAGCAGAATTGAGATGTTTTATTTTGTTTGTATTGGGAAGGAAACCAAAATGGTCTAATAAGATACAAGTTTCATCTCAGAATTTTAAATAATAAATGTTTCTTCACTTTTATTTGAAGGTATTTTTAATTAAGAATGTCTCTTTAAAATGATGCTTTTGAAAAGAGTTATTTCTTTTTAATGTGCTTTAATTTTGAGGTGAGTAATTTTTAATGAATTCCTAGCAAACAAAATGTCACATTATTTACACAGCTCTTCTTGCCCAGAGAGGTTGTGGCTGCCCCATTCCTGGAGGTGGTCAAGGTCAGGTTGGATGAGGCTTTGAGCCCCTTATCCAGGGGAAGGTGTCCCTGTCCATGGCAGGGGGGTGGAACTGGATGGACTTTAAGGTCCCTTCCAACTCAAACCATTCTGTGATTCTCACAAACAAGCAGCAGAGTCAGCAACACTCCAATAATTATACCTTTTAACGTTGGCTTGCGTGACATGGATTTGAATGTTAGATGTTATTAAAAGAAAGATTCTTCAAGCTGTGAATTGATTAGTCAATGGAGCAAGGATTGGAAGATGAAAAGGAAGAGCAGAACACAGAAAAGCATGCAGAAGGTTGCTATCTTATGCACTTTATGACTAAAGCCCTGTCAATGGATGCCAAATTCAGGAATTTAGGAACAAAGACAGCAAACACTACTGCTCTAAAAAGTAGGATTTGAAATCCTCGTACATACTAAGGAAAGAGCAGTGTTTAATTGAGCTTGCCCAGAATACTTCAATAAAGGCAATTATAAATTGTGACATTTAAGAGCATTATTGCATAGTTACAGTATATTTTAAAAAAGGAAAGAAGATATTTTTCCTTCTCAAAAATGAGACATTGATGAGCTGCATTATTATTGGTTTTGTCATCGGTTATATTTATCTTTAGGGACATCACCCTTCCTTTCTGAGTTGAATAAGGACTTATTCCAGTAGCTGCTAAAGTTAATGGGATTCTTTTCCTTGTTTTCAGTAGATCACCAGGTGGACCTGGTAAGGCAAAAAGCTTGGACAAGTTGAACTATAAATATTATTAAGCAGACAGGCTTACAGTCTGCCCAGATTACCACTGAACCTCAAAAGTCATTTTGTAGAGGAAGACAGAAAAGATTATTCCCAGACTGCACTTTTCTTCTGGGCATTCAAGCCACAAGTGTCCCCAGACTGAATTCTGTAAGACCTCACTAGGCTGTAAACTGCTTATCCTTATTTGCTACATGCAGGAGCTGATATCCCAGATACTGTCCATAACTATGTTTTGGGGTATGCACACACACGTGTACAGTTGGGTTGCAGTTAGCACAGTGAGGAACAGATAGGCACAAAAAAAAAAAGTTAAATTATTAACATTTTCCATATAGCAAAAATACCTTTGATGTTAATTTCAAGAATCAAAATTAAATGATTTCAAGATGCCACTAAAGCAGTCTGGATTTTCCTCCCCATCAGCTGGCTAATATCATTTACATTTAATAACTTTAAAACTTTCTTTGTTCAGAGTTGCCAACATTAACAAAAAAACTGCTCTAGTCTGAAACATAGGTTTGACAAATACAGACATATCTGCTACAAATTTCTCTGAAACTCGTATAGACCCAGATCTCATTAAATTCCTCCTCGCGCTCCTTTGAGGAGGAATGGGAAAGAGATCTATATAGAAGAATCAACTGTAGGCGAGATGCAGAAGATACATCACATTGACAAATCTCATTCCAAGGAAAGATTAAGGAAGAGAAACAATAAAACTTACCTGATGTGATCCCAGAAACTCAAGTTACTTTCGGAAAATTGCTCATGAAATCTTGTCTGTACCAGGGTATGAATGTGTTCCTGACAATGCTCTTTTCATGTGTAGGAGCAGCTGAACTACTTCAGGGAAATTAGTATTGACAACTATAAGCAGATCAATCATTTAAGCGAGACACAGCTTTAGGGTCATTGCAAGCCCACTTTCAGAGTTTCAGGAGGCATCAGGCCTCCAAAGTGTCAGAAGAAAGTCCAGCAATTTTGGACGTGGTGTGCTGGAGGAGGTAGCTTGAGCGGCAGAAGTTGATGCCCTGATAAGTCAGCGTTGGCTCCGATGTGCTTCTTTTGCTTCCTCTTACCACTCTTTGAAGTTTTTTTGTTTGATTTATTTCTGTGGTTGCTTTCCGAATGTTTCTGGAAGTTTTAGCACCAGCCTTGAGCCCCATATGACTGGATGACTCAGAAAGGATAAATATATCTCTTTCCAGAGTTCCCAGGGGTTTGTTACTTTTGGTTCAGTGGTGACAGACTCTGAGAAATACACGCATTTCTCTGGCATGGTAGGAAGTCTGATTTTTATCTTATCTTGTCATAAAAATTCAAGAGAAATAGATGCATCTGGAAAAGCTGGCTATGACAACCTCAATATCATCAAGATTATGAATTAAGTATAACCTCTGCTGACATACTCCGTAGAAGCTCACAGGTCTACAATAGAAAACACAGCAGTCACACATCTGTTGTGCTCCCTTTGCATTAAGCAAGCTCCATGAAGGCATCAGAGAATGCATGCAACTTTAGAATGCTACCAACCCACCATGACTACATGCTGGTCTTATGAAGACAGTACCACAACTTCCACAGGAGGTGGAACAGGAAGAGTGAAAAGGATTGGGAATAATATGTTTAAGGCCAGGTTCGATGACGCTATCAGGAATGTGATCTAGTGAAAGTTGTCCCTGCCCATGGCAGGGGGTTTGGACTAGATGATCTCTAAAGGTCCCTTCCAACCCAAGTCATCTCATGATTCCATCATTCAATATGATGTGCTTCAGTTATTCCTAAGTCACCCAAAAGCCTGCTGTATATTATTGCTAGTTATCACAACGAGGAGCTAAACCTAGGCTGGTCTAACTGGGGACTGAAAGTCAAGAATGTGCTGAAGCTTCATTCTGAATGCTTTTTGGTGATGGTTTTGTAAATATTTCCAGGCATTTCCTAAAACAAATGAGGGAGGCCACTCGAAGTAATTTTATCTACAATATGTTTTAGATTCAGGGCATTCTGCTGTTAAAGAAGTTAAAGAAGGAAATTAATAAAAATACCGTTCACTTCCCATGCACAGGCATAGAATAATAAAATGGGTTGGGCTGGAAGGGTCCTTAAAGATCACCCAGATCCAAACCCCTTGCATGCCCAACAGTGAAGATGAAAGGGCTTTCCAAGAGGAGGTGAGATCAGAACCAAGAAGTAATGGAATTAATCAGAGCTGAGAAAACTCAGTTTTATGACAGAAATAAGTCAATGTTGAGATTTTAGAAGTAGGGGAACATTCTTAGAGTGGTGAGAAAAGGGAAATATTTTGATGGCAATAGTTTGGACCAATTGAACTGAAGAGGGAGCAAAAAGATTTGTTCAGAAAAGGGGAAAATCTTGAGAGAACCAGAGTAGGCTAGCATTGAGACAGTGTTGACTGTGAAGAAAGCTGACTTCTGAGAAATGCACAGTTGTAAGACTTGTGGGGGCTTTAAATGTAAGTAGAGAAGAAATGCAGTAACTGTTTTTTTTGACCTAGACAGCAGGGAGTGCCAATAGCAAGAGAAAAATGAAAGGAAATAAGAATATAGATGTGTACACCTTCCAAACAATTACCCTGTCGTCTAATTTAACTTTGCCAGAATGCTATTTCTTATATCTTTGCATATATACCCAGCACACTTCAGAATACCCAGAGCAACAAATATATTCTAATTTACCGACCAAAAAACATCAAGTAAAAATGATTCCTTAAATTAAGTGCAACTTGTCTAAATTAGTTCACTGAAACAAAACTATTTGAATAAGGGAAGTTTTGGTTTCATTTTCGAGTGGAGTTACATGCAAAATGTCAATCAGTAATATAAGAACTCCCTTTTTTCTTTTTTTTTTGTTTTTGCTTTAATAATTTGCAAGAGTGTTGGCATTTCCCAACACTTCCTTTCCTGTGTTATCTTGGGCTCCACAGAACATTCATTGTTGTAGCGCAAAAGATCATGATAAGGGCACAGCTGTGAACGTGACCGCTGCGTTTCCGTAATCTGTAACATGATAGTTGTTCTCCCTGCTTTCATGGTACAAAAGGCTACTCTAATGATCTTTACTGTTCTCTGTTTTTGGAGCAAATTAAAGATGATCCTGTTGGTTCTCCAATCGAGACTTTACCACCTACATTCTCTCTAGATACACATTAAAGTGCAAAGTGTTTTATTCTTGTTTATATTTAGGACAGCTGAGGGCAAGTACCTTCTTCCAGCCTAACCCTGCACCATCCCTTGCTTGAAATGAAGAGAGACATTTCACAGTGGGACATCAGACCAAATGAGAGCATTTCCAGGCGAGGGGCAAAATCAGTTCCAATATTTGTTTCTGCTCACCTTTGCTGTTCAGAAGCAGCATGGCCATAGCTTACGGAACTTTTCCCTTACAGCCATCCCAATATAGTCCATGCCGAGAGGGACAGGAACAGTTCCCGTGCTGTGGCCCTCCACTGAATGGAGGAAACCAAAAAGTGTGATAAGACAGAGGGCAATGCCATACATGAGCCTCTGCTGCAATTGGAATTGAAAGAGCAAACAATACATAACTGGCTCTGGCACTCATGTACATCCTGGGCACCCTCTGAGAATATCAGAGGCCGTGGTTTGCCAGGTTCAGGTGGGACAGACACCCTTTGTTTCAGAAATTCTAGCAAGCAAAGTTGTTGCAAATAGCCTGGGTCTTTATCAGCTTTACAGCACTGTCTTCCTTTCAAAGTGTTAGCAATAAATAACTTGTATAATTTCTCACACTTGGAGCACTGTTTTTTCCATTGGAACTGAGAAATATGATGGATATGCTACTATCATTTTTATTTCAAGCAAAACTGATGGCCAATAAAGGGCACAGAATTCTGCTGAATTAGATTAATCTCCTTAATTGTGTCTATGCTTCAGCTCAAGTAAATATTGTTCTAGTAATTATTGGGAAATATAGTGTGATTTATACTCCAAGTAATGATTAAACATACGTAATGTTTTCATTTATGCTTTATATATAGCTTTACTAATTATTTTGTCTGAAAATAGAGTTTTAACACATTAATTGTGAGAATTAATCAACTATCTTTTTTTTTTTCCCTGAATACATTTTACCACACTTCATAGTACTGGTTATTGACAGTACCAGAAGTGCAATGACAGCCACAGTCTGCACTGCAACAGCTGGGTAATTTAAGATCAACAGGAATTATTCATGTTCAGTCTTTTTTACCCTCACTTACTATATCTGAATATTCAATCTCATCTCCTCCAGTTGACACAAGATATAGGTAAGCTCCTTTCCCCATCCTGACTCCTATCAAGAGGATCTTTATGATTCAGAATTGTAGGGAAGTGTTTCTATTTATTAAAATAAAGACCTAGTAAAATCCAGAGGAAAACAAAGAAGAGTATTTCCTGAATGATATCCTGCAGAGAAGTAGCTTCTTGGTTTCTCCATTGGAAAAACATCTTTCCTTCAGCTCACATTTTTCCTCTGTGATTCCACTTTCCCCAGCTAAGTAGCACAAAGTAGAAAAGAGAACCTAAATAGCTTAATCACCCTGGAAGGCTTTCCTGTCCCAGCCTTAGTCACGCTGTAGTCACGACCGAGCTGTGTTCCTTCCTTTGAACGACAATACCAGAAGGTCCAGGAACATTTTGGGTTCTTAATGCTCTGTAAGTTGGGTTCCCAAAATAGCATCAGCGATGTCATAAACAAACTAACTACTTCTCCATGCAAACAAGTAGTCTACATTGCATTAGTGATGCTCCATCCTTCCAAATAACTAAGAATAGAGGCACTGCAAAGGGTCATCCCTGATAAAAGCTTCTCTCCTAACGGAGTGCAATTTTCTCTCATTCTGTACGGCAGGGAACAAAATGTCATCTCCATTTGTTCCTCTCTTCTTTCCCCCCCCCAAAAATGTTACTTTAAAAGTGTCAAACTGTATAGATACATCTGTGTTGCCATTTACAAATGTAGAGATCCATGCCTAATCCCAGTATCTGGGATTGTATCTGTGTGTGGCACAAACATCTTTTCTGGTCATTCTTTCTCCTTAAACTATATTCTGAAATGAGGATTGTGTTAAAGTAGAAATGAGAACTTTATTCTGTTCATACTCATTCAAAGCCCCCCTTTTTAATAGAAAAAGAACTACCTCAGATTTCACAAATTTCAGAAACAGGCCACTTGGAATTTTTTATGTCAATATTTGCAGGACAGATATTAAAGAAAGATACTTTAAAGTGTCCCTTTGAACAGCAGAACTGTTGAATGATTCACTTGCAGCTCATTTCTGCTAGAACACAGAGAAATGAATTTAATCCTATCTGAGTTTTGAAAGATTGGTAATTATTTAGTCTTTGTTTCATACTATGAATTTGTTTGGGCTTTTAAATGTTTTTATTAGAAAACAGAAGGTGTCAAACCCAAACAAGGTTTCATAACAATGCCATTACATAACCATCCAATTAGTAGCTCATTTGCTGCTATTAATAGTGCCTTCTACATCTCAATCCCTTTGTGCAGTGCTACAATAAGTGGCAAGAAGAGGCTTCACATTAGTTATTCATTCTCAGAAGAGAATAAATGAACTTCAGGGAGACTGATGAGATGCAGAGTAATGTGCTGTTTATTAGTTGCCAGGCTGCTGCCTGCTCAAATGCTGTTTGCCTCTGCCAGCTCACAGGGGATGTTCAGACCCAGTGGACTGGTGTTGCAAGTCTCGTAGGTACATATGTATCTCACGTGCATCTTGTACAGAAGGCTACCAGAGACAGAGCTCAGACCAAAGTATTCTGAAGCCAGGAGCTCTTCAAGACTTTTTCTTTGGTATTGTATAATTTGGAATTAGGTTTCATGTTTACTTTGACTGACAGGATGTATTTAATCAGTGATGGTGATGATTTAGTGTGGTTCAGCTGGGGTTCTACCAGGGGTTCTACCCAGCTGGTTGGACATTTCTCATCCTACAGCCATTCAAGCCACAGGCACAGAGGAATGTGCTCTCTTTCTACTGGAGGTGTGATCATATTAAGGTGCTTGAGCTGCAGACCACAGCATCTCATCCAGAGCTCTTTGTAACTTTCTATACAAGACTGTTTTTTTTTCTTTTTTAAAGGAGAGATCAGATATGATTTCTAGTTAAAAGAAGCTATTATAAGACTTGCAGCTTTTAAGCTAGTTTGATCTTACATTCCTCTGTTCCTGAATTCCAACCTGGAAAAAATTAATTCACAGAGAGATTTTTCCATGGCCTGATGACAACGCTCCACTCTCCATCAGAGAAATTTCCTTTTCTATCAGATGTCCCATTTGATATAAAGACGGGTTAAATTCAGATATATACACTCTTCTAAAACAATTTCTTCTCCTGGGGTACCTATTTTTCTCTCCTTGGGTATCTCCCCTGCTCCTGACTTTAGATGGTTTGAGGTTTTGCATCTGTCTTGCTCTCCATCTCCTCACTGTATCATGCTCCCCATCAGCTGCTGTCTTTGGGGACATAACAGTTTCTTTCACTCCTTTTCCCTAGGCACAAGCTGCTTCAGAATTAAAGATCTACTTACATCAGTACAAAATGAGTTGCATAATTAATAGGCTTTACTGAATATTGATCCAGGTTTTTCTTTCTTCATTGCTTCCTTGTTGATGTGGTTATCCTTCAGACCCTCTTTGCCTGACCTACAGATATGTGTATGGCCCTGGGAAAAAAATAAAGAAGACTTCCAGAGTCACATACATGAGTTAAAACACAAAACCAACATGCACATTCTTCATTGGGACTATTGAACCATACAGTGTAAATTACTAACAATGTTTTTAATCTGGTCTGTGATTTTATTTCTTTCTCCTATCTGTGTTATTGTTTTCCTATCCCTTATTGTAAACTATTTAAAGTTAATAATCAATGTAAAATGTAAATTAATGATATATTTGGCCCTTCCTTACATATTTTTATACCTGCAGAATAACAGAGTCCCAAGTAACTGCATATAGTGATGGTGAATAAGTCCCTTCACCTATCACATTTATGGCTAACTCTGCAGGAAGCAAGTTATGGCTTTTTTTGGGTTGCTGATGGGTAAGAGAAGAAATAATGGTTAGGCTTTAGATGAGATTACTGCACTCTTTGTACTTTCTTGTACTTTCATACTGAAGGTACAACTACTCCAATATGTGAAGAGGAAGAAATGTACAAATGGCCATCTGAAAATCTGATACTGCCATTAATGGAATGGTATCTTTTGGTATCTAATGGAAATGACGCTTCATTGTGGCACAAAATTTCTTCTCTAAATGCTTACAGAACAGAACTAAACGCTGCTGCAGTGCTTGATGTATTGCCCATTGTTCACATTTTTCTCTTCCTGCCTTCAGAACTGGGTAGAAAACAGTGGTCACCTTTTATTTCTGAAAAGTCTTTAAAAGATATTGCCCTGATTTCAACAAATTTCATGTAAAAAGAGGAAAAAACCTAAATAAAAAGGAAAGGAAGATTTAAATAATAGATTCTCAAAACTTAGTAAGCCATTCAGAATGGGAACAGTCTGAATAACTGTGAATCTTGTCTGAGTTTCAAAAGAGGGACCACATTAAATTAGGCTGCTATTCTCCCATTTTGTTGAAAAAAATTAGTGTCATTTTTATGTAGGATACCTGGGTATGATAAGCTTTAAAAATTGCTGGCAAAGTCCTTGGCATAGCAAAGCAGGCTTCCCACTTAAACCTGGATTCACCTTTGATATAGATCTGTAGTGAAAGACTTACAGAAAAATGACTGTGACCCATTTTGTTTTATAGAAAATATGGGTCTGATGGTCAGATAAAGAATCATATATTGCCTGAGTGCTCAAAGCTACTTATATGTGAGAGAAGATTGCTTTATAAGTAAGGATTTGTAGGATCAAACAAGCATAAGAGCGTAAGAAATGCCCTGCTACATCAAACCATTGGCCCATCTAACCCTGTGTTTTGTCTCTTACGGTGGCAGAAGGAAATGCTATGCAGGCATCGGAGTACAGAGCTTCATCCAGTGCCACCCCCAAACCACATGCACAGCTTGACAACTACCTGGCCACTGCTAAAACTGAAAGAGCTCATTTATAATGGAAAGACGAATGAATGGGCTCCTGTAGGAAATCCTGGATGAGGGAAAATAATCCAGTTGATATGCAATTCAAAGGTATGTAATCTGCAAGGGTTATCATAGAGGAAAAAGATAACCCCTGCAACAGCTCCAAAGCTGAAAGATGATTGATAGTCAAGTTGGTGGCCAACATTTTTAGTTAAAAACTAAGAATAAATTAAAAAATATGTATTTTAAATAAAAAAAAAATCTGTGTAAAGAAACTGGGCTCTATTTCCTACTGAGCCAGGAAAAGGTTTAATCTTTCTTAATGGAAAATAGGAAATAATTGAAGAAACTCTGAGGATACTGCTGTACAGAAAAAAAAGTTTATAAGGTTATTATATATTTGTATAAAAGACTATTTCCAATTTATGAGTTTTCTATTCATTGCAAAGATTCAGATAAAGTTTCTCAGCAAAGGGTCAATGAAGTATTCTTGATAGAATTTTTCAATTATCTTTTTTGGGAAAAAAATATTATCTCTAACAAATTTTACACTGAAAAAGCGTGAATAAGTTATGATGCTCTGTAGTGGCCTAAAACAAAGTTTGCTTGCCACCTACAATGCACAAATGCACAAAATGGGGTCTAATGCTACCAAATTAATGTGAGAGGCAAAACAGGAAACAGGTTGATGAGAGTAAAGCATGTACAAGAAAAGTGGTCCTATTTCTTTACATCAACAAGAGTCTGTAATTACTCACTGCCCTATCTTTAATTAACTTAGAAATACACTCGTTTAGCTGAGTATTTGCTAGTTTGTTTCTATTTGATCAGATTCATTAAAATGAACATAATCAACTGAACATATGAAAATGGAATGTGCATGGCAACATTTGAGGAATTTGAGGAATGCTCAGCTAGAAATTTTTGAGCTATTTGATTTCCTTTCCAGTTTTTGTAATCTAATTCCTTTGCAGGTAAGTCTGCCTACAGGCCTTGTCTTTTCTCTAGGTATGCCACACACAGCAGTTAAATGTATAGGACTAGAAGGATGCTTCTGGGCCATTTTAGTCTTTTATATGGCCAGGCTTCACCTCTTAGTATCATTTTCAGCTTGGAACCATTTGTTCTCTTCCAATGTTGTCCTTTAATTTCCATTGAGTTCATCCCCAAATGCTGTTAATACCACTTCTGTGTTGAGAGAGCAATTGCATCCTCTTTCAGTCTTTATTGTTAATCTCTAATTAGAAGATAGGTTTTCCTTTTCCCTGTCATCCTCGAACCTTCCTCTGGGAGCTGTTCAGATTTGTTTTTATCTTTATCAAACATGATAAAGCCAAATTCTATGTACTACTTACAATTCCATATCTAAATCTCATTATAATTATTAGTTGCGGGGACATCTCTTCAGCATTTCTGTATTTCTGCTTAAAATATTTATATCTATTCTGATAAATTCTAGCACCACGAATCATATATAACCATCACCTGAATAAGATAAATTCAAGCCTATCTCCAAACAATTGTTTCCAAGTGATGAATGAAACGAGATGCTGAGATATCCAAACAGAGACAGCCAAGATTCATTTGGGAGTTTAGTTCAAAAGAGGAGACTCCTCCGTCCCCATGGAAGAACAGTGAGTTTGGATTGTGGCACGAGTAGAGTAGAGTAGAGTAGAGTAGAGTAGAGTAGAGTAGAGTAGAGTAGAGTAGAGTAGAGTAGAGAAGAGCAGACCAGACCAAACGAGACCAGACCAGACCAGACCAGACCAGACCAGACCAGACCAGACCAGATTTTTGATTCATCAAAATTTTTCCTCTTACCTGTGTCCTCCTTTCACTAGTGAACAATGATAGACAGAAAGAAGTTGTTTCTGTGGGAAACAATTGTGTTTCTGTCCCCCATTTTGTTTAGAAAAATACAATCTACATAGTGTTTTTTTCCATTTAATGAACAAGTAGACCATTCCACTATATATATGCCATATATAGTGATGTGTATCACACTGATATATTTCCTAACTAATCATTTCTTCAAAATAGTCTCAAGTTTCTGCTGTACAGCTTGTAATGAAATACCATAGCCCCAAATCCCATTTTTTCTGATGTTAGTGGTGTATTACTGTATTTCCAGGGGAGATATATATATATGAGTTACAAAGTTTGATGGTGCAATAATAGCTGTTCAGGGATTTACAGTCCTTGCTATCTTTTTGTTACAAAGGTACCTGCCAAACATGTGAGATTTTCTTTCAGGAAAAACAATTAGCCATGCACAATGAAATCATGGATTATTGCTATTTTGGAACTTTTCCAAACTTCTGGCAGGGTTGCTCTGGAGACCCATATAACCTCTTGCTGCAAGCCTCTTGGTGGTTGGGACCCTATAAATATCAAGGTCAAGAGCAATCTCTGCTTATAATTGTCCAAAGAAATACATTTCTGGTTCCTTTCATGATGTCATTGACCTTCAGAAAAATAATTGCTAAGGTTAAAATGTCTCTTGGTGATCCATTGAACAGTAAATTACTTACTTACAGTAATGACAACCCCCCCAGGGCCAGTATTTGTGACTTGCCAACTGCCTGATTGTGACTATTAGTTTTAGTGTTTAGATGGTTTAGGAAAGATTAAGATAAATTCCTTGCATTGATCTCAGATTGAGAGGAGAAATGCCATTTTTTTATTTGGAGATGGATCACTGGTAACAATTTCCAAATACTGCTGATTATTTATGTGCTGAAAACAATCACTAATTCCTTGCAGCAGCAGATTTTTTCTTATTTAAAATGAATATCATTAATCAGAAATAACTCCCAAATTACCATCACGTTTGCCTTCCCCAAAAGGTATTCAATGTGATCACTGTGCTTCTATAGGGTATCAAACAAATAATAGAAAATTAGTCCTTAGCAAACAGACTGCCTAATAGGAGTTTTCAAGGGAATGAAGAGATACACAAGGCATGTTTGCTTTCTTGACTTCGTAGAAACATAGATTGTCCTGAGTTGGAAGGGACCCACAGAGATCATTGAGTCCAGCTCCTGCCAACACCAACATTCACAAGATGCACCTGAGAGCATTGTTCAAATGCTTCTTGAATATTGTCAGGCTCTTCTGAAAAGTAAATATGGAGATGTCATTTTGAATTTAGAAAAATACAGACAATTTCAGTAGATGCAGCTATAAAAAGGCCTACTGTCTATTTCAAGGTGGTTAATGTCAATGGCAGGCTTTGAATGTGACAATGAGTAAAGACACTCCTTTTCCGGGTTGATCTATGGGTCTGTGCCCTGGACAGAGTAAAATTTTACAGTGATGCCACGGGGCAAATTTCAAAGCTGTCCTTTCCAAAAAGAGCTGTAAAGGATCTTCTGGTATATCAGAGACTCTAATACAAGGTTAGCAAGGAAGTAACACATGCAGTGCTTGGTCCAAGCTCCTTCCTCTTGCCCAAGTCAATTATATATAAACCAAATTGGATTCCTACGTTCTCCTTGTCTCCTCTCACAGCCTTTCATCAAACAGTTATTTAAAATAAATATTGCCTTCCTCCATCACTTTCTCATGTTAGTTGGCATTAGCTGAAGTTGTCAGCCCAAGGTGAGAGTCAGCTAGGAGAAAGAAAATTACAGAGGAGGATCACAAGGTTGCCCGTTCCTTCTGAACGTGATGCTTTATTTCAGCGGCTCTACTGGATCCCACTCTCTCAAACCTTTACATTTCTTGCCAGCTCAGAGGCCCCAATTTCAACATTTTCTTTACGGTAACTTCTAGTTGTGGCAAGCCAAATGTACATATTTTTCAACATAGATAAACTCCCTTCACTTGCATCTGAGAATAAGACTAATATGGGAGTGTTCAATACATCTTACTATTAACATGAATACACACAGGGCAGCCAAGTCAATAAATTACATGAGATAGGCTTCTCCCTGAGGACAAGAAGGAAGTAAATGAATAAAGGTACATATGTTAGGCGAGACCGAGTCCCTAGAAAGATATTTGTGGAAGGAAGAGAGAGAATAAATCTTTTCCTTATTTTCAGTGGAACTGCATTAATCTTGCCTCAATTAGGCTTTTCTTACCTATTGGTTTTCCCCTATGAGCAAGCAGATTAAAAAAAGGAAGGAGAGTGGAGAGCCACAGCCAAGGTAGAAAATAAAGAAAAAAAAAGTAGAAAATTACTGAGGAATCTTGGAGTTGCCCTATGCAGGGACAGGAGTTGGACTTGATGGTCCTTGTGGGTCTCTTCCAATTCAGGACATTCTATGATTCTACAGTTATTCTTTCAGAGCAAGATATATTGTGATAAGCAAAGCACAGCTCCTCTCTGAACAGTGTATGACTTTGCACAGCTTCCACGCTACATTTTCTCTGTCCAGAGTCAAACAGCTAAAATGAATTTTTTACAGAACGTTTTATCAAATAAGGAGGATGAGATGACTGGCAGAGGCCCCAGCCCTGGGTGCAGCCACATGCCCAGAAAAGCCAGGGCTCTGTACCTTCAGCGAGCTCTCTCTAGCCCTGACTGAAAGCTTGCTGCCTCAGGAAGGAGAACTATTTCCTTCCACCTTACTCTGTGATTTCCACTCCTCTTTCTTGTCAGTCCTTTGCCATTGTCCCAATCTTCTCTTACTTTCTTATTGCCCTTCCATTGCATCTTATAATCCCCTTCCAGGTAAACTGCCCTGGAGCAGAGGATGCCCACTGGCTTTACTGCTACAGTACTGTTGTCCTTGACTTGGCTTTCTACCACTTTCCCTACCCAATTTCTATTTACAGCTCATACTCTTTGAGGTGGGAGCTGTCTCATACTCCATGCTTTCACAAAGCAATCTATTTTGTGGCCTTCAGATGGTCTTTTTTTTTTTGTCCTTTGCTTACATAATGCACATGAATCATTAATATGAAGTCTCCCGTAACACAGAACATCTGTTTTTGTTTTCTACTTTTTCCTAATTTTGTGAAGTTGTCAGGTCTGCTTTGGGATATTTTGTCTAAGCGTGATCCTTAGAAAACTGATGTAACTAGGATGGGAAATTCTTTCCAATGTCATCTTTTGGGGATAAGGCCATGTTGATATATCCTATTTTCTGATTAGATGCTTGTGTCAGGAGAACATCTTCCTTCAGAGTTGCACCTTTAGTTTTGGAAAAGATTATCCTTGGGTCATTAATGCTTTATATGGTCCTGTTGAACTTGGCAGAGTTTACTTTCCCTATATTTTACAGCATTTTTTCCCCCTAAGTATATTCCTTTGGAAGGTTTCCTCCATCTGTTTGGTATTTTAATGGTTGGTTGAGGTTCTGTGCCTTGAGTGATGTGGCTGTTGCTACATAGGGCATTATCTGTTTTGCCTTTAAAAATTTTCCAGCTTTGCAAATTAGAGGCTAATGATTTATAGCCCAAATGCTGCTGTCTCATTACTGGTCAAACAATGACTTTTTTTAAATGTCAGATAACAGATGGTGAAGAGAAATTTTGTTTCCTCTTCTTCCAAATCTACCACTTGAGCTAACAGGGACAACGTGAGAAGAGGGGAAGAGCTGGACACATGCTTCAGATTTAAAACATATTTGTTTTTAATCAGGATTTGACTGTAGAGCTGATCAGGTTTTAAATGTTAATTGCAATTTTTTCCCTATTCTGGTCAAAATGTCTTACTTTGAAATCCAATTCAAAGTCAACAAACTGTTTACTACTTCATGAAGTTCATCTTCTTTTGCCTTTAAGATATAGTGATGGCAAAATACAATTGTAAGTTTCTCAAAGTTTATAATAATGAAAAATAAATTAAGCAACATTGTAAAAAATATGTTTATATTTTTTCTTAGAAAGAAATTGCTATTGCTATGATTACCATGTAGCAAAGTGTTCTGTTCTTGGAAGATAAGATAAACAGCTGAGAAAATATCTATGGGATACATTTCATAATCTAGAATATTATGTATTGTTTAGAAATACTACCTAATAGTTAAACATTGCAACATGTAAGAGATAACTAGTCCTTATATTACATCTATACAAATGGAGACATATATTGTCCATCTGTCTGTCTCTATTAGATTATTATATTTGCTGGTGGTATCCCAAGGATAACATATTTGAAAAGAGCAGTTTGTGGCATACACGAAATGGTGAGTGAAATTTAGAATCATAGAATCATTAAGGTTGGAAAAGACCTCTAAGATCATCCAGTCCAACACCATTGTGGCTACTAAACCATATCCTGAAGTGCCACATCTGCATGGTTTTTGAACACCTCTAGGGAAGGAGAGTCCACCACTTTCCTAGGCAGCCAGTTCCAGTGTTTAACTCAAAGTCCTGTCTGGTTTGGACATGGGTGATACTTCGGAAGGACTGAAACTTAAAGATGTTTCCTGTTGCTATAACCTTCACCACAGCTTTTATTTGGATATCTGTGTTTTATTCTGAATACATGCAAGGAGTACACTGTATTCTGCTGGAGTCAGTGGCATCTACAGAGTGACTGGGAATACAATCCGTTTTATTCTTGGAATGCCTCTGATAAGGTTTGATGCAACTAGATTTAATTAAATTTGTGTTTCTTTTAATTGAAATTGTTAACTGTCATGACATCTTTACAATAAACTTTACAATTTTAAGTCTTTATCTCTGTTGATGTTATTAGGAATTTTACTTAAATAAATCTTGAGCAGTTGTTAAATATTGGACATCTATAAATTGTCTTGACCTTGAAAGTAACCGTGTATTTTATTGGAAAGCAAAGACATTGATGATGATAATAACCGTAAGAACCATACTAACTACTTAATTGGAAGACATATGAATGTACATATCTTGCTACCACAAAAAAAATTGTATAAGGACAAAAAAAGAAGAAATTTATAGAAAAGTCCTAGCTAAGAAATGCACATCATTGCTATGTGGTGAGCCACAAGGTTCAAAGAATACATGAAATTCCCTGGAGAGATGAGAACCAAGACTGAATAGCTTATTCATCTGCCTCTTCTGCTGTATTTTCTGAGCGGTTTTGTTCAGAGAACAAGGAAAATGTTTGGGTTTTTCTTATTGTTTGTGTACATTCTCATTTTTTATAGCAAAACTTCAAGTGCACTCACGTTTTACCTGTTCTCAGTAAATGTCCCTCAGGAGTCATGAAAATATTCTGTCTCATTGTTGAGCAAAACACGGCAATATCTTCTGTTCAATTCTGTTCCAAACCTTTCCATTAGTGGCATCTGATTCCATTCTCTGCTACCTTGATGGAAAAGGACAGGAAAAGATTTAAAATTTAAGTAATTTAAATAACAGCAGCAATTTTTCATCTTTCCCAGCTGCCTCGGCCAAAGCTTATCCTAATGTCCCTCCAAATACTTGTCTTCTCCCCCGCATGTTTAGCTGATGCTAGCAGATGCTTAGCCTGCGTGTCAGCCCTCTGGGGATGAAGCCATAAATGTCTTCCTCAAAAGTGCATCAAGCACCATTCCTCTTACAGCAAAATTTAATGGCTTTGCATAGGAATCAAAAAACAAATGAGGCCCCTTGCTAAGAGGAATTCAGGTTACAGTTTGCCTTCTTATCCTTGCTTGAACTCAGCCTTCTGCAACTGCTGCAAGGCTTTCTCTCGTTAAAATTCATGTATTCTGTGGATGGTGCTCGTAGCATCTTACTGCCAGGGATGAAAGACAACTGGGCAAAACCAAGCCCTGAACAACTGTTTTATGTGATCACCTTGTACAGAGCAGACTGAAGGGAGACAAAAGAAGATTGAATAAAATAAGTCTATCCTATGTAAAATGAATGGCCTGAATGGGCTATATACTGTTGTTGAAACGGGAGGGTTATGTTCATAGCACCTGACATGCGATGGTGTAAGAGGCCTGGTATTAAGTGTTTAATCAGTGTTATGGGTTGGGGCAAAGCTTGAAGTGTGCTAGAAAGGAGAGGATAAATGAAAAGATATGACTTGGTTTTGTTGTTTTTTCTTTTTTTCCTGAAAACTCAGTTTTAGAACTAATCCTATGCTTTGTGAGAACCTGATTCAAAACTTCTGCGTGACTGGGTTTGGCAGGACTCAGTGTTTGTTACCAGTGCGGTGTTGCTGTGCAGGCTGGTAACAGTATCCTGAGTAGTAAAACAACTAAGGATGAATTATATGTTCTGAAGACTGAACATTTAATAAGGAAATTTGACTTGAGGAAAATGTAAGAACATATTTTCTATTCATTTCAGTGACATAGACAAATATGAAACTCGGGGAAAAAAGTTTGTTTTGTAAGGCTGGATATACTGTTAATATAATAGTAAAAAAATCAGATTATAAATACCAGATCCTCATGTAATGTAATTCACTTTCCTTCCATTGATTTAAGCAAGTATTAAATTGACTTAAAGGCAGCTATGTCAACTTCTGTCACTAAGGGGTTTTGTTCTGAATATGTAAGAATTTGATTTCTTAAAGTCTTTTATATTTATCGTTCCCATGTTGCACGGAGATTCTGATCATATCTTAGAACAGTGCAGTCTGCCAAACAAATGAACAAAACCCAAATCCCTCTCCATGACCTCAGTTTAGATCATTCTGTGTGGGGACACATATGGATATAGAAATATATTTTATACAAACACACATACACACATAAAAGTGCATATAAATGAAAATATAAATTAATTATAAAATTATATATAAACATATTCAAATAAAAATTACAAATTCCTTATGATGACTTGATCATATGCCTTGTCTTTGCGCATTCATGTGCATTCATTCATTCATTCATTCATTCATTCATTCATTCATTCATCCTTTGTGTTGGCTTTCCCCTGAAGTAATAAGGTCTGTAACCAGAGAGTAACTTCTCTAAATCTCAGAGTACAGTAATCTGGGATTTAAAAAGTAAAGTGGTACCATTACAGCAGATAATTGTAACTCTGGAGAAATAGGTCAGAGTTGCAGTTCATCTCAACGCTGTTAACAACAAATGAGGTCAGGTTTTGCCTTCTTTAATGTGCTGTTGCTTTGGAAGAAAAGACACTTTCTTTTCTGTATTGCCAAGAGTACTGCATTCCCAAGCAGCAAGACTCGAAAAGATGAGAGTAGGAATTAAATCTCCCGTTTGCATGGCTTTATCCAGTCCCTCCTCAAAGAGTGTTTCCCTTTGTGCATTCCACCCACCACATGCACAAGTAAATCTTTCTGTGCTCTTTTCAATATTTCTTATGAAATTACATACATTGGTGCAATTGAGTAGCACGCAGCATTCCTGAAAATGTAACAGCATTTTCCAAATGTCCTCAGTGTAAAGAAGGTTAAACATGCAGGCTCATTCATAGCATTCTCTGTTGCCGCATGTGCTTGCTCTGGTTACTTATTAAAGAAAAGTTGTCTCTACAGAGCTACTAAAGGAAATGAAAATAAGCATCTCACAGCTTTCTGTAATTGCTTTTACGGCACGTAGTCATTCAATTAGGAATTTTTTGATGCTGGTAAAGGTGGTGTAACCACAAAAAATACAGCCTTCCTATAAATTCTCCACAATCCCTAAGGAAACCTCAGGAAACAGGCTATTGCAATGCAGATTTGCAGAGCTCCCTGAAGAATACTGCACTTTCACAAATTCTTCCCTGAAAAGATTTAGCTTTTCAACAGTTTACACTCAAGTACAATTAATTTTAATGGCTCCTGCATGCTTACAAGTTTAACGTTTAGATTTCATATCAAGTACCACACAAGACTCTTCCTGGGTCACTACATTAAGAGCTACTATGGGTGTACTTACTTTGCAGTCATCTTCATCCTCTATGTTAATGACAAGCTTGAAGCACACTGGTCTCTGAACCAGCTGGAATGTAAAGAAAGTGCCAATAAATTTTCAGTTAAGGTTTTTGCTGTCAAGTCTTCGAAGTGCGGAAGAATTGCAGAATCATAGAATAGTTTGGGTTGGAAGAGACCTTAAAGATCATCTCTTTCCATCACATTGGTAGCTGAGTTGTTGAATCCTAAAGCTAAAGGGAACTTCTGCATGTAGGAATAGAGACGATGTTTAAAAATACTTATAATCAAGAATAATGCAAAAAGAGAATAAGAGAAAGATATATAACCACCAAGAACATTAGAAACTCACTATCATTACAGAACGGGAGACAGAATGAATATGCAAGTGGTAGCTTAATTGCTCATTTATTACTTTGATTTCTACATTTAAATGAAGCACGTATCAAAATACTGCTTTTAATGAGACTTAAGCATATGGGTGTCTTCACTTGCATTAGAGGCCAGGAATGTTGTCTAGAGCCACAGTATGAAAGTGCTGCATTCAGTGTTTGCAAAAATGCAATGCTTTTCCTTCCAGCCCTGAGTAATCCTGGAGATGCACTTATTCCAATTCTACCGCAGCTTAAGTTTGCTTTTGATTCCTGTAATAGGAAACACAGCAATGATGTTTATCTCCTGAACAGGACACAGTGAATGGTAATAGCAAACATCCATTCTGCCAGGTGGTGGCTCTGAAATTACTATCCTACCTGAAACACCAGCAATTTAAGTTTTCCGACTCAGTGTTAGACTTATCCCAGGCAGAGTCAGTTGCATTCTTTCTGCTAGAGACTGACAAGGTGATTTGCATTTCTTGGGCTTTTACTTTATCTCCTCTACAAATATGCAGCAATTTGCAGCAGCTGGTATGACTGTTACAGCCCTTCCATTATTTACATCAAAAGGAGAGAAGGAAGAGGAGGATATCTGGGGAAAAAATAAAAGAAAAACAAATTTGAAGCTGTAGGGAAAGTAATGATACTTTTTGAGTAAGGCAATTCAAATATGTCAAATAAAAACAAATGTGAAGAACCAAACCAAATACAATGTGCACTTACTTTTCTCTAATTTTATGGCTTAATCTCTCTGGCCTTTTCTGGGAAGCACTCCATATGCCATGACTATTGCTAGAGACAGCTGTCATTTGATGGTAGTTCCTCCCAAAGTGCTCAAGGCGATCAGATAAACGAGCCAGCTCGGCTGCTATTGCCAGTTTTTGCTTGTTCAGTTGCACGTTTTCCTTTCTGTCAGAACTCTTCTCTGACCAGCAGGCTTGGGTATTAAATCAGGAAATTCAGATGTGATTTGTGAAATCTTCATAGACAACGAAGTATTGACTCATTGATACATTATGTTTCTATGCCTTCATGAAGTGTAAATATTTACTGTCTTCAATATCATGATAATTTTCACTCTGAAGCCTTTGTAACTTTTCTGTAGAAAGATCCCTGTGTCAGATAGGGAATGGCTGCAGACCAGTTGTCTTTACCTACCCTATCCACTTACAGCAGAGGGAAATGATAATGCTTCGTATTTTTTTCATGATCAGTCTGTCACTTTGAAAAATAATAGGTTAAATTAATTATTCTTATATTGATTCCTTGTTGCTGGGTTCATTAGAATAATCCCTGCATAAAATCCCCCAAATACTGGTTGTCCTAAAACTTGGCAAAAAAATGCATTGCCTCCATCAAATGACTCATCCATGTTTCATTGTTTTAAGACTTTTCCTCTGTAAATATTTAATAGATGATGTACGTGTTTAGATAAATATCGAAGCAGAAAACTTAAAAAACTTCAACTGCAAAATTTCATGGTTCCTGCTAAGATAAACTTTTTTAAATCAGAAAGGAATTAACAGCTCACTCCTAGCACAAGCTGATCAGATGTTTATAAATTGTCAGTAATTGCATAAATACGAACATCTGTCCAGATCCTTATCATTAACAAAAAGCATGAATTAGTAAAACTCGCAGACAAGACAGTCGCAGTGGTTCACCTCCGTTCTTCCAAATGAGTCTTATTATTCACACCAACAGTATTAGGTACAAGTTTTATTATGTGAATCAAAATTGAATTTGTATCTTATGATGTAGGACAGAGGTGGTTTAAGTGTATTTCTTGTGACCAGCAGGGTGAGGGGGGTGATTCTCCCCTCCTGCTCTGCTTTTGGGAGACTTCACCTGGAGCCCTGTGTCCAGTTCTGGAGCCCTCAGCACAGGAAGGACATGGATCTGTTAGAGTGAGTCCAGAGGAGGCCACAGAGATGATCTGTTGGCTGGAGCAACTTTCATAGAAGGACAGGCTGATTGCATTGGGACTGTTCAGCCTGGAGAAGAGAAAATTTAAGGGAGACTTTAGAGCAGCCTTCCAGTACTGGAAGGGGCTCCAGGAAATCTGGGGAGGGGCTCTTGATCAGGGATTTCAGGGATAGGATGTGGGGAAACAATTTTAAGTTGAAAGAGGGAAGATTTAAAAGAGATCTTAGGAAGAAATGTTTTCCTATGAGGGTGGGGAGGCCCAGGCCCAGGCTGCCCAGAGAAGCCATGGCTGTCCCATCCCTGGAGGTGTTCAAGGCCAGGTTGGATGGGGTTTTGAGCACCCTGATTCAGTGGGAGGTGTCCCTGTCCATTGCAAGGGGGTGGAATTGGATGACCTTTAAGGTGCTTTCTGACCCAAAACATTCAATGATTCTACGATAATTCTATGACAATTCACATAAACTCAATAGCTGTTCCACTAAAATGTGATATAAAATGTTGCAGTTGCAATATTCAGATCCCTACATGAATTAAACAAGGGCTTGATTCACTTTCTAGAAATAAAGTGTACAATAAACACTTTCCTAAAAAGATAGAAAAATGGGGGAAGAGGGAGTTATTTTTTTTTTAGTTATAATTTCCCCCTCCTCCTTGATCAAATTAAGGCTTGTGAACAACTATGATGGTTTCAATTTAGTTCACTTCAGTTTTGTGAACACTTTCAATTTAAAATACATGCTCAAGTAATTTCTCTCGACCAAACGCAAAATACTTTCCTTTACAGCTGCCCAGAATAATAAAGGATTTGAGCTCTCTTAACTCTTACTCTCCAAACTCCAAGGGGAAAATATTATTGCATACTGAAAGTCATTAAAGTGATTCCAGCCAAGTCAAGAAAACCCCACTGCTTTTACTAGTCCATACTGATACTTTCTGAGCAATAATGAAGATTTTGGAAGGTTTTGTAGGTAAGAGTTTCTTAACAAAACTGCAGAGATGCCTGTGCGGTCTTTGTCCAAGCGTATGGGTAACCATGTCAAACTGCAGCATTTTGTACCTAATCCAATGTCTGCAGAACTCATTTGTAGCCGTGTTTATTTCAAAGGGGGTTTATGTTTGCAGTAGGTGGAATGGCTTTCTAAGCCAGCAGGAAGAGCCTGCTTTTGTGTAGCGCTAAGGTATCACTGTAGGAAAGCAGAATGTACCCTTTCAAAAACACAGACCTGCACTTTGGCCACGCTGCACCTATTCAACAGAAGTCCCATAACATTTTAGTAATACAGAATCAGAGTTTACAATGTTGTGAGTGCCTCTACATCTCACCTGCTGCATTTCAGCTGGATAGGCCAACTTATTTCCAAACACTCTCCTACTAAGAATGAGTGACTGTGTTGAAAACCATAGCCAGTCCCAACTTACAGCTCCCACACCTTCCTCACCACCCTCAGAGGAAAACATTTCTTCCTAATAGCTCATCTAAATCTCCCCTTTCAGCTTAAAACTGTTTCCCTCAGGAAAAAACATTTGATTAGATGAAAAAAAACACTTCATCAGACCAAGGACAGAAAAGTTGGAAGCTCTGCTTTCTGAAGAGAAACTCACAAGATGGATATGTTAAAGTAAATCAAATAAAGACAGTGACTCAGAAGCTTCTGCACCTCATCGCACAGAAACAAGATGATATTCAATTAAATTAAAGGTGTGAAAACCAGGACTGACACAAAAATACCTCTCCATACTAGCTGAACTGTGGAACTTGATGCTACCAGAAGCCACCAAATCCAACAGCTTAGTAAAAGTCACAAAGATGGAGTAGACATTTATAAAGACATCAAGATTATTGAGTTTTGTCATATCAAATGCCACGTACAGTGATTTAGGCCAATAAGTAACTATTGCAAACTACAGCAAGAGCCAGCATGGAAAGCTATAGGTAGGTTCTTGCATCTTCCTGAAGCACCTACAGGAGAGGGAATAGAATTTGGTATTTAAGAGAAAAGCATAAAGATATTGCATGTTTTCTTTTTTACCTTCACACCTAAATTTACTTATTTTCCTTGCTATATCAGTTCAGTGATAGAAAATATAACTACACAGATGATCCCTTTCTTTTTTTGTTTGACCAATATAGCATAATTCAAATATTTCAGATTTATTAAAAAAATAAGGAAAGCTACTATTAACAAGAAACGTGAGTGTTGGTTATTTGTGTGTGTGTGTGGTGTGCAAGAAATAATTTGCTTTGAATGCTGAAATTTTTACAGCATACTTTTTTTCCCGTATTTCAATTTTACTGCAAACATCGTATGAATGGGTAACTATTTTTTGGGGTGATAATGTAACAACAGGAAAATACATATACTCCCTCTTCCCAATGTTTTCCCCAGTGCTCTATATCACTTGCTCTATATTTTTTCCTCAATAATGAATACTGTTGTTCTACCACAGCTATCTTCTGTCATCTGTTTTTGCTTAAGTTACTCTGAAATACTTGGGGTTTTTGTTTTTACATCCCATTCATTAGAAACTCATAACATGAGGATCAGCTAAGTGAGAAAAAGAAAAGGTCGTGACAATCAGGAACATTTTTAAAGAGGATTATTTAGTACAATCAAGTATTTGTTAATGCTTTCTCTTTCTGCATGATTACTATTTTCTGCTTTAAAGTAATTTATTGCAAGAAAAGTACATTTTCTATTCCTTAAGAATACATTTAGATATTTTCTTACATTTAATCTTTTTGGAAATGTTGTCTCAGAAGCATATTAGTTGACTTTTATTCCATTTTGACTTACCTACACAGTTTGACAGAAGCCTTTGATATAGCTATTATAAAATTAAATGCTATTAGTTAACTTCTTGCTGAATCAAATTGGAGCTAAGGCATCAGAACATAATTATAGGCTCCAGGATGCTTTTTTGGAGCCACAGAATGACAGAATCATTAGGACTGGAAAAGACCTCTAGGATCATCCAGTCCAACCATCAACACAACACCATTGTGACTACTAAACCATGTCCTGAAGGGCCATGTCTACAGGATTTTTGAACCCCTCCAAGGAAGGAGGTTCCACCAATTCCCTGGGCAGCATCTGCCTGTGCTTCACCACTCTTTCAGTAAAGAAATTTTTCGTAATATCGAATCTAAACCTCCCCGGTGCAACTTGAGGACGTCTACTCTTGTCCTATCACTTGCTACTTGGGAGAAGAGACCAGCATCTACCTTGCCATAACCTCCTTTCCAGTAGTTGCAGAAAGCAATAAGGTTTCCCCTCAGTCTCCACTTTTCCAGACTAAGAAATCCCAGTTTCCTCAGCCACTCCTCATAAGACTTGTTCTCTAGACTATTCACCAACTTTGTTGCCCTTCTCTGGACAACAGCTGTCTTCTCAAAAGTTGGAACAGAACTGTACCAAAATTCTATTTCTATGCATGATTTATTCTTGATGCCAAGGCCATCTTTTCATTCCTGAACCTGTCCCAGTTAGACTTGAGCCCATCAACAATCATCCTTAATTAGAGATTATACTTTATGCCTTTGTACAATAAATTCACCAGCCTAGAATGTGACCATTTACTGCATTTTTTTTTCTGGCTGGCACTAGAGAATTCTGATTAATTAAGCTGAAGTTTTACTCAGCACTTTATTTTTCTAGTGAAATCTGTATTATTCCAATATTATATATTAGAAAATAAGGCAGAATTCTGCATAAAAATTACTCATAAAATTACTGATAAATTATTTCCTGATATGCCTCACTCTTTCTGCTTATATACATTCACACTGCTATAGGAGTATATTTTATAAAATGAGCACAAGTGGGTTAAATAGCAAGTTCAGGCTTTTCTGGTTATTACAGTTACCAGGATTAGAAAAAGAGATCTGTCAGTTCTAATGGAGAATTGAAAAAAATCAATAACGCCGAAAAGTAAAGTAATTCTAAAGGTAATGAACTTAAAAACTGTTAATTATACTGCATACTGGAAGTAAAACTCAGATTAAAACCAAGCAGAAGAGTGGTTATGCCAGTATACTTCTCACTACATCTTCGGCGACATTCCCTTTCCTTTAGGGGCACCCTAAGGAGTTTTGGCATCTGTGGCACACTATATACAAGTCAAAGCTGGGTTTCTGTGTTATTCAAAGAAGACAGTACTTAAACACAGGGTGAAATAACATAATAGATTTCTGAATTGCATTGATTCCCTTTAAATAGTTACACAGTTTCTGCACTGAAGGCCTCTGCATTTTAATGGCAAAGTCAACACGATTTGGCCTCTTCAAGAAGGAGTTCAAAAAACATGTACACGTGGCACTTCATGACATGGTTTAGTAGGCACAATGGTGATGTGCTGATGGTTGGACTGGCTGATCTTAGAGGTATTTTCCAACATTAATGACTCTATGATTCTATGATTCATTCATTAATGAAGCTAATATAGCTGTGCAGTAAAGCTTAGCAGCTAAATTAGGGTATGTTGAAAGTATTGGAAAGGTTAATTCCCCCATAAATGTGCACGATCTCTCTCTTTACTTAAATATGCTTCCAGAAAGTTAACTTATGATCATTTACCAAAAGCACATCCTAAAACACCGTCACTGGTCTGCCAGAACACATATGGTGGTAAAAAACAACGATGGATGCACACAGGGGAAACAACTCTTCCTTCCTTTTGCTAGCAGTCATCACTGCACTGGCTCTTCTTTACTTAAAAATGTTTGAAAAATGCAGTTACAATAAACAGCAGAGAAATGTTTGCCTTTAATAATCCTTCCCCTTTGCTTTCCTGCTCTGCCTGGTGCCCAGCCTGTCGTGCAGTGATCAGGTTACACCGTCCTGCCCAGTTTTGATCTGTGAGACTTTACTCATGGATTAATTTTTTCCCCCCTTTATTCCAACAGGTCATGATTGTGGCATAACTTAAACTTTTCTGGTCCCAGGTACTTTTACCTCAGCAAAGGGAAAGATGATGTTTAGATTTGCTTTGAATGTCCTCACAGCTGTGAAACGTGGATGGCAGTGGTGCTGGAACAAACTCTCTTCTGACGTTTCCTGTACTCTCTGCTTGCAGTATTGCCAAGAATATCCCTAAGGCAGCTTTTTCACAGTGTCTTGGAATTTCACACTCTAGATGAAAGCAATGCAAAAGAAAATGTGAAGCAGACTTAAAAAGTAATAGAGTATTTCAGGTTAGCTGTGTTAAATTCAAGAAGTGAACAAGTTTAAAGGAGAAGTTTCCTTCTTTTTCCCTCCCTTCACCACCTGATAATTTCCTACTTAGTATTTCATTCCGATTTCCTTGCCACCTGTCAACAGTGATGCAGAAGTTGCTTTTACTTTATATTCTATTTACTGGCAACTGCAACTTGACCTCTTAGACAAGAAATCCATAAGCATCCATAAGTTCACAGATTTCAAATTGCCTCTGGATCTCTGTTATAGCTGGAAGAAACTGAAGTGACACGGTAGCATAGCTGTCTTATCCATGTTTTTAAAAGTACTTTCCCCTCTTAGCATGGGGAGATAAAGTCCTTTAGGACTTTATCCTTTATATGCTTCAGGATTCAACATCAAACACTGTATCGTGTTTTACCCACAAAACTCAAGAAAATAGCTAGGCAGCTCTGCTCCCCATGACCTGTAGGAAAGGCTGTTGGTCTCTTGAAAAACCTACTGAAGCATATTTCCGTCTTCAGCTTCTACAGGGACATCTGTTTAACTTCTAACTTTTTTTAAAAAGCACCTTTTCATCAGCAGCTGAAAAACAGGAGACGTGTTAGAGCCAGCTCTGGAGCTGCCGCTGAACTCTTGCATGCACCATGCTTTTTGCCAAAGAGTTACAGCACTTGGGGCTTACATGCAATATTGTTTGTGGCATAACCACAAGAACCACTTCCAAGAACTTTGGATTTAATAAGTCTGTGTACACTTTTCACATCCCAAAGCTGAGCAGCTGGAATCTGAAAATACTATTCAAAGGTTTGTTTCCTAAGGACAACATGTATGGAGAGGGCCGAATGCTGGTGATAAAGATTCAGAAGCCATAGATTTAGTAGATTTATGAATAGAAAAGTAAAGGTGTCCAAATTCCAGGGTCAGGTGGCTTAATACAAGTATTTGTTTCGCTGTGAGAGTAACTTTGCTAACATCATATAATAATGCTTGCGAGTCTCGTCTATTATTATCTACATATCTTTTATTGTACTAAATATACAGATAGACACTGATTGACAAAATGTGCTTTAAAAGGTCATCTACTGGTGTAAAAATTGAGGTGAATGCTTTTGTTGTTTGGAGGTCTTCATTCAAACTCAGATGAAGAACTGGATGAAACATCAGTATCCTTCCTGCTTTACACAAGCCACTTAGATCTGTTCAGTTGCCGATCTATTTCTTTCGGAGGCTGAGTGTATAAAGCCATAGCCTTCATTTGCAGGGAAATGAAGAGAACTCTGTAGATGTCTTCCATCTTTTGCTTTTCTAATCCTATTATTCTGCACTTCATAGCCCATAAACTTTAAGGCCCATCTGAATAATTCTCAGAGCAAGTTTCCTTTTGCCAAAAGTTGATATATTATTGAGGTGCAAAGAGTTGGTTCCAGATATAGTACCAGTTTTCTCTCCTGCTCCTCAGATTCTATTCTTTACAGAAGCTGCTGCTAACCTTCACTATGAGAAACACAGGAGAAAGAAGTCAAAGTCACAGTATTTGTGGAGAATATGAAAATAAATGTTGTAATTTTCAGGGAAGAACACAGTTTGGGAGGGAATGAGAATGAATCATAGTGAATCATTTTCACTCACTGCATATAGTACGGAAATATGGGAGGGGGGAAGGGATTTTATAATGTAGCAGCTAAACCTTCTCTGGACTCCTTTAAAAGCTCTATGAAACATTTAGTGTAGATACACTTTCTGCACAAACACTTAGTAGAGTGAAATAATTAAATGGAAGAAAGCATGGGCTGAATTAACAGTGGCAGCGAATGCTAAGATGGCAGAATTTGGGATACAGCATCCAAGGTCTATGATGAGACGCAGGGAAAGAAGAAGTGCACAAATCACCATTTGAAATTACAAGGCAGGCAGATCGACACAAGTCAAAGGTTACAGAGGGGTGTTGTCATGGTCAAACACTTTCAAAGGGTGCAGGAAGGATTCTCCGCCTTGTACCAAGCATAATTTGAAGGCAATTTACCCTATGATGGCAAAGGGAATATCTCTGTACCCTAAAAAAGCCCATGTAGGTATATCTAGATATATTCTGTGTCAAAGGGGAGAAAAGCCTATTGTGATGTTACTACAAAACGCCCTTATACCATTGCAGAAGGGATCATGGAGATGTTGTATTGGCTTAATTACACTGGTGCAAAACCACATAAACAGATGATACTGGTAGGAAATGTATCTTTAGAACGGGCCTAACAAGTACAATCTAACTGACCCTGAGGGAAGGGTGGAGAAATTTATCTCCTTAAAATTAAAGGTCTTTATTTAATGCAAGTATCCTATGTATGCTTTGTCTGGATCAACTTCTGTAGAGTGAAAGCTAGCTATACAAAGCCAGAAATAGCTCTCATGTTAATTTCTTTTTATTTTTATTTTAAAAAAATATTGCTTTTAATTTAAGAATTTTATGAAAACATTTAAATAAAGTAAGGTTTGACAAAAATTACTTGGGTCATTCTGGAAAGAAAACACCTTCAAGAAGATAAAATGATAATCTGGAACCCTTCTAAATTGGAAATCCTTTGAAGAGAATGAGTTAAACTCTTTCTTTTTCATAAACAGTGCTAAGTGCAGGCCCGTGTTGTGATGACATGCACCAACAAATGATGAGAACGGAAAATTGCAGCAGTGAAAATCATGAGGAGAAGATTTAATTTAGGAGTGTTCAAGTACCTCCCCACCTCAGTGGTTCTTGGATGAAGAAATAAATGCAGAAACTTCTGTGATGTCAGTTAACAGTGTTTACCTAAGCCCATTTTTCACTGACTCATCTCCACACTGTGTTGCTACAAGCTGACCTCTGCTTGGGATGACAGCTTGGCAGGAAGAAGATTCCTCTGTTTGCTCTTGGTCTTCTTACTAACTAGCAAGGGCCAAGTTCTCTAGTGGAGCTGGAAAACCTGCCATGAAGTGTAACGTGGTTTGGTTTTCTTTTCTTTCTTGGTCATAAAAAGGAATTGCTGCTCTGCACCACAGAAGATGCAGGTTAGCACAGTACTACGATTCAGACTGGATAGGGAGAAAAGTATGTGCTGGATGTGAAAGCCATAGGATATTGGCCAGCCCAGCTAAAGAGAAACCAAAGGGAGAATGGTTTGCCAATGACATGAATGCCACTCCATGAGAGGAAGGGCAAGGAGTCCTTGTAAAAGATGAAAAAAGAGACCTCCAGAGAGGATCTTACAAATAGTAAGGACTCTTCTGCCACCTCAGCCCAAAGACATTAATTTCCTCCTCCCTACTCCCCATTTAATTGAAAATAAAAATAATTTCTTGTCTCTTTCTTTGAAATAAAATATCTACACGGCACTTTAATGACAAATCCTTACCAAGATGAGAAATTCTTTGTAGGAGAACAGCACCTGAAGCAGGAGATTTTGTGTTTTGTCTCAATCTATGCACAACTTCATGGGGACCACAATGAATTATAATGTGCTCTGAGGGCTAGATCATGAAATTAGAAAAACTTATCAGAAAGAGGGTGCACACTTTAATGATCTGGGTAATTAAACATTGGAACAATTTAGCAAGATTGGGGCAGATTTTCCATATGGTTTAACATATTTGTACTTAGAGTGCTTCATAACATGGTATCTTGTGGCAAACTTGTAAACGCAGTTTGGTAACACAGATTTTTGCTTCATCTTACAGCAAGTGCACAAATAGGTTTAAAATCATTAACAAGAAGGCTAATAAAAAAAAAAATCTCACTATCAGCCATTCTGGTAATCCCACTCTTCATACAATACAGGGAGATCTCAAGCGATCTCCAAATGGGCGGATTGGGTTAGAAAAGAAAATAAAAATAAGGGTCATAAAAGATTTACAATTAAAGCCAAAGATTAATTTCCGTTTGAAACAGATGGTCAGTCAAAGGCATTCTGGATAATTTAGCAAAAGCCTGTGCTTCAACTACCTAACAAAAGCATCGATTTAAAAAAAAAGCATTGATCTTCCATCTAGTTGCACAGGGCAACCTGTTTATTGTGTATTACAGATCAGGAAATATCTGTGTTGTGTAAAAACTAACAAACATGTCCACAGGACCAGTGCAGATTCAGAAATATGAACAGAACTGCTGTTTTTAATGAAAATAAATTAAAAATCAAGTGAAGAGAAAGATAAAAAAGACATAAAATTATAGAAAAGAATGAGAGAGTGAGGCCTGAGCGAGTCAGGAGAAACCTAACGTGATTGTTCAGTCTAGAGAAGAGAATGCTCCAAGGAGACCTTAGAGCAGACTCCCAGTACTGAAAGGGGCTCCAGGAAAGCTGGGGAGGGGCTGTTTATCAGGGCATGCAGGGATAGGGTGAGGGAGAACAGTTTGAAGCTGAAAGAGGGGAGATTTAGATGAGATATTAGGAAGAAATGTTTTCCTATGAGGATGGGGAGGCCCTGGCACAGGTTGCCCAGAAAAGTCGTGGCTGCCCCATCCCCAGAGGTGTTCAAGGCCAGGCTGGATGGGGCTTTGAGCACCCTGATCCAGTGGGAGGTGTTCCTGCCCTTTGCAGGGGGTTGGAGCTGGACGGGCTTCAATGTCCCTTCCAGCCCAGACCATTCTATGATTCTGTAACACTGAGATGTTGTGGTGGAAGAAGTGTTAGGTAAATGCAGTGCATTTGATAGAAAACAAAAAAGGAAGTTTTTGTTTGTTTCTTTAAGGCAAACAGGAATGATAATATGACACATCACTAGATTACAGTATTGGATTGAATCTCAACACCAGCACTAGAAATTGTCTTTCATACCTTGGGAAGTCTTCAGTCTCAGAAGGCAATGCAGAAGATTCATTATTACAGCCGTTCATATTTTCCAGCAGTACTGATATTCTTGCAGTACAACTCTACTTTTTTATGGAAAGTACTTGGGGAAAAAAAAATATTTGGGGAAATAATATGACTAAGAAATTACAGATTGGATAAATTCTGGAATACAATTCTACAAATATATTTGCTGTTGCCATAGGGAAAATATTACTCATCTTGTTGGATGCAGCAAAAGATTTTAGGATGCAGATTACTTAGTCAGACTCTCAACTGAACCGTGGACACACGGTTAGAATGTGACTTTCACCTCCCCAGTCCTTTGGGATGATGGATGGAACACCCGAATCTGCTCTTTTTGTCTCCAAACTCAGTATGCAGCAGCTAAACTGGGTAATTGAGGGGCTACCATGGTACTAGTGCACACTGATTTAAACACTGCTGCTACGGAACTCTAGCAGAGCACAGCTGATGGAGTGTTGGAGGAATGATGAACTTATGGTTTAAACATTAGATTCCAATTCAGAACATCAGGGCTTTTGCCAGCCCTTGCCAACGACTTCCTCCATCACCTTGGAACAACCTGTGTCTTATGGAAATAGTGCCTTGCAAAGCAAACTGTGAGGGTGGATTTAGTAATCGTACAGAAACTGCTCAAACCCAAGAGTGTGAAAGAAAACAGTGGAAGAAATACCTAGGTATGTGTATCACAGTAGCGTTTCAGTGAGCTGGAGTGAATTTCACCATTCAGCAGTGATAAAGCAGCACATCACGATCAGAACTGGGAAACTCAGAATAAGAATTTGTCCACATTGATGGGAAAGGAGGAAATTTTTATGGCATTGATTACTCACCTACATGATCTTCAACATGTTCCATGGGGAAAATGCAACCACTACACCACTTCAGTTATGCATGCTACTCTGACAGCTATATCTGAGTAAGTATAACAGACCTGATTTAAATGAGTATGACTTTCCCCAGTTCCTGAACAGAAGCTGAGGCCATGTTTCCCCTCCATTTCTCACCATCTTAAAGAAGAGAAATGTATCTTGGTTATCTAAAACAAATAAATAAGTCTATCACATTAGATTTTAGCAAATCTCTCCAAGTGTACTGGATTCTGATACTAGCGACGTCCTCTTCCAAACTGGGCTCTATAAACTAATAACAAAGCATTGTTCTTACTTTTAAACATTGAAACACAGAATGGTTTGGGTCAGAAGGGACATTAGAGCCCATCCTGTTCCAACCCACTGCCATGGGCAGGGACACTTCCTACTGGATCAGGGTGCTTAAAGCCCCATCCAACCTGGCCTTGAACACCTCCAGGGATGGGGCATCCATGACTTCTCTGGGCAACCTGTGCCAGTGCCTCCCCACCCTCTCAGTAGAAAAATTCATCCTAATATCTCACCCAAATCTCCCTTCTAAAATCAGGAAATGTGAAAAAGTGACTTTTGCAAATTTACTCCTTGGAGGAGGACATATATATTTTTCTTGAATTTGACATTATAGGCATGGCTGCTGCTAGTATATTTTGGGATATAAAATATAACTAGTGAGCTTATTCTGTATACTCTATTTTATAAATTTTCATCTTCTGTTTTGCACAGGGAGCTTTTAGAGAATGGGTGTAGAAGCTGACACAAAGAATGGAATTTCTGTGAGAAAATATCTAACTCTTTTTATAGCATAGTTTCAAACTTGATTTTTTTTTCTGTATGAGAATAAACAATGCTTGAGGAGTAAAACATTGCCTCACATGAGGCGAGAAAAGTAAACACAAACTACAAAGCCAGTTCCCTTCCTGGGCTCCTTGGCTGGGAGTGCCATCCCAAGACTGAAGCAGCAGGGGATGCTCTAGGCTCAGTGCAGCCTGCAGGGCAGAGTTTGAACATCATAGCTACCTTTCATTGCATGAGATCTAGGCTTTCAAGACTCCTGGATGCGAAAGTGTTTTGCCACTTGAACCAAATAATCAACAGGCTAAAATAACTCTGATAGTACAAGCAGTGCATACACCAAATTGCATTAGAGTGGCTATCTGATAGGCCTCCAACATAGCTGTCAATGAGAAGTCATCACCAAAAGGAGATGTTTTCACAGGAAGCACAATTGGGTCCAGCTCATGCAAAATGACTGCAGACAAGAATTGCAGGTGACAAAAAGGCTACTTGAGCGAGATCCAGTACTGGAGTACAAGGAGGACGGGACAACCACAAAGTGATGAATAACACCTGAAAAATTCATAGAATCATAGAAACTCAGCCTCTTCAACAAAATATTTTGCTGAAACCAGCTATGGATGGATGTGTAACAGGGAATGAAGGTGTACTAGGAGAAGGGTGGAGTAGTCAATTTGGGAGTCACAAAAGACAAGCAATTCATCAGAGGCAGAGAAGTAGTCCTTTCTTCTCAGGAGGTGGCATTTCCTGGAATATTGTATTTTCTTTCAATGTCTGCATTTTTCATAGTCTACTGAAAAACTGGAGAAGGTGTGTGAAAAAGCCTCAGCTTCTATTCAGGAACTAGAGAAAGTGCCATACGATGATTAGACTCTGAGGAAACAAACTGTTCATCTTATAAAAGAATTAAAGAGCAGAATACAGATATACAATGGATTCTTAGACTTGGGGATAAAGATAAACTAAGGGTGGGTAGATTTAGACTGGATATAAAGACATTTTTTACAATGAGGGTTGTGTAACACTGGCACAGGTTTCTCCCAGCCCTGGAAACATTCAGGCTTAGGTTGGATGGGGCTCTGGGCAACCTGACCCAGTTAAAGACGTCCCTGCTCACACAGGCAGGTTGGACTGGAAGACCTGTAAAGGTCCCTTTCAACCCAAGGCATTCTATGATTCTCTGACAGCTGGACAAAAGATGAAATTAGAAGAAGGCATATCTACTCAGATATTAACTAAAGCAAGAGATTTACAATGGGAAGTAATAAATTCTTCATATTTTTCTGCTTTAAATAAGAACAGGATGCTTTTCTTCCTGTTTATTCAAGTAACAGTTATCTTCCACTTAAACAGAATTCACTAGGTTTGAGCAGTGAAATGGGAATTAAATAAAAGTGTAGGAAAGGGCAACCTGGCAAGCTTGTGGTGTTCTTGTTCTTCTTTAGCAAGACACTGTATATTTTACCAGTACGAGCAGACAAGACAATAAGAACAGTTATCATTTGTTTATTAATATAGCTGAATGTAGGATTCCATTATATGAAAAGATTTCCTAGATACCTCTGAGGAACAACCATGACTAGTCTGAGAAAGACATGACTTTAGCAGGACTTCAAGGACTGTCTTCTTGTTCAAGTCCTCATGCTGATCTTTGCTGGCATGGATGAGAAGGAAACAGATGTCAGTGAGATCCCAGCATGCTGTAATTACATTCCACAAGTTTAGTCAGTGTGTGGAAGTAAGAAAGTGATTCAAAAGAAAGGACAGGAACCAGAAAGGGTAGAGTTACATCTAATCTTGCTCTTTATATGGGGATAAATATTAAATCTTAGCATATTCACATGCTAAACAGTTTAATGATGTTCCTGTTCATGACTTGGTAGCTGGGGCTGTGGGAAGCTGAGGAGAGCAGTGGGAGTGGAAGCAGCACAGTGTGTTCCTCCTGACGCAAACCAGGCACTGCTTGTTCTTGTGCTGCCTCTCTGTGCAGGGGGGTTTCCAAACAGACTCTCACATCCGATGGCAAAAGCAAAATTAATCATTTGATGTTTTTCCTTCCAAAGAGAATGAAAAAAAAAACCTAGCAGCAGTAAAAATCTCACAGAAATCATGTTTAAAGACAAAAGGTTGTGAGTTGCTGAAGTCATCTGGGCTGGAGGCCAGGGCTGTGTGCTCCCACTGTATCTCTGCAAACGCTTCTTTGTAGAGGTTAACGTTTATTAACTACAGAGACTTTCCTCTGCTGTCCAAATGGAACGGAGATGATGTAAATGTAATTTTCAAATCCTCAATAGCTACACACAGTAATAAGAGATCAATTATTTAAGTATATTAGAAATGGGTCTTGCTAAGGGATCACAATTTCATAAAGATAAACACCACCAACTGAAAAGCTCAAATATGCTCTTTATCAACACTAACTACATTCACTCCATCCAGAGTGATAAAAGATAATGAAAACTGCTAATGAAAGCCCAAATAGAATGGGAACCAATTGCTATAAAAGCAGTATGCTTCCAAAGAAAGACTTAAGAGGATTGCCCAAAGGTACAACATTACTCATTACACCCTTGACCTTAAAGTTTTGCCAGTATTCAATACTTTGAAGATTGGGGTTTTTTTAGAAGAAAAAAAGATGATGATAGATGAACTACTTCTTTAATGACATTCAGTTTACCTTCCCAAAATGCTCCTTCTAAGCAACTTGCAGCTTCTTCATTCCATGTACGACACCAGGCATAGCTTTGTATTTACCATTTTTCTCTCTAAAAGTACTGGATTCTGATGCTAGCAATGTCCTTTTCCAAGTTGGGCTCTATAAACTAATAATGAAGAACCGTTCTTACTTTTAATTACAGAATCACAGAATGGTTTGGGTCAGAAGGGACCTTAAAGCCCATTCAGTTGCAACACCCCTGCCATGGGCAGGGACACCTCCCACTGGATTAGGTTGTTCAAAACCTTATGCAACCTGGCCTTGAGCACCTCCAGGGATGGGGCAGCCATGACTTTTCTGGGCAACGTGTGCCAGGGCCTCCCTACCCTCTCAGTAGACGAATTCTTCCTAATATGTCATCTAAATCTCCCCTCTTTCAGCTGAAAGCCATTCCCCCACATCCTATCACTACGCTCCCTAATTTAGAGCCCCCTTTGACTCTCTCCTGCACGCCGTTCTGTGCTGGCTAAACTTAACCAGCAGAAGCAAAGCCGCATTTCAAGAAGGAATATACATGGCTTTGCCAAGTAGTTCTCAAAAGTGATCTTTTTGAGCAAATCTGGGGAACGACAACAAACATTAAGGCCTGCACTTAATTTTGGGTAATTAAATACTTGACTTTTCTGAGACTCTGATGTTTATAAGGCATTTAAAAAAAAAATTTTCAGGCCATGTTGGAATGACATTTCACGGCCCTGTTCTTCACTTGTTATGGAAAGTCACAACAACAGTCATTAATCAGTTCTGTTACTTCAGTTGCAAGCTAAACTTTAACAATGTTGCCTTGATTATAATTGAAATTAAGGCAATTTATGAAACAACTTTTAACCATATCATGGAATATACCTTTGTTGCAACATTAATTCAAGTCCAAGAATTTTGATCTTCCTCTATGGTGTTTAGTGTATTTCTGTCTATTCTTATTAACTTGCTTGACAGAGGTGAAAACAAGCATAACTCAGGGAAAAAGAACATTTTTCCTTTTTTCACACTGGCCTTTGTTTTACACAACGCCTCCGCTTCATCAGGACCTTGACAAATGTTCCATAGAAATGAAATTAAGTAGGTTATTGAGTACTCTGCTGAACAGGAGTGAAATGCTGAAGTGAAGCTTGTGTTACCCAAGTACTAAATTAAATCTTATGCTCTTTTTTCTTTTTCTGCAGGAATATGCATTCACTGCCTGTTCTTGGAAACAAGAAAATGAACGATTGAGAGGAGCAAAAGAAAATTTACTGCTCTCATGACAATAAGTCTCATTAACTGAATAGTCAACAGGTATACTGTATAATCCAGCATCCTTCCCTGAGCTAATGTTCTCTTTTGGAAAAGGGAACCTAGCATTGATAGCATAATTTATGGCATCTGTAGTATGAAGTGAACAAGATTTTACTTGCTTTGCTTGAACGTCACTGATAAATATTTGCTGGGTTTAGAGCAAGATGTGAATGTCACATACTACAAATTACCAAATATTTTTTCCAGGGCTTGTGTACAATGCACAGCAATGGTCAGCAAAGGTGGAATCCTTTGTTCCTAGACCTCCATAATTGAAAAAAAAAAATCTTATTAAAGATACCATGCTATTTTCTTCCTTTCTTTTTCTTTCTTCAGAGATTTTCTTAACCACCTTTGGAGTAGAAGCTGGTAGATCGAGCAACCCTATTTGCACTGAAGAATGCCACTGGGAGGAATTCAGTTTCTCCTTGCAGTTTAAGGACAATTCAGAGAGAGTCATTTCTGTCATCTAAACGCATTGTGGAAACTGCTCCTAATTCTTTGCCATCAGCCAAATCTGAAGCAACTTCAATTGAAAGACATTTTAACAGCAAGTCCATTCTCACTTTATTCCCTAAATGCTGCAGTCCAGTACTTGACCTTAAACGTTCTAACTTTTGCTGCTCTCTCACTTTCTGTGGCCGAAAGCTTTACAAAAGGCAACTCTCAAAAGGTTGTGTAGAAGTGTAGAGTGTTGGTTGCTGAATGTGTAGTGCGTGAAACACAAAGAAAGGAAAAGAAGCTTATTCTGTGCAGCATGATCACCAACCCCTAAGTTTCAATGCTGTCCAGATGATACCACAGATAACACATTATATACAACCCTGCACAGATGGAAACATGAGTGCTATTTCATCAGCTTGGAAATCCAATCAGCACCCATTACTTCCAGGGAGAAAAAGAAAGCTACTGGGTTTAATGGACTAATTCACTTTCCAAAAAGCCTCGGGTCTCAGCAGATAAAGGAACTTTTTGGATGTCTTCAGACACTAATGACTCCATTAGTTATGATAACTCGTATTCCATGATTGAGCTTCACAACTGCATGGACTTTCCCTCACATCTTGCAATGTGACCCATATATAAAGACTTGCACTTTAGATTTACTTACCACTCTTGTCAATTCCTTCCACTTGTCTTCATCTGTAGCCAGGATAGTGTTTTGTCTCCAACTTTACATCAAGCTAAATAACACCATCACAATAATCATTAAAAGTTAACATGATAAAATTATCTACCCAGTAGAAAAGTAATTCAAAGAGCTTTAGAATAAAATTGAGAGAATGTAAAAAGGACAGCACAAATATTTTTCACACTTATAAGATTTTAAAAAGCCACTCAGCATGATAAGCTCTGTTCAGGGAGCACAGATCACAAAGCTTTCTTGCTTCTGGTTTGTTGGGTTTTATTCTTTCTCGTGTTTTTCTTTAATCCTCTCTTTCCTGCAGTTTTCCTTCTCACTTTTCTGGTTGCTTTAGTGTGGAAATGATGATCCAGGATCACAGCTATCAATAGTACATAGAAAAGGAAGAAATGTTGTCCCCCTGCTCTGAACCTCGCAAAGTTGTTGATATCACTAATACCAGAGAGCTAATATCAGACCTGCCTTTTTCTTCTACCCATACAGCATGTGGAGAATAGAGGGCTTGAGACAAGTTAAAAATAATGACTAAATGCGCCTCATCTTTCCTCCCTCTTTCCCCCAGATTTTTTCTAGATCTCATAAAAATGTGGGTAGAGAGACCAGTTACTGACTTATATCAAATATCAATTAGTTCTTAAGAGTGCCTTCACACAAATATATCAGTAAAGTGGTAACTCCTGTCCTATGTCTGCCCAGGAATTAGAAGCTTTGGTTGCTCTTCAGGGTGTAGGATTGTGGTTTCAGTAAGTCTAGTAGCCTTTTTTGAATCATTTGCAGTGTTTACCCCTCATACATTCCCCAAGACTGGGCATGTAAGTCACTCTCAGACATAAATAACTTGTGAAATCCTGCCACAAGAATGCATGAAACAACTCTGTAAACAGAAATTCAGGTTTGAGACCTATATAGTGTCACCAAAATCTAGAGACCATTGTGTTGTTGGAGTAATGTGTGAGAGTAGACAGGAACATTGCAACACGGTATTTTCACATCACGACTTTTTCAGCAAAAGATTCAGGAAGGCTTCCAAATTGTGGGTATTTTCTAATCCACCCTAAATCCAACTTTTGCCCTGTGCCAGCTCAGGCTATCAGTTTCAAAGGAATCAGCCTAAGTAAGAGTCAAGGCAGCCTTAGAGAATGGATCCCATTGTGTACGCTCCAAACACTTACTCTTGCAGCACATTTATTTAATACACAGGCATGCAAGAACTGTTCCACTGCTCTGTTTTGCAGCCATTACTTTCAAGGACTCCCATTTTGCCTAAGAGAGAACAGATACAAATAATTATAGAACAAAATGTTTTTGGATAATAATGCTCTTTGGTTGCTTCAGTGCAATAAAAACCAAAGCAATCATAAAACTTTCATGGTAAAGGGCAATCATTGATTTTATGAGGATAATACTTTATTACAGTGCCTTGTTTCTATTATGCCAAAATGAATTAAAATATCTTAGTCCCTTTTTATGTATAGTTTAGCTTACACATCTAATTTTGACCTCTTTAAAGTGACTTTGGAAAGTCAGGAATGTTACTATTTCTTTGTAATGATGAACTCCATGGGCAGCACAGGAGTATTTCAAACATAAGCATAATGATTTATGTGCTAAGTTGTAAACTAGACAGTGTAATGTTTCAAAATCAGTTCCCACTTCCTTCACTTCTCTGCTAATGTTTACTACTGCAATTCTTTCCCAAACTAGAAAACATACGTCATAAAAGGTCATCATTTCTACATTTGTCCAATTTGTGCCTACACTTGTGTATTGATAGCTGATCCAGACTAACTTTAAAAGGTCTCATTTTTTCTCAAAGACAAAAAAGACACATTTTCTCAAAGCCATGGATTTTATACATCACATTTTGGAGTATAACGTCTCGAGACATTGTTATAATATCTTTTAAGGGCAGCAATGGTACATTTTAAAAACATGTGAGAAATCAGAGAACATTTGAGTTCCTGATTACTCATTGAATAGCCTGGATCTTAAGTAAAGCTAGACAGATTTCTAAGGAAATTAATTAGTCCTATTAAGGACCACACAACATGAAAAATAACAGTGACAATATTAAACAGGATTTGGACTCAATGATCCTTGTGGGTCCCTTCCAACTGAGGACGTTCTATGACTTGATGATTCTATAAACGCTTATGCAGATACACATCATCCTTTTGGAATTGTTATTTATAGGCAACTATCCAAGAAGTATATTTCTATCTTCTCCTCAGTGTATTCATTACAAAAGTAACTCCAAAATATGACTAACTTGCTTCTAAGTGTTTATTAAGGATAGCTTCATTCTGCTCTGTAGCCGCAAATACGCACTTTACTAGATTGGGCAGTATATGCCCACAGATAATTTCTTTTCAAAAAAGGTCAGGGACTGTTGGAGCACTGGACATGATTCAGATTTTAGGGTGTGCTGATTTTAAAAATGTTTAATTTTTCAACTGTAATCCATTTATATAAAAGCGATTTCTGAGTCAAGTGAGACGTAGCTGAAAAGAAGGCCTATTTTAAATTTTATCAAAAGATGTTATAGCTGTTTAACAAACAAATCCTCCATTTTGCTTAACATACTTAATGTTGAAACTCACATGCATATGTATTGTATCAATTATCACAGATCACGCAGTGATTACATCCATTAATTATCCATGCAGACACCTTGGAAAACAGCAAAGTATGAACCATGTCTCAAATTCTATACATATTGGAAGAAGAAACACGATGTCATAAAATCATCCCTGCACCAAAAATAATAGTAATAATGTTTCACAAGTTTGTTTAAAATAAACAAGGGCAGCATTGCTGTCTTTGATGCAAAAAAAAAAGAGGCAGACTACTTTTATGAGCGCCATAAAAATAAACTATTTTAATAGATACATAAATAAAAGGTTTAAAGTAGAACTTTCCCCCCAAACATAAAGATGGCCTAGCTTCTGTACAGAAACTGAACAATATTCATGTGACCACTAAATTAAATAATCACTTTGTTACATTCAAAATAATTGGAGGCAAACACATAATGAAATGATGTACCTGAATCATTCTCCTTTCTCGTCCTAGCAGTGTATACAGTATTTTCTTGTTTTACAGTACTTTCAGGATATGGATCTGTTAAATAAAATCTTGAATGAGGGAGTGAAAATAAATTTAAAAATAAAAGGAAAAAACCCCCAAACCATCCCCTAGCACCCAAAGGGGAACCTTGCATCACCCATTAATAAAGTTTTAATGGAACAGAAATAAGTATTGTGCTGTAAAATAAATTAGGCCGTTTTCATATTGTTGTATAATTATCTTAAAGTGTTTAAATATTACATTCACTTTGGTGATGTGTTTTTGTCTATACCTGTAATAAATTATAGATGGCGTGTGCTAGCTGTTCATGGTTGAATATCAGCCATCTAGTTTTACTACAAATGGGGGGAGCATAGCACATCTGGAAGATTTTTAAAGTATTTCTGATTTACACAATACAGACAAAGTTTAATTCAAAGCAGCTTTCCTCCTATCACACCTCCCTCCCCAGCACCTCTAAAAACTTACTCTGATGGCTTCATGTTTTTGCTGTGTTATATCAAAAAATGCCATCAGTTGGTGACTGACGTCTTCTGACCCACAGAGGCTCTCAAGCTGTGTTTTTCCTTTCTCTCTATGAATCACTGGTCAAGTTTGAGAACATCTGCCATTAACATCTCCATACTCTTCAAATATTCCAACTAATATAGGCAAGGAACAACCATTTGTCCATCAAATATGAGTTTACTGAAATTTGGGGTTATCGTCGTCGTTATCTGGAATGTAGCTGTCATGGGTGAGCACCATTCATCCCATAGAGGAGAAAGTTTGTCACTTAGACATGTACATACACTCAAGACAGAGCGTTGAGATATTTTGTGCTGGTGAAATCAAAGAAAAAAAATTAAAAGATGGCAACTTCCTTCTTTAGTGCAGAGCTAGTATTTCTAGTATGTTCTGTCAGAAGTTCAGGTTGGGCCAAGCTGGCCTCGACTTGGTAAGAGTGTGCTTAGAGTCTATCCACCTGTAAGTCGTGAACGGCAATGTAATGATTGCCCGTTTTTCCGATTTGCTTTTTTCTTGTTCTTTTTCTTTTGCTTATTTGCACTTTTACTTTTATCTGACTTCTTTTTCTTGTCATCCTCCTTAAACCACGGACCCCAGACTCCTCCATTCAGCTTCGGGTTACTCCGAGGGTCCTTTGGAGGGTATCGAACAGGAACCGCTGTCTTATTGAACTGTGAAAGCCTCCGCAGCAACTGCTTGACTACATCTGGATACCTTGCAGAGAGGTCCACTCGTTCATATGGATCAGCAGTTATGTTGAAAAGCCACACTGACTTGCCAGCTGACCATGAAACGCGTTCATTGTGCCACCGGTTGGGGCCAGCGTTACTGAAGGCCTGTGGAGGCACCCAGTCGCTGTAGCCTGGATTTCCTGTCAGTAGTTTCCAATGATTCACTCTGATAGCAGATTGAATCGCAGTGTTCCAGATCCCATAGCCAGCTGCCCAAGACCCATTTTTGGCTTTGGTGTAAATCGGATCAATGTTATGTAAGATGTCTACCCGTGGAGAACGTCTGCCTTCACTAATGGTTTCCCATATATCATAGCCATCCAGCTGGATATCTTCGTCTATCTGCCCTTCTGCAAGTGTGATCAAAGTGGGGAACCAGTCTGTGATGTGCACAAGCTCCTTACACACAGACCCTTTGTTTTTCAGAAGGGGGCTATGGACAAACCCAACAGCCCGGATACCTCCTTCCCAATAGGTCCCTTTGCTTCCTCGAAGAGGCCAGTTACTTCCCCCGGCCATTGGCTGCCCACCATTATCTGAAGAATATATGATAATGCTATTCTCATAGTAACCATAGTTCTTTAAAGCAAGGGTTACATTGTTTATGGCTTCATCCAGACAAGCAAGCATTGCAGCATATCTTCGCCTGTTGATGTTATTTATCGATCGATAATGTTCAAAATACCTGCCTGGTGCCTGAAGAGGTGAATGAACAGCCTGGTAAGCAATATATAAGAATATAGGCTTCCTGGGGTTATGAGAAGCTAAGATTTGTTGTACTTTTTGTGTGTACATCTGCGTTGAGTAGATGCCGTTGTCATGATCCCAAGCTGCGTTGTCGTTCTCATACAGGTCATAGCCACATATCCCAGGGCTGTCACATTTGAAGTGAGTGTAATAGTCACCGCTGCCTAAGAGTGAGCCAAAGAAAGTGTCAAATCCCCTCTGTGTGGGCATGCATTCTCTGCGATAAAACCCCAAGTGCCATTTGCCAACCATGTGTGTCGAATAACCAACCTCCTTCAGCTTCTGAGGTAGCGTGACATTATCCAGAGGTAAGCAGTTGGGCTGGGTTGGCCGGATGATGGAGTGCTGAAGGCCGGTGTGTATCTGGTACCTGGAGGCAGGGAAGAGACAGGCATCAGGTGGAGCGGGGAAAGAATGCTCAGGCCTTTACGCATGGACACCCATGCACACAACCATAACAGAAAATATTCCTATGCATGCAGCAATTTTACCTGGAAATATTTTGAAGTGCATATGTCAAAACCCAATGAGGTTGTACTATTAAATCTGCTGAAACAGGAGAACAGCATCTGTTTCACTTCACAAGCATTTAAGAGCAGATCCCACACCTCCTTTGGCCAGCGGGCAACGATACTGAACAAGAAACATGACACAGCAGCATCACACACTTCTCTCCCTGCTGGCCTCATTTTTAATGTTTTCATTTCCTTGTAGCTGTGAACAACGTCAAAGGTTCGCAGAAGCAATGTGCTGTCTGAGAACCATTATTTGAGCACCGCTATTTCAAAGCTAGCAGCCAAATCACGGGCCTTTCTGGTATCCTTATTATAACACAAACCTAGAAAGCAGAACAATTGCACTGTATTTTCTGAGCATGAACAAGTGCTACAGCATGGACTTTGTACCAGCCCTCACAGCATGTGCAATACTGAAAGCCCCACAGTCTGATTTCTGGTCATTCATCATCTGCTATGCACATGGGCTATGACTTAGCAGAGATATTACTAGTATTATAACAACAGAGCTAGTCATCAGCACGAAAATGATGGTTCTGCTCTCTCCTGGAACACTTACAGTTCCATGCTCCAGCATTTATCTTCTGAGTAAGTGGCATAAGTATGCATACATGGCAAGTTCATAGAACTATGGAATAGATTCCCTGGTCAAAACTCAAAGATTCATACACAGTTACAGTGAAAGAGATTCATACGCGATCATGCAAAAAGAAGTGATAATGTCATTACCGGATCTCTTGCTCAGCAGTCATTTTCATAGAATCATGGAATGGTTTGGGTCAGAAGGGACCTCAAAGATCATCCAGTTCCAACCCCCCTGCCATGGGCAGGGACACCTCCCACTGGATCAGGGTGCTCAAAGCCCCATCCAACCTGGCCTCGAACACCTCCAGTGACTGGACACACACATTTTCTCTGTGCAACCTGTGCCAGGGTCTTCCCACCCTCACATGAAAAAATTTCTTCCTAAGATCTCATTTCACTCTCCCTTCTTTCAGCTTAAAACTGGTCCCCCTTGTCCCACACTCTCTGATAAAGAGTCCCTCCCCAGGTTTCCTCTAGGCACCCTTTTAGTACTTTCTGTCCTTGCCTACCTGCTTGATGAAACATTTCCCTCCATGAACTGAGCTATTAAAAAATACCTACATATACAGGGAACACAGATATTTTGATGTACATTTTTTCTTCCACAGAAAACTTTCACATGCCCCCATTTAAAAAGGATTATAGCAACTTACGTGGATAAATACATTCTTTACAATATCTCATAATTTGCTAGTGGTAAACATCTACAGCTTATAAATATGCTGGACTTAGAGCACATAACACCAGTATATTTACAGAAGAGGATAATAAATTCTGCAGTGCAGTCAGTGTATGGGTAAAGAATACACATGGCCTCCATATGATTAGAAAATGAATTCAGCATGGGCAGCAGTAAGTATCAAAAAATCAAGCACAAATCCATTTATATCAGTTTGACACTAAAAAAAAAGTAACAGCACACTGTAAATGAAAGATGACTTCTCCCTGAGTGTGAGAATAGATTAAACTCTCAGTCATGAATAGAAAACTGGGTCTGCTAATTCCGAGAATCTTCCCTCAAACCACTTCTTTATTATTTTGTGGTAGTAGGAGTTGGGCCTTTCTGACACATTCTCTAGTATTGCCAATCAGATGGGCCTCCTGAGCTATCTAGAAAATTAAAACCATGAGACTCTGCCTGTCCATAAATAACTTGAAGTCTGCTTTTATACAATGTCTTCCTGGCCAAGATCTTAGAAGGCACCATAGATGTCTTTAACGCCTGCCAATCTGCGATAATTTTGTAATTCCCATTTCATTCTTGAACTTATTTCCACAGAACCAGAAGCTCTGGTCTAACTAATTTATTGCAGAAGCTTTGGGTGTTGCTCTGCTCTGTTTTAAGCTACCCTGCACTAAGTATGCTGCAGCGCTGCTCCTTCCTCTTGTCTCTCTGGCACTTTTTCAAACCATTGTTTCTGCTACCAGTCTGTGGATCAGGAGCCTTGCTGTCCAATTGTCCCCAAACTCACGGGCTGGTTCTGACACAGGAGACACTGCAGTCCTTAAAGCAGACTATCAGATTTACAGGTTAATGGTATCTACATTTTGCTTTTGTAAAAGAGATGTCATGCACACACCTTTCCCATGATTCAAGTACAATATTCTTCTTTTAAAACAAGTGAAGTACAATAAGGAAACCACACTGATGAATGGCAGTGCTCAGTACTGCAGTTCACTCCATCTTTGAGAGTCCTCAGGGAGCAACGTGCACAAGACATTTAATTTCCTTCCCCTTTTCTTTCCTCTACCTTGTTAAACTCTCAGTAAATTTCCCTTATTTGACCCAGCTGAAAAAGTCCTTGCTCCCACCCTGCTATTTTAGTAAACAGCTTCTTCTTTCTTAAACCTTGACAACCTCCTCTACCTTGAGATCAGTCTCAGCTAGACAGTTTCACCCTTGATAAGCTAATTTTACTGGAAGTCTGATGTTTAATAGAGATGCTTCCAGCCTTCTCCTTGACATAAAAGCTGAGCCTGGGGGAAACAGGCAACAGAATTTGCAACACATTGCAAACCAATTTGTCTCTTGAAAGCCTACACAGAAAGTATGAGAGTCATACAAAGTTAATTCTCATAAAGAATTCATAAACAACACATGAATTGCCCAGCTACGACTTTTGAGTTAGTATATCCAAGCATGAAATTCCTACACTCTTAATCTGACAAAGACTAAACCAAAAAATACCAGTTATACATCTTAGGAGAAAAATCTTATTTCAGCAGTCCCCTCAGTAAATTACTCAATCTGCAGGCTACCGTGCACATCTAGCAGTCCTGCTTCAGTTCTCTGCTGCTGTCTTTCTTCATGAAACTTTGGTGTGCTTCCCATATCACAGAATCATGGAACAATTTGGGTTGGAAGGGACCTTAAATATCATCCAGCTCCAACCTCCCTGCCATGGGCAGGGACACCTCCCACTGGATCACGATGCTCCAAGCCCCATCCAACCTGGCCTTGAACACCTCCAGGGATGGGGCAGCCATGACTGCTCTGGGCACCCTGGGCCAGGGCCTCACCACCCTCACAGGAAAACATTTCTTCCTAGGATCTCGTCTAAATCTCCCCTCTTTCAGCTTAAAACCATTCCCTTTTGTCCTATCCCTCCGTGATAAAGAGCCCCTCCCAGCTTTCCTATAGGCCCCATATGTGTGTGTCTGCTATTTATGGCATAGTTATGCTTCTGAATATACATCTATGCAGACATACAAATAGATACACATTTTTATATTCATACATGTAAAAAAGGACCTGCAAAATAATCAATTTTAAATAAAAATATTTCAAATGGAGAAATGCTTCAAATAATTATCAACCGCTAATTATCAGAATATTCTTTACTATTACAAAAATGGTCAAGATTTGTTCACTTTTCTGTGCCACACGCCTTCCTAATTGATCCATTATGTGCTAACATTGCTTTTCTAGTGAAAGTATTCAGTTTTAAAAGGACTTACAGACTCTTTGTGGGAAGACAAAGCAATCTGCACAAAAGACAGAGATTATATGAAATTAATAGCAATAGGAAAAGTGTCTTAACATGTTCTGAAACTGTGTTTAGACTGCGCAAGAGTAGAAAAAAACTGAGCAAGGCAAAAAAAAATAGGAAATAAGAAGCAGATGCTGCTTTTTGGGGGAGTTCTCTAAAAGATAAACTCACCAGCCCACGAACTGCCATGAAACATCTGTGAAATACATCCTATAGATTTCATTGCTTTCTACCACAAGAGTAGCTGATTTGGTAGAATAAATTGGTTGAATTTAATCCCAAATGTAGAAAGCAAATTATAATCATGAATAGTCTGGAATTCATTATGATAATAACCACTAATGAAGAGTTAAATACAAACAAATGCAGACAGGCCACAAAATCTAGTGTTATAGGGGTTTTTTGACCTTTATGGACAGTATTTACATAAAGATAATAGATTGATTATATTCTGCATAAAGCATAGGGGTTCCAGACTTGTGAATACTTAACACACTTGCACTATGCTCTCTTTCTCTCCATCCCTCCAACTTTCTAGATCATGGCTACCTCTATTAGATACCCAAAATTTGAAATTTGCAAAACAAGGAACTAAGTAAAATCTATGTGAAATATTCAACTAATAATATGCATATTGAAAAGTAATTTATCCTCTCTACAAGGCTCTTCTTTGTGCATTTTCTATTCTGTTTTACAAGTAGGGAAGTTGTTTAGATATTTAGAGTAAAAACACTGCAATAAGGGTTCCAGCTAAGGCAGCAGTATAATGCTAGTGGACTGCTACACTGCTTTGTTTACTTGTTTGTAGTGGAAACTTTAAAGCAACGGACTCCCAGAGGGAGCATTTGATGACTTCGTAGGTCCTTTGCTTCTTGGATGTCAAGAGAAATATTTCAGAGGTTCCTTTAAATAAATAAATAAATAAATAGAAAAAAAGGATAAATAAATAGATAAATAAATAAAATAAATACTCTGTCCTGAGTTTGAGCTCATGATGCTTCTTTTCAACATGATTTCCCTTCCTGTTTTAATCTAGAAAGACACAAAGCTAAGCCTGGGACTTTTATATTACTCCTGCCTTCAGACTCAAGGTGCAAAGACCATTAAGTTGCTAAAGCTCAAGTGCCAGGGTCTTTGTGGACGTAAATCACCATGGGGACACTAAAATCAATTTGACACGAGCTTGAGGAATGCATTAACATTTGGAGGCTTAATTTCTCACTTCTGATGTCCCTCCTACAGCTAAATTTGTTTCCCAGTTCTCATCTGAAGAGCAAACCAAAGCAGAGAAGTGGATCAATGACAGTAACCTTCGCACATTTTCACTTCTGTTCCCCTGTAGTGGAGAGAAAGGTCTGTAGAGAAGAGACTCTCCTGGCATGCCTCACATCCCCATGGACCTTATGCAATCTTAAAACATATGTAGGCCAAACCAGTTTTCCTTGAAAAAGTTTCCCTGAGGAGTTTTCTATTGAGTATTTCCCCCCTTAACTTCAGGGTGGGTTCTGCACTGAGAAAAAAGCTGAGATGTTTCTAATTTTGTAGTGTGCATATACAAAACTATTGATTTCAAGCTTTCATGATTTCAAAATACAAAATATTGTCTTCAAACTGAGGTTCTTTCAAGGCTCATTGAATATTAACAAAGAAGAACAGTTTGAAGTTTCTAATTTCTGGAACTTTTGCTAGCACAGTTCTAGTTAGTGCATGCAAAAACGGATTTTTATTATGCTTGCACAACACAGGATATGAAAAAAAAAATCTTAATTTTAAATCCAATAAATTTCAGCCTAGGATTTAGAAAAGAATATTTTGATTTAAAAAAAAAATAATTTCCCAGAATAAGTTGCAAACAGAGCAACGGCACCGAGGCACACATACTACATTAAATAAAGGGATCACCATTGATGATTATGCATTTTCTTGTTAAAAATAATAAAATACAACAAGTAGATACCAGTCTGGAAATTAGGGAAATTAGGCTTAGGGATTGCTAAAGAACAGGCTTGCTATCTTACCTTAAACTATTTGCCTAACACATCAGATAGAAATGCAACTAAAACAGATAAATAAAGAATATAGAAATAGTAACATTTTTTGTTTGAACGTTCCCAGTCCTCAGAGGTCCAAGTTAGAGGGGAGAAAAAAGCCCTAACAGCCCACTTGTTGCCATCAAATCATTAAAAGCAGGACTCAATGACCAGTTAGAGAAAACAGACAAACACTTCTTCATTTAAATAAGGCTTTAGCATGGAGTCCACAATCGTAACTGTTTGAAAAAGCTGCTACTTGGGGCAGGTAGGATTACTTTTATTTATCTCTAAGTTGTTTTGAGCTTTGTAAGATGCTCACAAGGATGTCCAGAAGTGCTTCCATTTTCAGCCCTCCGAACAGGCCGGTGAAGTGCACCATAGAGAGATGTAAAATTCCTGATCAGACATGGACCAGCACAAAAGGATCACACAAAAATGATTTTGCATCAGAGGTATGTGGCATAAAAATGAAATGATTAAACTGAATCCACTAAGGTTTTAAAACTAAAATCAGAGAGTAAAGCTCAAGAAGGGGCAGGCTGATAGAGAAAACACTGGGGCAGAGAGATAGAGCTAAGCTGATTTTAATGAGATGCAAATAAACATCTCAGAGCCTGACATGAACTGCTGCAAAGCAGTCAGTGAGTATCAATTCCCAGTTCCTTCAGACCAATGACAACCAAAGCCTTCACCCATAGCCACAGTGCCGCTTTCTCATTTTCTATTAAGTAAATTCACTGATAAGCAAATGTTTTCTACATTTTCTTGTCTTTTTTATTAACAGTCTTTTCCTAACTTAGAGATGGTCAAGTCTCGCCTTTGCTAATTTCCACTTACATGAGAGCAAAACATAGTGGTAGACATCTCAGCATTTGTTATGGTACCAACTTTGAATATCTGTTCTAGACAAGGCCAGGTGAGCCAGTACTGATCACGTATGGCAACTGTGCAGTAGTCCGTGTGATACGTTTTCTAAATGCCAGCATAAAAGTGTTAATTTTCATGAAAAACAGTCTGTAGTGCTTGAAAAATATCAATATAGGCAGCAACAATTTTAAGGAGCTTTGAGCCTATACTATATAAGTTATAGTTTGTCTTTCAAAAATAGCAGCTATGCAGCAGCGCGGGAGAAAATTTTTTCTGCCCTGAATTCCATCTGCTAAGTTACAGCTAAGGCTTCAGCTCAACATATAGTTTAAATAAGAAAGTGATTTCAGCCAGGTAGTTGGCTGAACCAAGACCAAAGTAAGCGATCAAAGTTTGTGCCATGAACATGAGTGATCCTATAGGTATGGAAATAACTCTCAAGTCAGCCGTGCAGCATTTTGTCCTGGTTGAAATTCTGAGCAACCCTAAGGGGAGAAGGACATGCCTTCCACATTAGAACATGATCTGTCATAAAACGTACCCTACTGCTGAACAACATAAATTAAGGGTAGAAAGGATGCATTGGCTTATGCTGCCTACTTTTCTACCTGCTTAAGATTGTGGGTAAGATACTCAGCATATCTATAATAATCATAGAATCATAGGATGGTTTGGGCTGGAAGGGACCTTAAAGAACATCCAATTCCACTCCCACTGCCATGGGCAGGGACACCTTCCACTGGATCAGTTTGCTCAAAGCCTAATTATCTCAGTGGTTTGAATCAGAGATGAAATGCTTTTACTGATACATGCGAATGGTTCTATAGCTCGGGACTAACTTCTCTGAGGTGGTGGCTGCATGGCTTTCAGAAGAAAATCTCCTTGTACGAAAAAGAGCAATGATTTATTACCAGAGTATGGAAGCAATTCTTCACTAGGATATGAGATATGGATCAAAAGAGCTCTGCTGCAGCAAATGACACACAGAACATTGTGCCAGAGCCTGAGCAGCACTGTTTAATGTGATTTATAAACTAGCAGGAGGCAAAGCCTGCCCATTCTCTGAAGTAGGCATGATCCCCATAGGCCTGGTTCCCACCTACCCAACTGACCTGAATGTATGCCATTGCCTCACGTTTCCATCTTTCCTTGGGAAAGAAATAGAGGCAAACAGGCAAGGAAGCCCAAGGGAATCTGAACACACACTTTGGAACATTTTCTCTGCTCAAATCTTCTGTCAATATTAAAGGTGTGTCAGCAAAAAACTCTATGAATCTATCATTTACTGGGTTTTATCCTCTAGATTGTAATAACATTAAGATTTTTTTGGTGGAGATAGGTTATGAATGTAGATGGATTAAAGAAGAAAATGCAACATTAAAGACTAAACTAAGTCTAAATCTTCACAGACTTTCACTGTGTCGGCCCACATATAACAGATCTGAAGTTTTCACACTTAGACATACACACATTCATTACATACACACATTCCTTTCATCTTCAGTTGTACTCCTTCAATTTTTATGCACTTATAAATCAGAGCAGAAGAATATTCTCTTCTAAACCAAGTGTTCACATAAAACGTCTAACTCAAATTATTTACTGTTTTATCACTCTGGCAGGACTACTGCAAACATATCACTTGAAAGACTCTGAATCTTGCCCTACTTTCAAGTTTTTGGGGGGTGGTGGTGGTGGGATTTCTTTGTTTTTAAATCAGGTAAGGCTCTTCCATCAAATACAGGGGAAGAAAAAACAGGTACCAAATTATTCGTGGACTAATAATGCTACAGTTTTTGTTCCAATTTTGTTTCAATTACATTATTCCAAAGACCTATGGGAGGTCTATGGAATAAGGATACCTATGAGGTATCCTTATTTAACCAAATGTCATTTGGATTTTGATGTATTAACATAACCTCAAAATCATTTTGAAATTCTGATTTAATGCAAGCACTGACATTTGGTCATTTGAGTAATCTCCATACACCACTATATCACTTACACTGCCAATGTATTTTTAACATCAGGCATCTAGAAATGCCACCCAGAGTTACATTAACAAAAATAAACATTTATCAAAAACAAGAAACAGAGAGAATTCCAGTGAAATCCTTGTGGTGGTTCAAAAGCCCTGGTATAGCAACAGGTCCTGGGGCTTGAAAGCTGGAGAACCAAGGCAGGAAATGTTGCTCTTTGTGGCTCTATATTCTGATATCTCAAGGACATGGATCTTTTAAAGCAAGTCCAGAGGATGCCATGAAGATGATCTGAGGGCTGGAGCACCTCCCATATGAGGACAGGCTGAGAGAGTTGGGGTTGTTCAGCCTGGAGAAGAGAAGAATGTGGGGAGACCTTAGAGCAGCCTCCCAGTACTGAAAACATGGGGAGGGACTCTTGATCAGGGAGTGCAGGAATAGGATGAGGGGGGAACAATTTTAAGTTGGAAGAGGGAAGATTTAGAGGAGATCTTAGGAAGAAACGCTTTCCTGTGAGGATGGTGAGGCACAGGCAGAGGTTGCCCAGAGAAGCTGTGGATGTCCCATCCCTGGAAGTGTTCAAAGCCAGGCTGGATGGGATATTGAGCAACCTGATCCAGTGGGAGGTGTCTCTGCCCATGGCAGGGGGTTTGGAACTGGATGGGCTTCTGACCCAAACCATTTTATGATTCTATGGTTCTATGATTTGCACCAGCCTTACTCTCTATTTTCCCAACTCCTGATGATACAACTGGTAGTGAAGCAGAGCTTGGTGAACTGCAGGAAAGAAACTGGTATCTCTAGAGTTCCCTTAAAGGAAAAATAGCTGCCTACAGAAAGAAGCTGGGAGACAAAAGAAACAGAAACCTTTACTGCATTTCCTGAGGGTTATTCTCCCTGGTTACAAGGGGCGGCTAGCATCATACAATGACCCTCAAGCAGAAGTTTCAACATTAAAACACCCCATAAATTAAGTTGTATCAGTATTTTCAGACACTAATTCCTATTTTTTACAAAACATCATTAAACAGGCAGCATATCCGCTACCAACCTTTCCTGTCACCGAGACAATTTATCTGCTCTAATTGGAGGACAAAAAGGATAAAGGAGAACGTGGGAGCGAGCAGCAGCTGGAATGCATATGTGTATATGCAGCTATTGTTTTCTTTGCTCCGAGTGCGCTGCAGCTGTGGAAACAGAGCACGACATTTCCAACTTTATCACTGAATGTTACTAATTTACAAAAAAGGGAGAGTAAACGTGTGATTGCATAATCAGCGCTCTTAATTTCATGTCTACATGCAAACAACATGACAACAATTTGACCAAATACTTTGCATGCCAACCACAAATACACACATTGCCATCAAATTCTGTGCTCTCAGCAAAAATAAATCCCATCGGATCTATGCACCTAATCAACATGTTACAAGGAAAAGTAATGCTTGGCAGTGAGTTCAGGAGTATACTGGAGCTACATTGGCTAGAAGAGAAGTTCACATAAACAGACTATCCCTGCATATTTCTCAATTGGCAAAGGAAAACCAATTCATTAGTAAGAGATAAATTTTTCAGTCCTGCTTCAGTCATTTTTACAGGAGGAAAAGCAAAAGAAAATGAGCTCAATGGAGTCTAAAAGCCATAGATTGGCATGTAGAAGGATTTCCCCTCAGGCACTTCAGGAACTGGTCTGCAGACCCTGTTGCAAGCGCTGCGTGATGCTGGAGCAAGACCAGCGTGTCAGAACAGGGACACAGCACACACCCTCTTATAAAAGTTGCTCTCGGTGCTACAGCACACAACTCCCTACTATTGAAAGTGTGTAAAAGTGGTCTTTATCTTAACCTGTGTGTTCACAGCTGGGCTGGAGAGAATACCATTTCAGATACTGTTGTATTCTGGACCAGTCATTACTATAGAGAGGGTAAATTTCAACATGTCTCAATGAAGCATTTTGCCTAAAAGAACACATTAATTGTAATAACAGAGGCATTCTTACATGACCAGAAAAAAAAAATTGCCACATACATATGTGATGGACTGGCACAGGTTGCCCAGGGAAGTCATGGATGCCTCATCCCTGGAGGTGTTCAAGACCAGGCTGGATGAGGCTTTGAGCAACCTGATCCAGTGGAAGGTATCCCTGCCCACAGCAGCGGGTGTGCACTAGATGATCTTTAAGGTCTTTTCCAACCCAACCCATTCAATGATTCTATGATTGTCTGTAAAATATTTTTCAGCTAAAAACTTCGTGGCTGAAACTCATAATTCCTGTGACAGTTCAGGAAACTGAATTCGTCTTTATAGAAGATTAATTTATTCAGTAAATGCACCTAAGCGATGTGAAAGATATTCATTATAGGGTTGCCTTTTATAAGAAGACATCATTCATACAAATGACATACTTGATAGCAGTCCTTAAGGTAGTAGCCAAACAGTTATTTTCTTACTTTATACTTTAATTAAAGTACCCATTTTGATAATTTATTACTATTTCTGAATTAATATTGTCCTCATGAATTATTCATATAACCAATTCTTAAGAGTCTATACCAATCTAAATGCCGTAAAATGACCTTGAATTAACAGCAAGGAAGACTGAGGACAAAATGAGAAAATGTAAAATATAGGTTAACAACTACCATACCATGGTTTTATGTGATATCATTCAAGGCAGATAATTGCTTCATAATTAAAGAACATTATGACATTGAAAAAAAATCAATCAGGATTGTTTGGAGATTCAGAGACATCTCAAGTGTTTTAGAAACCTTCACACAACATCCAAACTGTGTGAAAGAGATAATATTCTATTAACCATCTAACAACTACATAAACAATTTCGAAGTGTGACATTGAAAAACATCACAGTTCCATCACTTTATTTAGCTTAAGTATATCATAGGCCATTAAGCTTCCTTTGAAAACTTAGATTAGTCTTTAATACTGTAATTTAAAATTAGAGATAAATTACTATTGAGAGTATCCTAATCAAGTGGTAATGGCCACAATGTCTCTTTAGTAGTCATAACACTCCTATTATTCTGCTCTATGATACAGCTCAAGCTCAACTGTCTCAAAGCACCTACTACAGGAAAGAGCAAACAGATTCTAAACCCCTTAATAAACACGTAACAACATAACAAAAGTATCAATTCTATCAAATTCAATTGAATACACTTTTAGATACATTTTCACTTAATGTCATCAAAATGAGTCCCTGAATTAATGCATGAAATCCCTTTTCCAGTGTAGAGATTCATTGTGAATACTGATTAATTACAAAATAGTCTTGGATTATTATTTCTGTTTCATCTCAATTTTGCTATTTGTTTGCTTAACTCTGGTCTATTGTATAGCATTATTGTAAAGCATGGACATTTGCATCAAAAGGAAATGATCTGTTCCTTCATATCCCATATATCACACAGCAATTCAACATAGCAGAATATCCACCTAGAGAAATGGGATATCATTAAATGGTTTGGGTTGGAAGGGACCTTAAAGACCATCCAGTTCTACTCCCCTGCCATGGGCAGGGACACCTCCCACTAGATCAGGGAGCTCAAAGCTCCATCCAGCCTGGCCTTGAACACCTCCAGGGATGGATCAGCCATGACTTCTCTGGGCAATATGTGCCAGGGCCTCCCCATCCTCATAGTAAAACATTTCTTCCTAAGATCTCATCTAAACCTCCCCTCTTTCAACTTAAATCCGTTCTCCCTCCTCCTTGTCATGTTCTACTGAGAGTGAGCTCTTTAGAATCACGGGCACAGTGCCAAGAGTGACACAAAACACTCAGGAGGAGGGTGTGAACAACATTTTACTAAAGGAGGTGCATACCCTGAAACACTGGATACAAACAATCGATGACCCCTACATGACAGGAAAATACAAAGGCCAGTGTTACCTCAAGAATCTGCAACTTAGAAACACAGATAACGCTGTGTAACAACCTGCTGGGTGGAACCGAAAAATGCAAAAAGAGCCGGAGTCAAAACCAAACACCAAAAATGCCCCCAACAGCCTGGTGGAGCCACACGTTACGGGGGGAGGAGGAAAAGAGAACAAGGAGAGAAAGAAAAAGAGAGAAAAAGAGAGAAAAGAGAGGAAAGTGTTTGTAAGAGAGATAGAGGACACGAAAGAGAGTCCCCACCTTTCAGGCTCCACGTGTTGTAGCAGCTGTTGCTGTGTCCTGAGAGTGCCCACGAGCCCACAGCTGTACCGGGGTTTTTTAAACCCTGTGTTCCCACCTCTCACCTGGGTCAGGTGCCAGATCAGGTCACAGGCTGAGACAAGTCCTCCAGCACCTCCCCTCCGGTAACCCTGCCCCTCCTGTCCCCTGGGGGCGGGACAGGGTCACATTTCAGCAGCACCTGCTCTGAGACATTATAACCCGTGCCATGCCGGGTCCGTACACCCTCACAGGAAAAGCTTTCTCTTTATCACCTAATCTAAATTTCTCCTCTTTCAGCTTAAAAACATTCCCCCTTGTCCTATCCCTGCAATCCCTGATACAGAGCCCCTCCTCAGCTTTCCTGGAGCCCCTTTCAGTACTGGAAGGCTGCTCTTAGGTCTCCTTGGTGCCTTCTCTTCTCCAGGCTGAACAACCCCTACTCTCTCAGCCTGTCCTCGTATGGGAGGTGCTCCAGCCCTTGGATCATCATTGTGGGCTTACTCTAACAGTTCCATGTCCTTCATGTGCTGAGGACTCTAGAGCTGAATGCAGGACTCCAACTGAGCATTTCAGTTTAAAGCTTAATTACACATTTTGAGACACTTGTAACTGATGCTGCTGACACAGCAGTTGCCTATTAAATGATAAGCTGTTTTTCAAGACTGATAAAGCAGAAATGCGCAATCTACTTCATCCACTTAAGCAACAGAACTTTATCACAGACTGCAATGCCCACCCAGACACCTCCTGTCTAAGATCTTTTTAACACCAGCATTCTTGTCAGTGCCCTTCGCTCTCTGCAGGCATCCTAGAACAGACACATGCCAGAAATTGGTTCATGCCACTCCCAAACTTCTGCTGGAACTGAATTTTCCAAGAAAAGTTATAGCCCTGATAATATGAAGAACAGCTTTATCTGTATCAAAGAAAAATTTTGACTTTTTACCAACACAGACAGTTTACTGGGCTGACATTTACTGGCAACAGCAGTGGCACTGAATCATTAGCACAAGGAATAACCTTGACTTGAAACAGAGGGCTGGGAGCCAAGAGACACTCTTCCCTCTGGGTTCTGCATAGTTTTTAGCCTGAGGATTGCAACTGACCTCTAATTCTTTTTTCCTTCTGAGAATTCCATATCCGTTTTGAAGCTTTGCAATAAAATCTGTTTTTGAGAACTAACCACAACATTGAAGTCCATTTTTGATTAAGACAATCGCTGGAGTTGAAGGCACTGTGTGCAGTTCCCAAAGAAATAATCTGTTAAGATGATTGAAGTATTTTATTAACCTGGATCCCAGATGAAAGGTTCCTGATTGACAACATGGGGAAATGAAACATCTTTGTTTATTCACACAGGAGATTCAACATGGAAATGAAATGCTTTTGCTGCCGTTATCTGAGTGGATGTCAACGTAGGTGTGCTTTTGCAGCAAAGGAAGGAAGGAGTGGGGAGCACTGTTTCAGGGCTGCCAGTCATTTATGTGACAATTTCAAACTAGCACATCAGAGATATCACATACTGTATAATATGGCATAAAAAGGAAAGTAAAATGTCTGAATTCAAAGCACATCGTCTTTCTTACTTTAGGGATCATCAAATTTCTGGAAAGCAATATAAGAGCAAAGACAAATTGAACTCTTCTCCCATATATTCTCAAATGTTGTGGTCCTCGATTTTTCTCTCTTAAAAGCTCCATGGGTTGGAACACAAAAAGAACAAAGCAACTTCAGCAGGTACTGTGCCGAGCTCACTGCAACCCATGCCTTGTAACAGGAGCAAATACTAAAATGCCCCAGAAATTCAGGTCCTACAGCTGCCTCGGGTGTGATGAGGCAACATTAACTCCAGGAGCTTTCTGCTTCATAGGGTTGTTTTTTGCTTCTCTACCAAACAGGTTCAAGTTGCTATCTTGTTCTATCCAAATTAGGCAAAGACTAGGAAAAATGTAAGGCTTCCATGTGGAACAGGAGTACAGTGAACTCTGAAAGCTCTCCCTTTGGTGATTAATGGCTGCCCACATATTTGATGGTTGCAAGATGCCAGGGCATGGGGCCCTACGAATCCCCCTCCCACCATCCCGATGCATTTTCCTTCCCCCCAGTCTCCTACACCATAGACGAGAACAAACTAGAATTAATAAGGGATGGAGGTTAACAGCAGGCCTGTTTCTAGGCCTCCATGCCACTGAAAAATGAAGTGATTTGGATAAATCCTTCTTTACTTCCCTCCTAAATCCGGCTTAGCAAAACAAGTAGAGCTATCGTGGATGTCACTGCTGCACTCTCTAATCCTTTCTAACGACTGGTAATTTCTCATTTATGCTGCTCCTCACTCACATCTTGCTTTATTGTTTGCAGTGCGGGAGTGTTCAAAAGCCTAAGAGAAACTGAGCCTGCAGTGCAATAGGCCTGGAAATAAAAGGGAATATAAGATACAGGTTGAATGAAAACAGGTGCCTAATCTTTGTTAGTCTAACAAAAGTCTAAAAACCATGCCATTGCATAGCAATTATGCCTAAACCCAGACAAAGCATACATAAATTATTTGCTATAAAATGTTAATAATACGTTAATGAAACCATGCCTTATTTAAGATGTTAGTAGGTGATTTTGATTCCAGACAAAATACTACAAAAATGACTCATGTAATGGAGCGCGTTGGATAAGCATAAGTGAGGTGTGAATCAGGCACACACGAAGTTTTGGCAGTATGCATTAAATATATTAAACAATAAAATCCTAGTACATTCAGGAAACCTACGTATCGATGGCAACAACGTCGTACTTCCCCCCATCTGAAAACATTTGTTTAATAGAGTGATATTAGCATCACATACCCTGTGAAAACTGATTGCATACAGTCATAGCCTGTGAATTTCTATCACTAACTTCAACAGCTGGAAGACAAAATCAACATAATATTGTAAATTAAAAGCAGTTATGAAAACCTGAAGTAAATTAAACTGTGATCTTTTAGAATGTGAGGCATTTACTTTTTCAAAGCACTGAGAAATAATATCCTTGAAAATAAATGGTAGAAGTAGTGATTCTTTGGAAAAAAATAATTGTTAAGGAGAAAGGGAAACTCATGTAGCATGTATCAAAGTATTTGTGTCATTAAATAGCTATAGAGTTCTGACTTGGGAAGGTCCCTTTGTACGGACAAACCTTTCACATCTGCCTAAATTCCTGAAGATGGAAGAGCTTTCTTACACAGGATGGATCTAAATAACTGCCTGTTCTTAAGCTGATGCCTAAGTGCACTTTCAGTCTTTGCAAAATCAGAAGAATTTTGGAAGCCAGTCAATAAATGTTTTTACAGCTAAAGAGACAAACAAGTGCCTAATGGGATTCTCAAAAACATGTCCCTAAATCTCCATGAAATCAACACAAGTTACAGCAACTAAAAAAAGACCACTGATTCCCAGTTTGCATTATTAAACTCCCTTTAAAACAAATCTGGCCCTTGAAGATTTTTCTATAACCTTTGAATTCCAGCAAGGGCTACTGAATTTGTTAAGGTGGATTACAAACTTATGTATACCTGTGTGTGCCTGGGAAGGTTTAATATGACATCTAGGTTCTTAGAGTAGCATGGCAACTTTTTTATTAGGAGAAAATACGTACACTGTCCAAAATGCTTATTTTGACACAAGAGATCAGTAAATTGTTGTCTATTTTGACTTCTAATCCTCTTGCCCTGGTAGAACTTTTGCAAGAGGGAAATTAAAAGGACATACCCTGTTTTCTCAGAGGTTCCAAACTAAAATTATCATCACAGAAAAGCCCCTCCTACACATTTGATCTTCAGCCTTAGAGTTTCTTGTGGGAGCCAAACATTTGTTGAAAAAGATGACAGTAAGACCATATCCTGTCACTCCTTTTCAAGAGCAATTAACTATGTGGAACACTACTCAACAAGTGGCAAATAACTTTTGGCTCCCAAATCAGTTATGACCTTTCAAAGTTGTGAAATTATGGATTTCTGCGGTTATTAATCGTGGCAATAATGTCGAAATTAACAAAATGCTGTAGTGCAAATCAAATGAAACACCATCACTTAGTCTGTTCATGTTATTTACAACATTCATCTCTCTGGGGGGAGAGGAATACGGGAATTATGGGGATTGTAAAGGGAAAAGAGGGAGGGAAAAGAAAGAAGTATCAGCTTTGTTCTATCATGAATGAGGAGACAAAATATTTCTGTACTCTTCAAGAGCCAAGAGAGTTAAACGAGGAAAAAATCAGCACAACTCAACGCACGCACAGTAATTTGCTGACATCGTATAGAATTGTCTGCATTACAACTGTTCAGTACCACATGGAGCTGCTGAGTTGTGACAATACCACAGAATTCTCTTCATTTGGGAGAATGTGAAGATGTTAATAAAACTGCCGAATATCAGAACATCACATCTGTTCCATTTTGTTTGTATGAGACTTTTCCGTTCACTAAACAAATCTGTCTTCTAAATGTAGCTCTGATGGGTCACATAGGAGGGAAGCAACCCAGAAGAAGCTGTAAACCCTTCAGGGAGCCTGTCAGCTAACCCAGTTACAAAATTCTTATCTATATTTTCCTATTAGGAATAAAACTAAATTACTCATTTACACAGCTTTTCCTTTTTAGTCTCAAAGCATCCCACAAAACAGATAAATCAGCATCCCTATTTCAAAAACAGGCACTCTGAGAAAGGGAAAAATGAAGCACCTCACAGAAGTAAACCAGCACCAAAGGCGTAACTGTAGAAAGAGCCTTGGTCTTCCCAGTCTCAGCCTGGTGCGCCATAATGGCATAAGAAAAATCTACAATTACAGGACTTTCCAGCCCAGAGACGGAAAAGAGGAGAGCTCTTAAAAAGGCAGCCTCACACAAGGAAAGGATAGAAAAGCAAGAACATAGCTGGAAGAACGATGCTAACTGATTTTCAGTTACAAACTAGATCGATTTTGTGTCTTGGCAATTGTGTCCACATATTTTTATCCACCTACATTAACGTCCTGGCCTGTATTTCCTTATTATGTACAACATAAGCTTACTAAGCCATTACCAAGTTTGCAAATACTGTCTGAGAGCAATGGGCTTTTTAAGGATCAATTAACCACGTTTCTCATAAGAGTGGGTGCATGCTATAAAACACATTTTCAACTTGGTCTGCGAATGTGCCCCTGCAACTTAACAATGCTGCCTAAATGCACCAGTTCTTCACTAACTGTCCCAGTTGACTTGTTCAATATTCAGCGCATAATATATTTCAGTAATCTAGTTGCGCGCCTTTAAAATTTCCCATTTTATGCTCAACTTTTCATGAGCAGCACTCTATAAATTGCAGGACTTGGCTTTTATTTGTGTTAAAATCAAGTGTCTGCTTTTCAAAACCAGGCTTACATCTGTGTGTTTAAAATCAAAATGCAAGAGGGGAGGATAAGGATTCAGCAGCAAAAGATCTGTAAAGCCTTAGCTTGCATTCCTTGGCGAGCTAAGACTCTGGACTAAACATGCCTTTTGGCTCTGTCTTGGGAAAATTATGTTTCTTCTGTCTTTCTGATACCATCTATATAACCAACAGGGAAACAGGACTGATGGTCATTTGGGGAAATTGCATGCATCTCACCTGGTAAGAATGGCAACTGCTGCATCATATTAGGAAGGAAGGACAAAAAAAGAAAGGAGGGAAAGATGGAAAATACAGAAACCAAACTGGAATCAGAGTGGAACTTAGTGGTTTAATTAGGGCTTCATCCAATTATTAACATTACCCAAAAAAAATAAATTAACCCTTTCATTACTTTTTATACGCTTTCCTTTACAACTTTCAGTGCACAATATTTAATCCTTAAAGCCTGTAGTAGGTATTGTTAGATAAATGCATTGTTTTAAAAATTAATAGCTACTGACCTTAAATCAAAAGAAATCTGAAAAACATCTAATCTAGACATGACGATATGTACTAACAGTGTAAAGGACACCATGAGCTAGCTAACAGACAACATAATGACTTCTCAGGCTTTTATTGCCTGGAAATTAGGAATTTTTTTCTGCTTTGTTGTGGTGGTGGGTTTTTGGAATGGGTTTTTTGAAATGACATTCAAGTTAAGAAGTCTAGTCAATTTTCTGATATTGCTTCCCTTCTGCCCCTTTTTAACCTGCAGATTGCATTATTAGGCAGAAAAAAAATCTTGTGTCAAATTAGTTTGCTGCACTTGGTCACAATGAGCATAGCGTGGAAATGGTGCGTCAGCCTGGGAACAATAGGACAGCAAAGAACTCAATTATGATACTTGGACTTACCGAAAAACCGTGGCTGGACAAGCTTTCTCTGGAAATATGTAAGTAAAGTTCAGTCATGTGATGTGAAAGAAAGTTTTATGCTGATTCTTCAGGTTTTGGTATACCACATAAGCTCCCCTATTTTCTCCTAACAGCAGGTAAATATTTTATGAACTACATATCCTTGAACTGTGTTTCCCTGACCCATTGACTGATTCTTATTTCTCTCTTTGAAACTGTATCTCCTATGCTATGAGAAATTCACCATTCTTGTCCGTCAAGTAAAAAAAAATCTCAACAAAGAAACCCCTACAGTAATTCTGTTTGTTGCCTATGCTACAAGTGAACTCAAAGGACAATCAGTTTTCAATTCATGTTGCTATCACGGTGGTGTTGAGAAAATTACATTCTGATATACTTTAAGGAGTAAAGCACAAGTAGCTTTAATTCATTCTTCATATACCTTAAGTCAGCTTTTCCTAAAGATACTGGTAAAAAGGAATAAGGGAAGACCTGGAGGTGTTCAAGGCCAGGCTGGATGGGGCTTTGAGCACCCTGATCCAGTGTAAGCTGTCCCTGCCCATGGCAGAGGGGTTGGAACTGGATTGGCTTTAAGGTCCCTTCCAGTCCTAACCATTCTATAATTCTAATACCTTCTCTTTTAGTGTGGATTAATGTAAATCCTGATTTCCATCAGAAAAAAAAACATGGCTGTATATGTCTATGTATCTTATTGCATATCTGGAATGATAGATGTCAGTGATATACAGGCTGTTCTAAGCCTATTCCAGGATAACATTCAGTGATTCATGAAGTACACAGGGTATTGTAGCATGGAAAAATGAATACCAAATGCAACGCATTTTATACAGCCCACTGAAGTATCTCAGTCCAACATAGCTAAATAGCTCTGTATTAACTACGCTTTCTAGAATCCTCCAAACTTTTCCAGTTCAGAAAAAGTGTCTTCTTTCTCTTCCGCTTCTTCCCATCCATCTTATTCTTATTCCTGTGGGATGAAGGGAAAACCCCATGCTTGAAATTACAGCCCATTGCAATTCTAGACTCTAAGCCAGTACGATTGGTTTGACAAGGAAATATCTACTTTTCTTCTGAGATTACCTGCATTCCCTGTAAAGGATCTGAAGTGGCTGTTCCAACTGTTTCTCAGTTGAACTCAAAATTAAGACATTAGCTTCACTATGATTTACAGCACTTGCTTGTGAACAAACCTCCTTTTTATTTCATTTGCTCCAGAAAAAATCTCTCATCACTATTCCTTCTGAGCATATAAATATTCTTTGCATCAGCTGCATTTAAGGATTTTATGTGCTGGAATAAAAGCTTCACTGGGTCACTGGGATTCCTTACTGGGGTCACTGGAACCAAACTAATATGAGCTTCACATATTCACCTATGAGAAATTCTGATTTTGCCTTCTGCTCTGGTTTATATGGCTTTCTTCCGTATGAATGTCAGTGCTTTACCTGAGTTCACCTATTTAGCCCTCTGCAAGGCTTCAGCAATTCCTATACTTCTTCAGTTCATCTTCTACAAGTTTTCCACATTTTAAATAGCCTATCAGCAGGCAGTCAGGATGGATATTCACATTGCTATCTTTTTCAACTGCATGTTAGACTTCTCAGCACACTAAAAGCACTTTTGAAAAGCCAGAGTAATTAAACCAGGACAGCTTTTGGTGAACTAATATTCACATCCAGAAAACCCAGTGACACTCAACTTTTTAGTGGAAACACTACTAACAAAAGTTTAAAATGGAAAATGCCTTAGAAGAGACAGACACATCAGCTTTTATCATTAGCACTGTGGCCTGAAATCTGAAGAAGCCCACTTCTCTATTGGTTGCTCTTTTTAACATGGTCACTCAACAGGGTCTCAAGCTACACTGTAGGTGAGAACTCAAATGACGGCTCTGCAGCCTCAGCCTCCAAGTCAAAGCACAGTGCAGCAGCTTTAATGGTGAAATGGAAAGGCTTATTTTCCTGACAGCTACAGGACTTACAAGGAATACTGGACAGACAGGGTCAAGTTCCTGCATTCAGGTTGCAGGTTCTGATCACAGTCTCAAAACCAGGTTCTTTAACTTTAGAAGTTAAGAATTTCTTATGCATTTGGCCACCATCTGAAACTCTTATTTTACTCTTGGTCTCATGCATCAGTACAAGGGGCCATACTTTTCAAATTTCAGAAGAAAAATGAGAAAGACACCTCTAGCTCTACTCTGACAGGATGACGTAAACAGAAATGGCAAAAAGAAGTTTGATGAAGGCAGGCACGGTTCAGATATTTACACAACTTCTAATATGGCTGCAGGAGAAGAAGCAGAAACCTGGAGCCAACAAAATAAAAAGCACTGCATTTTGCTCATCTACCTGATTTTCATTTGCTTCTCTAGCTGAAGAAATATTTTTCTTTTTTTGCTATCTTCTCTTGGAATGGAAAAAGAAAATTGTCATTTTGTCCTTGAGTCTGTAATTTCCAAGGTGTGTTACCAAGCCAGGAAAAATGAAACAAAACAACGATATCACAACATTAAAAATTTTAAGTGCATGACTATTGTGGAGCTCTTTATTAACCTATAGATGGAAAAGACAGATTTAAATGAGCTTGCTGAACAAGTAGAATCATGCAAAACATGCTATAGCTTTTAATAAACCCCCCAAATGCATAGACACTATTTTACGCTCTCACAAGAAAGAATTATTTCTCCCACGCACTCTTTCAAGAATGTGCTTACAAAATTCCACTTCTCCTGACTCAATAACTCCTACTTCAAAATTCTTAACAATTATGGCCATGTTTTCAGCTGCATGTTCAAAAAGCATTTGATGGCCTTATATTACCTGCAGACAGTTTATTTTCTAGAAAAGAAATCCACAAAATGAAACACTACGCCTACACATTGCACTTTTCCATCCTAAAGTAAACTGGAAGCTAAAGAAGCAAAATACAGATTCAGGAAAGGTGGAATCTATTGATTCGTCTCAAACTTCCCCTGAGATGTAGGACAAAGAACATAGGCTTACAACTCTTAGCAGCATCCTTCTGAGATCTTATTCTCTCCACCCTGTCTCAGAGGTCGCCCACCCCAGAGAAAATGTCCCTTGGTCCCAGCAGAAAACTGGCTTCAATGACAGTTTTAAGCCAATACCCCAGACTGAGATTCAGGTTGGCAAAGCCAAAACTATGTTCCCTTTGGCTCTCTCTGGCACCTGGGCAGTAACTTCTGACTTAGGAACATGGATAGGTTTGAGCAAGGCGAAAGTATCTTAAGCCACTTAGCTAAGCTGAATGATCTTTAAGGTCCCTTCCAACCCAAACCATTCTATGATTCTATGAATATGCCCACCACAGCTCTTCATTTTATCAAAGCAGAATAATAATTCAGTTGTCCTCCTCTCACAGAGCATTGTGAAGCCAACCTTATTAATGCTTCTAAAGTTGTATGAAATCCATAGAAGCAACTGTGAGAGCCAAGGCTTTTAAGACTAAAGTAGCTACAGTTTCCGTGGCCCATCTTTTCTACTTTTTCCCTTTTGTTATTGACCTACGTCACCGACCAGTGTACTGGTGCTACTGGGGCTCTTTTGCCCTGTGTAAGCACAGGGAACACGAGGGTGGCAGCACATTCTCCCTCCTAGAAAAAGTTTTGCTCTTGGCTCAACTGCAGGTTGTCCTCTCGTTTCACTGGCTCTTGCATTATCATTCACATACACAAAATAGGACATGGCTTATTCCCTTCTTCACTTCCTTAAATAATGAATTGATGAGGTGCAAATTCAGAAGCAAGTGGTATGAGCAAACACACATGATCTGTAAACACTTTTTATTTCGAGACTAATGACTGTGCGCCATAGATAGTAAATAGGTTAAATAATCTATTTTGATGAAGGGAAGCAATCTGTTCCCTCCCTGTTGTGTTTTCTTGCTTCCCAATCTCCAGTTGCACCACGTGAATCCCGAACACTCAGATTTTTCACCGGGATCCTCAGTCCCAGCCAGGGACAGAAGATGGGAGGGGACATACAGTGAAGCTGCACTCATTTTTTTTGTGTGTTTTTGTGCATGCATTTCTCTGGGGTTTTTTTGTGTATTACCTTCCTTCAAGTGCCTGCCATGTACCTAAACAGACTGTCTAGGTACATTTAGATTTATTTAACTAAATAATGGATTTAATAAAATTCACATTGTTATTTCTAACCACTATATCAAATTACAGCTTTAAAGGAATGACATTTTATGCTTAAAAAATTATTTCTAGTCATATCTTTTCAATTAACTATGGAAAAACCATATTAAATAAAATCTTGTGAATAACAGCTTCACTGCCTTTTAAATTATAGCTAACAAAGTAAAGATATATTAATGGCAAAATACACCAGTGGAAAAATGATGTTTCCAACATATACACCAAACACTTGGAAGAGCACAGTCATTAACAATTAAGAATATTATTAAATCATCTAATCATATAATCACAGAATCATAAAATAATTAAGGTTAGAAAAGACCTCTAAGATCGATCCAATCATCAGCCCAACACCTCCATGCCTACTAAACCATTGTCCCAAAGTGCCACATCTACATATTTTTTTAACACCTCCAGGGAAGGAGACTCCTTGTGGGCAGCTTCTATCAGTGCTTCACCACTCATCAAGTAAAGAAATTTTTCCTTATATCCAATCTCAACCTTCCCTGGTGCAACTTGCGGCCATTTCCTCTCTTGTTACTTGGGAGAAGAGACAGGCCAAAACCCACCTCACTACAACCTCCTTTCAGGGAGTTGTAGAGTGATGAGATCTCCCCTCAGCCTCCCCTTCTCCAGGCTAAACAACCACAGTTCCCTCAGCTACTCTGCATCAGACTTGTACTCCAGACCCTTCCCCAGCTCTGTTGCCCTTCTCTGGATGTGCTCCAGGTCCTCAATGTCTTTCTTGTAGTGAGGGTCCCAAACCTGAACACAGTATTTGAGGTGTGGCCTCACCAGCACCGAGTACAGGGGGATTATCACTTCCCTAGCCCTGCTGACCACACAATTTCTGATACAAGCCAGAATGCTGTTGGCCTTCTTGGCCACCTGGGTTCACAATCAGCTAGCTTCTGACCAGCATTTCCAGGTTCTTTTCTGCCAGCCAGCGTTCCAACCACTCTTCACCAAGCCTAACTGGGACTTCATCTCTGAAGATGGAAGAAGTTTTATCTCTGGCTAAGGTAATTTGCTTGCTTTGATTTTCTCTGTGTACCATGCAAGAGATGGACCCATGTACTTGGCATTATCAGCATACTGCACTGTATCTTGGGCTCTTTATCAGCTTGCTAAGGCTGTCCTGAGCATCTGAAGAGTCATGATGAGTATAGAAAATGTAATGTCCCTATATAGTTGTATGTCATCTTTCTCCCCCTTCTTTCTTCAGGCATGGAGAGGACATTGCCATGACAAGAGGTGGCATGAGTTGAGTATGTTGTGTTCCTAATCCCTGATGCTTGTGGAGTATCACTTTCTTGACAGAATGGGAACACAGAGGAGAACATGCAGCACAATTTCCCACATGAATTACATACATTGACTCAGAGTGACCCATACATCCAGCATGGGGGTGGGAGATGAAGTACAGTCCCTGGTTGTCTTTGGCAAAAAGAATAAAATAAAAACCCATAAACAATATTTTTAAAATTACATTTTTGAACAGCAAGAACCGCTAAAATAAGTCTTTGTACCAATTTATATTTGCAGCAAGTTTTCTAGAGTTCATTTCCAAATAATCTATTTCCTTTGCTAAAGTTTCCTTAAAGAAATGACTGACATTTATTATACAAAGTCTGTGGTATTTGAGGCATTTGCATAAAATATTTCAGTCTACTTTTAAAGGATGTGAAGTTAAATTTATGCTCTGTAACTCAGAATTTGAATACTTTCCAACATGAAGTCACTAACTTGTCTGCACTGGACCACCGTAAACCTGGAGTATTTCCATTCATGTCAATGCGATTGATGTGAAGTTATTAATTGTGGAGGACAGCACAATTTGATGCATTGGAGGTTTTGGGGTAAGACAAACTGGCTGCAATTAAAGCATGGTCGTTAAAGCCCAAACCACTAAAAGATTCCTTTGAAAGTAAAACTGTTTTTGCAGGAAAATATTCTTAGTTTGGCTCAGTGTGCCGTAGACAGACACAGTTTCTGTATGGCATTACCAGCTGATAAGCTTAGAGCAGACGGAGGAAGGGAAATATTTTAATTCCATTCCTGCCTGGCCAGTGTTGTACCAGCACCAACTGTTTCAGACACTTTTGCAGCATGGTAATATTTGCAAGTGTTTCCTTTAAAACTGTGCAGAATTTTGATCCAAGTACGCAGGACTGTTTTGACACAACTTATCAACTCCTACCAAACAGAGTAGGTTCAGATCACACTTGTTTCATTTGCTAAATTCAAAATCTCCCACGTGCAAGCCAATGGAATTAGGCTGGACAAGGGTGGGGTTTTGATACACTTTCTTTTAAAAGCCAACTACTATGGCCATGTGCATTTGCCAGAAGACTGAAAGTTCAAGTGAGAAGGCAAATTCATTTTCCATAGAAAAATGGTGGTAGAGAAAATGAAAACTTTTATGTCTCCCTTGCTAATCTTTTTCTAGATACCAAAACTTTACTTGGCTTTCAGTATTCTGTTATTTCCCCTTTTAAACTGGACACAAGACAGCTATTTAAAAAAAAAATACTTCCAATTATGTAAACAATCACTTGCTATAAATAATTTTAGAACTAGAACTCTCCTGCCATAATCTTCATTTGGATGATGATTCCTGATGCAGGAGTTGCACTTCACAAAAATTAGGTCAGGCAATACATTAAGACATTGATTCTACAGGCTGGTCTATCATCACTGCAAGGAAATGCCACTATATCTTTCTAGGAGCAATGTATTTTTGAATATGGAAGTTTTTCTTCTAGGAAGCCTTTTCTTTAGCACTCCTACTTTTGCATAATACGGGTTTAAAATCTTATGAGTAACACTGAATTTTGGTAAATTACAGTACTGTGCACAGAATCTGGCCAATTCACAATGATGTCTTATTCATGTTAAAGAAAAAAAGAGAACGAGAACCAGGAATCCTTGGCTGAGTGACAGATCTTGCCCTCTCCAGCAATGCTATTTTAAATAAAGAAACTGATAATTTCTGTTTTTTATGATATCTTGATAATTCAATATAGTAAGGGGTAATTTCTTCATAGAATCATAGAATGGTTTGGGTTGGAAGGGATCTCAAAGATCACTCAGTTCCAAATCCCCTGCCATGGGCAGGGACACCTCCCACTGGATTAGGTTGCTCAAAATCCCATCCAACCTGGCCTTGAACACCTCCAGGGATGGGGAAGCCACGACTTCTCTGGGCAACCTGCCCCAGGGCCTCCCCATCCTCACAGAAAAACATTTCTTCCTAACATCTAATCTAAATCTCCCCTCTCAGTTGAAAACCATTCCCCTTTATCCTATCCCTGCACTCCCTGAACAAGAGCGCCTCCTCAGCTTTCCTGTAGCCCCCTTTCAGTACTGGAAGACTGCTCTAAGGTCTCCCCAGTCCTTTTGTTCTCTAGGCTGAACAAACCCAACTCTCTCAGCCCATCCTTGTACGGGAGGTGCTCCTACCATACACTTTCCTACCTTCATCATAATCCACTGTCTTTGCAGAGGAAGAGAAGAAATTTTATGCCCAATTAAGAACATGCATGGTTTGTTCCTGAAACCAAAATCCAATTTGCTGATAATAAGGGACAATTCCATTTTACTGGACGTGATTGAAAAGAAAATAAAGGTCATATTTCTAATAAAAATAAGTATTAGCTATGGTAGAGGAAACACCTGGAGCACGCCTGATTGGTCATCTCCAAATCTTTAAAAACTAATGAGGCCTCAACAGTAATTTTGTAGAAAATGCCCTTGCTGTTAAACACCATATGTCTACTTCAAAAGACCTGAGAGCTTCAAACAGTCTTCTAAGAAAATGCCTTCATATGTCAATGTCCATTAATTCATGAAATCGATCTTCCCTCAGCAGAGAACCAAAGTAATGAGAACATTAAAGAGTACAAGTACAAGAGTACAAGAGTACAAGAGTACAAGAGTACAAGAGTACTTGCATTGTTGAATACAGGAACTGTATGTGCATATTAGCTTTCTGGTCCTCCGTTTGATTTATGATCATCTTGATCTGCAATACAGAGAATTTGTTGCGAAGAAATATACTCAAGCAAATTTATCTTCAAAGTCTACAAGCCACAAGGCTCAGCCCCACCTGTGGAGGAATTAAAGCTTGTAAAAGACAAATCTTTCCTGGTTCACTATTGGAAGTAGACATCCAATATGCAAACTGGAATAGGCTGGTTTCCTGGCCTGTACCAGCCTTGTTCTACCAGCTTCAGCATAAGAGCATGGCTACAGATAAGGCCAGGTCCACTCATCTTGGCAGTTGTTCACCTCATTTCTTCAGAGAAATATAGAAACAAATTAAGACTGGACAATTGACTTATTCCTATCTTCATTTAATGCCTGCAGAGGACACCCAGTAATACTCCAGCATAGCAGGATGCATTGACAATGGCATGATTTATTTGACATTGTAATGCCTAAACCTGAAATAATTATTCTGTTTGACGAACCAGAAACATGAAACAAAACAAACATCTGAACTAAACAGAAGGCAATTAATTTACAACAACTGCAAAGTAGTGCTTTTAGGTAGGAATAACCAACTGCACAAACTTATTTTCTCACAGAAAAAAGAGATCTGGGCTTACTGATAACCTACTTGAAGGCAAATCAGCAATGACTTGATGCTGTGGAATAAAGCATCATCTTTGGGATGTACAGAAGTGATTCGTTGAGTAAAACATATGACATCCTGTTTAAAGTAAGACAATAAAACAGTTGACAAAGGTTTTTCAGGTCTGTTAGGGAAAAAGGAAGTGCATTTTCTTCATATCCAAACATTCAGACCAGAAAGGGGACAAAGCTCCAACTTGGCTGTTATTATGTTTTGGGGCTGCTTGAGCACACTTTGACCTGCACTGCATCAGAACATGGGTGTTCTAACTAGAACAAACCCATAAGGATAATCATCTTGTTTTAATTTGCAGATAACAGCTGAATTGGTAAAAATAGCACAAGATCTGTTGTTCTTGTGACATTTCCTACCCATCAGCAGTGGGAAAAAAAAGAGTCATCCGCTCTTTGATACACAGATGCTTTGGCCAGATTTTCTGCTGAGGTAGATTCACGCCAGCGGAGGAGTTGATGTACTGCCTTCCAATTACTCAACAGCAAAAATATTTTAGAAACTTGAGTATTTAAAACAAAATATTGAGGCAGTACTGGTCAAGCTTCAACTGGAACATTGTGTCCTGTTCTGGGTGCCACTTTCCATGAGAAATAGGCCTAAATGTAAAAAGTCCAGAGGCGAACATCATGAGACATCAGAGGTAGAGAAACCAAGATCTATGTGGAAAGATGGAAAGAACTGATTTTACTCAGGCTAAAGAAGGGAAGAGCAGAGACAGATAATGGACTTTAGATGTATAGGAGATTTATCACCTTTTTGCAGCAAAGCAAGTTCTTCACTTGGGAACTGTCGAGGGATCATAGGCTTAAACTGAAACAAGAAAGATGGAAGCTAGACAATTTAAAAGCCATATAACTGAAATTATAGCTAAGACTGTCTGGGTAAAGTGTGGAAATCTTTGCTGAAGGCTTTTAGGAACAAAAACCTCCCCATATATTTATATCCCCCAAAATATATATATACACATGGGTTATTCCCGTATATTTTAAAAATATTTTTGTTACCATTTCCTAAAGTAGGATGTATTAGGTAATTTAGTAAGATTTCTTAAATCCCTGTTTTCTAGAGGTGTCTGTATGGATATAAAAAAGTAAATGCCAGTTTGTTCTCTCCATTCCTAACTGGCAAGAAGCAAGTGAGTGTCAGTCCAGCAGCCGTAAGGAAAACCATCCAGAGAGCACGAGCTGTGTGTAAGCCAGCCAGCCCATCTGAGATTCTAATAAACACAGCCTGCTTTACTGTGCAGCAAAAGCAACTAGATCCACAGAGAACAGCTGAGAAAAACCAACCTGAGCAGCACAGCGGCTAATTTGTTCCTTTAGCACAAAGACAGCAAGTTCTTCCCTGCTACTGGAACGTTGGCAGCGCTGCGGGAGCTGGGTCCAGCAAAGTGGGGCTGAACCCGGGACTCTGCAGTTGTAAAAAGAACATCTGCTTGACTGAAAACACCTTGTTCTCATATCAGGTTATGAACCCAAGTGTAACAAATTTCCCTACGCTGCTAAAACAAGCTGGCAGTAGCAGAGAACTAAATTCCAGGACTCGGAGTAAGTCAGCAATGCATGGTTTATTTTAAATAAAGAAGGGTGAACTTAAATGATGAGTAAACTTGCCTATACATCGTATCACATCACATATCATATCTAATTAGAAACCCCTGAACTGTTTCCAAGTGCATGAGGTTTGTTTTCTTTTTCATTCTTGTGAATAGCACAACATTTGGAAAGCTCCTTTTCCCTGATTGTATCCCCTTTTCTCTTCCAGTTGTAAAATATGATGCTGCCAGAAAGTTACAGGGTAAAAATCAAAAATGTATTAGAAAATCTCCTTTGACTACTGGCTTTTAAACTGTTTTAAAGTATTTCCACTTAAATTTAAAATATTTCCTGTGCAAGGAGCATTATCTGTCATACTCCTTAAAATCTATTTACTGCTGTGATCAACTATAATTAATTCAGCCTTAAAATGCTTTGATAGGGCAAGTACAAATATTCTTACCTTACAGATGCAGAAGCTGCACATGTGCTGGTAACTGATTAATGCGAACATAAATTCTGATGCATTGAGCTCGCTATTCTGTGAAAAACTACCCAGAAAATTTTGCTTGGAGCAGAAGACAGTTTAAAGGGGAAACAGAAAAAAACGGATTTAAGAATGGGCAGCCAATCTGATTTGCCTTGGAAGCAGACAGAAGACTCCAAAAGGACAACCAGGTGGGCTGGTATCCAGGAAAGCCTGGAAAACATCTGGGAGGCAGCAAAGGTTTAAAACTGATTCTGACAACCTGAAAGGCTTCAATAATTTTGGGGGATAGTGCAAAAAAGGTCAAAGAGGCATCCTGAAAGATGGGAGGGAAATATTGCACAGAAAACCAGTATTGCTATGGACAGAATAATCTCGTAGAAGGAAGGGAGACTGTGGAAGGAACTGCTAACTGGGTCAAGTTAATAAATGTTGATTAAATTTCAGAAAATTCCCCTGCTCCAAAGGTGTAACAGCAACGTCACAAGAAGGTTCACTTATGCAGATGTGCAAAGTGAAGCTTGGATAAGGAATGCTGCCTGCCTGGGGCCATAAAGGCAATTCAAGAGAAGGTTTAGACCAGGACAGATGTGTTAATCACTGTAGTATGCTCTAGCTACTATCCCACTTCTCCCCAGCCCCAGTTAATAAACCTGCTGTTGTCCTTCTTGAAAGAACTTCACCCAGCAGAACTCTGCTGGATATGGGTCTTCATTCAGTATTTATTTCTCTAGCTGTCAGAAAGCATGCATGGTAAAGCTCAAAGAATTTTATTCAGCACATTTTACACACGGGGGGGGAGCAGTCATATACTTTAAGCATTAAAACAACAAGAAGGTGTTTTAAATCACCTCCTCAGAGATGTCTGTTTATCTCTGCTGACTCTACCTATATATGGCTATAACAGGGTCCCAGCTTTGGGGCTTTCATTTGCATGCAAGTTAGATGCCAGAAGCAGGGTATGTGTAATGGCTTGATTCCTCCCTAAGGGGTGAACTTGCACAAAGGAGCTGCTTTTCATGGTGCCAGCCATATTATTTTCAACTACCACTGTTTTTCTTACACAAAACTTTGCATTCTGAATACCAAAATTAATGTTTGTCATGAATACCTGCATTTAAAAATGTTTAGGTTTTTTTGTTTATTCGTATGCTCCATATAATAATTTAAATCAATCATTCTATCAGAGGACCTTATTCTTGATTTACAATTACTATTAACCTAACTGCATTCAGTGTTAGAAAAAATACATCTTCTCACACAAGCATCCCTACCATCACACCTATGCTACTCTCACCCCATTTTCTAATCCACACATACATCACAAGAGAGACACAAACCAGGAGTTAACTGGGAAGGAGGAGGTACTGCTCATCCTTTTTCCTCTTGTGTGACAGGCACCTTTATCCTACACAGAGGGCATCCAAACACGTGAACCTGGGCAAGTGATGCTAGGGTCACAACAATTTTTTCTGCTTCTGACCCTAAATACATTTATTCTGAAGATCAATAATTTTCTAAGAAGCAGACATGTCCCCTCAATTCCCTCACCCTCCCAATCCAACTACATCATGAAATCATTTCCCACAGAAATGCGTTACTCTGATTTTTTGCCTTACCTAAGCTGACTCACCATAGTTAATGGCAGCAAAATACATGTTTTGTTACTGAAGTGAGCAGGTATGACTCAGTTACATGGAGGAAGAATATTAAAGTGTTATCTTGACAAGACTGTTCTTCAGATTCAAAAGCACTATAAGACTTGTACAGAAAAGCTGTATCTATACAAACAAAACCATTAAATTAGCTTACTGGTAAAGATCACGCCTAGTTAACAAATGCAGTATAGGAGATAAGAGCTAGAATTCAGACTATTGGACTCCAGAGTACTTCAAGGTCATATTTAGGAGCAGCAGGCACAGCATAAAAAAGGATGCTGAAAAAAGCCACTTGGCTTCTAGTAGCAACACAAATAAGATCCTTGAGGTTAGTATAGAAGATATTAACATGCTACTTGAGCTACAATTCACCAGTGGAAAACAGCCAATGTTTTTCATGGCAGAGAGAGAATGCAGTATACAGAGAGCTCTGAGCTCAAAGCAAGCTGAAGCATTTCTACTGAAAATGTCTATGAAAATAGTTAAATGTTCCTCTAAATAGTGTCTGAAAAGCTGGTTGCTGCTGGGCTCTGGGCTGCAATCAACTCAAACTTGGCAAGATTCCTCCTGCAAAGCCTCAGACTGATACAAGGAACATGAAAAGAGAAGCTGGGAACAGTGGAAACCCAATATAAACCACATCATTGTTTCAGGTGGCAAAACCATACAAAACATGGAAATCAAGAGAGAACCTGAAAACTCAGAGAGATACTACATGCAGCTTCACTGTGGGAAGCACATTCCTGCCAAAGGTCATAAAATGACATCTGTGACAGAGTAAAGACTCAACAGGGCTATAACAGTGCCAAACAGCATTACCTAAGCTCTTAATCATTACATAAGACTGCATCACTCGCAGTATATACACCTGGTATTACCAGAAAGGCCAAATATTCCTCAGTTTCTCACAGAGGCTCACTTGTTTTAATCTTAAATGAAGCCATAAAGGTTTTGCAATGTAAAAGGGCTAAAAAATGTATAGTTACAGAATTAAGCCTTCTAATACTTAAAAGGGGGCCTACAGTAAAGCTGAGGAAGGACTCTTTGTCAGGGAGTGCACGGATAGTATGAGGGACCATGGTTTTGAGCTGAAAGAGGGGAAATTTAGATGAGATTATTAGGAAGAATTTGTTTACTGTGAGGATGGGGAGGCACTGGCACACATTGTTCAGAGAAGTTGTGGCTGCCCCATCCCTGGAGGTGTTCAAAGCCAGGTTGGATGGGGCTTTGAGCACCCTGATCCAGTGGAAGTTGTCCCTGCCCATGGCAGGGGGGGTTGATCTGGATGGCCTTTAAGGTCCCTTCCAACCCAAACCATTCCATGATTCTGAGCTCCTGTTATGCTGTGGTCATTAACAAATTCACCAAACTATTCCCATCAGTTAGGCCTTAAAAAAAAAGTAATTATTTTTAAGAGGTGAATGGAAAAATGAAGAGGCTCATGAAACATTTTTCTTACATTTACTAAAATAACTCAGTAAAGATAGGGAATTTCCTAACAACAGCCTGGATTCCATTTTCTTTAATACTTTGCAATATTTTCTTATTTCCAGGAGGAAACAAACAATAAAAGCAAGTTTATAAAGCCAGTGTGTCCCTGCTATGTAATAGAAATTGGCAGGAGGCCTAATTAGACAACCTCCAGAGATGCCCTCAATCCCAGTTTTCTATGTTTCTATGAACTATAATACATGACAAGTAAAACTAATACATAAAATGTGATGGTAAGTATTGTTTTGACAAAGTGTATTAAACTTGGAGAGGCACAATTACTGAGGTAACAGTATATCTATTACAGTATGTTTAGTCTAAAGATACTACATTGACTCCCCCTACCCTGAGACTAATTTTCTCCACTCATTAGAGCTTCACATTTTCGTCTAATTGTAATGTTTCTTCAAATATGTGATATTCTCCTTCAGAACAGAAGGGAACTCATTTCTTATGAGAGTTTATTATCGCAGAGATTGCCTCTACAGTACCTACTTATGTTCAATAAATGCTAAGAAAAATCACATAATGTTATCTCATAATGGTGCAATAGTTTCTATCAAGGAAGGAATTCTTTATAGTGTATAAATGAAGAGAAAGATGGACTGAATCTGAAAATGGACACAAGAGATTTATCTAGAAAACAGCTAATATTCTGATAAATGGATGAGTTGGAATTCAAATTACTCAAAAAAGCTGAATCACTCTTTCAAAGTTACTTTTTGCAAAAAGTAAAAATAAAAGCAAAATAAAAGCCAGAGCAATTGAAATAGAATCCTGCATTTCTATACAATCAGATTAGAATACTGTCAAGAAATAAGGACACTGTTTGCTTTTAGTACTAAGTATGAAGTATTTTTAATTATTAGAAAAAATATGTTTGTTTTGAATATTTTAATGTTCAGCTACAGGAAATTCCATTTTTCCACATTCCATCGCTGAAACTGCCTGCAGGCCATGACTCTGTGCCGTAATACAACAAAGACTTACAAGGAAGAGACCTTGAGAGCATTAATAAATCATATTTTGAAATACCTTCATCATGTGGATCTCTGCGCGCAACACAATAATCATCTCATGCAATGTGTAGAACAGAAACTGGAAACTGCTCACCAAGTAAGAGGCTTTGGAATGTCTGCCTTTCACATAGTGTAATCAGCAAACTGAAGGAGGAAGTGTGTGCCTGATTCTACCTATCTGGGGTCGCAAAGATGATCCGAGGGCTGCAGCACCTCTTAAATGAGGACAGGCTGAGAGAGTTGGGGTTGTTCAGCCTGGAGAAGAGAAGGATGTGGGGAGACCTTAGAGCAGGCTCCCAGTACTGAAAGGCCCCAGGAAAGTTGGGGAGGGGCTCTTGATCAGGGAGTACAGTGACAAGGATGAGGGGAAGGAGGGGAGCTGAAAGAAGGGAGAATTAGATGAGATATCAGAAAGAAATGTTTTCCTGTGAGGATGGGGAGGCCCTGGCACAGGTTGCCCCCGTCCCTGCAGGTGTTCAAGGCCAGGTTTGATGGGGCTTTGAGGACCCTGATCCAGTGGGAAGTGTTCCTGCCCAGGGCAATAGGGTTGCAACTGGATGGGCTTTGCGGTCCCTTTCAACCAAAACCATTCTATGATTCTATTGTATAATTCTATGAAAAGGAAGTTCTTGCCTTTAATAGTTTATTAATTCTCTGTGTATGCTGCATGTATATATGGGTATATATATAGGCAATGTCACCCTCAGTGAAAGACATAACAAGAACACGGAAAAAGATTCCTCAGCATCTTTGGCAACAGTCCCACAAATTGGCCTGAAATAAGTCAGCTGAAATAAATAATTGCATACTGCAAGAGTTATGAAGGCCTAGGGGGAAAAATCTTGAAAATTTTCAGAAGAAACGAGGATATGGAAAGCAGAAATTTCTAGGAGTGAGCTGAAATTAAACTTTCACACAGACTGTTTTCTTTCAGAATGAAGGCTGAAATAATTTCTAGCATTTAAAAGGAATTTATGAACGCGCTCCTTCAGAATGCCTGCTGTAGTTAATGTGTCCTTGAAATGAGCCCCAGATGAATACAAGCTGGACGAGAAGCCATCCAGTTCAACCCTTTTCCCCAAGACAGATTCAACTACGTTATGTCATTCCTGACATATTTGTCTCGTCTGTTCTTAATGACTGCCAGTGAAGAAACTCAGCAATTTCCCAAAGCCAGCTATTCCAGCTTTTCACAATCATTCACATCTGAAAGTTCTCTCTATTCTCTAACCTGAAGATTTTTCCCTGCTAAGGAAAGCCCCTCATTTTTTTGCACCATCCATCATTCACCTCTCCTATGAGGAGAGGCTGAGAGTTGGGTTTGTTCAGCCAAGAGAAGAGACGGTTCTTGAGGAGATATTATATCAGCCTTCCAGTACTTAAAAGGGGCTACAGGAAATCTGGGGAGAGGCTCTTGATCGGGCAGTGCAGGGACAGAACCAGGGAGAATTATATTAACCTGAAAGAGGGGAGATTGACATTAGATTTTAGGAAGAAATTCTTTCCTGTGAGGGTGGTGAAGCACTGGCACAGGTTGCCCAGAGAAGTTTTGGATGTCAAATCCCTGTAGGTGTTCAAGGCCAGGGTGGATGAGCCTTTGAGCAACCTGATCCTATAGGAGGCAGCCCTGCTGATGGAAGGGGGAGTTGGAACTGGATGGTCTTTAAGGTCCCTTCCAGCCCAAACCATTCTATGATACTGAAACACATTATGCTCTTTCTCTTAAAATACAGAAGACTTAACACATCCCTTCTAATTTTTCTCTTCTTTAGATTAAACAGTTCCTTTTCTTCTGATATCTTCTCCTCATTTATCTTTCTGAGATATCTGATCACCCTTATCTGGACATTCACCAGTTATGCACATTGCTTTCAGAGAGTGATGCCCAAGTTTGGGCACAAGTGCTCCAGCTGCAGAGCATAAGGGCTGTTTCATGTATGAACTGGGCTTCTCTGTTTATATAAACTGGTACGATGCTTGCCTTTTTTGTAACAGCATGATATTGCTGCCTTTATATTCAGTGCATGATTCACTATAATCCCAACTACTTCTCTAAGGAAATGATGTCTACGCAGTTGTTCACCATCCTATACTTGTAAAGTTATTCCTGCTGCAGCATAGTATCTTCTATTTATCACTTCTGACTTTAATTCTGCTTTTTAAAAGATTATTTCTCTAGTTTCTCATGATTATTTTCATCATTGCTGCAGTCCCTTAGTGCTGGCAGCCCCTCCTATCTTAGTTGCATATTTAGTCAGAACATTTTATTTCATCATCCAGGCTTTAAGGGAACCAGTGATGAGAATTAAGCTCAGGACCAATAACTGCCAAGGCTCTTTACTGCAGAGCAGATAAGTATCAGATCATCTCTCGATAGTTAGGGCTGATATTCTGCAGTCCTTCATATTATGTTACTGCTAAATAGGGAATATATATATATGCAATGGAGTGTTACATACATTCCCCAGTTCTCCCTTCAAGTCTCTGAGACCCTACACTTCACCTCAGAGCATAGAAGATAACTTCCCATTCACATCCTGTTGTACTGGATCCTTCTCAGAACAACCAAACCGCTGAAACTGCATTTGTGACCATTATGCACCCAGGAGGCAGAGAAAGAGAAGGCTTCCCAAGAAGTCTGAACCCCCAGAATACAATATTTCTGCCTGCTTGCAATTCAGCTGCACTGCTTTCAATTCAAAGGACTTTAACTTTCATCTGCTTTATTTCTGTTCGTCAAAATAACTCTGTTTGCTGGGACATTGTTATTTTTAATAGTATGCTACTACACATGGATGCCTACAAAAGAATATATACTAACTAGCTATATGTATTTCTAAATGTGTAATATTTCTATAATTAGATAACAGATATAATTATTATTTAGATTAAAATAACACTTTGATTATGCTCACTGATCACACAATCTATTTCTGTCTACTTTGAATGAGCAAATTTTCAATATCTGATTTTATCCCAGGGAAAAAAAAGGGTTTATTTCCCCAGACCTTCAATATTTCTCAACATCTTCCATCTCCATGTTCCATCCATTATGCAAAGCTCATTCTTGAGTCTAGCATAGGGCTTCCATGATTCATAAGTGTTACTCTCTACGAAGACCTGAAAGGAGGCTGCAGTGAGGTGAATGTTAGTCTCTTCTCCCTAATGACAAGTGATAGGATGAGAGGAAATAGCCCCCGATTGAACCAGGGGAGGTTCAGATTAGATATCAGGAAAAATTTCTTTACTGAAAGAGTGGTGAAGCCCTGGCACAGGCTGCCCAGGGAAATGGTGGAGTCTCCTTCCCTGAAGGGGTTCAAAAACCATGTAGACATGGCACTTCAGGACACAGTTTATTAGGCACAATGGTGTTGGGCTGACGGCTGCACTGGATGATCTTAGAGGTCTTTTCCAACCTTTATGAGTTTATGATTCTATGACTGTAAAAGAAAGTTCAGATTTCTTAGTGATCTGTAACCCTGGCTGTACATCGGTGTGCTCCTGCGTAGGCCAGGAACCCTCCGTGGCCCAAAGAGATTCCAGTGCACACAACGGACCCAAGATTACAAGCCTGATGTTCAGCAGAAAACTGGTAGCGTAGAAGACGAAGCAGTTGTCTCCTGCCTACATAGTGCCAGAAATAATTGATGGCATGTTATGTCTAGATTCTTTCTTTCTTTCCTTATCAGTCACTCTTATTTCTCAAATTCCTTTGCTAAATTAAGAATTGCTCCAGCAAACATAACTACATTGCATAATACCCTCTAGAGAATTGGGTCAGCCACCCCAACAGATGTTCATCTAAGCTTACAGCCTTTTTGTCTCACCAGCTCAAAGGAATACTCCTCCTTTTGGTCATAACCTTTCAAAGTGTCTTTAAAAAACTCTGAGAACTATCCACACACTGATATGCTTCAATAATTTTTCATTTAAAAAGATAACTCTTCATGGTAATGTAACTTAACAAATTATCTACATAAGCAATATCACATGTGACCATAAAAAAATCAATCTTACACACTCTACCTCATCTCAACCCGCTCTCATACACACATGCAGGAAACTTTGCACACTTCTTAGTACACCGTGTGACATGTATTTTTCCATAAATCAAGATCTTCTTAAACTGAACTGCCAAACTGGTCAACAAGATCATTCATGCAATGAAAAACCATCAAAGCTATTCAGCACGTGGATACGAGAGCTAAACAAGTAGCACTTGGCCAGCCGGCTGCTGGGTGCAGGCTGAGCAGCCTTGGGTGTTCTCAACTCCTTTTTCCCAGGGGGGAGAAGTTGAAGACTTGGAAGTCTGAGCCGCTATTTTTTTATGTTATTTTTTGTAAATTACAATAACACAAACACCAGAAATGTGTTTAATTTTTCATTCTTTCATGGATGAGCTAAAACCTAATCTTTTAGTTTAGCTGTATTCCATACCATGTTTATGTCTCTGTATCTCAAGGATACTCCAGTACAGCTGATGTATGCACACATGCAAATTTCTTCTCACCTAACTCAGTGTTGGTCTAATACTGGTTTCACCCGGACATTAGCTTTAAGCTAGGTATCCTAGTCAGGCCTCATCTGGAATACTGTGTACAGTTCTGGGCCCCCCAGTTTGGGAAAGATGTCAGGATACTGGAATGTGTTCAGAGGAGGGCAACGAAGATGGTAAAGGGGCTGGAGCATAAGCCCTATGAGGAGCGACTGAGGGAGTTGGGGCTGTTTAAGTCTAAAGAAGAGGAGGCTCAGGGGAGACCTCATTGCTCTCTACAACTACCTAAAAGGAGGTTGTAGTCGGGCAGGGGTTGGTCTCTTCTCTCAGGTGACCAGTGACAGAACTAGAGGGCATGGACTCAGGCTTCGTCAGGGAAAGTTTAGGCTTGATGTGAGGAAGAAGTTCTTTACTGAAAGGGTGATTGGCCATTGGAATGAGCTGCCCAGGGAGGTGGTGGAGTCGCCGACCCTGGAGGTGTTTAAGGGGAGATTGGATGTGGCACTGAGTGCCATGGTCTAGATGATGGTTGGTGTTAGTGTTGGGTTATAGGTTGGACTTGATGATCTCAGAGGTCCTTTCCAACCTTGTGATACTGTGATACTGAGTTATTCTGCTTAAATTATTTCATTTATTGAGGCATTCCTATTAGTTTCAAGGAGAAAACAACAAAATACTGTATCATGCAATACAATTGGTCTGGAGGACAACTTGTGCTCACTCACATCCTTTGGGAGGGAAAAAAAAAAAAGCCAAACGTGCAATTCATCATCAGGTCAATAACCCCTTGGATATATGCAGACCACAGGTTTGCTCAAACCAGCACAAAGCATCAGCTGGGGATGAGTCTCCAAACCCCATTGATTATCAAATTTTCAATCCAGCTGTAGGAGCTCTGGCAGAAACCGCAGCGGTCCCAGAGGCAGCAGAAACCCAAACAAGCTCTCTCACCCAGGCCACTTCGGCGAGGGTAGTTGTGCAGCTGCGGAGTGCAGGCTGAGCTGCTTCCCAAGAGCCGCCTCCCTTACCTCCCCACCTTGGCCCCAGCGCAGCCAGCTGGGAGAGCACATCACACGTGGCACTTGGCCCACTGGCTCACGCTCTTCTTCTCTCCTCCCAACATTCAGCTCAGCTGCAACCCCCTCCCCACACCCAGAAATACAGCCCAAAATAAAAAGCTGTGGAAGCCAGCCTTACTATTAGCCTAAAAGCAATGGCTTTTGATGGAGTGACCGGGGAAAGAGTCAATACTGGCGGAAAGCAAGAAATGAAAACAGGCCAGAGCCTCATGCAAGGGACAGGAGAAAGCAAACAGAAGGAAGAAGAAGCAGTCACAAAGACAGGCTCACCAGCTGTTACGCTGCGGTATGGCACAAAGGGGAAAAAAGAGCTAATTCTGCCTCTTCCTTTTAACGTCACCTCCAACCTCCTTCCCCATGCCTATTAACTGGCACAGGACACCTACTAAACGAAGGGTCTATTTACAAGCACGAGCCATAGAGGGACTGCCTAAAGATCTATGGAGAAATTGGAGCATTTGAAGTCTCTTTGCCTGCAGTTTAACTTCCACTTAGAAACATGAGTCAGTGCTCCCTAATAAGTCTGGTTTACACAAGTCCCTCTGTTTTTCATAGATCAATCAAGTAATGTTTGGAACACATTAAGCATGGGGGATGTATTGGGATCCTTCAGTGGATCAGCCTTGAACATACGTGTTTTGGAATTCAAGAAATAACAGCAATTCTCTTGGATTAGAAGTTTCTGAGTCCTGACATTTTAATTAAAGTGCCTCTACTAAGAAAGCATTACAAATAGTTATCACTGGCATTTATCTTCAGCCAGAATGGATAATTGTATCCTCTGAATCTACCTTGTTAATACTCTACCCAGGCCTATTAACCCCTCACCATTGCCTCCCTTATTTCTCAGTCATGTGAAGCAGGGCTTTCTCTCTGCTGTTCGTTACTAAAGTAGAACAACATGAATAGAATAAGAAAATAAAAATGAAGTATAAGCAAATTTCTTTTTTCCTATAAAAGGTTCCAAACCCAAAGTAGGCAGCTTTGCAGAACCATTTCCATCTAATGAGCCAATGAAAAGAGCAGGGATCCTTAGAACATCCCTACCTTTTACTGTTAGTGTATATTTACACACAAACTGTTCCATATTTTGTGAAGGATTAAATCAGTTAAACTGATTTACTGTCATTCCTTACTTTTTATTCTTTCTCATGTTTAGACAACCTCTGTGGGCTCCAAGAGTCAAAGCAGCACCATGGTTCCCCTGGAACCCAGTCATCCCATTTCTCCAGCCACTGCGTGAGTCATTATTGTGCAGCATGACATTCCCTTTGTAAAGCACTGCTTCCCAAACCACCGTCCTCAGAAAGCTGGCTGGCTGCACGCTGCTGGCGCAGGTCCTTAATTCCAACTGCTGCATGGCTTTAAAGACAACCAAGACGCATTAAACCCTATCCTGATACACATTTCCCTTGTAACCTGTTACTTCAGTTGCTACAGGGCAACTACGTTCTTGTGAATGACTGAGTAGATGTCCCAAAATAAGTTCTAAGACACACTCCACATAAAGGAAAAGAACCTGTGTGTGGAAGTCCTGCTCCAGATAACGTGTCAGCTCTCCAAGGAGATCTCCCTGGTCCAGAAAGTAGTCTGGGAACTAGGCCGAGACCAGGAATCACCTCCAGCTCTGCCATATGGAGATGCAAGACACCAGGCCAGTGACTTGTTTTATTTAAACATGTGTTTCTTTTACAAGCAATATTAACATTGCCTTGTTCCTGTTTATTCTTAAGGAAAGGAGAAAATAAATTAAGTAACTTTTTCCCCCTCATTATGTTTTGTTCTTTTAAGAGTTCTCTGTTCCTGTCAAAGTCAGTTAAGCTAAACAGAAACAAGAAGGTTTTGTTCCAGAGTAAACGTGTCCACATTTGGAGTTATCTGGGAACGTTCCTAGACTCCACTCCAACTCTTAATCCTTACTAACTTTCACACGCAAGAAGACCCTTAGGCTGGGTAATTTGTTATTTACTTAAGAGACCACAATAAAATACAGTTTACCAGAGATGGCAAAGCACACAATTACCAGACCACTGTTTTTACCATTTTGATGAGGCACCTATTTTAGTGGCTTAAAAGAAAAGTTTCCAATGGTTTGCAAAGCAGCAATCACATCATGATGAGCGATGCCGCATCTCAGAGGATCCTGAAAGAGAATGTGGATTCCCTGTGCTCATCCCCATGCGGTGCACTGGGGAATCATCTTTTAAGTTCAACATAACCCTCAGAGAGAACGTGCATTAAGCCAAGGCTCAGTGAGAGCTGTGATCCAATGTGCCGGCTGCAATGAATGTAACGGAGAAAACGTAAGGTTTTCAGTTTCCTGACACAGACTCCTCCTGTGAGTCACTCTGAAAATGCACAGCAAACCAAAGCCGATCACGTCCCAGTAACAGCAGCATTACTGGACAACTAGCACGTATGTTATTAGTGCAGGCGATATAAATGTGCTACAGGGCTCTGCAGGGAAGCTCAGTGCTGAATCCTCCCTGGCTCACAGACCCTGAGATTTTATTTCCCTGTTTAAAGCGTATCAGAAAGTCCGCTTTGTTCAAGGTTTTTAAGTGAAGCAGAAAGGCACCGCTTTGCCTACAGGATAAGACCGAGGTGTACCCAGCCAGAATCAACCCGTGCTCTTTTCAACAGCATTTAAGCTGGTGAGGTGAATGATGAAGTAGCAATGAACTTACTTTCCAGTGATAAATTGGCTTCTGGATGGTGTGCACATAGGCTGAACATAATAGTTCTCCAGTTTAACCCCTTCAGCAGCTAGTTTGTCCAGAGTGGGCGTCCTGATCTCCGATCCGTGGTACCCTACGTCTCGGAATCCCTGATCGTCGGCCAGGATGAAGATGATGTGAGGCTGCGAGCTGGAAGCACCGGCTCCTGGCTCCTCTCCCATCCCGGTTCTCCTTGCCTCCGTCTCTCCAAGGCCGAGGCTGTCCCAGGACAGGTAGCCGTAAGCCAGGATGCTGACCACCGAGAGACCAGCCAGCAGCCCCCCGGCCAGCATCTTTCCCTTGTGGGCCATTCACCTGGGCTACAGCAGGAGCGGAATAGAAGGAAAAAAAAACAAACCAAGAATAAAAGAAAACAACCCCCCAAAACCCCAACTGCAGCAGTCTCCGAGGCGGGGGCTGGGAATTTCAGGGGTCCCGCGGGGCTGGGGAGTGGAATGGAGCCCTGCTCATCGCTGCCACCGCAAAGTTCAGTCGCTGGCGAGGCAGAAGCAGCCCTGCCCAGTGCTGGTGTCGCCGGTGCCCGAGGTCACAGCATCCTCGTCCCGTCTCCAGTCCCCGCTGCCTGCCCGTCCCGCCATGGGCAGCGGCCCCGGGACGGGCAGGAACGGGACGGAACGGGATGGGACGGGCACGAACGGGACAGGACGGGCCCCTCCGCCCGCCCCCTCCCCTCCGCGCTCCTCCTCTCCCCGCCCCGGCAGCTCACGGGAGCCGGAGCCCTGCTCCCACCCTCCAAATCCATCTCCTGCCTGCGCTTCCCACCCCGCTCAGCAACTTCTTTCCTGCTTTCTTCCCTTCTCTCCTTTCCCGGCCTTTCCTCCTTCTCCCCCACTTCCTCGGCCACCCCAGCTTGGATGCTGCCACATGCCCCCTTGGATGCTGTTGCTTCTCCTGCTGCTCCCATATTTCAGAGGGGACGCTCCCACCCCGCTGCAAAGGGCATCCCTTTTCCTCAAGCCAGTCCCATGCCTCCTTCCCGAAGCCAGGTGATCAGTTTCCCCCCGCAAGTATCGATTGTTTCAAGTGTTCCTGCAATCCCCACAAACATCTGGAAGGTAGGAATGTATTGGATTTGTTTTCAGCCACAAAGCAGTCCTGAATCCCAAACCCTCCAATTCTGGTAAGGCTGTGGGAAATGCGAGGAATGTGCTTTTTTCCCAAAGTACTATCGCTTTTTAAAAAAATTGGGTTAAAATATGAATGTGCTGCAGTTGCAAAATAACGTCGCCCCAGTCCTGAAAGACACTGAGCAAGCAGAAACTCACATTCATGCGTGATTAGGCTAAACTGCAGTAAATGTGCAGGTCTGACCTGTCTAACATGAGTCATCATGACAGGAACAATTTTAACTCAAACTGGATTTTATAAAGCATTAACCCTTGAACAGCTGCTTGGATGAAATCCTACTGTCACTGTGCCCTCAGAAGTTGATGATCGCTGCTGACACATACTGGCTGTTACCCCTCTGGCAGGAACACTTCTGTCCCTCCTTTCAAGAGCTGATGGGTTCTAGTACTGAAAGTTCAGAATACTCATTAAAGTTCACCCTGCTCCCCACAGCAGAGCAGACAGTCTTCTGGAGAGCACAAGGATATTTTTGGATGGGGAGGGAGCAGAGGGAGCTTCTTTTCTCATGGAACTCAACCTCTCTCTTACAGAGTGTGGTATTCACTTGTGCTCTGCTTGGAAAATCAAATCAGCTGGAGAATATTCTCTAATGAAAAGTTCTTAATATCAACATTATTATATCAGAACAGAATGGGTGGCACGACCGTCAATTTATGGTTCCCAGAGTTAATAGTTTTCTCCCAGGTACAACTTCCAATGCATGCTTCAAAGAAGTTTTCATGCTCTGAATAGACAGAGCAGACATGAGAACCAGCTTCTCAACTAATATCCATAGCAAGTGTATGAGATGTCCGATGTTGACTTACATACTTTAGTTACCTTCAATAACATTGTCTAATGCCAGGGTCTGAATTTTGCCTGCCTAGATGTCTGCACAAGTGTAATTCAGTTCGTAACAGCACTTGGTGTTCCTGTTCTGCAGGGAAAATAATGAAATAAAGCCATTTTGAGGGAACTTTAATTTGAGTCAAATCTAACTGATTTTGTGCAAACTAATGTGAACAAAAACGTCCCCACTCTGAAACTTCCACTGAAAAGAGCTATTCCAAAATACCTAAAATACAGTTTACAGTGCTGCAGCAGGGAGAAACGGAAGCAAAAGTGGATTTAGTGATTTTCATGTGCTACCTAAGGGCTTGTCCACACTGAAAAGTGATATCAATAAAATTACATCTGCATTGTAGAAACTACATGCTTTGACTCCTGAGAGAGAACATCTTTTTCTGAAATCAGAGGAACTTTACAGCACAAAAACCTCAAGCTCTTTTCCAAAAAACAAAGCTCTCCAAAACCTTAAACTGAAGAGACCCTTTAAATTATCATATACTGAAATGGCATTTCCTTTAAAAGAGTTCTCTATTAAAATTTTTTACTCCTCTTTTCTCCCACATGTACAAGACCAAAGGAATGTATATAGAAACCTAAAACTACAAATAGCAAATTGGATTAGTAACGCTATTTTGCCTTCAATGCATCTACTACACAATGGCAAACAAAATATGATGTCCTTTTAATATAAGCTGTAATAGCACAATGGACCAGACAAACATTAAAGCATTCCACTAAATATCTGATTGAATTATTCATATTGTCTAGTAGTTAAATATATTTTTCATTATTTTTTGTTTGTTTTAAAAATAAATCGAACACCAGCTATCACAGTACACTTACAAAATAATCCATGCATCATCATAGACACATTTACTTATCTGGAAACAGCTGTATATGTTTTTGTTTCTATAATAAAAAGATTTCCAACACATCCAAACTACTTTGACTGTCAGGAGGCTGGCTAAGTGGGATCGTTCCTAAGTAGGTGACCAATATCAATGAGCAGAACTACAGAATCATCTAAAAGAGGATTTGGAATTAAGATTGTTTGAACAGTAGGAAAAAAAGTACCTATCGTTCCGCAGACATGACAGAGTTTATCTCCCTACAGAGCACAGCAGGACATTGCCTGCCATTTCCCAGTCCAGCAGTGCCCCGTTCGCCGTATCAAACCCTGTCAATCACCACCCAGCTGCAAATGAAAACATGGGAGGGCAATCTCTGCCAGACATCTATACACTTGGCCTTCTTTCTTTATGGGTCAGATAAGACTACCCTCTTTATTTTTGCTCCACTTTTGTAAAAACAAAAGGTAGGCTCATGTCAGCACAATTCTCTGCTGACCTTCAAGTACAGAGGCCTTGAGAGAGAACGTGCTGCTTAAGATCTGCAGGCATTCAGGAGTTGCAAGCAGGGCTTATAAAGCCCATTCAGCATGCTCAGTGAAAGGAACAGGAGAGCTGGGAAAGCTGGAGGAAGTGTTTTTCCCTTAGGGAAAAACATTACAGAACCTTTGTAGGTATTTAAACCTGAGTGCAGTGAATACATTAATTCAAATATACAGTAGTTAAAATTAGATTTATTATACCATTGGGAAATTATATATTTTTAGTACTTGTTATGCAGTCTCTGTGTGTATTGGGACCATAAAATTAAGTCAATTAAACGTGTAGAGAGATGGCTTCTGTTGGAGGCTCATCTGCAGTTCCCTTCAGTTAAGGTAGGGGTCATTAAATGTGCCCTTTACTGGTTGTGTCAGGTCAGGCTGACCTCTAACCTTCATGGTTCTGAAACATACACACCTGGCACACAAATATAAACCCAAAACGATAGCAGCTTTCTAAACCTCAGTGCAGCTGAAAATTGACACTGTTCCTTCAAAGACAATCTTGACAGAGAACAAAGAGTCAGTGCTAGACTGGACAGCAAAGAATTAGCCTAGTTGAAGGAGTTTTTACTTGAAGCCTGAGTTCTGAGGAGAGGCCTCTGAGATACGTGACTCAGAGGGATGGCACTGACTCACTGCTCTGCTCCTATTCCCTCACTACTTGTTGCTGGACTGAGTCAGGTTCAGGGAACAGGGATCCAAGGTTTATTTTGGGAAACCTCTTCCCCTGTTTTAAAACAAGTTTCATTTTGGAGGATGCAGATAAAATGTTTTCCATAAAGGAAGATAATGACAAAATCATAGAATGATTTGGGTTTGAAAGGACCTTAACAATCATCCAGTTTCAGCCTCTCCCTACTAGGGGCAGGGACACCTCCCACTGGATCAAAGCCCCATACATCTTGGCCTTGAACACCCAGGGATGGTGCAGCCACAACTTCTCTGGGCAACCTGTGCCAGGGCCTCACCACGCTCACTCTAAAAATTTCTTCCTAATATCTCATCTAAATCTCCTCTCTTTCGGCTGAAAACCATTCTGCTCATCCTGTCCCTGCACTCCCTGATAAAGAGCCCCTCCCCAGCTTTCCTGGAGACTCTTTAAGTACTGGAAGACTGCTTTAAGGTCTTCTTGAAACCTTTTCTTTTCTAGGCCTCAACCCCAACTCTCTCAGCCTGTTCTCTTATGAGAGGTGCTCCAGAGCCCTCTGATCATCTTCATGGCCCTCCTCAAGACTCACTCCAACAGATCTATGTCTTTATAACACATGTCATGTTCTCTTTCTCTGCCCTACCTAGCCCTGTCTGCCAGCTGCTGCAGCAAGGAGACTCTCTGGCGGTGCGGGAGGAAGCTGGCACGGTGCTCCGCAGGGAGCAGCATGTCAAGGCTGGAAGGTGCAATCTCTCACTCCTTGTGCCAGCACACATCCTGAGAGGGAATCTCGCTCTGAGCTCAAGAAAAGCAGGAATAATAACAATTAATGAGGTCTTGGGAAGACAGTTGGTAGGAAAAATCAGATTTAAGTGCTAACGCTCCTATGATGTTATAACTGTTCTGCTAATACTTAGTTCAGTCTTAGGAAGGTAGTTCTTACTGATGGAGACTACATTTTTTGTCTTAGCTCTCAGGCAAAACTGTTAGTAACAACAAAGGTTGAAATTCAGGATATGCATTCCAGTGCTCTTCCTGGTTATGCCTGAGGCCAGAAAACTTTGTCTGCTTACAGAACAGCTTTTTGAACTGTTATTTTTAGCTTAATAGCTGGAACTCTAGTAGGAGAAAATAATGCTTTGGCCTACACACAGGCAATATTCTTCATGTTTCCAAGAGCAGGAAATGTACTGATGCATTTTCTTTTACCCCAGTTAATTTTTGCTCGCCTCTGTCCTCAGCGTACCTTCCTAGTGGAGAAGGGAAAAAGCAGGACTTCACACTAGTGTGTGCTGTGCTTTTGCCAGGCACTCATCACTGGAAACAGCATATTAGAAACATGAATAAAAGCCTAGTGAGTCATAGGACTGACATCATTCCCTTTGCCTTCATTGGTGGAGCCTGGTAATAAATTTACAGATGTGCTACTTGTGAATTATCAGATTCCACCCATGGCTGACTCCCTGTTTGTGATGACATAACCAGAACTTTGCTGTTAACTTGTTCTATATTTAACATACATTTTCCTCAATTCCCTGCCGTAGTTCATCAGTGAAGGTCCAGATTCTGATCTCAGCTGCCTGCAATGATGTAAATGTGCAGTCACTTAGCTGATGCCAATAAAGTAACCCTGAAAATTTAGGACCTTAGATATATCTCTCATGTGAGTCTGTGTTAACAACTGAAACAGCACAACTTCAGAGCTGGTGGTTGTCTTCCTGGAGGACACTCCCATTTCCCAGTTACGTGAAGTTCATGATCACAGAATCATAGAATGCTTTGGGTTGGAAGGGGCAGGGCCATTCTTAATTGGATCAGTTTCTCAGAGCCCTATCCAACCTGTTTTCAGGGATGGGGCTCCCACTACCTTCATGGGCAACCTGTGCCAATGTTTCACCACCGTCACTGCAAAAAAATTCTTCCTCATATCCAGTCTAAATCTACCCTCTCTTAGTTTAAAACCATTACTCCTTGTCCTGTCACAACAGGCCTTGCTAAGAAGTCTGTCCTCATCTTTCCTATAGGCCCCTTTAATACTGGGAGCCTGCTCTAAGGTCTCCCCAGAGACTTCTCTTCTCCAGGCTGAACAACTGCAACTCTCTTAGCCTGTCCTCGTATGAGAAGTGCACCAGCCCTCATATAATCTATGTGGAGTCCCGTGGAGCTGCTCCAACAGCTCCATTTCTTTCCTGGGCTGAGGGATTCAGAACTGAAAGCAGGACTCTAGGAGAGGACTTACAAGAGCAGAGTAGAGGAGGAGAATCACCTGCAGGCCACACTTCTTCTGGTGCAGCCTGGGATATGACTGGATTTCTGGGCTGCAACCACATATTGTTGGCTCATGTCCAGCTTTTCATCTATCAGTCCCCAAGTACTGATTCCAGATGAATCACAACCATGTCTTTAAATTCGTGTAGTCCGATTGAAACAACAGCTTCTGGAATCGTCAAGTGGGTGATATGCTGCCTAGTACGCTTCCTTAGGAAAAGGGGACATTTTAGTAGCAGATACCAGAGGAAGTCCTTACTGACCAAAGTGTCACACAGTTCAGAACGACACTGGAGATGATAAAAGCCCTCTCAACATGATGTGGCAATGCAGCTACATGCTTGTTACATATATTTACCAATTATGGAGCAAAGGAGCTGCATTTGCTGCTTTTGTGCATTTACACCATCTATTCACAGCTAGGGATTCTCTGCTGTAATGGCAAATGGAATTTTGCTGGCCCAAGGATGCGGACCAAATAATTTATTTTGCATGAACAGTGAAGCACTTCCCGTGTAGGTGTTTCTGAACAGCACCTCTGGCACCTCTCAGAACCAAAAAGTGAGCAATATTTATAGAGCCCACTTGGTGGTCTGTCACAGCCGTGCCTCTGCTTCACTGTGGAACCACATCTCTGATACTGTCATTGACGCATGTAAGTCCACAGGAAGCATCCTTGAACAGAGAGACTCTTTGGCTGACCCTGATACAAACACTGCTGGTGACATTCTGCTGCAACAATGCTCGTTCTTAGTTAAGGCCACCCTTAAACTCAGATATAAATGTAGACACAAAATGTCCTCTGATTTTTGTTTTTAAAGGCTGCAGTCTGGATGTTAGTGCATATGGGGCAGGGATATTTTTCTGGCTTCACTCAGTTTCTTAAGAGCCAAATAATCTGAATAGGTTACAGTGCATGTTTAGAAGTATTCAAAGCCATCAGCATGTTACTGCTTTGACGTTTTGGCACGCTATCGTTAAAATCTCTTTCTCAGAGACCAGCTACCATTGCCAACACGGTTTCCTTTCCACAAATACTACAGAAGGAGTAGTCTAATTTGTTCCTATATCATGGGTTTGTACACACAAGGTCACCTGTCTTGTTTAACTTAACTTAATATTAGTGTGGTTAAAAAGGTCAGAGCAAGAGAACTGGGGCAAGGCATGAACTTATGATGCGACATAAATCTAGAAAATTTAAATAGGATGAATCTTTTCAGAATAAAGTCCTACAATGGAAGAGAAATCTTTCTCTTTGTAAAGAAAAATCGTTTCTAGCTTACGAGGGATAATACCTGCAGCAAGTGTTTTACCATCTGCCTGCCATTCACAAAACAGTACATTTATTTTCCAGACAACAATAAAGCTGTAAATACAGATTGGTCAAAAGGGTACAACTGTAGCAAAATATAATTCTAAGTATTGCTTTTGGCCTCGTGAAGTATTTGATTTCAAGGTTACCGGGGCACAGCTGCAACAAAGCTGTCCCTTTCTAATGTGAGCATTAAGCCACAGGGATGCTTTATAACTTGGAATAGTGCATGGTCTTCCAGAAGGAGAAATGCTAATGAAGTGCTTGTAAGGTTCGGGATGTTTTAAATAGTTGTTAAATACTAGAAAAGGCATTTGGATGACTCACTGCTGTACTAAATACAAGCTTCAGGTCATGTCTATAGAACTCCACACATTTTAATGCCAGAGGTTACTTTGGTAATAAGTTTTAATTATAGCTTATAGCGATAGGCAATTAAAACAAATCTAAATAAGTTTGCAGCAGGTCCCACATTTCAGCTAGCCTTCCCAGACTAAAAGGAACATAATTGTAACCAGCACATACAAATATGTTTGTATACACATAGTATTTCCCATAGTTTCTGTCCTGTACTCACCTGGAGGGCGATGGGAGCGATTTTTCACAGAAACATCTATCACAGTCTAGCACTTGGATCTCCTGGTTTCCATATCTAATATTATACTTCTGCCAATGGTTCTCCTTAGTTTTTTTTGAAATGTAGCCAATAATGATTTCATCCTTTCAGATGAGTTAAAAAATTATGACAAATATTCTGGCACAACCCACATCTACTTCGATATTTATAGTTTTGCCCCACCCTAGAATGTTTCAGTGTTTGCTGCCCTCTTAGGAATCTACAAAATTTTCAGGCTATGCAACTGTTTGTATTCCTGTTAAAGAAGATACTGACTTCAGAGCCTCTGGAAATTTCCCTTTTCTGTGAGGCTTGGCCAGAAATTGTGATGAACCTATATCCGATGCAATTTCTTATGTCCTAAGTGCTCGCTAATGCAATGTCACTTGTTTCTTGGAGCACTCTTCATTCCTTTGCCAGCTTCATCCCTGCAGTCTTTGATAACCCTCTGAACAGGAGAGAGCATTTATGGTGGGAAGCCTGGAATTCTGTGTATGCTGGCTGATACCCCATTGCTCGTCCCACCTGCTGCTGCCTCTGGAACTACTCTACCCACTTGCCTTCCTTCCTTTACCTGGCTGCTGATATTGACAGAACTGATGACATTCTTTCCTTCTTTCACATTTAATTAAAAATGACCGAGCGGTCAAAAAAGTTCCAGGAGGGTGATGCACAAATGGAATGATAATGATTCCTCACACATTTGTTAAAGAGAAGGAACAGAATTTGGTTTGTGTTGCTGCAGCCTGGGAGGGTGAATGATGGCCAGAATCAGTGGCTGCAGTGTTTTAGCACAACTAGAGAAGGGTGGTGGCAGCGGAAACTGTATTTCACAGATGTAGCTTTTAAAGTTTCATAAATGGCGCAGTATGACAGGATTGCTCAGCTGAATTCTAATAGTCAAATGAAGCTTATAAATAAATTTATAAATAGGAAACTCTTAGATGGCTGTTACAGATCGCCTATTGGACATGTAGACTAAGAACTAAAGACGAACATGTTTAAGTTTTATTTCTATAGCAGCTTTACCACTCCCACTATTCCTACATCATTATCCTTCTTATGCCCTAGTGCCCCCCCAAAGACCATTTCTAATAAAGGTTTGATTGACTATACTAGTGCCATATCACACAAAAGCCCCAGTGCAGGACAAATTGACTAATGTTGGTATTCTGCTTGGTGAAAAATTAAAATAATTATGCCTGAACTGAAACATATACTGTTAAAAAAAAGTAAATTACAGTGTCTTTGAGGAAGCATGGATGCTTAAAAACTAATCGCAGTCAAACAAAAGTTATGTATGATGAAAGAGATTCAAGATTTGCAAATAAATATTCTTTATTCACTTGCTTACTTGACAGTGGTTGCAGAGTGCAGTTTCATAACAACAAAAATAAAAACCACCACAAGAAAGGTAACACACACTAAGTGGTGACAGGTACATAAAAAGATAGTGGTCATTACCAGAGACGGCTGAGCTCTAGCATATGGCAAAGCCATTTCTAATGGCCTGACAAGGTCTGGCCACAGGTACACAGAGGCCTTAGGAGATTCTGAAGGTCTGTGTAGCAGCACAAGGAACTAGAAAGATTGTTACTAAGTGCAGGTCCACTCAAAATTTTGTATTTCATCAGATTCTTTTATTTTTATTATTTTTGTTTGCTCCTGTATTTTCTGGCTGTGAATATACAATGTGGAAAATGACATTTTGTACTACGCAGGCTGTTTAAAACACAGTAGTTTTGTTGCTTTGCATTAATTCTAGGCTAATACTATAAAATACATTGACTGACAAAAAAATACTAAGCAGATGGAAGCATAAGCAGTTGCCTGTGTTTACATTCACTTTGTGCTAAAAGAACATAACGCCAACCAGCAGTACCTGCATGGAATTTAAATGATGCCACTCCCAAAAGTTTAAAGCAATAATAACTCTTTTTTTCTTGCAGTTTCCCAGTCGTCATTCTTCACACTAGTCTGAAATCCCCTGCTTTCCTATTTCATAATACTCATCATATAGTTTCTCTTGCTTATTTTGGTCCAGCAAGTTGCTCTGTGGACCAACAGACAGGTTCTTTGCTATGCAGTCTCTAAAAAGCAACCCATCAGAGTATTATCTTTTGAACACACAAGATCATGGATCACTGAGAGAGAAACGTGCAATGGAGTTGCCTGAAATGCTTAAATTTTATGCCACTTCTCATTTCACCCCTTTTCTTCAATGGCAGATGGAAAAATCACCCTGCCAAATCACCTCCTGCCAAAGAGGAGTCTCAGTGGGGCTTGGGGGAGGATGAACGCTACAATAAACCACTGAATGAAATTAAGATTGTTGTATTGAACAGAACATTTGCAGTTGTTTTTCTGAGATTTTGTTTCTGTATTTTAATATCAAACTGTTTACATCACTAACTGTAAATTTAGGGAGGAAAATCAGTAAAGAAAACACAAAGGGATAATAAGTTATATCGGAAAGTGCTCTTGGGTTGTTAATATCCTTTCTTCCTTTTTTTTCCTCTTTCGATTTAAAAACAGGAAAATCCAACAACAAAACTCTAAAAACCCAGTGTTTCCCCCCTGCTAAAACAAACCCCAAGACCACCAACACCTCACTCCTTCAACTCTGACCAAGCCACTTAGTTCAGCTGGTTCTAGTTCAGAATTATTAACTGCTAGAGAAGTGTTAGGTAATAGATCATAAATGTCGCCTATGTATTTCAGTATTCACAAAACCAACAATAGGACTAAACTCAAAAGCAGAACTAATTAGTCAAATCAGAAAAAAAGCTAATTGCATTCCTACAGTAGGCACTGGAAAAATCAATGAAGCTTGATGTCGTCTGTTCTTATCTACCTCAAACTGGTAACAAATGCTGCTTGTCTAAGAAATGGCTTTCTTCCAGCAACCAGCAGTTTGGGGATTTCCTGAGTTAGAAGTTGTGTCACAGTCAATAACTGAAATGGAAATTATCATAGAATCATAGAATGGTTTGGGTTGGAAGGGACCTTAAATCTCATCTGGTTCCAACTCCCTGCCATGAGCAGGGACACTTCCCACTGGGTCACATTGCTCAAAGCTCCATCCAGCCTGGCCTCAAACACCTCCAGGAATGGGTCATCCATGGCTTCTCTGGGCAACCTGTGCCAGTGCCTCACCACTCTCTCAGGAAAATATTTTTTCCTAAGACCTCATCTAAATCTCCCCTCTTTCAGCTTAAAACCATTGCCCCTCACCCTATCACTGCATTCCCTGATAAAGAATTTCAGACCTTGTGGGAAAAAATACCTTTAAGATCCAGTCTGCACCAAACCTACAATTGTCAGTCTGTAACTTCTTCCCGGCACACTTGCCTGCCCTGGTTACCTCTTGCAGCATTTGAACTGGTGCACGTATAGTGTTTGTTTGGTTTTTTTAGCCAGTTCTTCCATGAGGCTGAAACACTACTGTCTGTCTTTCTTGTAACCCTACACTAACCTGTAGGACACAAGTACATGATATAACTGGAGATACATATGCTACATAAGAACATCATTAAAGTTGCTGTGCGAATATAGCCTTGCAAACCCCCAATTTAAACCTCACTGGAAAGGAACTCCAAGGTGGACAGGAGTTACTGTTTTCCTAGGCTCTCATCTTGCAAAGTCTATTGCTTGTTATGAATAGTGGTTGCATGTGCCTTTTTTGATGCAGACACTTTTTTTTCTAGGATGAAATCATCAATTCTCCAAAATTAATACAGCAGCTTAACATGTAAGTGACATTCAACCATTTTTACATTCATTCAGATCCAAGACTGGAAACCTGCTTAAAGAAACTCCTTGCAACACTAAAATCAGTTACAGTATTCAGCAGAATGACTGTGTCATAGAGCATCAGGTAAAGGGATAACTAATTTGGCAGGAAATAAGTGTTGCTTCGGAACCAAAAGGTAACAAAGAAAAAGAATGCATTGATCAAATTATACCGCAAAAGCTGGCCAGAATGCAATTCAGTTTAACACTGTATCATGCAGAAATGCAAATCTGTAGGCAGCAGGGTGTTCTGAACACTAAGACAATCAAAAAATGCTGATTAAGTTCAATTAGTAATTAAAAAGCATAAAATGTGACCTCTTGGATTCTACAGAGAGCAATAAGTTCCAACCGAAATGCTGTCTTAAGAGCATGTCATGCAAATTAGAGCCTCGAGGCGCTTTTACAGTGTAAGTAATAACAATGAACTGAAATTTTGGAGGAAGAGTGTTTCTATCACTTCCTCTGGGAATCGCTGAGCATTCTGGAAGTTAGCAATAGCTTCGTACTTTAAACAGGATTTCAGCTTGGCCTGGATGGTTGCCAGCATCTATGGAAACACACCATCCCCTACTTTTCCAAACTGAAAGCAGAATGAATTAAGAATTTTCTGAGAAGGCTTTATAGTGTTCTGCTTTGGTGATATCACACATGTTGCTGCTTGGATTAATTAGCTACATCCCCAGTGTCATCTCATGCCCGTAGGTGAAGCCCCACTGATTCTTGAGGTGTTCAAGAACAGGTTGGTTCTGCAGAAGGTGACCCTGTCTATGGCAGGGTGGGTGGAACTCGATGGGCTTTGAGAACCCTTGCAACTCAAACCATTCTATGATTCTCCCTTTTTCCAAAGAGGCCCCCTCTCCTCTCCCAGTTCCTGCCAAACATGTTTAATGACTTGTATTGGGCTGCCTCTTCAAATACACGCAAGCCTTTTGAAACACCTTTGCAAGTAACCAAACACTATGAGGAAAGAGGAAACGTAAATCCTATTTCAGGAAGATCACTGAAAGAAAGCTTTCCTTTACTATAAAAACAAACTTGAGATTCATCAGCCTGGTCTGTTATCTTGCTCTGTAACCTCAGCACAGATCAATTCTTATCTGTTCTCATTCCTTCATCCTCTTTCCAAACAAGCAGCGTTGTTCAAGGCTCGTTTATCCACTGGCCAGCTCCTTTGAAAGGACTTCAGACAGACACAGCCCTGCGATAAAATCAAGTTACTCTCCCAGGTGGGTTAGCATTTCCTTCACTGCAGATAGGGAGTAATTGGAATGAAAACCTCATGTCTCCTTGCCTTCCCGTTTGGGATGAATTACCAATGCAGATACTTCATTGCCAGTCCTGTACTACTGACAGTATCATTAAACTCAGCTCCACCAGGGACAAATCTTTTTATACGATGAACAGTAATACTTTTATGCTACCTAATGAGTTTTGCGGTGTTACATATTGCGTAGGGAAGCAAATACCTATCCTGTGCAGAAAAAGTTATGGGCAGAGCGTTCAAAGCATACATTGTGAAAAGTCTGCATGGATTTCTATAGTGCAAACATTTCCTTTCCTTTTAGACGTGCTCATAGGATAGAACAGGCGTCTCCTATTTCATTACGATTCATAGAATCATAGAATGGCTTGGAAGGGACATTGAAGCCCACCCATTTTCCACCCCCTATCACGGGCTTCCACTGGATCAGGTTGCTCAAAATCTCATCCATCCTGGCACCTCCAGGGATGGGGCATCCATGACTTCTCTGGGCAACCTGTGCCAGTGCCTCACCACCCTCACAGTAAAAAAACTCTTCCTAATATCTAACCTAAATCTCCCCTCTTTCGTATTAAAACCATTACCCCATAGATAATTGCCTTAGGGTTCACAATAAATATTTGAGTTTGGTGGCTCAGGCTGCAGATGGAAATATTGGAAAAAAAAATTTCCTTTGCAGTCTGCACCTAAAGACTTGCTATTGCACAATGCCAACTGTTACGAGGAAAATATCTTGCCTGTGGAATGGTCGATCAGTTTAGTCCAGAAAAAGCCATTGAAGTGAAATCCACTGAAGTCTGTGGAAAATGGTCCTCCCTCAGTGGTGAGCTATGGATGAAGCCCTTGGAATGACACAAGCCACTGGAGCATCATGATTCTGCAGTTGTTAAAACAATTGTCCTGGTTTAGAGGGAATTTTACTACTTTTGTTTTCTCCATTCCCTGGTGAAAGGCATTATAAATGCTGTGAAATTAGAAACTATCACCATATGCAACAGGGGAAAAAGATGAGGGAAAAGTCCTGAGAAAGTGTAATTTTCTCAGCTGAGTGTCAGCAGTTGTGGTATCAACCTACAAAATCTTGAGTTAGTTGATCTACAAGTAATGTTTCTTCCCTGGGAAAAGATTTTAATTGTATATATTGGGTAAACTCTGTTCTTAAGTCTTAAATAATCTGGAGCTGTTGGTAGGTTAGTCTTTGAGTGTATATAATATGTATGTACACTCTCTCTATATAAACAAAGTTTAATACATATATAACGCATGGGTAAAAAAAAATAGTTTCTGTTGATTTTTGATACTTTTTATTCCACAGGCACTTTCATCCGCAGTATAAGACCAGTAACTCGTGCTACCATAAAACCTCAGAATTCTGGATGCAGTAATAGTAAGGATGGTGTAAACTTCCACTACTACTGCTGTCATAAATTAAAAATGTAAATTGCATTTTGCGCAATAAAATTGTGTGTAATGTAAGAATCAAAATGAAATGTCTAAGCCTTGTGTTCTGACATGTAGAAATGCATACTTATACATCTATTAAAACTGTATCCCCCTTTTGGTTTTGGGAAAAGAGATATTAAGATACAAGCTATTTTTCTATCACTACAAAAGCTCCTTCTAATATTGTCTCTAAGGTAAAAAATTGTAAATGTGTTCATGGACATTTATAATATTGCCTAAGTTCTATACCTTCAGGCATCTAATTTTCATGGGAATTTAAAAAAAATATATGTTTAATACATTTAGTATCCTGTATGTCTTCTGAATTTTGAGGGTTTAATGCATTTTATTTTCAACTTTTTATTTTTTTAAGGAAAAAAATCTAGAACATCTCTCCTTTTTACCATGAATAATCTGATGTCATATTTCTTCACTCACACTGAGGTTTGAGTCCATTAGCAAGTTTTCAGATGATGATAAAACTATAAAAGCCAATAGCCAAAAGCATTTAGCTGTATTTCACCTACTGTTTGCATTCCTCTATGTGAAGTTTTGTTAATAGAAATACTCATCAGAGGCAAAATCCAAAGATAATAGCCAGCACTAATGATCAAAATAGGCACCTATTTTACATAGAAGTGAAATACTAGGTTTGAAACTATAAAGGAAGAAGAAATGCTTTCTAATTCAGTAGGTGAACTGTGGCTGAGCTAAACAAGGTAAGTCATAAACATTGGTTAACTCAATGCATACTTGCCCCAGAATATATTTTGATTTTATCTGCAGAATCCCTAGATTAAAATTAGTTCTTAAATTTATTTTGATGCTTAAACCAATCTGTAAAAAGCATATCCTGTATATAAGCAAACCACACAAGTTTCTTAATGTACAGACTGCCACTAATTAAAGATCGACTTGGCAACTGTATATATGTGACCTGAAAACGCGATTGCCTGTTATGTCAGAAATCTGGAGCCAGACACCTAGGAGGTCTTTTCCAGAATGGCCTTGCTTGCAACCAACTCCTGTTTCTCTCTTGTCCAGTTTTAACCATACTGATCATAGAAAGGTTTGGGTTGGAAGAGACCTTAAAGCCTATTCAGTTCCAGCCCCTCCTTCCATGGGCAGGGACATCTCTCACTGGATCAGGATTCTCATAGCCTCATCCAGCCTGGTCTTGAACACCTCCGGGGATGAAGACATCCATTACAATTTCTTGGTTTACAGTAAACCAGTCTAATCTCTTGGTTAAAGCAGACTTCTCACAATTATTAACTTTAAATAAAAAAACCTCAGTTCTGTTCTTAGATGGCTCATTTCAAATTCACCAAACAAATATCCCGTGGTTGCAGGCCCTATTTCCACAGATACAGTAACTTGGATGTGCTTGGTGGCATGAAACAGGAAAGCTGGTTTGTTTCCTTACTTTATGACTAATACTGTGGATGCATTAACTCTCAAGTGGAAGGTACTGTGCTGATCAGCCTTTGATCTGGTGTCATGATCCAAGTTTACCATTTCCAACGTACAGCACAATACCTTGGGTAAAATTTAAGGGTAAAAAGATTGGATTTAACTCACAACAACAAGTAAAACACTACCAGTGGAGACCCTTATATTGCTTAACATATAATTGCTGAAGCTTTGCATGTGTAAGTCCTATGATTCCCAAATGACAGGACTTTCTATTCACCTGATGGTTGTCATGGTTCCCACAGACTTATGAACCACAGAATTCCAATATATCACACATAGAGAGCTGTGTGCTTGGGGATACGCATGAAAATTCAATCTGAGTTAGCTGCAGCTGGGAATGTTAAAAAGGATTAAACTCCCCGAGAGGTCACTTAGAGTCAAAGTTATAATGACCTTAATTTGATTTAGATTGCTCCAAGACTGTTTAGATGTATCCTGACATCTGAAAGCTGCCAAGATACTCTAGTGTAACTCGCTTGTAATTGCACTAGAGAGCCTGTCTCTGCTGTTTCTCCTGTGCAGTCATTTGACACTGTTCAAATGGATCATGATGACTTGGCGAGCTGGACTAATTTAGCAGGAAAACAATTACAGGTAGGTTTTTTAATTAGAGGTGATGGGACTCCAAACATTTTGTGCCACAAATGACTGAGTCATTTCTATACCTTATCTGCCACAAATTTTCTTTGAGTCATTTCTGTACCTTGTAAAGAGCCCTTAGTCACCAATTAGGCTCCTGGAACCCTGTTATTTGCCTAACACATTTAATATCATAGAATCACAGAATGATTTGGGGTGGAAGAAATATTAAAGGTCATTCAGTCCTACCCCCCTGCCATGGGCCGGGACACCTCCCACTGGATCAGGGTGCTCAAAGCCTCATCCAGCCTGGCCTTGAACACCTCCAGGGATGGAGCATCAAAGACTTTTCTGGGCAGCCTGTGCCAGTGCCTCACCACCTTTACAGGAAAGAATTTCTTCCTAAAATCTAATCTCAAACTCCCCTCTTTCAATTTAAGACCATTCCCCCTCATCCTATCCCTGCACTCTCTGATGAAGAGCCTTCTCTGCAGCTTTCTGGTAGGGTCCCTTTAAGTGCAAATCCAAAAAAGCTCTGATACATAAAGCTGTGCGCTGGGGACATGGAACACTTGCTTTGAGAAAGGTTTTGGGTCTGAAGAGACTTTGAAAGGGTTTGCGTGACAGTAGCAAAAAACTGAGATTCCACGATGTTTGCTCACATACTGTTCATCAGCCAATTACACCTTATGAATAGTTCTGTCCTACCACACAGGAAAAGCAAGGAGAATGCCTATTTTGGGGGACACTCCCCACCAAATCAATTTATCATTGGGTCTAGAACAATATCAACTAGAAAGATGACTTTCCTGGTGGAATTTTGCCCATACTGAGGTTATTCCACTGACTTTCATAACACTCAGAATAGTCACACAGACCCAGATTATTTTGCATTTTTGGAGAACCCGGTGAAGTCATTACCTCAGTTTTAGGAAGACCAAATATATTTTATATTTATGCTCTTTTTTCCACATTTTGCATTTTACGTGTTGTTATTTAATGATATTTTTGCCAGCTGTTTGCCCATAAGAAGGGTGAACTCTAAAACTGGTTTCAAGCTGCAGATGGTTTTGTGATCACACAAAGTTAAGGGTAGCAGCTTGGGACAGTAGCACTCAATAAAATGTAACTGGTTACAGTAAAACTGGCACCAGTATTTTCTCTGTTAATATGATTAGCCCTTTGGAAATTACTGAATGACACACTGTGCTTTGAGCAATCTGTCTCCTTTTTTGTTATTGCACTGATCATAGAGGTTTGCTTAAGGATGGATTTATTTGTTTTACAAATTCTTCAGGAAGAAAATGTAAGTGAACACTGATGCAAATTGCTGTAATATCATGTACCGAACAGATTTTAATATATGTATGAATATTGCTGTTTCTATGGTAATTGAGCACAAGTTTCTGGATACAAAAACTGAATCCGCCTACGCCAAAAACAAGCACAAACTTTTTGTTTTTTTTCAAGACAGACACTTGCTGAATGCTTTTGGAATCAATTCAAGATGATTTATTTTCCAACAGTACATTTCCTACGCATGTAACATTCACTAAACACTGTGAGCACTATGTACAACACTTCACAGGCTGAACTACCCCAGGAAGTTTTTTACGGATAGAAGAAAGCCAGCCAAAAGGTAAAACTGGCGGAAACCCCCCCACCCACATTCCTGCTTTTAAGCATTGATATTCCTCTTTGTAGAGAGGGGGAAAGGAAGTAAGCATGCATATAAATAACTCCTATGAATAGCAAATAAACAATTTGGCATGAAAACCTAGGAAATCCACTTAAGCAAGGTCTAAAAGAAATCTGGTTGCAGAACAACATGTATAAAACAGTCATGTATTTTTTTATGCTCTCTCTACAGTGGCAAAAACTGTATGATAAGTGCAGTTATATACAAAAGAGCCGTAATTTTGCTAATATATTTTTTGGCTGAACTGTGCAATGCCAAATTATAGGGATGCACTACAGTGCGTTCCTCTAGAATACCCAGTGGAGCTTTTAAGGGAATAACTATATTTTTCTTACCATGGAAGTGGATGAAAAGCTCCAGGGTATGAGAAGAGGTAAGTTTGAAGCTGGCTTCTCATTGAACTTAAGCAATTTCATAGAATCATAGAATGGTTTGGGTTGGAAGGGACCTTTAAAGCCCATCCAAGTCCAACTCCCCTGTCATGGCCAGGGACACCTCCCACTGGATCAGGTTGCTCAAAGCCTCATTCATCCTGGCCTTGAACGCCTCCCGGGATGGGGCATCCACAACTTCTCTGAGCAACATGTACCAGGCCCTCACCATCCTCACACGAAAATATTTCTTCCTGATATCTCATCTATCTCCCCTCTTTCAGCTTAAAAATGTTGCCCCTCAACTTATCCCTGCAATCCCTGATCAAAAGTCTTTCCTCAAATTTCCTGTGGTTCCTTTCAGTACTGGAAGGCTGTTCTAAGATCTCCCCAGAGCCTTCTCTTCTCCAGGTTGAACAAGCCCAACTCTCTCAGCCTGTCCCCCTATGGGAGGTGCTCCAGCCCTCTGATCATCCTCATGGCCTTCTCTGGACTCTCTCTGATAGCTCCATGTCCTGAGAACTCCAGAACTGAATGCAGGACTCCAGGTGAGGTCTCATAAAAGTGGAGTAGAGGGGGAGAATCCCCTCCCTCACCCCGCTGGTCACAATTTTTCTGATTTGATTTCTAGTGTTACATTTCTCAAGGAGCAACAATGGTTTATGTGATTTATAGTTGAGACACTTCACAGATCTATTACCTAGTGTGACAAACTAATTATTTGGAAATTACTGCAGTGAGCAATGTGAGCAGAATTTGCTTTATTGCCTCAGCATATTTGAGCTGGCAAATGTATTATGATCATGGCTCATTCTGTGAAGACAAACAACTTTATAGTCATCATTAACACAGACTGTAAATGCTATACATGCAATTCTGTTGAAATTTCTACTGGCATAGAAGAAACCCGTTACAGTTTATATGGTATATAATACACAAATGCAACCTCTTCAGTGTACTGTCTACAAAAAGGGAAGTAGAGACACTGATGTAATCAGAAAAAAACATTTCTGATTTCTAGAAATGTAGTTAATTTCATGTAATTCAGTACATGTGTAACCCCAGGATAAGTCTGTCAGCATAATAAGGATTTTCCCTGTGTACAAGTGCTGCCTCAAGGCATTTGGGAACAACCTTCTCCCTGCTGGCTCTGAACACTACCTGTGAGTGTAATGAAATGGGATCTGCATTCTGCATAATGTTCTTTACCGTACACTGACTGTGACCCTTATCCTGCAAAATTTTGCATACATGCTCAAAATTTCTATCATGAACAGTCCCACTACTCATGTGAGGCAAGTCAAACATGCACACAATTTTTGGCAGAAGTGAAAATCCTGCCTCTTTAGGGTTACCACTGAGTTGCCGAGGGGTTAGAAATGTGTCGGGTCCTTTGACATTTTACAATACAGAAGAATATGAGCTAAAACAAAACTGCAGAATTTATATTTGAATCACAAACTGATACCAGCCAGAATGGCCTCCCTAAGCAATAAAGATCTCTCAGAAAAATGTTTAATGAAGAGGTCAGCAAGAAAGAGGAAAAAAGATCCAACTAGCACTGTCTAATTAAAATGGATCAGGTCACACTTTGCTCTTCTTCATTCTGGAAGAGCAGCTGTGTGATGCAGGCATAATTTAACACTGGATAGTCATTGGCCTTATTCTCCTCTTTTCTGGCAGACCCAAATAATTTCAGCGTGATCTGTTTCTTCTTTCCCAAACACAGCCATGGGCTCAGAGACCATATTTGGCAAAGGTTAGAAAGAAAGGAATGTAAAAAAAGTGCAAAGGGAACAGTTTAGTTTTTGAAGCAGTCTTGTTTCTCCCCCCTTTTTTTTGTTCTCTTACAGTTTCTCCAGTCCATGCTACTGAAAAAAAGGATGTGGCTGAAAAAATGGGCTGGGGTTTAGGGGTTTGCTTCTCAGGTCTGGTAGAGATTTCTTGTATGGTGGTGAGCCATTAGATATTACAACAGTACAAGCTAATAAAGGTCGCTGTGTGAATCATTTTGTTCACACAGATACTGTTAAAAACCCCCAAACATGTGGAAGAAGTCTTAGGCATTCCCTAGTCTTAAAATATTTTAAGAACGAACTAATGATTTGAAGTAATTAGTTGCGTCATGAAGGAAGAAGGAGCAAATTTGGCACAAATGTGATACAATGCAAACAGGTGTGCAAGCCAAAAGCAAGAAAAGAAATAGCAGAAGATTTCTCTAATGAGCAGTTATATTCAGAGACTAAAAGAATAACTTGGGAACCAGACGAAATTTATGGAAAACACCTGCCTAATGAGAGAAGAGAGCCGTGAGGATGTTCAGATGCTAAGTATTATGGCACAGATAAAAACCCCAGGCTTCGTAACTACATAAGGAGAAAAAGCAGATCAATTATAAAGGAAAGGAAGTTTGGGGTTGATATAGTTCAATTTCTGGAAACAATGAGAGGTTTTTAGTTTGCCAAATGAATTAGTAAATGACTATAGAATTGCAGAGCCTTCCGGGCCTCTTGAGAAAAATTAGTGGTACTGGCTGGTACTGCCATCTGTTAAAAACTGTTCGGGGACTATGCTAGAAGCACAAGTAATTGCTTTCCATTTTCAAAGGTAAGCAAAAGGAAGTGAAATAGTCTGAACTCATAGATGTCAAGCATTACCTCCGCTGTGTAACACTTTTAATGCATATTTAATATGCTGTATGAGACGCAGCACGTTACAATGAGCCTTACCAACTTGCAATTTGTCATGGGTGGGCTGCAATGTGGGGATCACTGACCTAGAGGAGATTTTTTGAGGAAAGATAATTTCTTTTTTTTTATTAGAGTTGCCATAGGACACTGGAACCACTGGAGAGTTACAGCATCATTCTGAATCTGCAAGATACTTGCCAAGCAGTGTTTTCTAACCCTCTCTTCCATTTGAGAAAGGGAGTCTTCGGTACTTAGGACCCAGTTGCCCTTTCTTTCTTTTTAACAACCTTAATAGTTATCAAATTTTTATTAGAGGGGGTGAAGGAACAAGACAAGGTGGTTCTGCCAGTCGTACTCTATATGCTTAAAACTACAACTGGGCTCAAATTAAAGTTTCAAAGCACATATAAGAAAGGAGACCAAGGTAACTGGTGGAAAGGGAGTCTCAGAATAGGAACGATGAGATCTCCAGAAACAAGCAGAGAGAAAAAATCAAAGCTTCATTGGGCACCATCCAGAAATAGCAAATTCTCCTTTCAACTGCAGTAACTCCCATGTAGTTTGTGGGTTTAGCCCTCCTGACATAATTTCTTCCCATAGACTTCAAATTTCCTTCTTACGTACTTCACTGGGCACAGGCCTTCATATGTAACATCTCCATCACTGAGCTGACAAAAGCCTCTCTGCTTCAATGTAACGTTCGCAACACATATTTCTCTGTAGGAGATAAATCACAATTCTCCCTCTTGCTCCTGAGAGCTCCTTGCTTGCTGGGGTACCAATTCGCAGTTTCACGTTTCTCTGAAAGTTATGTTGAGTAAAAAAGGGTCTGTTTTTTCTGGCATTTAACCTTGTGAGCAGAAAACCACAAGAACTGAGTCTTTTGATAATTTTTCTCTTTAAAGCCGTCACTTAATATCAGTACATTTAATTTCCCCCTGAACAATGAGAAAGCTTGGGTCTCTACCTGTTCTCTTAATTTAAAAAGAAAGCCAATGCACAAACAGATGAACATTTAGGAGGAAGAAAAACTGTTAAATATATGACACTCACGAGGTACAAAAATGAATGCCACATGTATCCTGTTATACAGAACCTCGTTAAACTGAGTATCTGAAGGGTCTTACTCCCTTTGCAAAGCAGCAGCTGACGAGGTCCTCCCTGGATTTCTTTAATTCCAGACTGCCTTGTAGATGTGGGTGAGACAGCGCAAGAGTGAGAACACACATGCAGATATTGTATTACTTTGCTGCTTTAATGCGATCTGCAATTAATATGATTTGCAACTGCTAAGGAAACCTGGTAGTATTTTTTGCTAGGACTGAGAAGAGAACTAAAAAAGGAAGAAGAGAACCCAAAGGAAAGATCCATTTCATTATTCAAACTGGTACAGTGTTTTAGAGGAATCTTTTATGCCAGAAATACAACAAATAACAAGATTAAAATCGTTATGCCTTGTGAGGGTGTAACTTCCTTTGTGAGTTGTACCTTTGATCATATGAAGTTGAAAACCTTGAATGAATTCATCTCCACTTACAACTTCTCCACCTCAAACTAAAATCTTTGGGGGGAAAAAAAATGTTTTATCATTATTCTAGTATCTACTAACAAGGAGTAATACAAATGAAACAGTACATTCAGACAAAATATTCAGTTATTACACCAACATAATCCTTGGCATATCCTGAGGTAAGACAGAGGAAGGGAGGAAGGTGTTTTTTTTCTTGTGTGTTGTTTTTTTTCTTTTAAAGGGACAATGACAGCTAAGTTCTATGATAGAACATGGTATACAAAGTCTCCTGATGAACTAGCAGGTAGCTTTGAGTACAATCCCATTTACAGAGCAAACCAGCATATGTAGTCCCAGGCTGCATTTTCAGGTTACAAAGGGTTTGGCAACAGCTTCTGACTTCTACCTTTCCTGTGACAGTTTGAAAAGCTGTGCTGGGAATTGTCTTAGAGAAGTTTTTGAGAAAAGAAAATACAGATTTGAAATCACATCAGCCCCTCTATATCACAAAAAGAGCCTGCAGACAAATTAGAATGCATTGGCACACGTTAGCAATAGTGAGCTAGTGCAGTGTGCCATGAAGTTTGATTCCTGCCAAACTCTGGGCACCATGAAACCAGGGCCACGGCTAATAGAAATCAATATGTGTAAATTCAGTTGTCAGCCACTGAAATTGCTGCACCTTCTTCTCAGATAGAACCATAATTTAATTAAGTGTTGATGAGTTTTGGGTGGAAGCCCCTCAGCAGCACTGCTTCTGAATAAGCCATTTCATTTTAACAAGGACATGGGAACAGAGGCCTCTCCCATATTAGAGAAATATTGTGGAACTGAATTTGCATTCCACTTATTGCTGTTTTCATAGCAGTTGGATTTAAACTTAAAGGGAAAAAAATGACATAAATTATATTCCTATAACTCTTTAAGAGCGATCACAAAATCAGTGGAAAAACTATTACCAAATTTCCCAATATTGTGGGATCGTTAATTTGTTTTGCCTCTACTTTCCAGGTTTATAGGAGGGAAAATGTGCTTTGGTCTTTGCTTACTGTGTATGAGATGGTCTGCGGTTGGCAGAGGGAGAACAGTAAACTGTTGCTAAAGGATATGTCCATTTTTCCTGTTAAAATTGTTGTGGTTTACATCTCAGTGCCTGGAGCAGATTAAAAATTAGTGTGACCAAACCAAGAGGCTATATCATTATATGTTTCTTCCTCTAAAAAAAGAGAAAATACCCCCCTGTCCTTGCATATATGTTAGAATCTTTACAGTATCAGACACAGGCCAAAGGAACACATGGCAGTTAGATTTCTTCTGGATGAGGTCGTTTTGAAGTGAGGTAATTTTTTTCTCCCTCTACAGACATTTACATGCTGTCCTCAGAATTTGGCCATTACATTCCAGATAAAATTATCACTTCCCTGGTCCATAATATCTTCTCAGTTTTCTTTTCTTTTTTTTTTTTAAGTCAGCATTGGGAGGACAGCCCTATCACTGTGGAAGAGCTAACAGATTTCTTGGACTCGAGCCAAAATACTGCTTTGTAACTGCTTTTTGTCAGGTTTTGGATTGATTTCACCCCTTGAGATGCCAATTTACTTGGAGTTTCAGGGGGTTTCAGGAGTCATTTTTATAAGAGTATACAATTACTTCTATAGTACAGTTATTCCTTGTTATGAGAAAATACAGGCAGCTCTTTTTGGAAAGAAGAATTAAGGTAGTACTGAAGGAATTTGGTTTAAAAATGAAATGTATTCCCCAATAATATTAAAAAACCATCAACACAGGTTTTGCAGCCATATGTCATGTAAGCCTTACTTTAGATGGGCTGTTCTCAAATAAGGAGATAGGTTGGTCTATATGATCCACAGCAACTAGTGATGATATTGCGTATTAAGAGGGGTTGTGCTGGTGTATGTTTTGTGCTGCATCCTAGCTGTACCAAAAATACTAGACATTGTATACAGGGAAAGAAGACTCATCAGAAACAGGTTTGTGTGCAAGCACTGATTACATAGATTGGGTTAGAACTAGAATTGGCAAGCAAAAAAGGACTATCAACCTGAAAGAAGTTATTCTGATTAAGAAAAGGGTAAAAGGTTAGTAGATTAATCCATTAGTAACACACCTTAAATGATGTTTTGTCTCATTAGAAGACATCCTTTGTTTTCACCTTTCTGTAAACAGAAGTGAATAGTCAATGCAGACAAAAAAATTCATTTACCTTTGCTAGTATTACTTTCAATTTAAAAAAAATCAAGTTATTAGCAATAAAAGGCATAATTACTTAGTCCAGCTCATCTTTTTAGCTCATGAAATCTTTTACTGGTTTGCACATTCGCTCACTTTCATGAAGAAAAGGTGCTCCACGAGGGCAGTTAATGCAAGGGATGAAGCCAAAAGATAGGGAAGCCACTCTAAGGGGGACATTATCTGTGAATTTAGAGCAGTCATTTAGTGCTTGCTATCTTATCGCTCCCACTTGTGGAGCACTGACCTGCTACACAGGTGCTGTGAGGCTCAGTTGCTGTTCATTAGAAATACTGAGATTTTCAGCTGAAAGGCACTACTAAAAATATTTTTGTTTCCATAGTAACAGCCTGTGCAATACAATAGTTCGGCTCTTTGCAGGATATTACCAAAAGATCATAGATGAGAAACTCTTTCTTTGACCGCTACAGCTGCAACAAAGCAAAGGACCCACAAAAGCCATTGCTGTTTATATAACAATACCTTGGTCTGTTTTTCCTTGGGGTAAAAGATAGGCTTCAAAATTTGTAACCAACCTCCTAAATAAAATCAGAATATTTTAGAGCTGCTGAATTCTCTGCAGCCCTTAGGGTTGTGGAGTGGGATTTAGTAGGAATGACTATGAGAAAATCCATTATTGGAATCAGAGCATTACCATTCGACAGCCTGAATGGATGTTAGACCTAACTTTCAATCACATTCTTAGAACTCTTTGCATAAAAACTAGAAATAAACTAGGAATTCTGTCATCTTGGCCTTCCTGAGAGCTGTGCTTGCTCATTATCTCTGTCTAACTTGAATAGACATAATTTTTGATATATTATTTCTGAGTGAATTGCCTAGCTGGAAGAGAATTTAAAGTTGTCTTCCAGTCCTTTGCTCCGAGTTATCTAATTTTCAGCTCCAAAATTGGTCAAGCTGCCAAGGCTTCATATAAAAATGAACGCAAAACACAGCCAAATGAGGACATTTCTTGGGAGTTTATCTTTTTTAATGATTAAAACAAGAGACCACTTGTATTAAAGTGCATCCACCGTTTATTTTTTGTGTGGAATGACTACATGCAGAAAGAATTTTAGTTTACGTTATTGTTAGTCTGGCTGGAATTGAATAACTGTGAGCCAGTGTGCCTTGTTCAGCTGCTCAAGAAATAACATTCAGCAAATCCTTCTACAAATATCTAATTGGCATCTCATGTTAATGTAATTAAATCAGCTTCAAACACTCATTCAGTTGCCAAACTGCCTGAAGTACAGTAGGACACAGAGATATTTCCAGGGAGAAGATAAAAATTAGCAAAGGAAAGAAATTTAAAACTTCAAAATTAAAAACAGCAGAAGAAAAAGTAATCATTTTCAATTAAGAAATGAGGGTTTCTCATTAAGAACTGATGCTTACGGTATCATGAATGTTCTCTGGTATAATGACACAGAAAAGACGTTAATGTTAATTGTCCCCTGTGAAGAATCCAAGTCCAATTATTATGGCTATTTTGTGAGATCAAAAGTTCCAGAATCCAGTATCCGAAGTTCAGAGACAAAGTCCACAACTGAGTTCCCAAATAAAAATGGGTGCATTCTCAAAATAATCTGGTAATTCTGTGATTTTAGAAAATTTTGTTTAAATCTTGTTTAAATTTTGTTTTCCATTTTGTAAAATGGAAAAAAAAATGTTTAAAAACCAAAGAAATACACATAGAAAATATCCAGCTTTGAAACAGCAAAGTAGGTGAGGAAAGACCCAAAATTGATGGGTGCATGAAGAATGTAAGATTTTGTCATTAAAACCCACTTATATTATTAGGGCATATATGCAAAAAAGAATTCTATGGAGAGATAAAGTACACACCTGTAATCTACCATCAATAGACATTTTCTGCTCTTGGAAACTACTCTATTAGTAGGTCCCACTTTTGTGGGAGTAATTTAGGTTCACCAAAGCACTTAATCATGTGATTTCAATGGGATGTAAGCACATACTTAAAGTTAAGCCCATGTAAGTCCTTTGGTGGAAAGGGATAAACTTAAGCATATGCTTAAATGCTTATTGAATTGCAAGCTACGCTCCTTTGGCATTTTGCCCATTCAGCAGGATTATTGTCACGGTTTGTTTCCTTTGCCTACAAGTGATTCAGTGTTTATCTCTGTAAAATACCACTCCGCTTAACATGGATATACCAACATCAGTATAAAAAAGAAGGCTAAATTAATAAAGGTCATGTTTTAAAAGTATTTTTCAAACTGGACATCACCTATCCAAGGCAGAAGACCAATACAAAAGAATATATGTATTTTTCCCTATAACACTATAGACAAGGATCATCAATGATCACATTTTGCTGGGAAGTGCACCTTCCCCTTTCTTCTATTTCCTTCCACATTCATCACCACTTATATTTCTGTCTGAGAACAGAGAAGGCCTCCCTCAGCATCTGACCTACATTGATTTTTTATCTCCCAGAATAACCACTGGTCAGCACTTTGAAGCATATCCCTCCTGTCCTTCACCTCGTACTGATTCCAGTGAAGGAATTATTGGGTAAAAATTGGCAGTAGACTCTGTTGCAATAAGAGCTCTTAACAATAAAAACAAATAAGTCAGTTAAATTATTTCTGTCCCCTTTTTCTGTAACAACAATTAACTGCATTAGTTATGGTCTGGCACACAGGATTTTGAACTATTCTATTTAAAACTAGCATAGGAATAGAAGAGAATAAGAAATCAATGTATACTCTAAATGTAAATAAAAAAGCATTTTAAAAATTTTTTGTAGGAAAATCAACACAGTAACAATAAAACCAAGAAAACCAAAATATTTTAGAAATAAATGGAAAATCTAAATTTGAGCAATTGCAGCAAACTAAGAGCTAAACTCATGCAGCATCTCTGAAAACTGATCTCGCAAACATATATAAAGAGCATTCTAAGTGTAGCTTGACAGATCTTTCAAGGACTTAAGAAACAGAAAGACCATGAAATGCAAGGGGGTTTTATATTTATTAAAAGAAACAGATCCCATGCAAAGACTTTAATTTTCTAGCTTCCAGCCTAGGCTGAACTTTTATAGCTGAATTTTAAACTCTTCAAAATAAGGGTTTATATAATGGAAAGGCTGACACAAACTTGGCTTCAGTGATGAGGTCCATACCATCGTATTTTCCTCTCTTGCTGGAGAAATTTGGAATAGTTTCAAGTAAAATCATGGTAAAGAGAAGATAAAAACTATCAGTAGCTTTTTTAGATGTATCTTGAAGAAAACACTTTGGAATGGCAAATAAGATCAAATATAAAACAGGATATAGAACTGCACATAAAATCGATGTTTGCCACCATCAAGTAAAACAGCAGGGAAGAATTTTTCTTTTCCCTGAGGCAGACCTTCTTTGGACATGTACTGTGAAGGAAATTTAACACCAAACAAGTAAAACTAGCCTGAAGAAGAGTGGTAATAGGTAATGGTCACACCACAGAAAGAGGAAATGTCCTTTATGTTCACGATTCTCTTATGTTCCTTAGGGAAATGACTGAGTAAGAAACAAGCAGGCTACTGGAGCACACTTGGGAGGAAAATGTCCAAGAAGCCACAGCATAAACGAGACACAACTGGAAGCAAAGAACTGATCGAAAAGCTCCTGAGGGACTCGCTGTAGTGTTCTTAGTCAGAAAGTTCCCAAGTACACTGAAATCAAGTCTACAAGCTAGAACCTGCCTAGTAAGGGGTGGTGGGCAGGGAGAAACTTGTGTATAACGGGTTATTTTTTTCTACTAAGTTTATATTAAAGATCTATTTACAATAACTTCAATTTTTATTTTTAATTGTGTTTTAGACTGTAAAATCACATTTATCTCCTTTTAGGGAATTCACTATAGCAGAGCGTTGATATTCCACTGCAAAATTCTGGCTGAACTTGGATGCTCAGAGTCTCGGTGTGTGAGGTTTACTTGTCATAGTGACTTGAGCTGACAACAAGAACAAAAAGAAATCCATGCAAACATAGAGAATTTTCACTGTTACCCTATCCCCTGAATCTGCAATGGTGTTGATTTTCAGAGAAGCAAATGAATGACTGAATGGAAATTGAGGGTTTCTTTTGGAAATTCAGGAGAAGAGTTAAGCAAATAAACAAATGCTGTAGACCAGAACATTTAAACTGATGCCAAAATAAACCCAGACAAATACTGTAGTAATCTCGGCTCTGGAACTGTATATACAAGAGTGTTCACAAATGCTTTTACTCTTAAAACAATAACAACAACAACAGAAAGCTACCGCAAGCACTGTGTGACTTATGTCATAGTTAATTATTTGAAGTTGTAACAGCGTAAAGCATGGCTATTTTGTGTTGGTGAGATTATAGGACATACTCCCTGCAAGGATAGCACAATCTATAAGTGTGTCAGTCACACAGCTAAACTGAAATTTGCTAAAAATACCCAGGCACAAATTTACTTCAAAGATCAGAACTCCTCTTATTCCATTCAAAGGAAGAGGAAGTTCCACTCATTGGATGAGGCTATGAGCAACCTGGTCCAGTGGGAGGTGTCCCTGCTTGTGGCAGGGGCTGGAACTGGATGGGCTTTGACAGGTCTTCCAACCCAAACCAATCTAGGATTCTATGACTATGACTCCCTAATCAATCTGGTAACTACAAAATTTAAGAAAAAAATTCAAAAGTTTAAAACGTATTTCAAAGATTAAATAGGACAGTTCTTACAAATGTATTCTAGTTTTTAATTTTGCAAATACAGATCTTTAAAGAAGGTTTCTGTGGACAGCTGCCTAGAAATGAGCAGGTTGCTGAGAGGTAGGGCCAGGGCAAGAGGTGAAATGTTCTGAGATGAAACAGAAAGGGTTGGACAAACTTGAAAATAAAAGCTTAGTTAAATTTTGCTGCTATAAGTCCATATATCATCAAAACATAGACTGCTTCAAGTTGGAAGGGACCTTTACAGGTCATTCAGTCTACCCCCCCTGCAGGAGCAGGGACATTTTTAACTGCATCAGGTTGCTTGGAGTCCCATCTAACTTGACCTTGAATGTTTCCAGGGATGTTTCCACTACCTTCCTGGGCAACAAATTCCAGTGTTTCACCATCCACTTGGGAAAAAATATATCCAATTTAAATCTACCCTTCCTTAGTTTAAAATTATTACTCCTTGTTCTGTCAGAACAGGCCTTACTAAAAAGTCTGTCTCCGTGCAACTTCACCGAAGCCGATGGAGGTGCACTGGGTTTTGCTTTCAATTGAAATTTTTACAAACTCGGTGAGGAAACTTTCACCATTTCACCCCAAGCCCTTACTGTACAGCAACTATTTGACATCCTGCACGTCTGTATTCCCAAATTTTTCCAAGAACTATATTTAAATGATCATTATGGAAAGCTTCTCTTCTCTTTTTCATTATCAGACTAGAGGTCCATTTCATATTAACCTTTTCTGCTTGTTTGGAACTAATCAGAAAAGTACTCAAAGTGGTACAAGGTGAAATACAAACCAATCTAAACAACCACCAAAAGCAACAAGCAATTTTTTTTCTCAGATTCAAAACCTCTATTACATTTTCCCTCTCCCTTTTTTTTTTTAATTTTTCTCCACCTCTTTGCTTTTTAGGGCTGGTCATGTGTGGAAGTAAACTACTGACTTTTGCCAAAAAAACTGTCATCACAGGATTTCCAGTACATTTTGGCAGGTGCAAAAGATACTTCTCTGCCTGTGAATGTATGTCTGTTTATCCAGTTAAAGTGAAAACTCTAAGCCTGTAGAGATTCCTTCACTGCAAGTCAGAATATGAGCCTCAAGCAATTTCCTTCCTTTTACGGAAGAGTCAAGGTCACCTTCAAGTTAAGCAGAATCCAGAAGAGTTTTCAGGATAGGTTTATTTCTTGTAATTTCTAGATCTCTTTCTGTCATTTAACAATCACAAAAGTAGCTACAATTTACAACAACATAAGGATGCAGTCAAGTATAGGCACCTATGAAAATAACACTGATAACGAAAATGATCTGATCTGGCTTTTTATTTGAGGTTTCTGAGAAAATCAGTCCTACACATCCCCTCCAAGAACTGACATGCATTAATCATAGTAATGCTTATTTTTCTAAAGACTAAACATCTCATACTGCTTTCTAATATATGTACAATATCCTCCATTTTTAAGAACAGTGTCATGCACTCAGTTTTCTGTTCTGTGTTATTGCTATAGGCTGGATAAGCACCTGCACACAGAAATACACTTGAAAAAATGCCAAGCTGAGTGAAGAAAACAAACCAGTGTTCAAAATACATACTTTTCTGGGAAAACCACCAAGCCTATGGATCTCGCTCCACTTTAAGTTGTTTAAAATCCCATCATTTTAAAGGGGATCTCCAGGCCATTATTTGCTCTGGGGTTTGGTTTTTTTTTAAATATTATTTCCAGCGGCATAGAAATCCTTTAGAAATGTCCTATGAAGTAATAGCGGGTGGCTGTATTCCTGAAAAAAAAGTCTATAAGATACATACATGTTTTTTTAAGTTTCACTATCTCTTCCCTGCTTCCAAGTGTGCTTTGGTAACCTTATAAAATACTCGAAAATGTAATCAATTTGCTGAGATGATCTTATACTGAGAAATAAATGACTCAATGTTGTCCTTGTTTTTAGTTGCTACGAAGATGGATTTTATATAGAATTTCTGCGTTTACGTTTAATGCTTCACTGACTGCTTAAAAGAAAGTTCTTGAATATATTATTAAGGGAAGCGGTGAAGTGCAAGCGTATTGTATTTGGGGCCTGCAGGAGTGAGTGCAGGGATAGGATGAAGGAGAATGGTTTTAAGCTGAAAGAGAGGAGATTTAGATGAGATTTTAGGAAGAAATATTTTCCTGTGAGGGTGGTGAGGCACTGGCGCAGGTTGTCCAGAGAAGTCACGGATGCCCCATTCCTGCAGGTGTTCAAGGCAAGGTTGGATTGGGCTTTGAGCAACCTGACCCAGTGGAAGCTGTCCCTGCTCATGGCAGGGAGTAGAACTGGATGGGCTTTGAGATCCCTTCTGATCCAAACATTCTATGATTCTAAGATGTGGTCCACTTTGTTATTAAATATTAATATTAAATATTGCTTATCCCCAGGAACATCATCATCTATTTATTATTATAAATACAGGTATATATACTATATAAAGTCCATCCACATATGTAAGATGTGCGTACAAAACATGGGAAATAGATTAGTATGTTTAAGACTTCATAAGTAATAAGGATGTTCATGATTACAGTAGCAGAAATGCTGTTTCATTTTTACCACTAAGATACAAAAATGACATATCTTTTAAAATGCATATTGACAAAAAATGGAACTCATAGTATTTCTGGTTTTCACGTTACTTCCATATGTTATCCATTTTTTAAATCACAGCCTGTCCTAAATAATGTATATTCTAAATGTCAATTTTCTTGCAAAGCATGATTTCTGTGTGAAAAAGATTTTTTTCTCTTCTTAAAGCAATTTTTATTAAAAAATGCATTTAAATCAACCTGAAATATTTTTCCCAGCCTTTCTGGGTGGCACCCAGGCATGGCTGTTGACTGGAACGTAACACTATTTCAAGTACTGCTTCCAGTATATATAAAATCATTTGACAGATGTCAGTGCAATTCCTGGAGTGTTCATCACAAAGTACAAGTGTTAAACTTGTCATTCTCAGCAGAGAAATTAAATAAGGAATGAAATTGTGAATAACATTAGGTACTCCCGTTGAATCAGGACTATAGTAAAGCGAGTAAATACGAACGACCATTCTGGTTATTACACTGATTTTATTCTATGAATAAAGTTAGCTTTTTAGTCTCCAGGGAATGGCAGCTAGTAAAGTGTCTAAAAAATACAGATTGTTTGGGATAACTGACATGGAATTATATCACAGGGCAAACAGAAACATTTCATGACAGTGGTTAGAGCAGGAAACAGCTTATGTGCACTGTGAGTGTGTAAAAAGCAATGGGAAGTTAAAAGGCAGAGATGAGCGAACGCTTGAAAGCAGTAGTGAAAGTGGTCTGCGCTTTGTGTCAAAAATCTCTTGGGGTTCTAGAGTTTGATGTATTTGAGTCCTCTATGCTAAATCTTCCAGCCACCAAATCTGACTGAGAATGCAATCTGTGTCCAATAACCTTGTGGTTCTTTGCACAATTGTCACAACTGAAGATAATATTTTACTTTAATGGGAAACCTCTAGTTAGAAATCTATGTTAAGAAGTACACTTGCACTTGTGAACTAAACTTTCATATCTGTGAGCATCACAAGCCACATCCAGCTCCTTGAGCCCATTTGGGGTGCATCCTCTATTTACATTCATTCACACGTGCAGGACTTTCGGCAGCTGGCCAAAATTTTTGCTGCTTTTTTTCTAACTCCATCAAGACACTTCTCATCAAACACTATATTTCTCTCAATTCCAGTGTTCCCATGCTCTGCTCTGCACCTTCCTTTTCCCATCCATGACTTCTCCTCTGAGGCCTCCAGTCCATTTCTGCACACTCTCTGCAGGTCACCCACTTTCACCAAGTCATCAGCAATGCATCCCCCTCAGTGTCAGAAGCACATCCCTTCAAACAAAAGCAAAAAATAGTGGCTTGCAAATTAGAAGGAAATTCTAATTGTTCTGAAAAAGTCCAGAAGTACCCTGGTAATTAAATGGCTGAATTAATGAACTAATAAAAATAAAAGAGACCAATGTTGGCAATGAGATCCTTGTTAAAGGCAACAAATTGCTCAGTATATAAGAGCCTCTCATTCTGATGTGCAAGTTCCTAAATAAAGCTGGGCACCAAAATCCAGTTGATGTTAATGTCAGTCAGGCAGCTCTTTTCCCCTCAAGCTGATTCTCCAGTGGAACACAACGGAAAATGCTGCCTGTATTTACCAGCTGCGAGTTGAAGCAGATTGTCAGCCCCATGTAATGTTTTGAAAATTACAGTGACTTGCAAGTAACTTTAAATCCACCCTTCCCTTATGGCATCAACTAGGTGGAGGCTTTGCTATTCAGACCTGAGATTTGCCGCTGTACAGCTAACAGAGTTTTTGTTAAAAGAGAGGAAGAAACCCCAATGGGTGTAACTTGTTTGGGATCTGCCATTTGTCTGGGTGGTAAAAAGCTCAGGGCAAATCTTGGAGAGTCATGAAATGAACAGAAAGCTCAGCCAAGCTGTTCCTCCATTGGAAAAAAGAAAAGAGGAAAGAAAAAAGCTGAGTTTACGCTACTGTTATGAAACCAAATTGCTCAAAGTGTTTAAGTGTTCTACTTCAAGCGATTTAGGGAAGGTCTCTAAAATGGCTGAGGCAATCTAACAACTTCAGCTACCTCAGATGGTGGCTTTCACACCGCTGTATAGTCCCAACTTTTCCTAGGCTTGTTCTCTACTGGTCAGCTGGGATGAATGTGATAGTGCAAGGTAAAAAGTAATTTCCCTTTTGGCAGCAGTGAAATGAGCTCAGATGATCTCACCATCCACCTACAGAATTTCTGCCTTGGTTGAAATCATTCAGAGAAGTGCCTACATGACTCTAAGAATCCAGAGCAAGAACCTTAGGACCTTTCCTATTTCCAAAAGCTGTTGTAAGAATGCATTAAGCACAGCTGAACCCTTCCTCAGAAACGCAGAAGGCTCTGACCCACATACAGCCATGGAAACGACCCATTAAAAACATGAATTGACTCACACACCAGTTTAGTCAAACACCTCTGTTGCCAGTGTCCAACTCATTTACAATGAGCTGCCTGTTCTGTGTAACTACCCAGGCCTACACCTCTTTATTGGTCTCCTCCTCTACTGTAGGAGGTGCACAACATTTGAACCAATCCAAAGGAATTTTGTTTTGTTTCAGTAGCAGGATATCCAGTTATTCTGGATCGGAAACCAATGTTAGATATTCATTCTTGGCCGGGAAGCATCAATTCAGTGGGAGGAACTTGGGGTAAGAATAAACAATGATTTTTAATCTACTTTCAACATTCTCTTATTACAGTTTTTACTTTCTGCCTTTTGCCTGATGTACACAAACCAGTGTGATATGGCTAGTGTTACATTTTTACCAAATGCATATTCATTTATACTTCCAAGGGTAATTATATTACTCTGAAGATTTTGGAAAGTCTAATAGACCAAACACGGAATATACTTCACTAATCAAAATAACTATTGACTTCAGAAAATCTACTGCAATACCAGTACCAAAAAGCAAAGACTATTTCTTCCTTGGCAACATCACATGTTGATTTAGCTCATATTTGAACAATTGTTTTGAAATTCTCCTTCCCTCAAGAATCTCAGCTACTCTCCTTTCCTAGGGGACCAAGGCTTGCTACCCAGCATACCAAGGCTTGCTACCCAGTGGTCCCATCCAAAATTAAGTACCTTATGATTAAAGGCTTGTGAGTAAAGCCTTGATGTGGCACCTTTGGAAGAAACCAGGCTTTGCGATACTTAATAATAAACCACAAGGCATCCTGCTTTTGTAGACAGATTTTTTACAGCAATTTGTTCACTTTGTAATCATGTTCTGGTTCTGGTGCACCAACAAGAAAAATATCCCAGGTTGTTATTGAGTAACTTGATCATAAGACATACTGTCAGGTCTGTGGGGCAAAATATGTGGCAAGAGTCTCAAGGGAAAAATTGAAGCTGGTATCTAATTTCCATTTTAACAGAATAGCTTGCTGCTATGTAAAACGTAAAAAAGTTTATATTTGAAAAGCAACACTTAACATTTAATTACCAATGTGTTTTCACCACACAATAAATCCGCAGGCATTTAGATTCCTGCTGTGGCAAGAATGGGCTATGCTTTGAGAAATGGTTTTAGAAAAAGGAAGATAGAGCCAGAACTTAGTGACAGGGATATTTTTGGAATGGTCACAGTGGCAAGACAGTCAAGAAATAACAAAACAGACTTTTAACAAGTTATTATGTTTTTTTACTCTGTCATTGCACATTGGATTTGCTGAGATTTGAAGCAATTGAGCCGAACCCCTGGGAGATTTCCAGAAGAGTAAGTAATGTGCTTTATTCAAAATCAACAGCAGGAGCATAGGAAAGTGATTTGGGCTCAAATTCCGAATTCAGGAGGTAGAAGCATTTTTCTACAGTCTCATAAAGACATCATTTGCATTAGCAAATATGACAAGCTGCATGTTTCTCCTGCTCTGACAAGCAAGTAAGTTCAAGCACGAAAATGTCAGAGCTGTATATCCAGATTTGTTTTACTAACTATATAGTCATGAGCACAGTACAGTCCTAGGGAGAAATCTAGTAGATTATCAAAAGATGACATTTGTGTTGCCTATGCAAAATAATATTCATTCTGGTTCTGTTACTCAGACTGAGAGACTCTTCTACACTTTTTTAAAGACTTGGAAACAAAAGAAGATTAAAAGATTAAAACCTATTTTTTTAAAAAAGTATTATTTTTTCTTTCAAATAATTCCTGTTATACACTCATTTTTAAACAAATATTTCATAAAACAAAAACAAACTGTTGCCCTTGAATGTCTGGCAGCCTTTTATTTTAACTGGAAATTAAAACTTTTGAGAAAGGTGTTGTTAGAAGAAATGAACAATAGAAGATAAATTTCTGGTTTTGCTGTAATAAATATTTATGAGATATTTTTCAAAGAATTTACCCTGCTCTTTACAGTATATCCTTGCTCATATTTTTATATAAGATTTTATTTGCTGAGAAGTTTTTGTTGCTCATGTCATGGAACTTTGATGCAATCATGTTTCTTACAAACCTAACTGTTTTTCACTTCATGAGTCAAGCAGATGAAATGACATTTGAGACATAATCTAGCTTGGGGATTTCTGTAGAAGGGACATTTCACTAGAAAATATTTACTGTACTTTCTGAGACAGCATTCAGTTAAAAACATCACTATAGTGCTAATAACCAACTTTTTATGATAAGCAGCAAGAAGCAGCAGCACCTTGCGTACACCAGGATGCACTGTGAGAAAGCAGAAGAAAAACTACCATTTGTATGTTGAATGATACTAAGGAAAGAAAAATGAAGAAGTGTGGGGAAAACAGTGCAGGAAAAAAATCGTAAGGGAGATGAAAAAGTTTTATGAGATCTTGTAAGGGCAATAACTTTAAAAGGGAATAACTTTAAGATTATAATCCTTCCTTAACTTCAGATGACAGATATGTGACAGTAGGAGAAATATTCTGTGCCAGAAAATTGTCTCAAATTCTCTTCCATCTGAGTCCAATATAGCCTCAAATAAGTGGTCCTGCAGGATAAACAGTACAGAGGAAGACACCCAGGGAATGAGCCCGTTCTAGGAATTTTTATATCAGAAATGCAGTTAAGAACACTAGGAAGAAATCTAACAGGTCTACTGGAACCATATGAATATTTCTTCTTTAAAATGAAAGTATGCAGCTTGTGGAAATTGAATCAGAATTGGAATAGTTAACGATGTAAGGGACCTGTGGAAAGCAGAAAACTCACAGATTCAAATATGTGTTTACTGTGGGAAAAACCCCAAACACTGGGAGACAGTAAGCAATTAGAAGTATTCTATAACAAAAATGCACAGGGGAAAAAATAATAAACTCCTACCACCAATACTCCACGGTTCCTCTCAAAATCAATCTTACAGAGTCTAAGCACAGCGTTCCACCTCATCGCTTGAAAAGGAAGACTTCCATATATAATTTTCAGCTAGATGAAATTGGTCCCAATAGCAATGCTGGACTGTGTACACAGTGGACTGGCAAGCAGAAGAAGAGATGTTGGTTGAGACTGTTGGGGAAGTTGGTCACCCCACATCAGAATTAAGGAAACTGGCAAACCACTGGCAAGAAGTTAATCACTGTGGCTGCCCAGATTTGGTTGAAACACTGTGGAGATTTTGGGCTCACTTCCCTAGACTCTCATGTCATTGCTGAACTGTGCCAGGTCTGTGAGCACTATGGAGAGTTAGCACATTCCTGTATCCTCATATAAATGCATTAATCCTACTACAAAAAAAGTCAGAAAGTCAGCGTAAAGCGAATTCTCCTAGTACTGATGAACATTCTTAACTCTCTACCTTCAGATCCTCTACACAGCAAAGACAAGGCTTTAACAACGTAAGCTGTTAGGATCACATCGTACACCACAGCACATCAGATATCAGAAACCACACCACATTGTTAGGACAGAAGGATCACTGGATATTGAGGAAGAAAAAATATAAATCTGGGACATCATTCAGATTGTATGTATTAATTTTCTAAACTTCTTGCCTTTTAGGGGCAACCTTAAAAACATAGGCAGTGTTGTTCTTGTTTTAGATATGGAGAACTAAAGCCCAGGATAGTTCCAGGTGACACAGCAAACTCTCATAGAAGCCCAATCATTACGTTCCTCTTCTTTTAATGGCCATATATCATTAAGATATGCTGCCTGCTTTACAAAGCTGTTGTATTTGGCCTTTTTGATAGTAGGAACACCACCTAGAATCAAACATTTTATATTATATTAATTATTATATATCCACGGCTTATTGGTATCTGTTAATTCCTAAGGACTGATTACTAATTACTGTCTCACATACAGCAAAAATTCATTAAAATTTTTTAGCTGAAGTCCTATAAATGATTCAACAGCCAATTTTAAACAACTTGCAATTTATTTATTGTGTTCCCCATGTCCCTGTATAAACAACATGCGTAATCAATTTGCATATTGCATTCCTATGTATGAAACCTGTGAAAAGATTTTATTTAAACATTGGCTACTGTAAGGACCCAAGCTTACAGACTCAGGTGTTCTAGCAAAAGAATTTGGACATAATCATTTTCAGTATATTGTGTCTGATGTGTATTAGGAACTCACAAACACAGAATAGGATATATGTACTGCCTCACACAGTATATATACAACCAAATCAAAATAAAATGTAAATTAAAAATGAGGTGATAGCTCTGAGGTAAAATTACTTCCAAACTTCTACGTACTGCCTTTTAAAAAAATTTATAATAATCTCTCATTCTCTAGGTATTAAAATGACCTAATGTTTTTTGTTGTTTGATGAGCAGCTTTGCATATGGTTGCATTTATTCGTATTTTACATACATAGATCCAGCTTCCCAGTATTCCAGATCACATCATATGACTGTCCTGTCCCTATCATTATTTTCCGTTCCACAAGTCCTTGTGCCATTGACCTGTTTTATCAGCAGCAACTCAATGTTTGCTTCCAATTAATTGCTAAGAATGTTACTTTGCCTAGTGACTGTCTCTTCTCCATAACCCACACTTTGCCTCTTGCACTTAAACAAACAATTACATTGCTTGAGTAGTTAAGTTGGAAGCTCTTTCTTGTCATTGTATTTGTTTATTGGAACCAGGTTTCATTAGTGTTTCTGTACGACAGAAGACTGCAGCAACAGAATTAAAGGCTGCCAAACCCATAAATTCCAATGAAGAAAATATCCCCTAAGGGATGATTCAATGCCTATAAAGGTACTAAGTTCTGTTACCCAGCTGGATTTCTTTTATAGAATCCTGCTTTATAAAAGCCATTAGGTAAGACATCATTATCTGGGAGATAAGTGGGCTTTTTACAAGGAGAGGGAGAGCTTCGGGCCACTGGATATGTTAGAAGAGTGTTTCATTTGAGAACTGTCAGGTCAAATTTCTTCCATTTCTTATGTTATCCAACTGTGACAAATATTAAGTAGTGTGCTAGGAAGAAAAGCAGACTAAATAAATATTAAAAGAAGTTATCTTTCAAGCTTAGGGTTTTAATCCAGCATTTGTGTTTAGGAGTTATAACAGAGAAGACACCTACCAGGAGAACATTTCTCCTTAAAGGCCAGGACAGAAAACAAAGCTTGAGTGAATGGAGTAAATTATGCAAAACCATTGCCAGCCACTCTATGCCATACAGAGTGTTTACAGGGTTGACACAAATGGATGAGAAAAGAAAGGGAATATTTTTGATAGTATTGAAAATATTTATGTTCTGTCAAAGTATCCTCAGCAGCTTAGGCAGAGTTCCATAAAACATGAAGACAGAAAAGTCCTACCTTCCTCCAGATAGGGTCTGGAAGAATATGACCAAATAATTTACAGATTATATAAAGAGATTACCTCACTCATCCCTGAAATATAGCAATCTCTAGACTGAATCGAGACAGCTTTTCATAGGATGCAGTTACTTAGGAAGGAAAGATTCACTTAGAGGGAAAAAAATCACTGGTTAGACACTGCTTTTCATTACAAGATTTATTTTAGGCTTTGTATTGTTTCAGTATACCTCTGCAGATCACAAAGGTGGTAGATTCCAGGTATATATGTAAATTTTAACTGATAGAGTTCAACATACATATTTTATGTCTGTTGCTCAGTATCAGTGTCTAGGTTACATATTACAAAATGACAGGCTTAGCAAGAGATCAGAGATGGAAAACAGCTAGAGAATAGAGCCACATATCTTCCACTCCTCTGTATGTATAAGGAAATTTGACACTGCTTGGCTAAGTACTAAGACATCAGGAAAGTACATGTAAAGATCTGACTGATCTGTGTGGAAAAGTGTATTAGGTTCATGCTGAGCGCATATGTTTTCACACACAAACTGGCAGAAGTCCTGAACTACTGGGAGCAGGCATTGGCCAGATAAGATTTTTTGTTTAGTAGTTCAGGATTGTTAGATCTCCCTCTCACTAATTCCCCTTCACTATCGAGTGAGAGTTAGTCGTCACTATCTCTGCCATTCCTAAAAAGCCAATGTGTAATGACGAAAACTGTAATGTCTACATAATGTATCTGGTTCACAGCCAGCCAGGTTAGAGCACGGCCTTAGTTTTAAAGCCTGTCTGCACACACCTCTGTGTAGGAAAAAAGTGTAGGAACTGAGCTGAACCACATCAGACAAAGCAGAGAGACAGAATCAAGAGCGCAGGGGCAAACAGCTTGGGTTGTGCTGTGTCCAGTGAAATTCCTTTCCAGGGGACAATCTACAGGTTGTCACAGAGCGGGATGCTGGCCTGATGACAGTCAGCAGTCCCCTCCCAGCTACTCCTTTTGTCAGGGTCCCACAGGGCTCCTCACAGCCTCTGTCACACTGCAGGGAGAGGCTGGCGCATCAGCAGCACCCACACAGGGGTAAATCCAGCGCTTCCCAGATATGCTGGGCCTCCACACATGTCTGTTAAGTCCTGGCACACAGTGAGGCAAAGGTGGGGAAAGGAGAAAGTTATTTTCTATAATTATTAAATTAAAAAAGTGAAGCAGCCTCCAGAGAATTGGCTGTGCTGAGTGGGCGGCTGGGATACCTCTTACTGTCGGCCCCTGGAAAGTCAGCGTGAGGTGATTTTTGAAATCAGGCACCACAGAAGAGAGTGTTTGCTTTTGGAGCCTGGGTTAACATATAGCTTGCAAATTAATAAGGCTCAAATCCCATTAACTGAGTTAATTAATAAATAAGAAAAATTAATTAGTAATCAATAAAAATAAAATTAATTAATAAGTTAATTAATAATGAATAATAAAACTATCTGATCTTGCTTTTTATTCCAGGTTACTGAGAGAATCATAGAATGGTTTGGGTTGGAAGGCACCTTAAAGACAATTCAGTTCCAGACTCCCTGCCATAGGCAGGGACATCTTCCACTGGATCAGGTTGCTCAAAGCCCCATCCAACCTGGCCTTGAACACCTCCAGGGATGGGGCAGCCACGACTTCTGTGGGCAATCTGTGCCACTCCAACCTCACAGTAAAAAACCTCTTCCTAAATATCTCATCTAAATCTCCCCTCTTTCAGCTTAAAACTGTTCCCCCTCATCCTATCCCTGCACTCCCTTATAAAGATCCCCTCCCCAGACTGTAGCCTCTTTCAGTACTTGTAAGTAAAAAAACCTGTTTTGGAAAGACCACTTCTGTGATTGAAACTATTTTTATAACCTGGTTACCTTTTACCTCTCCTCATTGGAACTGATTCTCTGTTCAAAAATGGCATCCAAACTTATTCAGTAAAACAATGGAAGTTCTGTAGGGTACTTTGTTTGCACTCCCTGAAAATTGCTGATGAAGTTTTGTGAGAAAACCTCCTGACTAAATGTTGCTCCCCAGGGCAGACTAATTCCTAATCTCTCCAGGAAATTAGTACGGCAGGTAGCAAGCTGTGGCATGCATTCACAACACCGGCATCGCATGCATACGGCATTAACATGCACTAAGAGGGATTCTCTGGAGTGCTGTTCACTTTGTGTCACCATGCGATGAAAATATGTACATCAGATTTCAATATGCTGTAAATACATGCAGTAAATCCACACCCTTGGTTACTATGTATGGTCTTTCTTGGATAAACAAACCCTAGTAGGAGAGTCGTGGCTGTAAAATTACAGGTGAGAGTAGAAAAAATCTTAGCTATGGTAGTGTCTGTAATTTCCATTATAAACACCGTATGGCTTCCTTGGGGCTGCTGAAGCATTTCACTCCTGTGCTACGATCTCTAGTTAGAACCCTTAGTTACAGAGAGTTTGAAGAATTGGCCAAAGGCAGCAGCGTGGATCAGGGGTAAGGCGAAGTACATAATGATTTCTGAAGACTATGCATATATAGGAACAAAACCAGTCTTTCCGGAATTGCTCACTAATAGAGAATCATAGTCCGTGTCCTCATTACATATATGCTACAGCTCTTAGCATTTTCTTTTTTGATTGAAGCCACTGAGAAATTATTCAGAATAGATAAACTTATATATCTTGTATCTGGTTCCTCATAAGATAGTTAAATATTTCAAAAAGTTCTGATTTCTCATTATTATTATCTTCTTGATGGGTTTTCCATCCTTATTTTTTTCTCTGGAACAACTGTGGGAGGTTGCCAAAAAGATGAATTTTGACAACTTTGACTTTTTAAAATTTATATTTATGAAAACTAGCCATGGAAAAGAGAAATCTTTTTTGTTTTGTAAATTATAATGAATATCTAGGAATGCAAATAAGCATGTGGGTACTGTGCCACTGGAACAGAAAAAACAAGATGTTCTTTCATTTAGAATTGAGAAGAAACTGCCTACCTGGTCATAGGAATCAACGCATAAACAAGTAACAATTTCCTATGTGATTACAGGGGCCATAAATGAAGCTAAATCTGAGTCTTTATACTTCCAAAACCAATCTCATATGGCAAGCATAACACATCACCCTGAGAAGCTGTTAGATTTTGGGTTTCTCTTTTCTAATTCAGGGAGGAACACACTTATAATATGCCTGTTATCTTTATAGACCAACTGGCATATTTAAAGCATATTTTCTTCAAATCTTTTTGTGAGCATAACACATGAAGCTGCACAGATTTTAGAGATCTGATGACACAGATTTCATTGTGTTATTTCCATGAAGAAAACCGCCACATCGTTCTAAAGTCTAAAGCCAGATCAGACAACAGTAGCATGTCTGCAACAATAAAGGCATGCTTAAGGCAATCACGATGCCACAATGGTTCTCCCAGGCACAAGGAAGCAAAACACAAGGATCACAGAATAAAAAACAACAAAAGTTAAGCCAATGTTGAGTAAGGAGAAAAAAAAAGGACATTTAGCTCGTTTTGCTAGCAAATAAGAACACTCTATTAAAGGGTTGTTAAACCTCAGCTGTACTATCTCTGAGTTGTATGTGGATATGGTGCTTGCCCTTCAGAGATTGATACAGTGAAGGAAACTACTATTTAGAATTGATGTGCCAGTTACATGGACCACAAGGCTCTAACTTGTACATGAGACTCCAGTCTTCTTTTATTTTTAATTCTGTAGTGCCCCACTGAACAGAAGATGCATTTTCTCCTTTAAAAAGTCTTAAAATCTACATCATATCAGACTCTGTTCTTAATTCTATTACTCTTTTTTATACATTTAAAAGCTTCGGAAGGCACCCAACACTTTTGTCAGAGTACATACAGAGGTCTACATTTTCTTTTTCTTCTACCCTGATGCAAATAAAAAGCTACTTCATACATGCCTGAATAAAGGGAGAAACAAACAGAACTTTCAAATAAAAAATGAATGGCATCGTTTATTAGGAGAAAGAACCCCAAATCTCAGAATGAATAACCAGAGACTGTGGCCAAAAGACAGAAATGAATAAAAGCCAGTGTGATTTTATTAGGGAGAAATCACACCAAGGCAATTCAACGTACTTGTAGAACAAAGTAACAAGTCGTGTAGGAAGACAAAAATTTGCAAAGGCTTTTACCATTTTTTATTTAATGCTTATGAAAAAATGAAAAAAGCTTGAACTACAGAGCTAAGATAGGGATCATGGACACACCAAAATTTATACTCAAATTTAAAAAGAGTATCATAGTATTCAAGAGATTTATAAAAAAATATTTGAACTTAACACTGATTAGACCCCCACTAGAGCACTACAGTCACCTTGGATTCTGCATTTCAGTGAAAACTTGGAATGATTGGAAAAAGTTCAGAGGAAATCAGCAGAAATTGTAACAGGTTTGGAAGACATGGCCCACAAGGAAAAATCAATGCTGTATTAGGATTAAGCAAATATTAGCACAGCCCGGTAGTCAGAATACAAATAAGTGCTTTAAAATGGAAGCGAGTGATTCTCTTTTTTCATATATATGTTGGATAAGAGAAAAGGAAAAAAAGGATTGAATTGGATCAAGGAAAATCTATTAAAATCTTCATATAATAAAAACCCTTACAATAGCTAGATTGGTTTGGGAGGTTGTGCAATATCTCCACTGGAAAACTAAGAAAGAGCTAGACATCTGTGTCAGGAATGACAAATGCATCTGGTACATCCTTGGAGGGGAAAGAGAATGGACTAAATGATTTCTTGAAGTTGCTTCCAGCCGTATGATTCTCTGATTTCATGGTACATTCCATTGCACATACCATAGAGCTACATGTTTAATTTTCTACTGTTTAGAGCAGTTATCTCAGGGATTACATAATTTTCTTTTATTATTTACTCTTATTATAGTCCATTCACTTTATATTCAGTATAAACATTGTAATATTGCGGTCTACTTGATTTTTTTTGTTTAATTTAAACTTTCCTCTGTGTAAAATACCATTTTCAATAAAGCATGGCAGCAATAAAAAATGACCCATAGCAATAACAAATGACCCACAGCAAGAGGAGAACTGGAATAGGAATCATATAGCAGGAGGAATTCTCCTGTTTCATAGACTTTAGATTAATTTATTTCCAACAGGAGAACTCCATTTCCCTCTCACCAGTGCAAACCCTGAGCCTGTCTCTACAGCTGTGGTTCAGGAAACATTCTTATAGTACAGGCTCAAATAAATACCTCACAATTTCCTCCTGACACTTCCTCTATAGTTAAAGTGGTTCCTCCGCCAAATGGGTAAAGTCACAGAGTTCAGATTAAATTTCACTATATCCATCACCAGCATAAAGTGGAGTTTCAACATTGAGGGGTGTTAATGGAAACCAAAAAAAGATTTTACTGAAATATAGTGACTGCAAGCCTAACAGGTGACAGCACTTTTCTAAATCCAAGGCACCACCCACTATTGATTCACCCATAGCCATTACCATTTCTTTCTAGCCTGTATGAATAATTACACAACATTCATCTCTTCCAAATGTTCTTGGTATTTAGCTCTGCACCTCCGTTCTGAGATGCATCCTGTTCCCAGTTTTCCCTGTGCAGGTCTCAAACCCAAACCGAAACCTGTTTATTAGCAGCATCTCTCAAAACTTAGATCACATAAGGACTTAATTTCAATCACAGAATTGTAGAATGGAATAGACCTTAAAGCTCATCCAGTTCCAACCCCCCTCCCACTAGATCAGGGGGCTCAAAGCCCCATCCAAACTGGCCTTGAACACCTCCAGGGATGGGACATCCTCAACGTCTCTTGGCAAGTGCCTCCCCAACCTCCCAGGAAAACGTTTCTTCCTAAAATCTAATCTAAATCTCCCCTCTTTCAACTTAAAACAGTTCCTCTCATCCTATCTCTGAACTTTCTGATAAAGAGCCCCTCCTCATCTTTCTTGCAAGCCCCTCTAATATTGGAAGTTTGCTATAAGGTCTCCCTGGAGCCTTACCTCCTCTAGGCTAAAAAAGACACAGAATTTTAAATATTTCTGATTTTCTTAAGTATCTCCAAGATATTACAAATTTTGAAACATTTGGACACAGCATAATTTTTGCCACATCTTAAATATGTTGAATCTTTTAACAGCAGAACACTGCATGCCTTAAAAGAAAAAGTCCTCTAATCTTGATCTTTTTTAATTACAACATCTTTGGTTCAGGGAGTGGAAAGTGTTTTACTAATATTTATGAATGAAGGGTCATAATACTTTTGCATTTTCCCCATGCACAGATCACTGACAAGAAAAAAAAAAGCAATTGAGAAGACCTAAGTGATTTTTCAGAGATGGAGAATGAGCTTATGGGAACACTTAGTTTTAACCTCCCTTCGCCCAGACTCTGCTGTTACAGCCCTCTAAATACATCCTTGGGATTCTCAAAATATCTCTAGCATGTAAATCCTTTTACATTTACCACTTTTTTAGGAAGAGTTGTTCCCTTTCGTGAAAATACCACATATAATTATTTGTCTGGGTCACTTTATCTCAGTCAGTTCCTTCTTTTGTGGAGTAAGTTTTCAAAGAGAAACCTTTAACAATCCCAACTGCTGAATATAATTTCATAAGGAGCTAGGACAACTGGTTTTCCATTGTCTTTATGAACAAGTTCTTTCCTTCCAAATCCAATTTGATTTCCTGCTTCTTTGAAAACCATGCAGATAAAATACCACTTTTATTACAACGATGCCAACATTTGCAAAAGAAACTTGTAAATTTTATTTTTCTGTCCTAAGAGAACCTAGAGGAATTAAAGATTTTTCAGGGTTTTCAGAAAGCTAAAAGCATAGTCTCAGACTATGGAAAACCACCTACAATCATCTACTTTTTGGTCTGTTTTGATAAAGTGTTTTGAAGTACAATAAGGAATGTTAGGGGTTTAAGCGTTTCAAATCCCATTGCTGCAACACCTGAATTTTGGGCAAGTTCAGAAGAGTTCAGAGTCCTTAACAAAGTATTTGTATTTCCTTCTATTCAGCATGCAGAGGTAAAGGCTGCCAAAGGCTGCCACTGTATCAGCAATTAACACACCAAAGGTTGTAACTAAAGGGCTTTTACCTTCTAAATAATTCAGGTTTCTTAGTGTAGGCTGACTTCTTCCATTTGAGTTTCACAGCCTTGAAAGCACTTGCTGAGGCAGGTTTTGGCTTTTTTTCCTCGAAAATGGCAAAGGATCTGGCGCTTTCTTCTAGAGGTAGGAAAAGTGACTGGTATTATCTTTTAACAGTTGTCAGAGCTTTTACTCAGATGCTGGAAAGGTCACTTGAATTTTATGATAAACCCTTTTTCATGTATCTCAACTAGGCTAAAAACTCTTCAGTGGGTTCCTGTTGACGTGCCATTTTGAGGCTGCACAATAGCAGTTTGGGATTTTGCTTGGTAGGGAAGAGACTTGGACGTCAGTCCTTCCAGTGCATACGTAATATTAAGTAGGCAATTTAATATAAACCATGGTGGCAGCCTGTCTTATGCAGCCTGTGTCTACTGGATTGACCCAGTCAGACAAAACATGCAGAAGCTCAGATAATTTTCTAAGATAGAGCCATTTACAGATCTCTTTTGAAATGCAATGTTAAATTATGAAATATCAGTTAAAGATTTGGGTGCATTTAGAGCCCTGTAGCAGAAAAGCGGAAGTATTTCAGTGTATTTTAGGACTAAGTGGGAATTGGGCAGACCTCAGGTGCACAGGTCCTTTTAAACAACTGCCCTAAAATCTTCTCTTTGCAGGGACAACTCCTTTTCTGTTTCTACACAAATATTCTCTCAATTCAGAAACTGTGTAATCTCAAAAACAGATTAAATAAACATATAAAGAGTGAGAAATCTGCACACGTTCTGGAAAATGAGCTCAGACAGAGAAGCAATGAAGATGTTTGTCTGTTTCCTCCATCAGAAGAGGTTCTGTGAGCCTCTCATTTTGCTGTCCACAGGGAAAAAAAATTAAGATCTCTGTTTAAGATTAGATCTTGTGATGTTCATGAACTGAATTCAGGGTGCTTCTGAATCCAGAGTGAGTGTCAGATTTGGCATATTTTTAAAAATCAGTGAAGTGGTGAGTTCAAAGAAGCCTCTGACCACGCTGTGCTTCAGAACATTTAAGAAAACCTAATAGACCATTGAGTCATTGTCCTGATATTTATAACATTAAAAATAATAACATCATGAGGGATGAGAGAATGTAGAGAGCACGTACAGTCATCCTCTAACCAGCACAGCTTCAGCAAAGGAAGATGCTGTTAAAATAGTCTTCATGACTACGTTCAAGAAGGGACATAAATTGCAGAACACATCCCATAATTCACTTAGCCTTTCGGGAAACTGCTGACAAATTTCACATGACAAGCCCTTAATAAAATGTTAGCAAAAGAATCCACAAAAAGATAAGTCTTTGAATGAAAACACCAATTATACACAAACATCTACTCAATGCTGAGATCTCAGAATTACCAGATTCACTAAAGACAAAGAAAAAGCAAGCGGAAAATATGTACGGGTTTATTTAGATAAACCGTGGTAATGGAGTTTCTAATGCACCTATGTCAAATTGTTTCTCAGAATGGTCAGTATTGTCTTACCGGTTCTTCATACTCAACTTCATGTTTATTTATTTCCTAAGTGGACAGTAAAATTCTTTGTAAATATCTTTCTCTTTGAAGTTTCTATACGGTGTTACTTAATTAATCCTGATTACAGCTAGAGCTCCTAGGGCCTAATAATGTAAATTTCTAATAATAGAAGACAGTCTCAATCAGATCTAGGATCCATATTATTTCAATATTCAATAGTTTCCATCACCAACTCTGTTTTGAGACTCTCACAATAATCCTGCAGGTGCTTTTCTTTGTAATTATATCCAGTCATCTAACTAGGACCTCATTAGCCACACACCTGCCATTTCTTTGCTCAGAGACTGCAGCTTAGTCCTTCAACTTTTAAACAAATATTAGGACCACTAGAGTTTTCCAGGCACCGTGTGAGGCACCAGAGAAGCAGCCCCAAGAATTCCTGCCACACAGGTCTCTTGCTGTGTCTGTGCAGATCTGCTCCTGTCAGCATCCTGTACAAGGAAGGACACATTATAAGTACCCTAACTTGGAGAGGGAAATGCAGCCAAAAGTTCTTGAAAAATCCTCTGCTGCAACCATTTTACTTCATATCCCATTTCCAAAACATTGAATTAAATTTATATGTCACTGTGCTAACACCTTCATACACAGTTATTCATTATAGAGCCAAGGAATCAATTCTAATTGTGGTTAGTAATGAATGGAAAAACGCGTTCAGGGCTGACTCTGTTTATATCACAACAAAGGCTGCATAAACCAGATGCATTTCCACATGCTGGCTGCGTGGCAGGCTGAGAAATCCTCAGAGAATGAGGGAGCAGAGGTGCTGGTGATGCTTAAGTTCTCCGTAAAGAGAAGGACTGAAGCTAGAATGGGTCACAGATGTTATTTTTGATCCACTTCCCTAGGGTAGCCAGGTATTACCATGGTTTAAACATCTTTTACGGCAGGCTGCAGAGGTTCAGTATAATGACATTAATGCTGAAGAAAGGAGAAAAAGAACAGGAATATTTGTGTTTTTAAAAGCTACTTTGTAATTGCAGGTAGAGGAAACGTTAATGTGATTGAGTTGAAAAGAAGTACTCTATTTTCTTTGCTGCTTGTTCCACACAACAGGAGGTGGCATCACCACCACTGACAGCTCTATTTGAGAGCTCTCCTCTGAACTATGTCACAGGCAAAAAGCGCAGTCCAGCCTCCAACCAGCCAGAAAAATACAGGAGCCCTCCAGTGGCCAGAACTGCTTTAAGCCATGACACAGCTGCTGTTTCTGTGGTTTATCTCCCTTATACAGCACTTTAATGGAAAGATGCACTATTTTTATTCATTTTGACACTGTTGATGGATGGAGTCCCTGGCAGGAGTCAAAAGGCTGCTATTTGCTTGGAAATTCTCCTTGGCTTTGGAATTCTCTTGTCCTGCTTTCAAATAAACCAAATCTTTTTACTAACAGTGCACACTGGGATGTATTACTTTAGCTGGATTTTTGGCAAATGCAGGAAGTGAATTATTTTCTGATTGATTCCATAACAAATAAGTAAATGACACTGGCAGAAAGCCTGGGTAATTTTAGTATAATTTTAAGTTTGCAAACTAAGTATTGTATGAGGTTAACAGGTACCCTCATACTCACCAAACTGCCCACTGGTCACTCAGAATTTACCATGTACTCTCTTTTTCATGATATAAACTCAAACCTGCTTCCACTGGAATGCAAAGAATACTTTTATTCCTCAGGTTAAGGGAATAGTTTTATAAAGAAGACTGTACTCTTCACAGTGAATAAAAGGACCTCTGTGGTACTCGGGGGTCATCATCCCACTGACCTTTAATAACACATAACAGCTACCTTGAGGAGGATGAATGGACTCTGACATTCTTTTGCATGTTGAATTGTGTTTTCCTATGTTCTACCTTGGTTATTTCACCAGGTTCCTCACGAGATGAGGCCCTACCCTTTAAACAACTATACATACTGCAACAACACACCCATAGCACGGAGATGAAAAGAATCAAGCTTCATCAGATCTTATCAAAGCACAGTATAATCTTCTGCACGATGAAATGAATGGGGAACTGTCACTTATTTCAATAAAATGAAATTGGTTCCTCTTTCTACAGCTTCAAGGAAGAGAAAAAAGCCACACTATGAGAAAGCAAATCTCCTTCCTGCCAACCAGCTCTTTATTTAATGTTATCTTTGGCAGCTGCATGCCTAATAATGAGAGATATAATTGCTGCCCAGGGTTTTGGTATGACAGTGACTGAATTCTAAATTTCCTGTGTTTCTTTTGCAAAGCCATGAAAAAAGGTTGGGTGTTGTATTTCAGACAAGGTCCAACTGGTAATGATTTCCTTACATTTTTGTAGGATTTATGGAAAAGCAGAAGGTAATGTTATATTATTTTTATGACATTTTGCTGCTGTACTACTTAAAAAAAACAATGACCTCACAAATAGTTTATATATTATATGGCTAAGCATATCTGTATTCTTACCAGAAACATACCTGGGTGGTCAGCTCTTCATTGACTGACTTAGACAAATTTACACATGACTGTAAAGATGCCATCATACCTTTCCACCTAAGCACACTTTACAACTGAGTATCACAGCTGCCTGTGACTCCCTTGGATGTCTTCAGCAGAGTTTGGGCCAGATTCTCAGCTGATATGAATTTTTTGCTACTTTACCAAGCAGTAGACCAAAAATGATGTCTCCTATTTAACAGGAGATGAGGCATGATGTACAGCTCCCTACATAAACATCAGACTGGATCAAATTCTATTCCTGGTTATACTGCTCTGACTCCACCGAGCTCAGGTGAGGTTTATGGGGTATCACCATGTACACTTAGTGTCAAATTTCAGCCACAGCTAAGAATTCCCCTAACAATTCAACAGAGGTTCTGAACTTACAATCTGTAACATTTCTGTGAGTCGTATCGGACTATATTCTGTTACCTGGCCAGCCCAGAAGTTGTCCAAGAGGGCCAAGGTAAATGATTCAATTGATAGACTTGCTTTCACCTACATACAGTCACTCAAAGGAATTAATGATAGTGTTTTGGAAGAAAAGTTTTAGTAAACGCGTTGTATAAACATTTAAATCTCAGAAAACTATTTCTATACTTTTACACAAACATCATTTATCAGTTTCTTTTGTAATAGCTGAGGAAGAATAATAGATCACTTCCATTATCCTCACTTCAAATCCTAATTCAGCCTCATGAAAATCACTGATTTTACCCTAAGGCTGCATTTGTTCTTTCATAAATTGAGACTGCAGAGAAAGGCAAGAGAGATATAAAAGGTGGTTTTGCTCACAGAACTCCACATCTTCTGCCCTCTTTTTCTTGTTAATTAGCATTTTATGAAATACTAATCTGTTATTCTTGGTCTAGATTACACATTGATACAACTACAAAGACTTGGAAGAATTATCCCTGCTAGAAAAGGACTGAGTTAAATATTTTTAATCTTTGAAATAATTATCAAGTCCCAATTTCACAAAACCAAGGAAATATTATTTCTATTTCAATAACATATCTTTTAGCTCTGCAGAATGATATGAATGTAAGTAAGCCATTGTTCTTTTCTACTTTATAGCATGCAAAGATTAGCTTTTCCCAGAGATTACTTGCTGCAAAGTAAGTGTACTGGTACCCTATTGATAAGTCCATTATTTCTTTATAACTGCAAATGAAGCTCGTTCCCCCTTCTGGACACCTTTGACAAGCTCTTGAAAACATGGTTCACACAGGCACTACCAGTGAGTCACTTACATCATTGCCCTAATTATGTTTGAAAAGTCTGTATTTGCAAGACTATTCCCAGAATCTCAGATAATTTCTACTCTTCACAGCCTGTAGACTAGGAATAAAAATTTAGTGGAGGGTTAACAAACTTGACCAACTGTTGTCCAACAATGGGAAGCAAGTTTCAAAGGTGTGTGGCCCTTTCCAAGAGAGTCTTTCCCAACAATCAAATTTTAAATGAAAGATCTCTGTGGATCACATCTGAGACAGCAGTTCATCCTATGTATCACCAGTCTATAACCCCAGGTAATGTTTAATTCTTCTCAGAGTTATGGACTCAAGCACAGACCTGAGGAATTCCCTTCCATCGCCCCAGGTGCAGCTGGGAAAGAGACAACGTTTGCCAAGAGTCCCAGAAATGTCAAGCCAACAGGTACTGCAGGTGGCTCTTGACAGCAATTCAGCAGGGGCATTTCTGTTTGATACAGGACCAAATCAGCTACATCTGGAATTTTTCAGTAGACAAGAGATATATTCAGAAAGAAAAGCAGGATGTATCTTTTTAAAGATGCAATCAAAAATATTTTTATTTCATTTAATCAGGGCTACAAAAGAATTACAATTACTGTTTCTGCTCACCTGGAGTACTATGTTCAATTCTGCAGCCCTGTACAAGCCTGTACCATTTGGCAAGAGAAAAGTTTGCCTGCTGGGTGCTGCTGCAATCCATGACTCCCGAATTCCTTCCATCCAATGGCTCCCAGGAGTACAAAACATACAACTGATTGAGTTCAGATATATGAAGGTTTTACCAGAGCCAGTAGTTTGGCCATCCTAGAGATGGGAGTCTTCTTTTAAAAGGCAGCCATTAACCAAACCTCCGAATGATATCAGCCATCCCAGAGGTTTCTCCATACCTCCAAAAATGTGGTTTTGGTTTTCAGATCTTTGAGTAGTATCCATATGCTGAGAGGGAGAGGGAAGGCATAAGTAAATGCAGTGATTTTTCACATTTTTTAAGATGGAAAAGCACCGCATTGCCAAGAAACTTCCTCTGTGTATTTGTTTAGACAAGTTGCTAAGGCCTGCATTGCAAGATTCAAGAGATAACACATCTCCTTCATGTGTGCACATGTAGGAAGGAAGAGGTCTGGCATAATGTAAATTTCGACTCTGTTGAAAGCACAGCCATATGGAAATAACTTCCTACCACGCTCAGCTGTAATGAGGAAGCACTGCTTGAGAGTAAAAACAGGAGAATCTTTGTGAATGCTGCCTTTTCCCCTCTGTGCCTTTTGATATTTACCAAGACCTTCCCCACATTCTTATTGGTTGAATTGGACTGATCTGTTCTCCAAAGAGGAGGGAAGGGATGACTCTTTATTTTAAACATATGGTGAAAACGCTGAATATAACACTGGGAATTTGCAGCTGGGAATTGGATAGCAAAAGGGATATGAAACTTAAAAAAACCTCCAAACAATGAAATCATATCTCAAAAAGGGGAGGGGGTAAGGAATAAGGGAAATGCTTGCAGCTGGAATAGGTCAGGAAGATAAACTAGATTTGCATGTTCAGTTTATTTATTATTCCAAAATAAACCAAAAACAAGGCTCAGAAATGCAAATCTGCAGCTGAGAAGCAGAAGGGTGGGCAATGGTTGAACAGAACATTTTTTAAAGATTAGTCACTTTAATATGCCCATATATATCTTAAAAAAATTGACCAGATTCTTAGTAGGCGTGAAAGACCACAGTTCATAGAACTAGGTTATTTATACTAGCAGAGAATCTAGTTAATGTTCTACCCTGGCAAACACCAAAGTATAAAAGCTTCACAAAAACACACACATAGGGCAGTAAAGTGAGGAAGAGCAAACCTTGCAAAAAGTGCTTCTCTTACTGCTAAAAATACACATTACGTTTTCTTTTTAGTTTAAAAAGGTTTCGCTCTAGAGGTCTACTTTCCCCAAGCTGTGCAGCTAATTTCAGTGGCTCCCACATGTCACAACACTAAACATTTGTGCCAGTCTGCCCAGTCTTTATAGCAGGTATTTTTTGGTTTGTTTTCAAGCAGTCACTGAGGTGAAACCCAGCTGGCAATATTCAGCAGTACTGAAAAACAAAAACCGGCTCTGATACTTGTATATATGCTGGGTTCAGCTTTTGGAGAGCAACCAACTTAGCCAGCGCCCATTAAGAATGCCTCTGGGAGTACTTAATGTGTGTTTTCCACTGCAAAGTGGAGACACCCTCACAGTAATTCCAGCTACGATTCTCTGTCCGATATTGGCAGGTCACATGCCATAGAATCCTAGAGTGGCTTGGGTTGGAAGGGATCTTAAAGTCCATCCAGTTCCAACCTCCCTACCATGGGCAGGGACACCTCCCGCTGGATTAGGTTGCTCCAAGCCCCATTAAGCCTAGTCTTGAACACCTCCAGGGATGGGGTAGCCACGACTTCTCTGGGCAATCTGGGCCAGGGCCTCGCCATCCTCAAAGGAAAATATTTCTTCCTAAGATCTCATCTCAGTCTCCCCTCTTTCAGCTTAAAACTAACCCCACTTTATTGTATCCCTGATCAAGAGCCCTCCCCACCTTTCCTGTATCCCATTACAGCACTGGAAATCTGCTCTAAGGTCTCTCTGGAGCCTTCTCTTCTCCAGGCTGAACAACCCCAACTCTCTCAGCCTGTCCTCATATGGGAGGTGCTCCAGCTCTAGGATCATCTTCATGTCCCTCCTCTGGAGTTGCACTAACAGATCCATGTCCTTCCTGTGCTACGTGTCCTTCTGCAGTAGTTTTGCCTTTTCTTTTGTAACCTCCCCCTTCTTGAAACGTGCTGTTATAAATTATCATAATGAGAAATAAAATGTATGTCTAGATTGCACTAAAAGCAAAAAATTAAAATACACATTCCCCCCCTCCCGATAGAGAAACTAAAAGAAATAATTGCTAACAGTGGCCATGTCAAACAATTCAGAGGAATGGTTGAAGTTCAAACTGAGAAGCCATCATTAACCCAGAGCTATGCTGAGGCCCTGGAGAAGGGTTACAGTGTTTTTTAAAATGTTTCTAGACATTTTCCAAACTAGATGCTGTGATTTCGTAACTTTAGCTTAGAACAGATTACTTTCTTAGCAACTGAAGAGAGGACAAAGCAAAGGAGGCTAATATTTTGGTAGACATGAGAAAGGGTAGCAATTTCCTTCACATTCAAGGACATGGTGTTCCAGAGAGAAAGCCTGAAATATCCGAGGTAACAACTGCTGTGACAGTTGATACTGCTGTGATAAAGGTGTGGAGGGGGAAACCAACCCCATCTTCGCTGTGCTCCCTTCTGCTAATGATTCTGTGATCTGCTGTGGGCTCGGTATGTGATGCAGACACCAGAAAACTTCAAATAGAATTAAGAGGCAGCATCATATTTTGTTAAAACTAAAAGGATTAAACTTTGAATGTTTTTCCCACAACCGCTTTTGGGGAAAAAGAATTCTGAGAGGCGTAACTGGTGGGTAAAATTTTGGCATATTCTTAGTCTTTTGGAAATTCACATTCGTATTTTAACTTTCCTGTTTAAAGATGTGAAACTCTAAATGCACTCACTACGTTTGTCTAGGACTTTCTCCAACTGATTTACCAACAAACCCAGCTGACAGTTTGCTTTAAACACAATTAACCAATCTGCTCTGGTATGACCTTTTTTTTCTATTTTTGGTGTAACTCCATAATTTTCCTCAAGTTCTTTTTAGAAAGAAGAAGAAGAAGTCTCTGTATTGTAGGCCATGGTTCTTATGGAGGAACTTCACTGAGATCTCTGGGAAAGGCAGAATGGCAGAACACAAGCAGTCAAGGCTTCAGGAAGGTGTCAGGAATAACTTCTTGGTACAGCTACTGCGCGGTCCACCAAGAGGAGTTGTGCTCTTCAACGACCAAACATGTACTAGGAAACTAGAAACACTGCAACACTGCCTAAGGCACATAGGATTGTTGTTAGGAAAGCCTGAGCTTATCTGCAGTTTGGACTTGCAAGGGACATCGAAGTCCACGGGATCAGATGAACTGTCTCCAGGGGTGCTCAGAAAGCTGGCCAATGTCATTCTCAAAGCAGTTCTCTGTCACACTTGGAATGTCACAAAGATTAAAGGAGAAGCCTGGTAGCTGTAGAGAATTCAGCAGAGGGCCATCAAAATCAGTGGGTGCTGAAGCACTTGTCCTGTGAAGAAACGCTGAGGGAAGGAGACTTGTTCAGCCTGGAGAAGAGATGGGCTTAGAAAGACCTAATAGCAGCCTACCACTTTGTATAAAGAGGTCATTAAGAAGACAGAGCCAGACTCTTCACAGAATGCACTGTGAAAGGGTAAGGGAAAAAAAGGCATCAATTGAAATCAGAGGAGTTCAGACTGCACATAAGGGAAATCACCTTGAGAACAGTCAAGTACTGTAACAGGTTGCCCGGAGAGGCTGTCCGGTTTCTGTTCTTAGAGGTTTTCAAGACCTGACTAGATAAAGTCCTGAGCAGCCTCGTCGGACCATGAGTGACCTGGCTTTGAGCAGGACTGGACTACACGACTTCCAGAGGCCTCCTCCAATCTGAATTAGCATGTGACCTTAAGATTCTAACATTAAACCACTTCCACATGACATTGTTTTCCTCATATTCCCTTGATCTCCAAGTTCTCCACAACTAAGATTTCTAAATACCTTAGTTTTCTAAATTCTATAATAGACAACTTAAAACTGAAAATCATACCACCTGTATAAAGTGCTTAACTTGCAAAGTACAATTTTGCACATTTGAGCTGATGTTCTAGCCTTGAACCATGAGAAATTAAATGAAGGTAAGGAGGAAAAAGGAGAAGCAGCAGAGTGATAATCCAAAACTCACTGACTGCTCAGGAAGACATTTCCTATTCTTCATGTAGCTGACTCAGGAGAAAATTTTTAGTTGGTTGGTTTAGTCTGGTTGTTCAGTTTCTTTAATGATGGCTTTCTTTCCTTTCATAACTTGTTCAGTGTACTACCTGACATCTTGGCTAACAACAACAGGAAGAAATCCTGGAGATTAAAACCATAGCACTAAATAACAAGGAAAACATATATAATTATCAAAAATTATTCCACTATTTCCCTGAATGAATATGCCTTGGATAAATAACTTTCCTTACAGAGAAAAAGAATTGTTACATCATTGTAAAGGACAAACAAGTATTTTGCAGCAATATGAAGTATTCTTTTTACAGGACTTGGAACTTTTGTGCCAACTTCTACCAAGTAAAGCATCACATGCCACATAATGACCCAAATTCCCTTCCCATTTACAACCATGCAACAAACAACCCAAATCCTTCTCAAGAATAAAGAATTAAATATAATTTCAAAATAAATCTACTATGAAATAAATATGTAATATTATGAACCTGCTTGAAAATCTGTTTTATAACCTGAGAGAAAGAATTCTTCTAAATAACTCTTAGGTGGTATTTGGACAGCTGCTTAATAACAACATAAAAATCCTGCTAGTTGAGTTATATTACAGTTTCTACTTGTGCTTCCAGCTGGCTGATGCCTGCTTTGAGGGGAATGGAGACAAGAGCCAAAGATACACATTGCTCTGTGCAAGAATCAGAAAAACAAAAGGCTGAGAGCCATATAATCTGCTTCTAGGTGCCTTGGGGTGGAATTCACACAAAGGCTGACCAGAATTGGCCTGAAATTCTATAAGGAAATGTAGACACAGATGTCTTACTTCTATGCATGTGGTCCAAGACCACTGCTATGTTTTCATGGCTCTTAAGTCTTACATGCTGATGGATGGCCTGCCTCCCTCTGGGGACAAGGTCCTTCATCAGAGGGATGTTGACCTCTCTGTGGAAAACTGAGCCATGCAAACTTGTCAGACCTCCCCAAGCGAAAACTGACTTTGACCTACTCAGAGGAAACCTGGACACTGAGTTTATAATAGAAAAGTGTTCTGCTATGTAAAAGCTCATTCATATTTATATATGCATGAAAGAAAAATATATAATGTCATAGGGCTGGGTTAAACCATCTGAAAAGAAAAGTTCAATTCATACTAGCTTGTTTGGAAAAACAGCACTAGAAGCATGTTTTTTTGAATATGCAGATCTACTGCTCCCAAAGCTCTGGATTTCATCTTTTTGTTTCAGGAGAAAGCAGAAAAGAAGTTGAAACTTACGCCGCTGCAAGAACAAAACATCTTTGTGTTTAAAATACTAAACATTTTTTCTTCATGAAGAATTTTGTTCCACTCTCTAACACAGCCACGCTTCAGAATATTTAAATCTTCCACTAAAATAAACTCTCTAATTGCACAGTTCCAAAATTTATGTTGGCAGTTCCTTATGTGCTTTACTACGTCCCACAACTATAAAGGAGGAGAAACAAGATAGACTGTAAGAATGCCTCGTGTTTTATTTCTTGGCCTGGTCTCTCAGCATATACTGGCTCTCATTTCTAATAACAGCATTACCGCATGACAGAATTCAATATCAGTTCTATCCCTCATCTTCTTTTATGCATAATCCTTGCAATATTGAGGATGCACATAGAAAATGGACAGAAGCAGCATAGGGTAAAGCCTTTATCTTCTAGACTACGTGAATGTTTTAATGATGTGTTAGTATATTAAACCTCAAAATTATTTTGTCTTAAACACATATAAGAGTTTGTGTAGAGATTAAGGATGCCTAGCAGCTGATATCTCAGTATAGGAGCTGTCTACATGAAATTTTTCTTTCCTCATTTCTCACCACACTGATTTATTCAGAATTCTGTCTGAATGCATTTACCTGACATTGAGTCTCTGCGTGATGCCTTCATCTTTTATGAATGTTCTACAGAACCTGCTTTCCTATCCTGGAGTTACCCAGAAAGTGGGTTCCAGAAAAATGAGAAAACAGGTCAAATAAGCATTTAATATACATGAAGTGTGATTTTATACGCTTCGTATGAAAAACTTCTCATTGATTTGAATACGTGGCAGATCAGGCCTTTTGAATATTTTGCTTCTGAAGGCATATACCTGGATATAAGTCACTTAGTGAACTGTGATGGCACTTCTCAGAAATAACCACCCCAGGAACTGGTCTAGGTGAGTTTACATTAAGCAATGCATAATTAGCATAGCTGACTGTATGCCTACATTGTCAAATTAATGTTCTGTATAGAAATATTCCTGTTAATATCTAGGCAAATTCTAACTAACATTTTGTGGGAGCCATTATTAGACTTACTGTTTAGAAAAGAGTCATTGTTCTTCTAAATTTTTGTTTCATCAAAGATTTTTTTACCATTAATGGAAGAATTTCAAGACCTACTTAATTGCTCCCCAAAGCAACCTTTACCTAGCTAAACTATCCACATTTCAAAGTCCTTTTTTATATATTTGCTTGAAGGGAGAGTAGATTAGTTTTAGCGCCAAAAACTAAACAGAACTGAAAGCACAACACACCCACGAGGATCGCACATTGATCTGAGGATATTAACATATGTTTAAATTTTACAGTATAGTTTATGTTCTTTAGGAAAGACACTAAGAAATACTCCAAGTTGGGAAGCAGCAAAAACATGTATATTGTGAGGCACTGGAACAAGTTGCCCAGAGAAGTCTTTGATGCCCCATCCCTGGAGGTGTTCGAGGTCAAGCTGGATGAGACTTTGAGCACCCTGATCCAGTGGGAGGTGTTCCTGCCCATGGCAGGTGGGTGGAAAGAGATAATCCTTAAGGTCCCTCCCAACCCAAACAATTTTATTATTCTATGCATCTCTATCTAGTGGTCACTCTGGTTGTTTAGATACAGGCACAGCACAATTTACTACAACTTCTAAAGTTACTCCTGAATGTCATTGATTCTATTAATATACAAGGCCCTAGATAGTAAGTACACGATTAACTTATGATATCTCATATTATTCTGCTAACAGCAAAAAAAAATAAATCACTAAAACACCACCTTGCAAGATAAAATAAAACTTGATTTTGTTTCCTTTATAAAGACAAATTATTCTCATAGTTTTTCTGGGAAATAGTCTCTGTGAGTATCCGTGGTGATATCCTTCAATAATGAGTGCAGAAGAACAAGAAGGGCAAACCGTGAATAAAAGAAAGATTTAGATAGAAAGAATTCTACCAGTCAAATCTTTTTGCGACCCAGAAGCACCAAAACTGTCATTCTGTGAGCAGACAGATTTGTGTTGAGAATGCTTTTTAAGCCTTAAAAGAGAGCACGAGAACAAGCTGTCTTAGTTGAAGACAGTAAGGAGTTAGAAAACATGCAGAGACAAACTGACCATCAAATATAAACTATGTTTTATCACAATAATGAAATCTAGGGAAAAATATCCAGAATGCACCCATGAACACAAGAAGAAGGAACGGGGTAGCTGGAATAAGAGGGTTACTGAGATTGAGTACAGGAGACATTGTAGGTTTTACAGTGAGTGTCCTACCTGACCTTGGCATAAATAGTATAGAATACACACAAATTTTGGATTTATGGGAAGCCAAATAAACAACCAAGGCACTATAAAGAGATAAGAATAATTCTGTCATTTTCTTTGATAACTCCAGCAAAAGAACTCTGAAAACATTAAAGATGACACAGCAGTAACAAAATATGAAAGCAAACAGAGTAAAAACCATCGGTAATGAAGAAAGGTAAAAAAATACCCACTGATTTTATTTTAGATTATAGAAAGAAAGTGAAGGACAAACCTAATTTGTTTGCTGTGCAGTTCATAAACAGGTTTTCAAGTGTTTGCTAATTCATATAAGCTGGATGGCTGGATACAGGGCACCTGAAATATTATGCGATAGAGGTTTACCCTTCTTTTGATTCAGGCCTTTGGCAAAAGCTCTTATGCTTAAAACCATCTGCAGAGCACAAAAATACACCTGTGGTCCAGCCACATAGGCCTGTTCTGAACAATTTTCCACTCTAGTTTTCTAGTCTCAACATGCCAGTTTCTGTTTCAGTATCTTTGTTCTAACACAGAGGAATAGGCAAGAGGAATGAAATTTCACAAGTCACAACCTGTCTTCTGCTCCTACGTGTACAGAGGGGAGTTCTGAAGGAGCACGACAGCCACCTGGCCCAAAAGCTTGATGTAGGTTTTGATGTAGGTTTTGATGTAGCATCAAAATTGTTCCTGTCTTCCAGTTTCTTAAAACATAATTAATCTGTTTTTCAGAGTGCGTTTTTTCCTATACTGGTGCAAAAGAAAGCACAAAGAACATCATTATTATGAGCACTTTGCTGATAAACAAGTGAAATACTGTAATGACAGACTGTTCACTGGGAAACCAGAAAGCTACTTGTAAGGCAGCTTTATTCAGAAAGCTCATTTGTTCACCTGCAAATCCTTTGGCACATGCAGTTGTGAACCACTGGGGGAGAATGAATCTATCTCACAAGGAACTGCAGCAATTTGACAAAGACAGAGAGAAAAGTGCAGCTACAGAATGAATACGTCGACTGCGAATCTTATCATTCTCCAGCTTTCGTGTAAGTAACAGCCATGAAGCTGTTTGCTTTCTCAGGAATTGTGACTGACTAGGAATTTACTTTTATTGAAAAGGGGACATTGCAATTCCTCCATAAATTCCCTCCTGTGCTCTGTGTTTCTTATAGCATCACATCATCTTTTTGTTCAGCTGATACCTGTGGAAAATGCAACCCCGATTTTGGGCCTGTGGTTTTATTGCTATTCTACTCCAAATAAAGCTCAGCAGTCAAAACATGACACTTTTCCTGGTAGTTTTCAGACACATATCAGGCAGCAACAATTTTTGAATGCATGATTTTTTCTGTTTGCAGTTTATTCGCCACATGTTTCTAATAGAAAAGCAGCAGCGTCATATTTTTGATAAACATGTTGTGCGAAAGAACAAGAATATCTGTGAGGGTGGAGAAGTGCAAACAAAAAGAAAACAACACAACACACCGAAGAGACCAATACTGAACTATTTCTCAGGAAATACAGAATGGAAGATGCAAATGAGGAAAGCTGCTTGGATGTAATTCAAGAGAAATATAGTGCCTAGATAGTATTGCCTAGTTCTCCCAATAATAATAATATATGCAGAGCTGTTATTTTTGAGTGCCAGCAGGAATGAAATCAATAAAATTATATAGAAATAAGAAAGATCCCATAATTCTTTAGCATTTATTGGAGCATGGTCTTTTTCTCTAGAAGTCACAATCCACCATACAGATGTTAGCACAGAATCTTTATCTGGTACAGAATGCCCTAGTACCTCTCTGAAGTTGTTTATCTGCTAGAATCTCAAATTCCACATTTTATGAACTCTGGAGAATGGTGCAAAGACAATGCTATTAGTGTGCCAACTCCTGCTGCTATTGTGAAGTAGTTTCTTGGCATACTACCAGCTGGTATTCTTTCACAAAGCCTGCTCATTCTGCTGTGATTGTCTATTTTGGTCATTGTAATAGTTTATCCTTTAAATGGATGTGGTGCTGCTTTTTTACATGTAAATGTAAATGTTTGGTCTGTGTTTAATGTAGTGGGAATAATTGCACCTCCGATTTATATGACTATACTATACTACTGAGACTTCTGAGAAGGACAAAAGGAAAGCGCCTCCTGATCAAAATTCACAAGTTTAGAGCCTGCGATTGGAGAAGCTTGGAGTGCTGTGTCTTTATCAATGTTTTTTCAATGCATAGGTAACCCATGCAAGTCAGCTTACTTCGTTTCTGTTCAGTAAAGCAGAAAAGATTTCAGGTTAGACCTGAAATAAAGTGATTGAACTTAATAAATTTTGTAAGAACAATTGAACTCATGCACATGCTAAAAAAATCTGCATATTTCAGTGGTCTCGAAAGACTATTTTTACTGCATTAGAAACAACATTGATGTGAATATTAATTGTTACACCACTCCTTGCTGCTGTTGACTGTTGAAGGGACCTATGCTAGGAGCTGTAGTTACACAAGTTACTACCGAATGACCAGATTATACTAAATAAACAAAAGAGGAATGCAAAGAAATGCATGGAACAGTACCTGAACAGTGTGTATATTTGTATTTTAAGGAGCTGGGTTCTGTGTTTGAACTTTTGGATTTGAAGACATTGTACTCTTGGACTAAAATCCCACAAGTCCAGTGAAAATCAATATGTGGCTGCAGGAAGGAGAAAAGTGAATACAGGGCTTTACTCTTCAGTTCAGCCAAAGACTGAAAAGTTATTTTTTTATTAACCAGCAGTCATCTAAAACATTTCACTTCCAGATATTTAAATTGTAGGCCATTTTTTTAAAAACCGAAAAACCCTTAAAAAAGATTGCTTAATTAAATATGGAAGTGAAGCATCTTAATCCAAAAAATAGGATGCAGGCATACACTCCAACTTCTAGGTCCATATTCCCACATGATCTGCACCTCAATGCCGTACTGAAACAAGGCTCAACATCCAGTTTCCTTCTCTTGCCAGGCTACACATAATTTACTTTCCATGGGAAGGAAACTTGAGCCTCTACGGCTGAAGACAGCCGTGGTATCCTTTAGCTACATCTTTACTATGAGGAATAAAGCAAGCACAACTTTGGGTAAAAATACTGATGGTGTTCTGCTCAGGGGTTTAGAGGTGCCAGTTTATCACAGATGCCTACATTACAATTACGTGGAAAGATATAAAGCCTCACAAATACAGTTAATGTGGAAGAGACTGTTTTACATGTCTTAATTGGAGTAGCATTATGACCCTGTGACAAAGCTGAGGTCTCCGACTTCAATAATGCCCTCCTTTTTTCTGATGGAGCTTTATTGCTGTAGAGAATTTGAACTTTGGTTGGCATATACTGTGACTTTTTCTATTTCATAATTTTTTTAATAATTTAAAGCACACTAGTACTTTAGTCACTTTTATTTAGAAAACAATCTCTATATGCTCTAGCAAACACTTTATGGGCTCCTTTGTTCTCTTAATGCTATTATGCTCAGCACAGCTTAAATGATGCTTTATATTGTTTATCCTAACCTCTCTATTTGTTAATTTAAGCAGACAAGTATTTAGAAGTTAAAAATCAGAAGGTATTATTTTTTATTTTGAGTCACATTCTGATTTTGAAAAGGTTCTGAACATCTACTTTGAGAGAAGGTATTCTGCCTTCATCAGACAGAATAAATTTATATAAAGTAGAAGGTTCTTGAAGGTGGGTGCATTTGACTACTGAAGAAATTGGCAGATAATAACGACTTTCATGAAAGATTTGTCAGATTCGAGGTGGTACTTGTGAATATTTGTTGTTCCTGTAAACTTTCTGGAATAACAGAATACCTAGTTGTCAAAAAAATTCACACATCATCTCTTTCCACCTAACTTGAGAGAATTTTATCTGTAATTGTATAAGGATCAGGATTTCACTTCATGTTTTTTAAATTAAAGTCTGAACAAGGAAAAGAAAAATGTGCAGAACAAAACTAATTCTAGCCTGGTTGTATTCACTGCATCCCAGTGCATGTTCATACTGAGTTTAAAGCTGGAGCATTGACAAAATAGTATGCAAATAGCTATGTTTATTTAGCGTAGAAAAAATAAACTTGTGGTGTCTGTAGTTCAGAAAAGAACTGACAGCTGTCACTATGATTTTCTTCTTGTCAATTATAAAATGAAAGACCAGTTTCTGTGGTGGGAAGCAAAAATAAGTTTCAGTCCAGAAAAAGCTCTGATTCACAATTATCTGGGGAAATGAAGCAAAGGAGAAGGTTCTTTTTTACCCTACACCCTCAGGAGCAGCAATTTCTTGTCTGCCCTTGTGCATGTGCTTACCTTGAAATCTCCCCTTTCTCTCCTCATTCAAATTCTGAAGTTAAGTGTTTTTCTCTTTGAAAGACTGCACCTGTGTTTGTGAAGGAAATCTTATAAGGACAGAGCACTAGATGTGACTCCTCAAGTTGCTAACATGACTCAGAGAAGAGGTTTTTGCCTGTTCTCTAGGGATGTTGCGAAGTGTAAGACAGTTTCCTGCAGACAGAGGTAGCCATCCCTACAGAACATACAAAAAAAAATTTCTCTTTTAGCTCTTATAACAAAATTCTGAACTTCAGCAAAAAAGACCAGAGGCCATAAACCCTAAAATGTTCCCATTGAGATAGAAACCAGAAAGATCAAGGGCATTGCCCAGGTACCTACATCATCTCGTTGTTTTAAGGATTTAGCTGTATTAAAGTAAATTGAGCTGTAAAACCCATTAGATATATTCTATATATTCTATATAAATATAGCAGAGGGGAAAATTCATATTTCAGAATGAGTTGCTGGTTGCTGTCAGCTTAAATCTTGACCACAACTACATTAAATGCATGAACCTTAGTGTCAGACCTTCTTGAACCAATTAAACTTTTACTGAGTAAAGAGTTCCTTTAAGGAGCTGTTCATACCAACTGTTAGCACAAGTCATCCTTATTTGCTCAATTTATGAGACCATTTGAAAAGCTCCTGCAAAACCCAATGCATTCTCAATATTCAATTTGAAATGCTCATAACTCAGTCCAATGAAAACCAATTTTCTCTAGAGAACTCAAAAGCCTTTCTTCTTGGTGAGAGTTATTTCCAAGCCATATTTCAAGTTTCAACTCCCAGTGGTTTTGGCTCTAAAAATGTTTAGAAATAAGTCACTCTCTCTATAAATAGAAATGCGTATAAATTATATACATATATATTTTACTTTGGTATAGAGGTTTTTTTTACCACTCAGTTTCAGGCACTGCTGAATTGCCTTCACTCAGGACAAATGAAACTCTCCTTTGTCTCAGTTTTTCCTCCAACCATCTTCCTCCTTTTATTCAAGAAGTAATGATGAAACAACAACTTTACCTTCAATGTAATTTCACCGGATTTTAGAATCATTTAGGCTGGAAGAGTTTTAAGACCATCAAGTCCAACCCTTAACATCACACTGCCAAGACCACCACTAAACCACATCCCTAAGCATCACATCTACATGTCTTTTAAACACCTCTGGGGTGGTGACTCAACCACTTCCCTTGGACAGCCTGTTCCAATGCCTGACAACCCTTTCAGTGATTTTTTTCTAATATCCAACCTCCCTTGGTAAAACTTGAGGCCATTTCCTCTTGCCTTCTCGCTTGTTATTTGGGACAAGAGACTGGCACCTAAAAAGCAAATCCATAAAATTCTACATATGCAATTCTTTGCAACCCATATATTTTCTTTGGCAAATATGGGGCTTTGTCATCTGTTTCCTACAACAGCATCTTGTAGAGAGCACCCTACAGGTATTAATTTCACCACATCCTTCTCTAGGAATTAATACTTCCATTTTACATACTGACAGAAAAAAAGAAAGGTCATATCAAGGTCAGGACTTTAAAAATCACTGGACAAAACATTTTAATAAATGGCCATCCAATCTGTCACAATTTGACCCCGACAGTCTCCTAAATCTTTAATAAATAGTTATCCACATAAATGTACTGACAGTAACACACCTCTGCATGCTAGGGTCAAACCAGCCATTTGATCAACTGAAAATGAATGAATACTCTTGAAAGTGTCCACTAATAATCATTTGCCAGTGACAACTCCTGGTAATGGATGCAGAGATGGAACTAGAACTGCTATTTCATCTGCCTTTGGGAGCAGATTGCTGTACAGTTGAGAAATGTTGCTGGATCACACTCGCATTGTTGATGCACAGAAGCTGCCCCATCCCTGGAGGTGTTCAAGGACAGGTTGGATGAGGCTTTAGGTAACCTGATCCAGTGAAAAGTGTCCCTGGCCACGGCAGGAGGGTGGACCTGGATGAGCTTTAATGCTCCTTCCAATCCAAACCAGTCTAAGATTCTGTGATAAAATCAGGAGATTATTTAGTATTGAATGGCAGAGTGCCTAGAAGTCCTGCACTGAGCTCAAGACACACTTGCATTATAGTCACTGTACAGAGAGAAATATTTCTTCCTTGGTGACACTCTAAGTACATACAGCAAATGGTGAAAGAAGAAACAGAAATGAAGTTGAAATCCAAATAAATCCTCCAACTTCATATAACTGAACAGTTTAGCTACAAATAAGGTTCAAGCCTCCAGATTTGCCTATATCAACACAATGTTGTTCCTCACTTGTTATTATTTGTACAGTCAACTTTCAGTTATTTCTTAAATGTTACACTTTTTGTTGGCAGAATATTAAATCTACCTCCTTCCTTTTCCAAAGTGCACTTCTATATGTTCACTCTCTAGTAGTAATGGGCACAATCACAGGCAGCCAACCAATACTAAAAAATATGTTGCTTCATTTTTGGTAAGGTTAGAGCACTCAACTCCATTGCTTATCTTATTTAATAAACCAGATCTGAAGGAGAGATCAGACCACATAAAGATGACTTCCGGCTTTTCGATACTGCAGTAGAGTGGAAAGAAAAATAACTTTATTTTCTCTGAACATTTTGAAGCTGTACTGTTTTTCCCTGCTTTCAGTGTGTACTGAAAGTTGGAAATCTCAATAACAGTTGCAAGTTAAAATTGCACAGGCTTTTTGAGTAATTTGAAAATTTTCAGTTTAAACTCAACCATAGTAAACATATGACTATTTTTAATAAAATTACCTAACATTTCAAAATAAGACCTAAGTCAAATGAAAAAAAAAACCTACCCTGCATTTTTGTTCATACCAGAGATCGCAAAAACTTTACTCTGACAGATTCAAAATCTTCTGATTACAAATTCCTTTTTCCCCTTTTCTTTCCGCTCCCTTTCCCTTAGGTTTTTGTTTAACAAATTTAGATTTGATACTGAGAAAATTCTTGGCTGGTTCAAAACTAAAACTATAAGAGACCTGTGACATTGTTGGAGATGGTGGTACCATTTCCAAGCACAGTGTCGTCTACCTAAAAGAAGACTTAGTCCTACATATAGAAGCCATTTCTATTTACTTTTGAGTCCTCTGTCTTACATACAACACGTTCTCAGACAAGACTGTACATTTCAAAGAGTCTTCAAATATTTTTTACTAGTGGAAAGGATACAAGCCACTTTTCCAATAAAATCAGCAAACAAAAGTACTAATAATGTTTTCTAATTACAATCAGTGGTAACATACCCAAGAGTTTTTGATGAAGCCTTGAAATGAAACAAATCAATTAAAACGTATTCCACAACCTCAAGCAAGGTGAAGAAATAACAGCAAACTGCTAGCTCTGTCAACAGCAACAAAGTTAATTAAAATGTAGAATCACAGAATGATTTGGGCTGGAAGGGACCTTAAAGCCCATCCAGTTCCAATACCCCTGCCATGGGCAGGGACACCTTCCGCTGGATCAGGTTGCTCAAAGCCTCATCAAACTTGACCTTGAACACCTAAATATGTTATTCCATTACTTGTACTGTTCTGTTAGCCAATCCAGTTTACTAGTTTAAAGGTGTTGGGAAGAACCCAATGCTGCCAGCATTTTGCTCCAAGTGCATACTGAAAAGCCAATGATGTCACAGTTCTAATCAAGCACCTACATGTGAGAATTGCTGCAATGCCATCCCAAATGAAACAATTGTGCCCCTATGTCACGTCATGGAGATTCTGTAACACTGGTTCTTAGCTTGGAATTAATTCTGGATGCATGGGCACAAAGTCCACCTGCAGGTTTCCTTGCTCTGCCAGTTTAACAGATCCTTCACATTATTTCAGTGGCTTTTGCATACAATAAGAACTGCCACATGCAAACGCTAGGTTAATAACTAAAAAAACTCAAGCACTCGTGAGTTAACCGCATAAAGTTTAATAAATTGCACTAAAGTTTGGGACAATATTAGAAAGTAACAGTTTGGTTTACTTATTCTTATAACCTCCTGCAGTGTCTGTGGTCCTTTTGACAGTTTATGAAATATTAGCCTAAGCAAAACATATCACCTCTCACATATGTTTGAGAAAAGTAATTTATCAGGAAGACAAGAAACCCCAGTTGGGAATATGAAGGATATAATTCTTTCAAAGGTCCGCATGATTTGGAAGTTACAATTTAGATTTTCAGCAAAGGTAGAATTTACATTGGATCAAGTTATTTTTGGTGTGAGTGACCATGAATCGTTCAGTTTGAATGGAATTTTGTCAATCTATATCAACAAATGATTCATGAAATTGGCATTGAACCTTCATAGACTTCAAAGTTGCTCATATTTGAAAATAAGTGTTGGAATATTCACTTTGCTCATTGTATCATTTTGGAACCTTGCAATGTGTCTTGGTCTCTTGGATACAAACCCATGTAAGGAACAACTGCTTACAGCAGCATTTCTTTCAGACAGAAGACTAAGGTAAACACAGACATTATTGAAAAACGTACATCAAAGCTGTCTTGTGTTACAACTGAAAAATGAGTATTTCTCAAAGACCTAAATTCACACACCAAAATGAACAGAATTAATGGTCATGGCTGTAATAGTATCGAATGATTACTTCTACCACTATTACACTTATCCTTTCTTACAGAAGTGAATAAAATACATTTAGATGAGTCCTTACTGACCTAATCATATTGTTTTAAATAGGCAGGCCATGGATGATAAAGCCTTCTCCTACTTCACTTGTTACAGAGAGATTAATGGTACTAACATTTGTGAGAGCAAAGATAAAGGAGAGTATCAAAAGAAGATCAAAACATGCATCAGCAAACCATACCATGACAAATGTATTTCCTTCCTCCATACTGCTTCATCCTCTGTCCAGAACTACAGATTTACTTGAGATTGTTTATAAACTCATTAGCATAACAGTCTTAAAGGGGACCTACAGGAAAGCTGGGGAGGGGCTCTTTATCAGGGAGTGCAGGGATAGAAGGATTTTTTAACTCAGAATGAGTTTTGATACTCGAAGCTGCTGCTAACTTGTAGGCGACTGACAGCAGTGTAAGAAGAGAGAATTAGCAGCACTTTCTTTAAATTAAAATCACTCCATAGCCTAGTAAAAGTCTTTTAGACTATTACATTTCTTTTTTTAAAAGTAGGATTGACAAACATATGACAATACAAATCAAGCAACAGAAAAACTGAAGTTCAAGCTTAGCAGAAAATTCAAATCTTATTTCTACCCTGAAAACCTGTTGAGGTGTTTTCACTCGTTAGTGGAAACTTCAGCACCAAGCAGAGTGCTTACTACTGACTAAAACACAAAAGTCATGGCCTTGGATACTAAAGAGCATATAATATAAAGGTAAGGTCTTGTAAGCAGAACCCAAGTATTTTTATAGGTGAAGCATAAAACTGGTTTTGAGTTTAATAGAACTGTTCACTTGTATAAAGTTGGTGCACTATAAATACTTTTAGAATGAACAGCTATTTCCACTGAAGTCAGCAGCAATATTACCAGTGACATCAGAGAAAGTAGGTCAAGAAATTAAAAAATTCCCTGCAATATATGTATTTCCCTGTACCTCACAACTAATGTGCTAATCTATAAAATACAGCAATGGGAAAGTCTGCTTATCCTTAATAGCAATACATGGAGAGCAAGATAGGCAGGGAAACTTATGCGTCTGCTTTCAGACTGTACTGCAGATGAATCCAAGTTCAGTGTTCCTGAGCTACAAACCAGCCAGACATAAACCACTTCCACACTGGGAATTATACAGTTCCCCATAATTACATTGCCGGCAAGCACATAGTACCTGGAGCAAAATACTAGGTTAATACAATTACTTATAGTAATCATAGCACAGCCAAAAGCCCGTGCTTTTGGGCTAAGGGTGAAGTGAGTAAAGCTTAAATCTCTGCAGAAGACCACAAAAATATAGCCTAGGTTTACAGGAAATCAGAGTAAATTACTTACCTAGGTCTCCCAGATCCCAAGCTCATAGCAGATTTCTTAGAACAACTTCACCAATAATTTTGTAAATTTCAAATTTCACATCTCATTCAATTTGGAGTAGATGAGGGTGGTACTTACTGCACTTGGAACATATGCCTGGTGCCACTTAAGAAATCAGCATTAACCCACGCTATTAAAAAGTGTGATCAGCAGGGAACACCTTAGAATCATAGAATGGTTTGGGCTGGAAGGGACCTTAGATATCATTCTCTTCCAACCCCGTGCCATGGGCAGGGATACTTTTCACTGCATTGGGTTGCTCAAAGGCTCATTCAATCTGACCTTGAACACTTTCAGGTGTGAACAACTTCCTTGATCCTGATAGATTTTTCTTTTAAATATTATTTCTTTTTAATTTGTGCTTTTAAACGTTATGACAATCCATAAGAAACATTTTCATATTTTTAATATACTTAATAAAAATATAAACTATTGCAGTTGTATCTTGAGACATCTGAGCTCAATCACTTAAGCTTTTAAAAACAATTTTTTTTAAAACCAATTTTTTTGGCTTAATGAGTTTTCTACTTAGGAGTAAGCTAAGGAGTTCCTAAAGTACCATTTCTCTAAAGAGTCTTTTTTTTCAATAATGTGAGAATCAACAAATTGGATTTCTTTTTCCCTTGGTAAGCTTTAAGCATCTAACCTTTCATCATTATTTTTTCTTGATCTCTTCCTAGCTCTCTCCTCCATCACAAAACAAAAACCTTTCATGTCCCAGAGCTGTACCATATCAGACATCATATAATTCGTATTACTAGCAAATTAATTAAGCGGGCAAACTGTACTGCAGTGCCATGTAAAAATAAAGAGTATCCTTTTTTTTGCACAAAATTTCCAAGAAGAATCTAAAAAGGCATAATTACAACATCTCAACATTCATTTTTAGTTTACATGGCTCCCTTTGGTTGTCTGAGGAATATTTCTCCTCCTTTTTAAACTTTTTCCATAGCCATTTCTACAGAAAAGAAAATCCTCATATTGATAATGAAACCTATTGCTGGACTGTGACAATATAAATCAATGTTTTACAGAGGAAAAGGACAGGTATGCAGTGTGTTGACATATATTTCAAGACTATACATTTATCTACATATCTCCTGGGCAACACTACAGCTTCTAAATTCATAGGTGAGCTAAAAATGCTCTGTGTGGCTGTTGTAATCCTGTTTGCATTGGCAAGTGTCGGCCTGGAGATGGAGAAAGTCCCAGTCATTCGAGGAAGTATATCAGTACAGGTATTGTTATCCCAACCTTAAATATGTACATATAAATAGAATCTGAGTCATACAGGATTTATTTGAAGTGTTTCTTTTTTGTTCTAGATATAGCTCAGAGTTAGAGGGATAAAAATCCTTAAAACAAATAGTATTAATAATCTGTCTATTAAAATAGATCCTTTCCTACTTTTCATCCTTAATTATCAGCAATTTCCAACTAGTTAAATGTCCTTCTCATTGACAATAAATCTCCCTGTTGCCTAGATAAAGCCAAACGAAGTAGATATATCTTTGTTTACCTTGAAAAAGCTATGTACCACTAGTTTTCAGTAAAAAACTCCAACCTTTCCCTTTATTAGAAAGTGCTACTTATAATTTGAATGTGAAAATCTTCTGTGAGGTTTTTGTGTAGCCATCATTGTACCTCCAAGTGTAGGAGAGACTGAACACCAAGAAACATTGGACTTTCTTCCTCCCGAACAAGCAACCCCAAGCTGAGTCAGTCAGATCCTTCTGCAGAGTTCCTGTGAGTTTTCCACTACACAGACAAATGATTCAAAAATAAAAACTACTGTTTGACATCACAAATTGTGCGTGGGACCATGGTACTAAACATGGATTAGTAGTATTCCCTGTGTAGCTTAGAAAACTTGAAACACAATAAAACTCATTTGCGAGATGACCTTAGTGCTCAGAATAAGTACTTTAAAACATCGAATTAAGGTTTTTACATCTTTATCAAAACTCATTAACACTGTGTGTTTGTATATGTATGCATATACTTGTGACAATTTTTGTTGTGTAGCTGATAAACATTGTAGTTCTTAATGTGGAATAGTATATTTTAAGCATAAAAAGCCCTGCAGCACTTCACAAATTGTCAGAAACCACTTTAAAGTATGAATGGTCAGTTCAGCTCATGCAGCACGTATTCAGCTTTGCCAATAAAAGTGTCGACTTTATCTCACACAGATGTTTTATATTGTTTGACATAGAAAAATACATCCAAGATTATAGCTTACATTTTTAGCAAGTTATTTGTGAAAACTCCTGACTGTAATACCAGAGCACTCTTGGCAGTGACCAGTACATCTGGCTGTACTTAGAGTGCACTAATACCTCCTTAGCTGAAGAAAATAAAACCAGGTCTGTTTAGAGAACTATGCCTCTTCTCAAAAGGGCATCACATGCTCTTAGAAAATGATTCAATAATCAAACAATTAAGAAGTCATGAGATTTGATTTTTACATTTATGAACAGCTCCTAAGTACTCAATCCAAAACATGACACAATTTGTTAAGTTACTTCACCTGCAACTGAGATCACAGCATTAACATCAGCTGGCAGCAGCTGGCTGATGCCAATAAATCCCATATGAATTCCTGTCATTCTCTAGGGAACATTACCATTAAAAACCTCAAAAAGAGATTAGGCAAACGAGCTGAACCAGAGAACTGAAGATTCAACAATTAACTGAGAGCAGCATATTTGCTTACAAGTTCAGCACAGTTGCATTTGTCCCACTTTATCCCACAGTAAACAAAAATGTGAAGAGCTTAAGAGGCCATGCTGACAAATATTTCACTTGCATAACAATGGTATAAGAAATTACACACTGGCAAAACCATTGACTGGAGAAAAGACAGCAGCAAAACAAAACAAAGAGAACAAATCAATCCTTTCAAATCAGTTTTTAAAGAAATCAGAATATATTATGTGAATTTTGTCTTCTGAAAATTTCTAGAGAACTCTGCAAATAATTTCAAATACTAGATTCTTCTGAGAATACTATCTGCCCATGACAAGCAGGTATTTTTTTTCTAACTTTCTTCATAAAATACGCTTTCCTTCTTTCCTTCTTCCCCACTTTTTTTTTTTTTTGCACTATATCCACTTTTGGGAAAAAAACTCTTAAATTTGGGGCTGAATCAAAGCTTGTGCATTTTATAATGAAGACCATTTGAGAAACTAGTTGACAAGCCTTGTGTAAAGGAATTGACAATAGTTCTAAGACATGAAATTCCATTTTATGGCTTTACACCTGAAAAGCATAGCTTTTACACCTTTGTGGCCATGATTTAGAGGATGACAGCCAGAAAAATTGTGTTTGAAGAGTATGTGAAGTAAAGATTGCTAGGAATGTAGATAGTCACGAAGAGTGAGAGAGACACTTAAAACAACCTCATCCTTCATGTGGCAGGAATGTGACCATTGCCGGCAGAGTAACTTTGGAAACCTGCAGTGTGCTCAAGAATTGAATGGACTTTTTCTTTAGCTGTCTATATGAGCATGTAGGAAACCATAGAATCATAGAATTACTAAAGTTGGAAAAGGCCTCTAAGATCATCAAGTCCACCTGCCAAACCAACCCCACCATACCTAATAAACCATGTCCCAAAGTGCCACATTGACACACTTCTGAACACCTCCAGGGATGGAGACTCCACTACTTCCATGGGCAGCCTGTTCAATTAGCTGCAACAGCTGTGTCAGTGACATAGGCGCTATTGAAAAATTCTCCATTTTCGTTACTGGTTTCTGAAAAGCAGTAGTATTTTATGTTAGTGCTACCATATCCCAAATATATTAGTATTACGATTTCACATTTCCCTTTCTTTTCTCTCTCTCTGTTACAGTTTGATATGGGGGCAATTCTTATGCTTGTTGTGAAATTAAATTTACACATGGCACCCTATGATTTACAGTCACCGCAGTTTCCTGTATTAGTTGATGACAAGCTCATGAATCAACATGGATCAAATAGCTCTATTTGGCTTATGCGTCAATGCTTCCCATGCTAATTCCATTTAGTCAGCCTCAGTATTTAAAACATGAGCAGGCAGTTCTAAAGTGCCCTACAGACACACTAATACATTAAAAATAATCTTAGTTTTAATTATAACACATGAGAGAAATATGGGAGAAATGGAAATAAAAAAAAACTTTAGTAGTTACATCTCCTACATAAACTGAAATCAAGGACTCCAAGTGCAAGATCTAATCAGAACGATGACTAAAGACAAGTGAATAAGACAACTACATCTACAGCTGCCGTACTCCCCATTATGTATATACAGATTTACTGAATCCAGACCTGAAAGATAAATTCTATGAATAGATAAAATGGAAAAAACTCAGCTCTTTTCTCCTTTATGCAATAACTCAAATTACAATAACCTGATTTTTCCCAAAACTTGCTTAAATTGAGGATTTTGTTCGTTTTGTTTTTAAATTCTTTTTGCTCCATTAAAGAAATGGGTTTTTTCAGGCTTTTTACACACATGCAAAACTGCACCATAAGATAAAGTGTATTTTTTATTCTGGTGTTCTATAAGCATGCAAATACCTCCATTACAATCACAGGCACAGTCATTAAATCCAGGGAAACTAGCACCATATGCTTTTGATTATCATTCTCCAAATAAATGTCAAACTTAGTAGTTATTTGAAATAATTTGAAATAAAATTCATATTGATTTTATATTGCACTAGTTTTAAAATTATATCCAGTTTCTAAGCATGTTACTTCATTATATTTTATCAACAATCATGTAGTTACACATTAAGATATCAAGTTTGTTTTGTAAGAACTATTTCCCTAGATTCCTCCACTCATTATTATTTATTTTCTTTTTTTGTGCAAGAAGACATCAATAATTCTGTTAGTGAGACTGGTAGCCTTGAAAGACCTTCGTTACTCCATTTTCTTGTCTAAAGATTGCTCTGAAACATTCTAATTGTTCCGTGACATATTCAAATAAATTCATAGATCAGCAAAAGCAGATTTGCTGCCACTTGTTTCAAAACTCTTGGATGTCTAGATGTAAAATAAGCTATTTCTCCCCCAATCCCTCCCATACTACAAGCTTGTAAATTTTCTAATAAGCTGGTTTAGATTTTTAGCTAAAACCTCAAATTTTCCGAATAGATTCTTTTGGATACTTAAAATAATTCTATTTTGGTTTTTATTATTTTTTAAAATAAAGTGCTGCCATGGCTTCAAATAAACATGAAACGTTTTTGTAGGCATTCAAACTACAAGTTTCCTGTTTAGGGGACCGTAACGTGGATTCCCACCTTTCACTCCACAGGAACACAAACAGCATGACCTTTTTTGCTAACCAGCTAGAAAAGTCACTAAAATCCAATAAAATCTTGGCTGAACAATCATCTAATCCTTTGACTGTCAAACCACATGCCCAGACAACCATGGTTTATCCTACTGGTTAGGCTGTCAGGTCTCCCCGATGCTCGCTTTTTTGAGATATGAAATGTTTAGTGTATGTTGGATGATAGCAGAAGCAGAATATCACACACCCAAGGAGCAGATTTGACCCTTTGAAATGTTGTATACGACATGTCTGTGGGGTCAGCGTGAATCACACACATTTCTGAAGACAAACACTGTTGGTTTTCCTACATTGAAACTTCTAGGCTTAAAGAGGACATTACATGTTGATGGACTTCTGAATGCTCTTACTATTGTATACACATAATACTACAGTAGAGCAAAGCTGGCTAAAATGCTTTGCTTCAAAACAATTCCCTGCTTTACCGGTTGTGCAAATTCTGTCAGCTTAAAATACCACGTTGAATTTCTGAGCTTCAATATCTACTGTATTTGATATTTAAATATTTATGCAATACTTAAATAACTAAGAAGTACAAAAGAGTATTTCAATTATTATCTTGCACTAACATTTCCTTTCTCGTTTTTTATTCTGAGTTGCAAATGGAGTCTGTATTTCGCTTTAAGAAAAACAGATGACTTCATAAGTCTGGCAAGTAAATAACATAGCAAATCTGATTTTTAAAAAAAATTATTCATAACAATTGTTTCCAAAGAGAACAAAGATTTGATTTTTTGCTTTTGTATCTGAGGAAGTCCCCTGAAGGAAGTCTCTATTAAAAATAATTTTTTAGAATTGATATATAGTGATGGGATTTTTGAAGTGAGAAATTCTGTGGAGATTGTCATCTAAGAAACAAAGTCTGAAAAGACTGAGAAGGGAACGTATCTTTTAATAACACAGTTTAAGTGTCGGGATTTTTTAAAATGACTATTTATAATTTAAAATGTCCTCAGATAATGGAAAGCCTACAGAAGAAACAGAAGCCTTATAGATGCTTATAATTCTATGCTAAATTAATGGTGCTATCAACCTAAAAGTATTTGTTCCTTTAAAGATAGTCAGAAAAATTTAGTCCATTTTTATTATTAATATTACTTTATTCAGATTCTCTCCTTTCCACTTCACTAAGTAAAATAATTTCCATGATGGATTTTCAAATAAAGGGAGATAGTGGATGTTGAATTGGAGTTGAAAGTGCAAGAATCTGTAATATTAAGGAAGTTTAAGTGACTGAATTTGCCTTATAACAAGTACTTCAATAAGCACTACATTTTCACAACAAAATTCTACCTCTGGAAAGATGTGAAAGGTAAAGAAAAATATTTAATAATTTTCAAGGCAAGCTTTAAGCTTGCTTATCTTTTGTAAGAGAATACCATGGGAAGAGATACAGTCATATCCATAATCATATTGTATAGTATAGCATAGAGTAAAAGTTTCTGGTGCCATATAAACAACTGACAATTTAAAAATATGTTGTCATAATCCAACAGCAATGTTATGATTTTAGTAGTTACCTGGAAAACACCCTAGAAAAGGTCTGGGCAGACATACAGTGCCAGCAGCACTTCTAACTTCTTCCAATCGACCGGGAAGCATCAAACACCTCCTCAGGGACATGGAGGGCCTGGAGACATGACTGAAACGTTCATGCCTGTGGAGGATTCTACCACTATATCATGCTTGTTACCATAATCAGAGCCCCACCCCTCAAATTCAGAGACTTCAGCACGTTTTTCAAAAGTTGGTAAACGATCTAATAAATTGCAGTAGTTCAAGGTCATTTCCTCTGTCAGTGATTCGAGTTACTTGAGTCCAAATGTCTAGGCCTCACCAAAGCCCGAAGGAAATACACGGCTGCAAGCAGAGGTGTAAGGCCATGCCAGAAGATCTGGCTTCTGTTCAGGGACCAAAAGCCATACAGTGAAGCTCTGGTGGGAAGAAGAGGCAAGTATTTGACCTGAGTCTGTGTTTATGGCAAATTACTTCTGGGGGTAATCTGTTTGAAACCATGCTGGACACAGGATGTTCTGCATCTGCTTCATAAACATAGTTCTCATATCATGAGGAGAGGGTGGGAATGGCGAGAAGAGCTCTTGTAGCACGTTAGGAATGACTTAGAGGCAAAACCACAAAATGCCAGTCAAGTTCATAATCTATAGGAAGGCAGAATAAAATTCAAGGGACCATACTATGTCACCTCTCATGCACTCTGTGCTTCATTTTCTTTGGTTCAACTGATACCAGGGAGTCCACACAGACTGTGACAGCACCTGTCATTGGGGAAACAACTACAGGCTTGCACTGCTCACACATATTTAGATGTGACTACATGCTGCACTCCTGCAAAGGACCTATGTTGCGAAAAAGCTGGATTTAAAGCATTTAGCATTTTCTTCTATGAGCTATTTTAACTAGAGATACCCAAACTTACACCTTTTAGGGAGGAGGTTTTTTGGGGGGGGTGTGTGTGTGTTTTTTGTACAAATAAAATCTTTCAATTGAATATATTTATATTTCTGAATGAATTTCTTTGATAGGAATTAATCAACACTGATGTATTGCAGATAATAATGCTGAAATAATATGGGAAGTGCAATACACCTGTAACAATTATACAGTTGTATAGTCCTAGGTCCTAAAAACTTCATCCCCAGCTGATTTATTATATTAGTAGCACTTGTGAATATAGCCTTACGAGACAGTGATGACAAAAGCACCCAGGATTGCTATTGTGGTCTTTTAGAGGTAATTATTGAACTACATAAGTAGTTTATGCTGCTCTCTGTTGTCTTTGAGAAATATAGGGCCCGCTGTCTGAATAATTACCATTTTCCTCACTACTCACACTGGCGTTTGTGATCCTTTTAGATTATTCCTGGTTTAGAAGGACAAGTGTACTTAGGGGAGAATGATAGCTTATAAACCATTCACCTTCTACATCCCAGCTTTAGGTCAAATTCTTATTATTTATCAAGATCACAATGCAGAATTTACAGTGTAAATAAATACAGGACAAGACAGTCATAAGGGCACACAATATACAAGCATTATCATGTTTGTTGTATATGCCTCCTTCTCATTTGTTTTTTTTTTTTGTCCCTCTTCCAGGCCTTTGCTTTTCCTTTTTTAGAAACACTGGACTCTATTTGGAATATACAAAATAAGAAGGCTAAAATGAAATGCTTTAAAAGGCATCTCTAACTGCCTATCTAAAAAGTTGCACCTATGGTGTTTTGGAGATGCAGTTTTCATTGCAGCCTCCCATTTATTTCCCCCCTTATACAGAATAACAAGAAAATTTAATATATTCAGAATATTTATTATTATTGTGGCACCAGCATCCTTATAAAGAAGGACAGCTGGGTTCTGTTACACAGCTTGTTTTTTTCCAGGTGTATAGGAGCTCATTGGACCTGAATGCAGAACAACAGCTCTGCCAATCTCTTGGCAACAACTACAGCACAAAAGCACCTCAACAGCTCTTCCCTTTCTGGAGACAGATCTTTTGTTTCTATAGAGAATGGAAGTGTCTCTCAATTTTGTATAACGACTCTTATACCTCAAATGAACAGATACAACACTTCTACTTTTTTTTTTGCCTACTGTTATTTCTGCATTACACATCTGAAATCAGACTAATTGGGCTAATAAGAATTTTCCATGGAGTATATGTATTTTTATTAATCATCCTCTGGAACAAAATATATTGCAGTCTGCAGACTTCAGGCATACAGCTTAAGAACTATGCCTGTGAAAATAGCTGATGTAGCATAGAAGAGAACCTCTGAGGCTTTTAGTAGTAATTTCCATATGATGCCAAATAGCACAAAATACAATGTAATTCAGTGTTCTTCTGATAGCAGAAGGAATAATTAATGCAAGCAGTTATTATAGAAGAGCACAGCCAACCTCATTTACATCATCAGTACTTTGCCAAACTCTTCACATTTGTGATAAATCGTGATTTCCAGGTCATTTTAGAGTCCCTTTGCATAAGCAGTGTGAAGGGCATAAGAATAAATAACAAATGAGAAAGCTTGAAATTAAACTTAATCACAGAATCATTAAGGCTGGAAAAGACCTCTAAGCTCATCCAGTCCAACTGTCAGCAAAACACCACCGTGCCTGCTAATCTACATCCCAAAATGCCACATCTACACATTTTTAAACACCTCAAGGTGACAAGACTCCACCACTTCCCTGGGCAGCCTGTTCCAATGTTTCATCACTCTTTGGTAAAGAGTTTTTTTTTCTCTAATATCCAATCTAAACCTCCCCTGCTGCAACTTGAGAAGTCAGAGTATTTTTAGATACATCAGGTTTGATAGTAAGCATGAAAACATTGAAAGAAACCTTACAATTTTGTTCTGGTTTAATTGCTATGAAAACCTGTCTCTCAAAACAGGACTCAAAGCAGTTAGTGCTGAAGCTACTGAAGGTTTGTCCACAATATAATGAAAAACATCTCATCAGCTTTCACTTTCTTGGAACTGTGTGATCAAAGTGAGTTAAGGCACTAATCCTGCTTTTGAAAGAAAATGTGTGAGACATCTGCTGGCAGCACGTTAAAAAATACGGCTTCCTTTTTTTCTGCTCATGTAAGAGTGAATACAGACTTAAGCTTAAGCCTATCAGCAAGCAAAGGGTAATGATCACATAAATGGTAACTAACTATACTATAGCTGCCAGGTAAAACACTCATAATGAGAATTGTTTCTCTGCTCTCAAACTTTATAAAAACTTGTATGCACCCACCTAAAATTATCTGCCACAACTTCACTCTGAAATGTTTCTGCTTATGATTTCTTGCTCCTTTTAATCCATCCTTAAGGTAAAGGGATGTTTGGGGTATATCTTATCATAGAATCACAGAATGTCTTGAATTGAAAGAGACCCACAAGGATCATAGAGTCCAACAGGACAATCCCAACATTCACCACGTGTCTGGAGGCGTTGTCCACCGCCCTCTGGATGAAGAACCTTTTCCTAATATCCAAACTATACCTCCCCTGGCACGTCTTCCTGTGATTCCCTCTGGTCCTGTCATTGGTCACCAGAGAGAAGATGTCAGTGCCTGCTCCTCTTCCACCCCTTGTGAGGAAGCTGTAGAATGTGATGAGGTCTCCCCCCTCAGTCTCCTTTCCTCCAGGCTGAACAGACCAAGTGACTATAGCCACTCCTCATATGCCTTTCCCTTATAAACTCTTCACCAACTTGTTAACACTACAGCAAATAAATTTGCTAAGGTTGAGATGCTCATGCAGACTTAAGTGTTCTTGAAAGGCTTACTATAAGCATCTATTTCAACATTAAACATGCAGTGTTTCATCACTGCTATTTAATGCCGTTTCTTCTCAGATCAAGCATCCTAAGCTGTCCTTTTAATTTTTTTGTTCACTGAAGCATTCAGAGAAGATTTCTTTGCCAAAATGAAAGAGAAGTGATGTGTTTACAAGTGTAATGTCTACACTAAAGAACTAAAACAATTGGAACCAATCTACTTGAAAAATGAACTTTCACTAAAGTCAGTAGTTACTATCTTTCCACACCTTTTTTTTCTGCAGAGGGCCATTTAGGATCAAAATCCCTTGGAGGCAGAAGATGAGATTAAGTACTGATAGCTCAAGATATGATAATAATAATGAAAGTCACTGATAAAAAAGGAGAAATATAAGCCTAATTACTCCCTGTAACCTCTATTTCTCTATTGAATTGACATATAGCTCATGATTTTGAGTCATTCGCAGGGTTTCTGCAGTTATATTGTTTTTTAAACTGAAAAGAAATAAGCAGTCCTTCCTTACCATCTACAATACCCCTAGTAATTCCCACTCCTCAATAAACATCCACAATATAGAAAAGACCTGAGAGGCAGTGACAAAAAACACAAGGAGCTTCAGCTTTTCCAGGAATTCATATAGAAATGGCATTTTATAAAACTGAGTCAAGGATGCAAGGATAGAATTTTGACAGGATAAACAAAATAATAATGAATGTGGTGCTGTGGAAAAGGGAACTTGGAAAGAATTTGAGGAAAGAAAACACCGCCTAAACCCAAGCAGAGTCAATGGTCCTAGCGGAAATTATAAGACACTAATTTTTTAGTTGATTTTAATTAACATTGCAATTTGGAATTCCTGATTTTTGGTTGCTGATGTTCAGAAAATGATTAACTGGTTTGAGTAGACTGCTTTAAGACTCACAAAGGTGCATATAATTAAGACATCTCTCAGGATCAAACACATGCGTAGTATGTAGTCAGCATGCCATAAGTGCTTGCATCAGTATTATCCATGGGTGTTCTTGAACATTTAGAGAAAGTACAAATGCTGAAAGCTCCATCTTTCAGCTTATTTCATAATGTGCACATTTCACAATAATGTCAATCTGCCTCTCTAATTCAAAAAGTTTTATTATGACTGGGAAGAACTTTTTCTACCTTAGCCACATATAGAAAATTGCTGGGCAGGCAACAGTGTTTGAATGTGACAGGTTTACTTCTACAGAAGTCAGATACACTTTAATGGCAGAAAAGGTGAGTCCTCATGTTGGAGACCTGACCACATCCATCCTTCATCCAACAAAACAGGTGTTTCTGGGTTTAAACCGCTGACTATCGTGTTACTTCATACTGAGTACTTCAAAAGACCTCCTCAATTTCACACATCACAAGGAAGAAATAGCACATACCATCTGAAAGAGAATTTCAAATGACTTTACTGTAGAGGAAGAATTTTCTATTAAAAAAAATTGCCAGCAAACTCTGTAAAAGAAGTACAAGAAGACCATTTCAGTAGACTGCTGCATAGACTAATTTACCTTTGTCTGACGATGTGTTCACTTCTAACTGCGGTTTTATCTCAGCACTGAAAATAATGACAGGGATGTTCATGGGTCTTCAACTCTCAGCGATCTTATTTCTGTCTGTAAAAAGGCTCTAAAACCACAATACACACAATTCTTGACTGTGCTTTTCTGCAAAGAGCCATCTAAAAGTACTGTGTACAGATGTTCCAAATAGTGTTTTCAATTTGCTTCTGATCGTAAACCAAACATGTCTTGGAGATGACTTGTACTTCCCCGTAGATACTTTTACATATGACCTATGCCCTACAGATTTGTATTGCGTGAGGAATGTTTTGCCAAGAGGGTTACTCTGAACATCAGAAATTAAAAAATCAGTATTTCAGGCCAATATCGAACAATTTCTATAATGAAAAACATTTTCTTAATTATTTTTTAAATACTATGAGTACTCAGAAAACAGTGGAAGCAGGTACCCAGGATAGTATGCTGTTATAATTCGTTACATTTTTGTTCTAGCAAATCATCATCTTTTTTCTCCACTGAGAAGTTTGTTTCATTCAGCCTCCTATCCTCCCCTAGGGCTCACTGCAAAGAAAGCTTCCCAGATTAACTATTGGCCTTTTCCACCTCAGCCTAGGATTAAGCAGGATTTCAATTATGCTGGTGCATTCCTTATGCAAAAACTGTATTTGTAGGTTTTAAATAAGAATGTAAAATTCATACAAAGTGTTGCAGAACTCATGACCAGCAGCAAAAGTGAGGCTCAAAGCAGGATTTTAGAAGCTCCAAGGAGAAGATAAATTTGACTTTTCTTGAACTTGACAGCAGCTTGACTTGTTTGAGAATGAATTTTTCTTTCATTAAGGCTTGGGTATGTTCCAAGAAGATGCACTTTCACAGAATCTTAGCTGACTAACTAAGCTCATCCCTCGTCTTTGACATGACAGAAATTCTTGATGAGCTTTCCTAGTCGCACTCTGACTTTCACCAGATGTGCCTGACTACACAAGTGACTCTGTCTACAGACTTACTGTTTCTTTGGTAGGCTCTGAGGTAGCACGGGAAGGAACTTGGGGGAAGACCAAAGGCTGTAGTCTGTGCCATTGGCATTCGAAAAGAAACTCCCAGTGCAGAAAAACAAGAGGATGGAACTGCATCCAGGACAGCTAGGAAGTGGAAAGAAACAAATTGATTGTGTGAAAACTAACACTTTTCAGAAGATCCTGTGTGTTAGGATCAAATTGGCTGGTAAACCAAGGTGGTTCCATAGCAGTGAAATATATTACTGTGTCATATAATGCAATGACATTTATGAGTTTTTATTGTGCTAATAGGTCTCTCTGCATCCCAGACACTTAACCACAATACCAAAAAAAACTAATATTAATATTAAGATACTCTTAGGCTTAGGTAAGATTCTGGCATACCCAGACGAATAATCATGTTTAATCTATATGACCACAGACCTTTTTCCTGCTCTGAGAAACACTTGATATATTTCTGGGTGCTAGATAAATCATAGAAGGGTTTGGGTTGGAAGGAACTTTAAAACCCATCCAGTTCCAAGTCCCTTGCTATGGGCAGGGACACCTTCCACTGGATCAGGGTGCTCAAAACCTCATCCAACCTGGCCTTGAACACCTCCAGGAATGAGGTATCAATGATTTCTCTGGGCAACCTGTGCCAGGTCCTCCCCACCCTCACGGGAATATATTTTTTCCTAATATCTCATCTTAATCTCCCCTCTTTCAGCTTAGAGCCATTCCCCCTCATCCTGTCCCTGGGCTCCCTGAAATAAAGCCTCTCCCAAGCTTTCCTGTAGGCTTCCTTTAAGTACTGGTAGGCTGCTATAATGTCCACACAGTCTTCTTTTATTACAGCTTTGAAATTCCCATGCCTGAGATCAAGACAAAAGTACATTTATTCGTGTGGTAGGTCCCTCATATTTGCCTCAGACTTTGAAGCCCTCAGTTTTTCAGGCTGAGAAGCCACAGATAGCCTGATAAAAGCTCTCTTTCTTTTAAGAATAGATGGAACATCCCTCCCTGATTTGAATTGAATTCAGAAGTGAGTTGTCTTTCTAAATCCCCTGCTTTCCACTGTTATTTTGGCTGTCACTTACAGTGTCCTAACAAAGTGAGGGGGTGAAACTACACCCAACATTAGAAAAGAATATTCTGGTATTGCTGGGTAGCAAACACAGTGGAGGGAAATATTTAGAAAGCTCAAGGGCTTGCAGAGAGTGCATGGATGGAGATCTGGGGTGAAAGCTGCCCTCTATTTTTGCAAACTGTGTTTGGCAATGCCATGAAAGGGAAGTTCAGACAACTACAACGAGGTAACCCTCTACTCTCAAAAAGCACATCATGAGGGGTTTTTTTAATGCACATAAAAGCTAAGCTTTCCTGCCTGGATAATGAAGCTTAAAAGAAAAAAGTAATCCAAAAGAGCAACAACCCCCAGTGATCTTTGTTAAAGCTGCTGATATCTTCTACCTCAGAAGACATGAACCTCCTACTTTATACTTTGCAAGCTTAGTTTAGGCAGCAATTCATACACTTCATACAAGGCTGAATTGGCTGAGATTCCAAACTATTTCATAAAGTGAGACCAAATCCTGTGACAGTTTCGAACGCAACAAAAATACTATAGTAATTGTCTTTTCATCTTGAGTTGCGATTTTCTTCTCTAGCAGTTCAATACCAGGCATTCAGGTTTTCCAGTCAACTCTGTGAAGTCATACGGACCTAATTATCATGAACAGCAAAGTAACCAAAAGCACTATCTAAACCCAGGAAGCAGCTGCCAGGTATTTTAATGGCCACTCAGGTCTTGTTACCCTTCCAAACTATGTTTCCTCCCTAAAACCTTGTCTCAAATATTAATACACAAGGCACTCAGATGTGGGTAATTAGGGATATGAACACTGAATAAAGAGGAAAAAAATGTGATAAAACATTTAGCCAGCTCATGAGCTTTATATGACTCAACTTCATTGGTGTTTGTTGTCCAGGATTTTCCTTGCTTAAAGGATGACTCTTATTCACTGTGTCTCATTATAATTATTGATGTATATTGAAGGAAAATAAGAGATGCTGAATAAAAAGCTTATTCCAGTAGTCTTTGAACTGAATGGGGACAAAAATAAATCACACTTACTTTAATGTGTTTGAGTTAAGGTTTACATCATGACAGATATATACAAGCAAACTTTTACATTGTTTTTATTCCATCAGCTCCAACAACAGCACATATACATCCTGGACAGCTCTGTTCACTATTTTAGTGATGTAAATCTATAGTGATAGCACAAATGTTAAAATATCAGTACAGTCTCGTCTCTGAGGCCAGAGCAGAGAAGATTTTTGGAGTCCATTTCTTCTGCTTTTCAAAACAGCAACTAAGCCTCCTTACTCTCATAGTCTTATCGTATCCATTTATAGTAAAACATCAAGTAGAAAACAAAATAGCTCTTACTTCTCACATAATCTTTTGGCCACGGCATGTATAAGATTAAAAGCAACAATCCATTTGGAAATAAGCACAACCTATCTGGTAGTACCTCCAGTTAAATCATAGGGAACCTGTGCACATGTAAGGTATTTGAGGAATGCGGTGCTATCCTTCTCAGATACATTTTTGGACAAACTTGTCTTTGATTAGCAGACATCTTTGTTTTATCTCCCTTTCAGCCCTGCAATTTTTATTCCTGTTACGCAGCTGCAACCCTTAATTAATTTCTTGTACCCAATAGATCTATTCTGGGGTCAGCGGCACATCAACTCTGGTTCTATGGGAATTCCAGCAGCAAACCACAAATGGGCCACACCTTATTGCTGGGAGGCTTAAAGAAAGGGAACTCTAAACGGGCTGCAGTTGGTTTTGATTTCCAAAGTGAAGCTGAGAAGAGGCAAGACCCCTTTCTGTGAACAACTCACCATGTAAATAACATGAAGTTATAAACAGATCATTATTACATTTAGGCTGGAAATTAGAAAATCTGAAATTATTCAAGATGTGAAACTCTGTATTAAGCTTTCACAAAGATTCACAAGAGTTTGGGGAATGAAAAAGCCAACCAGCTTGAGTATGATCTTGACAAACTGTATTGGCATAACCATGTTCTGTGCAATGATATGACTTTAACCTTGTAACTCAAAAAGATTCCTTAAGGTTCTCTATGTTATATTTCTTATTTAGGATTTTTTCCATGGTTTATTCGACTACTTTATGAACCTCTGTCGTTTTAAAAATTATTATGAGAGTTTATTTTGGTAAAAAATATAATTATCTTCTAATATAAATATATTATCTAATAGATTATATATTTATCTAATACAAATCTGTTGAAAATCTTCCAAAGTTTAGCATTTTCTTTCAACTACTTGTAAAACAAGTATTTTTATGTTTCTCATGACAGGAATTGATATATTTATTAGAAAACAGCTTTTCACGAACAAATTGTAGTTTAGTGAATATTAAGTCTATTTTATTAATTAAAATATTCATTTTCAGATAAAACCCACTAAAATTCTATAATACAGTGTTACAAAACTTTATGATTTGGCCATATCCATGTCACTTGAGTGTCACCTACTGGACACTGCTGGTACTCCTGGATCCACTACACTTCCCTAACTGAAAAGCCAGGGTCAGAAAGGAAAAAGAAAATCTCAACTAATTTCTTATCTTCATCACAATAAAAGAGCATTGTTGAATTTTGTAAGGGGAGGAATCTTATCCGAGATATCGTACCTCCTACACCTACATCTTTAATTTTCAGTTTTCATACTTATGAAAACAATATTATAGAATCACAGAATCATAGAATTATCTGGGTTGGAAGAGACCTCCAAGATCATAGAGTCCAACCCTTAATCCAACACTATCATGATTACTAGATCATGGCACTAAGTGCCATGTCCAGTCTTATTTTAAAAACTTCCAGGGATGGTGAATTCACCACCTCTTTGGGCAGGCCATTCCAATGCCTGATTACTCGTTCTGTGAAGAACTTTTTTCTCATATGCAGCCTAAACCTTCCCTGGCAGAGTCTAAGCTCGTGCCCTCTTGTTCTGTTGCTGGTAGCCTGGGAGAAGAGTCTGACCCCCACCTGTCTACAACCTCCTTTCAGATAGTTGTAGAGAGCGATGAGGTCACCCCTGAGCCTCCCCTTCTTCAGGCTAAACAACCCCAGCTCCCTCAGCCTCTCTTCATAGGACTTGTGCTCGAGTCCCTTTACCAGTTTTGTTGGTCTTCTCTGGACCTGCTCCAGCACCTCAATATCTTTCTTGAACTGAGGGGCCCAGAACTGAACACAATACTCAAGGTGTGGCCTCACCAACACCGAGTACAGGGGAAGGATCACTTCCCTTGTCCTGCTGTCCACACTATTTGTGATACAGGCCAGGATGCCATTGGCCGCCTTGGCCACCTGGGCACACTGCTGGCTCATGGTTAGCCTCCTGTCAATCAGCACCCCCAGGTCCCTTTCCATCTGACTGCTCTCCAGCCACTCTGTCCCCAGCCTGTAGCATGGGGTTGTTGTGGCCAAAGTGCAGGACCCGGCACTTGGCCTTGTTGAACTTCATCCCATTGGACTCAGCCCATCTCTCCAGCCTATCAAGGTCCCTCTGCAGAGCCCTCCTGCCTTCTGGCAGGTTGACACTCCCTCCCAACTTGGTGTCATCCACAAATTTACTTATGATGGACTCAATCCCCTCATCTAAATCATCGATGAAGATGTTAAACAGAACTGGACCCAACACTGATCCCTGAGGGACACCACTGGTGACTGGCCACCAGCTGGATGCAGCCCCATACACCAGCACTCTCTGGGCCCAGCTATCCAGTCAGTTCTTAACCCAGCTGAGAGTGCACCTGTCCAAGCCATACACTGATCCCTGAGGGACACCACTGGTGACTGGCCACCAGCTGGATGCAGCCCCATTCACCAGCACTCTCTGGGCCCAGCTATCCAGTCAGTTCTTAACCCAGCTGAGAGTGCACCTGTCCAAGCCATGAGCTACCAGTTTATCTAACAGTATTTATACCCTGCATCACAAATAAAAAGATTTAGATTACCAGAAAAAAGTTTCCTTTGAAATAGGATTAAAATGAAGGAAATCCGATTGTCTTTGTTCTCCAGCTTCCTTATCAATACTCCTGCTCAATTTTACCATGCAATGTCTGACTAAAGGGACAAGCTACTTGGTAGCCAATTATTTTCTGGAACCTGACAGTTTCCACAAAATATTTGATATCAGCCATCCAGACTTGCTTCTACTCCTTCAGGTTTTTTACCTTTTATATAATTTTAGATCATCAAAGATATTTAGCAGGTGCTAAATAATCTTAATCTCTGCTTTTTAAAGCCTAACATAATTCTTTACAAGTTAAAAAAAATATAGGAAATGCAATCAGAGAGTAATCATTTAAACAGATTTCCCCCACGAGAATATTAAAATGAAAGAAGATTAGGTGTTTATTTTGATAAGGATAATTTTCAAGGCTTTAATCAATTATATATAATGTATTTTATCAGGGTTTAGTTCAACAACTGTAAAATACTGACATCTTCAGGTGGAAGAGCTATTGAAACACGGAAATAAAAGGACAGGCTGAATATAAAACATTCAAATTAGAAATAATCCTTGAAACAGGAGTTTTCCTTTTTAAATTTGGTTCTTTTCTCTTTGAATGAATTTTCTATGTATACATTCTCAAAATTTTAACATAGATACAAAAATGTCTGCAGCTACTCCAGTATTGGACTAATATTTCAAGTGGTTGTAAAGAGACAAGAGGGTTCTTCACAAAATATCCTAGAACGTGTCAATAAAATCAACAGCTCTTTATGAAAAGCTTTTTCGAAAAATTTATTTTTTATGGAAAAGCTAACATTTTCTCATCAATTTATAATCTTGGTACAACTGAGGTGTAGTTTCTGTGTAATTTCTTAACAATGCAAGTTGTAATTTCACTGAAATCCACAGGCATTTAGTTATGAGATTGTAGATTTTAGCCATACATGAAGATAAGTTTCAAGCACCAGTGCAGGTCCTTTAGCATCTAAACACTTGGACAGTCAGAATACAAAGTTAAGGAGAAAGGTTATTTGTGTGCTGAGACACTTTAGTTATTTGAATACAATTTAAAATTTTTACATAAACTGTAAAAAACAGGTTTATACAAGGAGGATAAACTATTATGTAAACACAAAAAACCCTTCAACGCCTATGAATTTCTTATCACGATAGTACTGTGCATTCTGACTCCCTGTTCCATGTACAGTACAAGCAAGGGACAATAAGACACGACTCCTCTGTAGAGGAATGAGAATATACTACTTTTGTTCTCTAGAGGTCCTTCATGAGTTGCAATTGCCTTAACTTTAAGTTTCTGTGAGAATTTATGCTGATGAACAGCAATAAGATCTGCAACTTCAAGCCTCTGTTTCCATAACATAAGACATCATCTCTCTTTCTGCATTCACCTGAACAATTGTTGTCACAATTGTGTTTTAATAAATAACCAATTCTAATAATATGGCAGCAATGTCTACCTCAGGTCATCACAGCTATGTCCCAAAGTAGCAACTATCACTAAGATATGAGGCAGTTTATTGAACTCCATTTAAACAGTGGAAGGTGCTTTCTGGTCCTGGTTCACAATTTCATTTTTGCCAAGTACAGCACAAAGCAGTATACTGGTATCAGCCTGACTGCATGACACTATTTGAGTAGCAAGGGCACCTACAGAAACCCCTGAGTGAAGGCTGTAATGCTGTTACATCTGAATGAATTTCAACACGAGAACCCAAGGATACATCCATCAAAGACAGAAGAAAAGAACGCAGTATAGAAATCTGTTCTCCTAATAAAGACTGCAGAGCAGGATACAGGAAATGCTATGAAGATAACAGCCTTTGTGCGTTATTATCTGATGACTGAAATAATTTGGTCAAATCAAATGAAATCCCTCTTTTTCCTTTTGTATTTCATATAATGTTCTCCTTTCATAATCATTGTAGCTTTATCTAACAGGCACTAATTTCTAAGATTTCTTATGATTTCCTTTCTTAGTTTCAGATATCAGTCAGTCGTTCTCCTTGTGCATGTTTGGGATGTATTGACCAACCTCATCTCAAGGTCACTGAACATCTATGCTGTATCAGAATTGATGATATAGAGACCATAGGAATTGATAGTAAACCACCTGCTTTGCTAGGACATTTTCCAACGAAACACAAGTATCTAGAAAAATATTGTCAGCACACTGCAGCATTGCTTGCACTAAATTGTTTGCAGCTGGTTTAACTTTCTTGGCCTTGTTGCAAACATTCTGTTCTTTACCATCAGTGGCTAACTAGAAATAAAAGGAACTGAATAATCATTATAAAGGAGATGCAAAACTTCACTGACTTAAATCTGCTCTTTTAAAGTTCATATATTTACAAGGAGATGGGGAGACAAAATAAAGATGGGAGAATGAGGTGTTCCTGAACTATGGAAGTGCAATAATAATTTAAAGTAACGTTTTTCACTCTAATTCTCTGGATTTGAAGTTCTAATCTTATAATCCTCAAAGCACCCTTCCTTCCTCATTGATAAATTTGCTTCATTCACAGCTGCATAGCCAGGAGTCCCTCTTCAGACCTCCAGGGCCTTGTTCTGACAAGTCAGAAGAGTTACTGTTCAGCAGTGTAACATTTCCACTCTGGAGGAATCATAAGGGATCTTTTCCCTGCCATCATCTTGAGAAACAGAAATCTTAGACCAATAAATTCTGCCTTGGTCAGCTGTCAGACTTCCCATATAGCCCTGCTTCTCAGGTGGTGGTGTAGACATTCCCTGGGTCTATGTTTGCTAACAGCTACGATAATTATAGCCTGTTGCTCTGCCCACAGGGGTAGCCTGACTTGATCATGCTGTCAATTACTTTATCCTTCTGTCTCATCTTTCCCACCTATGATGTGTCATGTTCCTACACAATTTCTAATTAGATGGGAGGTACTTGAAGGTGGGGACCACGTCTCTCTACATACAAGAGCCTGCACACTACGGTCTTGGTTCTGATTTTTGGACATCACTGCAATACGAATGATAACCAAGGCTTCTAAATAACCTACAAAACTTATCCTCCCTTTTAAAGAGAAATTAATGAAATGTTTACTGGATATCACATAACATTAGCATAAAGAGCTTTATTTTATTTTTTAAGTAGATAACTATCAGATTCTCATGATCTTTCACTTTCAAGAGATATATAGGATATTTAATGTAGGGCTGAAAAAGTGATAGAGTATTATTCATATAATGGAAACTATATCCAAACCTTGTTTCCTTTTCTATTTAATTACTAAATTAACCTTAATTTTTACACAAAAAGATTCTAGTTATGAGAATGATTACTGCAAGAGAGTTCAGTATAGTATAAATTACAGGTTCTGTGCCAAATGTCTTAAAGAACATTTCGATGTAAGGACTCCATTCTGCATTGCATCCTCACTGTGACCCTGCTAAGAAAGTATTAGTCCGGTTTAACTTTATTGACAGTTTTTCCCTCCCTATTCACATAAACCACCACCACAACATCAAATCAATTCCACAAAGGTCAGGATCATTTTAATATCATCCATTCATTATTTCCTTCTCTTTTTTTTCTATCAAGTTAACTTTCAAATAAATCAGGAAAATTAGCCTACATGGCTTTTTCTGAAGCTGTTGTGTTGAAAAGAGCATCAATGTATATTCATACAAAACTATGAATAGACAAATACAGCAAATATACATATAACATGAATATATGCAGTGTTGAGCCTGGAAAACTCATTCTGACTCTTCAGTATTAATGATAGCAATGATAGGTTGAATCATTAGTCCCTGCAAACACTGCAACCTTTGAGTGAGTGTTCAGTCTTCAACAAGGTTTGTTAAAGTGCTAAAAGTCAACACTTGCAGCATAGTTGTCAGATGAGGGAAGCTGAAAAGGAAGATGATGTGCTGAAATCACCATATGAAAATATACCTACAGTGCTGGGCTGGCTGTCTCTTAGAAATGTATTAACACAGAAAGCACATCTTCCTTGTCGATCAATTCGTGTATGCTTATTGGGTTGTCTAACTGAAACACTGCAAGTTTGAAAGGCCAGCCTCAGAAATGGGCACAAAGCAAGCTACCAGAATGTGTAAACTTTCATTCCATACCACTAACAATTACTGTTACAGTGCTCCAAAGCCTACAGTACTGAGTTCATAAGTTTTGGTGGTTTTTTTTCTAATAACAATGGTTACATTTCTCCTCTATTTCTGGAGAAAAGTGTAGCAGTTTTTGACAAGAAATTATTTTTAACATTAAGTTGTACAATGTAGAACAAGTTTTGCTTCACAAACCATTAATTCAGAACAATGGAAAACAAACTCCCAGTCTTCACTGACACAAGAACACATGGGTAAGGATTACAGATTACCAATGTGCAGAATATTTTCCAAGATTCAGTCTAAACAGGGGCAGACATAGTTGGGCATTGATTTTTAGCTCAAGAGCTGCTTAGTTGACAAGCTTAACAAAGTTCAAGACTGTCACCTACCCCAGCTTTAACATCTAGTTTGCATTTTGCATACCTTTTCCTAAAAGGAGAAAGCTTTTCAATAGCTCTGATGGGCTGGCAGAACAATATCCTGTACAATTTAAAAGTCTGCACAAAAATGTATGGTAAGGGAAATCACAGAATTTTCAAGAACATGAATATTCCATTTAGTCCATGGGGTACAGAACTCATCACTTGTCTAGAATTATATAATTATACCCATCGCTCCCCAGGTAATCTAGGAATAGCACATTTACACATTAAAAGAATACAAAAAGAAAGATTTTTATATTTGTATCTTCCATGGGAAAACAGTATGGACAGAAAGCAGCAAAGCTGTTAAATTAATATAATTTTAGTTATACCTGCAAAACCCATTTCTGAAGCTCTTATGATCTTAAAGCCATTTCTGAAGAATATGTGTGCATTTGAGACCACACGTACATACTCCCTCTATACAAAGTTGGAGTGGTAGATCATACTTAACCCTAACTTCTAAATGTTTGAGGTTTCTGTTCAAACCTGTTCCTAAATACTGCATGAACTGACGTGTGTTCAGCAATGTTACTAAAGATTAATATGATAGTCATCTATTATTCTTCCTTCAGAAAATACAAACAAGGAGAAAATAATAAGGAGATAAACAGATGAAAAGGAAAATAGTACAAAAAATAGCTTCCCATGTTTTCATGTTTTTTCGTTAGCAGTTTAGGATCTAATCTGCCTTCACAGTGCCAGCTTCAGGAATAGCGAATGACTATTCCCTGGGGTATAGCTGCAGGTCAAAGTTTTCCCTCCTACATAATAGTGCTTTAGGGATGGCTTATTATACATTTTGTAATGCTCATATCGATCATGTCACCATATTATCTCCTTTCACCATTCTCCCACACATACATAGATCAATCTTTATTCTTGGGCCAATGGAGATTTGTCCTTATTCTCACTCGTGCCACTTTCCGACACATTGCCTTCTGCTCTGACATCTGTAAATGTCAATCTTCTCTCTGATTACTTAGAAACATGCAACAGTTTGGGCTGAAAGGGATCAAAAAGCTCATCCAGTTCCACACCCTCTGCCATGGGCAGGGACACCTTCCACTAGACCAGGTTGCTCAAAGCCTCATCCAACCTGGTCTTGAACACCTCCAGGGAAACTTGTTGTTCTGCATCCCACTTTCCTGTACACCTGAGCACCCCCACAGAGCACATACAAGTTTCCGGTTCTTTCAGCAGCACTCTTCCTAAAGGAAAATCCAGGTCAAATAATCTTTGGAAGATCTCTTAGTCAATAACCTTGGAGGTATTTAAAAGACATGTAGAGGGAGTTGGTAGTGTTAAGTTTACACTTGGACTCGATCTTAAAGGTCTTTTCCAACCTAAACAATTCTGTCATTTGCTGCATTAAGTGTGCGCTCATTTGTTTAGGTGAGTTGTGACATGTTTGAGGAATGACATTCGTTTTCCTATGACATCATCTGGATTAGGGAATTTGGGAGGATTTGCAGATTTCGGATACTGGGTGCATAGTATCCTGATAGTATCCTGACATGTTGAAATCTGACCTCGTTACATAATCTGTGCTGTGACTTCTGTGCAAAACAAACAGCTCTCCAGACATGTAAGAAGAAACAGTACTCTTGGGCAAGTGTCTGATCTGAGTGACCTGGAAACCAGGGCGTAGTGGTTTTCCAGACAGTGCCCTGGTAAGTAAAGGATGATACACCCAAATCTCATCCAAAACCCACTAGTAACATTGTAGGTTGCAGCCAGAGAAAAAAAAAATTGAAAGCAGGAATACTGTTGCATCATCATTTTAATTCTTACTTGGATGTCTATCCTGGGTGACAGAGGGGTTGTTATTCAGCCACTCCCTACTTGAATGTAAAGTTATTGTTAGGCATTTTCAAAAGTATTTGCAGTGAAGTTGACTTTAATTGACTTTAGCACGCTAAATTACAAACTGTTCACCATAACCACAATGATGTTTTACTGCAACCTCTGTTTGCTCTCGTGTCAGTATACTTGTATTTATTTCCTTAACATGAATTTTAATATGGCATTTGCTATTAGAAGTTGCATCGTTTCTGTCATGAAGTAGCAAAGCCAGTTGATAATCTCACTGACCAGTGAGTAAGGCAATACTAAACATTTTTGATCAGAACCAATACCTGATTTCCATATTGTATTTGCCCCTAACAAAATTAATTTAGCAACGGAGCGCTCTTTGAACTCAGAACAAATCACTGCCAATTAAGCCTTGGTTCTTGTTTGAAAATGCCATAGGGGATCAGAATATGGGTAGTACAACAGAAGCCGCAATTTAGTATATGACATTGCTAGCTCCTTGTGTCACTCACTCTTCAGGGTCCCCAGATTGTGTGCTGAGGATCATCAAGTATTTTCCCTACTTCTTCCTACCTCTCCTCCATGCACTTTTCAAGGCACAGGCAATCTCAGTCAAGGGACATAAAGAATAAATTTGATAAGTGGGTTAATAAAAGAAAGAAGGGGACAGATGCCACCAGCCTCATACGACAACAGCTGAGGTGACAGCAAAGGTTATTTCCTGCAATATAGAAACTATGCAGCTGCAGAAACAACCTGCTCTGCCTCTCCACAGTAAAGTATGCAATAGGCAGGTGACCTAATCGATCCTTCAATTTGTTACAGGATTGGATCCATACAGACTGCCGGGGTAAGGGTTTTTCAGGGGACCTGGCTGGAACACCTATTTCTTTCCCTCCATTTTGCCTCTCTTGCTGTGCTTTTGACCACAAATTTTTGATTCTCCAGTCTTTAAGAAGCAACGGAATCTAATAAATGCATTATTAAATCACTCATTCAGAATATTTCCTACTGCTGAAAGAACAATTTATCACAAGGTACACACAATGGAGCAACATAGAACAATTAAGAAAAATAAAAACAAATCTTCAGATGACCATGTGGCCTACACACATATTTTCGAGTTCATTTGCTCTAGTCTGGGCATTGGCACTAAGTTGTTTTCCAGGACACCTACTCATTTTGTGAGGTAGTTGTTTAGTTCTACTAGACAAAGTCCACAATATGTAACATTTGCTTTACTAAACAGAAGAAATCTTTCATAAACAGTTACTACTGAATAGCATAGAGTCTTACTCCTACAGCTACACTCAATACTTTTTGTCTCCCTCTTTTTTATTATAAAGTTAAAACAAATGTCTTTAGCCTACTTGCTGCAGTGGGCAGCTGCTTCTCGCAACTAAAGCTACTAAAAGGCATTTAACTGCATTAAAGAATACTATCACAAATGCTTGTGATCAGTAGTTCAAGTCTGTCAAAATTCCAAACAGTATGGTCTTAAAAGAAACTACCAAGTTTTGAAAACACAATCACTCCCTTTATAATAGACAAACTGTTCCTAATTATGTGAGTTATCTTCAGTACAGACATTTTTTATTTTCTGGAAGAAAAAGCAGCAGTGGAGGTCTGCCTACATTCCTGTAAAAGCCCACTCTGACTGTCTGGGAGGGAATGTGTGCTGCTAAGACATTCTTTAGACTTCTGAGAGCCAGCATCATCTACAGCCTACTGCAAGAAACTGCAGAAGAATGACAAGCATCTAAGTAGAAGCCTGTGTATGGGTGCTCATACATGCATGCGTGTGTGTAGAAATGCAAATGCTGTCAGCCTGAAGTTAGAGATCCTTGATGGATCTCCCCAAATACTCAGGACTGATTGTTTTTACTTTGGGATAGAATTATACGCACTGTGGAAGCAGAAATATAGCAATATGGATAGATCCTCTACCTCCACAATGGGCTGGTTATGGCCTCAAATAGATTATGAGAGCCTGAATTTAGAGACTATCACTTTCTGAGTGCCTGTACCTTCTTAGGGCAAGGATGATTTCTACCCTTTTCCGCAAAAGGCATTTACTTTGATAATGATATTGTTGAGACCGCTAATCAATTTAGAACAGTGATGTAACAAGAAGGAACTGCTTTAAGCTGAAAAAGGGGAGATTTAGATGAGATATTGAGAAAAAAAGTTTTCCTGTGAGGGTGGTGAGGCCCTTGCAGAGGTTGCCCAGAAAAGTCATTGAAGCCCCATCCGTGGAGGTGTTCAAGGCCAGACTGGATGGGCCTTTGAGCAGCCTGATCCAGTGGGAGGTGTCCTTGCCTGTGGCAGGGCAGTTGGAACTGGATGTGCTTTAAGGTCCCAGCCCAAATCATTCTATGATTCTGTGGCAACCCAACAAGCTCTGCATAACTGAACATGCCATGGGACCTTAAGCTGTTTTTAACATATACCCAGCACGGGCAATTCATGTCATTTCACGTTAAATGCAAGCATTGGTTTGTGCTCAAGGAAATGGCTTCTACAGAAAGAGGACAGTGGTGCAATGTGAATGCCAGAGAGTTTTGTCTTTTCCTCAGGAACATTACTTCATTTTGAAATGAGATTCTAAAGTCACAATAAGCCTTCTTTAATATGCATGGAAGCAGTTAACACACAAACAGGAAGAAAATCCATTCTTCCTCACAAGCACTTAATTTATCACCCAATTCGATCTGCATACTCTTGACAAGTCTGTGCTTATGCACAGGTTATCTTACTGATAAACACTCAGTAAAAGAGAAAAAGAAGTGCTATCAGTTTTCAGAGCATAAAGGGTCATCTTAGTACTGTGGCTGTTCAGTGAACCAAGTAAATGAACCCCCCTAAAGCAAGAGGAAGGGAGACTGATTTCAGCAAACTTGTGTCAAAAGCTTAGGAAACCTCTTGGCACAGCAGACTTGACAGTTGCAAGTGACAATATCTGATCCACACAGGGCTTCAGGTTTATCATATTTTTTCAGTACAACTCCCCTGCTCCCTCTGCTTTTTGGCTAACTGCTTAGATACGTGTGAATCCCCAAACTCGTCACAAGTGTTGTCAGTAGTTAATGAGCTGAGAGGAAAAGAATTTGCAACAAATTGGTTTGCTAAACACAACACCTTGTTCATGACCTAACACAGCTCTAAAAGGTTCAGTCTGAGAATACAATGCTAGGATATTGAAAATTGACCTGCATTCTTTGGTGTAAGCATATGAATATGATTTAGCTGCAGCTTCACCAACTGATTTCTAAGTGTTTATTCCTCCCTTTTCAATGTGCTCCCCTCCACATTAGCTGTGACATACAATTTAGAGTTTCCTAACCATAAATCTTGGCACTGTACTGTCAATTTTGTAAAACCTCAGAAAACAAGACCTGCTGTCCTGGAAAAGTAAGAAGGACTTCAAGCTGAGTGATGAATAAGTTCATGATGAAGTACACCCTCCCTATAAATGTCTTAAGAATACGCCCTGCTCCAGCCATACAACCTGTGGCTTGTATTTCTGCAAAACAGTTCAAGCAGTTAACAACCCAAAGATTAATCTTTTTATTTTTAGTCAGTACTGGTTAGGGCTTAAGTGTCCCACAATAAATAAAAAAGTAAATAAATGACACACAAGCCCTAAATACATTATGTCCAACTCATTTTCAATACTACATCTTCCTGTGTCTAAGGGCTTTTCATCATCTTTTCAGTGTATGTGGTAACTAAAGAATCACCCCAAAAATATTTGATTTTAAATTGCCTTGTACTTTTAAAAATCTTTAATTCTTTAAGTCATCTCAAACTGGGTCATTACTTAAGACAAATAATATCTTTCAACCTCAGCAATCTCATGGAGGATGGCATTCCCAACCATCTTGAGAATGCAGATTTGTCTCAGACTTCTTGCTCAGCCTGGGAGGAAGAGGAGAGCCAAACCTTAGAAGTCACACATCTCCTTTCCTTACTTTTTGGTATGGAAGCGTTTTGTTTTACTTCAGTCCTGAACTCAGCCCAGTGGTTTTGCCATGCATATGTAACAGCCAGCTCTTTCCTCTCTGCAGGGATGTGGAGTATAAGGACAGGGTATATATGGCATAGAAAGAACAGACTGTAATGGTTTGGCTGTGAGTGAAAAGCTGTGCCTTCACAGCACTAAATCTCTGTAACAGTCTAAGCAACAAGGCCGATGCAGTATCAGTGACACGTGCCAGAGCTCTGATCTCCTAGTTTTCCTCCAGATACACAGTGCATAGAAGGTCAATCACTGCAGGGCAGCAGAAAAAGATGTATTCAAGTCTTATCCCCATTCCAGATTTGGGAACACGTACAGATGTCAATACTGGAATGTGACTTCCCGCCTTACAATAGGCGTAGATCTGCATGGAGGTGCATGACTAAGAACTGTCAACTCCTTTTCGATTTATCTCACCATGATATCAATGAGGGTAGCAACTGCAAGACTGTAACACAGTGTTTGATTACAATCAAGTCTAAACACCGATGTTGTACAGCAACAGCTGCCACTGTTAATTCACCTAGGCAGATCAGAGAACACACATTACTGGAACACCTGCCAAAGACAGCATCACCTGAAGTATCTGACTATGGCACTACACACTTAATGATACGCTGTAGCTCAATAAGCACATGGCTTAATCAGGATCTGTGTTGCCTAATACCAAATAAAGCTGTGCCTTGTAAAAAAATCCAGTTATCCCATCCCTAGCTGCAAGGTTCTCAAACATACAACATCAAGCATGTCAGCTTGGATGAAGAATTATAAATAGAAGAACTGCAATTTGGCTGTTTTTAAATGAAAAGCACCAATTAGTTTTCCCCACCATCACATACCCCCAGCAACAGCCCTCACAGACAGCTCAAACTAAAGTTCAGGCAAGCTCAGCTGTGCATGAATTCTGTGCCCTGTCTTCTTCCTCAAGGCACTGCTCAGCTGAGATCAAGTAGGCCTATCCTAACCAATGATTATTTTAGCTCTAGTGCATTGCACAATCCTAGCTTTGCCCCTCCCATTTTCCCAAGACAACTCCTTTCCTTTGCTGCAGTCCCGTGGAGGATTGCCTGGCATCTCTCCTCTGACTCCCTTTCTCACAGTTTTGATTCTCTGCCTAATGGCGTCCATCCTTATTTTCAATCCTTGTGCAGCAACAGGAAAAAGAACACAGGATCAAGCTGGTGTGATATGGTTTTCTTTGCTTCTCCAATATGCCCTTTTCCCAAGTCTTCAGCAGTCCCTTCGACATCTGATTTCCTCCTACCTCAGCACTGTTAAATATTACAGTATTCTCTCAAACATTCTCACTCCCAGAGAACCTATTTTGGTCACTGAAAACTGCTAATTAGATCATTAGAATAAGCAAATTTTAATTGTATTACATTACTAGGGTAAGTTAGCAGTAAAGGCTCCATAATATCCACAACACCCTTTCCTCTCACAAAGGGTGGACTGTGCTAGCGCTCGACTGCGTCTGACTTCAATCAGCAGCTCTGCAGTAGTGCTTATGTTTCAGAGATCTCTCTTGCTGATACACAAGAAGTAGTCACAGATTTGCATAATGTATTCCATCAAGTTCAACTGCATACAATAGTGTAACAGAATACAATGTTGGGTAGTAATACAGGGAGACAAAAGACAGCCACACACCACTCAGATGAACAATTCCATTTATTTTGGTAGCTAAAAAAAGAATTGTATATCTATGTTTTCTGGTGATGACTTAATAAAGCTAACAATCTGAGTAACAATTTAATTGTGCAATAAGGGATAAGTACACATGTAGAATCTGAATAAAATCCATGTGTCTCAAATGCTTTTGAAGGTCAGGTTGATGCAAGTGGTTTTGTAACTCTGAGACACAAAATACAGGGCATGTTTAGGGATGACAGCAATCCTTCAGTGCTGTAGGTGTACAAAATACTTAACAGAAGAGGAAGGAATTAGAGAGATTTCCAAGATTTAGTACACAAAAAGCTCAGTTTGGCTCTGCAACACAGTTCTAACAAACACAGTTTTTATTGAGTTATGTGGTTGATTGAGGAACACAAAGTTGTCTGCATTTGTTCTTGCTTTGTGACACTGCAGCTAAGTTGCCTGAGCCAAAAAAAAGACACTTTGCCCCGTGCAATCAGCCTGTTCAGGATACAGTTGGTCCAGCTTTGCCTTATCCTGATGGCAGGATAAGCTTACTAGTGAAACAGATTGAGCTTCCAGGCTGGAGCTCACTTGTATCTTGACATGCAAGACCAGCCTTTGTTCCTCTGCCAACTGATGTACACGTGCCTTGTGTGATCTCCATCCATTGCCACACTATTCTGTATTTCAAATTTCATTCTCATTTTCTCTTAAATGGCTTGCAGCATCACTTATTGGACAGAATTCTTAACCTAATTTTTATTTCTTCCCACCCATTATTCTTGAGTCAGGAGGAGAAAAAGGTACAGCATAACCCTACATATAGCACAAGCTACAGAATCTCAGACAGCAAACTCTGTAGTTCAAACTTATCTCACAGATTGACATAAACTGCAGATTCCAAAGATAAGATAAAGATCTATCCACATGCTATTTCAGTGGTAGAATTCAAGTGCAGTTAAAACACAACACTGCATTTATACTTGGAATTTCTAATATTATGAATAGATTATTCATACTGGTTTATCTTTTTTTCTGTCTGAAGAAACCACATTGGAATATGACTCGTACTTTCACAGCAAGTTTTTGGAGGATACTTTGAGAAAGATGAACATGTTCTAAGCTTCTGTTTTACATAAAGACTTTGGAACAGAAAGACAACATTCTAATTCCTACCTATAAAAAAAAAGCTAGTTAATTGCCTCTAGACATAATCTTCAACTTTGTATATTTAATAATTTTACTTGTTACTTGATAGTTGGGATTTGGAACACCACACAGCCCACAGATCATAGAGAACAGTATCAGAAGTAGTGGGCAGGACAGGTAGAAGACCAGTCCCTAAACGTCACCCATTATGATGGGACATATCCTATAAACAAAATTTTCCTTAGAAAAACCTCATGAGATGTTATCTTACCTCAGAAAAGATGGCAAATCCCTGTTACACACCCACTCAATTTCCTTTTCATTTCTGCATTTGGAAAAGGGAGGTTTTGGCTCTAGGTTCTCAACACTAATTGTGCCAAAGCATCAGTAAGAAAGTGAATTACACTGAGAATAACAGGGGGAGATCTCAGAGCATTCAAGTTTAAAAGTTAAAGGAATGTTCACATCACAAAGTTAAAGATTATTTCTAGAGCACTGAAGTTAGTTTTGCTCCCTTGTACACATATTGTACAGACCAGTTTTTGGTTACAGGCAAAACCCAATTCCTGAGGTTCTCAGTCCCAGAAACAGTCACTGCCACAATGATCTCTACCTACTAAGAAATTAAATTGCAGGGAAGAGTTTCTTAATGACTGCAGTCCTAGGCTGTGGTATACATAGTACACAACCCTTAGCAGAATTTAGCCTCCAAACTCTTTACGGGCTTCATAAAGACTTGTCAGATCTGCCATACTTCTGAAATAAGTATTTTCCAATAAGTAACTCATCTATCAAACACCAAATGCCTACTTCTCAAAATATAGGCGGTAAAGCTTTATTGATCCTTAATTTTTTCTTCACCAGTGTCAAAGAAGCAGATTTTTACTGATCTCTTTTCAACTGGCCTACATACCATAGCCAAAATAACACCATTAGCCAAGGCAGGCAACATTGAAAATTTCAGATCAAGCTGTTGAAGAAATCCTAAAATCCTCTCTTGCAGCACATTGTAGTATGCAAAGCACCAAGCAGTTGTAACAATAGATGGCACTATCACTTTTTTCTCTAATTAATAATTATGATCCATGCATATTTATGACTACACTATGCAGCACAAAAATATCTAGATTTTGCATACATTTAGCATTTTTTTCTTGCTACACAGAGCAACTGTACCATCTTCAATATAGGATTACATAGACTTTACTTAAATGTAGCTTAATAGAAGGAAAATTAATTTTATGAAATAAAATTAACTTTTTTGAAAGGAAATCTGCACCGAACATTATAAACCAGAATTGGACAGAAAACACAACAAGCCACATCTTCCAGTATTTAAATGAGGCCTACAGGAAAAATGGGGAGGGGCTCTTCACCCTGTCCCTGCAGTACCTGATAAAGGGAAACAGTTTTAGCTGAAAGAGGGAAGATTAAGATTAGATATTAGGAAGAAACACTGCCCTGTGAGGGTGGTGAGGCAGTGTCACAGGTTGCCCAGAGAAGTTGTGGATGTTCCATCCCTGGAGGTGTTCAAGGCCAGGCTGGATAAGGCCTTGAGCAACCTGATCCAGTGGGAGGTGTCCCGGCCCATGGCAGGGGGGTTGGAACTGGATGGACTTTAAAGTCTCTTGTGACCCAAACCATTCTATGATTTTCAGCAGCAAAACACACAGAAGGCAGAGGTAGTTAGAACACTTAATGTCTGACTGCTATTGAACTGAAAAGGAGCTTGTCTTAAGTTTCAGCACTCACCTAAGTGATTAAGCAACCCTCCTGGCACATATCCAAACTGAGGGAGAAATCACCAGATTTAAGTTGAAGGGTTGTGCCTCTCCTCATTCAAGACTCACATTTCCTGTTCTACAGAGAGTAACACCCAGGAGTGCATTCCTCTGTGCTGAAGTTATAGATAGAAGTTGGCAATGTTCTGGTGAACATGTCTAAAAATATAAATTTAACAGATGTATTAAAGAAGTATGAAAGAATTGCAAGTTGCAAAAGTTTTTAGGAAATAAACTACCAAGCACTGCAATGCACCTCCTGGTGGTAGGACAGAATGGGATGGTATAAAATAGATCAAATATGTATAACAGGTTTGCAGTGGGTATTATGACACCAGTGCCACTAGTTAAAGAGATGCCACTCAATGTTTGATTTCAGATCAAATTTATAACATTAATCCAGATTTCCAGAATACCCTGGATCGCATTTCATTTTCCATTGGTCTTTTAGGAAAAAAAATAACTGCACACTCATCCCCTGATACTACTGCCTTGATACTCTCAGTTTTGCCTGATGCTGTTTCACAGAATAGTTTGTGTTCCTCCTACTTGTGCATTTTTAATGACACCTGATGTATCCTATCACTGTTTTTCTCCCCCAAAAAGTAGGATTGTGTGTTAATTTGAAAAAAAAAACCAAACCAAAACAAGTGTCATCAGGATATACCCACTTTCAAGCATTTCTTTCTAAATTATTCTAAGATGTACTGAATAATTCTACTAAACTATAGCTCTATCATTGTACATTTTATCTCCTGAGGCACATTGCATTTTATGAACAAGTTGGCAAGTCTGAAAGGAGACCATACCCCAACAGCACAAACATTCTTTGAAACCACTGATGAGACACCTTACAGTGAAGAAAGCAATGCTTGTTATGAAGTCTCAGGTTCACAGACATATTTAGCTTTACAGTTCCTAGGGAAGTACCTGTAGCTGCTCTTTCAACCAGTTCACTATTCCTTTATAAGTAAACTGACCAGCCTTTTTCTGTTTCAGGCTCTCTGCTGCTTCAGGATCATTCCAACTAGCTGTTGTCTGCCCTGTGCTGGAAGCCAAAAATAATTTTGCCTACCTAATCAAGCCACCCCTCTTCTCCTGTTCTTCTCATTCCATCCTGAAAACTACTCCCAGACTTGGCTGCTCTCACTGGAGCCCTGCCAGTTCAATCCCAGGCACAGAGGACTCTCTGTATGCAGGTATTTCCAAGGTAGTGTTCAGCAGACAAAAAAAGAGGTGCCCCTAAGCTGCTTCTAATGACGAGCCAATGAAAGGAGCTCTAAGAGGCAAAGGTCAAGATGTTAGGAGGATCCCTGCCATCATTTAGTTTTACAAACAGTGCCATCACGGAGCACAAGAAAATGCAAGGGTCAGTTATTCACACAGCTGTCAAGGTAAGAGCAAAAATCCTATTACAAAATCCTTTAGTGCCATTGTGTCTAAACAGAAGATTTCAACAGGGCTTCAATCGCGATATTTCCATGGTGTCACAAACTGTTGGGATGGAAGGTCAGCAGCCAGCTTGGAAACACTGCTACAGGAAGGTGTGCCAGTTAGTATTCTGTGCTCTACTTACAATTACATGGAGAAAGGAGTTAGAAATATTTTACCCTTTTGTTTAAATAGTCTGCCTGCTGCCAGACTGTATGGATCAAAGAGACTGTCTCCTTACCATCTAACCAGCCTCCTCCTCGTTACTGCACTCAAAATGGGTTCTGGAGACTCGCGGCTTGAAAATTCATTTTCCTGCTCTATGAAAACAAATGCCATCAGCTATCTTTAATATCTCTAGACACTTTCATTCTTTAAGATGAATTTTGTTCATTTCTCCTGTGGTCTTGCCTCTTCAAACCCTTTCCCTAATACTGGTGTTACGAAGATGGCAGGAATTAAATACATCACACGACACACTTCTATAGCATTATCCAGTGCAGAACAGTACTAGGAAATCTGCTTTCATTTACAGTCTCATCTTCAACTAAATTTGACAGGATTAATAAAAATATAACCCAGTAAGAAAGAAAGAACCAGCCAGGACAGCTGAATGAATCTTCATCCCTAAATTACACCAGTTGGGGTTACTCAATTTCTAAGCCACTGACACTAAAGAAACCACAAAAAGCACAGCCTTTCTTGAAAATTACTCTACAAACAGAACTAAAAAGTCACTATCTTCTTGATTCTTCTTTTTCAGATATCAAGAGTTCCATAAAATCACAGCACCATGCCTACTTGCTGCAATTTCAAGTGTGCAGGCTTTGTCTGCATTCATAGCTAGAAAAAACTATCAGTTGTATGTCTTCACCTTGTTCCAAATATTTTTTCAAAAGTAACCTAGACAAAATGCAACACAATGAACCATGGGAGACTAGCAGCTGAATGACCAAATCCAAAGTCTTACTGCACCCCACTGCAGAGAAAAAGAAAATAATACCCCGCAACCATAGAGCCACATAGGAAAACACTGGTCTGTCACATTGGCTTAGAGATCTGAGAGGTGTAGAGGATGCACAGAAGCATGTGGTTACATAACAAAAGAAAAGTCTCAAGGCAAGGTAACAAAATAGCAGGGATAATTTTCCATTTAATCTCATAGTTCTGCAACAAAAAATAATCCAGATTACTCATTATTCAAACTCAGATACGGTGCAAGATAAAGCATTGTCCAGTATTTAAGAAAGTAAACTGTAGTTATTGGCTGGGAAACGTAAAAGCTGTGGTACCATAAGAGAGTAGAACAGCAACTGTAGAAATCAGCATTTCATTTGTTCCACTGGATCATTTTATGATAGAAATGAGACTTCAGTCAAGGCAACCAGACATACTGCATTTGCAACTTAGAAGTCATTAGCAATATCATACAGTACATTGAAATTAATAATTTTAGTTCACAGTTTCCTCTACTTCTCATACACACACAGGAAAAAGCACATATGAAAGCATTACACGTTTAAGTAACTCATAATGCATGTGACTGATGCCTAGAACAAGTAACTCTTCTCATTCTTGCATCCAGTTCACCAACTGAATTCTGATTTATAGACTGAATCCTGTTAGAAAAAGAGGGTAGCAAATAAAAATACATGCTGTCATAGGAAAAAGAAAGTTACCCAAGTGCCTTACTGCTCACACCAGAGGGGACATACTAACTCCACTAGAGATATGCTGACTGCCCCACATAATGGGAAGGTTCAAATTACTTCAAACTGTTCAGGTAAATAATGCCAATATATTAAGTCTCTTTTAGTGACAGTAATTCTATGGATTCCCCAATTAAAGGATTAAAGGATAGCAATAAAGAAGATGACTCTTACGGAGATGACTTCTTGTCAACACTTAACTAATGAGAATGCTTAGCGTGAGAAACCAGCACAAAAATAATATTGATCTGCAGTATTAGAATCATAGAATGTCCTGAGTTGGAAAGGACCCACCAGGATCATCAAGTCCAACTCTGTTTCTGCACAGGGTAATGCCAACATTCACACCATGTGGCTGCGGGTGTTTTCCAAATGCTTCCTGAACATTGTCGGGCTTTGTGCTGTGACTGCTTCCCTGGGGAGCTGTTCTGGTGCTCCACCACCCTCTGGATGAAAAGCCTTTTCCCAATATCGAACCTAACCCTCCCCAGCACATCTTCCTGCTGTTCCCTCAGGTCCTGTCATTGGTCGCTACTGAGAAGAGAGCTCAGCACCAGCTATTCCCTATCCTCGTGAGGAAGCTGTAGACTGTGATGAGGTTTCCCCTCAGCCTCCTCTTCCCTGGCCTGAACAGACTAAGGGACTTCAGCCTCTCCTCGTACAGCTTCTCCTCTAAACCCTTCACCAACAGGCATCTTGCTGATGTATAGCAGGGACCACTGCATATAAGATATGTCACTATTGAGATTAGAAATAAATATAAAAAGAAGCAAACTGGTAAATCCAACTTTAAGCAGCAATGAAGCCTCCTTCCTTCTGACACATAGTATTGGTTTCAAACACACAATAGACAGATCATATAATGATGCAAGAATGTCACTGTTACTTATCATTCAGCAATACCCACTTAGTGGCAACTGTTACAGTACTTGATAACTATCGCCTATTAAAAGACAGATAATAATTATTTACAAATCAAGTTGCACCCAATTTTGCTCTACTGCATATGGAACATTCACTGCCCATCACTCAGGAATTGTGCAAATCAAGTGTTTACCTGCCAAACTTGCATTCCCTGTTTTCAGGGAAGACGCCACACAGCAGTGTTACCTCTCATTAGATTGCAAAACATTAATCCTAGGATTGCCTTTCACCTATAAGAAGGTGCATTCATAAAAGGTTTTCCTAGTTTCTCCTGTTTTCTTCCTGCATTTAAGCTTGCATTTGTAATTTGGGATTTACAGTAAGTTGTGAATGAAGCGTCTTTCAACTAAAATCAGCTGGAAAATACATGTAGATGAAATTCAGTGAATGGGCTTGGACCAGACAGGGATGCCGTCATGCTTTTATTTGCAATCACCAATGACATCAGAACTGGACTGTGTATTTCTGCAGTTGCAGTAAGGAAAGGACTTGCACGTACATAGGTTTAAATTTTATATACAATACACAAAACAGAGCACAAGCCTTTAAACATAATGATGCAACCAGAGAAGGAATGGCCTCATCAACATAAAAAAATTAAGTTTCAAATGGAAGATGAAAAGATGAAAGAAGAAAACAATGCTGTATCACTTCTTATTAAATCTGTGTTGTTCCTATTAGCTGGAGGATTTGGATGCTTTGTCCTATTTTAATCCTCAGGCTATTGTCTTCCAAAAGCACTTGAATTAATACTGAAGGACTTAGGTATCATTCTGGAGAGCGTAGCTGCTTGCAGTGAGGTAGCCCCGAGATCTTGATTCTGTTGATTCAGTGCCTCCTCAGATCAGATGAATGATAGGAAATTCACCCGTCATCATCTTTGCAACTTCACCTTTATTGCATACTCCAATGCAATAAAGCAAGGAGGTCAACAGTGTCTTAGTGGAAACCCATCAATGGCCTCTATCATCACCACCAAGAGTACAAACCAGCACAGGATATACCTTTTAATGAGCTATAAAATTTCTCATACCCACCCAGATACATGCATTTTGCCTTTGAAATACAACTGGAAGGGAACATACTTCCTGACATCCAGCTGCTTTATTATTTAGATGACCCAGACTGTATCTTTAAACATATTTGCTCAGCTGAGCTCTGAACTGACTTCTTTGGGGAAAAAGAATTATGATGAGCATTAAGACTGATTAGAAGACTTCTCCTTTCATTTCTGAATTCGGAGAAGTCCTGCAATGTTAAGAAAAACTGGTCAGAAAGATCAAAGGAGAAGGGAATGCAATTAGCAGATTGGCAATTATCCCTCTTCAAAAGACACAGTTTTGCAGCTTTTGTTGATAAGAACAAACTATTACTATATTTTAAGGGGCTTTTAGCAAACTATTGTAAATCACAGGGGCATCTGAGCCTTGTGAAAAATGTGTTCTTATCTTAAAATCTGAATTACTGAAGTATATGCCCATTATGGTGAGGGAAGACACTCAACATTCTAATTAACAGAGATAAAGAAAAAAACATAAAAGAGCAGTGTAGACTGTATAGAGGAAAAAGTTTGGGAAGTTGATATTTAGAAAAAGGACAGCCTAGATATTAAAGTCATGGAAGCCCCATCCAAGGAAGTGGGTTGGATGAGGCTTTGAGCAACCTGATCCAGTGGGAGGTGTCCCTACCCACAGCAGGGGGCCTGGAACTGGATGATCTTTAAGGTCTCTTCCAAACCAAACCATTCTGTGATTCTTTGATGAACTGCTACTTTTTATTGAAGCCCAAGAAAACAGTAAACTCCACACCCAGTAGAATCTCCCTGGCAGTACAGATAAATACGTTTCATCTTGAAGGTCCTACTCGTGACTGAAGATACAAAAGGCTACGAGTCAGACAAGAAAAGCTTACCTGATTTTACAGATTCTGTAAAGCAGAAGAAGCCTCACAGTCATTATTTAAAGGGACAAGAGACTGCTGGGATATGCACTGACTAATCATAGGTATTAGAGAGCGACAAACAGATACACTACCAGAAACACTCAGTGAATCATCTTGTCTGAGACACGAATCACCAAACTCTAGACAATGTTTACTCAGTTGTAAAGCAAACCAGGGTACCCTAAGTAGGAAGTTTTATGTGGATGCACGAAATGTGATGGCATGTAACCAGGAACAGGATATTAAAGTTATTGCTTGTGTTCTTGCTGAGATTTCTCCTCCATACTGTTATATGAATAATGATACCACAGCCAAGAGGCAGGCTTGGGTGAGTTTTGGTTTATCCTCAAGGGATACAAGAATGTCTTCAGCCAAACTAAAATTCAGCTGATTCGGTAAGAAAAAATATGCAAATTGAAACAGAAATTCAACTACCACTTACTAGCTAAATGCTTTATCTCAACGTTTATGCAAGGAAATTAAGTCCCTAGTTATCTTACTGAAGTTTGCCTCCAAAAGGGGACTTGATCATAATAATAACGGAAAATGGGTGAAACTGCTGCATTTTCATTATGCAAGACTGGAAAAGGCAACACTGAAGTTGGATGAGACTGGATTTTGCAATCTCAGGCACTTAAAATATCACATATTACAGAAGACTTCTGGTTTTCAGTTAAACACAACTACATTTTGAAATAGAAGAACAGACAGAGTTTATAATGCTAGCTGGGATATAAAAAAAGGTATTATTTGGTACGTTATAGTACTGAGTACTGAAAGTGTTTGCAACACAAATCTATAGCTAATGGATGTCGGCTGGTAATTTCCAGAATACTGAATTCTTCTACACCTAAACCTCTAAAGCAGACTACAAGGGATGTGGGAGATGCACTGCAAGAGTTTCATCCAAAGCTTCTCAAACCAAACCTCAAAACAACAACAAAAAAAACCCCTACCCCTAAACCAATACAAAAATCTATAATAAAAAAACACATAAAACACAAACCCCCCATCTAAACAACAAGAAAATTCCCATGGTTTCAGTCAAATTTCTCTTTTATTCAGCAAGTTGTTACTCAGGGAGTCGTACGTCCTCTTTTATTTTCATTGACTTTTAATGTACCACGAGGAAGGTAGCTTTTCAGTCTGGTCTCCATGGTGCAGTGACTTGACAAAAAGCACTGCTGTACCCAGAAGGATCACAGATTTAGATTTAACAATCTGTCCTCAGCTATCTGTGTAATGCAAAGAGAAGTGTCAATATGAAACCGGTTCAGTTCATACCTGACTACTGAGGGACAGGTATGGAGCCAGTGCTAAATTTTTGGACAATGATTAAGGGTTGACTTATAAAAATGGAAAGGCAGAACTAACAGGGGACACATAATTTGATGTCTTCACCTTAGGAATGGCCACCACCCTTTGCAGCAAGGTTATTATGTCCAGGGGTGGGAACTGACCCACTCATCAGTGTCTGAGACTGACACTGACTACTGAAACTTACTCCACCTTGACATGGTGGCTTTAAAGATCATAGCCTGGTCCATCACTTTGGTGCTCTTTGCTCTCATTGTCTAAGTTATCACAGTTCTGCCCAAAATAATCTGATGTGTAGATGGCTAAATATCTTTAACTTTTTTAGAAAGCCAGGTTCATTTTAGACAAACGATATATCTTGTCACCAAATAACATCATGTAACATGTTTCCAGCAACACTTAAAAGAGAAGCATGCATAAACATAAACCAAGGACTGATCCAACTTGGGACTATGAACTCCCAACTTGAGTACCTTGTCTCATACCACTGACAGCAAAAAACTTGACATTCTGAGGAGTCTGATCATTAAATGCGGTACCTGTAACATGAACACAAATCACTCCTTCACCAAACAGTAACAACCTCAACCACAAAAGCACAGCTTTACATGAAGAACAGTAGCATTGCATTGTCTTGAAGTATTAATATTAGCATAGCTGAAACAGTACCCAGGATTTCCACTTTAGGGAGATTTACAAGATCACCTTCCTTTCAGTTAAGTGGGTTTCCCAATGATTATCAGTATTACTTGGGCAGTTTTGCTATGGGTGCTTGCGAGGGAATGATTAATTGGAAGTTAATTTTGGCTGTTTTAAAGAGAGACAGGAAATAACTGTTTTCTCTCTCAGGGACAGACACAGGATTATTGGTGAAAAGCCTTCTCCATATCCACTTCGCTGTATAAAGTCCCTATCCGACAGAAGTCCCCAGATGCCTATTCTGCTTCCCTTCCCCAACCCATATCATTAACAAAACCAGTAACTAAGAGATGACATTATGGTTGATTTGCAAGTTTTTTGATAGCTGAAGATTTTCAGCTATTTCTCTCAGCAGCTAGAGAAGAAAACTTCTGTAACTGCCTCATGGAGACAAGTGAAGCAGGGCTGATCAGGGCACTGGAGGACATCCCAAATGACTGGTCAGCCTCAGGAAGTCTTGTGCTTCGACATTTTACAGTAAATCACTGCCACAGGACCTCCAAAGACAGACAAAAATATTTTTCAGCTTTTGGGCTCGTAATCACTGCTGCTTGGAAAGAACAATATTTGGATGGGATCTATCTCTTTTGCTTCCTTCTGCCATTTAAAAGTGCTAAGCCTTCTCTTAGAAAGCAATTGTAGGCAGTACCTGAATACAGATGGACCAGCAATAAGCTCTAAACTCACCACAGTGCTCAAATCTGTCAGGATAAGAATTTTAAAGAACAAGAACGTGGTTCAAGAAATACATTGAAAAGCAGAGAGACCACTCTTGTCATGACAAGCACCAAATAAGTCCAGTTTTTGTACTCAGCTACCCAAGAGGAAGTGTATTTGACATGGGAAACCTAACCATAAATATATTTATGGACAATTGGGCAACATGCCATTAATGCAGTTTCCATTCAAGTGTTATCATCCAGTTATGAGTGAATTTAGAACAATGCAGGGTTTGGAGGCCCACACTAGGAGAACGGCCTGGATATGAAAGCTCAAATAGGCAATAAAAAATTTAGTATCCCACTTAAATTGTAGGGCCTGCACACCTACAGGATCCATATAATTTGCATCTGTTGCTGATAGTGGTCTTTTCAGTTTAGGTATCTAGTTTAAGGATCAGTAGACAATTAACAATTGATAACCAGCTCAAATAGCTCACTTGATATCTCTCTCTCTGAGGCACACTCCCACACTGTCAGTGTCTCAGTTCACTCTCTCAGCTACACTGAACAATAACTCTAAATCAAAACAGAGGCAGCTGCACTAACAACATCGATAAGAAAAAGGCTTCAGTACTACCTTAAAAAAAATAAATCCACATTTATTGGCTACATTGAAGTCTTCTAACATGTTCTTAGAAAGAAAACATTAGACATAGATAGTAGTGTCCCACAATGCTTGTGAATTGCTGCTTAAGTGGATTTTAATAATTGAGAATGGAAAATTTTATCATTGTGCTCTAGAATCCTGTCAGGATGAACATTGGGGAGCTGAAATTTCCTTTACTTTAGCATTTTATTCTCATTTCAGTAGGATTAGAGCGTGTTCTGGCCCTTTGGTTTCTCCTGATTACATTATTTAAACTACCTAACAGGCCTTTTAATTTTTTTCAATAGTAATATACATGGTAAGAAGCAACTTCTTTAAAAAAAAAAAAGACTGGCTGGCTGCTACATAAATTGCATTGAGCACAAATAAAAAGGCAATATACGCATCAGTCAGAGTCACAGCCCAGGAAACTGTGGACTGCACAGTGTTTCAAGCAGCCTGAAGGTCATGGCATCTGCTACCCATACCACTCTCTCGATGCAGATTACATCTGTGTAACCTCAGCATCGTGTTTCTGGAGAAAAAGCTTAAAGAATCAGCTCTCCCAATCAAAACAATAAAAGGGTAAAGCACACATTTTCCCCGATGCGAAATTTTTCCTCTTCATCAATTATCATTTTAACTTTTGTTAATACATATATTTCTAATCTTTGTTTTTTACATCCTCCTAGGGTTTTATAGGTTCCATACCAGAATTCTTACCTGGGAGACTCAAATTATAGGGTTTTGCCACTGGACTCAGCTACACCAGCTGCGAAAAAAGCACCCCAGTTCTATCTCTGAACTATCTGATGGAACCAGAAGGGAGTTACACACAATAAGAAAATTAAAATGTGAGTGATATTGGTGTTAGCAATTGCGAAGAATAAAAAAATGCAATTGAAAATTACAACCTGGTCTGATTCCAAATTCCTCTAAATACATTCCCATTTTGCTTCTCCCATTTCTTTTCCCTTCCTCAAGCCACAAACATTTCCTGTGAATCTTTCTATTTCATCCCTTTTAGGAAAGAAATTAAAAAAATTAAAAAAAAAAAAAAGAAATGCTTGGATTAGCCAGGCCTTACTGACCTTCCATCATGAATAAACAATGAACTTTTCCAGAACTGTGAGAGAAAGTCATTATATACAATGAATGTGTTGCTTTGTTGTTAGACAAAGATCCACTGTAGTATCAAAGCACTTTGTTCCACGCTACTTTCACTTAGTACACTTTTTAAATCTTGAACTTCTGGAGGGAGGTATTAACCCTCCCAGTCAAAGAACTGTGAACCCTCGTCACATACAATGCTCAAATGTTACGCAGAAATACGCTACACCTAGAAGATTTGCCTCACTGAAGATCTTGACACTGGAGTGGATTTAATCAAAGTGGGAATACTCTTATTCATTTCCCCCTTCTGGACTTTTAAAAGAAAACGCAGATCCTTCCCAACTTTTTTTTTATTCTAGTTGAATATATGTGAGGATGCACTCCAAACTACAGTAATTCCAGTCTAATGGTTTAAAAAATGAAAAATTACACTTTTTCCACCTAGAGTTTATCTTTCATTAAAGCATTCATTTTTTGCTGTCAAGATATTTTTAGGCAATAATAGATTTCATTCATTGTCACTTTGTGTATAGAACTGTCAAATGTAACACAACAAACATGAAGTGACAGATGCTATTTCTAAAAAGTCTTCAGAAAGCAAATGAAATTTATGGTTTCTGGATAAGAAGAAAGCAAAATACAGTAGAAAGAAAACACCATATTATTGCATAGCTTCTCTCATTAGGGAGTTTTATATTTCCTAATATAAATGAAGTTGGTAATTAACTTTTTCTCTCAGAGTCTTCAGAAAGATTTGTCTGTTGAAACAAACTTTTCACACCATTGCAAACAAAAAGTAAACTACAAATGTTTCGCAGTTTCAAAATACAATAATGGTAGAGAGAGATACCAGCATCTCCAAAATAACAGATAGGTGAGGAGGAACAGTTTTTCACAGGGTAAGGAGCACTCAGCTCTTAACATCTCAGGTTACGTGGCAATACGCCAGCTGTTATTCATGGAGAAACACATATTTTCAAAGAGCATTTCTTCACAAAGGAAACAAACAGGTCCACCCTACGGACAGCCAATGGGATAAGTAAGAAAAATATTCCAAGGCATGAAGACATGTCCAGTCTTTTGGGGAATGAGGAGTAGTTGGGGGGTGGCATGGTGAAGGAATGAAGAAATATAGCATCCTGTTCTACTAGAACCTTCACGTTGCTGTTTTTCCTCCCTACAGCATCTAAGGAGCAGAAATCACAATCCTAGTCTATACTTAGTGCCTGAATAACAAGCATCAGTCAAATGATTAGACAGGAATTTGACTGCATTGCTGAGTATCAGGATGGACCAGCTTCTCAAAGAACTCATCTCTTATTTCATTCCTATTATTTAGTGCTTGACATGTTTTTACTATTAGTAACACAGTACTTCTGTCTTTCCATGCTTCATAAAACTCTTGTTTCACAATCATATGGTCATGAAAAATACCACGGGGAAGAAAATCCAACTGATTTAGTATTAGTAAAGTCATTTGTAATGTATTCATAACCAATACTGTGATAAAATGATTCTTCAAGGTACAGGGACAAAGTACAATATTCTATATGTAACTGTTCTTCAGCTAACAAGCTATTTTTGGACTATGCAGATCAAAGTTACAGTATAGATGAAGGGGAAACAGGAAACAATCTAATAAAATACAACTGATTAGAAATCAATCAAATTAGAATTATGTAGAGCAAGTATTCTACCAGAAAGCCACACATCAGAAAACCTACCTCTCTGTTACTCCAAAGTAATATCAAATTTTATGGGGAAACCCATGCAGGTCTCCTTTAACACTTTTATCTCAGGCTTCCTCTTTTCCACGACTATTCATCCACATGTCTTCTTGGGATCCCCTCTTCACCTTATAAAAAGGTGAAGTTTGAGATTGACTCCCTTCGGGTCAATTACTTGTGTTAATTAGTACACCTTCATAATGGGGGCAAGCAGTTACCTTTTTTTACTATGGAAATGAGCCCTTTTCTAAGAACTACATACAGAAATATGTTAAAAAAATTACCACCATGGTCCACAAAGAACAAATTTTGGGTTTTTGGCCATTTTTACTGAGTTGACAAAAACAGCATTGGCAAATCGTCTTTTAACTATGGATACACAGCTGGGAACCATTCAGCTCCCCATTACACAACATCAGCTACATCAGCAATAGGCTAAGCATTAGCAGTGATTATGGCTAAGAATTCTGGGCTGATGTGATGCTGAGCACACCTGAGCTGGATTCAATTAATACTTATGGTATAACAGCACTGCCACTAGAAAACATTTGTGTATTTTTAATTGTTGACATGATCAGTAAAAGAATACAAATTAGCTTAGATTCAATGTGAATCAGAAGATTACAATTGAGCTTACACTACAGCTCTATTCATTTAAGAATTTAAGATTTGACACAAGTTCAAACCCAATTTAGGCCTCTGCACAAGTTGATACCACTACATCACATAAGTTCCTAACCAAATATTAAAGCAAGCTAAGGACAAGTCCTGATTATGAAAACCCCCACCAAAAAAAATCTAAACATGTATTTAAGGTGGCAGATAAAATATTGCAAGGCTGTATTTTTGTTTACTAAACTATACCTTAAAAACACTGCATACTTGTATCTATTCTTGCTTGTTTTGAAATGTGTGATGCCAAGAGGATTATCCTTTTATTTACAAAAATATAACCTATCCATCTTAATTACCAGCTTAGGTGTTTTTAGAACCTATGTGCCATATATTGCTATCTGTAATACTACTTATGTATAGAGATACATAAGTACTTGTATGTAGAATATTATTTATATAGCCTTTTCTGAACAGTAGTAATTTTACAACCCAAGGAGCAAAAGCAGTAAAAATGACAAAGTGTTATTTTTGACTACATGGCTAACTCCTGTTCCCAGCAACTTCAATTCCACTTGAGTTAGGCAGGAACAGATTTGACTTCAGAAATGAAGTGACTGCCTAACAACACTAATGCATGTTTTCTGTGGAGTGCTGCCAGCACAGCTAGTTCTTTAGGCCATCTTTATCTTTTTGGGCAGTGGAAGAAGCAGATAATAATGTACACATCACACAAGGACACCCTTGGTTATCTGCGTGTTACAGCATTATTTATTTAACAGCAAGAAAACCTGAGAGGATGCCATTTTTTTGTACTTTCACAGACTACCTAACTTTCAGCTAGACGATCTCTTAAGGGTTGAGAGGTATGGAAATATAATGTTTCTGCACGAGGGTAGAGCAGTGTTAGTTCTGTAATTTATGCATTTTTTTTTTAAAGACAGAAGGAGCTGTGTCTGCCATTAGTACAAGAGCATTAATAAGATGCAAGCCTATAAAACTTGGTACATTTTGAAAAAATACACAGACGTATAAAAAATCTTAGAAAAGTTGACATTGATAAAGTATTCTGTATACTTAATTTGATCATATTGCCTCAAATGCTGCAAGTCTCAAACATAAACTAAGCCCAGTTTATTCCTCAAATAACACTTAAGTTTTAAACAAAAGAGACGACAAATCAGACATTTGTTTTCTAAGACTAAGTTACCTATAATTTACCATCACTTCCATTTTCAGACACTTTCCAGAAGAAAAATAATAGTGCTTTGTTAAGATACATAATCACAGTGGTGAAAAAACATTTCCAATTATTTTAGGATTCAAATTTTACTTAATAAAAAGTAATACTGTCCTTTTAATAATAGGGAAAACAATTTCCATTTAATTGTTACCTTGTGACTTCGCACGTCCTTAATACTACATAATTGTGATTAATGCATAAATTATCTGTATCAGCAGTAATCACTGACGTAGTTGCATTTAATTATTTCTGCAATTTTGACCCATCCCAAGTGCCAGATACGGGACTATAGCAAGACCTATAATTAAACCAGAAAATCCTATTTCAGAAAGGCAGCCCACAGGCTGGATGGAGTAGCCTAAGAGATTCTTGGAATCCCAGAATCATGGAATGATTTGGGTTGGAAGTGATCTTCAAGCCCATCCAGTTCCAAACCCCCAGGGACACCTCCAACTGGATCAGGGTGCTCAAAGCCTCAATTCGCAATACCAAAGACTTCTTTTGTCACTGTGGAGGAAGCGTTGGAATGGGGGGAAGAAGAAAGTCAGATCTCATTTGTATGCAAACATGACTTCATGCACTGTAAGACTTTACTGTAAATTAACAAACATAACTACAGCTGTCAAACTAATGCAAACTCTTCTTTTTCTGTCTGCCATTCATTCACCATTCCGTATTTCTGGTGTCCTTGCCCATGGCGGAAGGGGTGGAACTGGATGATCATTAAGGACCCTTCCAACCCAAACCATTCCATGATTGTACGATTCTGTTTTTAAGCCTCGTAGCACTATTCCCAGCATTTCTGAAGTACAACTATTACACGTTACGCTGCCTACTGAGCATTGCTCAAACACAATCGTGGGATGAAAGTTCTATATAGCCAGAACTGACTTAGTTGAAAAGAGTGTGAATGCTTGTAATAAATTCTTGCATTCTTTCATTATTTTCAAAATACGACCACATTCCTGTTCCTGAGTGTTGGAAGCATCCATTTCATTGTTTTTGAAAAGACTTTAAGACAGCAGACATTTTAACATTGTTTTTTAAGTTACCTGAACACGATTAATGCAGACAACATAGAAAAGCTTGCCTACACATCATAATTCCCTGGAAGAAATAAACCTAAAGGCAATGCTATTGTGAGACCTTGAGAGGAGTGACCTGGAGTTTGCTGCAATGCTGTGAGCAATCGTACTACTCAAGCTGTTCAAATTAGGCTCTTCCTGCTGTGGCAGCAGTTCCAGGGTGCACGGATGACTGAACTTTCAGAGTGAATATTTTTGTTTTGTTAATGTGGACCATTTGGAAACAACTAGGACTTCAGAATTCAGTATGCATCATTTTTTTCACTGTCCTACACATGACCAGTTGTGCTTGGAACAAGAGTGTAGCTATATTTATATTTTTCTATTACACTATTTTTATAATAACTATGCAACACTAAAGGAAACTTTCTGGACCTTAAATTAATGTAAATAAATCAGCAGTTGACCAGATCACACTGGAGAAAATTTAAGCATATTTTAATAGTCCCATCTGGGATCAGACAGTAATTTTTCTCTCACGATATTTAACATATTCCACCTAAACCCATTCTTTCTTTATTTCTCCCGACTAATCAGTAATAAGAAACAAGACCTTCGATAGGGCTCAGATTTATTCCAATGGAAGCAATGGATGGCAATGACACCCCTCCAATGGATGCCACATCCCCAGAGATGTTCAGGGCCAGGTTGGATGGGGCTTTGAGCAACCTGATTCAGTGGGAGGTGTCCCTGCCCATGGCAGAGTGGTTAGAACTGGATGATCTTTAAGGTCCCTTCCAACCCAAACCATTCTACGATTCTATGAAATAGAAATGGTGACATTTATACAGGTTGGGTTTGTAGTACCACAATGTAACATATTGTAGATGCATCCCAGAGCTGGAAAAAAACTCTGAAAGAACAAAATTCTGACCTGAATAGTACACAAGAGAAACTAAAGCCTAATCTGACCAAACATTTGGATATCCAGCTCTCTGAAGCTAGTGAATAGTATGGCTATGATTCAATTGGGTATCCTAAAGCTATTTTGGGAGTTCCTACACAACTTCCAGATTTCACTGTAGAAGAGCGCACACCTCTTCTAGGTCTTGTGCCATCTGCCAGTCCTATACGAATGACTTTAACAGCCTAGGCAATCTCAAATTGTAAAAATACCTGGTTTTAAGCACTTGGTCACATTATCGATAACTCACTCAATATTCTTAATTTCTTTGTGAATCTGGCTCTCTTTGTCTGCCTCTATTCCTCTTGCCTTGTAATAGAAATTTTTAGTCTGTGTAGCAACACGATTACATTGCAAGGATGGCTCATGCCATCCTTGCGATAACCTTCCCTTCAGGCAATCCTCCCATAATTTCTTACAAGTCTCATTCAACTGCTGATCGTTCTTTTGGAGCAGTCAAAAATCCAAAGGGCATCATTAACACCCCAGACCTAATAACTAAACCTAACAGGTTTAGTTGATCTATAAATTTGATAAACATCCTCACATGAAACCTTTCATCCTGAAACAAAAGTTTTGGCACTCAAACCTGAAATCTACCTTTTGATTTGGCACAAGGATGGGAGGAGTAGTGTGGTGTTACATAAGTCAGTTCCGTGCTAAATTCCCTAGGGTCAACACAGGCAAAAAAAGATACTGTTGTCCTAACAGTCACTCTCCTGTTGATACAATTGATTAGATCTGAGATTTTCACCAGTCTGGTCATCCAAACAACAGCCAACAGCTCATCTCTTAACAGCATGAGTTATTTTTGTAACGAAAACTAAGTTAACTCTGTTACCATGAACTGAATTCTGGTTGGAAATTGTCAGGGTTGCTGAAATTGAATGTGCTAGACAGATGTGATTGTAGAAATAAAGAACATGACACTTTTGCACAATCATTTTTCAAATGAGAAACACACATATTTTGGACGAATACCTATAAATGTATATATTGATCAATTAAATTACAAGTCTAGTATAGGATCAAACACCTATCTTCCATATACTAAATCACAAGTTGTACTTTGTATTTTGGCTGATAGGTTAATCTCCGTCAATGATTGTGTGCAATAAGTTACTCATTAAAATGTGATCTATCTCACTTAGAATATAGTCTCTACTCATCGATTTCTATGCACTAACGTGAGTGGAAATGCAAACATCCCAAATTTACCCAGTAGAGAAAACCCCCTATTTAATAGAAAACTATCGAAGTAGAAACACTTCTAGTTGTACCATGATTAGTCTTCAGAATTATTTTCTTAGTTTCTTTTCCTCCACCATCCCCCACCTTCCTTTCTCCCATAAAAGTCAAGGAAAAAAATGCGAGTTTAGAAATGAAAGTTATGCAGTCCACCATAAAGAAAAATACCTTGGTGTAGCTCACCTGTCTGAGCTATACCTCCCCCCCACTGATAATGTAACTTCACTCTCTTCAAGCTAAATAACCGGCTTCCCTTGTGGAGGAAGACTGCAGCCAAACCTGTCCTGACCATTAGGAAGTGTTCTCATTTGATCTGTGAAGGCCAGGAGTGCAGCAGTGTTTCACACCACTTCCTCACATGTAAAGAAAACACCTCTGGAGTTATCGTTGTTGCTCCAGCAGATCTGCAAAGTCAAGGATCTGTCAGGACTACGAAAGATCTCATAGGCAAGCCCCACGTACATAGCTTGCCTTGGGCTACCAGTGTGCCCTAAGTCAGTTCCGGCAGCTTGGATGAATGTATTAACTCAGTGAGCTGCAGTTTATATGCCCTTGAGTCCTGAGATGATGTTTGCTTGCTCTAGACAGACAGAAGAGTAGATTACAAGTCCCATTTGTTCACAAATAAGAAATCAAGGGGTTTTTTTTCAGCACTGTTATACCTTTGGAATTAATGATATCCTAGCACTCAGAGTTTTAAAAAAAGTTTGTGGGCCTGGGGAAGGTCACCACTTTGTATTGAAAACAGACTCCGAGCATATTCAGATAGTAAAAACACAAATTGGACGGCTTTTCCACAGACAAGGAAAAGTGAGAAGTTCACTTCCATTCCTGCTTAATTTCATCTATAATTCTGCTTCTTCGTTTTCGATTTATTTCCCACAAAACACAGTATCAAAAAAAAAAAAGTATTTTGCAACACCTTGGGACTCAGAAGAGCCCATTGGCACCTTTCCGGCCACTATGTGCCCTCAACAGAGCATACATCCCCAGATGGACTTTGTTCATATATTCTAATAGGAAACTAAGAAACTACGTATACAGCACAAACAGGATTTTCTATTTGCATGGGAACAAGACACAAAGTGAAAGGTAGATGATTCAGAAAAATCAAACCTAGGAGTCCAGCTTATTCTACCAGATGTGATGGTCCTGCTCATCAGATCAACACAGTTCTATTTTTAATATATTTTTAGGACAACAAATAATAGTAATAAATAATTATAGGTGCAACAGCAAAGCAGCACAAACAAGGAGCACATTAAACTTTTCAACAAAACTATCCTCAAGTGAAAGGTGATCTGTATTTCATTAACTGAATTCTTAGCAAGCCAGAGGGGATTAATGTGCCCAATTCCACCATCTGTATACAATACCTTGCTCATACTGGCGATAGTTTAGTCCCCATGGCACATCATTTCAGTTCTAACCAACCACACTTTACCAACACTGCAGACTACGCTGCCCCATCACACACAATTGAGTCTCACTGAGAAATACCTTTCTGCAGGAATAATCCCAGGAAGACAAAACTCTTGGCCCTGTTTGTATGGATGTAAACAGGATTTGCAGCTTCTGTGAAATCTTTGTGTCTGCACAGCCTCACAGCTCTTCAGGGCTTTTTCCTGCTATGACACACCTGGTTACCAGGTGTTAAACAAACACCCATAGACGAGTGAAATTCTGGCCAAACCCAGAATCCTTAATCCCATGGAAAGTTTTCAGACATATATATGATTCTGTGAAGTTCATGACACACAGTGGGATTTGCAAGGTTACCAAGTCAGGCTATCAATTACTTTGTAGAGTGGAATGCAGAAGAAGCAGGAGCACAACAAAGCTGCAAGTCACTAACTTCAGGGGAATATCAACATTTTCAACCATGTGAATAGAAGAAACACCAGCACTTTATCACCAATACCTACTTTTTAACATTTAAAGCAGATTTTCAAATAGTGGCATCTCGAACTCCCAGAACTAGGCCTGAACAGTGGCAGTTCTGAACAGGCAGAAAACCTGTTCAGCATTGCCAAGGCAGGGTTCAACACACTAGATTGCACAGCAGTAGAAGGGCAATTATTTTCTGTGGAAAGAAGAAGCCTTACTGATATTCAAGACCATGTCCTTAGCCAGTAAAGTCGTCTGAGCTGATTGGAAAAGTTAAAATGTGTTGTTATTCTAAGCCATATTTTAGTGATTTTTAAATAAGGTTTTTTTTTTTTTAACAATTTGCAAGACTCCTCACCAAATCTAAATCTATTCCCAGACTGGCACTCTTACTACAAAATTACTATTACAAGCCTGTTATTCTATTCTATTGAGACAAGTTATCAAAAACTTTGCCTTAAACATATATAATACCTTAATTACAAAAGGGACCTCGTCATAAAGACCTCACATGAGCATCTAATTTGCTGGTGAGAAATAGGACAATATTGTTTGCTTTATATTTGTCCAGTATAAAAATCATTTAACAATTTTAAGTCACTTTTTCACAAATCATCTTTACTGTGCAGATATTGCTTTGATGCATACAGAGTATTGAAACAATGGTATTGGAATTTTTTTTGAAAACTTTAAGAAGACTGCTATGACTGTCAAAGTGAGTGGTGGGAGGGAGATTCACTGGGTGGCTGGAGATGGAATACACTGTCTTCTGGTGCTGCATTGCCAGCAAATTGGAAAGGTTCTCATCAGAACATGAGGAAGTATTTTTTAATTTTTTTTTACATTTGTTGTAAAGAACATCAGGACTCAGGTTTTTCTGTAGTAAACATCTCTTCATAATCAACATTCTGCATAGTGTACCTAACAAGCTATCACTACCAAAGCAGCCAGTGGTTTAAGTTGCTCTACTCCCATCCTCATCATCTAATTTAGCTTATGCTGGAGTCTCCCTGGTGAGTTCTGATAAACAAGAGGACTTTGTAATAATTTAAAGTATGTAATCGCACTGTTCTGTTTTCTCACTTTAAATGTGCCTTTCAAAGTGAAAAAAAAATTTGATGAAGATGCTATATCTTTTGTTTGTATTCAGTGTTGCTTCTTCAGGGTTGCTAGTTCACAGCTGTTCCATGGAGCAATTTTATTAAAGCAGATGAAGGAGATGCCATTAATACTCCTGAGGTTTTAAAAAATGCCTTTCACAAGACATAATATCACAAGGGGACACTGCTACATACACTCCCTTCATTCCAAGAAGGGACAGACGCACCATCAGTTTGCAGTCCCTGTGAGTGTGAATTGCTTTCTTTAATGAATGTGCAAAATCCATTCTGTGAACTTCTCTTTTACACACAACAAATTTGGGAAGTCTGCTACATAAGAAGCAACGTGAGCATGAAATCATGAAACCAGGCACCCAAGGCAGCAGTACCACAATACTCTTTATACAACCAACCACGCTAATGAAAACTAAACAATAGTCTTCATTATTTAAAACCAGGCTGGCTAAATAGTGCTTTCTGGGCTTTCCCTTATCATCACAATAATGCCTATTATTTCCTGTGGATATGAATGAAAGTTCACCTTTCCTTTACTGATTAATATATTTAACAGAATGTTTTCATATTTAGTACTACTGCAATCACCATAAAACAGATTTAAAATGAGGCATTTGAAAAATAAGAAAATCTGACTAAACTCTGACTTCAGAAGAAAGGTTGAGGGCATTCTCTTGAAAGGCAAGAAATCTGTACAGAGTCTGACTTTAAAGGAAAGGTTGAGGGCATCCTAGGAATGCACATTTCTGACTCCCATTAAGAACCAATATCCTACCTATTTTCTTAGAATGGCTTTGGTTGGAAGGAACATTGATGTCCATCCAGTTCCAATCTCCCTGCCATGGGCAGGGACTCCTTCCACTGGATCAGGTTGCTCAAAGTCTCATCCAGCTTGGCATTGAAAACCTCCAGGGATGGGGCATCCACAGCTTCTCTTATGTGTGCTGTTTGGATGCTGTCACAAATTGCAGTGGCAAGTGTACAACTGACACAATGCCGAAAGATTTATTATACAATGGATTTTTGTTATTTCATAGTATTATTACTTACCAATCTTATAGTCACGTATTTAAGACCACAATGATAAAAACATCAATATTTGGTTTATGTTCATAAATATACTTAGAGTCGTGTTCTTTACTAAGTAACCTTTCATAGAACAGTCAAACACCATATATTAATGGCTATACAGCCATAGCTAGGGTGAACTCAAGGGTTTTCAAAGTCCTGCTTGGGAGGACCAGTACTGTGTAAAAGAAAAGTGGGCTTTTAATAGCTCATATGACTGGTTAATGAGTGACATTACAATAAGTCTGCTGTTTGTAAAACCTTGAAAAGTGTAACTTCCTGGTATCTAATATGGAGCACATTTCAATGACAGAGAACAAAGACAAGAAAGATACAACAAAAGGCTTTTAAGTTAATCTAAAAAATTCCATTAAAATAGAAAAATTTAAAATAATATAAAATGAGCAGGGGGTTAAATTTCAATTGAACATTGGATTATTATATTCTTATGATTATTCTTTAGTCATAGACAATAAATACAATTTATAGTAACAGGAAGAACAGTTAGCATTCTCACTGTAAGTTAATGAAAGAGAAAGCTTGCAGAGCTGCACAGACAAAAACAACTAAGGTGTTACCTGCATTGCCTTGACATTAGCCCTCTTCAACAAAAGAACAATTTCATTTGCTCATGTAATAAGCATCACAAAGAAGTGTTTCTCTGTAAATATTCAAAGTAACTTTGAAAGACAGACTTGTCTTTAACTGAAATACAAAAACATATTAAAGAAAAGGTGAAATAAAGCCATATCTTGATTTTGAACTAGATTGGAACTAGATCTTCCAAACAGTACTTTAAAGTTTTTACATAGTAAACAAAATGAACAGCCAGGTTTTCCATATATCACACCTGTCTTGCGATGTATCTAAACTGTGGAGCAGGTTGACCACTGCTCTTGACAGACTTTGCAGTTCTGCTCTCCTCATTGCTCAACTCTATCCTCTAGAAGTGCCTCCCTGTTTCTTGTCATCTTCCAGCAGGCAGCGGGGTGTTACACAGGGCTGGTGTCCTCTCTGGGCCTTATGAGGTACACAAGGATGGGATCAGAGAATGCCCCCTATGATCAGATTGCTCAAATATGGTCCCATGTATCCCCACTGTCACAGCACCTGCTCAGAAACTCAGGATTCTGCCCTTTAAAGATTAAGAGGACAAATTATACAGGCCAGACAGACTATTGATACACACATGGATTCAAAAAGGTAGGATAATTTAACTGAAAGTTCCTAGTCCTGGTACTATTTTAACTATGCATAGCAGCCAAGTCACACTTCCCTACACTAATGCATCAACTTAGGATGGCTATGTCAGAGAGTCAGATCTTAAAGCACTAAAGCATAACTAATTGGGTCCTGCAATGTCACAAGTTCATGAATCAGTAACAGAATCTCAGAACAGTTGAGGCTTGAAGGGGCCTCTGGAAGTTATGCTCTGATGCCTTTTCAGGGTGCTTTTGTGCTGTCCCAGGCTCTCACAGATCTGCTACTCTGACAGAGCAGACTCCACAGCCTCTCTGGGAAATCCCTCCAGTGTGCCCAGGTCTCTCTTGTATTGAGGACCCCACAACTGGACATAGGACCCAACACAGGGCGTCATCAGCGCTGAACACATTGGAAAAAGCTGCTAAAAAGTCAGTAGTGGCTCTGAACAGGAAATTGGACAATGAAGTCAACTTTTCTATTTAAAGCATTCCAGTACAGAGAGAGTTCCCTGATACCACAGAATATTACCATTGTCTGACCTCGCTTAAAAGATCTTTGATAACATTCCTGACCCAGTTTTTATATCATAGAATCATTTGGTTGGAAAAGACCTTTGAGATCGAGTCCAACTCTACAATGTTGTTAAAACAAATTGTTCCCTAACTTTATAGTTAAACAGAGAAAGTCAGAGATATATAACGTCATAACATGAAGTCTCTTCATATTGAAAGAACTTATAAAACCCTGACTTTTTAGCTTGGGTCACCTTGTTTTTTAAACAAATAAATCCCATTTAGTATTCAGAATATGAAGCAGTAGCATATCTAGAACTATCCGTTGAAAGCAGATATTGAAAAGGTCAATTCAATAAAAGTTACATAGACTTTGATTGTCTAGGGACCTCTTCTTGATACCATGCAGTGACAAGAATCACTATTCAATGAGCAGATTATATCATCTCTACTTTCAAACTCAACGCTTTGCATTTTTCTCTTCAATAGTTTTGCTGAACAACACTGCAAAGTTGACAGCACTCCTCCCAATCCTGCTACAAAGAACACTTAAAGTCAGTAGTTATCTTTTATACCTCAAAGATGGGTGGATAAAATTCAAGGAAGAAATAAGAGGTTTTATGTTAATTTCAAAAACACTCAGTTGAGACAGCAAAAGATCAAGTAATCAGAACGAGGTCACAAAAATTTGGCAGGAACTGGAACTGTATCTATAGAGTTCTGACCTGAAGCTTTTCAAACTTGAAAGATTAATTTCTTGATTTTACTCACCATTTACATACACAAAGTCAATGTTCACAAAAGTAGGCAGAGTTAGCAATAGAGATTACACATGATCATATGGGACCTACAGAAATGCTGGGAAGGGGCTCTTTATCAGGGAGTAAAGGGATAGGATGAGGTGGAACAGTTTTAAGCTGAAAGAGGGGAGATTTAGATGAGATAGTAGGAAGAAATTCTTTACTGTGAGGGTGGTGGAGCACTGGTCCAGAGAAGATGTGTCTCTCCCATCCCTGGAGGTGTTCAAGGCCAGGTTGAATAGGGCTTTGAGCAACTTGATCCAATAGAAGGTGTCCCTGCCCATGGCAGGGTGTTGGAACTGGATGGGCTTTAAAGTCCCTTCCAACCTAAACCATTCTGTGATGCTATGATTTACATACACAAAAGTATGAAGACTTAGCAATACAGATTATGCATGATAATGTGGCTCCTATCAGAAATACATTACAGTTTTCCATGATTGCATTGCAGTAACATATTTTTTAGGGGGGAAGGGAAGCAGGTAAATACAATTCCTACATGAAATACTTTCAAAAAATATATTGCTGGAGTAGTTTCTAGAATTATTTCATAGACTAGAGTTTTGCAGAGAGGTGAACCAAAAAGCTAATGTAAAACCAGTAAGGTTAATTCAGCATCGTGAAAAAAGGTATTTGTGACACAGGATTTCATTTTCACTTGAAAAATCCTGATACGGATCATACAGTTCTCTTATAAAAGCTTGCAATGACTAAGCAAACAGCAGCATGCTGGGAAGAGAGCGTCTGCTGCAGGTAGTCTGATTTATCACATTACTCTAATTACCTTGACTTACTCATTGTTAGGATCACTTTTCTGTTGTGGAAACTTCAGGCAGCCTCATGCTTGGCAGACCTCAATAAGTATGCGAGTACTAACTCAATACATAATTAAACTTCCAAGTCCAATGCCTTTTGAAAACATTTGTAGCAAAGCAAAACATCAATGGATACACACTGGGCCTATGTAAAGCTAGGGATTCTCACACATATTATAACCTTATTAACATTTTATGAATTAAACCACTTGGCCTTACAGAAATTCTATAAGATTCTCACAAATCACTACTTATTTTCAGCCAGTAAAAGAAAAAAAATCATAGACAGATTTCTACAATAATCCCAGTAACCAAAGTATTTTGCTGAGTTCCTTGTAGATCAATAACTTGATGGTTGTGCTTACCTATTGTTTCACTTCTATTTACAGAACCACATTCACTCAGCTGTTTTATGCTCTTGTGGTGAAGCAAAGAAGCCTTTTACGTGAATTCACTACCTGGTTAAGGTGGATCTGTAACAACTTTGGTTCACAAGAATGAAAGACAAGCAGAGATAATAGGTTGATTTGTCCTGATCTTATCACATCAGTTGTACTCTGAAGCTCCATTGGATGTAAAATGACATTCAGGATACCACATTTCCCAATATGATTTAAAGTGCCCCACCACAATATTTTTTCTGTAATGTTTTTATTATGCATATTCCACATACAGCATTTTTTCAGATACAATAGGTGAGATGTGACAAAGATGATTCATATCCATCCCATGATACTCCTTAGCATGCACCTGAGTTTCATTTAGCATTTCCAGACATTCAATAAGTTCCCTAGCTTATCTGTCACTGGAACAGCATGGCACAGATTTAACAATGTTTATTTTGATGCACATGCTAGGTCAAAGTCCAAGAGTAACTTTATTTAACCTAAAGCTTGTAAAGTTAACAATAAGAGGACAGCGCACTCGTGCTCTGAGTCAAAATTCAGAGAGTGCTCTCTAATATATCACTTTTGTGACACTGCTTCCTTAGAGGTTCCCAGTTCACCTCTTCTGTCTTTTAAGATACATCTCAAAAAGACAGACAGCAGCCAACTTCCTGTGTCAAGGGAAGCAAGGAAGTTGTTATTCTTCCCAGGGAAAGTATACTAGGAAATAATAATTTTAAAAGTTTCCTGTAACTCCTTATAGATTACTTAAATTATTGCAATGAATCCATAACGGTACGTGTGGCATTTTTATTTTTACTTTGATGCATAATCTTTACATCCTTCCCACTTCACAGAAAACTATTCCTCACTGGAAAGAAATTAGGTATTAAGTTCCCTCTCTCCCACCAAGTACTGATGCAAAGAATAGTGAATCTTTGATTTCTGCTCTCCAAGCTCTCACAACACTGTCACACACACACAAATGACATCAAGTATACTTGTGGATCTGAATCCAACGATCCACAGGTAGGCTAATGTCTCTTAAACTGATGATGCTTTAGCAAGATAAGCGTCAGGCTCAGATGCATATCAGTGCATTGACATTTACGGACTTGGCTGGAGGAAAATCCAGCCCAGTCAGCGTAAATAGACTAGGATGGCACTGATTGCTCAGGATAATATCAGGCTATGACATGATGATCCAGTGATTTTTGCCTGAGTAAGCATGTGAAGCATGAAGATTAAGAAGGGAATTGGCTTGACCAAGCATTTGTTATTACACCATTAATAAGAATGGAAATATTTGTTCAGATCTTCCTTGGGACTCAAAGGGAGTTTCTCTATACCCATGACTGGCAGACTAGACTACTTGGAGGGTTATTTAAAACCCATAGAAAGTTAATGTGGTACCCAGTGCCTGATGCCTTGAATATTGTACAGGAAATCTGAATGCTCAACACGGCTCACATCACATGAGCTTGTTACTGTAAGACTCCTTACACAGTATCATATAACAACCTTTCCCTTTACCTGCCAAGTCTAAGAGGTAAGGTTTAAAACTATGGAAATTTGCCCCTGTACAGAGACAGAGTATTCAAGCCTCACTCTAGGTCTTATGGTACCTCACAAAGAAAAAGCCACTATCAACTTCATAGTTCTATTCTTAAATTTGCATCCTAACACTTACAGATGATATATTTATAATTTACAATTGATAAATCAAATAAAACAAGTTAAAATGGAAACAAGTAAAAGCAAGATAGGTTGAAGTGGAAGAAGAATAAAGATAAAACAGATGAGTAAAAAGCATGTGGCAAAGAGCTAGCTTGAGTGTAACAAAAAAGAAATTGCATAGGAATGGAAAAAAACACATCCATGGACAATGCTTAGTTTGATAGTTCTACTTGATAGGCTTCTGTAACCACAGTTCACAGTGTTTCCCTCACAGCTGATCTGCCTTGAAGAAGAACAAATGAAGAGATTACCAACAACTGTGACTAAAGTGATTCTGAGAAAGTACAAGAAAATTCATTTAAAATCTTGCATACGTGTATATAGATACAAAAACTTATGCAAGCATTTCATGCCAAAGACATAATGACTATGGGCTTCAACTTATCTGGAGATTTACATGCTGAAAAGACTGTGTAATGTATAACTTTACATCAATAAATCCATTTCAATGTTCTGTTCCTGAAGGAAGAAAGGAAGTGCATTCCCAAACATTTAGCCACTATTACTGCCCAAAATCCCTGGGTTAAACCTAGTAAGATTTCTATAACATTTGTGTTCCCCCTAATAATTGCCATGTACTTCCAAGACAGGGCTTCATACGGCCAACATGCTCTCTGGAGCTAGGTCATAGAATTGTAGAATCATTAAGGTTGGTAAAGACCTCTAAGGTCATCCAGTCCAACCGTCAGCCCAACACCACCATGCCCACTAAACCACATACCCAAGAGTCACAACTACACACTTTTTGAACACCTCCAGGGAATGTGGGCCACCTATTCCAGTGCTTCATCACTCTTTCAGTAAAGAATTTTTTCCTAATATCCCATCTGGATTATTAATTACATCATCTACTCGATGCTGCAATTTTGAAATAGGAATCTATTATTTTTTCTTGCAAGGGTCATCTACTTACATTATTCTTGCCTCAACAAAGTTCTAGGCATAACACATTTCCACAACAGGTTTTGCTTATCATGCTTTCATCTTCCCCATTTCAGTCCCTAGATTTTCATTCTGTGTTTCTTTTCATGGCATATATTGTCATGATACTAGATTCAATTGGATATAATTTACCTTGCTAATGCCATCAGTCAAATGGTGGTGGTGCTATACATTGAATACACACACACAAAGAGAAGACTTTACTATCAATCCCATCCTCTCTCTTCTAGTAAAAACATTTGGTTCCTCTTGCTCATGTCTTTGAAAATAAGTTGTCTGTTTAAAAACATCATGGCTCTGCCAAGCGTAATGTTTTGCACTACTTGTTCAGTGTCACACAAGTGGTTTGACCAACTTCACCCATAGCCACACATTATACATTGTAAGTCACAGGTAACGCAAGTTTAATTTCATGTGTGTTTACTATGCAACTTAAAAGTATTTCAGCAACTCCTCTCTACAGTTCAGAATTGCAGTTCACTATACAATCACATTAATCATCCCACCTGCACACTGTTTCACAGGTGCCTTAAGGTCTGCATGATAATTCACATCTAATTATAATTTGGAGGCTAGTTTATGAGGGTTATTTCTAATCAACATGTACAGCACATCACGGGTTGCAAAAGAATTCGAATCACTATCAATACTGTGTCCTTACTCGTCACTTACTGTAAAGACACCTTTTCATTATCTACTTTGCTAACTTGACCTGACTTATTCAGACACCTTTTGCCTCTGTCTTGCCACCTGTTCTGGCAAGGAAGGAGTGAACCTTTCTGTGGGCTAAGCCAAGAATTAAGACCTGGTGACAGCTCAAAGTTTCACCCTGGAAGGATACACCCTCTTTTATGACATAAGAAAACGTTTATGAGATTTTTAACCCATAGTAAATAGAAACTGGCCTATCAGTACTGTCTCTCTTGTTATGTATTTTAAAGACAAATAACTGCACCTTACTCAAACAGGAGGACGTACCTACATCCTTATTCCCCATCCAACCCTGGAAGATATTTGGCAACACAATTTTAACTGAGTTCTGCCATAATAGTGTAATTTTTTATGCTAACAATGAATCTTCTGTGTAAGTTAACATACATATATCTTTATGTTATATATAAGTGTGATAGATAAGGAGTGTTTTGGCTCCCTACATTTTATATGTATTTTGTGCAGCACAATAATTGGAACACAGAAATTTTTTTCTTTCACTGTTGATTCTTGATTACACCAAACACATTGTTATCAGTTGATTTAAAACCAAATGCAGGTTAGGCCAAAAATATTTCTAGAATGAACAAGGTTAAAGCTATTATTTTAATCTCAGTAATTTTGTGCACTATCCTGGGTCAGAAAAAGGCAGGATTTCAAACCCCTTCCTATTTAAGGGAGCTGAAGCTCATTTTCCTCTCCAAACACTCTGAAAAGCAGGTCATTCCATACTGGAGGACTAGTCATTCATGATTTACCTATCAAGATGTTGCACTTACGCAAGTATTTGCATGCTAACTGATCATCAGAAAATACTTTTTCTTTGATATTTTTAATAAAATTGTAAGACGGGTCTGGTACTCTAATACAGTTACAGTTAGAGGGGAAATAGTGTTATTCTGGGAAGGAGAGATAGATTTTCAATGACCCATTAAGTCAAAGAAAGTATTTGATCCGGGCAAGACAGCAAGGTATGACACCATCTGTTCATCACTGTGGTTGCCCATTATGAAATTTAGCTGTTCATAATTTTTTTCTGTTTTGTTAGGAAAAAACCCTAATTTTTTTGATTTAAGTACTCATAGTAAAATATTTGTCATTTCATTAGGCTGTGTGTATTTATGTTTTGTTCAGCAAGCAGAACAAATCAATTATTTGTTCAAATATGGCAATATTCTTACTGTTGAAGCCAGGCTGTCATATGAATACAATAAAACAACTATTACCAACCTTATAAACACGTCATTTCACAAGTTCTTTGATGGCTCATCCTCATTTCCCAATGAACTCTCCACGCATAAGCACTGTTGTATTCAACTGCTTTTAATTCACTGACTTTACATTTATATTATCCATGATTTATTACTCACATTTTTCCTTATTTTATGGTTCTTGGTAATTTTTTTCCCTATATCCTATGGCACTTGTTGCTTTTACAGTAGGTGGCAGAAGCTGTCTCTTTCCTGACTGCCATCCTTGTCCTTATTTCACATCCCGCTTCTCAATACATTATTCCTTGGAAACTGTCCTTCTGATATGTGTTCATTTACTGAGGAGATTGCAATATCTGTGCACCTTATTTACTACTTTGCTGTACCAAAAATATACAAAAACCATTTACTCAAAAAAAAAACCCCAGATAGCTGAAGCTTTCTTCCACCTAGCCCTGCTGCAGACCAATCTGCCTCTAGAGCAGATAGATGGTTCCATTGGTACAGTGGCATCTGCTTATCTGTCTATAATACAGCAATCATCTTTTATAACTACCATAGAACCATTGATCACTTCTTGGTGATCATTCTATTTGACTTAAGCTTCCTGCAAAAACAAGTAGCACAGAGGTGGGATGCAGCCAATTAGTTTCCAAATGTGAGCCAGGCTAGAGAGGAACCCGGGGAGATGCTTGAGCCTTATTTTTAGCAAAAGAAAAACAAGAGAGGTTTATCGTGGAAGGAAAGCACTGAAGCAGAAAGAGAATCCTATTCCTAAGCCTCCTGGTGAGTCTTCACCACTAGATGGTGCATTCAAAAAGAATCAAACAATAAAAATGAAAATACCAGCCAAGGTCAACATACCAGTATGGAGGGAAAAAAAAGGCAACAAATAAAACTAGAAGCATATCTCATACACCATTAAACTTCCAGTCCTAAATTCCTGCTATGGCTAGACCATATTGTGGCTCTGTGACAGACAAAGGAAGCCTTAACACACACTGTCAACATTACCAATAACAAGGTATTAATAGATACTCCTAGATCTTAATTGCTTCCAACAAACAATACTGGGGCAAAGAGAGAAGAAAATAAACTAGCACACCCTCTGGGCAAGCAGATGTCACTTTGAGAAGATAGATGCACTACAGCCATCTCCGTTACCACCTGTCATATTCCTCCCCCCAGGTATAACACTGGATCACTGGGCTCAGTGGGTTGGGAAAACAGGAAAAAGTTGGTGTTTGTCCTTGGGAATGGACAGAAATTGAGAGCTTTGCTAGTGATTTCCATCATTCAGAACCTCATCAAAGAAACTGTATACAAAGCTTGGTGATGGCCTTTTAAATGTTGCATTTTTTAAAGAACATCTAATATGTGCAAAAAACATCTAAGGTACAGCCGTACAACTCATCTGATTGGAAGCTTCAAGTCGTATTGTTTTGCCTTTTGTTTTAACCAGGTAATGAACAGAACATGGCACAGAAAATATATACATTTTAATTTCAGCCATTGCACTGCTTTATTGTTTGTTTAAGCCTGTCCAACCAAGAATCCTTGCGCTTTACGCCCCTGGTTGCATTCCATTGGAAACAATGGCATATTTCAGGAAAGCACCTCTCACAAAGAGGTATTGATGAACCAGAAATCAGAGTCTGGACAAATGACCATTTTTCTATAAACACAGCTCTATTGTTTCAGCTTCTCTCCTAGGGAATAAATGTTTCATTATTCAAAGCAATGGCTGAAAAGCAAACGACTCCGCCCCATTCTACCAATAATCTTTCTCCATTGCTCTAAAGAAATGCAACTCAATGGTTTCTATGACTCCTGTCTTGCAATATTTGTATTAATTTTTTTTTACTCCTGTCCACAAAAGAAATGCTGTGGAGTTAAAAAAAGTAGTTAAGTTACCTGCTCCTCTATGACTTAGATCTGTGAAAACCTGTTAGTATGTAGAGAATGATTTCTGTGACCATTTGCCCATCACACCATAGTTCCAGTTTGCTCTTTGCATTTACATCAGCCGTACTTACTATTTCATAGAATCACAGAATCAAGGTTGGTAAAAATTTAAGATCAAATCCAACTTTCAGCCCAACACCACCATGCTTATTAAAACATGCTCCAAAGTGTCACATCATGCCCTGTAACTACCAATGTATTCATTTTTACTAATCCCATCTCTTTTTTTTTGTTGTTGGTTTTTTCCATCCCTTTCTCCTCTGCCATAAGTTACTACAGAAGTGCTTTTCTCAGTTATTTCACAAATACGAAACATACCAAAGGGAGGAACAACTTCTGTCTTCCCTCCAGCTTTTGCAGATCCATAGATTGGTTTGGGTGCGAGGGAACCTTAAAGGCTAACCAATTCTATCCCCCTGCCATGGGCAGGGACACCTTCCACTGGATCAGGTTGCTCAAAGCCTCATCCAGCCTGATGCGGAACACCTCCAGGCATTCAAGGATCTTGTAAAGTGGCATTTGCACGCTATCGCCCAAAATCCACACTCAGGCTAAGATGGAAAGATTGCAGATGAATAGCTTCTCTAATGCCCTGATCTCAAGAGCAGGCTGAGGGGAGACATTATTGCTGTCTTCGGCCATCTGATGGAATCCTATAAAGGAGACAATCTTCTTTTGAAAGTGCGCAGTAATAATATGAAAAGTAATGGACATGAAGGCCAACCCAGGAAAATCTGATTAGATACCTGAAAAAAACCTGTTGCCATGGTGGTGGTCAAATGCTGGAAAAAGGTTGCCCAGATAAGCTGTGGAATCTCCATCCTTGGAAGTGTTCAAAATTGAAGTGGTCAGGCCCACAGCACCCAAAACTGGTATGATCTGTCCAACATCTGCCCAGAGCTGATGATTTTCAGACATACCTTCCCACCTAAATCTTATGATTCCAATGCTGAAGGACACCTGTCACTGGTTATAGCTACTCTGTATACACTGAATTTCCAGAACATTATTCCTTAACTTCTACAATGGCAACATTAAGCAGCTCCTTCTCTTCCGCAGAAGGAAGATTCATTAAGGCTCACAAATATTCAACTCTAGATGTAAAACATTTATGTAATGAATTTTGGTACACTTCTCCATTCACAGCACACAAATCCAAAAATATTAATTGATAATCACGCATGGGGATAACAACAAAAAGAAAGATCTAACACCACAGAGAAAGGAAAAATTACATTTATTGCAAACTGATCAAGCTTTGCTATGCCTTACCAATAAAAGAACTAACCTTCCCAAACTGCTAGTAGAATTACAGTGTAGAAGGAGAGTTTACTTACTAAATGACAGATTTTCTTTTCTAAACATACACTTTCAATTGGCTTGTGTTTAGTTGTTCCTACTAGATTAATAGGATAATGGGACAAATGAAAGCGTAACAGGTCACTGCCCAAAACAACTTGACTCTCATGCATATATTTAACACAATCTTGGAATGAAGCTGAGGAGAGTCAATTTCCCTTAGCAAAAAAATTCAATATATTATTTAAGGTTCCCCAGAGGGCTTTAATATAAGTGTACGCAGTGAGAGACAGTTAATAGCTTCAATTAAATCACTGATAGTTCACTAAAGGAAAAGGCCCTGCAGAAGAGCATTCACATGAGGTGGAAAACACATGAAACATAACCTGGTCTAATGAAGAGTGTCCCTGCCCATGGAAGGGGCAATTAGTCTGGATGATCTTTAAGGTCCCTTCCAATCCAAACCACTGTATGGTTATATGACAGCATCAACCCAGGACTGCAGAGAAGCTAGAAAATTTTTCTACTGAGAATGGTGCTTCTGTTCTCCCCTCCATCACAACTCAGGAACAACACATCTCTGTCAGCAAGTATCTATCCAAGCTACGATTCCTGTCCAATTTTAGTTTCCCTGGTAGTTGTGGTGGTTACCCAGACATAGGGAAACAACAGCTTGGTATGTGCTAGGTACACAGTGTGATTTTGTCATGCTTCCTATCACACCCAGTGCAAGAGTTATAACAAGATAAACAGGCATTGCTAGTGAAGACCCACAAGGAATTCAGTACTAGAAATGCTGACTTACAAAAAGACTGCAGAGTTGTTGAGATATGCTCATGGCACATGAAACACCACATCCTCTCCACACTCTGTAGATTTGCATCAGTGGCCACGCTTTACTACATTAGCAGTTTTGATTAATCGTTCTGTTGGGCTATTTGTTTTTCACATCAGTTGCTGGCAATCCCTGTTCCCTGCCTCTCCTAGCTTTGTACATAAACGAGACAATGTTTTTATATTAAATAATGACCTTGCACTGGAGCTTGACCTCAAGATCTTTGCCCTGTACCCCTCGTAAATGTCCTAAAAAAAGGTTCACAAAGTTGGTGAAGGGTTTAGAGGGGAAGCAGTATGAGAAGTGGCTAAAGTCATTTGGTCTGTTCAGCCTGGAGAAGATGAGACCAAGGGGAGACCTCATTGAAGGTTACAGCTTCCTCACAAGGTGAAAAGAAATAGGAGCAGGTACTGATCTCTTTTCTCTGGTGAAGAATCGTAGGACTCGAGCAAATGGCACATCAGGAAGATGTGCCAGGGGAGAGAAAGGTTGGATATGATGAAAAGGTTCTTCACCCAGAGGGTGGTGGAGTGGAACAGCTCCCCAGGGAAGCTGTCAATATTCCAGAAGCATTTGGACAACACCCTCAGATAGGGATTTGGACTTTCCAACTCAGGACATTCTATGAAAAAGAAGGCTGAAGAATCCTGTTCTTTTTTTTTCCCTGTCTTGGATCTTAAAAGTTTCTAATCTGCAATTTAGCATTGAAAGGGACTTTGAGGGTTCAGACTTTCCTACTACTGCAGGAACTCAGTCTCACAATGTCTTTCATAGGTTTAACAAGCTCATCCCTGGAGGTGTTCGAGGCAAGGTCGGATAGGGCTTTGAGCACCCTGATCCAGTGGAAGGTGTCCCTGCCCACGGCAAGGGACTTGGAACTGGATGATCTTTAAGGTCCTTTCTGATCCAAATCATTCCATGGTTCTACGATTTAAAGAGTATTTTTTTGACAAATGGCACAAAAGGTTACAGTCATTATTAGTTTAACAAATAGAGTCTAGAAACATGTACTTAGAGCATATTCAGATATCTAAGGAAGGACAGGCATGAATTATTTTCTGCAGACTATAATGCTGTTTAGCAAACTTTAAGACCAGTGCTTAGTGTCTTTTTTAACTACAAAGACAAACACTGAGTCAAATGTGGCCTATTCATCTTATCTTACACTGGTAACAAGAAAAAAAAAGGATAAAACCCCTACCTACTTGCACAAGACAGAGAGGAAATGCAGAATTCCTTTTAAAAGATATTAATAACTTTTTGGTTTGTCAAGCTTTTGCCACTCTGCAACTAAGGCTACGAATACTCTCTTAACAACTAATTATAAAACAGAGAGCTGAACTCACACACACATCATACCACACCCCTGTCAATTATCCCAGTATCAAGTGACCAGCTGGATCTCAGTTCCATTAGCTACTTCCTTGAGTCCCCATTGAGGTTCTGCATGTTAGCTCTGCTCATTACTCTTGCCTTTCAGGTAAGGTAAGAAAACAAATGACATTTCGGTTGGTGGTTTTTTTTAATAGGTGTGGTCTGACTCATCTTATTAACAAGAAATGGTGCAGGAACCAAATATAATAAAATACTGCTGCAGTAATACGTATGTTTGTGTTGTTGTGGGTTTTTTTCCTTTCAAACAGAAAAAGATTTTATTAGAGTATCCAAGCACTATTAATTATCTTTTTTATGGTCATACACTACTAACCTTTTCTGCTTATACAGGAATATTACATAAACTACACCTTACTGCCATGTACTATTTAAGTTATAACTGTATCTACAAGCCTAATCAGTACTTCCTAAAGTCACTTATCAAGGAAATATTTAAAAAAATAGGACACTCAGGCATCCTGATTTACTCTCCTTGCAGTCAGATTTTAACTTCAGCACTTGTTACAGTACATAGATAATATAGACCAGAAGGATGTCAGTCGGTTCTGGAAAAGCAACTTGCGTTGGTTAGGTACTAAATTACTACTACCTCCAAGCTTTGCTATGTATCTAAAAGATCCCTCTTTCTCCTTCCTTTGTTGCAGCAGCATTTTTTAATTGCTTATTCACATCTGGCAAACTATTCAGATTGAGCAAACCCCATCAGAAAATAGACTTTAAATACCTTTCAATACTTTAAAATGACAAAAGACTTCTCACCAACATCTGTTATGCATTGCTTTCCTCAAGCTTAAGGAAAGAAAATTTTAGTCCTTTTCTTTTAAGAGGGATACGGAGAACAACAAATAGTGTTATTTGCACACAGTTTAGAAACCTGCAAAACAACACGTCTGATTTATAAATAACAAAATGTTTTTACTTAAAACTAAAAATACAATCTTTTAATCAGGTTAAATCCACAGATGGTTTGTGAGTGTATACCAATCAGCTCAATCAGAAATGTCATAATCATCTCACATTTGAATCTTCAGCTGAATGATACCAATGGCTTTTCAATTTTCAGCTCCCATTTCAACTTTAATTCCCAAAGAATTAAAGAAAACATCATAACTAAGAAGATATGTTTATAGATAGAAAGAAGAATAATAAATAAAACCCCGTGCATGACTTTTTACGTGCAGATTTTTTTATATGCTTAATGACTTTTTTCTGAAAATGAGTTTAAACCAATTTTGTCAAAAGATAAATGCAAACATCCTTCTATTTCTACATTTCTCTTTAAAAACACAACAAGGAAGTGGTTATTTCACAATTCAAGAACCAACCAAGTGTGCAACGTCTGAAGAGCAATATTAGCACTCAAGAATGTTACAAAAGTTGCACAGGTTTTGAACTGAGTCCAGTGAATCATAGCTAAATGTAGAACAACCAAACAAATAAAAAGTCACCAGAACAAGTAACAAACAAAACCCTACTCACTACACATACATCTGCACCTGGCACAACTTGCCTGCTTATTACATTTCAACCTAACATCTCTACTAATTTAAGACTTGAAAACTATCAGACATAGACATAGCTTGATTTTCCAGAAGAAATTTTTGTAAAAACACATGAACCTCCATTTAATAACAGGAAGAAAAATACAGAGTTTAGATTTTTAAACTACAGTCTCATATATAGACCTCTGTTTAAAATCCACAAAAAAACCTCAATTCATGAGCTGGTATGCTCTCTAGTTGAAAATACTCTAACACAAGAAACACCACATGGATAAATGAAGCCCCTTCAGGCCACTACTCAGTTTCTGATATTAGGAAAAGATAACACACTTCAGAGAGAGGCAGCCACTTCCAATAACCAAGTTCTCTGTCACTCACCAAGGATGGTCAGTTGCTGTGTTTGGATAGTTACAGGGTAAACTTATACCTTTAATAACCGCTTACAGACACCTTGCCCATGAAGATACTCATTCTCTTTCTGAGCCTGCTGAAACAGCCTGCCGCTATAACTTCTTGTCAAGGTCAGCTACTTTTCCAGAAAAGATTCCTTTAATCTCTTTCACTTGTTTTGATACTTGCTGCAGTCAGTGTCACCTGGTTCTTGGATTATCAGGTCTAGAGAATAACAGCTGTGTATCTATAGTCTCTACTACCTTCACAGTTTTGCAAATCTTGCCCCTATTCTCCCTCAGCTTTCTCCTTTCCACACAAAAAAAGTTCAGCTTTTGTAGTCTCTACTCATAAGGGAGCTGCTCAATTCCCTTAAGCACTTTAAGCACTCTTCCCTGTATAACTTCTAACCATAATATGTCCTTTATGACAAGGCACGGTGAAGTGACATTAATGGTTTTAGCATTTTCTGTGTGAAAGTGTACTGAGCCTGTGGTCGACAAGCACCCAAAGACTAACACCTAATTGAATGTTAACTAGATGTCACATGGGGCATGTGACTGGAGAAACTTAAAGGAATTGTTTTATATGTGGATGTGGTGGTTAGGGACATGGTTTAGTGGTGGAGTTGGCAGTGTGAGGTTTGTTCTTGGACTTAATGATCTTGAAAATCTTATCCAACATAAACAATTCTGTCATTCTGTGATGTCAGAAACAGAAGAGCTTTTAAAAGGCTCGATAATGAGTATCAGGAGATCTATACCCCAAGTAAATTGGATTAATTTGAATGAAAGTAAAGTTTCACTTTCTTTTCCAAGGCAACTTTACTAGAATGGAGATCATACATTTTATTAACTTATCATTCAAATGTCATTAACTTTCTTATTTGATGAAACTTAAATCTTCACTTTTATTAAAGGAATAACTTGGTCTGTCGAATCAGAAAAACTGCCTGAAACTTCTTTTCTCTTAAAGTCCATTACAAAATCTTCAATTAAATGAAGGATTTACCTTGATGGATCCATAAAACACTTTTGAACTTAGAGCAAGTAGGAGAAAAGTTTGGATTTTAAAAAGCATATGCTAGGTGAACGGCAAATCTTGTTCTTTCAAAGAACTTGCTCTCTGTCATTTGTGAAATGCACTTTATTAGATAATAAGTGAATAACAGAAAAAAAACCCCACACCCAAACCACACATACAAAAAACTAACTGGAGTTTAAATAGTGCTAGCATTTAAACTTTGCCAGGTGATGTCTTGGAAGGCTGCTGATAGGTTTATTTTCACGGTGATGGTGATTAGGAGTGTTACATCCCTCTGAGTCAGTCTCTCCCAAGCAGAGCTGAAGTGGTAGGATGCTGAGCACCCTTTCCCTGGGGGGGAGGGGAAATAAGGGCCTGTCCAGCAGCCAGGATCAATTGGGCAACTTCATTTAGATGAGAGGCCCCACCTGGAGTATTGCATCCAGTTCTGGAATTCCTAACATAAGAAGGATACGAAACTGTTGGAGTGAGTTCAGAGAAGGGCTATAAAGACGATCCAAGGCCTGGAGCATCTCTGCTATGAAGACAGGTTGAGAAAGTTGGGTTTGTTCAGCCTGGAGCAGAGAAGTCTCTGGGGAAACCTTAGAACAGCCTTCCAACACCTGAAGGGGCTCTAGGAAAGCTGTGGAGGGATTTTTTGCAAGGGCAGGAAGTGATAGGACAAGGGGGAAAGGCTTTAAATTGGAAGGGGGGAGATTTAGATTAGACGTTATAAAGAAATTCCTCAGAATAAGGCAACCTGTGCCAGTGCCTCCCCACCCTAGGGAAGTTTCCCGCTCTGGAAACGTTCGAGACCAGGTTGGATAGGGTCTTGAGCAACGTCATCCAGAGAGGTGTCCCAGCCCACGGGACAGGTCTCTAGGGAACGGGGTAGGAGCGGGACACTGCCTTCCCTGTCGGTACAGGGTTTCCCCACCCCACTGCAGGCAGGACCCGTTTCCTCCACTCCTTTCCCAGGTGTGGGCAGGCTCGGTGGTGCTACCCCGCCTCGCTGCGGGTGGTACCGGAGCCTCTCCTCACTCTCCTAATCCCGCCGGTGGTGCCGGAGTCCTTCCATCCCATCCCGCTCTCAGTTGCGGGCGGGAGGGGCAACTCCTCCCTTCTCCCCTTCAATTCCGCTTCCCGCGTGGTGCCATCACACCTTTCCGCTTTCCACTCTGGGCGAGACCAGAGCCTCCCTCTTCATCCATCTCTCTGCGAGCAGGACTGGTGGTTCTGGAACCTCTCCCCATCCCAGCGACTGGTGGGACCAGACTCCCCCCGCACCGTCCAACCCCAGAACCCACCCTGCTCCCAGTTGCAAGGGGGACTGGCAGTACCGGAGCTTCTCTCCCACCTAAAAGCTGCGGGCGGGACCAGTGGTGTAGGAGCCCCGCGCCCCATCCCGCTGTGGGCGGAGCTGCCAGGGTCTTTCCAATTCCCACTCCTCAATTCATCCCGCTAAGAGGTGCAAGCAGGACTGGCGGTACCGGAGCTTTCCCCCCGCCCCGGGCAGGACCGGTGGTGCCAGAGCCCCCATCCCCATCTACGGGCAGGACCGGTGGTGCCAGAGCCCCCATCCCCATCTACGGGCAGGACCGGTGGCGCTGGAGCCCCTCATCCCGCTCCCAGCTGCCGGCGGGACCGGTGGTGCCCGTGCCCCAGAGCCGCCTCATCCTAGTCCCGCTCCCCGCTGCGGGCGGTCCCGCTGGTGCTGGGTCCGTGTGTGTCCGCCCCTCGGCGGACAGCCCCAGTGGTGCCGGACCCCCCGACTCTCTCCCCGTCGCGGGCGGTCCCAGTGGTACCAAAGCCTCGCCCCCTAACCCATCCCATCCCGCTCCCCGCTGCGGGCGGGACCGAAGCTGTCGGGTCCCCCTCCCTTCCTGGGCTGATTGGCGGCAGGGGCGGCCCAGGTCCCGGTCCCACCCGCCGGGGGCGGGCACAGGGGAGCTGCCCCACCGGGAGCTCCCGCAACGCTGGGCGCCGGGGCAGTGCATGGGGCGGCAGGGAGTGCCGAGACCTGCACGGCAGCTTCTCGGTGAAAGGGGTGAAGGTGTGGGGGGGAGCCTTCTCCTCGTGTGCCCGAGGGACCCCCCCGGTGCCAGCGTCCCTTCGGGGCTCGGTGCGTGCGGGAAGTGATGAGAAGAAGTTGAGGGAGGACGGAGCGAGGGTGCCCTCTGCTCCTTTCCTCCTCCTCCTCCTCCCGCGCCGCAGCAGGTGCAGCAGAGCCCGGGCCGTCCCGGCGCTCTCGGTGCCGCAGGGACGGAGCCGCGGCTGAACGGGGAAAAAAAAGCGGCAGTTGGAGCTCCCAGAGCAGACACTCGCTCGGTTACCAGAGGCAGCAACGCGGAGAAACAGCCCTGAAGGGAGAGCGGTGAGGGAGCTCGGGGGGGGGGGGGCGGCGGTGGGGAGGTGGAGGGAAGTTCTGGTTTCACCTTGCGGCTATTTTTTTTTTTTAAAAAATCAATTTCCACCCTCCTGCTTTTTTTTTTTCCTTCCTCCTGTAACGCAAGAGGAAGCCCTGGGTGCCTTGCACCACCCCTGGAGGAGGGCGAGTCCTGGGAGGGGGAAGAGTCATGGAGCAGGAGGAGAGCCATAGGGCTGGGGAGGGGGGCATGGGGCAAGAAAAGGGGGAGCCATGGGGCGGGAGGAGGGAGAGGATGCTGTGGGGCTGGGGAGGCGGGGGTGGAGAGTCATGGGGGAGGAGGAGAAAAAGCCGTGGGCATGGCGGGGGGGGAGATGGAGATGGGGAAGAGTGGTGGACAGACTGAAAAGAAACTGCAGGAAAACAGAAATCGTGGCGATGCGGTGTCCCTGAGCGAGGGGAGGATGTGACCTGCGGGGGGGGGGGGGGGGGAGGGGGCGTTGCAGCGTCGTGTCCTTGCGAGGTTGCTGAGGGGCGGAAAAAAAGGACACCTTGTTCTCGTCCCTTTTTCCTGAGGTGAAGAATGGGGAGAATAGGGGATTTGGGGGTCGTAGGGAGAGAGGTTGGCCATGGGAGAGGCTTCCTCGTGGCACCTGCGAGGAGGAGGAGGAGGAGAAGAAGGAGTGAAGGCTCCCCAGTCCTGTCCGCCGCCACCGAAGTTATGTAAGCCAGGCAGCCACTCCATGCCTTTGGAGTGTTTTCCTTGAAGGTGCAATGTGAGGGACCTCTGTAAGTCTCGGTCGCGCTGTGCTCGCCCTGAATTTTAACTGAGTTTCAATCAACAAAAACCTGCCTCGCCTGTGAAGGGAGAACATTGCATAATTGCTGCTGTGCCCTCGCTGGTGGGCTGAAAAAGGAAAAAAATGGTCAGGAGTAAACTTTTAAGGGAATACGTCAATAAAGTTGTGGGATTTGAGCAGTTATTTAATGGTATCTTGTCTTTTATGACTTGTTTATGTATGGAACAATAGGAAGTAATGACAAAATACGCAACCTGTTTTGCATGCTCATCGGAGTTTTCTGGTTTGAATAATAGAGATCCTTGAAGGTCTTCCCCTCCACAAACACCTTGAAAGTAGTATTTTTAATTTTCGGAGTGGAACTGGGTGACTAAGTTTTGGGAGTAATTCACCATAATATCACTTGTTTCTAGGTATTTATCTTAAAAATTGTCTTGGTGACGTTTCTTGTCTGAAGGTGCCTGCCTGCTTTTCCAAGCAATTATCGCGCAAGGTCACTTGACATATTTTAGCTGAGCTGGTTTTATAGCACCAACACAACAGAGTGTGCAGTTAACCTTTACTTCACGTTTCCTTGGTTTTGATCCTTTGCTTTGGTCATTGATCTGGGCTGAACACTGGATACTGCAGAGACTGATTTTTCAAAACTGCTAACCAGTTTGTACTAGAGTCTTGCGCTCTTTTAGACGGCTTTCATGCTGTTGTGAAAATATTTTTGTTGAAATACAAGGAAATGAGTACTTGGCCTGAAACGCTTGCATCTTGTTTTGGACTTTGCCCACCGTTTGCCATCAGCAGAAGCCCTTTGCAGGAAGCAAGAAAAGAAGATAATTTTTGTCGTATGTGTCTAAGTGTACAGGCTGTAAGGTGAGAATTATGTTCAAGGACTTTATAAGTACCCCTTACATTTGATGTTCTTAGAGTGCTGTAAGCGGTTGTGTTGTTCTGAAGCAGAATTTGGATGGAGAAACGTATGGGACTAACCAGGGCTTGAGGAGAGGGCATTTAAGACAATCTTGTGTCCTCATTCTGCAGAGTGGTGTCACCTGAGCTCCGTAAGTGTTGTCTTCTTGCCTGTGCCAGTGGAGTGGAGGGCGACTGACTTGCTAAGGAAGTGGTAGCAAAACAGTGGGTTGGTTTTATATGCTGATGGCAACTTCAACTTAGTGAATGGTTACTTGTTCATTGGCGGTTGTTGTGGCTACAGCTTAGGCTTGGCCTGTGATGGAGGCGGGACTCTGTCATAACTCCAGGTTGGTGCGCTATGATGAACTTAGCTGGTTTAGTTACTGTTTAGAGAATTGAAGGCAGATAAACTATCATATACGTGACATTTTAACGCCGTGTTTGTCATATCTTAAATACTTTAGAGGTTGTTATCCAAATTAACCCTTTGTAATGGTAACTGTCTCGGTTGGCTTGGAGGAAATGTATTGGATTAGTAAATGAATGCTAGGAGTGTTGCGGATCGTGACAATGTGATGTAACTAGTTTGTAAAGAAAAAAGTAAGAGAACTTGCCATATTTCTCTGCTGTGTATAATTTGCCACAGATTGACTTGGTTGATTTATAGCAATATGTTTTATTTCCAGGAATAGAAAAGAAAATCAAACTCTGTGTGGGGGGTGTGTTACTGTGTGTGCAGACAGTAGGCAAGAACGTGCTGTGGTAAGCCTCGTTGCCCATAAAGCAGTGCCACTGAGCGTAGCCTTTTCTCTACCTGTTGCGACTTGTACAGAGAATTTGTTTTGCTGCAACACTCCTACCACTTCAAAAATGTTTTGCAATTAATTATAGTAATAAATAAATAAATTGTGGTAATAAATCTAAAAGCAGTGCCTATCATGACTCTACTAATTTCAGTTCTACCTTCTAAGCTTGAACTACATTATTTCAGAGTTTAATTGCTGGGTGTCTTATTACCCACACCTACTTCCTTTGTGTTTTCCACTTTGGGTTCTTTAAAGCACTTCTTTTCATGTTCTGTTTTAGTCAAGTTGGTTCCTTTAAAGTAGTACCAAGAATTCATCTGAGTTTACTCCATCTCGATTGAGTCCCTTCTTAGTCAGTTGCTTACTAGAAAAAACACACTATGGTATTAAAAGTTATTGAGACATTTGTTGTAAGATCATAGTCAAGAGGTGCTTACTGAATGAAGTACCTTTTCTCTCCAGATCCGTTAACAGAAATGCTTTTAGTTCTCTTTTGGTATTATAATGTTTAAGAATATGGTATTTATGAAGAGAATAGGATTGTGTTTGAGAAATGCTGATACATTAGAAACAGTTGAAGTCATTCACTTTCTTTTGTTGGGATTTTTTTATTCCTTGAATACTCTGTAAGCATGGATTTATCTTTTTTTTTTTTGGTTTGTTCTAGAAAGTGTCCTTGGCCTGAACACAGACATTCTGATACAGCACAAAGCATTTGTGAATAGGCATTGTAGAGGACTCTTCCTGTTTTCCAGGAAGTAGAACACACTAGGACCATTTAATAGAGTTCTCTGTCCTGACACATTTGCTCAGGACAAACACATTTGGCGTGAGTTTCCAAGACTTGTGACATAAGGTTTCTTGAATCCTTTGACAAACTATTTCAGATGGTTTATGACACTTGGGACGTGTCTGTTTTAAATACTCGGTGTGTGAGGTCCTGTTAATGCTCCTTGTGAGGAAGAAGTCTTTCAATTTTCTATACCTTTCTAATGAAAATCTCTCAGGAATTGATCAACACTGTTTTTCATTGCCAATCCATTAGGATATTTTTATTCATAATGTTTTATCATCTGATAGGGGATGAATTTTCTGCTTTCCAGTTTGCTGTTAAGTAATCACACTGTGCTATTTTTGAACGTTTTATTTTGCTAATTACATGAAGTATTTTGTGCTACAGTTCTTGGCTCGGACTAGTAGTGAGCCCTTTCTTTTGGAAGCTTTTGAAATTCTTTGGTTTTTGACATAGAATTTTGTATAGGTACTTAAATCCTAAATAAGGGAAGAGTTGATGATGTGATCTGTAGTTCTATGGAATAACTTAACTGTTTAGCTGCTGGAGTAAATACCTAATAGACTCTTGGCCACACCTGCCCTTGAACCGACTGAGAAAGCAGGTTTAGTTATTGCTTTGAATCTGTTTTGTTTCATGGAAAGTAATGTTCTTCCTTAGTCTGCCATGGCTTGATTAAATGTTTTTGTCTGAGATGAAAAATGGGGAACTGACATAGGAATAACAATGCAAACATAGGAGACGTTGTGCCACATTCATAAACATCTTGTACTGCTAGAAATTCTATAATGAACTATTCTTTCAGGTGAGCGCTTGATTTGGCTTCTCCCTTGTCACTTCAACAGCTTTACTGTGCTGTGGTAGTAGTCTATGTTGTATCTGTTTCAGATTAATAAGATTTAGTGCTTTCTTTTAGAGAATGTAGATGCTATATGCATGTAGGTGAATGTTTATTTTGTATATTTGCTTGGGAGTTGAGTTCTACCAACTTATCATAATGTAAACAGGTGCTGAAAGGTGCTATTTTTTATAGCATGGGTGTGCTTAGACCTTACATTTGGTAGCAGTATCTTTCTCGAGAGGGTTCTGGACTTGGGGTTGCTGCCAGTGAAGGACTTGCAGGTGAGGTTTGGCTTTGTCAGTGCTCAGGGTAAGGTATGTGCTGCAGACAGCATTGCCTTCTGCGGGAGTCACCCTTGGAGGAATCTCTGGTGCCTATGGAGTCAGGTCAGAAGCGTTGGTTAGAAGGGACTCTGGAGGGTCACGTGGCTCTGTTTCATCCACGTCCTGAACACCTCAAAGAATGGTGGTTCCCCATCCTCTCTGGTAATATTTTCCAGTACCAGTCTTAACTTTTTAACCTGCAGTTACTGTTCCTTCCACTAATGGCAAACTGATAGCCAAGAAATTTGTCTATGAAGCTAAATGGGAAGATCTGAATAAGGTGGAAACAAATGCATACTCTGATTGCTCCTGTTTCTTTGAAAACCATTTTTTCTATCAGGTTGCTGCCTGGTTGCCAGGTCAGGCTTGTGTCTGTTCCTGACAGTCCTTAAGACTGAAATGGTGTTTATATCTTGTAGGCCACATGTAATGCTGGCTGCAAGTGTTCTTGTGGTGTGAGATGGGTCAGGTTTTCATATAGGAAGCCTGCCATGCTGGTACTTGAACTGAGTTGTGGAAACTGAACTGAGCTGCAGCTCCACACCTTGCTGGCAAAAAAGATCTCTGAACTTTTCTTTAGAAGGCGAGAGTTTTGTAAAATAGACCCAAGTCTGGTGTGCAGCTTGTCAAATTTAACAGTGCAACCTAAAGCTGCCAGATTTCTTCAACCAGTCACATAGTAATGAGTCTTTAATTACTCTGTTTTGTGATACTTTGATAATTGTTTTGCTTATTTATCAATTAGCTTTATTTTCATTAAAGTATACTCAAAAATACTGGAGTATTCCAAATAAATTTAATCTCAGACTACATTTTTGATTAAGCAGTCAGTCTTGCGTTAAGCTATCTACTAGTGAAATACCTTGGTAGCCTGTAGCAGGGCTGTAGTTAAGAGGAAATAATTTTTTATAAATCTTCATCAAATATTTGTTATTACATAGTAATAGCACTGAAAAAGTTGTAGCTGCTTTCCAGAAGTGGAGGACAACCTTCCTATCTCCCAAACAGTGCAATTTCAGTGGGCAGGAACAGACACGTGCACATCAGGATGGTTTATTGTTGGCTTGGTTTTACACCCAAATAATACTCTGTAAATCATCTTTATCTTGACCTTCTGCAACCTTTGAATCTCTGTGTCTCCTTTTTTTCCCTTAATATTTTTAAATGAACAGTTTGTACTGAAGTCTAAGGTGTCTTTGGAAATCCACAGACACTAACTTCACACCCTTTCCGTTCTGAAGTTATAATCCTATCTTAGTCAGCTACTAATACTAGGAAGTTTCTGTGTATTTATCTTTATACAAGCTACTGCAAGAAAACCCCCAGGCTTTTCTTAACCCTTACTGGGGTATAGTCTGCACATTTCGGGAAGTTCCACAGTTAGTTTCTGTCCCTTCTCACTCCAGTAAGTGATGTGGTCTTGGTCTTAAAATCAGAGTCTGAAGATTAAACTATGTAGAGAGAAAAGCTGTTACATACAGTACTTTTACCCTTATTCAGACAACCAAATTTTGCCAGGAGGTATTTCAGAGAAGACACTGCAAAACACAAATCTGAAAGCAAAAGACAATTTTCTTAAAACCCTACCTGTAAATTCGAAAACAGAACCTAATGGTGAACAGATTGAACAAGGTGAATGTTGTTGGAGTGTGTGGTGTTGCTTCATAGGAGTCTTGAGTGATTTAGTTATTTTTAATTGAGCTGTATAAGAGCAAAACATTAAATCAAGTATTTGAACTTTGATGTAATGTATTTCCCATTACAGAAGGAAACCTGCTGTAGTGTCCTTTGTGATTCTGTTTGTGTGGCTTGTCAAAATGTAGTTATGTGCTATAGGATGAAGTCAGAAACCGAACAAAGAAATTCATTCAGTGCTTCTAGGTGTCATGTGATGGTGTGATCAGGGAGAGCTTGTACCAAGCTGAAGCTAGCTGTAGTCAAAAATGAAGCATCCTCCCAAACAATTATCAAAGTTGAAATAAAATCCTGGTAAAGCATGTTGAAGTTTAAAACTGATGAAGTTTCAGATCCTGAGGTTCATTCACAAGGGAAAATTCATGTTTGCGTGATGGTAGCATGTTAAGTATAGGGTGTATTTCTTGTGCCAACACGTTAAGTTCACTGTAAAGTTGTGCTGTGCCATTTCGTCCAGCCCCTTCTTGGGAGAGTCATTTTACCAAAGGAGACTCTCTCACAGATTGAAGTGTTTATAATAAAGCAGAGTCAGTTTTTTTTCTTGTTCCCTTTTTTTCTTTTTCTTTTTGATGCTTCATTTATCCAGTATTTCAACCTGTCTTTTGATGCTAATGTGGAAGAGAAGGCTTCCTGGGCAGCATTGACCCTTCACTGGAGGCATTTTTGTCCCCATCAGCTGCTGTGGCATTCAAGCTGCTTGCTCTCTGCAGGTAGAAGGTTGTCTCTTTCTTTCTGCACTTACTGCTGTAGCCCCTGACTGTGCAGTACGAAGCGTGTTTTGTTAAGGCTCTTGGGAGACCTTATAGCAGCCTTCCAGTACTTAAAAGGGGCCTACAGGAAAGGTTTTAAGCTGAAAGAGGGGAGATGTAGATTAGATATTAGGAAGAAATGTTTTCCTGTGAGGGTGGTGAGGCACTGGCACAGGTTATCCAGAGAAATTGTGGATGCCCAATCTCAGGAAGTGTTCAAGGCTAAGTTGGATGGGGCTTTGAGCAACCTGATCCAGTGGGAGGTGTCCCTGCCCATGGCAGGGGCATTAGGACTGGACTGGATGATCTTGAAGGTCCCTTTTGACCCAAACCGTTCTATAAATCTATGGTTCTATGAAGTTATTCTGCTACTGGGCTCTTCTGGGCAGTGCAGTGTCACACAGCAGGAGCAGGGCCAGCAGCTTGTGAGCCGGTAAGTTGCATCTTAAACAGCCCTGGTGTCTAGGAAATGTGGAGTAACCTGTTGGCATCTCTGTGTTAATACCCCCACCTCTCGATTTCATAACATTATTTCTGGTTGCTTTTTTCTGGTGCAAGATGGTTGCAGCAGGTTGAGAAACATTGCTTTCCTCTAAGTACAGAGGATAGGTCTCCAGAAGCTGAAGGTACTCTGTCAAAGGTATCTTGGTGCCAAAATACCGTGTCTTCTGAGATCACGGTAACCGTGAGGAAGATTATAAAGTTGTCAGAAAACATCCTAGCGTTGTTTTAGATGATCTAGACAAATCTCTCCACAAGGAATATGTGCCTTACCTTCAAATAGATGGCTTTTCTGCTGTATGTAGTCAGCATTTATCTTTCCAAGGTGCTTGCAGTGGAGTAACCATGAGCAGCAAGGAAAAGACTTGGATAATAGTGCCAATGCAGAGAAATCCGAGCCACTCTCATACTGAGTCAGGTTGCAATCAATTGAAGGTGCATAGGTTTTGGAGCTGGCTTTTTGTTTCTCAGGTTTCTGCACTGTGCTTTCTTTCTGTCCTAAGGTCCAGGATGGCACATCAGCTCCATTGCAACACCACATACGTATGTGGTCAGCTTTGTGCTGGTGCAGGGCGTGAAGTATAGTAATAAACACAGCCTGACCTGAGCTATCCTACTGATGAGTCTCTGTGCCATCTTCTGTCTGGTCCTGGGAATGTATTGCAGCTCCTGAAGTGCTGAGGTCAGGAGCCTGCACTGGTCTTATTATACTGATTTGGACCTAGACCAGCAGCAGAAAGGATGGAGTTTTTCTTCATGCAGTACTTGTAGACCTGGCCCAGCCTGAAGAGTTTGCAATAGTACTCAGTTTTACCAAAACATTGATAGGTAGTGTCTGCAAATGCTAATCCCCACTACATAAGGTGATAGATTTACAGATTATATCTATCTTAAAATACCCAGTTTGAATTGGCAACCGTACAGGATGATAAAAACCTTGCTTTTTTTGAGGTATTTTGAATTGTTTTAATTAGCTTATCTGGTAGGCTTGCAAACATTAGTGTTTGACAGGGTATAAAATCTTTGTGAAACTCAATTTCAAGCTATTAAATCTTGAAAATGGTTGCTGGTTCAATGGTGACGTTCAATGAGGTATATATTTTTTTTCCTGAATGATTTTTGCTCTGTTCTTGTGCACTGTTTGGAAAAGTAAGTCTTGTGAAGGGGAATTTGCCTTGTCCTGTTTTAACGTACTTCATGTTATGAAAACATTTATTTAGACTTTAATCCTTTAGCCTCAGGTAAATCTCTTCTTGAGTGATGCTGTCAGTATTGAAGTATCATCATCCCAAAGTATGCGAGTCTTGCTGTGATAAGTGACTTCATTTAAAAGATTGACTATATTACTGTTAATAACTTTAGAAATATGGTATGGGTTTAGAAGCTATTCATAGAATTATAAAGGAAATCTTTGTAAATCTTTAATCTTTTTAGATACAGTTAATCATCTTGAAGTTTAGGATTGTTTTCCATAACCATGAAGACTGGTTTAAAGCCATTCTTTCAGAAAGCCAGTGGCAAAGTGGTAGCACAAATGTTATAACTCGGTCACTTGCTATAAATTCATCTTAATAGGATATTATGCCTTACATTGGAGTCCTGTTCCCATGTTAATCATTAAAAAAGATCTATCTGCTAGCATGTCTGTTCCAAATATGTTGTGTAAAACCTGTACGTTGGAAGAGAAGCACCTCTGCTCTTGTACCTTACTACATTTTAAGTGAGGATTTTAAAACTGTTTTTCCACCTTTCTTGAGTACAGAAGCTCTGGTAAAATCCTTCAGTGTTTGATAAAACCTGTTGCACAAATAAGTTTTTCCTAAAAGGGGTTTCATAAATTCCATATCCTTTTGACTCCCTCTTAACTCCTTTGCTGTTTGCATAACCAACCCTGTAAGTCTCCAGCATATGATTGCAGCAATATTGTAATGCCTGTAAATCCTCCTCTTTTTTTATCTATATATGTGGTGTTCCTGCACTCATTGAAATGCTTCTGCCCTTGGATAGAAGGATGTAGTTGATCAAAAAGCTGTACAGAATAAATGCAAATGCCTGCCCTTGCTTATGCGCACACGATTTCTTAATAATAATTTCCACTAATTTTTTAATTTGTTCGTTTGATTGAAACAGGAGCCTGCAGTTACAAGCTAAATCTTACTGCTTATCTAAAACATTGCAACACAAAGTAACAATCATAGCATGCACCTCCTTAGCGATTAGTAACGAGATGTGTGATAAGAAAAAATTAAGAATATAAATACAAAGGCTTTGCAGTACCTGTTATCGGAGTCTCTTCCTAGATAAATGGTTTGCTGCTCGAAGGCTCTGTGCTTTCACACTTTTCTGTTGCTTTTGTCTGTTTTACACCACGTGGGTTGTGTAGTAGAAACCACTTCCTAATATTCAGCTGTGGTTTGCTGCCTCAAGTCTGCTTATATGGGCCTGATTAATGCTCCTAAAGGATTATGGAGTAGTGTTCCCCATTACCTACGGAATATGTACAGTACAGCAAGCAGTATTATAGGTTAAGAACATATTTTACAATTGCCAGTTTAAAGAGTTTAGGAGTCAAGTTGTACTTTCATCTTGAAGAACACAGTCGCTCTCACTGTTGGTTGTTGTGCCACTAATTAAAATCTTCCCATGTCTGTGATAATTTGATCGTCATCCAAGATTTGCTGTTACATTTGATTTGGTCAGTGCATTTCCTCACATAGGCAGGATTTCCTTACTCTGGTGCTTGGCACTGGTGTGGACTGGTACTGAATCTTAAAAGAAAATGGTGTCGAGGGACCCGAAAAAAGTAATTTGTTTCAAGAGATATCTTGGAGGATGTTACAAATAAAGACTTATTCTTTTTTGGTTTTACTCTACCCCTGTTTTGAAACAATGCACTGCATTCATATTTGTGTGCATGTATGTATTTTTATCTTTAATACCAGCTGCTTGCATATGACCAATGCAGCTAAGATTTGGTTTGGGTGCATGTATTTTTATCTCTGAATCATCCTGTAAGTAGTGGTAGAATAGCTTTTGTTTGTCTTGGAATATTTTCTTCCTGTTTCAGCTTCAAATGTAACTGTAGGTGTTTTTTGTTAGTCATTCCTGGCTATCTTAGGCTTGATAAATTGCATTGCTTACAGGGCCTTTGGTCACACAACTAGCATTATAGGGCTTGGTTCTGTGTGTGGTCAACTGGAATGTTTACCAGCCTGTGAAGGTTGGATACCGTGCTTTATCTGTAAAACTGTGTTTAATAACAGCTAAGGCAAACAGATTTGCGTGTAAAAAAAGTCAATGGGATATTGACGAGGTAGGGCAGAACTGGGGCTTCACTAGATCAGGTAATGCACTCAGTAACAATCTGGGGTCCATGCTCATTTCTTTCTCTTTTTTATGCTTCCTTTTTATTATTAGCAGTACTAAGTCATAGCCAGTAGCTACTTTGTGTGCTTTTCAGAGGGAGTTTGTGGTGCTCTCAGTAACCAGTTGTCTTATCAATCACAACTTAGCTTAGCGTTTTTCTTACTACATTTTTGACCTCGTCTCTTCTAACTGTTATAGTAGATGCTATCTTAAAAGAAATAAATGCACTTTTTATGTTTACCTGTGGTGAACGCTGTTGTTGGGCATGGTAAGGTGGGATTGGATGCTGAGGTGACCTACGCTGCTTGTAATTCTGGTTTCTGTCGTGGGATGGAGGTAGGAGCAGGTGGGATAATCGATGTTGAGTTTCATTGGGCAAGGGAAAAGCAACCTGCTCGGCAGCAGCCTGGCCTGCAACTGCCTGCCATGGGCAGTTGTGGTACAGAACTGGTAACTGCTCAAGATCCATACTCCCTATGAGGAAACTGGGTCAGATTTGCAACTTTTAATAGATGTTTAGTTGCTGATAAAATATAATGTTCCCTCTTTTTTGATACTCATACTCCTGTGATGCGTATCATTAGCTTTTCATTTGGAGATAGTAATTTCTGCGCTAATTAGCATCCACACTTGGGGTTTGCAGAGGCAGAAGTCTGTTTGGTAAGCTTGCTCCTTTTAACGTGTGCTGGTATCAGTTAGACTGTAGTGAGTAATGTGAGCTCTTTGGGTAAGGTGAGAGGGGGATCAGCAGCTAGAGAGATTGCTCCTTTGCTGTCACTACAGTGCTGCAGTTTGGTAGGAAGGGCACCTTTCTAGGCAGAGGTCCTGGGCTGTGTAAACTGCCTGTGTAAACTCAACAAACCTTAGTGAATCTGAAGACTGAAAGGAAAGGAAGAACTTGAAAAAGCTAATAGCATCACTGAAAATCTCTTTAAAACTTCATTTGCTTCTTTAGAAGTCAGGAGCACGAATAAAAAGGACTCTATTGGTACGGTATGTGTAAATGCATAAGAACTGTTTACTTTTCTGAGTAGCGATAAATATTCGTGTAGTTTGAATTCAAACTGTGCTGCAAAGTGTTTGAGAGCCTCTTTTGCCTCTAGATCTCACTACAATGGAGGAGGCTGACAATGCTATTGCTGGCTTGAAAATGGCCGTTTCTGTGAGAATCAGAAATAGTAGGTAGGCAGCCAACTGTTTAAAGCAGAAAAAAGTCAAAATGTGCCCGTAAGTTTTTGTTAGTGATGAGCACATTGCTAAGGCTTGGCATTACATCTAATCTTTGGTATGTATGCCAGTCCTATAATTGACTCTTGCATAAACTATTAACTGGAATTATTTTAAAACCATTTTTAAGATTGAAATATAAACCAAGTGTTAGTTGAGTTCTAGAATATTAATTTAAACACTAAGACTTCTTAATGTAATTTATATAACCATGAATGTCGTTCAGTTTCTTTGCATGTTGCCCAGTTTTTTGAGTGAACAGTGGAGGGAAAGTCACCCATTCATCTGAAAGTCACCCATTTCTGTGTAGTCATATTTCTTGTGCCAAGTCATATTTCTTGCTTGGTCTTTCTGGGTGAATGAAAAAATACTTCTTTAAAAAAAAAAAGTCAGGGTTTAGGACTGTTTTGGTCAGCTGAAAGCATCCCTCCAGCAGTCTTCTATGGAAGTGTTTGGTTTTCTGTAACACACTTTAAAACTCGTACTTTCTCTTTCATTTGAAAAAAGCCCCACATGTAGGTCATTAACTTTATGAGAAATCGTTGGAGTAGGTTTAATGTTTAACCTCTTAGTATTTCTTTAATATTTAACTTTTTCATGCTACACTCCAGTAGGTGAACTCTTTATAGCTGGCAGTTGGTTTCGCTCATACAAAGCTACTCTGCATCTCTTCTTTTTCCTCCATACTATTGCTTTTAGGGCTTTTGGCTGGAAGTAGTAATGGCTTCAATTTGGTGATATTTTGTAGGATGTTTATTTTTAATATATATAGCTTTAGAAAATTTGGATTTTTCTTTTCATCTGCTGTTATAAAAGGATATTTTATATTAGCTCAGGTACCAAAATGATCTTATGTAATGCAGGCAAATCCTAAGCAGAAGGACTTAAAACAGAGGTGCAAAATAGTTTTATATTGTTAACTGTATTTTAGAAGCACATAATCCTCTGGCTTTGACTTTTCTTTCCTCTTTTCCTTTAGAACACATGACACTTCTTCATGCTCCTGGTATTTAGACATGGGAAGCAGTTGTGTTGGATGTTGATCCTTATTACTTATTTTGGCAAGTGATTTATTCTGGTAGTTCACCACTGGAGTATGGCTGGAAGTTATTGGGAAGAGTCCTTGTTGCTCTGGTTTTCATGAGCTGGCTTCCAGCTGAGCACCTCCTCATGATTTTCCTGACCCCTGTACAGTCCTGACTGCTCACTGCTTTAAAAGGTGACCCAAATCAGGATTTCCCATTGGAACAGGCAAGACTCCACTGCTGTCCCTGTCTCTTGTGCCTGGAGCTCATCTTGTGTAATTGCATGTTGTTGCCCTGCTGATGTCTCCGAGTACCCCTCTCTTCCCCTCCTCTTGGTCTGCCAGATGGGTATTATGCTTGTGATTAATTGCTTTAAAAGTGCTGTTAAATAGTGCTCTCGTTCCTGCTAAATACAAACCTTCCAACTTCCCTGCTTCTGCCTGACCAGGGGATGAAATGATGGGGCTTTGTCCTGCAAGGTTCCTGCCAAAAGTTCAATATACAGTCAATGCTGGTTTTCCCAGTAAAAATGTCCCTTAACTGGCAATTCTCTAATAGCATTATGTATTTAATATCGCTGTGGCTTGACAGGTCCTGTACATGTATTTTCTTGTCACTGTGGAAGATTCCTGCATTGAAAAGGAAAGTTGCATAATTTTTTTATCAGTTCTAAAGATATCACAAGCTACCAACTCTTGGGGAGGCGTGTTGTGTCATCTCTTGATGATGATGCTCCTCAAGAAGAGGAAGACTTAATGTTTGGTAAATGAGTTGTAGTTACAGTGACATATTTTCATGTTAGGTGGGTAGTGATTTGTAGTACTTTCAGAAAGAGTAAAATATCCAGTGAGAGTCCAATTTAAGAGGTGGCTGCGGGGTGGATACGGAGTGGTGAGGGGGTGCTGTCATCTACCAGGGAAGTACGTGCAGTTCCCATGACTTTTGGTTGGCATGTGTGTAACCCTGACTGTGGAAGGTGCGCCTTTGGGCTGAGGACTGTATCTTCCTGTGCTGTGCTCTGGGCCTCTGCCTGGGGAGGAGATCAAGGTGCAGCCTGCATCTGGAAACCTGTTGGATCATGACTAGCCCTTGTACCTTTGATTTTTAGTGTTGATAGAAACGTTAACTGTTCATGAGTTTTCTAGTCCTGCACCTCCATTAAGTTGACAGGAGGAGTAACTTAATACCGTGGGAATGCTTACAGCATGGGGAGATGTAATCAATAATGTTTTTTTTCCAAGTTTGACTAATCATTTTTCTTGTATATTTCATTGATGAACAATGATTTACCTATTTTTTAATACCCCATCTACCTAAGGAGTGTTATCCTCCCCTGGGGCCCTGTTGAAGATATCAGAACACAGCTTATTTGTAATAATATCGAATCCTATGCCAACCCTGTGTGCTTCCACATTTGCACAGCTCTCTGCTGGAGCTTAGAACCTGTGAGTTTTCTAGACCAGGGCAAACTGGGATGGTGAATGAGGGTTGGTGCTGGCACATCCTTCCGATGGAGCTCTTGCGAGGGCAGTTGACCTCAGTTTTTTGGGAAACCTCCAGTGAAAGCAAAGGCCTAAACTAAAAAAGCACTTTAAAACCTTAAATTCTTTGTCAGGTCAGGTCTTCATGCTGGAAAGTAAGCTGTTTCATATGTAGTAAAAATGCTTTTTCCGCCTTTATTGGTAAGTAAATAGGATTGCTGTGTAGTTTGATTTAACTACTACTGTTTGCTGGGGAGGAGATCTTTTGGGGTAATCTCCAACACTCTAATTGAAGCAGCTTAAAAACAGTATCAGTCTCTCCAGATGTCAGTGACAATAGTCAAGATAGAGAAGATCTCATATGCTACTGTAATACTTGCAGCAAGTTATCTCTTTCTTTTACCCGGAAGACTTACTTCTGTAAAACTGAGCTTTGTGTCTAGAAGCAATGAACCCTCAGAGTACTTCCCAGAATGCTTCCTCATCCTGTGAATGTGGTGGTGGTGGTTGGGAGATCTCAATAAATTCTCCTTATTTCAGCTCCTTATAACTTGCCTGTGGGTGCTGTAAGATTTTTGCTGTGCATCCTTGGGCTGTGGGCTTTGTCTTGGGAAAGGGAAAAACAAAACCCACAAAAAAATTGTGTCTTTGCCTGTATGTTTTCTATGCACACTACTGATGGTGGTAATTTAAAATTGGTAGAGTTCCCTAAGTGATGGTTGGTAATCTTCTTGGAAATGGCTAAAACTTTCTGAAGACAAGTTTGGAGGAGGTTTCAAATTCAGTAAGAAAACTTCTCATGTGAGAAACTTGATTTAAATAGTTGATATACCCTGTGGTCATTTTCCAGCTTTACTACTTGGTTCATGCTTCTAAATCTTTTGAAGTCAAGCCACTTGCAGAAGCTGGAGTAGGAGAAAATTGGTGTATCTTTCAGAAAGCTCAGTTTTATGTAGTAGCAATACAAATAAGAGATGCTCTGTTGCTGAGCTGGTAATCCACATAACATTAAAGAATGGATAAATCTAAAGTCTCAAGCAATCTGTTGAAGGAGGGTTATGAGACTACATTGTAAGGAGATAACAAGGACTGAGTAGCAGCGTTGTATGTTTCTGTGATGTCCATTTACAAAGGATTCTGCGGCAGAGTTGGGTTTCCATGTGGATCAGTTTGGCACGAGAAAAGAGCAGGTAGTTTGTTTCAGCTTGTACTTGTTCCTCTGTCCCAGGAGGGTTAGAGTGACTGAGGAGCTTTCTGTCGTGCTCTTGTCATTCTTCTAATGCTTTTATCTGATACATACAGTGCTTTATAAGCTTTATGCACCAAAAGATGGGGAGGGGAAAAAGTGTTTTCCCTTTCTTAAGCAGCCTGCTGCTGTCTCAGGAACTGTGTGTGTTTAGGATAGCAGTGGGGTTTCCAGCAATGATTAAAGTGCATGTTGGAATGTTTGATTCAGTGCTGACTTAAGTAGATTCAGAATCAAGTACTTCTAAAAGATCTTCAGTGGAATTTGTGATGTTCATGTGTGTTGTACTAACTCTTGTTATTTCATTTGGTTTTATACACAAGGTAATTTTTGAAAGCTCAAAGCAGTTAAGTTGGTTCTTATTTGACAGTATTTTCCTGCCACATTTTGACTTTCCACCCGATGTGTCTAATCAATGTTAATGCTAAAGAAAATCATCACATTAATTTGCATGTCCTTTTAGGAGAAAAAAAGTCTTCTCTGTTGCTATTGGCTTATATGAAGAAAAAGTGTCAGAAAATGTTATCCTGAAATCAGAATAGAGAGTTGCAGCTTGAAAAAGGACAGCTTGATGACTGTAGGAGACTATCAGACAACACCTTGCAGTAGAAATGCTGCTGACCATGTTAAGAGTAGTGGAAAGTGTGGATCTCAAAAACTACAAAATTAAACCGGACATACTGGAAGTTCCAGTTGAGTGGGCAAGACTGAATTATGTTTATGAAAGAGGCATATTATCCTATGCTCTGAAAATCAACAGTGTATCTTTTGGGTCTTGTGTGAATAAATACAAGATTTCAACCTTTGTGTCTTTGAACTTAGCTTCTCTCTCATTCACTTAATATATTACAGTGTCAATAATGCAGTTGTGCTTTTAATTAAATCCTGAAATTAGCAGGGGTTTCAGTCCAGGCTTCAAGTTCTTACAGGTGTTGGATGGCATATATAATTTGGAAGTGGTGCACACAGTATCTCTGGGGGGGGTGCTGTCTCAGTTGGTTTTCTTGCTGTTTAACGCAGGTGCCATATGTGTATCAGTGTTTGAAGAAGTCTTTTGTCTACCCCGGTGCCAGATGGTAAGGGAGGAAAAAAGGCAGTTCTCACTGGAAACTGTGCATTGCCAAATGCGCTTTGAAGCCAAGTGGCTCTCTTATTCACTGTGACCAGCGTAAAGACATCTTCCAAAAGGGAAGAAGTGGTCAGTTTTCATGGGACAGCCTCATAATAACTTTCATTTTGAATTCCCAGGTAGCATGCAAACTTGTTTTCTGTTGATGTAATGCTTTTGTTTCTTATTTCAGCTATGAAGCCGTACGCTCCAGCTTTCATTCTCCTGTGGAGTGCTGTTGGGATAGTGAGGGCTGCCAAAATCGTTGTTGTGCCGCCAATTATGTTTGAAAGCCATCTTTATATTTTCAAGACTCTGGCCTCAGCCTTGCATGACCAAGGTCACCAGACAGTGTTTCTCCTCTCTGAGGGCAGAGAGATTCCTCCATCTAATCACTATAGACTACAGCGCTACCCAGGGATCTTTAACAGCAGCACCTCGGATGATTTTCTCCAGTCTAAGATGAGGAGTATCTTCTCTGGGAGACTGACAGCCCTCGAACTGTTTGATATCCTGGACCACTATTCCAAGAACTGTGACATGATCGTTGGCAACCAAAACCTCATGCATGCCCTGAAACAGGAAAAATTTGACCTGCTCCTGGTAGATCCCAATGAGATGTGTGGATTTGTTATAGCACATCTTTTAGGAGTGAAATACGCTGTCTTTTCCACTGGCCTCTGGTATCCAGCAGAAGTGGGTGCTCCAGCTCCCCTGTCTTACGTTCCAGAATTTAACTCCCTGCTCACAGATCGCATGAACCTTTTTGAGAGGATTAAAAATACAGTTGTTTACCTTATTTCAAGATTTGGAGTCAGTTTTTTGGTTCTGCCAAAATATGAAAGGATAATGCAGAAATACAAGGTTCTGCCAGAACGGTCCATGTATGACTTGGTTCATGGATCCAGCCTGTGGATGCTTTGTACTGATGTAGCACTGGAGTTTCCAAGACCTACGCTACCCAATGTTGTTTATGTGGGAGGAATCCTAACCAAACCGGCCAGCCCTCTGCCAGAAGTAAGGTTTGCTGAGCTTTACAGTAATTTCTGTGGTATCTGGTTGACCTCATATGACGAGTGGCAGTTTTTAAGCAGAGAATTTCAAATAGAATCTAGTGTCTTCTGTTGTTGCTTGGTGAAACATACCCTTGGAAGTCACTGGAAGTAGCTTGGAGTGGTGAGGAGAACTATTGGACACACACATCAAAAGGAGTCATTTGTGGCTGCAGGAAGTGTTTTTATTTTGAGTATGGTACTTCAGATGGTACAGTAGAGGAAAAACAGTGCATGCTATCTTGCAAATTACATCTGTTGCTTCTAACAAAGCGTGGGTTAAAATGGGAAGAAGGGAGAATGCATAAATACTGCTTACGCTTAAAGAAGTCTTCTGATAGGTTACACTATCTAATGGTATTAGTATTTTTATTGAGAGTTTGCTTTGCTTGGTTTGATAGGTAAAGATGTCTTTAAAACTAGGTCTATATAAGCGTGAAGAAACTGTGTAGAGACCAGGAAATGGAGACGGTGTGAGCTGACATAAATGGCACCACTACCATACTCGGATATGAATTTTTATGTACACTTACTGGCTCTCAAGTCCTGAACTTCAGACTGAGATACAGTGATAGTGACTGGATTGATTCCAGAAATCCTGGCTGCACAGATTAATAATTAAGTTTGATTACTTCAGTGTACCATGTGATCTTTGATACCTGATATCTGTGAATGTGTCTGTTGAGCAACACAATGATGAGTGACAGGCAGAGCAAAATTTCACAGAAAAGCATGTCATTTATGCTTCAATTTATGTACACATAAACAAATAGATTTGGAATTGGAGGAATTGTAGACAAGTATTAATGGATGCTTCTGGCTGGGTGATAAATAGGTAGGTAGACCTGGAGTGCTCAACAATTTACTTCCAAAAATGCCTCATTCAGCCTTTACTTTTTGCATGAAGGCTGCCAGGACCACTTTTCATCTGTTTTAGCATGAGAAATTGTCATGGAAGGCTGGGGCTTTTTTTGTTTGCATTTTTCATTCTTTGCACTGTTGGTAGTGTCTTGGCTTAGCAGTAGTTTTTTTCACCTACTCAAAAAACAGCAGGTAATTCTCTGATTTGGGCTGCTGTATGTGGAACGCTGAGCAAGTTCTCTCATCTTTTTTCCCTTCCGTGTTTGACTTTAAATTCATCTGAGCTGAATAAGAGCAGGCACTTACATCGCCCTTTGAATGTGCTTGTGGTTATATCCCAACATACACTATTGTCCCTTCTCTAAGGTGTCGTCAGAGATGTGCATATCAGTGCAGCTTCTAATGGCTTCTTCTTGTACATACATCAATGTTTGTGGATGTTTAGAACATGTCAGGCTGTGCAGATGTTCGGAGAAAGCAGAGAAAAGGTAGCCCTCTGATGTCTGAAAAAAGTTCAGCCCTATCCTTTCCAGGGAAACCTTTGTGGTTGGATTGAGTTTCAGCTCTTCATTTTCCAGACTGGTATTTTCTTGTTCTGTAGTAAAAAAAAAGTCTTCGTGTGATAAATTTGGGCACTGTGTCCACATTGTCTATTTTTTGTTTCTATAGATTGGTCTTCAGGGTAAAAAAATTATCTTTCCTCAAAAGTGGGTACTTTGCTTTAAATTGAATTGGAAGAAGCTTAAAGGAGCAGTTTTCTTTCAGTGTTTTGCTAAAGGGTTGTGTGTGTGTTTAGAGATATAATATTTCTACACACATATATAAATATGTATTTGGAGCCTTTTGAGACTATATTTTTGTGTACTTTCTAAATTTACTGTGGACCCACAGGGGTTAACCTGTTACAACACCTTACGGTGCAAGAAGGTGGAACAATAAGTAAAATGTTTAATGTAACCAGACAGTGACCTTGAAATAGTCTTGTAGGTAGAGTACATACTGGCAAATACTTACTACAGTGGGGAAAAAAGAACCCTGTAATTATTTGTGAACTGAGACATTATTTACCTTCTCTTCAGTTTTATCAGGCAATTCAGTCTTACAGTGTTCCAAGTGTGGGATTTGCTAGAACATGTGAGAGACAGAGCGTGTTCATCTTTTACCATATTATTTGTCCGTGCCTAAACTGTTACGCATAATCCACCGTGGTATGTATTGTAGGTAAATTATTGGGCAATCAGTTTTTACTGAACAGATAGATAAAATTCCTGACTGTCACTTAATTCTGGGAGATTAAAATCACATAGCTAGTGCTGCATCTCTAAAAGAGGAGCCTTTGCTAATTTGTTTTCTGCAGCTTTTAGCCTGGTGCATTAAGGTAAGCCAGAAGCAGAGCTGGTTCGTGTTCCTGTGCTGGGTTGGCAATGATGATGCTTCGGGAGGTGTTTTTTAAGGGACAGCGGTGTTTCTGCCCAGAGATGATTATCAGAAGAGAGGGGCATGTGGTGGGAGATAGCAACTAGAGCAAGCAAACTTAAGCTACCATTACAAGCCATTCAGGTCCCTTACATTCTCCAAAACTGCTTATAAGTAGCCTAGTCCACTCCTTCTGGTAGAGAAGTATAAGGAAAAAAATCTGTGGTGTTTTTTGAAGTCCAAAATATGTGTGCAACTACTGCCTCGTTGACACAGTTTGTTATTCGGGGAGGGGAGGAAGGAAAGGGTGGTGAAAAAGGAAAAAAGTAGTTTGTTTAACCAAATCAGAATTCTGGCAGATAGCTGAAAAGCTCTAGTTTTCTGCTAATAAGTAACAACTTAAAAGGAAAAGGCAGAGAGTAATAACTACACAATGAAAGGAGGCAGAGGTCAAGGCCTTTTAGACTGTTATGGGATCACGGTTGTTTAATTTTAGGGGGATGTGTTAGCTCTGTTTTGTGGTTGTTCAGAGTCTGCCTATGTTTTCCTTAACCTTCTTCAAGGAAAAATTAGAAAAACACAGCTTTAAAGGTAGCAGGTGGTGTGCTGAGTATCCGTGTCATGTAACACTGCTTGTGTGAGGGGAAGCAAATCTGCCTCTCGCTTTGCTCTTTCAGTTCCATCTATGTAAATATTTTCTTTCGGGACAGTGCAAGGTGTTTGTAAATCCCCCAGTCATTTCCACTTACAGCACGCAGGTTCCCTTTGTAGAGTATTTTTGGTGCAGGTAAACTAGGTTTATTTTTGAGAGTGATCAGATGGAAGTTTTATTTCACCTGTGAACAAAATGCTTGCTGGTGTCTGACGAGATGTAAGAGTTTGTAGTCGTGTTTGGCATTTTGGAGGACTTTAAATAATGTGCTTGTCAGGAGGGATGCTTAGATCAGGGACTGCAGTAGTTGTAGTTTGTAGCCAAAGTCAAGCTGCTGGAGCCTATGCAGAGCCTCTGCCGTGCTGGCACAGTGCTAGGGAAGGGACAGACTGCAGTCCCTGCAGGGACTCTGTTAGCTGTGCATCTCGTGTGTCACCTGTGAAGGGAACTGGCCTTATTGGAGCATATCTTTACTGCCCAGCATAGGTCAGAAACCAGCAGTGGCCTATCATGCTGTGAGCTCACATGGTGAACATGATTTTTAGCTGCTGCTGAGCTTTAAAGCAATTCTGGCTGCATTACACAGCACTTGGCTGTGATACACAAACTGCAAACATGTCTTTGAGTTGCAGCCTGCCCAAATGCCTCAGGAAGCCTTTGCCAGGCTCCAGTGCTCCTTTTTGCTCTCACTCTAAGGCAGCGCCCTACGTCAGCTTGCACTTGGTGCTGTGTCCCTTGGCAGGGTTGCGTGTGGAGGAATGGGAGCCAAGAGCCAGCAAGGAGAGCAGCAGGTCCTTTGGAGGTCACCACGCTGCCCGCTTGCCTGCGGCATCCTGCGGCATGGCATGGAGCTGTCTCCTCAGTGTATCAGGGTTGGTGTTGCCCTTTACAGACACAGTTTGTTAGTCAGTGACTCAAATTCCCGATGATGGCACATTTCCTCCTGTGCGTTTCTGATCCTTGCTGCAGGTAGATAAAGCTGAGCGTAACTTGTTTCACTGTGTTTTGTCATAGTGGAAGGGCTGATCATCGCTTTACAAAGTTCAGTATAGGCAATAGACACCGCACAGGAGTTGTCTTCTGTGGGTAGCTACCGTGATGGTTTTGCTGGGTAAAGTGTGTGGATTTAGAAGGTGATTCTTGCATTAATAGTGTGCTCTGTAAAAGACAAGGAGATTAGGTAACGTGGCTGCACCCATTACTCATAAGTGGATAGAATCTTAATTGCATGTGTGAAAGAGTCCAGGGTTTGTAAAGTTAACTCCAAATCCAGTGTATTTTGAATTGCAGAGAGGACAGTGTGAGCAGAATTAGCCTTAAAAGATCAAAAGCTAGAGACAGACAGAATATGGAGTCTTTAAAGTAATCACTGGCTTAAACTATTAAGTGTACCTGGCAGTATTTTCCAGATAACATTGGGAAAGTAAAAGGCTCCTCTGCCTTTCTTCATACGCTTCTCCGGAGGGATCTTGTGAAGCTCAATGAAGCTGGCTTTTTAAAGTAACAGATATTTTAAGAAACAATGGGGAAACTTCTGCTATGGCATTGATATCCTGTGACCAGTTTGGTATGTAGTTAAGCATTAATCAAGCTGATAAGTCTTCAAATCAGGGTACAAACCTGCCAGGTGCTACAAGCTGCTGCCTTGGGAAATACCTGGTCCCTGATGAGGAGAGGGCAGTCATGGCACCAAGCCTGACAATATTCCAGAAACATTTGGACATGGCCCTCAGACAAACGGTGCGAGTGTTGGGGTTGTCCTATGCAGGTACAAGAGTTTGACTCGATCCTTGTGGGTCCCTTTCAATTCAGGATGTTCTATGATTCTATAATTCTGTGATTCTGTTCCTGCCAGAGGTGTGCTGTAGTTCCTCAGATGCTTGAGATGAGCAAAATTTGCTTTCTTCATGTGAGAAACAGCTGAATGGTGTTTCCATCAACTATTCAGTTATCTAGGTGCCTTCAGACATAGGTTGGCTCCTGTGGTTTGGATGCAGTTGTACTTGACATAATCTGTGTCAGTGTTTACAGACAATCCCTCCCAAACTAAACTGGTGCCACCCTGTAGTTTGTAAGTTGAGCTGCTCCTTCTTCACATCTGCAGTTTTTAAAGTTTCATAACTACTGCTGGGAACCTAACGCTTTTTTTCAACTTCTTTGGACTCAATGCCGTTTGTCCTTGAAAGGAAAAGAGAAACAAATGACAGTTCAGTTTTTTTAATTCTTCTGTACCTGAGTAAACTAAATTTATGCTCCAAAGGAGGCTGTTCACATTTCAGAAGTAGAAGCTGCCCTTTCAGCCATAGCTGTCAACAAATAGCAATTACAGTAAGTTACTTGCTCCTCCCTGTATGTCTCTTATCTGGTCTTGCTATTGAAATTGAAATGTCTTCACTAAAAAGTTGGGGTGTTCTTCTGAGTCTTGCCAACAGTTGTAGGTTTGCTAGGCTTTTGTTAGCTGATGCTGGTATTTTGTTTTTAAAATTAGGTGACAGAATAATTTTATTCCCTAAATCAGGTTTTTCTCCTTCATTCAAATTCAAGGACACTGCCTATAAGCTCTTGCATACGGTAGCAATAGCTTTTTGCACCATCATTTTGTTATTTTTTTTAAGACTAGGGAGTAGTTCTTTAGAGCTACTTTTGATAGTAAATTTCTGGTGATATGAAGCAATTCTAGAGCTGTTTCAAAATGCCTGTGATTGTCAGCTGGGGAGGCAAAAAGTCTTAAGGATGATCAAGATTATGGGGCACTGTGTACATTCTGTGCTGAACCTTATGATCATGTGTTTTGGCTCTGGAATATAGCTTCTTCCTTCCCAACAACTGATCTTTTGCTGCATGCGTAAGCCTTGTCTGAGCATTTCAGGTGCATCCACTCTCAGATGCTCCAGTACAGGTAGGATGATGAACCATATCTATTCCTGCTGTACTGCTGCATTTCAGTTTCAGGAAGATACGTGACTCAGCATCTATCGGTACAGTGTGACACACCGGGAAGAGGATGCAGGGCTGATAGCAGAAGGCAGTTGAAGGATCTCCAGTAAAACTTGGTCAGAAAGGTGGACCGTCGCAACACACATGCCAGACAGAAGCTGGCATTCAGAGATCTGATGAATTAACACTGAAGCTCTTCAGGAAGCCTCTGCTGTCCATTAAAAAGCAAATTTACATAGGGTATGAGGTGGTTGTTTCTTCAAGTCAAATGATTGTGTGTATTGGGAACAGAAAATGCGATGTTCAGACCTTGGATGTTGCATAGGTCAAATTAGGAAAGTTAAAAGCAACAGATCTTATTTTACTTTATTTCTTTATTTACAAAAAAAATAGGTTAACATAAGCTGCTATTATAAGCAAGTTTTATGTTTTTAAATATTCCAGTTTGTCATTTTCGTACTGAAACACAAATCAACAAAGTTAATTTACTATGGTGATGAGCAGAACTTTAATGATGAGTGGCACTTGCAAGTTTTTAAGATTGTCCTCTATGTAGGACAAATAGTGTTTGTGGTTGTGAGGTGTCTGTGACAGGGGCCTCCAGGAGATGATAGAGGCTTCTGAGGAGGAACTGACTGTGAGAAATGGGGAGGAGAAGGCATGGTTGCACACCTAGCTCCCTGTCCCAGCATTAGCAGCTGAGAGCGGGTGGTACAGAACCTCTTCCGTGGTGTGGCTTCAGGCAGCTCTTACCTGACCTTTGGGAGAGTGCTGAAATAAAATAGCAATGCATCTCCAGCTTCTCTGCCTAAAAAAGCATCTGTCTTCCAAATAATGCATTCTCGTTAAAAGCTTGCCTTCAAGGGAGTTATAGTTTCAGGGAGTCAGTTCCTGTTTAGCCAAAACCTGGTGTACAGTAATTTTTTCAAGGCTGAGGTTCAGTGGATGTACTTTAGAGATGACCTCGAGTCTTCTTTCATATCCTGACTGAGCAATCCTGACAGTGGGCTGTGTGTAGGTCACAACTGCACCTTGAACAGAAATTGCGTTATTAAGAAAGTTGTCCTGATGTTTTTATTTACTTTTTGGTTTGTTTTTTAAAGCTTCTTAGTGGAATTAATTTTTAATGCAGCAATACACCTTTGTAATTGAATATTAACCTTCACCTGCTGATTTACTGCTGCTCCACTTCATCTCCTGGTGTTTTCCCAGGCTGTATGCAGCGTCCTCATGGATGCGGTGGGGCAGCATGCTGTGCTGGGTCACATAACCCTGGTCTGATGGAGGCTGGATACCTGGCATCTGCTGGGACATTCATCCTGCCTGCATCCTGACCCCTGAGAGGTGAAAGTGCTCAGCAAGTGCCACTGTGATGCTTGGTTTCTCTTCATGGTTTTTGCACAAAGGTGAGTGAAGGACACAGATAGATGGGGCCCTCCTAAGAGTCTGAATGCAATTCTGGTCACTTCAACCAAGTTGAGGAGCAGAAGGAGGAGATTAGGGAGGATTTGTGGAAGGACTTGAGATCTTATTGCTTAAACACAGGCTCAGAAGCTAGCTACTGCTCTATGCAGTGATTTTAATAACCTCTCTGGAAGGACAAGCTTCTTATTTTCATCTACCTTCCATTCATTTGAAAGGCAAGGTTGCTTTCCCAGGGTGCTTGCCAAAGGTCTGGTGAGTAATGGATTTTTGACGGAGAGTGTTGCATCAGGGAAGTTCTTGCCTGGCAGTTTTCTGGTTGACCTCTAGTTTTAGGTAGACTCTGTTCTCCAGGGCTTCATTGGATACGCCTGTAACTCTAGAGAGGGCTGAGATACAGGAGAAAAGACAAAGGCTTGCAGTACTGTATTTCTTGCCTGCATTTTTGAGTCTGAGTTTCACTTCTCTTTAAAGTTAAACAGACTTAAAAATTCTGTTGGTATTGTATGTTGAATGGGAAACGGCAATAGAGGTCAGGGACAAGAAAATGTGACATTTTAGACAGTGAAAAGCTTCGTAAGACTTTTTAAAGACTTTTTTCCTTCAGTGTGTTTTGATAAGCCAAATATGCTCTCTGTGTATGTATATATACACACCAAATAATTAGTGAGAAACATAAAAACAAGTAAGAAATCTGTATTTCAACAAGACTGAATCTGTGTCTTGTATTATTGAAGTACTTTATTAAGAGCATCATTAGATTAATATGTGATGACAGTGCACTCAGTAGTGCTTGGGGTCCTAATAGAAAACAGTTCAGCTCTTACACTTTCTTTCCAGCTGAGAGTGTTAGCATGGCTTTAACCAGCAAGAAAACAGTTTAGTCTAATGCCATAATCTGAGTATGCTTTTTTAATGTCTACCAAGTATTATTTTTTAAATTATCTTACTCTATGCTAATATGAACCACAAAAGATGGAAAAATCTAGTGCGCTTTAACTGCATGGACTTCGTTTATAAGAATGAGATGTATCAGCATCTTAATAGCATGTGGTGCAGGTCAACTAACACCGGCATATCTAGGGAAGACAAGGTATAAAGCTTGCTGAGACTTCACAAATATTCTCCCCTTTTCTGTTTAATTTCTAGAAGTTTCAGGTTGACTTCACACAGCACAGAATAAATGAAGGAGGCGGGGAGACAAGAAAAAAATATGTTTAGTTGTAAGTTTGCAACAGAGAGAAGGTCGGTGACTGACAGCAACTTATACCTGGGAAAAGAGAACAATTAACTTGAACTTGCAATTAATCCAGGGGGAAATTGGATGGGGAAGGGTCTTGTCCTAGCTGGGAGCAGTGTGGCTGCTGTTAATTGAACTGACTAAGTCTGATGCTATGAAAAGGAACAAATTCTGATAAGATGGGATGAGCACATTTGCCTCGTGGCCATTGCTTTTAAAAGACAGGAATTTAGTTAGTGGAAAAATAACCTTCAGAGTGTGCCATAAGCATTAGCCAACGCAGAGGTGTTCAGCTGAGCCAGCAGAAGGCAGCTTGATGTCTTGAGTCAGGGACGTGTGAGCTGTCCTCTGCTTGTGCAGGCAGGTGTTTGCTGTGGTGTCGCATGCCCTTTGCTTGTTAGATAAATAAACCCCCTCCCCCCCGTTTTTAGTTGTAAAGTGATTCACCAATTCATGGCAAGTAACTACAAACAGAACAGTTTGCCTGGAGTGATGGTGTTTCTCTGGACTATTTTTTAACTTCCAGATTGTAAGAAAGGACCCTGTTTGCTCAGTGGTAATTAGAGGTCCTATAGTGGCATCTATATGACCTTGAACTGCCTATGCTGGAATGTTGGTGTTTAGTAAAATTTGAAATGAGATTAAAAATGTATTAATATCGCATCTAAATGTTTCACACAAGAGAAGTACTATTTAAAAGATGCTGGAAAAGTTAGGACACTAATAAAAATGGTCTGTTTACCTTTCTATTTATTAGAGTATCTCCTTTCTGATGATAGCTTCATGTGGCTGCTTATTTATTTATTTTGAAATAGATCTGGTTTTGTCTACTTTAAGCAGCATTTTGTAGTAAAAGTTGCATAGTATGCCTGTGCTCTCAGTTGGGGAATGGTGGTTTGCAACCATATTCAAAGAACAGACATTTGTGCTATTACACGTTTGAATCGAGCAGCTGAACAGGGGAAGCTTCGGATATTAAACCCGGTTATGTTTGTATTTGTGTACTTTGTTTATCTGAAACAAAGGGCAGTATTAGGCACCACTGGTTACTGCCAGCTGGGTCCTCACTCTATAGTCACAGCTGTGCATTTAGCATCGAAGCCTGCTAAGAATAGCTAATTAGAAAATCAAACAGAACAAAGCTCACATAGTGGGGTCGGCACAATAGCATTCCTGTCTGAGAATCATAAAAAGATTTATTTTATTTTATTTATTCCTCCCCCTCATGCCTATAGTACTGCAGAGATCAATAAGTGCTTATTCTCCCTGCGCAGGCACAGGGAGGACTCAGTAAAAGAGCAGTAAATGCTTAAAAACCTTCACTCATCAGTTTTGTAGTGTCTTGTTACTCATAGGCAACCAAACTCAGAAAAGAGAACAAGGCAAGGTTGTGGTGTCTCCTCTTGTGCAAAGCTAGGACTGCAGTAAATGGTACCCATGGGAGAAGCTTGCAAAGACAACCTTTGAACAGCATATGACAAACTCAAGGTAGTGTTTTGAGAGCAAGCATGCAACTTACAAGAAGGAAGAAAATGTCCACAAAGCAAGTCCACTGGCATGTGAAAGCTCCCTGCTTGGGGAAGGAATGGGATAGGACCTGTCTGGCTGTGGTTGCTTGGCCTGTGCAAGTGCCGTACGTTTCTGTCAGACCTGTGTGTTAAAATATCATTTATTAAAAGGGTTTAGAAAGCCCATCTGATGTGGAGTGTGGTCAAAGATGATGTGGCAGGTCCTCTGGGGCTCGGTGTGCCAGGATCAGTCAGTCAACACGAGTGAAACCAGAGATTTGAATGAAGCAGTAGGGAGCTTTGAAAGGAAGTTTATCATCTCAGCCTCTCACTCTTCTACTGGTTTGCCCAAAGAGAATGTATTTGCACAGAAGTTAACATGAAAACAGGCAAGGGTCTGACAGGGTTTGGCAGGGTGTTGTGATTGGGGCTCCCTTAAACTTTTCATACCTTAACATGCACTGATTATTTTATTTTTAATTGCTTAAGTGAAAATGGTAATTAATTAACGTCTGTATTAGATACTTTGTTGGGTATGTATTTAAAGTTGTAATTGGATTAAAACCAAAATTCAGTTATAAAATGTAGTTCACAATTCCTTTCAGAAACCAAATGTGCTGTAGTAACCTTCATGGGGTTTTTGTCTCTCATGTGGGCTAACCTCATCCGAGGTAGTCCTGTGCCTGGTGAGGAGATAGGACCGGGCAAGAAGAGGGGTGATGTGTGTAGCTGTAGGTGCTCAGCTTTATCCTTTGGATGAGCCTCTCCAGTGACTGTTAACATTGCCTGGAGAAAACAGTCTACCTCACTCATGTCATTTTTCGCCAGTACCTCTCCAGTCCTGGCTATAAGTGTCTTAAAACTTCTAGAAAATCCTGTTACACACCTGTATATCTAGCTTAATGCTTGATGAATGTCAGCTTGTTTTCAGTCTGAACTTAGAAGAATAATTACACTTTTAATGCTTCTTCAGCTGCAAATTATGTGAGTGCTGGATCTATTTTTCTTTTTTTTTCAGAAATTCTATTGAAAATTTTGATTTCAAGTTCCTCAAGACTTGGGAGTTTTAATTGTTTGAGGTTTGATTCCCAGTTTGGAAAGGGAAAGCTCTTTCTAAGCTGCTAGTCAATTTGTCAAGTTTGCAGGGTAGCCTCAGAGAAGCAATGTTGTCTGCTGGCTATGCTAGGAGTTCATGTAATTGAGGCAAGAATTTGTCTTTCTACACAACAAAACCTGAAAATACTTACAGTTGGGGGAGAAGAAAAGCGATCAGGTGCTCTGTTACAGTCACCAAAACAGATAATCATGTAAAATTTATATTAAAAGTCAAATGTGTTGCCTTCTTACTTCCGTGCTCAGTTGAAGTTTGAGGAAGAGTTTGAGGAAGGCTCAACAACACAACTTGCCACATAATTACCCCCCTCCCCAGACCTTTGCTGTAGGTTTAGACCTCGAAAGTTGTAATTTTCAATGTTAAGTATCCTTTCCTTACAGTAAAAAAAAAAAAAAAAATCACTGAATTTAGAGTGAACCTGAACATCATTTGAACCGGGCATGAGGAGGTGGCTTTCCTGCTGCAAGCAAGGAGCTGTAAAATGCTGCCCGAACAGGGAACGCCGCTTATAATGAAGGAGGCTCTAATGACTCATACTGACTCAGTGCCTTTTCATTTGGTGTGTAATTAGATCGGGAAGGCTGAATGTGCTGGAGGTCAAAAGTGTAAGTGGATTTAACAAAAAAGTGGATTTAAGGAAAAAGAAAGGAATTCCTAGGTGTTTGTGAATCTTTTCAGTGTTCGAGTGGATATTTCACTGACGCTGGTGGTTGGAGTGTTAGGGCTAATACTGCATTAATGAATGGAAAGGTAGGAAGGTGACTAAGGGCTTTAGGCTGCAGTTATAGGCAAAAATTGTCAGTGTGTTCTCTGCCATGATTCGGGCATTGTGAGAATCGCTCAGAGCTTGTATTTTGCAGTGCTCATCCTGCATCTCAGTCGCTGCGGTATGCTTCCTCAAGTAAACATTAGGAATGTGTATGCACAAATTAAGTGACATACACAGGCACAGTGATAATGCTGATGAATTATTTAGTCTCTTTCACGTGCCAAGATCATAGTCTGCTTTTTATCTGCTGGAAATATCAATTCTAAACCTTGTATGTCAGAGAAAGAACAGGGGAAGTACAAGAAAATACTGAGCCTTTGTGCCCTGTCCCTGCTTGTTGTACCAGGATGTTCAGGTCTGTGTTGCAACACAAAGACCTATGGACACTGCTCTCTTGGATTCAGTTTCGCTAGATCTTGAATTTAGAAAATCTATACTAAAAAGCTGTCAGGAGAAATAATTGTAAGAAGTTAAAGGAACCTGAGAATTTTAGACTTGTCCAGGTCACGAAATTGGGGAGTTCTAGAAGGAGGCAGTGCAAGTTGCCCATTCTTCCTTTTCTGATTTTTACCAGACTCTTACATTTTTAGCAACGCTTACTGTTCCCATTTAATGAAGGCTGTGTTGTGCCAGGAATTACACAGATGTATGTACGCAAGGAGAAGCCTTGTCCTGACAGGTCTGTAGTTCATTTTCTGCGACCCATGCATGATACTGATCTCCAGCACCCTTCTGGGGAAGAAGATTGAAAAGGGACTGTAGCTCAGAAGGCATGCAAGCAATTGCTCTTACCACCAGCATGGTGTAAAGCTTAAGTAAAATTAGGACAAATCTGAATGGGGAGAAAAAGAACCTTCCAACTGATGTTAAAATACAACAAAGTAAGTTGAAACTCTTCTGGATCTTCTTGAGGTTGGCACTAGACAATTTTGTTCCTGGCTCTGTGAGGACTCAAAATCCTATTCTTTCTAATTTAGCATCCTGAAAGATACCCTGAGGACAATTTCAGGTTCCTTTCCTTCTGATTTGGGTTGGGCAGGCATCATCCAGCTCTGACCTGGAAACCCCAGGTAACTGTGTAGGCTGTTCTATCTGAGCTAAGACCTGCCTGTTGCACTTGTATTAATCCATATGTACCAGTTGGATCAGAGTTGATTTGCACCTCACCAACTCAGAGCATGGTCAACCTTGTTTCGTTTCTCTTGCCCTTGTGTGGACCTGTCTGCAGGGGAAGCATGCCTGATTTCTGAAGTTAATTAAAACCTTTTCATGCAAATTTCTGTTGCTTGGATCCCCTTTTGAGAGCCTGCAAGTGTGCAGTTGTGTGTTGCTGCACTTAGGAAGTGGGTCAGGAGAAGGAGCACTCAGATGATAAACTTCAGTATATGTAAAATAAAACAATTTCTATTCCATTGATTTACGTTTTTTAATGTAATCTCATTCAATATAACAAACAAATTCCATCTTTTGAGACTGATGAGAGCATGTTGTCTTGTCTGTCAAGATTTTAAGTTACCCTTTGTATGTTCCAGTATGTTCCGTTACATTCCAGTAGGATTGCCTTCAAAGGGAAGGGTTACAAGGGTTTGGCTATGAAGTCAGCCATAGTAACATGAAGCAGGTTGCTTTGCTATTGCACAACAATAAAATGCAGAAGCCTGTTTGTAGGGTGGCTCTAACTCCATGGTACATAGTAAAGTTCCTTTCTTTTTATCCTGTACATAGTAAAGTTCCTTTCTTTTTATCCTGTACATAGTAAAGTTCCTTTCTTTTTATCCTGTACATAGTAAAGTTCCTTTCTTTTTATCCTGTACATAGTAAAGTTCCTTTCTTTTTATCCTGTACATAGTAAAGTTCCTTTCTTTTTATCCTGTACATAGTAAAGTTCCTTTCTTTTTATCCTGTACATAAAATTCTAAGTACTTAATAGCTATCTGTTGTTATACATGCCAGTTTAGAAATTTCATTATAAGAAAGTATTTTACACCTCCTTTATGTGTGCATAATGATCTGTAATTCTTATGATGTGAATACATCAGAGTTGTGAAGTCTCACAGAGTTTTTAATTAAGCACAGAGGAGCAGTAGCCTTGGGAGCAGTTCCTCAGCTAGAACAGACTGATCTCAAGCAGCAGAAACCATGTGTCTCACCAGGCATAAGCAGTCACAGGTAGAACCTCCAGATGCTGACTGAGAAATATTTGAGCAGTAATGTCAGCTATCCTCTTCTCACCCTCATTAAAAAGCAAACATACCTCCAGCTGGACTTTGTGCCACTGATCACAACTGTTTTCTCACCATAGAAAGGCTATCGGGTTGCTCAAACTCATTTTCTCTCTATACATCCATGCTGACTGCTCCAATCGTGTCATTGTTAATACGTTTGGAAATGACCTCCAGGATTATTTGCTCCATCACCTTCTATGGATCAAGGTGAGGCTGAGCAGCACGTTTTCTGGATCCTCCTTCATGAAAATGCAAGTGACACTTGATTTTTCCTATTTTTTTTTTCCTTCAGTCCACAAGAATTTCCTCCAGTTGCCCTGACCTGTCAGAGATAATCAAGTGTGGCCTTACAGTGAGATTGGCCAGCTCCCAGTAGCCTACTGGAACTTGTGGGTGCATCCTGTCATGTCCCATACAACTTGTGTATGTCTGGTTTATTTAAAAGTAGTCTAGGCTAATCTTCAACTGAGGGTAAGTCTTCCTTGCTCCAGACTTACCCTCTGGTCTGAGGGACCTGTGATTGCTAAAGGCCAGTCTTACCAGTAAAGGCTGAGATGAAGAAACCAGCCTTCAGCCTCAGCCTTTGCCATATCTTTTGTCACGAGGTCCCCTGTCTCATTCAGCAGTGGGACTATGCTTCCACCGGTCTTCCTTTTGCTGCTCATGTACCTTGCTTCCCTTCCTGTCCCTTACCAGATTCAGCTACAAATGGGCTTTGGTTTTCCAAACTCCATCCCTGCAAGGTCAGATGGTACTTGTATATTCCCTCCAGGCCACCTATCCCTGTTTCTATCTCACATATGCTTCCTTTTTACATCTTGAGTCTTGTCTGGAGTCCTTTGTTCATTCTCATTGGCATGGACTGTGGTTAAGCTGGGAGCAGGAGATGCTTGAATATAAATCAGCTTTCCCAAGCCCCTCTTCTCTCCAGGTCTGTATCTCACGGAATTCTTCCAAGCAGGTCTCTTGAGAGGCCAGAGTCTGTTCCCTTGAAGCCCAGGAGATGATGCTGTTGTCTTCCTTGTCCTCTTAGTATCCTGAACTCCTCCATCTCTTGGTCACTGCAGCCAAAGCCACGCCTGACCTGTGTATCCCACACAAGGTTTTCCTTGTTTGTACACATGAGTTCCAGCTGAGTGTCTCCCCTTGTTGGCTTCTTGAGCACCAGCATCACACAGTTGTCATCAAACCTCCAGGTTTCTGCTCCTCCAGCAGGTATCAGGATGGGTGAGCACCCTATGAAGGCCAGAGCCTGTGAATGTTGAGCTTCTTCTAGCTGTTGGAAGAAAACCACCTTGTCACAGGTGACTTCAGCTCTCAGAATGAAACTCTATCAAATGTCATAAATGGGCAGAGACCTGTCTTCTACAGCATGATACTTGATTGCTTTTCAGCATAGTTTATCCTGGAGCCCACAAAAGGTTATTTTCTATTTAGCTTTAAACAGCAGATAGGTAATAATAGAGATGTAACTAGTTGAACCACTAAGTAAAAGTGACTCTAACATAATTACATTTGCAGCATGCCTTATGTCCTTAAGTAAAATTCAAGGACAAACTTTAAATAAATCACAAAACCCCCTGGAAACTTTAATGTCAGAAGTTCAACCCATAATAAATTATTCAGGTCACAGACACTTCCCCTCCTTTCCCTTCTTCCCTCCCCCTCCACAGACATGGGAAAAATGGAAAAGAAAGTACACTGGAAAAGAATGAAGAAAAATGAAAACCTGTGATTTCTAGAGAAAACAGAAATCCCTTTTTCACTGCAGAACAGAGACTTGTGTACAAGCCCCAGTGTAATGTGCAGGTCTGTGTTACACCTGCTGGGTTTTGTGGTAGCTCTTGTGGCTTTGTGCTCAGATGTGATAGCGCAGCATTACTCTATTACTGTCTGGCCTGCTATTTATTACCAGGACAAGAGATGCATTGTGAACAGGGCTCTTAATTTTCCTTTTACTCATTTCCTATTGCTCCACTGGGGCTGAGTAGGCTTATGCTTACTTTTAGTGAGACCAGGATTAAATTATATCCTGGGAAATATAACTTATTCCTCAGCAGAGTGGCATATCTGCATGTCAGTGGTATAATTTTCTAGTTCCACTGCCAACAGCTCTATCGGAAAAATAGAATCTAAATCTGTGTTTCCATGAGTAAAAGGTACACTGAGTATTTTACTTTTTTTTTTGCTACAGTTCTGCACCACCACAGCCCCCCCCACCCTGCTGAAACCCAATGACATTGTTTTTGTGTCAGACTTGTTTATATGGCAGTTCTGCTCTCCCTTGTATGCGGAAGGTTTGTCCTCTGACCCTACAGAGCCCTGCTGTGCTGGTGGCCGTCCATAATGGCACCTACTGGCTTGCCTTGTCATCAGTGGCACAAATACCCTTTCCACCAAGTCAGCTCCTGGCATTCGGATGTTGCACTCTCCTTTGCAGCTTAACTGTGACTGGCCCAAAGCATCAGCTGTGATGGAACTACCTGCAGCTGGACCCAAGGCACTGAAGTGTTCAGTAGGATGAAATCCTGGACCAGCTGTGGTTGTATGCTCCCACCAGTGACCGCGCGTCACTGAGCATCTCTTGGTGAGAGCCCCAAAGTCCTGTGCAGCAGAAGCAGCTTCAAAGGATGCCTGACTGTAGAAGCTGCCATCTTCGAACCTGAATCTCACGACATGGCTGCCAGGTTACCCCCAGGACATTGATGCTGGTTCTGCTTTTGGAGTGCTCCTGAGCAGTGCTGTGCTACAGACCTCTGCTTTCCAGCGTTGTTGCTCCTTGTCCAAGTTGAGGCAGCCCTTGAGTCAAGAGGGTCAATAAAAATTGTTGCAAGAGACTCAGTTTCAGTGTAATTACAAGAGGTTGTAAACGGCTTGGGCCTTTGTTAGAGTTGTGGTATGCTAGTGACAAAGATTATTATTGTTAAAATAGTATTGGTAACTGGTATTATTATTAATATGATACTCATAACTTGCTGTGGAAGAGGCATACATTTAGATCTAAGTAAGATAAAGTATGCAGGTCCAAGAAGGCAGGACATCCACCCTGTACTTGCCATACAGATGCAATATTGTTCTTTGCTCCTTTAAATATTGAAACAGTGGAAACTAAGGGTGTGTTTTGAAGTTCTGGCTTCTTTCAAGTTGTGTTTATTGTTTTTATATAAATGAAAGAAAGCCAACTCTTTTGAAGTATTCTTGCTTTAAGGCTAGATATCACACAGTTAAGCCTCAGACTTCATTCACGTATTTCCCGTGCTGTCCTTCCAGGCCAGTACTACAAGACAGATCTATTTATGTTTTGCTGAGTTAAAACATAATGTGTTAACTTGTGAATGTGTCAATTGATTGATTAAGAAGAGACAAATTAACTTATAAAACTTGTTGTTAATATGAAAGCTAAAACAACCCTGGAAGGATTTTGCTGTTTAGACTGTGGATTCCGAATCATGGACTCATTGCACTCAATGTCTAAAATGTTTAACTTTTGAAACTTGGTTGGTGAAGTAACATGGGGACCAACAACTGTTCTTCCTAAGCAATATTTATCTAATCTCTTTGTGGCTTACATATACTCAATATAAATTTTCACTTTAACAGGATCTCCAGACATGGGTGAATGGTGCTAATGAAAATGGCTTTGTCCTCGTATCATTTGGAGCTGGAGTGAAATACCTGTCAGAAGACATAGCAAATAAGTTAGCACGTGCTCTGGCGAGGCTGCCTCAGAGAGTTATTTGGAGGTAAGTGCGATGATAGCTGTCCTTAGGGTGATTTGAAGCACACTCGCTTCCTGTCGTGCCATCTTGATCTGGAATTCCAGAATCTGAAATTGAGACAGTCTGGATGACACAGAGGACATGACTCTTCTGAAAGACACTCTTTCTGGAAATGTTGTAGTTCCCTGGTAATAAGCAGGAGCAATGATATGGTGGCAAAATAAGGCAGAGGTTATACTCCAGTGCTGGATTTATATCCTAGAAGGGCTGGGGGCAGTGAAAAGAAAGTCTGAGGTCATAACATTTGTGATACTGTCATCATTTCTGATAAAGATGCCACCATAGGGAGCAAGAATGACATCCTGCTGATTTAATCCTAGGTTTCCTTTCTTTATCTTTCTTTTTCCTCTCTCGTTTGCGCTCCTTCTCCTCTTTTATCTGTAATTACAGACTTTCATAATTATTCTTTTCACTTGCCTTTATCTGTGCGAAACTGCAGGAAATAAAATATGCAGGGGTGAAAATCAGTAATAAGCTTTCTTGGCTCTAAAAACATCTCGAGTGGCTCTCTATACTTACTGCAAAAATCCAAGGACTGTTTAGTCACCTCCGCTTCACATGGAGCATCGCTCTGGAATATAATTCAGGGGAGTTCGGTTTTAAAATAATCAGTGCCTTACAATTTAACTGCTGTCCTTGCTGTGAATTTTAAGAGTCTATGGTCCTGTTCCCTGCCACCTTTTAGGAATCATTTTCATCACTGTGTGTAATTGTAATAGTGAACCTCGCTAATTGACAGGAAAAATTCTTCAGGCAGTTCTAGTGGAGATCACATCAGGTTTTGTTTTGGGTACAGTGGTTAGAGCACACTGTATCTTTGTTTCTTATGAAGCCTGCACCACTGCTTGGCTTGTAATTATTAGTCCAGTTCATCTTACTGCTTTTCTTTTGGTTTATACTGTTACTTTCCATCATGATTAGTGGAATGGGAATATGTCCCTGGGACTAGATTGAAGACATGGTCTTTGGGAGAGCTGAGGAAGTGGCTTTCACTCACCCCAGTGGGAATTTGAGATCCATAATTAAATGCCTAAATATGAAATGATGAGTTCAACTTGTCTTTGATTTTTTTTTTTTGTTCTTCAGATCATTGACCTATGGTCTGTGTTGGACACAGGTGGGTTTTATTCTAGACACCTCTGAAAATGAGGAAGGCAGTACCACTTGGCAGTCTTATGTCATGGTGCCAGGTCAAGAAGATCTTTGTAGTTCTTGACACACTTCTGATTATGGAGTACCAGTTAGAGCCAAAAAAGCAAATAACATAGTGTTTGCTTTTATATGACTTGGGCTTTTTTCAGCATACAGACTATACAGACCAGTAGCTTGTTTAATTGGGAATATGTGGGTGATTCTTTATGAAGTTATGGTTCTAATATTCTCCAATAACCAGAATATTTTTATAGGTCACAAACCAGCTCTATCCTATAGTAGTCACTGGTAATTTTTCACCTCTTTTTCTTCTGTTTAGAACATTTAACTTTTTATATGAACTGCATATAACTTTAATATATAAATGTATTTTGTGGGCTAAGCTTTTCCAGCACCCTCAGGTGAGCAAGATGTTGCCATTGGGTTCTGGGCAGTTGAGCTAGTAAGAAAAATATCCTTGTCTTGCAGTCCAATCCCAAACTTTCCATCAATAGCTTCTTACCTCGTAAGCTGAGCTGTCAGCCTTTCTCTTCCTGTTGTTACTAACTCCTTTTAAAATAAAATGGTGTCAGTTGTCAAGAACTACAGGAAGCTGGCCAACTGAAAGAGAATGCCTTATGTTGATGGTAGGAATGATTACTTGTGTGCTGATGGGATGTTCTCGCTGGAGTTGTTGATCTAGTACCAACCAGAGTTTCCAATAAAACCATGAACTTGGAGCCATAGAGAGGCTGCCATAGAGTCTCCTGCCACACACAGTGGTAAGAGCTTTGTGCTTTGTGAAGGAACTGCATTGCTGTTATGTTAATAGAAAACATTGCATTTCAAGCCAGATTGCAAAGAAACTGAATTATGAGAACATGAATTGCGAAGTTATGAGCAATTTACAACATTTTGGTTGAGACTGTTTTTGTTTCCTTGTAATGGTGAGTAAACAGTATCCCTGTGTAGCTGAAAATCTGCTTAGGGCTTGTGGATCATTTGTTTTGAATCTGTGGTTTGAGTTTATTGATTTTGGGAATGTTGATAACTTGGCTTCCTTTTGATTTTATGTTTCAGGTTTTCAGGAAACAGACCAAGGAATTTAGGCAATAATACAAAACTTATAGAATGGTTACCACAAAACGATCTCCTTGGTGAGTATCTGTTTTAATCATATATTACTTATTCTCACTCGAGTTCAGATTGCTATCAGATTCAGTATTCTACTGGATTAGCATTGTAAGGCTTGGATAATTTCTGTCCTGGAAGTCATAGAACAAGAATATAGAATTCACCAGAATTTCAAGATGATGAAATCAACCACCTTTCTGATGTTAGTTGTTTTTTCCTGCTATTAACTCCATTTTTTTCCCTAAGTTAATAAGATGGAAGGACATAATTATTCTGAAGCCCGTTTGGCCTAATAAATGGGAAAAAATTTTGACAAGTGTCTTCTATACAATGGAATCTGTGCAGTTTGAGAAAAAAAGAATTATTAAAGATGAATAAATAGGAGTTTCCTTGAATATTTTAGGGAACTGCTGACTGTAATTGTTAATTCCTGGTTTGAAAAAGCATGGCATGGTGTTCTCTGGCCTCTCCATGGAAGAGTCATAAAACTGAACATATAAAATTTGTTCTTATTGCATCAAAACAAATCTTAGGGGTTTGTACATCCTCATATATATGTACGCACACATTCACTTATTTTTCTCTGAAGAAAGCTCTAACAGCTTAGACTCTTGTTGCAAGCTGATAACAACCTCTCTGTTTAACTAATCCGAAGTACTCCAGGTTTTCAGGTGCAGAGATGAAACTCTATATTCTTCCATCTTTTGGTAAACACTGTGTTAGAGTCCAGGTATTTTATACTTTTTCTCTTCCTTCCCTGTTGAAGTGTAGCTTAATACGTTGCAGATCACAGGGACCACCGAATATTTATGGCTGTCTCTGGGATACCTGGATGTTTGTAAAACGGCACCGGTGCTACGATGGGTGCTGATGAATACACTGTGCATGTGTGAGCATCCGTGTGTGTGCATGTCAGCTCAAGGACTTGTCACAACGTGGTGATTAGACAAATGACTTTTAAAGCAGGTGGATTTGTTCTGCTTACTAAATTGCTCTGAGGCAGTCTCATTTTTCCATTGCATAAGATGGTTGTCGTTATTGTCAGATCTTGCTAGCCTGAAGTAAGGCATGCAAAGCTTTAAAGAGAATGTAACATCAGTTGTCATGTCATTGAATAGTGTGTATTTCTTATGAATTATGAGGGAGAAACGTGCTCTCCCTGGCTCATTTGTACTGCTAAACTGGTTTTAGTCACCACCTGCAGTTACTCAGAAGTAAACATTAATAATATCACACAACTCATATACCTGAGAATTTTCTCTGTATTGGCCATTCGCCCTCTCTTATCGTATAAGGAAACCATCTGGTGCTTGTGAAATTTCAACGGAGTGGCTTTAAGGAGGAGAGCTTCAGAAAAAACTGCATTCATTTTTGTCTTACTGAATTGCAGCCATAAAAACATGGTGACAAATGTGTTGAACCACATTGCTTAATGACTTTACATTAAGGAGACCTAAATCATAGAATCGTAGACTAGTTTGGCTTGGAAGGGACCTTGAAAGATCATCCAGTTCCATTCCCGCTGCCATGGGCAGGGACATCTTGCCATCAGACCAGGCTGCTCAAGGTCCCATCCAACCTGGCCTTGAACACTCCCAGGGAGGGGGCAGCCACAGCTTCCCTGGGCAACCCGTGACAGTGTCTCACCCTCACAGGAAAAAGTTTCTTCCTAATGTCTAATCTAAATCTTCTCCTTGCAATTTAAAGCCATTCCCCCTTGCCCTGTCACTACATGCCTATGTAAAAAGTCCATTCCCAGCTTTCTGTGCTTTTTAATCTTTGTGCCTGTTCTGTTTTCAGGTCACTCTAACATTAAAGCTTTTCTTAGTCATGGAGGTTTGAACAGCATTTTTGAAACCATGTACCATGGGGTCCCAGTGGTGGGGATTCCCCTTTTTGGAGACCATTACGATACTATGACTCGTGTGCAGGCCAAAGGCATGGGAATATTGTTGAACTGGAAGACCGTCACTGAGAGTGAATTGTATGAAGCCCTTGTAAAAGTTATTAATGATCCCAGGTATGAAATGAGTGATTGTTTCTTGCTTTTACTTTAAGTCATTATTACGAGGTAAATATTTGTACACAGAAACTTTGTGCCCGGAATAAGAAAAATGCATGTTGGCTTTTATTTGTGTGTACAGTTGAGACACGTCTTTGGGTGGTTGTCCTGTTTCACAAGATTACTCAATCGATCAGGTTTCTGTGTAGGTCGTTGCTCTGCATACCTGAACTAAATTGTCTCATTTGCTTTTTGCCACAGTTGCCATGTGAAGGGCAGAAAGGTTATAGAAACAAACCTGTCCTGACTCATTCCTTCTTGCAGACCAATGCCTCTTTGTGTGTGTCTTGATTGCTCCATATTTAGCGGTTTGTCTGTTGTGCTGTCTAAGGGGCCTGGGGTGAAGTACACCTACATGGTGGTAGGGTGGCATGTTTGGATTGTAGCTAAAAATATGGATGTATTCAAAACCAGGAACTGTTTTCTGAAGTCCGATGATGTGGAAAAAAAAAAATCCTGGCCAACAGTACTTCTCTTAAGGTCAGAAAGGTCATTAGTGTTTGTCACAGTGACAATATTCTAACAAATTATTATGAATGTGAAGACTCCAGTCTGTTCTTTGTAATTTTTTTTCCTTATTCAGGTGGAATAGGTAAAAATCTGTGAACTGGGTTTCAAGATGCTTTATAATTCCAGCAAATGAATTTGCTCAAGGTTGTTGAAGTGGAAGGGGAGTCACTTTACAGCTTTGTTCGGTAGCTGTTTTAAACATCTAGTGGTGTTCGGACCATCTCCAGATTAAAAATAATGACCTGTTAGCTGGTGGTTTGTTTTATCAGGCTGTAATTCTGGAGTATGATGCTGACAATGCTTCTTGCTTTTTGTGGGAGAAAAGTCTTGAAGCAGCACTTGCCTTGGGAAAGGAGGGACCTGTAAGGAGAAAGCAGCAGAACTACAGCAAAAGGGAATGTCAGTGAAGGCATCTCGATAACATCAGTTACATCACCTTTTCCGTATGCAGTTATCCTTAGTAGAAGGACAAGTCCTGCATAAATAACCTGTTGACCCTGCAGCTGCGGTGAGAGGGGAAAGAAGGAATTTGACATCATGGGCTGCTGGGGACAGCCTGTTGAGAAAAGTAAATAGATTTTGGGTGAGCTCTGGACCCAAACGGAAATAGTGCAATCAAAAACGAGTTTCTTGCTTTGTTCTGTGTTTCTCTGGTAATTCAGTTGCACAATAACATAAATGAGTGGTGTGTTAGACTGGAACAGGGTATATTGCCACTTCAGTGCGAAGGGCAAATGTGTCTCACTTGATAGGATTAATCTTGGATTGGATAAGATTCCCCTCTGGCAGCAGGTCAGCTTGGCTCTTGGTAGCTTTTCTGGAGGGTGGATTTCTGCCTTTAGTCTCACACAGATCTGCTTTTCTAGTCATTCTTCATTGGCGAAGTGCAACAACTGATTTAAAGACAGATTATCTGCTATGTCTAGTCCTCTGTGTGCTGGTGGTTGCAAGAGTTATTGGGTAATGTGCCATTTGATCCGCAGAGGCTGATGTATAGTTGCATCTTTGCAGGCTTGCATTGCTCAGAGCACTGACAGTGATTTTTCCTTCCTTCCCTTTTTCTTCCCCACAGCTACCGGCAGCGGGCCCAGAGGCTGTCTGAGATCCACAAAGACCAACCTGGTCATCCTGTTAACCGGACTGTGTACTGGATTAACTACATCCTCCGTCACAACGGAGCCCAGCATCTACGTGCCGCTGTTTACAGCATCTCTTTCTATCAGTATTTCTTACTGGATATTGCCTTTGTTGTACTAGTGGGTGCTGCCTTACTTTATTATATTTTGGCCAGGGTAACAAAATTTATCTGCAAACAAAGCAAACATATTTGGTCAAACGACAAACATAGCGCTGTTAATGGACATTACCAGAACGGGGTACCAAATGGCAAGTATAGAAGAAATGGCCACATTAAGCATGAAAAAAAGGTGAAATGAGCCAACCACCCCATGTAAAGTAGTAATGAATCAGACCAGTAATCGAATTTTATCGCTGTAACTTAATCTAACAACTACTTAAAACCTCAATAAGCAGTTCTAACACTCCCCTTCAGTATGTAATATTATGTGACAAAATTCTATGGAACTAAGAAAAGTCTTTAAAAAAAAAACCAACAAAAAGAAAAGGAAGCACAACCTAAAATGGAAAATATTTTATTCTTAATACTGATGCAGAGGGGTTATTTTGGCACTGAAATTTTTAGAAGCCTTAATTCTCTAAAGTTATAAAATGCCGGTATTTATGAATTTTCAGTTTTTAAGAGCTAAATATGTGTGTCTCAAATGAGGAAAGGTTTCTTTTTATTTGCAGAGGGTTTTTTTCCTTTTATTTTTTTATTATTTTAATATATCCATCTTTAGCTGAGAGAACTTTTGTGCTAGTTCTCTGTTTCCTTTGTTGAAGGTTCAATGTGTTGTATAAGAATGCTGTTTTAAAAAAATAACAACTTTTCCCAGTCTTTGTGGAAGAAATACCAAGTTGCAGACTGAGAGCACAGACATTAAAAGAAAAACAACCTTAAAATGAGCACTGAAGAAAAATGGCAAAAAAAGTACTCCTTTTACTGATAAGCTGCATGACTCTTCTGCTCACTGTCAATACTTCGGACAAAAGGGTCTTGAGCAAGTCTACAATATGTCTGAATTTTTTAATTTATACACAATTTCATTTGTTGCCTTTCTCTGCATATATAATTTATGCCATGAAAATATTAGGGAGTTCTGTTTCAGTTTAAAATGTGGCTGTGTGAGAAGTAGATTTGCGTAACTAAGAAAAATAAATGAAACAAACATAAGCAAACAAACAAAAAAAGAAAATTAGCCCTGTGCTTAATGCAGAACGTTTTGTAATGGCCCAGAGGTGTGCAGAATCAAACCACGCTTTGGGGTTTGTTTAAAAAACGAACAGCAAACACCCCACACACACCCCGAAGTTGAATGTCTTTCCTATTAATTCTCATTATTATTAAGTTCTTTCTAAATCGCAGTGTTGTAGATGTTCTCTTTCAATGGTTGTATCTGGAAAAATATTACCTTCTATTTAGTCTGGGCCACGCAATCCATGTTTTCATAGTTGCCAATACAGACTCTCCGATACGGGGTAGGAGGCTGTTCTCCAGGTTGGGTGATCAGCCTTCCTTCTGAGGTCTGACGGGACGTGTGGGGTGAAGCTTGGCCACCCAAGCGCGAGGTTTGCAGAGGTGGTCGTTTCCCCTTCCCCTGCCATGGCCCCTCCCTGCAACAATCTCCTTCAATCATTGTCGCCGACATGGGATGCTGGCGGTGGTGCAGACTGAGGGTGGGGATGCAGGGTGCTGGGCATAAAATCATAACTGCCCTGCAGAACCAGAGTTGGCAACTATGAGTCTATTTCCATGTCATTCTGTTTACTTGGAATTTGCACTACACAGGTTGTGAGTGTATGCTTTATTTATTTGTAGTTTGAAATCCCATGTCTGAAAGAGAAAGGAAAGAAACCCATTTACCTAGTGTTGTTCACTAACATGGGAAGAGTTGTGATGATTATAGGATCCTGAAATCATCTTCATACACAGTGATGCAATATTTCACTATCATTCCATCAGGAGCCTCTATCCTATAGCAATAAATAACAGTACAGATACGTTTCTAATATACAGTACAGCTACTTGTACTGCTTTCCGAATACTTGAAGAAAATGGTATTATAAATAAGCCTATTAGCTATACCTTTTTACAATCTTGCAGTTTGTGGCAACTAAAGGAGCATACAGAGGCAATGAATGGTGGGATGGTGATAAGACTTCGAGTGTATGAATGACGTGGTTTAAATGGTTTTTTTTGGCATTGAAGAAGGTACAAAAGCACTGACCGGATGATTAAGCATAATTTAATCTCCACTGTGATAAAACTTAAGCAATAAACATGGATTTAATAGAGAAATTATGTTGTTGGAAGTATATTTTTATTCCAATGAAGGCTGTTTACTTAAAAGTACCCAGTGTGTGTGAGTGTATAGTGAATGTATATAACTGGATGCTTATTAGGATACACACATTTTCTTCTCAGCATATACCATAATGCATGATACCTATTTGAAATTGAAAATTAATATAATTTGTGAGAGTAGATCTATTTCCTTTAGGAGGTTGAATGAGTGTAAAGATGGAGTGCTTAACCAGCTTCTTTTTTAAGGCACTTAATTTTTTTTGTTTATGTACACATTCCTGGTAAGGTGTGTTTTTTCTATATGGGTTAAGTTATACCTATTTCTTAGAAAGCAAAACCAAGAGATTTTTCACATTAATATTAGATGAGATGATTGGTTTTGAATAGTCTGTTTAGATACAAACATGTTTCAAATCAATTGCAAACACAGGAATTTGCTGCATTATTAATTCTATTTCCAAACTTCTAGATGAGTCTGATCTACCTAAACTGTAGAAACACCTGTTTTGTTCAAAGTTGCTTTCTTGTAGCTTCCAGTGTGGTCTGATATTAAAGTTATTTTTCATTTCAGACCCTTGCAGTAATAGAAGAACCTATATTAAATAGGTGGGTTAAGGGGGGCCTCAGGAAAGCTAGGGAGAGGCCCTTTATCAGGGAATGCAGGGATAGGACGAGCACTAATGGTTTTAAGTTGAAAGAGGGGAGATTTAGATGAGATATTAAGAGGAAGTGTTTTCCTATGAGGGTGGGGAGGCCCTGGCACAGGTTGCCCAGAGAAGCTGTGGATGCCCCGTCCCTGGAGGAGTTTAAGGCCAGGCTGGATGAGGCTTTGAGCAACCTGATCCAGTGGGAGGTGTCCCTGCCTGTGGCAGGGGGTTGGAACTGGATGGGCTTTGAGATCCCTTCCAATCGAAATCATTCTACGATAGTGTTGTGTTGGCGACATTTCCATAAAATATCTCACAGGAGGACAGATCACTTGCAAAATCATTTCTTTTCATACTGTGCTAATATCTTTTTTTGATGCTTTTGAAAGATCCTACTTTTTCTGAAGTTGATTATGTTCTGATTTCATTCTGTGGCACGTTAATTATGCAGTACTTGCTGTAGTTAGTTTGATCTGTACACCTGAGGTGAAGAGATGCAGTTTAAATACTAGTGTTTGCATGCATACATTCAAGCAAAATTTTAGCCCTGTTAGTTCCAGGGTGCCAAATTTCCCCCCTTAGTTTGTGTAGGTTCTTATAATTGGGTTTATTTGTATATGAAATCTCATGCATGCACTCTTCTACGTGGGTGGTGATGAAGCCGTAGCATATGATCCAAGGGGAAACAAAAGACTTCAGCTCTTTGGGATGGTTGGTGAGGGAATCTGGAGCACAGGTTATTTTTCTAACTCTCTTTCTGCAGTTGCAGACAAGACATTAGAAGAAACAGGTAGATCCAATCCATTAATAATACGTGGCTCTCTGGCTGGTGTCATTGCCACAGTTGTGGGGTTGTGATAATGGGGTGGCCTGCGCAGCACCAGCCTTGCTCGTGTCTGATGGGATTCACCTTCCTCAAAGAGAGAAGAGGGTCTTTGCTCACAAGCTAGAAGGGCTCATTGGCAGAGCTTTAAGCTAGACTTGTTGGGGAGGGGGATAATATCAGGCTTGTCTGTGACAAGCTGTGGGATGACATGCCAAGGGTAGAGGTATGGGGCGTGAGCAGAGGTGCTGGGTGCACTCCAGCACACTCGAAGTATTGCTCCTGAGGTAATAGGAGCCAAGAGGAGAACACTGGTGAAACACCTCAAAGGAATTAAGGGATGTTCCTCTAAGAAAGTGAAATGGCTGACAGCCCACCAGGGCATGCGGCATGGGCAATGAACAGTAGGAGCTGGAAGCCAGCATGCTGCTAGGAAGCTACAAGCTGGTTACCATTACTGAAACTTGGTGGGACAAATCCCATGATTGGAGCATGGCTGTTGATGGCTACAGGCTGTTCAGAAGGGACATGTGGCACAGGACAGGTGGAGGTGTTGCGGTCTACATCAAGAAATGGATAAAGTGTGAAGAGGTGTCTAAAGAATAGACACAAGCAGGTTGAAAGTCCTTGGGTAATAAATGGAGGCTAAGGAAAAAAAGGGAACCTTGTGTTTGGTGTCTACTACAGACTGCCCAATCAAGTGGAGCCTATTGATGAAGCATTCTTTCTGCAGCTACAGGAATCCTGCTGGTGGATTTCAGCCACCCCAACATCCACTGGAAAAGTAGCATGGTGAGCTGTGTACAATCCAGGAGACTCATGGAATACATTGAAGGTAGCTTCTTAAACCAGGTAACAGACAGCCCAACCAGAGGAGATGCAATACTGGACTTTATGGTCACCAATGCAAGTGAGCTGATCAGTGACATCAAGATTGGAGGCAGCCTGGGCTGCAGTGATCATGCACTGGTGGATTTTGTAGTCCTGAGAGTTATGGGTCAGGCAAAAAGTAAAGCTGGGACTCTGAATTTTGGGAAAGCGAACTTCCAGCTCTTCAAGGAGTGAGTTAGTAGGACCGGGAATCTGCCTTCAGGGACAAGGGAGAAGAACAGAGCTGGCAAATCTTTAAGGACGCTTTCCATAGAGTGCAAGAGCTCTTGCAAGAGTGTAAGAAAGCAGGCAAGGAAGGCAAGCGACTTGAATGGCTGAGTTGAGAGCAGCTGGTCAAACTAAAGAGCAAGAAGGAAATGCACAGGCAGTGGAAGCTGGGACAGATACCCTGGGAGGAGGAAAGGGACGCTGCCCGGTTGTGTAGGGGTTGGGTCAGGAAAGCCAAGGTGTGGCTGGAGCTGAACTTGGCAAGGAATCAAAAGATAATAAAAAGGCTTCTACAGGTATGTCAACCAGAAAAGGAAGGTTAAAGAGAGCGTACCACCCTGTGACATGTTGCATCCACCCTGGGGAGTTGTTTTGATGGCATGGTACAGGGTGTTCGGTGTCAGATACACAGGGAGGCGCAGGAGATGTCATGTATACAGAGTGACTCAAGTTACATACCCTGCTCCTGAGCCCGCCAAAAGGAGACCAACCACACCAGTGCCATCATGACCATATGTGACCATAAGCTCCAATCCAACTTGGAGTCCTGCTGGAAGACACTAAGCCAGTCCTCCTTGAAGCGGTGGGTCTGAGTCGGGAATTCTTGGCCATCCTTGGGTCAGGACACCATCCAAGGAAACTCCCCAGGGTTGAGTGTCTTCATCTTATAGGTGAGTGATTGCGCATTCTGAGTTGTCATTCTATGCTTAGAGTTAACTATTAGCTGTGTAGTAATAGTTCTTGACCGACTTCCTGAACTTGTGATTGAGTAATGTTTGTTGAAGTATTTGAGAATAATATTTATTGAAATATAGCCCTCACTTTGAATTACCTTTTATGTCTTAGTGACGTTAAATTGGCATTTGGAATATATCCTTTGTCTGATTTTCATTGTTAAATACTTCTGTGACACCACCCGCACCTCCCATCCCGATGAACAAGACTGCAAACTTGTAACAACAGACAAGGAAAAGGCTGAGGTACTCAATAATTCTGCTTTAGTGAGACCCCGCCTGCCTCTAGCTCTGGAGCCCTCAGCACAGGAGGGACATGGACCTGTTGGAGTGGGTCCGGAGAAGGGCCAAAACCACGCCAAACAAAACCAGCAACAAATCCCCACCTTCCAATATTTTGGTGCATATTCCAGACCTGCACTGTGGATAATAATGGGAAAACTTTCCTCTTTTCCCTAGCAAGTAGATGTTCCTGTTATTCAAGACAAAGAATCAGTTAGCGTTGGTGCTCAGCCAGCACTGAAATCAGCCAGATTGTTGAAGGAATGTTAAAAAGGCATGTTTAAAAATACATGTGTAATTCCAGACTGCATAACAAATCATGATACCCAGTCTGAGGTTTTACTCACTGGTCTGATCAATACTGTTTGTTATGCATGGAAAAGAGAAAGCAATCTTAAAAGAAACAGAATAAATCTTTCGAGGCAGCCTTCTGGCGTTGTTTGGTAAACACCACAGACCAGTTGAGGCTTATTTACCCTAATGAAAATTATACCTTTCAGTGGCAGAATACTGATTCATGTCTGTGGGTGTTGTATGGGTATGAGTGTGTTTGCTCTTTTAAACAAAAAGCAACCAACACTCAATTTTATTTCATTGTAAAATAACAAAAATCAGAGCATTGTGCATCTTTATCTTAGTCTTTTCAGTCTGTAACGAAGCAAAAACTGGTTAGAAAAGATTATATTTCACATACATTGAGGTGATGGAAGCTTGAGCAATAGGGAAATCACAGAAAGTATTTGCTGGAAGTTACTGTTGTCTTTGTGTGTTCCTTGTGGCTAAGAGGGGACAGTTTTGTGTTACTTAGATATTATATAGGAGTTAAAAATAGAGAAACAAGGAATAACAAAACTTTCTTGGGATGTTGTTGTGAGCCAATTCAGGAACTGCTCCTCAGAAGAACAGCGTTGTACTTTTTAGCATGAATAGGGGAAGTTTGGATTGAAGGATCTCTTGATGAAAGTGTGTCAAATTGGTGTTTGAACTACAAACAGCAGCCTTCAATGAGATTGGAAGTGCTGTCATGAAAGCTTCAGTCTATGAAAATTGGAGACAAAAGCATCAACTTAAAAACAGCATAATTGCCCTGCATGCAACATTAATTGGCTTTTTAATGTTAATATGATTATGTGTTAATGAAATAATTGTATGTCTAGGTATAAGGACTGAGGCTGGTGAGGAGGGATTACTAAAGCAAGAAACAACATAAGCTGTAAGTTTTTGCAAATGAACACTGGGATTTTTGGCAAATGGCTTAATGCACACTCAGAAGCGTTTTTTAAACCCGATGGTTTTCACATATCTGCTCGGGGCCCTCTTCTTCATAATACTCAGTTTATGATGCCGTAGTCAACTTGTCATAAAATGAACATTCATGTAGCATCTTCATCTTATTGTTAAGATTGGCCTGATTCTTTCATCAAAGATGTCCTGCCATCTGTTGAGTCTCCTGGCTAACCACCAGCTTCATTTTTATGATCCACCTCAAACTCTGCAGGGGGTATCTCATTTTTACAGGATATGGTCAATATACAGCCATCCAAAGGGCAGACTAACCCTTCAGTCCTTGTTCCATGTACTATTCCATCTCGCCCTATTGCAGAGGGTACAATAAAAACTCTTAGCAAAGTTCTGCTTTCTTCAAAGAATTTCTCTAGAGTAGATTTGGACACCTTTCACTGATATAGTGCTTGATAGACCAGTGTGTCCAAAATTATTTCTAATCTATAAAGAGGGTTTTTTTGTATGAGGGCCCTCTCACCAATTAACGTAAGCAGATTCTTCATCATCTGCTTTGCCAAGCTTAGATTCTCTTGCAGATACACAATTTAAACTGGTTTTATTATGTTGCTTCTTGTACTTTTCCCTGATTGTTGCTAAAACAGACGCCAAGTTATCTATACAGGCAAATGTTGGGAATTAATGTCCCAGCTACGCTGCAGTTGTCGCAGGGGTAGGATTGCGCTCACTTTTCTTCTTCCTTTTCTGGATAGGGAGGGAGAACTTTGTCAAAATTCTGTATAAATTAAGATGATCTCAAAATATATCTACATGTAGACATTTTTGTTCCAGGTTAATAGGCTGGAATACCTCTTAAAATTGGTACATCTCATATTGATCAAACATTGGAAAAGGCTGCCAAAGGAAGTGGTAGAACCTCTTTCCTTGGAGGCATGTAGACGTGGTACTTTGTGACGTGGTTTAGCAAGCACAGTGGTGTTCGGCTGATGGTTGGACTGGATGAGTTTAGATAGCTTTTCAACCTTAATGATTCTATGATCTCTGATCATAGAATGAAGTTACTCTAGTGTGTGTCCATTCGTCTTGTTTTGCTTGTGATTGGTTACTGTAATGCAAACCAAATTTTACCTGGATTTTATGAGTCTTTATTTGAGTTCTATGGAAATAAACATTTTGCTGCATTCCTGCAGCTATAAGAATGACCTAGGGCAAACTAAAGGTCAAAATTTTAATTTATCATCTACATTTCTACTCTCTGTTATGAAAAATAAAACCTTGCTAAATCTAATAAAACTGGGAGTTTACTTTTAAGGACTGTGAGGTAACACAGCTAAATACATAGATTTAGATAGTTTCCTCCTTTTAGAAAAGTCTTTCACCACAGAAAACAAATCGGTGAAGGTGAGATAGGAAATCCTGGGAAGGAGGGGGTGAAAATAAAATGTTTCTTTTGAAATCAGAAAGAATTCCTTGTCCCTCTTTGCCTGACACAGTGTTGCACTGGCTGGGTGATGCAGTGTAATATTTAACTTGAGAAAGATATAAGTGGTGTTTTGTGTGTTTGTCTCTGCTGGTGTTCTAAGAACTGCAAAAGTACATTGGTTGTTCAAAACCAGAAAGGGCAAAGGTGATGAAGGAACTCCTAATCCCAGTTATTTGGGCACAGAGGTGAAGTAGGAGAGAGAAAATGAGCTGCAAGCAGTCGGTATAAAAATTCAGCAGCCTCTTGGATGCGTTAATGCATAGGTCAGCCCAGTGCTCAAAGATAAACAAACACATGTAAACTGATGGGAAGTTTTTCTGATTCCTGGGTTTCGGCCACTCTGAACAGATTAAATGGACAAAAGATATTTCAAAAAATGGAGAGGGATGTAAATCATTCAGCCTGAGGAAAAACAAGAGGGAGAAAAAAGATGTGTACTGCACCATCATGAGACTGGAGTAATCACTGCCTCAACAGAACTCTAACGTGATAAATCTGCTGTAATGAAAGGATCTAAAATAATAATACACAAAAGCAAAATTGAACTTGCCCATGTGCCTTTCCCAATGTAAAGGAGCTCACAAGAAAATTAAAGAGCAGTACATTTAAAACTGATTCATGAAAATAAAATACTGTATTGCATAACATGCAATTAATCTGAGCTGCTCCTATGCATCCAGCTCTGGAGCCCTCAGTACGTGAAAGACATGGACCTGCTGAAGTGCATCCAGAGGAGGGCCATGAAAATGATCAGAGGGATGGAACACTCTCTCCTGTGAAGAAAGGCTGAGAGAGATGGAGCTGTTCAACCTGGAGAAGAGAAGGCTCCAGGAAGACCTCATTATGGCCTCTCAGTACTTAGAAGGGGCTTATGAGAAAGATGGGGACAAATTTTTGGGCAGGGCCTATTGCGATAGGACCAGGAGTAATAATGGCTTTAAACTAAAAGAGAGGAGATTTAGACTAGATACCAGGAAGAATTTTTTTACAATGGGGGTGATGAGGCACTGGCACAAGTTGCCCAGAGAGGCTGTGGAATGTTGAAGATGTGTGTGGAATGCCCGGAGAGGCTGATCCAGTTGAAGTTGTCCCTGCTTATTGCAGGAGGGTTGGAGTGGATGACCTTTAAGTATCCCTTCCAACCCAAACCATTCTATGATCTCATACAAGGCTTCAGCAGTAATCAAGAATCAGAGAATGATTTGGGAATCATTAATCAGATTTCACGTGGGAAATCTGGACTAAATATTATATCCTCATAAAGTGAGGAAAAGAGGTGTTAGGTCTCTGCTTTGGATGCTTCTATAATATTTTTTTTGTGCTATTTGTACTTCTCATAGGGTGGCTAAAGCTTATACAATCATTTTCAAAATTCATTGTGGAAAGATGCACTGAATTCCTCTGGCAGCTTCATAGGCAGAAACTCTTTGCAGTCAAAACACAAACAACTTGTTTACTTCTGGAAACTAAGCAGCAGATATGTGATAATCTCAGATACAGGCTTTGAATAAATTCCCTTCTTTGACTCCTGTGAGATTCAGAGCAAGGGAAGATTTTTAAGCTCCAGGAGACACCCACTAAGGAAACTCTTTAGAAAGACAGCAAATACATCTAGAAAAAATAGAAGTATCTGAGGAATTTTAATTTGCCTCTATTTATAAGAGGTTTTTCTTTGTTGTGCTCTGCTTTTCCAATCTTAACATTTATGTCTCTTTTTCTATATGTTTCTGCATCTTCCCTTTTAGTGCAGCAACTTTTCTCGCTAGAGTTTTAGTGTGTATAGTTTTTGTGCATACCAAGTGTTCGTTTGCTACTTTATCAACGCCCCTTGACATTTGCGTCCTGGTACTACTTTCCTGGATAACACTCCTGGTGGTACTATAACTATGCCAGAAGAGGTCCAATAGCTTCATCCCAGTTCTGCTCCTATGTTCCCCTTATGTCCTGGCTGGGCTTTATTGGCTTTCTGGTGGAGGAGGACTGTTGCGCTGGGAAACATTTCCAAGCTCAGATCTAAGACCATAAGTTCGGTTATTTCGTTTTATTGCAGGTAACACCTTTCAAGGGTGTGAGCCCCACCTGTAAGCATCCTGATGAAAGAAATGTTTGATTTGCTTTTCCTTTCTGTTGTTTTTGGCTCTGTATTGTCTGTAATGTGGTCCAGAAGAAAGTGCAGTGTTGGGTCATTTGGTGATGCTGAAAAAAACATGATTACAAGGACAAGATGCATGAATTAAAAATTTGCATTACTTTACTGGAAAAAGACAAATGTTATTGAGTCCTTTTTAGATAAAATCATATGGAATTTGTAGTGTGATTGATAGCATAGACAGCAAGGGCAACAATTCTTTCTTCCTGGATCCTGTCACTTGTTACTTAGATGCAAGAGCCTTTTATGTTCTTTTTTAAGGACTCTTTGCCACTGGCAGCTCATTCTGCCATGAACTGCAGCTCGCTGCCTCCTCATTTGTGCAGACACATCTTTCTTTGTGGAGATGCACTGTAAACAAGACCAATGAGAGGATCTAGGTTAAAAAAAACTGTGGAAAAAAAAACCTAGATCATTCCCTATTTGGTTGGCTTTTTCTTTCAGGGCAGCCTTATAAAAGAAGATGGAGCTGTGAAGAAAGCAGTGGATAAGGAACAGCATATAATGAGGGGTAGGGACCGTACAACCCCATGCTTTTGCCAAAAAGATAAGTGAATCCATACCTGTCTGTGGCACTTAGGATTTCTGACAGACTCATCAGCTTCTTCTTTTATTTTCTTTGATTTTTGTAAGTAGGTATTTAGTGGATGTAAAAGGAGAGGCAACTGAGGCCAGCAACAGAAAACATACTAGCCTGTCCATGGCTGATGGGGTTGCACTGAGGTTGGAAAAGGGCTCTAGGACAATCAGGTCCAACCGTTAGTCCAACATCACCCTGCCTACAAAACCATGTGCCAAAGTGCCACGTCTACATGATTTTTCAACCCCTCCAGGGATGCAGACTCCACCACTTCCCTGGGAAGCCCGTTCCAATGCTTTACCACTCTTTTGGTAAAGAAATTATTTCTTAATATCCAACCTCCTCTGGTGCAAGACAGGGTAAGACAATTCTCTTTAAGTTTTGGCACTCATCAGATCATATAAAATCAGCTTCCTTCAGGGCAGGTTATTCCCAGACCTATGACCAACTTCCTTGCCACCAGTGTCTTTCATCATTACCTAATCCTTAGGAAATATCCTATTCTGCCTTACAGGATCCTGAGAAAATTTAGAGAGTCTCTATACAGATAAGAGACCAAGACTCTTATTTCTTCACCACATGGTGGCGTCCTTTGGATGGGGAAGGGCTACAGGAAGTTCCAGCCAGTGATCTTCTGGCCTCCTACAAGTATCTTCTCAGGTAACACCGAAGGAGTCAGGGTGATGCCTTCTGCTTTGTGGGTATATTTTGGCAGAGCTGACAACTGGTGACCTCTGGGTGACTTGGGGTGAAAAACAGCTCTTTAGCCATGGGCTGTTTTCCTGCTTGTCTTTCATCATAGTGCCCAGTGAGGCCAGGATGACCATATGTCAATGTTTTGTGAGTAAGTCCAGTAGGCACTTCTTTTTCTCAGTAGTTGATCAACCTTCTTCCATGTTGTAGGTCCACCTTTGGTGTCTGTTGGAGATCTGGGTGTGAAGAGGGAGGTCTTTAAGCCTCCTAAGTGTGGTTCAGAAATTTCTTGAAACAGAACAGCTAGTTCTCAGGCTGCAAGATCTGCAAGAACATCACGTCCAGTCCCTGTCAAATACAGGTCACAAACAGGTGTGTTGTGTGCAGTGTTAGAGAGATTATTATCCGTTTCAACATACCAGTCATGCAAAGTGAACTATGAATACCAGTGTCGGGGGAAAAAAAGCATGTAGAGAGCCTATACATGTGGGAAATGAGGGAAAGGGGGAAAAAAAAAAGTGTGATGCCTTCATCTGTTAGTTTGTGAAATGAGGTATTGAATACTGAGAATGCCTTTTGTACTGTTTGGGTTTTGTGGTTGGATTGCAACAGTGAATGCTTGGTGCTCTGCTTAACAAGCTTAAGACCAGATCAGTAGCTGAGGAATTGCTTGAGGAATATCCAGCTCCCCAAGAAGGACTATGAGCAGAGATGGACAAGATAAAATCTTTGAATTTGATAGAATCACAGGAGGAAACAAGCCCTGAAATCTGTAGTGAACAGAGGTGGAGGGGGCCTTGTGGTCCGGGGCAATACCTGAGGAGTTATGATATCTAAGATATTTATGGGAGCTGAGGTGTCAAGAAAGTTCTGCAGAGAACAGATGGGCTGCAAGATAGCAGCGTTTAAAACTGAAGAGGTCATTCCTGATGGCAGTTTGGAGTCAGGGTTGCCTTGTTTTGCCCAACTGCTGCACGTTACCCACATGGCTTTTGAATGTTGCTCTCTTGTTCTAGGTATCACCAAAACTCTTGATCTGTGGGATGGTGATGTCCATTCTGCTCCTCTGCACTCAGGGAGGGCCAAGAGAAGCTGCTGGAGAAGTTATTGTTAGCCATGGGAGCACCTGAGGCAGGAGCCGGCTGGGAACTTGCAACAGAGCATTTTGTAACAAGGAAAAAGCAAATTTGTTGACAAGGAAGACATCAGTTCCAGGAGAGGAGAAGCCATTTTCCAGCTTGCTCAGTCTAGCCAGAAGACAAGGGCTTGGAGCAGCTGAGATTACACAGCAGTGTAACAGAACAAAGGACCTGGAGAGGTGTTTTAGCCAAACAATGATGTTGAGAAAAAAACAGATGGGTAAAAGTTGGCCAGGGGATTATTTAGGTTGGCAATTTTCTGATTTGATCATGAAGAACAACTACAGTCTTTTAAATGGAGTTACATGAGGAAAATGCTTCTTGGCTTCATCGTGAAGGCTGATAAACTTGCAGGCTACACCTCTTGCCACACACATGGATTGAAAAACTCTTTCTACTTCTTGACTTCTAGGCATTTCTGGGTTGGGAAATAAGTGGGCAGAAAGTTTTCTGTGCTGAAACAGCCTGATCCTGTATTCCCTTGCATAACCTTTCCTTCTCTCTGCTATCTGTTTCGAAGGATAGCCTTCCTCAGAAATCCTTGCTATTTTGCTTTATAAGGACACTATTAAAGGTCTAAACACGCTGAGCAGCCCAAGCTGATGTTATCATTTGAATGCCCTGTTTATGGACATTTTTGAAATTTATGTTCATCTTTAGAAATAAGTTTTGGGTTTTTTTTTTTGTTAGTGAGTAAGAAGGAACAACAAATGGATACATCCACGTCCATGTGTGTGCATCCCTGAGCATGTCCGTGCACCTGTGTCCTCTCTGTCAGTCCCTCCACACGGTTGCTGGAGATGCTCATTTCAGGGGCTGGAAATACCAGCATCCCAGAGCTGCGTTCCCTGCAGGCAGTCTGTTAGAAACCCGCTGCTTTTTTCCCCTCCATCTTTCTTTTCCCCTCTTTTTTCCTCCCCCCACTCCCCTATCCCGCTCCTACTTTCCTTGGCCGGGGCTGCGCTGCCACCTGGCGCTCCTGTGGAAAAGTGCTTTTCTTCTGTCTCTTGGGAAGATGCTGCCTTCAAAAAAAAACCCCACCAACAAACAAATAACCCCCCTAAACCGGAAACAAAACAAGTTGAAGCAGAACGGCATGGCTAGCATCTCCTAGAGAGCTGGACGTGCCTCGTTTGGAGGAGGTCTTTATTAGGTGTTATGTATTTTTTACTATATCTCGTTATTAGTTCAGTTGGGATTTGAGCCCTTCTGCAGTATGTTATCCCTTTCCCTATCCCTATCATCCTAGACTCCTGTCAAACATCCCATCTGCCTCCCTGCACCTGCCAGCTGGTACCACCCAAGCTGCAGACCAAGGCTTTGCAGGCTTTAGGAGTGTCCAGCCTCAGATCTATTTACATCAGCTGGGTTGTGTAAGCCCCGGAGAGCAGAATTAGACCTTTGCTGTCGTGCCTGGCTTTGAAATTGAAGGCTGGTGAAAGATAACGATAATGTTTATTTTTCCTTAGCAGAATATGAAATTGTTTCCATGAGTCTCTTACAACAAATCTGCCTAGTAACTGCTAGCTGCTGTTTCCAGTTCATACTGGGATGGTGTCACAGCTCCAAATAGTGAACAAACCTTTTCCCTCATGTGAAATCCTGGCAGAGTCTTGAGGCTGAGTAGAAACTAGAATCATAGAATGGTTTGAGTTGGAAGGGACATTAGAGATCACCCAGTTCCACTCCCCTGCCATAGGCAGGGACATCTTCCACTGGACCAGGTTGCTCAAAGCCCCATTGAACCTGGCCTTGAACACCTTCAGGGGTGAGACAGCCACAACTTCTCTGGGCAACCTGTGCCAGGGCCTCATAACATTTCTTCTTAAAATCTCATCTCAACCTCTCCTCTTTCAGCTTAAAACCATTCCCCCTCGTCCTGTTCCTGCACTCCCTGATCAAGAGCCCCTCCCCAGCTTTCCTGTAGCCCCTTTCAGTACTGGGAGGCTGCTCTAAATTCTCCCCAGAGCCTTCCCTTCTCCAGGCTGAACAACCCCAACTCTCTCACTCTGTCCTTGTACAGGAGGTGTTCTAGCCCTTGGATCATCTTTGTAGCCTTTCCCTGGGCTCAATCTAACAGATCCATGTTTTTCCTGGACTGTAATCAGTAATTTGAGTAATCAGTGCTCCAGGTAAACTTCCAGGACAGAAGGATGAATCACAACCATCTTTCTGAAGCATAAACCAACAGGATCACTCCTGTTTCCAGTCTGTTTCATCCTAAATAGTCAACCTCCATCAGCCTGCAGCACTTTGTGACAGCCACAGTCGACCTGCAATGTGTTGGATTGTGGTTTTGAACCAGTGGTACTGAAGTGCTGAAGTGGAAGTTTGGGGTCTAAATAACACTGACTCTGGCTCTGCAAAAATTAATAAGAAATCGTTGCTCTCTCTTCCAGCTCTGACCAGGCTTTTATTCCCAGCACACTGGGGACATGTTCAGAGATGAGGTTTGCAAAAAAGCCTGATAATACTGAATGCTGTCTGTAACGGAATACAAGGCTGTAATTCAGGGAGATGTTTCTGTTGATGCCATAAAACACAAAAGCACAATTCAAATGGAGCAGCCGAATCTCAGGAATGAAATTGCAGCCCGTGCATTGTGCCCAGGATGGGGCCTTGTTTTGCTAAACTACTGCAGCTTTGCAGCGATTCCATTTTCAATCTGAAGAAAAAAAATACCTGGATGTAAATGGACCTCTGAAAAGAGTACAGATGGCAAAGAACTTAATATAAATATATAGCTGGAATGTGCAGGCAGAGATTTATTTTGGAGGGGCGAATGACATCCATGTGTGCAAGCAGGAACCCAAGTCACCAGTTTCTCTAATCTCCCAGGGAAATCAACCTTAAGAAATAAGGGTGAGGAGCAGTGCTGTCTCCTTTCCAGGGTCGGTTTTAAGGTATGCGAGGTTGTGTCTTGCCCCTTCATTATGCTGTGTCCTCACCCTCAAATAAGGTGTTCACTTTTTCCCTTTTTTTTAAACTGTATTGCTACACTTTTTTTTTTATTTTGATTGAGGAATTCCTTGCCTTCTTGGGTGAGAAATAAACACATTTTTTCAATGTGTTCTCCCTTGCTGTCAGATGCAAAAATAGAGTGGATTGTATCAGTTAGGGTGTATAATCAGGTTCTAAGTACTGAAGGAAACTTGTCATTTCAAGACTTTAGTGTGTTCATTTCCTCTGTCCTTATTCAGAAAATATGCAAATGAGTCACAGAGTGGAAGTCACCAAATATTGCCAATAACATATTGCTCCTGATAAATTAACACAGTAACTTCTTCAAGGCAACTTTGAAGGTTGTTCAAAGCATTAGTGGCATTGTTGAATTGCTTTTCTATGACATTCATCTTCAACCCAAATGGATTCTGCAATAGTTTAAAAGAGGAAAAAAGTGAGTTAATATTTCAAAGGCTCAAGAGGAAATCTGCTTGGCTGGACCTTGCTCATTACAAAGTGGGAATGTTTTGTTTCTTAGAGATGTCTTCTCAAAGAGCTGTTGTTTTACACCAAGACAGCATTAATAGCTTAATCAATCTAGTGCAAACCCAAATGAAGCTGGTAATACATGGCCAGGGTCTGCTCCTTCTCTGAAGTGCTGAATCCTGGATGCTGCTGCAGAGCTTGCAGGTCCAGTGCCTGGGCGTAGAATCAGGACAGCAACCTGTGCTCCAGGCTGGATCTCAACAGCCAGAATTTTGTGACATCCTCTTATTGAGACAGAATGGGGAAGATCTTCCATGAGTAACTATTCTTCTGAGATTTCAAATGCATTTAAATCCACAAAGTAGGGGGAAGGTACTCCAGGTTTTATAGCTTAAGCGGCATGCCAAGTCCTTTATCAGCAGAGATGACTCAGACCACCACAGAAGTTAAGGGCTTTAATTCCAACTTCTTGTTTCAGTTTAACCCATACACAAACTGTCGTGCCATATTAGTGCAGTTTATTGTGATGTGATTCATGTGGTTCATATGGTTCCCCCTAGGACACATTTCCTCCTGATTTTGTTTGTAAATATATGGTTTTGTTCCAGCAATGCTTTTTGCTTCAAGCTTTATTAATTCACCAGACATGGGGACTCTGGTCGACAGCTGGCTGAACATGAGCCGGCCGTGTGCTCAGGTGGCCAAGAAGGCCAACTGCATCCTGACTTGCATCAGCAATGATGTGACCAGCAGGAGCAGGGAAGTGATTGTGTCCCTGTACCCAGTGCTAGTGAGGCTGCACATTGAATTGTGTGTTCAGATCTGGGCACCTCTCTACCAGGAGAATGTTGAGGTGCTGGGGCATGTCCAGAGGAGGACAATGAAGCTGATGAAGGGTCTGGAGAACAAGTCTTATAAGGAGAGGCTGTGGGAACTGGGATTGTTTAGCCTGGAGAAAAGGAGGCTGAGGGGAGGAATTATTGCTCTCTTACAACTCCCTGAAAGGAGGATGTAGTGAGGTGGGTTCTGGCTTCTTCTCTCAAGTAATGAGTGATAGGATGAGAGGAAATGTCTTCTAGTTGAACCAGGGAAGGTTCAGAATGGATATTAGGAAAAATTTCTTTACTGAAAGCAGTGAAGCACTGGCAGAAGCTGCCCAGAGCAGCGGGGGAGTCTCCTTCCATGGAGGCGCTCAAAAACATGTAGATGTGGCACGTTAGACATGGTTCAGTAGGCATGGCAGTGTTGGACCGACAGGTGGACTTGATGATCTTAGATATCCTTTCCAACCTCAATGATTCTATGATCCTAATACAACAGGATATTTACCTGAACCAGACTGTGCTATTTAATTGCTTACATATAGGAAAAGTATTGCAAAGAAGATGAGAACACATCCTAGGTATAGCCTGAAGCTCCAGGGGCTAGCTTCTACTAAAAAAAAACATTTAGCCTATAGAAAAGCTGCATGCTAAGATGAAAGCTGCAAACATGCAGGCCCATCACTGCCTTTGGGAGAGGGTAAAACACAGGGCCTAATTCTCCTGCCACAGCGTTGTTCTGCTGGCCTTGGTGGAGAGATTCTTGAATGATACAAGTGAAATCCTCAGCCTTCTGAAGTGAATTCCAGCTTTAGAAGCTTTTAGGTGCAGGCACTATCTGTGTGTATTAAACCACAACCACTAAGAATTTGTTACCTGTCGTGAAATTGTAATCGGTGCTATAGGTTTTTCAAAACTTTTAATAATTTTTGCATTGTCAGTTGACATTTTAATAGCTCCTAGCTAGCAGTTTAATCTGTAAAAATGTGTGTCAAATGGTTGATGAGTATAAATTGCTGAACAATATAGGCCTGTGAGTCTGGAGGGTGCAGGAGAGAGACATTTCTGTCTTCCGTATTGAGGAACTGGACTGTGAAATTAAGTGCATGGTTTTGCAACCTTGTTATTTTGTCTTTTATGTCTTGGAGTTTCTTTGCTGCGGATGTATTCAATTTATGAAGACACCCAAAGAGATAAGAAATCCCCTGTGACAAAGACAAAAGAAGCAAACAAACAACTGGAAAAGCTATAGAAAGAAGGTTAAAGACTGCAGGAGCACGGTATGACTTTAGAAAAGCCCTTGAGAAATCCAGATGTTTTCCAGATGACATATAGGATACTTCATCTTTTTCATCTTCAAGAAGGATTAATATATGCAATATCCTGTTCTTTAATACAAGGCAGAAAATCTTCCTTAGTACGTGTCCTCCCTGTCTTGCCCAGTGGCAGTGGTGGCATCTCCATGGAGCTGGTCTCGGACGTTCCCTCCAGGGCAAACTCTAGGGATCAGCAAAGAAATAACCAACTTAATTTGCAGTGAGAAAAGTTCTGGCTAGGCATGAGGAAAGGCTTGTAATGTCAAGGACAGTGAGGCATTGTGAGAGTTCACAGGATGGGCTCTGGTGTGGGGAACCATCTTGAATTATTCAATACAGATAAGTCAGGTACCTTTCTGCAATGCCATGGGTGTATCTGAACTTGGTTTGGGGCTAAAAGATGGATTAACTGACCTCTTCTGGTCTGTCTCTTTTGCCAGTTCCTTGATGATAAGAAAGGGCTTTCCTTGCTCTGGGGAAGCAGTCACAGTGCCAAGATTGACAATACCCAAGAAGCATTTGGACAATGCCCTCAGATGGATGGTGTGAGTGCTGGGGTTTTCCTATGCAGGGATAGAAGTTGCACTCAATGATTCTTGTGGGTCCCTTCCAGCTCAGGATATTCTATGATTCTATTCCTGCCAGAGCTATGCTGTAGCTCATCAGATGCTTCCGATGAGCTAAATTTGCTTTCCTCATGTAGGAAAATGTGACTTTTACAGGCTTTGAACTTTGGTTTAGTATTAGCATTACATCAAAGTAAATGAGGTGTATAATAAACAGTGATGCATAGAGGCTTTTCTGGTCGTTACTCTAAGCCAGGAAAATAGCCTTGCTTACACTGCTTAACTGAAGTCTTGACAGCTTAAATAATTCTAGTGGCCAAAGGCTTTCAGAAAATATTTTGTCAAATTCTCGATTAAAACAAAGTAGAATAGACTGCAATCCTCAATTTCAGAAGTAATTTCAATCGCTCTTCTCCTACAAAAGGAGTACTTAGAAAGACAGTTGACATATAACTAAATCCAAATGTAAACCAGAGATTTCATGTTGCTTGTGAAATGGGAGCCTGTGGCATTCTCAGCTGGGGCACTCGCGGGAATACAAAAGTTTTAACATGGAAGATCTTTTTGATAACATCCCCATTTACAAAGTGTTCTGGCACATTTTGGAGATGGACTAAATAGATTATCAAGAAAAGGTTCATTTACTCTGGATGGATGGTGCTTTCTAAAATAAAATGTCATTAGATAGATTTTTATCTGACACAGAAGCTACCTTGTAGACAAGGTCTTCACAATGGATGAATCTGGAACTCCAAGCCTGAGCAATTTGACAGATCTCCCAAGATGACCAGAATTGCACATACTGCAGCTATTTTCTCAGTGCTTGAGCACAGTGCACAGCCACTGTATGAGTATCTGTGTGCCACGAGTGTGTGCCAGGGATCTGGTGGCTTCACAGTCGGTTTTGGGCAGTTTGCCTAATTCTTTTATTGTGTGTAGATAAAAACATTGGGAAGTACATATCCCTCTCCTCTGCAATCTCCTCCTTCATATTCCTGGCACCATCAGCTAAGGATGATGGAGCACAAGACCAATTAGAAAAGAGTCTAGAAAATGCATACCCAGCTCTACCACAGGTTTCTGTACATTTAAAACCTTAGCAGAAGTCATGCAGCCTCCCAGGCAGGGAGTATTGATCCACTGCATGCTTGTCCTCCACAGACCTTATGGGGAGCCTGAACTCATATTTGCATTTCTTCTTCCTTGAATAGAATCTAGATGCTCATTCCTGTAGGATTAAGCCTTGATTTAAGGAAGCTCTGTTACTCCAGCTATCTTTGTGTAATTAAACTGTTCAGCTACGAGAAAATGCCCAGCATGTTTTCCTTTGTGAGGGTCACCAGAGTTGTCTTGATGTTAATCCAGTTCTTGGTGATTGACTCTGGAAAGGGATCAGTTGGATGGCATTTACTGCATGTTTTTGCTTTCAGTTCGTTGTAAAATTAACAATATTTCTTTTTTTTTTCTTTTTGCACTTTTCCAGAGGCACTTCCTTAGTAGTCCCATCTTCAGCTATGCTTTGGAGGAAAATGTAAGAATGCACAAAAGGAATGTGTACCAGCAAGCCTGGAGGCACCTGGGGATAAAAGGGTAAGGAAAAATAAGGTGGAAATAGGGAGCTGAATGTACTGGTGAAGAGTAAACTTAAGGGGTAGGGGAAAGCTTCCTTAAGACTAAGATTTATGTCAGTTTTTAATTTCTCTTTTCTCAAGAATAGTGTAGCATTGGTCACTGCTGGGATTTACACTGTGGAGTAGTTGATTTACAGTAGGGATTGACATCTGGTGAGTGAATCCAGTCAGTGGCTTCATTCACAGAGTGTACAAAAAACATGAGTCAAAATTCATATATAAATGAGGACAAAAATGCTAAGTGCATCGACCCATGCTTCACAGTTCATTCCCCAGCCTGCCACTGTCTTCTGGAATGTCATTGCATATGTTCTGCTCCCCTGAATCGTTACCTTCTAAATGGAGATACTTCTGATATGGATTATAAACCCACATGGAAGATCTGGGATTTGCTGTCAGGCAGAAGGAGGGCGATGCCAACACTGGCTAGAGAAAACTGTACTTTTCATCCAATTCTTGGTTCCCCAGAGGCAGCTGACAGAATAGTGAGAGAAAGACAACAGTCTTCGTTATTGCAAAGGGCTACTACTACCCTGGGAAAATGAAAAATGCAAAATGAACAAGAGAGAGAGTCTGCAGAACGCTTCCTACTGTTTTCACTTCGTAGGATATTTACTTGTCAAGAGCTCCACGGGTGGTATAATGAAACTGTCAAATTATTCTTCTGCAATAAACTGGGGATGTGGTAGCAAGACAGCCTTAATTGCAAAAATCACTTCACATGGTAAAAGGCTGCCTAACACTTGCAGAAGTGCTCATAGCAGCTTGGTGAACACCAAGCACCCACGGGGCTACCACAACTTCTGGAATGAACCCTGGATGGTAGGTTAAACACATTACTTACAAACGCTCATTAACCAGGGATCTTCCATCCAAACAGTTACCAGCCACCAGCTCATGGTCTAAATTCTTGTCATCTTTCTTGGAGCTACTTGAAGAGAAAAAATTACTCCAAAAAGCAAATTTTAGGCTTTTGTCTTCTTCCATGTTTCTGAGAAGTGGGAACAATATGGTAAACCTATGAATTTACCAGCTGGTGGATGCTGTCTCATTTGAACTGAGTGTATGAGGTATGGCCTGAACAGACCCAGGGCTGAGACCTCTGATGTAAAATGGGAAACTGCTGCCTCCATTCTTACAGCTCTGAAGAAAAATACTGTTATCTGTTTTAAGAGTCGCTGCACAAATGGAGAACTGTAGTACTTTTCTTCACTCCTAATGGATAGCCAAATCTTTATCTCTACAAATAAATATTTACAGAAATCATTAGTTTACAAATAACAACAAAACACACAGTAATTGTAAAATAAAATGTATGAATAGTTGCAAAATTAATTGCTGTTTATTCTCGGTGTAACAGATGCAATAATTTCTGTTGAGATATTCCTTCATTACTCGCTAAACATATCAAATAGATATTAAAACCTAGCAATAATAAGAATTTAACATAGTTAATTCCTTTTCCCTTTACTTTGTCTGTGCACCACGGAGATTAAATCAGAATCAATTTTTACACGTGAATGCAATCCCCCAAAAAGCATAATACTGAGTAGGCTTAGGTTTGCACTACAGAATATACGCTTGAAACCACACATTTTGACCATATTTTCTAACTTTGCCAGTGGAAAGAATGAATAACCTTGTTTATTCATTGTCCAACGCACATTCTCACAACAGAGGCCTTCATAATAAATCATACTGGGAGCTATACTATATTTAAGTTCTCCCTGTAAGCAAGAAACTACTTCAGTTTGTCGTGCCAATCATTGAATCACTGGTTAGAAAATGACAGAGCCAGGGAGGAGCAATTGTGCAGAGTGAGCTGAGATGGTCAGCAGCACTTAGGGGTGTCTGCAGAAATCTCACCATCAATAGACAACAGTCGTGCTTATGCACACAAATCCCCTTGTCATCACGTAATTTTTGGGAATTTGTGGATGAAACCCTTTTGCAAATCAGTCGTGCACAAGAAACCTCTGTGCAATCCTAAATAAGATTAAAAAAATCATTTGCCCAAAGCCTGATTCATCCATTTCTGGCCTAGAGAGATGTTTGCCACTGGAGGCCAGAATTTGGGTTATGGAGAGCCCAGCCTTGCCAGGTAATTGACAGAAAGCCTGTTGGTTTACAGAGGAAAATGTGCTGAGCAATGGTGAGGGAAGGTCCCTATGCTTCCTGCTGCTCCTGCCCTGATGGCAGAGGCAAAGAGGGCAGACAAAAGCATTAAGAACTCTTTATGATTTTAGTCTTCTGGGGGTTGTAGGACCCCTGCGATGTACCTTTAGGTGTCTCACCCAGAGTTGTTTGGGCTGCTGTGGCCCAGAATAGCCACAGCTCTTGAAACTATCTTCTTGCTTCCTATTGTGTTGGACCTCTGCTCTGAATGTATACTGTGATGGATGAACCACAGCCCATCAGACACTGCAGAATATTTGAGGACCCCTGAAAGGATTAACTTATATTCTTGTCAGTTATTGAAATCACAGTGGGTTTATTTCATTGGAGTTTACTTCATCATTTTGTGGAAAATACATTGATATAATTCCTTCAGGTTTTAGGGGACTGATCATCCATATAGACTTAGTACCTTTACAGTTAGAAGAGTGAAAAGAAAAAAACCCACAAGTATTGCCTAGGCTTAGGAAGATTTCCTATGGTCCTTTACAAGCTGGTCAACTGCTGTAGCATTAACTCATTTCAAATGTTCATCCCCTTAGAAGCAATAACCAGTGTTTCTCCTAGGTTGCTGCTAAAGGCAAAATGTGGCAATAAACCCTACTCTCTGCCTCGTAGCCCACAAGCCGCTGTATTCAATCTCCTGGGAGGTCCTCCACGAGGACCCTAACCCTGGCGGAACAGATCCATGTCCTGCTGCCTTGTCTGGAAGTGCTGCTGGGTAAGACAGGATTGAAGGCAGCAGTAAATCCTGTCTCCTTCTGCAGGAGGCAGCCTAGGTCCTGTCCATGACTGTTATTCAGGCACTGCTCTGTGGTCCTGGGGGAGCAGGTAGGTCCCAGCCTAGTCATCAGTTTGCAAGGATCTGCTTTCAAGAAAAGATAGACAACTGCTTGATATTTCTTGACCTTGACAAGCCTTTAAGAAAAATCAGTCAAGTACTGTCTGGGGAGTCTCAAAACTACTGTCCTTCACGATGCCGTCATTACCCCACCACTGGAGCTCCTTCGCCTAACTAACCCACCCTCCTCAAGACACTGCGCGTGGTGTCTCGTCTCATACTGCCGTGGAGGAGAGGGACAGCCCTGGTGCATCAGCCCTGCAGCAATAATATTTCCCAGCTGTTATTTCTCTTGTTTCAAAACAGCACAGCTGGTGTATCCCTTCAGAACATGGTCTTCTATACCCCTCCCACCACAGTCCCCAGTCTGCCTTTCTCCTTTAGAGTGAGACTTCTTTTTCAGTGGGACAAAAGAGAATCATTGAATGTTTTAGGTTGGAAGGAGCTTTAAAGTTCATCAATTTCTAATGCCCCTGCTATGGGCAGGGACGTATTCCCCTGGATCAGGGTGCTCAAAGCCTCATCCAACCTGGCCTTGAACACCTCCAGGGATGGGGCAGCCATGACTTCTCTGGGCAACCTGTGCCAGTGCATCCCCACCCTCACAGGACATCCCCCCTCTTTCAGCTTAAAACTCCCTAATCAAGAGTCCCTCCCCAGCTTTCCTGGAGCCCCTTTCAGTACTGGGAGGCTGCTGTAAGTTCTCCATGGAGCCTTCTCTTCTCCAGGCTGAACAACCCTGACTCTCTCAACCCTTCCTCGTATGAGAGGTGCTCCAGCCCTCAGATCATCTTTGTGGAACTCCTCTGGACTTGCGCTAACAGCTCCATCTCCTTCCTGTGCTGAGGAATCCCAAACTGAATGCAAGACTACAGATGAGCTCTCATGAGAGCAGAGTAGAGGAGCAGAATCACCTCCCTTGCCCTCCTGGTCACACTTCTTTTGATGCAGCCGAGAAGTCCTATCTTTTTAAGGTAATAGGCTTGAAATTGCCTCTGTACCGATCACTAAAACAGAGCAGTGCTTTGTCTGCTCAGGGGACTCTCGCCTGAAGCTAATATAATCCTCAAGACAACTGGGACCTGGCAGGGCCACGGGTTTTGTACCTGCAGGGATTTTCTCTGTAAACATAGTGAAGGAGGAAAATGTGTTAAATGTGCCAGCCTCTAAATCTGAGTGCCTGGTGCTGCTCCCTTTGGGATATCATGGCTGTGTAAAGCCTTCAGTTACCCTCCAGACAGCCTCAGTTTAGTTCCAGTTCATTCTTTGCTATGAATCATCCTAACGAAGATGGAAAACAAAAGCTATGGGAGCAAAGGAGGCAAAGGACAATGTGCTTTTCCTCAAAAAGAAGTTCAAGATGTAACTTCAATTATTGTAGGAGTTCAAACAAGGACTGAGCATCTCATCTGATCACCCAGCCTGCTGATATGTGCCTTGTTGTAAGATCACTTTCTATTGGTACAATCATTTTATCAGTGCAGTTACTAAAACCTCTTACATAAAATAGTAACTGCTTTCATATTCCTCATGTACTTATATCTATTGCAGATATTTTCTACAGAAAAAATTGCTGTGCAAAATTATATTTTCATCTTTACCTGGTGACTGAAGTTTTCGAGTCTGGCTCCCTCATTTGCTATTTATTCCCACATCCTCCTGGAGGGGCTATTTTATCTCTGAAGGGAAAAATGTTCAACATGTTTCAAACATCCCCCATCAAATTAGAAGCTGAGTGGGCAATGTTCCCACAAATGTTCCTTAGAATTCATAAAAGCTGTACATCAAAAATTATGAAATTATTTAAGATTTTATTTCCTGCAGTTAGAACAATGCAAGATAAATCAGAGAAATGACATAATGTCTTCCAAGTGTCTGGAACCAAAGCTGTTGCAATTTTGTGTGCATCTGTATACCAGAAACTGTAACTATTTCCCTTTCATTCATATGCAGATTTCTCTTGCAATAAACTGGGAAATGAACACATCTGATATTTAGCGGGTAAACATTTACAGAACAAAGTATTATAGTTCCCAAAATAATTTCTAATTGGCCTAGCTGCAAATTACATTGAATGATGATCATCTGTGGGCCCAATAGGATGCAATTAGCATCCACCAAAGTCAGCAGAGCTGCAGGTGAGGGTGTGAGGAGGAAGAAGAAGAGGAGATTTGGCATTGATTTCCATCTGAAAGCCCCCTCCATCTCTCCCAGTGGCCCAAGCCCCTTGCAAGCCTGTTGCTGGTGTGCCACTAATTGCTGCAGTAGATCCTGGTCATCAAGCAAAACACATGGGAATGGGCACTGCTCAGCTTTTCCTCCAGTGAACCTTATCAGTCGGTGATTTTCAAGGGGCTTTAAAGCCAATTTGATGAAATGGTAATGTTTCTTTTCTCCCATGTGTGCTGGAGCACTGGAGTACCCAGGGCTACCGAGCACACCAGTCTGACGATGTGGGATCGTGGGTAGATTTGCCACTCAGAAAAGGGTTGTTTGACAGGGTGAACATGAGAAAATAGGGAAGAAACAAAGTATTTGTCAGTGGAAGTAAGGATGATAGGTCTGTTTACCACAAGCCAAGATAACTAGTTTTATTCAGGGAACAATTTACCCACCTCTCACAACATTTACACATCCAGAAGCTAGGCTGCGTGGATGTGAGGGTCTTCTATTGTTACTTTTAAACAGAAATGGCTGGCTGTTGTCGTCCCTCACAAAATACCTTTGTTTCTCCTCAAGAACTGAAGTTTTTGGTTTACCCATTAATTTGCTGAAACGGAGTTTAGTTACATTCAGCCCTCTGTAACTTTGCCCCTGCTGAAGTGTTACTATGGAATGTATATGGTGTTTTCTTGTGATTGGATCTGTTGGTGGAGATTTTGAGGGGAAAAAAAGAAGCTCTGAATGATTTAAATCAAGGCTATGGAATCCCCCAAACTAAGGAAAGACAGTTAGAAATTCAGAAACCTCTTTTTTACAGGAAGCATTTTTTGAGGTGGCAAAATATTGATGAATAGAGCTGATGCTAAGCCATTCTCCCAAGCAATGGCCAATGCAGACAGTATTTGGATCAGGATCGAAAAAGGGAGGCCCAGGACTGTGTGGATGGTTCTGTTTCAGCTATAAATTTCTCAGTGTTTGTCTTCATACTATGGCTTTTGTAATTTACATGTACTGGTAAACTGTCAACACATTTCTTTCTGTTAATAAGAAGTCTAAAATGGGATTTGTTTTTCATTTCTGAGAGTGGAAGATTTCAAATGATGCTAAAAAACCAGGTCATGACATTTTTCTTGGAGGAGGACGTCAGACACTGTAATTTTTTATTACAAAAATTCATAAAGGAAGAGAGAGAATTAATTACAGGAAAATAAACGTGCAAAACTCAAACCTTTTTCAAAAAACCCCATCTTTATTTTCCATAAGAGATCACGATTCAGGTAGACATTTAACCATCTGTGCAAAATTTAAGGTCAGGAATATTCCACTGTCACATATTCCTTGCTTTAAGCTAGGCATGTCCTTAAAAACCTAAGCACCTTGCTTTGGAAAATGGAGATAAAATTTACATGACTGGCTGCATAGAAAAAAAAAAGGTCAGTTTGAAAATGTATGACCAAGGTCAAACTGCTCAGGTTGAAGACCCATCAACCCTCAAGAAAATATGTGTCTATTGAAAACTTTTCTCCCCATGAAGTGTTGAGAGGAAGTTCTGACTGAGTCTCGTGGGCAGAAAAAAATTGACTTGCAGCAGCTGTGGCCATAGCAGGGGATGAGGGAGATGTGGCATCTCCCCAGCATCCTTGTGTACACAGTATTACCACAGATAAGAATTAATATGGGGAGCTGCGAGGGATGTGAAACTAATAATTTGACCACAGAGGAAAGGGAAAAAGAGGAACAATAAGAGTTCTTTCTTCATGGCAATTTTGTTGACCATTTATTAAATTACAACCATTGTATGATTTGAAAGAACTCCTCCTTTTACCTCAACAGCCATTGGGATTGAAAGAGTAATAGAACTCCGCTGACAAGTGCCATAAAGGTGACTTTGTTTTCAGAGCCACTCTTAAATTTCTGCTCAATCAGAAAGCAAATAAACCAAATGAAGTTCTCACTGGGCAATTTTAGGAAGAGGAGGAGTGTTGTAAATACTCATTTTAGTTTTGGCTAACTCTACTGGAACACAAAAGAGGTGCTTTAATAGCAGATTATGTGTATGTGCTAGGCCTGCCAAAGCCACAATTTGAGATGGAAAGGTTGACAGATGACAGCCTCATACAGATGACTCGGAGATTCAGTCTGTTTAACCAGCATGACTGAAAGCCCCTGTTATTTCTGCTTCTTTGGACAAGCTTTTTATCAGGGCAAGACCCTTCCAACTCCTCTGCTCCAGGTGCGTAAGGGCTGTCGGATGCTCACAGTGGGAGATGCAGGAGCAACTATGTCACATTAAAGAGCGATAGCACCACCCGGTATCTCCCTAGCACTGATGACAAAAGGCATTGCAATGTCACTAAAGTATACGTGGATGTCTTTGTTAGTAGGATTTCAGGGAGCTGCACATGAAGGTACTTCTCTCCTCCCAGTTCACTCCACTAATTTCAGAGGACCTTCTCTCCCCGAGGAGGGAAGGTCAGCCTGCAGTGCAGAAAAGCCACAGGTAGAATCCAGAAGGGATTTCTCCTCAACCTTCCATCCTGGCATTGCTGCCGCATGGGCAATAGCTCAGGGAGAGGTGCTGCTGGTGTGGCCTTGTCTGTCCCCACCACAGGAGCAGAGATACTACAGATATTGGAAATTGCTTCTGATAATTTTGGGATGGCTGAGGATGGAGTACATTTAAAATCACAATATCATCAAACTGATGAACTGCTAATCACAGCCTGTCACAGAGTTGAGTGAAGAGAGCAGAATGAGGGTCACCACATCTTGACACTCTGTATAAACACTCTCTATACATCTGTATGGAGTCACTGGATACTTTATCACATTTTTTGGCTCAGTACAAGACATTTTCTAATGAGACTAGCAGGTGGCCCTACAGAGCAAAGCCTCCTACCTGGTAGCACATAATTAATACATAAAAAATAAAGTCAGGTGTTCTCTTTGATAGCTTATAAGTATTCCAGGCATTGCAATGTTATATACTTTATGACTGCTTTGAGCTTAAGCTCAATAAAATTATATCTATATTCAAGAATTTAATCTAATCATTTAGAGCTGATAAACGCCAAGAGTGAGATTTTCTCCTGCTTTACACCTTGTACAGTGCCTTTGAAAAGTAGCTCTTAATTTCTGCCAGTCTGGCACGATGGGGTTTGCTGCCTACAAAGGCAAATACCGACACACAAAACGGGGGTGTGAGTGCAAAGTAGCTTCTACAAAACTGATAGACACAGGTCAGGGGAAGACCAGAAGGACCCAGTTCTGTGCCTTTATGTGATACAATGGGCTGCTGCTGCGGGAAGAGCCTGCCATCAGGCTCCAAGCAGCTCATCAGTATTCTGCTCCTGGTGATGATCTGAACACCAGCAGATTTCCTAGTTCAGTGACTTCCTGAATCGCTGCTGGAAGGCTCCCAGGAGAAGCCGCAACGTGGCCTTGTGCAATCTCTTTTTGCCAGGGAAAATGGTCCATCAGTTGCCTGTTCTTACAGTGCGTCGGTGACAGGCCAGGGATCAAGGCTCCCACCCACAGGAGTCTGTTGTGAGTCAGCAGATAAGAACAGTTCAAATTTATTTATGCCTTAAATATTGAACAACTATTTTTTTTTCTCCTTTACGATGTTAACTCTTACATTCGTGGAGCAGTAGCTTGGTGGAGGGTTTGAAGTGGGTATGTAGAGTCTTGTCCCTTCCCTGTCCTTCACCATGGACTAAGCAGCTGGCTTCTCACTCCTGCAAACTGTAGCTTTTAGTGACATGTTTTTTGTGCTGATCATTTAAAAGTCTCTTGCACATGTGGGGGGGAGAGATCTCCTCGCTGCAGATCCTCCCGTCTAGTCGATGGCTTTGGCATGCCCCTCAGGCCAGGATTTTTAGGTTCAGTAAGTCTGGATACTGAGCTAGAAATTGTCTACAATGGAGCACAGAAGAGGACTTGCAGTTCTTGGAAACTCCATCAGGTGTTGTGGCTCCTCAGTGCTTCTGAGAAAGAGGGCTCCTTGAACACAGAGCATATCACTCAATGTTACTGGAAGCATTTGGGATGCCTTAGCCAAATCATCAAATGGAGAGCAGAGAGGCCATATTGCATGTTATACAAAATATTTCTTTGGATTGCAGCTCATATCCACAATAATTCCCCTGGATTTCCTCCAGAATATTTCTTCCAAGTACTATGAAGCCACATATCCATTTTACAGACAAGAAAGCTGCAGCCCAGGAAGCATCGCTCAGCAGTGGAAGTAAAAAAGAAGACCCCAGGGTCTACTGCTCATTTCCTCTGTATTCACACAAGAAAGGGCAACACCAAAACAAATGAGCCCAACACAAGTTGTGTGTTAATAGCTGGGGTTTGTTGTGGTTGGATGTGGTCCTCCAAATTAAACCAAGCCCAAGCTTGCGGTAAGTTAGTGTTAAACTTGGGAAGATGCTCTATTGTTCTAACTGGGATTGCTTGAAATGATCAGGAATCTAGCTCTTACTCTCATAAGAGCTCTGAGTTATGTATTTATTTATTAACTACAAAACATCAGTGAAACAAGGCAAAAATTATCTTCTTTATTCATGGGTAGCTAGTAAGTAGATCAATTCATTTGTAGTCCTCATCATGTATAGTAAGACTCGTTAACTATCTTGAAGTTCACCAATTTAATGCCATATCATCCAGGAATAGCCTTTCATTAAATAAGTTTCAAGATTTTTACAGTCCTCCTTCTTGTGGAATTTTTTTAAAGGGCATAAAAATGATAGCTATCTTCTCTAGCTTCGCCCCAGAGAATTGACCTCCCTACTAAGAGAGCAATCTTTCAGTAGGTTATGTTTGGGCACGTTTTTCCTGCCCTTCAAGATGATTCTGCTGAGCACATCCACAGAGTCTCAAAGCGAGAACAGATTGTTGCTATTAACCTTATGATGAAACCTGATATTAACATATGTATAAGTAGTATATAAATGATTAACAGATGTTATAAGTCTGTAGTGGCTTTGCAGCCTGGAGCTGTATTCTAGGTGGGTAGGTGCTTTTGAATGGTAGGTATCACGAAGTGCTAACAACTCTTCAGTCAACTTTTTGACCTTATTTGGCTCTCTTGGCTATTAATCATTTAAAATCTGCTGATTATCACAGAATCATAGAATGGTTCGAGTTGGAAGGGACCTTAAAGCTCATTCAGTTCCAACCCCCGCTGCCATGGACAGGGACATATTCCACTGGATCAGGTTGCTCAAAGTCTCGTCCAGCCTGGCCTTGAATACCTCCAGGGATGGGGCATCCACTACTTCCCTGGGCAACCTGTGCCAGGGCCTCCTCACCTTTACAGGAAAATATTTCTTCCTAAGATCTCATTTAAATTTCCCCATTTCAGCTTAAAACTATTCCCCCTTGTCCTGTCCCTGCACTCCCTGATCAAGAGACATTCCCAAGCTCTCCTGGAGCCCCTTTCAGCACTGGAAGGCTGCTTTAAATTCTCCCCAGAGCCTTCTCTTCTCCAGATTGAACACCCTCAACTCTCAGCCTGTCCTCATAGGGGAGGTACTCCAACTCTCAGATCATCTTTGTTGATCTCCTCTGGACTTGTGCTATATGTATATCTGCTGAATCTTTCCGTACTGTATAGTATAGATAGCATAGTGGGAGCAACATTTGTCTATTTGTACTGGTTTTGATGGAGAAGAAGGTAAAGGGAGTTAGGGTTGCAAAGTTTTGGATGCGGAGTCACCTCATGCACTTGTGAAGGATTCATCTCTGAGCCATTCCTTCCTCCGCACCCAGGATGTCTCCAACCCCAGCACCAAGGATCAGTTCTGACTCTTCAACCTGTTATAACAGAGCAAAAGGTGCATTGTACTGGTGGTGTTATCAGCACTCATTCCTGCTACCAGGGACTTTCGACGTTGCTGAGAGCATTTACCATTAGGGAGAGTAGAAGGAGATGGGGAAAGGCATAAGGCAAAAAGGCCATTTTGATGTAGCATATAATGAACCTGCTGAGAGTTCAGCAAGGCTGGAGCCCTGTTTCAAGGGGAGGGGAATTTTAAAACTGTGGTGATATTAAGGAAACTTTAGTTGAGATGAAAACACCCATTACTTGGTGGTCTGTAGAGGGAAAATTGCAAGTCTACCTGGAGTTAGAGGAATAAATGCATTAAAGTTAGCTTATTTGCTTCTTTCATGTTCGTGCAGACTCTTTCCCAGGACTAGTTTTTCGTTGTTTTGAACTTGCATTTGCACCACAGTAATCTCTGGGAAATGAATTTTCTCTGCTGGAACAAAGTTCCTTGTTCCTGTATTATTTCCCTGCTGAGGCAGCAGTGCCTCTTCCTCTGGAAAGCTCTTTGAGGAACACAAACTGTGTGTTCAGGTGTCAAAGCAGTTGGCATACTGAATTAATACCACAAGACACTGATTTTCTTGACCTCTGGTATGCTTTTTCTCCTTGCGTTGTCACATTTCCCATACACAAAAAGGCAATACACTACTTTTAGACTCTGCCTATACTCGGTGGTAATAGATGTCCTCCAAGGCCATGGGCATGGGTCTTCTGGCCTGGGGTGGTGATGGGCACTGCTTGCTCTTGCACACAGAGATTTTATGCAGAGCTTTTGGGGGGCAGCTCGAATAAGTACCTGAGTATGCTCCTACATAGTCTCAAGGACTATGGTTAAGCCTGATGCTTTAGAAGTGCCAGGGCTAAACAGATAATTAAAGGCCTCAAGTTGTGCCAGAAGACGTTTAGATTGTGTATTAGGAAAAAATTTCTTTACTGAAAGAGTGGTGAAGCACAGGCACAGGATGCCCAGGGCAGGGGTACAGTCATCATTCCTGGAGATCTTCAAAAATAGTGTAGATGTGGTGCTACAATACATGGTTTAGTGGGCATGTTGGTATTGTGTTGATGGTTGGACTTTTCCAACCTTAATGATTCTATGATTCTGTGAAAAACCTCCATGTAGCTGGTCCTGCTGCTTGGGCCTGACCAGTGCCTGGCCAGCTGCCAAGACCCCTTTCAGTGCAGGGTTTCTGGTTCTTTGATTGCATATGAGGAAGCTCTGTGACATTTGAATACTTTTTTTGTTCTGCACTGGATATTGCTTCTACAGTAAGCTATTTGTAATATTGGGTTTATTGTTTTCCTTTGCACCACTCTAAATGTGAGTGGTATTGTCTTTCACATCTCTGTAGCGTCAGGAACCCATGCAAGGCAGTTCTGGATATGTTAATATGTAAGACTGGAATGAAATTGTTACTAGGAGTCCTTATATAAAAACAGGAAATTCAATGAATGCAGCAAATGCTGCACTCAATAAATCCAATAAGCTCCACTGTGTTGTTTCTACCCATAAATATCATACTGAATACATACTCGGAGCTCTGTTGAATTATACATCACTGGTTAGCCACGTTGCACAGAGCCCTTCTCTGGTCCTTTCCCTTGTAGGCATGGCTTCTACACAGGTTGGACCTAAATCCTGTCTTCCTTTTGTGTGATACATTGGAAAATTTTATTTTTCCTCTATTCTTTATGAGAATGAAAAACACAGACTGACATTTAATTAATTACTTCAGTGCCTTTTGTTACTTTGCTGGGTTTTAATGTTAATCTAGGCTGTGCTTTCAGCTTCCCATGTTTGCATCCTGACGATCTATAGCTGCATGGCAGTGGCCCTCAGGGAGGATAATAGAGGAGGTGTTGGAGGCTGAAGAGAGGTGAAAGTCCATAAACCACCACATTTCACACCTGGAGAATACAAGGAACCCGCCCATAATAAGATTTTAGGTCATAAACTGTACACATGGCTGCTCTCCCCTGTTTCCTAGTAATATATATATATACATAAAGTATATAAATGCCATACTTGGTAGCTCCCTGAGAATCCCCCTGGGTGCTTTCTACCCCCCTCCTCTCACAGGTCAACACAGCTGAAAGAAAAATATAAGTCTATAACAGGAGAAAGGTAGCTTGTAACAGCACCTGAAAGCTTTTAGAATCCTGGGAACACCACCCACATAATTAATTCCCTGGGCTAAAAGCAGAAGTTTGATGTCTTCATCTGGGTAGTTGGTGGAATGCTAAGTGCTTTTCTTTTTGTTGGGTATGTAATATGTATATTTATATGTGTAGTATGGGGACTCATGTGTGCATGTAAGGAAGGTACACTCTTATCTGGGAAAGATAGCTGTTTCTGAAGGATGTGATGGTTACTTTAGGAAAGGGATATCTCTTTTAGAAGTTGGGAGCATGGGTCTGCATATCCAGGATGCTTATGGGCAAACTGAGGCACGTCACCCAGCAAAAGGTGCAGCAGGGATTTCTCAATAATAATAATAATAATAGGCTTGTTTATAAGAGAGCAGATTTGTGTAATTCTAGGTGTTTACTGCTAGGGGTGAGGCTGCTGCACGTGCAGATGGGCTCTTGATGTGCTAGAGTGACCTTCAGAGTTGCTACTGATGGTTTTCTGTGGTGTAACCTGCTGCTGGAGGAAGAAGAAGCCTCGATAACATCTCTAAGCAGGAATGAGATCAGCAAAATACATATGTGAATCTAGACCCTATTGATTAATTTATATCTGAATACTGCTTTTAGGTTAAGCTGTCACTGCCAACAATTTTCTCCTCCTTTAGATGAAGAGCTATGTGTACCTAGAAGTTACAACAGTGCTAAGTTCTAGTCCTAGGGCTGTGTCTGCTGTCTGAAGGGAGGAAATCTTCATGTTTGTGCCTTGCTTCCAACACTGGAATGCTTGGTGAGACTGCAGGAAAATGCTCCAGTTCTCCTTTGTCTCTTGCAGCAGCTCTTGCTGCTGCAAAATAAATGGGCAAGGTGGCACTGCGGAGCTTCTTACCCTGGATGCCTGATAGTGAGTGTAGAAGGTATTTGTGGCTTTTTTAGCTCTGCTTTTTTTGCTTTACTTGCTGCTACCTCTCTTATCTTATATGAAATATAGCTGAAACAATCAATCAAAAGGGGAAAAAAAAAGGAAGGAAATGCATTTGAACCTGAATAAATTCAGTTAGGAAAGAAGGCACAATTCTTAGCTTAAATACTCACAGTAGCACTTAAAGGTGGAGACAGAAGAGTTAAGGCTCTTCAGTATAAGAAGATGGTTACCTCATTAGCAAGCTAAGCTAGTTTTATAAAGATGTAAGCCCAGGCAAGAGGAGTGGAGCAAAGTCCTCTTCTGAGGGCATTTTTGCCCTCTGTTTTGCCTGATAATCATGGGTAAATGCCTACTGGTTTCTAATTTCCAATGGAAAAGGGCTCTGGTCAACACTGTGGGAGGAACAGCTTTAAATACTTGAATTCATGGAGTGGTCCTTTCCTTTCTGCCCACATCTGTGAGTCTGTGAAGCCATGGGACTGTCTCCCTGTTTAGTCTAATTGGTCAGCGGTGGGAAAGACTTCCAACCCCGTTATCCCTGTGGCTTTACTGGTGTGTTGTGATGAACCTATAGCTTCTATGATTTGCTGCAGGCATCCTCTCAAATGATGAGGGTTTAGCTGAATTGTCATCCTGGATTTTTGAAAAGGAGCAAGGCTTTTTGATCAGTGTTACCGTCAGAGTTAAACCACTGGTATCATATGGATAGATATTTGTTACTAGGATAATGATATTGGTGATGCACATAGTATGAGTCCATGAAAATTCTTGTGTTTGAGTGCTTGTGTGCTGCATGGGTGCTGTGTTGTGTCTTCTGGGGCACAGGATCAGCCAAGCACTTCAGTGTGAAACTGTCGGTATAATTTTGTGAGGAGAGGAGATTTTCAACAATTGGAGACAGATTATATCTCACGCTCCAAGCAGAGCTGACAAAAGAAAAATCTGTTCGATATTCAGTCAGCTAAAATGAGACATAGAATTTATTCCCAGAGCTGTGTCTTCCCTAAATATCAGATCTCTGTAAGTATCAGAAGTGTTTCCAACTGAAGTTCCTTATCTTTGACATCAATAAAAGACAGGCATCTATGGATAACTCTTCCAAAATGGTTTCATAGTTAGTTAATCAATATATCTCAACAGACATATTGCCTTTTATTTTCTGTTTATACACCACCCAGGATCCTTGTATATAGTGTTGATGCCAGCACAAGGATACAAGAGCTTAGAGATCAATATGAAACGCTTCTTCAGGTATATTGATCACCAGCTGCTAAGAAAGGGATGACGATAAATTTTTGTATATTACTGCTCTGTCTGTGAACCTGTTAAAAAGAAAGAAATGCCCTGTTTTTCTTTTCTATTTCTCTCTTCTGAGAAGATGAAAAAAAGGGTGACAGAGCTTGGGGTTGGGTCTTTCTTTATTTTTTTTAGAGAGTGGGAGAATCTAATATGATTCTTATTTGACTTTTTGTCGTCTTTTCTGTCTTGGGAGGAGAGAAAAGTAGAGTGACAACTAAAAGGCAAAGAATGCCAAAAGAGTAAAAAGCCAAACACAGAACTTGCAAAGACGACTCCTGAAATTCTTTTATTAATCTAATCAATATTTGTTTTCTTATTGAATTATTGAAAAAAGGAATTGAATTACTTTTCATTGCTATGGAAAGTGGGGGGTGTGTACCACAGATCTCTGTAGTGCCAGGATCTAACCTTATTTCTACAAACACTGGAGACGTTTATTTGGCACAATTTTTCCCACTCAAAATGCAGAGGCTCTCGGAGTGCGGGCTCTCCGGGTGTGCTCAGCATATTGCAAAATTAGGCGAGCAGGAAGGCCACCCGCTCAAGGACACTCATCTCCGGTTTATCTCCTGAATTACACTGCAGAAGCTGGAATTGTTTCCATCAGCAAGTACCTCTTGAATTTCGGAGCTCTATGATAAGTGAAGGGCAAATAAAGAACTGGAATAGTCAGGCTTGGTAGATTTAATAAAACTTAGTTATTATAGTTAATTTCAGGGTGTGTATGGTGAGAATGTTTACACTTAAGTGTTGCATTGCTCTACACAAACACAACATCCTGAAGTCACAGTGCTCTTCTCATCTGAGTCAGACAGAAGCCACTTCTTGCTCTTGGGTGAGATGTTCATAGGGGAAAGCAGTGACAGGAGCACCACGTGAGCGGGGCATCAGGTCCTTAATGTCTGCTCTTTTACAGAGAAGGGAAAGAAAACAAGTGACCTTACTAAATGAGATCTATAACACAAAGCTTGTTCTTCAGGTTTGCCCCTTGCTTGTCACAAAGAATTACCATACGATCTCTCAAGATTCAGAATGTGCCACAGCATCTTTCTATAAACCAGCTGCAGTTAATGTTACCTCCTTTTTTCTGCTGTTCCAGTGCATGTGTGGGAAACTGAAAATGACCCAAAGATGCATATGTATATGGAGGTCATAATTTGATTGTTTTGCTAACGTTTTCTTAGCTATTTTGTTAATTTTAGCTTTTCTTCTTTTGTTTTTGTTTTAAATAAGTGCTTTGGGGGAAGAGAGAGAACGTTGACTGTCATCCTTTGAATTACTTGTGCTGCCCAGGAGGCACAAGCAGGCTGGTCCATCCATCCCAAGCCATCTCTCTTGAATGTGGGTTTGGTCTTTGCCTATCAAATAGGATTTCATGTCTGGGGATTGTAATTCTGCAGCAATACAAGTAGTAAATCAGCTGAGCGAGGAGATGAAGCCTGGAGAAGTGAGTGCCTTGCCTAGCAAGGGAAGAGCTGAAGCTTTGTGCCCTGTTTTCTAGTTCCCCATGAAATATTGCCTGTCACTGAAAAGTTCCCCAATGGAAACTTGTATGGCTGTGCAGCTCTTCACTGAGTTACATCTGCTAAACTTTTTGGCCCTGTGGAGAAAATTATGCTCAGGAAAAATAACACTGTCTATGACAAGTCAGTGAACTTCACAGCATCATCCTCCAGCAAGGGGACATCTCTGAGCCAGCATGCGCTTCTGGCCAGAGTGAACCACATTAATCATCTAAGGAAGCAGCAGTACATACAATACCTTTCAAGGGTGTTACAGCAATGTCCTTAAATTTCACTTTACAGTCCTGCATTCCTGGTTTGACCTGCTGCCGGCGCTCAGTCAGAGCGTCCCTGCCCTTGCAATTTAGCCTTTCACTGAGCACCGCCAGCAGACTGGATGCCGTGACTCTACTGCATGGCCTTGGATGAGGTGTTTGGGAGAGAAAAAACACCTGCATCCCAGTCTGGGGAGGGGGGACTGCAGTCAGTTCCTGCTCAGTGACCACAACTTCTGGCCATTCCATTTATATCATAATCCATATTACTCCCATAAGTATTCACCAATGATTAGAGTTAGGTCTGAAAAACCTTGCTGAGCTGTGAATTCCTGCCAGGAGAGAGGCATGTGGCTGGAGGGTGCGAGGGGAAAGGCATCAGTAAAAGAAAAATCATGCCTGCTGGAGAAAGAGGCTTCTGCTTTCCCATAGGCTGTAAGTGAAGCCTGCCAACAGTGTTTTTGGTGAGTCTTTAACAACAAAACTGTCTGTTGAGTGCATGGTTTTCTAACACCTGGTGAAATGAACTGATTTTGTTTTTTACTTGCATACACTGAAAACAGCAAAGTTCTAGGAAGTATTTGGATATGTGTGTGAATGATGAAGCTGAATGAAACACCTTAACCAATTTGAACTTTGGGATTAAAAGAGAAAGCCAGAACCAGCCAGGGGTGAGGAAGTGTGCTCCATCTGTAAAAATCATCACCTTTGCACAGGATAATCTGCAATCAACCCAAACCTAAAAAGCCTTCCCCAGATCAGCCTTATCCTTTAAAATGGAAGTACTGGTGAAACGTGAGGCATTTGTGAGCATGTGTGTGTCTGTTACCACCTGGGTAAAAACCCTTTCAGCATGTGCTCTGTGCAGCCTGCCTGGAGATCATGTTTTTTTCCCTTGTATTCACTTTTGAAATATGCATTATTCCCTCCTCTTGTAAATATCATGTGCCATAATCTCACTTTGAGTAATGTTATTGACTCTTTCTGAAGTGAGTAGTTATATGTATGGTGAGGGAGGCAGAGGGGATGAGGTATTGGGGTGCATGAAATTCAGTTGGCTCAGGGATGTGTTGTTGGGGTAAATAAGGCTCAGCTGGCTTGGGGATCTCCCCTCTTCTGCAGATCCTGGACAGGTCTGGTTATGGGAAGAGGTTCATGTTGGGGATAGAGCTTGGGAAAAATCATGGTGCCCTTTTTGGATGTTGTGGCAATTTTCTGAGTGGTTTCACACACCCCTGATGTACTCATACTCTGCTGGGGTCACAGATAAGCTCTGAATAATGCTCTGTGTTCATTTTTAACACCCACCCCACAACCCCACCCACACCTGGCCCTTGCATTTTTTCGTACTATAAATATAAAATGAAAAGGATGGCTGCTATTTCATGCTGTAGGTAAAGTAAAATAGACCAGCACAGATCCTCAGGCTGTTAAACCAGGGATGATGAGCTCTGTGCCGTGTCCCAGGCACTTGGCAATCAGCCCCATCGCCATACCCTGACTCCACGGGCAGGCATCCAATTCATCATAGTCTAATCACACCAGGACAAGGGTCTTGCTGCTCAAATAACAGTGAGGCAATGCTGTGCTGGTGGTGTAAATTATGCAGTTCAATCTCGGGAAGGCTGCAGGAAAGACACTCTATCAAAATGCCATTACACGGCGTGCACAACTTGCTGCTGCTAGTGGCTGGGCAGGCAGGTAGCTGCAGACTGTTTAATGACAAATTTAATGATGGACTCCTGAAGAATTACTGTTGATTACTCTTCTCATATTCGTTTCAACCTTTCTCCCTGTGGACACAGACAGGCACACAGCAAGCCTGCTTTAAATCACCCTCCAGCCCTCTATGAAACAACTCCGAGCACCAGCAGGAGATACGGAGGTGTGGCTTTAAAGAAAGAAAAAAAAGGAGGAAAAGTATGTATATCAAAGAGCTGGATCACCCCTTAGGAGAAGGGATGCATTGGGACTCAGAGGGGGCTAGGGGTGTCTGACAGGTGCAGTGGTGACCATCCCTTTGGGGTCTGGGTGGAGGGAAAGCTGGCTCTCTGCCCCTGCCTGCCATGCCTAGGGTCAACATTGGGAGATTTCTGCTCTTCTGGGATGACAGCCTCAGCATGGGAGAGAGGCATCAAGAAGGAGCTAAATAAGTGATTTAAGACCATTCTGCAAAAAAAAAAGGTTGAAACTCGGGCACAAGATTCAGGAGTGTAGTTTTCCTATTACTTTATATCTCAAAGTCTCCCTCTTCTCAGGCATTGCCTTGAATTATCTTTGCAGAAACAAAGTTCTTGGTTGCACCATCCCTGCCTAAGACCTAATCCAAGGCAGGGGAAATGAAAGATGATGGAATCACTGACTCAGGAGACTGTGGGCTGCTTTATGTGGTTTTGAAAATGCATAATAGAAAAGCATATGTACTGGACACATAGGCATGATAAAGATATCCATAGCATCATGTCTGTGAGAGAAAGGGGAATCTAAGACATTGTTTTAAGTGACAACATGGCTATTAAAAATAAAAGCTTTGTTTAATCCCATAGAATGATAAACATTTTTTTCCTTTATGGGAGAAACCTCCTACACATCTGAATGAAACAAATATCTTTTGCTTTGTGCTCTGTGTGAGGGACAACTTTTGTTGGGATGTGAACAGCAATCCAGCTTAAGACAACCTACCCACCAAAAAGGATAAAAAATACGTATAGTTTTGTTAAGATGATTTGATCCCAGTCAAGGGAGGTGGTTATCCTGCTCTACTCCTCACTGGTCCAGCACATTAGGTGCAGTTTTGGGTGCTACAGGGAAAAAAGCTACAAAGCTACTAGAAAGCGTCCAGAGGAGGCCACAAAGCTGGTGAAGGGTTTAGAGAGGAAGCTGTATGAGGAGCAGCTAAATTCACTTGGTCTCTTCAGCCTGGAGAAGAGGAGACTGAGGAGGGGGTCCTCATCATGGTCTACAGCTTCCTCACAGGTGGACTGTTTGTATTGTCCTATGCAGGAACAGGAGTTGAACACAGTGATCCTTGTGGATTCCTTCCAGCTCAGGACACTCTATGATTCTATGACAAGACTCTGTTCTGCAGAGCAGCCCACTAGAAATTGCATCATCTCCCATCATAGAGTTCCCTTGAAACTTTACAGTCACTATTCCCAGCACAGTGTTGCTCTTTCACGGCCCTTCTGTATTCCATAATCTGACCATTTCAGGTACTAAAAATAAATTGTCTGTGTTATCAGGGTATAAAAGCAGCTGAAGTATCCTTGGAGATGTTTCTACCCAGAAAAGCATAAAGCCAGAAACTAGCTTTTTCCAGACATTCATATTTTTGTTATGATTCATTTTAGGTCATGTATTCATTAGTTACACCAACCACATATCCTTCCATGATGCAGAAGTGGAGACAGGGTGGGATGGGAGACTTGAGGGATGTAAGGGTTTTCATGGGGATGTCCAGCTCCGGGTGAGAGAGGGTGGAGTTGGACCAGAAATGGTGTGGCACTGGATCTGATCCCATCTCCGTAAGTTTCTACTCACTCAAAGCAAACAGTGGATGAGGTTTGGGAGCCTGTATTTCCCAGACTCCACCAGGCCAGTTGTTCAGGATGACTTGTAACTTGAGATGGATGAATTAAGTTTAATTTATGCTACATTCCTTCTGGTATCTGATACTAATACATTGAGATTATGATTTAGACACAATTAGCAACATAGGTTTCAAAATAATGTCATCATCAGTGTTGCCAGGGTTTATCTTTTCAGTTGTATTTTTTTTTTGGTGGGAAGAAGCATTTACTGTAGTGTTGTTTTATGGTTTTTTTGCTCACTTTGCCTTTTTTTCTAAATGATTTACGAACGTTGCTGCCATCATTTCTTTCCTACTGAAAAAGCTTTGTTTTTGAAGAAACTGCAGCATGTCAGATTAAAGTGCAAATACCCACTTCAAGGCTCTAACAAGTTCTGTGCCACTAAAAGCCTTTGATTTCTGCATTTAATTATGTCTCATTGGATTATAATAATCCTATTCCTCCTTGTTTCTTGAACTCAGTTTTCCATACTTGCCTTGCACTTAATTAAAAGTGCCTTTTTTAGCTGCTAGGCTGGTAGCTGGTAGTGAAATTAAGGCTGACACAAGGGGGAACTTTGCATCTGGAGGAATCTTATTTTTAACTTCTAAAACTCAGCACCTGTGGGGCTCCTGGTGGTTGAACTTTTGTTCTAATATTGTGAAATCTGACAAGAAAACAGTCGCATCTGCATCACTGAAAGGTCGGATAAAGTTCCCCAGAGATCTGTCCCAGATGTTGTCCACCTTCCAAAGTGATTCACAACCCACCGTGACGTACACCTTTCAACTGGGTTTCGCTCTTTAGACTTGTAATTGCAGATGTGCCCTAGGGTACAGAAAATAAGGGGGAGTTGGTACTAACTGGTGAGACACAGAGCCTGGAAAGGTGCTGGGGTAGCAATGCCTGGACCATCTGGTTACCCCTGTCGGGGAAGCTGGTGGTGATAATGGCAATGTCTGCTGGTTGCGGTCCCCATTGTGGGATGGGTAACTGACTTCTGGCCAGACCATGGGACCATAGAATCATAGAATGGTTTGGGTTGGAAACAACCTTAAAAATCACCCAGTTGCACCCCCTCTGCCATGGGCAGGGACACCTTCCACTGGATCACATTTCTCAAAGCCCCATCCAACCTGGCTTTGAACACTTCCAGGGAGGGGGCAGCCATGACTTCTCTGGGCAATCTGTGCCAGGGTCTCCCCACTCTCACAGGGAAAAATTTCTTCCTAATATCTATGCTAAATCCGCCTTCTTTTAGCTTAAAACCATTCTGCCTTGTCCTATCCCTGCACTCCCTGATAAAGAACCCCCTTTTAAGGCATAGCCACCTCCACAGTGCTATGTGCTGGCTGAACACTGGAGTTTTCCTCTGGCAGATCTTTTTAACATAGCATATTTCCATTGTCTAATCTTAATCCTGTCTTGTTTTCTCATTTTGTTTCTATAATTGTAAATCCTATCTATTTTGTGTTGCTTAGTATAATGGCATTGGCCAGTAATTGTATATAATAATATGGATGCAATCAAAACCTCTTGAAAGATGTCTACTCACAACACGTCATGAGGCAGAGATGATCTTCAGTTCTCTTTTATTTTCCAGTCCATGATTTGCTTCAGACATGCGCCTCTCAACTAACAGTGGTTGAAATTCCCAGATTTAACCAGTAGGTTTTTAGTTACCTCAAGGGAAACCAGATTTTCAGAAGTTCAGTATGTCTCACACACACACAGAATGGGCTGTCTTGGTTTTTGACTCCCCATTTTGGGGGTTTTTTTTGGGCATCAAAAATACACTTATTTATCTCAATTTCCATTCTTCCATCATGCAAAGAAATGCTTATTACAAGTCTAAAAAAGTGAAAGGTTGTTCTGCAAATCTGCTGTTAAACATTTGCAGAATATTTAGAGGTGCAAAGAAAGAAAAAGATGAATATCGTGCTAATTTCTTGTTAAATTTGGCTAAATTCTAGTTAATATCTTGGCAAAGCTTTCCCCACCTCCCCTTTTTTCTTTTAATAGCAGCATTTTATGATTAGTGATGTTTGGTATTGACGTTTTTTTCACTGTGGAAGCAGTCTCACGAACAGACATGGGAAAAACAGCAGCACTTGACCCTTTTCTGAGAGCTGGGAGGGGAGGGCAGATCTGTGTAAAGCACAACAATTGGTGTAGGGATTAAAAACCAAATCTTTGGACAAGTAAAAGAACTGCTATGTCCAACTGCTGTTGTTTTATGGAGAGGTCTCTGTGCCAGGGTGGGAGAAACAGAAAGTATTCCTGCTGGAATGCTGGATGACTCAGTGGACAAGAAAATTATTTCACAACACTGGGCCAAATTTGTGTATTGTGCAGCTCTGTTGCAGTCAAATAAAGTTACAGCAAGGAAAGATTTTGCCTTGTGTCTCAGTTCAGTGTTATATGGGATATATTGATTATGACCTATGATATGTAACACCTGCAAGATGGTACAAAATCCATGACATTAAATGTGGATGACATTGATAAAGTTATCTGATTTTTGTGTCCCATAAATACACCTTTTACAGTGTTTTTGTCCAGCCTCTATCCAAGTTACGTGAATGCATGAGAAGGTGCCTGCAGATTTTAGAGAGGGATTTTTATTTACTTATTTCACAAACATACTAATTTTATATATTTTAGTGTTTTGAATTTGCAGCTTCTTTGAGGCACAATGTCTGAATTTGAAGTCTATTGTTTGAATCTGACCTGATAACTTTTCAGCTGAGGCAGTTGAGAAAACTTTCCAAAATTTACAAGTACACGCAGATATTTTCAGTTCTTATCACCTTGTTTCAGGTTTATTGGAGTGGATTTTCCTACATGGCCTATGACTCAAGACCCTTGAATCATCTTGGCTTCTTGGGATCAGCCAAAGGATTTCAGGGCATTACAACTCTTATCCCTGAAGCAGTGATTCAGGATTTTTGAGATTAATGTGACTTTTCCCTTTGATCCCTATTTTCTTCGTCCTCTAGCACTAGAAGTGCAGATCTGAATGCAGTCCTCCTCCACCCTAGCTGTGCCCACAGCCTCATGGCTGGGTATTTGGGAGGCTATTCCAAAACATTTCCATCCCAGCTCAACTGCTGCGCTGCAGGGATACGATCATTGCACTGGCTGTCATCTTTGCTCTGGCAGTTAAGGGAGAGCATTTAAACCCTGCCACTGTAATAGGATTATGTTTTATACCCTGAATGATTCCAGCTTCACAGAAGCACTTTTGAAACCAGATTTGGATTCCCGTGGGCTTTGATTATTTTGGGAAGCAGGTGAGTGATGATGTGGTCCGTTGAACTAATCACAAGGAAGCATATGTAGTATTGGTTTCACACTGGAAAGAGTGGAGCTTGCTGGAGAAATCCAACTCTAACTTTTCCAGGAAGCCTACAAAAACCCCTCTTGCAAGCTGTCAGATGGCTCAGTACCTCCAGGGTTTTCCCTTGTCCGTGGCTCTGCAAATGATGCTTTTGGTGGACCTCAGGACTTCCCACAATAGTGGAAATCCCCAATGAAACTCTGCTCAGCTGGTTTGGCTTCCAGCAGGCTGGTTTGTGTCTCAAACCAGCTCTCTCCTCCAGCTCTGCTAAAGCATTTAATGATATGGAGTATTTAAACATGGCAATTGCTCCTCTGATATAGTCCCTGTAAAAGTACCTCTTAAGGTAGGACATTTAATTTGTCTACCACTAAATTCCCTTTGTTGAGGACTTGTACTTCAAGCTGCTGCCAATTTTCTCCTACTCTCACTTGCTAAAATAATACATTGCACTCACCTCTTAAATTAGATACAAGCTTAAGCGTCTAACAAAGTTCACAAAGCCCATTTGTTGCAAGGATAGATATGAATATGCTTTTTTTTATTTGGGAAATGACAGATATATCTGGTCTGCCAGCTGGATTTAACATGGAAATTGTGGGGTTTGGTTTTCTTGAGATGTTTTGCTAGGACTTAAGACATTTCTTTGCCACAGACAAAATCTCTCCAAGAAGGACTTTCTGTTTCAGAATGTGTTAAACATTTCCTTTTAATTAAGGCTTTCAAGAACTTCTTGATAATGTTATGGTCTCCTCTTTTTTAATGCATCTCTAACTATGATAATATTTATTAACAATGCAGCAAAGGAAGTGACTAGTCCAACATTGATCTCCTAGTTTTCCTGCTCAGTGCTCAGCCTCTGCAGGTAGGACAACATCGTGGGACAGATTTTTATAATCCAGACATGCAAAACTCTTGCTTTTTCTTTTTGCCTTTTATTATAGAATCCTGAGTTGAAAGGGACCCACAAGGATCATCAAGTCCAACTCCTGTCCCTGCATAGGACAACATCAACATTCACACCTTATGTCTGAGGGCATTGTCCAAATGCTTATGGAATATTGTCAGGCTTGGTGCTGTGACTGCTTCCCTGAGGAGCTGTTTCAGTGCTACAACTCTCTGGGTGAAGAACCTTTTCCTGATATCCAACCTAAACCTCCCCTGGCACATCTTCCTGCCATTCCCTCGAGTCCTATCATTGGTTGCCAGATAAGAGATCAGCCCCTGCTCCTCCTCTTCCCCTCATAAAGAAGCTGTAGTCTGGGATGAGGTCTCCCCTCAGTCTCCTCTGCAGGCTGATCAGACCAAGTGATTTACACAGAAGAAGGAGGGATATTTGCTTCAGAATTAACTTGTCTTTTATTGGAAAAACAACAAAGCTATAAAGGAATAAATTATTAAGATAACTAATCAAGAGGTGGCAAATGAAAAAGTCAGCCAAAATGAAATGGAATTATATGTAGATAAACGTTTAATTTTAAATTGACTCTGAGCTTTGTAATTGAAGGTGCAAGAGTGCAAAACTTATCATTGGAAGAAAAGCAGAAGATGGATGTACTTAGGGCTGGGCTTTATGAAGGTGGCTTTACCGCCCATTACCAAATTTTGTAATGTCTTCATTGTGTCACTTTTAAGTGTCCAGAATTCTTCTTGTTTAATGAGTAAAATAAAAATGTGCTTAATGTGCCAGTATTACATAGGTCCATGGGAAAGAAAAGTCTGCAAAGGATATTTCTGTTTTAGTATGCACTGTTTTGTCAGATGATATCTTATGTAAGACATGGAAGAACAGAGCAAAGAGTGGGCTATTGGTAAATGCTTCACTTGATTTTCCTTGGAGCTTAATTCTCCAGGGTGGTATTTCTGAAGGAGGACAAAAATTAATTTCTCATTTACAAAGGAAGAGCATTATGACTGTGGAGATAGTACGGGCAGGTCCGTGTGAAGGTGTATCAGCAACTGAGTGCAGAGAGGAAGGAAATAAATTTCACAGCATGTGTTTTTCTGACAGTTTCTAATAGCTCTGGTTTTCAGATGAGGTAGAACTCTAAAGCCAGTAAGGTCTTTGTATAAATTTTATAAACACAGCTAAAATGTCCAAAGGACACACAATTATCTTTCTTTAAGATTTCCCTTTAAAATAAGCATATTTTTTTCTGATTTACAAAATCACCATCAGAGCATTTTCTGTTTCTGTTTCTGCTTCTGTTCTAAGGTCTTTATTGACTCAACCTGCAAAAAAGAAAATCACTAGTGATGCTGTAACAGGGGACCAGGTGCAGCTGCTTTGAGCTTGGAGGTGTCTCTAGGGGTGAGAGCTGTCCCTTGTGCCAGCCTGGGGCATGCACCCATTCATTTTGGAGTTCAAAGAATGTGCGTGGGTTTCTCTTATAGGTTGCAGTGGAATGGTAGGTGGACCCCTGATTCTCTTTCTTGTGGGATTGCGGCTTGTCCACCATGCACCCCTCCAATGAGGCCAGAGTGGACATGGTTATAAGTGTGTGATAAGTGTGTGGTTATTAGTGTGGTATCCTGTGATTTTGGACACTTTCTCACCTTGTGAAATTCACCCTGTTTCCTGCTTAGTAGTTAGCTCCATTATATGAACACACTGAGACTTAAGTATTTAGGATTTATGAAAATATAGAGCTATTCTGGAAAGTTCTGCATCATTACAGAAACAATAATTTAGAATACACACTGAAACCTTCAGCTGGTGAGCATGTTCCTCTAGTCTTAAAAGTTCTCCTTATACAGATGTTTTCCATAGAATCATGGAATGGTTTGGGTTGGAATGGACTTTAAAGGACATCCAGTTCCGACCCCCTGCCATGGGCAGGGACACCTCCCACCAGACCAGGCTGCTCAAAATCCCATCCAACCTGGCCTTGAACACCTCCACGGAGGAGGAATCCACAGCCTCCCTGGGCAACCTGTGCCAGTGTCTCACCACCCTCATTGTGAAGAATTTCTTCCTAATGTCTAACCTAAATCTCCTCCCTTCCATTTTGTAGCCATTCCACCTCATCCTATCAATACATGCCTTTGAAAAAGTCCCTCCCCAGCTTTCCTGGAGCCCCTTCAGGTACTGGAAGTTTGCTATGAGGTTCCCACAAAGCCTTCTCTTCTCCAGGCTGAACAACCCCAACTCTCTCAGCCTGTCCTCATAGCAGAGGGACTCCTTTGATCATCTCTGTAGCCTGCTCTGGACCTGCTCCAAAAGTTCCATATCCTTTTTATGTTGGAGATTCCAGAACTGGACACAGGACTCCAGGTGAGGTCTCACAAGAACGGAGCAGAGGGGGGGAATCCCCGCCCTTGACCTGCTGGCGAGACTTCTTTTGATGTAGCCCGGACACAGTTGGCCTTCTGGGCTGTGAGTGCACATTGCCGGCTCGTGTTGAGCTTCTCATCAATCACACCAGAGCAAAACCACTGTGGCAAGATGTCACCATTATGAAATGCACCTGTCAAAATTTTCTACCTTAGCTCGTCCCACGTGGGGAAAAAACAATTCTTCTCATGAAATGGGCTTTAGAAAGACAACTACAACATAGTCTGTCATATAGCACTTACACTAAAGCTTCCTAGAGTGATCCAACCAAGCCTTGAATTATTTCTTCTTCATCCAGATAGTATAACACGGAAGGAAAGAAAAGAGGTGGCTTCCTGGCTGTGCATCTGACCTTTGGAAAAATGAGATTATTTTTCTATTCTGATTGTCCCAGCTGCTTTGTGTTGCCTCTTCATATGTTCCTAAGATAGCAGGCGTTTTTGTCTTGAAGTATTAGATCATATCTTTTAAGAAGATTGAAGGGAATTAAGTCTCCAGGCTCAACACTCTCCTCTCTCAATACTGTTGCAAGCAGCTGACAAATTTTAGTGTGTTCTGTGGCAGTGACTGGAAATAGCTGGTCTGCAGAGGATGAACTGGGATCTATAAAAATGTTCTTCCTGCTTAAGATGGCAATTCGTAATTTAACTGCAGCTCCCAACTTAATGATGGCAGATTTACACATGATGCCATTCAACTCTGCTTTAAAGCAGGGTAGCTACTCTGAAGTGGTGCTGAGCACCTGAACAATGCAAAAAAAAGGTGTGGAAAGCCAGCAATATCAAGAAAACCTCAGCACGCTCCTAGTACTCTTAATTAACTAGGATCTTTAAAAATAACTGAAGTGGGTATGGTTTAGGAAATGAAGTATGATGTTCGCTTTGGAGACTGGTGTTTCTTCCTCTATGAAACCTGAGGGTGCAGGAAATTAATACAGAAAGAAATTCAGTTGGTATTGAAACTTAGAGGTAAAATAATAGATCAGGATGGTGAAAAGTTGCTTCAAAGCGTGTGAGTAGGTAGGAAGAAATGGAGAGGAAGAAGAACACAATATAGTAAGGAAGATGGCTTTTTAGGAGGAAAGAAAACACAGCTATCTCTGACAGAAAACTTTCTCCTTAAATTAAAAAACATGATTCCTGTATATCCATATAATAAACAAATACAAGTGAAGACTATTTCGATATATATTTTTATTTTCCTGTATAAAAATCCCTTGCGTGAGTTCATATTTAATTTTATTGTGAGATGAGTATAGAAATCTGATGCAGCATTAGATGTGATAACTCTCAGACGCTTTGTAGGCTTTTAATCTCCTTCCTAGCCTCGTGAAGCAGATACGAGGTCCTCTTGCAGAGGAAGATCCACCTTCAGTCCATGGATCTAGACACGAGTGTTGAGCCACCATGCTGCTGATTGTTACATCTGGGTACCATATGGGGGATAATCGGACAAGATAGGAAAGACCTAGACTGCTGACTGTAGCCAGGGCACTAACTGCAGGAACTATTTACCTTGAGTACCTGATGTGCTGTTTTAAGTGAGCCTCACGCTGCTAGAAGGCATGGCTTCCCAGCCTAGTAATGAACAAGAGCAACAGTGAGATGGGCTTTGGATCTCAATCTGAACATCTCTCCAGCTGCATAGTGCATGAGGGATTTCATGTCAATAAAATCACTGGGTTACTTAGTCCCTAGTCGTGATGGGTACCTGAAAAGTGATTTTTGCTTATGAAACTTTAAACGCTTCATGTTGCAGAACAATTTTTCTTTGCTTACTTGGTATGATTACACAAAGATCTACAGGAAGATGTGCTGTAACTACAATGTCATTAAATAACATTTTCTGGTGGTGGGTTTATTCTCTCCTTAATGAGAACTCTTGTCATTGATACTAATGGTAATTGGGTGTCTTTGGAAGACATGCGGATTAATACTGAGATGATTCCCTGGCCTAGGCAAACACAGTGAAACAAAAAATATTGAAGGAAAGTTCTGTAAATAAATATCTGCCTTGCAGTAAGTTCTGTAAAAATCCACCCTCTCATGTATCCAGCTTTTTCTTGTAGTACAGCTCAAACCATGAAGGGAAGTTAAATTACCCAACAGGGAGTGTGTCTTACAGATAAGTTTTGCAAGACAGCAGAACATACACCAGAGTCAGAAAAGTAGTAACTGCAAAGCCAACTGAATGGCATGCAATTATCTCCCAAATTATAAAGCACATTTTTCAACCCACATAGCATTTTATGGAATTGCAAGTTAGATTAAGGAATCCCACTTCCCCCTCTGCTGACCTTCCTCTGGCTGAAAACAACCTCTGAAAAAAAAAACCAGGATGATTCTAACTACCAGCTCATAAAGCCCATTGACTTTCTGTGATGAAAGCAGATTTGTGTATTAACATGTCACATTCATATTCCTAAGGAATCAGGAGCCCTATAAAAGTAGACTATGTCTGGTTAGACTTAGCTGTATCAGGACAAAAGGCTTTGTAAACTCAACAAAGTGGAACATATGGGTTTATTTATATATTTTAAACGTTTTTCTCCCCACTCAACAGCTGCAGCTGACTGAAATGTAAACATCATTCTGATTTTCTTCAATCCTTTATGAGTGGAAATATGAGTATAATTACTTGTAGAATTTCTTTCTATCATAGAATTGTTTGAGTTGGAAAGAACGTCAAATGCCAACCAGATCTGCACTCCTACACTAGATCAGGTTGCTCAAAGCCCCATCCAACCTGGCCTTGAACACCTCCAGGGATGCGGCAGCCATGACTTCTCTGGGCAATCTATGCCAGAATCTCCACACTCTCACAGGAAAACATTTCTTCCTAAAATCTAATCTAAATCTCCCACCTTTCAGCTCTAATTCTATAAATCAATTTCTAACAGTAATTTGGATATTTATGTGCATGAGAAACTGATCTTCCTCTCCTCTTACAAACTGCGTATAGAAAAAGCCCTTTTCACAAATGCATGAGTTCAGAAGTTTATGCAGTGCTTACAGGTTACCAGTGGTCTGGAAGGGGATAGTCAAATTCTAGAAGCTAGAAGGGAAAGTGCAAACCTTAATGAATTTAATAGAAGTGGTGAATTTTTGGAAGAACTCTGTTATACTTCTACTAAATAAAACTCATGCAGGGAACTTAACCGAGCCCGGAAATATTTCTGTTTTAGGCAGAAACTGTTCAGGTTCATTGGTTGATTTCCACTGTGGTTTCCACATGGCTTCCTTTCCCACTTGGGGAATGTAAAGGAAATACAAGAGGTGGCCAAGAAAAGACAGGGAGTGACAGGGAAAAAAAAGACTGTATTTTTATTTTCAGTAATCTCTTATTTTAGATGTATAAAGGCACTTGGGATCCAACACAGCAGACAGGCAAATGTCTGTGAGGGCTTTTATAAGTGCCTGTCTGACTCTCAATTAATAATGAATAATTATGATAGAAACCTGATTTCTTTTTAGTTCTAAGGACCTACCAGTAATTTTTTTTAAAAAAACAGACAAAATATTTTGAAAATTTTACCTACCATGTCTCCCTTGGCTGAAAGTGTCAAGCAGATCCAGAAAGAAGCCAAACCCGGTTTCAAGATGACTGTAATGCCACTTCTAATTTGCCTAACGATAAAACCTCTAGCAAGACATAATTTGCTATTCTGTGAGGTTTGTACTGAGAATCTTTGACTTTGATATGAATTAACCTCATTCTGTAAACAAATTAATATTTTATAATAAAAAGTAGAAGCATTATGATATTTTAGGGATAAAAATATCAGTATCTGGTAAGTCTGAGCCCACAGTTTGAGCCACCTTCAGGACAATTTGTATCAGTTGAAATAAGGTCATTTTAAGACTCCTCAAACAGAGTAGAGCAAAAGGCTGGATGAGAAAGAGCTTGCATTGGGTTGTCTGAATATCCCCACCTCTCGTTTAGTGCACGCAGGTAACGCTTTTGAAAAGCAGACCCATAAATGTGTGTGATGCAGCGTACAAAATATGTAAGTGTCAAGGTTGCTTGAATTAATGTTCCCTGCCGGGGAGGAGAAGAGAGGCAGAAGATGAGGTCGATGGCATTCCCAGTGCTGGTGCAGCCAGTGCTGTAAATCCCACGGCGTCAGGGCTGCTGTGTCGAGGGCAGATGAAAGCCTCGAGGAGTTGCTGAGGCAGGAGAAGCTGAGTCAGTGTGTGACTTGAAATACATAGCAGAGGTTACTGAAGAGCAGATTTTGGCTCAGAAAACAGCAAAGAGGATTTAAGGAAGCAAGAAAAGCTTTCTCTGTAATACACCATCAGAAGTGTTTATTCTGCGACAGTGAGAAGAACAAATAATAAGGTGTGTGCACATCAATTATTTAAAACAATTCCAGTTAATACAGACTTTGACCTCCCTCACCACCACTGCCCCTCCCCCAACAAAAAATACTTTGAGTGATCAAAATTTATTATGATTCCTTTTTCTTCAACACCAAGTATTTGTTCAACTGGATTTGCTGTCGCCACATAGGAAGGAAGGAAAAAGTAAAAAAAAATAAGAGCTTCTGCAAGACAATGAAGCTTTTCCTCAGCTCTATCAAGAGGGTGTCTTTTGTTTTGAAATACTACAGAAATGATAATAAGTCTTATAAAAGTTATCCAGTCACTGGAGCACTGAACACTTCAAAATCTGTGTCGCTTGCAAATCCTTATTTATTTTTGGTAGCTTTTCTAGAAAGGATAGTGATGGAGGAATCGAATCCATATACAGGTCCACGCTTTTGCAGTCATGCTAAAAGGATGAACTGGAAGGAAAAGAGAAAATAAAGACAATGTAAGAAATGTTCTTTGACAGGGAAATTCTTGTCCCAAGAACATATGCTTAAAAAGCCTCCAAAGCAACAATTCCTGACAGATTTATGCAGAGGTGCAGGAACTGATATAATGATGGACAGACTAATGATCTGTTACCAATGAAAACAAATATAATGAGGTGATCAGGTGAGATTCCTGCTCTTTGAGTAAGAGAATATCTACTGGTAAGAAGGAGATGGCACTGCAGTCCAAGAGCTAGAGTGCCAAAGCTAAATTGCATGTGCAGAGAGAGCTTCTCCTGACACCAGCAGCCAACTTAATCTTACTTAACTGCAATAAAATTAGACACTTAGTCGCTGCTGATTTATATACCTATGTTGTACCTGTTTTACACAGCTGTCACATGCTCACACACCTATTATTAACATCAATATTAAACCTATTATAAACATAATTTTCTACTGATGGAAAAAAATGAGCAGTTTGGACTTGGTGTCTGACTTTAAGGTGGCCCAGCTTGGGGGAAATGAGCACTCTGCACCCAATTTATTCTCAGTCATTTGTTCTGGAGATGAATAATGTTTGCGAGCTGTGCCCATCGCATGTCTTTCAGATATGCTACACTGGCTCAAAATTTAACAGGAATGGGAAGGAAGAGGAGGAGGGGGAAGGAAGAAGAGAAAATATTCAGCTCCTGTTTTTCTATTCAGGGCATGTCCCTGCAGCCTTATTATCATATCAGAGAGTCTGGACCCATCAGCACTTTCATTATGCAATATTTTTCCTCCCCCAAGAATTTATAATTCTGCCATCTTAATTTGTTTTGGGGACACTCGGCAGGCTGATTCCCTATCAGAGAGAAAATTTGGTTTATTAGAAAAGATCTATAAGCAGTTAATCTGGCAACTTTATTTTAGACCTTGAGAGGTCAATGCATAATTTAGAAGGCCGGATTCCATTTTGATTGCTTCTTGCACAAAGACAACCTCTATTATACAAGCTCAGTTTTCTGAGGGTTGAAGTCCTGTTTAATCACCAAATATGCTGCCAGGGACCCTGAAGCCTGTGCCTGGCCCATAGGGTTTTCTGTTTCTTGTAGCCAGTGAGGCAGGAGGATGGAGTGGAGCGGGACCCTTAAGGTATCGTGAGGCCAGAAATGGTGTAGCCCTGTGGGGTGCGGGAGGTGGGGCATGCCTTGCAGCTCAAACCATGGCAGTGCACCGAGAGAGGAGGGGGAAGAAATCATTGGTAATAGAAGTCAAACTTGAGGTGGATTTCCAGCAGTGACAGGGCTACGCGATGCTTGAACCACACAGATTGTGCCTTATGAATCTGGCTCTTGGTGGCCAAGTGGGTTCAGCTGGAATTAGCAAGAAGACTCCTGCTGGACTCCATGGGCAGTAGGTCAGATCTTCAGTGCGTCAAGGCTCCTTCAAACCTCTGCAGGAATCTGTATTTCCAGGAGAATAGGAACAAACTGCAGCTGCAGCCCTCCAGTATGTAAAATTCCTATTGATTTACAGCCCACACCACAAGAAGGAACTGTGGAGATGAATCCTGTAGCTTATGAATAGGAAATAATGGTCAGCACTATCTTTGCCAGCTACAGGCCCCTTGGGGTGAATAAATGTTTCATTTTTATTGCATTTGTTTTGCTGGTCTTTAAGAATCCCAACAATTACGTGGTCAGTTGTATGAAAGGCATAAAAGAAATTGAGATCATTTACAGCTAGTTCACAAAGGCTCCTCTATAATCCAGTGGTCCAGAGAAATTCTGTGTTGATGGGAAGGAATGAAACTTTGAAATACAGTTATTTCATCTTTATATGATACATAATGAAGTCAATTCAAATGTCAGTTTTCAATGGAACATGAGATCTCTCAGAAATTTGATGCTCATTCAAACTTTAAAAATAACAATGAGGTACAAAAATATCCAGTGTGTTTTAAGGACATGATGCTATTACAGAGCTGACAGCAGGGAAGACTTAATTCATTTTCTTTTGTAAATGAAAAGCTAAGAAATAATTTTCCAGATTTTATAGTATTTGTCTCATTTCCCTGAAAAACTCTTGAAAACAATTTCATGTTTATTTAGCTTTAAATCAAGAAGATATGAAGTCATCTTTTAATTAATGGCAAGCCAATTCTAACGCATTTTAACAGCTAAGATTTTATCAAACTATTAATTTAGATGGCCTTCTCTGATCAAGAATTACTTATCCAAGGCTCTTATCAGGCTGGACATCTTTGGCATCAGTACTAAAAGTTAAGAGAGAGTGAGTTTGCAGCAAAGAATGCAACTAATCCCCCCCTCCAAAAAGTAAAAAATCCTACATAACATTCCTTTTATTTGTTATTTATTTTTCCCTAGCTCATTTTGAAGAGTACTATTGCTTGAAATATAAGAACTAGAAAAATTACTTTAGGAAAGAAAACAAAATCAAAACCTTCCCTCAGACCCTAGCGGTTGCCTCTCATCTTCAACAACTATAGCTGTGAGATAAAATACCACCTCCTTTTCAGATCACCTAATTTTAGACCTACACAGCTGAGCTTTTCCTCTGAACATGTTGTCTATTGTCCTTTTACATTCAATAGAAAGGAAGAGGCAAGATTAATCTCATTCATTTAAGAAGTCTGCTTTGTGATGAGATGAATGGACTCCTAGAAGTGCTATTTCACTTCATCACCTATAAAGTAAAATGGATGTCTCACTTATGTGAGATAAATCCCATTTCAATATTTCAATGCAAATATGAGACCGGGTGACACTTGACTTTTGGACTTTCCTGTATGTTCGTGTCTGTCCTTGTACCATCAGGCTAATGCAGCCCTGGTGAGGTTGACCACGTCAGGGGTACCTGCCCTTGTCCTATTCCCATACCTCCTTTGGGTCTTCCTCAGTGAGGTCTGAGGTAGAAAATAGAAGCATGAGGGGCCATGCAGGGACTTGGTGTTGGTTGCACCTCAGCCTCTCCTCTGTGCAATCCTGTGGACTATTTGTGTGGACCAAAGAGGGCAGGGCCAGCTCATTGCATGGGTGAGGGACCTGGACCAGGGCAGTGCCAAAAGTGAGAAAAGGGCTGGAATGATGCAGAGGGAAGAAACATCTAGGCACGTTCAGATGGGCAGTGGTGGAAGAAAGTGATGGAGGCCAGGTGAGAGGAAACACTGAGGTAGGTGAGTGGTGCCAGGAGACACTCACAAGCAAGTGGTACCTCTGCCAAGCTGTGAGCAGGATGGGTGGCACCAGGGTAGTTCTGGGAAGCACTGAACTTGTCAACCCAAAATAAGCTGGCATCATGATATTTGTGTTTTTTCTTATGATTTAAGAGTTTGGAAGATGTTTAGATAGATATCTAAATGCATCAACAGGTTTGAAGCCTAAATTAATTTGTTTAAGTGCCTTTGGATACCACAGTCCACGTTGTGCACTGACGTGTGCTCCCTGAGGCCAGCTCTTGCTAGTCTGAATTCATGGTGCAATCTCAACGTCCAGTTCTGCCTCCTGTGCTAGGAGGTAAGGATCAGATTCACAGGGAGGAGAAAGATCAAAACCTCTGTAACAACTGAAATGGCTTGTGCCTAGGACCTAAGAAGGCGAAGTTTGAAAATTAAAACCTACTCCATTTTGTGCTCCATAAAGAACATGTAGCAAAGGTTTGCCAGCTTTTGTTTTCTTGAGAAAAAGTGTTAAAAAGCTAAAATGCCTAAGTGGTATTTGTTTGCTCAGCTTAAATTTCCCAGAGAGTTTCTTCCCAGTCTTATTGACCTTGACCATGCAGATCTGAGAAGAAAGCAGTTTGTAATATTTTTTAGTAAAACACTCTTTAATTTACCTGTGGGCACAAACCCCAGATGTCTGAAACTAAACGTATGTCTGCTCTAGCTATACAGTATGTAGATATGCAGGCATAAAAATATATGCATCGCATATATGTACATGTTATATAGTGGATATTCTTGCCTTTTCAGCTCCATTAAAGTCTACAGAAAAACTTCATTCTTCAACAGACTAGAGTTTTTCCAAAATCTTAACAAAAACCTTTGGTCATAAAGTGTTTTTTCTGTAATAACTTGCAGACCGAGACCCCAAACGACTAACCCAATCTCTTACCTTGAAGGCTTCAGAGCAATAACATTGCTTTCCAGATAGAAATTAAATTGTCAATATTAGATTATTGTCAGTACACAGATTGCATGGTCTGCTTATATTTTAAAAGGTTTCGATAGTGTTTTAAGGAGTCCTATATGTTATGAAAAAATATATGATATGACAAAATATATGATATGACTTCACACCGTGGAGTTCTGTCGCAGCTGCTATAAGAACCTAACAGATGTGATGAAAAATCTTATCACAGGGTGGCAAAGTAACAACATCCAAAAGTCAGGCAATGGATTTTGCTGAGATCTGGGAGGACAGCCACCTCGTTCCCTTCCACCTCAACAACCCACACAACTCCATTAAATCTGGATATATCTTGTTGTGAAAGGAAAAAGATAACAAACAGAAGAAGAAGCGCAAACTGACATGAGGAATGGGGTTAGATGAGAATTCAGCCCACCTCTTTCTGTTCAGAAAACAATGTTGTTGCATTAATACCACATAGATCACAACCATTAGGGATCCTGACTGCTGAATATTACCCTGTAAAATTATCGGAAAACTTGCGTTGTTGGGGAAAAATCCAGTGAAAACAAATGTGGAAAAACCCCAGTGGACCACCAACCTCAAAGTCCAGCCAGAGATGTCCCCATCCTTTGCTTGTGTCCTGACAGACTGCAATTTGTCTTGTACACTGGAGTCAATCCGTCCTACACACAGACTCTGGTATTTCTTGGTGAACAGAGGATCTAGGCTATGCACGAATCCCAGTCTGAATAAAGAGTAATGTCACGGAGCTCCGTATTATTTCCTGGAAGCTGACAAAAAGGGTTGATGCTAATAATTGTCAGCGCGTGCATATAAACAGTTGTTGGATTTGGTATTTTTATTCTTTTGTGTTTGTTCTTTTTTTAAATAGAAAGAGCATTATTCATGAGGTCCTCTACTGACGATCACAAGTGAGTAGGAGAAACAAGGGGTTTGACAGTGAAGAAAGTTGTCCTTATTTGGGTCCCCCGCCCTTGCCTGCTACCTGACCTTCTGCAGCTCCTGTCTCAGCCAGGAGGGCAGAGGCTGCCCCAGCCTGTGTAGCAGTTTGGACAACTCCACGTTGTGGTCTCTGTAGTAGCTTGACAGAAACTCTCGAGACTGAGAAGGGTGAAAAAAAAAACAACAGTCAAACAAGTAAACCTGTCTGATGGCACATTTTGGCATGTTCTCCTGTCTGGGAGTTAGGAACAATAAATCTCCTGTCATTCAAAGCTCATTACAACTTTCTGATTTGAAAAAACAGTGAAAATAATAACGAGAAAAAAAATCTATGTTTTTATTTTAGGAGTTAAATACAAGGTTGATATTAAACAAATGTTAACTTAAATCTCTGTAAAGCCCTTACCTCTTGGTCCATTGGTGGGTATTTTCGACCTTTGCTTTTTCCCAGGCACTTTGTTTTCCCTCCTTCCAATAACTGGCACCAAAAGCCTTTCTGAGGGTCAAACCTACAAAGGATTATGTTTTTTGAAAGACTTCAGTACAGAAGAATCTCCCAGCTACTAAGATATCAGTGTTAGCCAACAATTAATCCTGCATGCATCTCTCTAGATGACTGAAATACCAAAGACAGAGTGGGAAACATCTTTCCTCTCTTGTGAAAGCTCTGGGATTTTGTTTTCCACAAGTTTGCCTCGGGAATAGTTTAAGACAAGAAGATTTTCACTGTGTGCTTTACCTACACTAGCTAGTTACTACTCATCCAGTGCATAGAGTACAAGTTTTAAGCACTGATCTATAGGATGACAGTCAAGGTCCTGAGCCTTGGTTTCAAGGATCTTATATGATCCCATTCCAGACTGTGAACTGTATTTTATTGTCTGGTTCTGGTCAGAGATTTTAGTCATGTCAAACTGCTCTGTATCTCCTTGTGGGTTGCTAATATTTTGATAAGCTGACACTTGAACAAAGAATGTTTTGTTGAAAAAATCACTAATCAGCTCTTTTCCTGGAATTAGATATGCTGTATTCTCAAGGACATTAGCAAATGTGCTCAAGGAAACTCTCCATACGGCCAGTTGGAGCTGATGTTATTGCAGGTCAGCACTGTCAGGGTGACAGGGGCTGAAAAGAGAAAGAGGATGGTTTGCTATCTCCAACAGGCATAGGCTCAATCCTTGTCTGCTCATACAGAAGAGGCTGTGATTGTTGCATGATTGCAAAACAATGAGAAATATGAGATTTAAAGGTTCTATGTTGATTTTTGAGTGAGATAAGCAGTGTTCAGATCAACTGGAAGAACCGCTGGCTGATTGTTGATAATTTAACTGCACCTGAGAAGTTCTTGTTCCATATCATTAGATCTAAATATCGTTTTCATTCAAAAAATGGCATTATTGCATAAACATTGTCTTAACAGTCTTAGCTGAAATACACAATTTGGTTTTGATGTCTAAAATTCAAAGATATAGGAATTTTCAATTAAGGCTTTAAAACATGTCCTCACTAAGCAATGAAAAACACACAGCGTTCAGTTTTGAATTTATTGCTATGGGACTTGCAGCATGCATAAAACATTGGAAAGGTTCACAATTCTGCTATTCAGCAGGCATTTGAAAAGGATAAAGTATAATTGGCTGGAACACAGAATTAATTAGTTACAGACTACCTTTTTACCCTGGGTCTAGCCACACGACACGGGTGCACCTGCAATTTGCTGCTGTACATAAGTGAACAAGTTTCTGGAGAAGGGTGAACCTCTTTCACTCTGTTTTTCCTGCCCAGCCTATTATTGCAGGCCTGACCCTTGTTTCCTAAATTGTTTCAGTAGCTGCATCAATTAAAAATAAATAGATCATTGATTAAATGGATATATTGATCATAGGTTCATTTCTACATCAGTCTTTTGCATCTGCTTATTGCATGGTGAAGTGCTTTAGCTGTCTTGCACTAATTTCCCAAGAGAAGCAGCAATATAGTGAGCTGGGTAAAAGGAAAACTGCAAAACTATGCCCTAAACAATATTTTTGCCTCAGAAGGATCATATGGAACATTATGAAGAGAATGTGTAAATTTGGGTAGAGGAAAAGAGGGTAAGACAGCTTGGGTTGAATTCAACCCATTGTATTCAGGCATTATGAAACTCACAGGACTCCTGAACATCTAATTGGACACAATGGAAGCATTTATTTAAAAATAGTGATAGCCTTAAGGCTAAAGTCACAAGTGAGCTTTTTAAAGCACTCAGCAGAAACCTTCGCTCCAGGCCCGGTTATATTTTCTTCCCTTGCAGTGTAAACCTGTGGACATGCAAGGATGAACCTGGACACCCATACGCACAACCCACCTTTTGGGAAATCTGTACGCAATGCTAGAGGCAGGGAGGGTGCCTGCAAGGGCCGGGCTAAGCAATGATACCATGAGAATCTTTCTCTCCTTCTCTATTAAAACGTAGCAGCACTCCAAAAGAAAGGAATTACTTAAGCATGCTCCTCTAATCCTGTCTTTTCCTTTCCCTGCTTTTATTCACAAGAACGAAAATGAGGTTGGAAGTGGAGCTTCCTCTGTGGGCAGAGTATGGCATGATGAGCTGGGCTGGAGCAAGTGTCATTTTGACTGCCCTTTGCCAAAACAAAGCTCTGTCCTGCTTCCCTCCTTTGCTGCCTGCTGAAGAAAACAGAGAAAGAAGGAAACCACTGGCTCATGTTACCCCAGACTGTGAGTCACCTGAGGATGTTGGGCATGAAATACATATTCCTAGCAGTCAGTGAAGCTTCAGTAGGACCAATTAAAAATAAAGGTGTTTTGTAACTTTAATTCTATAAGTCCTAAGTTTCTGTTCATTAAGTTCAGATACTTCAAAATTTCAGCCTTTGGTCACTCCCTGTGAAAACAAGTGGGTGGGTGAGAAGTGGGAAATATCTTCAGTGCTATAGTGGGAATTTAATGAAGACCACTAACTAGTTGCCCTCTTCTAGTGCTTTGTGCAGGGATCCTCATGTCTTTCTATTGATGGCATCATATGTAAAAACCTTGAAATGTTAATTGATTTTCCCCTTTTGTTTTCTGTAATAAAAAGTGCAGGTCATAGAATTATAGAATGGTTTGGGTTGAATGGGATCATTAAGAGTCATCTAGTCCAAACACCTGCAATAGGCAAGGACACCTTCAACTTGATCAGGTTGCTCATGTTTCCAGGGATGGAGCATCTACCATGTCGGTGGGCAACCTGTGCCAGTGTTTCACCACCATCATTGTAAAAAATACGTTCCTTATATTCAGTCTGAACGTAGGTCATTTTGCAATCTGTGTAAGAAGCAACAAACTAGTTTCCCGTCACATCTGTGGTTCTTAATGACCTGGTGTGTTATGCACTTCTCTCCAGATGCCCAAGCCCTGCCTCTGTCTCCCCTCTGCTCTCTTTCCATGCCTTTGATTAGAACCTTTCTTCTGCCTGGGTTCATTTTACTCTCCTATAAGACGTTCATAATTACTCAGGGTGATGAACTTGTTGCTCACTAGTGTTTGCAGGACTGGGTCCTCAGGCTGATTTGTGACAACTTTAAAAATGTGTGGTACACAGTTATTAGGCAGTAATGACTAGGAATGCTTTTATGCAATCTTTTTTACATTGACAGTCCTACCATAAAGCAACTACATTGTTTTATGCATTTTTCTCTTCCATCCTAGACCCATACAGAAGTGTGTGCTTCCACAGCACATTTACATTCTTGGTGCCTCTAAAGAGTGATTGTATAATTTTATAGATCTGTTTATAATCCATTTTTCCTGTCCAAACAAATATGTGAAGCCAAATTTTTTCCTGGTGTGCGACTCCACTGACTTTAATTTAGTTACAGAAAGGAAGATATATGTATGTGGGTGTGTATTTTAAAAACCTAGCAGAAGGCACTGCAGATGTGTGGCAGCAGTTGTTCAAGCATAAGTAGTTCAGCTGTGTATTCAAACTCCTCCTCCATTTCATCCATTTTGGAAGCCAATGACTTAAAAAATTACATTCTGATATCCAAAATTTTTCCTCTAGAAAAATGTCTTAGTAGAGCAATATTTTTAAGACTCAAAGAACAACAAGCACTCAACTCTTACTTTATACCTATTATATAAATAACTGTAACCCTCCAAATGGAGGAAACAATCATAAGCAGAGAGGAGACAGTATGGAGTAGATGGTTCTTTTTCCCCACATTTTTTCTAGCATCAGCCTCCGGAGAAGGTGAGGTAAAGGCTTTTCTACTTCCCACCCCATGTGCAGGCTCATGCTCTCTGCTTGCACCTTGACTTGGAAAAACCTCTATTTTAATGCCTGGCTTCTCAGCCTACAGATGTCCCAGGGCTCTCCCAGCCCAGGGCTTCTAGCTGTGCTAAGATGATGCTCCTCATGCGGAGAGGCTCAGTACAAAACTTCTTGCGGATTTCTTCTGGACTAAAAGGGGAGAAAAATTCAGCCCACTTCCACCTCTGCAATATTCTGCCTTCCTGCGAGGAATTGAGAAATATCAAAGACAGAGTGCCACACAGGCCATTAGTCCCCTCTCACAGGGAAAGCCTCACCTTCCGGGTAGCTAGAGTGAGAAAGATGATCCAGGCTTATGACTGCTGCCTTTCCTAGATCGTAACCAAATGTTGTGTGAAGTCAATCAACAGGCTTTCCCTAAGTTCAAGAGATCTTGATCTGGGCTTCTGTAGAGCTCATGTAGTTTTGGCACTGACACCCGAGGCCATGAACAGTCAGGCTGCTCAGTCTGATTTGTTTCATAGGCAAATATGAGCTCCTCCCTGTGCTCCAGGTGCTGTGCTGGAGCCTGGCACTTCCAGGGTAGGGATCTGCTGTTAGTAGCTTATAATTTGACCAAACTTTGAGCATATAAACTAAATTCTTCTGTGCTATGTGTCTGGCTACTACCGCGTGAAAGGGAGTCAGAATTGGCTCAACCATATATGAAAATGGGATTAGGGAATGGCATTTGGTTCATGTTAAAAGCAAACAATTAAAGAAACCATGCGATTCGATGGATCTTAAGATACTGAGTGCTTCCTGTCCAGTCTGTCTTTGGCCTCCTATATGAATGTCATAAAAACATTGAAGCCAAATTTTTCACACCTGACACTAAGTGGTCTTCAGATTCTGGAGACTGTCACAAGATTCAACAGTCTGAAGTGCAAATGTGTGCTGAGCTCTTACATGCACAGCTCACGTCAACTGAATGTGCATTTTAAACAGTGCAGCAGCAAGAGCAAAACTAGGTAGCCTGAGATAACAGGTCCTGAGCATCTCTGATCAAGCAAACTGAGCAAACATTTTTTACATGAGTCTAGGCCTTTGTTCTGCATCTAATAGAAAATATCGAGCAGTCATTTGTTCTGTGTTGTGAAAAGTACAGTTTTCATGTGGAAATGTATGCAGTTATGCAATTAAATTCAGTATTGTACTGTATGTATGGAAGTTAAGGGAAACTGGAAGGGTGTTAAAGGTGACTATAAGAACATCCAAGCTTTGCAAAATTATTGCTGTTGTAATATCTTTTTGTTTGTTTGTGGTTAATAATCAGGTGATCTTTGTAGGAGGGAATGTACACCGTGATCCTATTGGGCAGATAATAAAGGAACAGACTCACGTTAGAGCTTCAGAGTAATTATAATGAGGAGAGACTCCTAGAAACTTCTGCACTTCATCCATGACAGTAGCTGGGTCACTTCTTAACTGCTGTCCATCAATAATAAGCAACTGTAGGGATAAATATGATAGCTATTTAGAAACAGGATTAAAGTTAACAAAAGAATTAATTTCCCTTCTGTGACAACATGTATTTAAATTAGCATGTGACTTTGTACAGTCATATGGATGAACTTCTTTTAGAAGTTCTTTTTCAGCTTACCACCAGCCTATGAGGCTTGCACAATTGCCAGCAGAAGGGTTTTTATTTTGTTTTTAATTAAACATTGATGTGATAGAAAGGTATATTGACCTTCACAAGAAAATATTAAGACAATGTATCAAAAGTCTCCTGGAGTACCAAGCAGCATTACTAATAACTATTCTGGGCAGATGTGTTTTATATTTATTGTGAAGGCTTATTATGAATTATTAAGTTTTTGAGTGCACAGGCCGAGTGAATGCACATTACTGAGTGCCCATTAGTAAGCACCGTGAGTGCACTCTCTGTGTGCACCTTATTAAGAATGAGTGCATTTTGTTGTTTACCTTGTAAAATTAATCACTGTAACTATGAAACACGAGTGGTTACCGGTTTTACAAGAAATATGTCAATGAGCCTCTGAATGTTTAATAAGAGGGCTGTGCATGCACTTTGCTGTGGCAGAAGGAGAGAAATCTTCATGAAAGGGGGCAGCAGCCCAGGGTGAGAGTGGAGAAGGAGCACAGGTAACAGAGCATGGGATGTTTTGCACCCTTTGTGTGCTCGAAATTTGCCAGGAGAGCTCCTTCTCCTTTGGAGGAACAAGTTGGGAGGTGGTGGTCAATGAGATGTACAATGTTCGCTCCTAGGGCAATACTGCTCAACTGCTTTTGGCAGTACTCCTTTCCCATTTATGAAAGAGTAAAAAAGCCAGAGATGAAATAAGAAAGTAAATGACTGAGACTTTCTCCTTTCTCCTGTAAATGGGATTGACCTGCTTCTCCTCTTTGTGGTAGATCTGAGACTGTATAAAAAGAAAAGTGAGGACTGAAAAAAGAGAGCTTCTATTACTTTTTGGGTTTTTTCCAGGTCCCTGACTAAACAGACAACACTCAATTCTGCTTCCTTTCAGCAAAATTCTATCCCACATAGAGCAGTCTCTGGAGATACTTGTTCATTATGCTCATTAAGTACCTCTTACAACTTTTTTCTTACAGTAGGTAGACCTATGAACTATGGACTATATCCATGAGTAAAGAGTGCCCATGCATGTATTTTATAGTACAAAGAGGATTGTTTTAACTTATATATATAAGTATTTTTTTATAGTAATAGTAATATATAATATATATAGTAATTCTTTAGGTCTAAGTGTTTATGGAAATTTTTCATGGGAAAGATTACAAAGCCAATTCAATAAAACTTCTGAAGGAAGATGGGGCAAAAGAAGAAATCTCTGCTCTAACACTGAGAAAAGCTAATTCCATATCAGGATTAAAAACCGTGAAATTTTCTATGAAAGGGAGTGAGTGGGATGCAGAATGAAATTTCTTTATAGAAAAAGCCCTAGTGTTTTCTAAATGAATTTATCAAACCTTCCCACAATGTCTCATGCTGCAGCTGCTTGTTTCTTGGGGCACAGATGCCTTGAAAACCTTGGCTCATCCTGGAAGGAAACCCTGAAGTCACCCATTAAGCTCACGTGGCCACAGTTAATAGCATCTTTTCCATCAGAAGACAGAAAAATCAACAGGCTTCTGCCAAATATCCTGGTCTTGTAAAATCTGCATTTCCTAACAGCTAAGAGCTTCAGTGGGAAACATCCCATCACCCCTAATAATGAGGCTACATTCATTTTGGGACTTCCCAAGAGTTGAAGTCTTGGTGAAATAACAGGTTGGAAATTACCTGTGAAGCAGGGTAATGAGTTAACCATCTTTCGATATGGACAGCATACCATCCAGGTGTCAGGCATCTCTTCTGCAGAGTCCTTATCTCCGAGGGTGCCCAATGGCTGGATGTGATGACTTCATAAAAATTGAATTTCAGGGCAGCGGGGTCCTCATGGGATCGCTGATGCTAATAGGAAATATTTAAACACATATCACAAGGATTCTGAAGATCAGACTGTAAGCCTTCTGGTAGTTGCCAGGAGGGATGTGCTGGCATGGCCAGCCTGGCTGCAGCCTCTAGCAGCCCCTTGCTTCCCCAGCCTGTGCCAGTTCTGCTGGATAGGAGCAAGGAGAGGGAAGGAATCAGGATGGAGCCAACATTCACTCAAGGACTCTCCTGGGACAGGCAGGAGGGGAGGTGAGGGCCGAGTTCGGCCACAGTAAGCACATTTTTTTACTGTTTTGCGACTCACATTGACAATTGTAAAGGTGCATGTGAGATATTAAAAAGGGTGTAAAATGCAACCCTAGGCCATGTTTTATTCCTTGCATAACTCATAATAATAGGATCAGAAATGGTGGATGTCATACTTATTGCAACAACATTAATTTATCTCTGTTTTAACATTGTTTTTATTATTTCCTTTTTCTATGTGACTATACCATACTTTACAAGCATGTTTAAATGTTAAAAATAGTTACTTAAAAGAGTGCAGGCTTTGTAGTGAAAGATGTGGGCTCAGTTAAAGGCAAGAAAGAGTATCCTAGAGTTTCCTCAGAAAAACAACAGGTTTTTTTTGTTTCCAAGGAGAGAAAAAAACCCCTCTCTCCAGAAGTAGCTCTTTTTAACTCCTAGGACATTTTATAAGGCACTGCATAAATTTATACACCACCACATGTTGCTTAGCTTATACACTGAAGGATGGGATGAGATGCCAGATTCTCAGCATCAAGCTCTGATTTTGTAGCTGGGCCATGCTCATTTTCCCCTGTATATCTCCCTGGGAGAGGAGCATGGCTTTTTGTCTATGCAGTGTCAGCTGTAATTGAGATTAAACTGTTTGTTTACAGCTGGTGGCAGCTCTAAGCTGAGAAGTTTCATCATTTATGACACTAGTGTCACAGGTGCCAACTGCAAAATCTGGCATTCAGCATCCTTCCACTTCTACACAGTGCAAATGCATTGCAATAAATCCCATTCTTGCTCAAGGACACAAATTCCCACTGATGTTGGCCATCATCCCCTGCCATTGATTTCACTCTTTGTTTATTGAAGTCAAGGTCGGTACCTGGTACCAGGAATACGCCCGATCGGATGGGTCAATGAGGATGGTGATGATCTTGGCCTTGGGGATGAGGGAAGCAGCTCGCTTAGGGGCTTCCTCAGAATGGAAATAGTTGGCACTTTTCTCAAAAAGGAGGTCGGTGGTGATGTTGGAAGGAGTGGGGAAGAAATCCATGTACCTGGGAGGTGAAGAAACTTGTTAGAACTAGAAGTATTCCAAAAAGGGTCATATTCTTGTGCTTTCCAATTCATGGTACATGAAAAGGTGAATTTTCAGACATAATGCTCAAGAAGCAAAACTGAATTTCTCTGCTCACTCCAGAAATGGAATACAAGGAAAACATCTTGGCTCTTATGTGGTGCTGGTAATAGCTAAAGCCTCCGTGAAGTCAAGTAATTAGGTTTTTCCTTTGATGGATTTTTTTTTTTGCTAATAAGTTCAATATCAAAGCACAATCTTTCACCAATTTGGAGTGAGTTCAGTTTTAGCTGCAGAAAAAAATTGGAAATGCTTCAAAATGTGAACAATTTAATTTTAACACTGTTGAAATATTTAATTTTGGAACTGGCAAAGATTTTCCTTTAGATGTTTTCAGAATGCAAGATTTGAGATTGGCTTTGAATGGTCTTTTCTACATAAAATTGATTGGAAGCAAAAGTAATTAAAGCAGAACGTCTAACTGAAATTGTGAAGAATTCAGATGAAGCAAAAGGTGAAGTTAGGACAAATTTCTTTATTGAAAGAGTGATAAAGCATTGGAACAGGACAGTGATGGAGTCACCAACCCTGGAAGTGTTCAAAAAACGTACAGATGTGGCAATTTGGGACATGATTTAGTAGGCATGGTAATCTTGGGCTCACAGTTGGACCTTGATGATCTTGGAAGTCTTTTCCAACCTTAATTATTATATGATTCTAAGTTGTTTTGGAGGCATTTTTCAGTCCCTTTAGTTTTGCTGAGCATTTGGGAATTCTGGTTTTGGTGGAACTAGGCATTTTTCTTGTCCTTACTATGGAAATGAACTATGCGGGGCCTCACCCTGCACACAGGACCACAGTGTCTTTTGAACCTGCAGGCCAATTTCAGAGAAACATGGCAGCAGAGGTCTGTGAGAGACCACCCTCTTCCTCTACATGTTGTGCAAAGGGCTGCAGAGGAGAGACTCCCCTGTCATCTCTCCATCTTCTCCAAGTGTATTACACTCTGTACTTACTGTACGATAGCCACGGCTCATCTCTTTCTTTAAGCAGTATGGAAAACCAAACACCAAACATTTCTTTCCCTTTATTTTTTGTGACATTTTGAGCCAAGAAGGTGGACTTGTAATTGTGGGGATGGCGTGCTTTTATTGGTCGATATCTTTTGCTCTGCATGCTCTCCACACAGTGCAGGGGCAAGGAAAACTGCTCAAGATTAATCTGTTTCTGTGTAGTGTGATATTTGCGCTATATTTCAGTTTTCAGACAAGGATGAGAACTGCTGTTCCCTGTGGAAATAGAAACCTTACAAAAATGTTTTTCTTAAGCAAGAATAGTAAAAGCAATGTTTAAATTTGTGATAGGAGTGCCAGCTTAAATGCTTTACAGCAAGGGTTTTTTCTTATGAAGAGACGAATTGAACCTTCATGAAAAGATGCTTTTGAAGAAAAAGAGTGTAATTCAGTATAGATTCAGTTATGAAAAAACAGAGATGTTATTCAGCATGAAGACAGACATAACTGAGCTGGTTATTGTATTCAAAAATAAAAAAAAGTTACTGTAATATCTAAACAAAATCAAGGACTTGATTAAATGTCCCATCATTCCAAATTTCTCTTTCTGCCTGATAATGCCAAGTATAACAAATTCATCCAGCAATTCTTTTGCTGTCATACATGCTTCTGTAATTGTTCCATTGTGATTTACCATGTATTAATAATGAATACATCTTTTTTTTGTTATTCTTCTTACCAGTCAATTCCCTTGTGGTAGTTGTTTCCATTGAAGAACTGAACTTCTTCAAAAGTTTTTGGGCTAGGGAGATTACTGATAATGGAAGGATGCATCAGAAGGAATAAATAAAGTGCTGTTGTTCCTACAGCAACAACAAGAAATGTCATTAGGAAATAGAAAAAAACCCTTTGTCTTTATTCATTCAAGAAAGTACTTTAAATCAATGGATGCTGATATATACAGGAAAATTAGATTACGTTTAATAAGGTAGTCGCCTATTGATAAAAGACTTGTGTAAGCACAAGGGGCTTTCAAAGGGAGTGGAGAATATGTGCAGACTTCTCTGTTTATTGAACTTTTTCCATTTCTAAATTCTGAATCCTGCTCTCTGATGCAAGCACAATGTTGCTGTTGATGACATTTCTTGCTGGACTGTACTTAACCAGTGAGGGAATTTGGCCTGAATGTGTTTTCAAAGTGTTTGCTTTGCACATAGCTTTTCAAAAAACACTAATTATAGGATTATGATTTTCTTGCTCCCAGAACTGCACTTTTGTTCTCTGTTTATTTTTCCTGGGGGTCTGCTATTGAGGAGTAAATTGTCTATTTCAAAGGTAACAAACCTGTATGTAACAAGTATGCTATAAAACCCCAGTAACAATAATCTTTTGTTGTTTGTTTGACAAAACCAACTGGAAATTATATATGGTGTAAATAAAATTTTGGAAGATGCGTCTTTAAACTTGCTCTTCAATGATTTCAATCTGTCTCCTCACCATTGTCACAGAACTTCTATATGATCTTGGATTAGCCACTATTTCCATGCCTCAGCATTCACTTTCTGTAACGCGTCCACAGCAGAAACAACTGTCTTAGGAGTGGAGACATGGCTTAATTCAAATAATGTCCTGAGACCCTCAGAGGCCTGCAAGGTGGCAAATACATTTATTGTCAATTAGGGTCTCAAATGATGTTGAAATAACTTGTTAAAGAATTTAATAATGATCTTAACACAGGGTAGCCTTACTGCATGGAGATTTTTTTTTTTTTGTGGCGCATGAATGCAGTTTTCGTACACAAACTGTTGTTCCTTCCTTTGTTGTTCAGTTACTACCTGAATCCCACAGGGATCAGGAGTGCAATATCTTTGTAAAAGGTAGTTGGCTTCAGTTTACAGGACACAAACACACAGATATCTGGAGGACTATCTTTGGTTACAAATTCATTACATCTTACCTGTTTTCTGGGGTCCTATCACAAGAAATTTGGGTAGGTGGTCACAAGTTTTATCTCTGGACCAAATATCTCTGTGTCGTTTATCATCACACGGATTCTGAAAAAGAAAAGGTGTCATTCTGCGAGTATCCTAAATGTCTGCGTGCATGCGGGTCTTTGAAGGTTCTAAATGTTACACACTAATGCCAGAGTCTTGCACTAAGTAGTGAAATCCCACATTTCCTCATAAGAGTTTACTCTTGACAGATATTGAGCACTCTGGTACAGGTCTATGGAAGCATTCAGACACAGAGACACAAAATTCCTAGGTAACCTTCAGGACCAATCTGTTCCTGGGGTCCCAGTGAAGTCAGTAGTATCACATAGTTGTGCAAATCCTGGAAGGACTGGTGCGAAAACCCATAGCCTGTGAGTTGACTGCATTTCCTTCTCTCTGTTACCCAGGCTTAGCTCATAAACTCAGGGTCCATAGGCACGTAGGTAGGGGTGCATGAGGTCCCTTTGACTAAAATCTGATGTGTATATAATGGTTTTGCATGATTGAGGGTTAAGTTCAGTCATTAGGAAAAAAGAAAAGAAACAGGAAAAAAAAGATTAAAACATTGATTTAAGCAAGTATCATTTGAGGTTAAAATGTAAACCTCTGTTTGAATAGCTTCAAGGCATTACTTTCTTAGGTGACAAAATGGTTTCAGATGCATAGGACTTAGTGCCAATTTTAATTTATATAAGAAGCCAAAAGGAAGGACAAAATAGGAATGTGGGATATTATTCATCTCCTTATCTTTCTACTACCTATGAATGCAAAATAAAAACATGTGAACAAAAGACCCCACAGAAAAGGTTAGGATTGACTACTCTTTAAAGCAGTTATCATATAGATAGGTCTTCCGTATAGTATTGGCTGGTAATAGGAGATACAGGTTGTGGTGAATAAAGGTAACAAAATATAATGGAGAAAATCATTAACTGATGTGAACCATTGCTGCTCCACTGAACTCAATAGAAATATTACAGATCTATACTTTTTTCTTTGCGTCTGGGCCAAAAATAAGAGGGAAATATTCTGCTCCTGTTTGCCAGTGTAAGCCCCAAATAACTGCACAGATCTCCATGGTGTCACTCTGGATTTATGCCTGCATAGCTAAAAGCACAGTGTGGCACATCCTATTCTGAATAAGAGAAGAGCCAGATATGTGTAATAATGATTTGAAATTACAGTGTTCAGATTACAAGCAGCAATACTGTGCGTTTGAAACAGAGACAGAAAACAGTCTGTGTACAAACCGTATTCCATTCTTAAAACAGCTGCCCATTTTGCTACCTGCATTTTCTGCACTGACCCCTTCTGCCCTCCCTTTTTCTCACTCTTTCATAGAATGGTTTGGTTTGGAACAGACCTTAAAGCCCATCCAGTGCCAATTACCCTGCCATGGGCAGGGACACCTCCCACTGGATCAGGTTGCTCAAAGCCTCATCCAGCCTGGCCTTTAAAACCTCCAGGGATGGGGCAACTGCGACTTCTCTGGGCAACCTGTGCTTGTTTCATTGAAGGCTATTCAGATGGTAGCTGCAGTGATCCAACATTAGTGACTCCCCATTATGGGGTGAAAGGAATCTGCATTGTTTGGCCTGAGAAATCTCTCACTACCAGCTGGTTGCAGGTGCCTTACCAATAGCGCAACATGATTAGTTCACATGCTATAAACAGGAGGGACTGGAGGGGAAGCTTTGTCTCCCATAAATAGCAATTAGATGCTTGTAGCATGCCTGATTTGGGATGAGTGGGAGATAATCCATTTCTAGTCAAACGCAATGTTCTCTCAAGGAAATCTAAGTAAACTACAAAGGTATTCCAGAAGAAATAATATATCTGAATGTGAAACGGGATTTTTAGATTAGATAACAGGGAGAAATTTTTTATTGTAAGGGTGGAGAGGCACTGACACAGCTTGCCCAGAAAAGTCATGGCTGCCCCATCCCTAGAGATGTCCAAGGCCAGGTTGGATGAGGCTTTGAGCAAACTCATTCAGTGTAAGGTGTCCAAGGGGTTGGAACCGGATGATCTGTAAGGTCCCTTCCAACCCAAACTATTCTATGATTCTATGATTAATTTCTCTTTTTTTACAGGAAAAGATTTTTGTTTCATCAAATGGATTGTAATTGGAGGAGGAAGAGGGTGTGATGTTACCTGCCAAAGAGGGTCCGTCTGCTCTGGGAAGAGCTCAAAGTACTTCTCAGCCAGCTGAACTGGGGGCAGTGTCTGCAGGTTCAGGTTAGTTGAACTCTTAACAAAGTTGGCAAGGTTCGCAAAGGTGTATAAGCCCAGGCGATCGTTCCCATAATTAGACAAATGGGTCATGAAGATGCTGATCTGGGAGGCAAGAGAGAACTTTCAGTCACAGGACATCAGTGTCTGGCTGGAAGGGCAGGCATGGGGGCTACCAGAAGCTTTGCTGAGCACTCTCTCCCCCAGCCAAAACCAAATGAAGATTATGAAAATATTAAAATATTTGCACTTCCTAGCCCTTCAGTTAGCATTCCCCAGCACCTCTGAGGGAGCCAGCTTTCCGCTTCTTGGACCAGTAGGCAAAGCCGAATTTCTGGGCTGCTGTTAATGGAATTAACTTGAAAATCTGACTAATACTCTGTCTTCTCTGAGTGTGGCTTTGGCTAGTTTGTTTAATATGGCACAGCTGTAAGCAGGTGAATAAATTCTTAAATGTAAATACTTCAGGTCTTTGTGAGTGATGATATCTTTACTGAAAAGGTGGTGAAGAATTGGAACGGGCTGCCCAGGGCAGTGGTGGAGTCTTCAAGCCTGGAAGTGTTCAAAGAACACGTAGATATGATGCTTCAGGACATGGTTTAGCAGGCATGGTTGTGTTGATGGTTGAATTTGATGATCTTAGAGGTCTTTTCTAACCTTAATGATTCTAAGTTTAGCAGTTTGCTGTAGTGCCATAAGGCAGGAAATTTCTGGAAAAGGAAAATAAAGCATTGGTTTTGTGAAGACCACAGACAGTGATCCATCTAACTTTGGGTTGGAATGTATTGGGACAAGCTCAGCATTTTACATCCTAGCCTTTTTTTATGCCTGATTTTGGTTAGGTAGCTAGTTTATAAAGCTTTGGGAGGGAATGGTGCCTGAAGACTGGTGAGAGCAATAGCCAATCTGCTCATCCACTTGTGTTACCTGCATTACCAGCTAGCATGCAGGTCTTCAGGCAGGGCTGGGGGTATGTGATGCATATTTTGGAATCTGAAGCACTTGACTGTGAAGAGATCAACAGTGAGGACACCTCCTTGACAGGTAGGTTTCTATCTTTGCAGATAGATATCTACGTCCAGGTGAGTGTCTTTTTGGATGATTAGGGATGGGAACTGGCAGCACAGCTTGGGGCTGGGTGTGAGCTTATAAAGTGAAGTGCAGGCAGCAGAGAGGGTCTGTAGGAGTGGAGTCAGGTTGTGTGTATTTCTCCTTTGAGAGCTACAGCAGGACATCTGGATTTCCAGCACCCTGGGTGCATGCTCAGGTCAGTGAGCTTTTATTTTTTTCTCTCCAGTGTCTCAAGGGAAGCTGGATGAAGTTTGAGTTATGCCTTGCACAACTCAGGCATGGGAGGCAATATTTAGGTTGCAGTCCTTTGAAGCCTGAAGTGTAGATTATGTTGGAGAAGTCAAGATGTATGTTGTCATTACTGGGGTAGACTATGGCTGGGAAAACAGGTGGGCTGTCCTGGCACCTAGTCCACAAGTGAGAGTCCTGGGAACAGGTATCTCAGCTGGGGGCAACCAAGCTCCTCAGCAGCTAAACTGGTGGGAACTACTGAGTCTGAAAATTTGGGGATTCCACAACTAAAATGGCTACATAATGCCAAGGCACTTCTCTGGCAGGTTTTTATCACTGACCCGTGTGACTTTGTCCTACTGACTGTGAAGAGCTTTCCAAAACAAATCACTGTTACCATTTGAAGATGTTTACTCTTCATCATGTAGCTGCTTTATGGTTTCACATTTGAACTCTAGCAGAAGAGAGTGCTGCTGCGAGAAACACAGTGTCTATAGCACACAACACTGTCCTGACTTTCAAAGTAACCATGGAAGAAAAAGCCACATTTCTGCTTTCACCATCTTACTCTACCAAGGTGGCACTTCTTTAAGCATCATCCCACAGTATTTAAAAACATGCCCATTAGTTTGTTAAATTATTGATGAGGTTTTTAGAACTTCTATACTGTGAAGATGGATATAGCTTAGGAGATAGTGTCCCTTATGGCCCATCTGCAGGGTGTTTGCACTGTGCCCACTTTATTTCACAGAAGGTAATTTAGACTTCACTTTTGCTCTGTTCTGAGCCCATATTGAGCAAAGACCAGCAACAACACAAGCTTTTTTTTGGTCAGCTTGACTTTGTGAAGTCCAGTGCCTATGCACTTTATGACAGAAATTGTCTGACGTACCTGGAACGAATGCTAAAATAGCTCTGAACTTTGTGCATGTCCATATGGGGTATCCCAAGAACATATAAGCAACTTAATGAGTCTTCTCTGGGTTTCCAGTCTACTTACATTCTCACTCATCGCCCTCAAAAGCCCCCAACACAAATATATGCTTTCCAGTTTAGAGTTCAACTCCTCAAAATGTGACAAGTTCTTCCTGTGAACTATTTTAAAATGATGAAAAGGAAACTACTTATAGGAAATGTTGATAGAGAACCTCATCTTGTCTCTGAAGTGTTTTTTTCATAAATGCTGAAGGATCTTTCAATGACATTTAATGTTGTTGCAGCAATTTAACGTTATTACAGCAAATAAAATTGCGAGGAAATTTACTTGCTCTTTTTGTCTTTTTTTAGGCTTGAATTTGAGGGTTTTTTAATTGAAAAAGGTACTTATAGAAGATGAATGTTAACTTATTTTAAAAGTTTCATTAGGCTACTGTCCAACCCAAATGATCCAATTGATCGCTCCTTATGGAGCCAAAAGGTCTTGGATCTGTCTCGACTTCTTTTGCTCCGTTGATCTTTTTGGAAGTGAAAAAACCGGAAATGTAATGCATTATACATGGGATAAAACCTTTTTTTTTTTTTGACATCTATCTCTAAATCTCTTGAGACAAAAGGAGATGGTTATTAACTGTTCATGTTTACAGCATGGAAGGACATGAAAGCATCCATTTCTGTTAAAAATTACCATAGTCTAGAAATGTGTTGAGCTGGCATAATGCTGCTGCATGCCTTGAGACTGGTACTGAGATACACAACCGCTGTTGCACCACATTGCTATGCTGTTTTGGTGGACATAAAAAGGCTTCAAGACCAGCCTTGAGGTCACAAATGAGGAAATTGCTGAAAACCAACGACTGCCACCTCCTGCAGTGCTCTGAGCAAAAGTGGTGAAGAAAAGAGAGCCTTCTTTTGATAGTTTCTGTGTCAAAAAGTAAGCTACAGCACACCGACTGGCACTAAGCAGCAGGCAGCACTTCATCAAGCTAGGGATAATGCTTTTAGGAGGGAGGCAGAAGGCTGTTCTGTGCAGCAGTGCTGTACAAAGGCAATAAATTCTTTCAAATTCTCAAAGCAAGGGAAAGCACTCCGGCTGCACCACCTTACTTTTCAGGTTAAACTAGTGTAAGCGATGTATGTTATGCAAATGTGTGGAGAAGCACTCAGTAAAATCCCTTGCTGTCTCTATTCTAATTTGTAGCCAACGCTATGGGAAATGAGGTTGGTTGTGCATTACTTCGGCGCTGGTCATGTTCCGTCATTGGTGCAAGAACACAGTTTGCAGGATAGCAGTGTTCGAGTGATGTTGTAGTTTGTACTGATGCAGTATCTTATTAGCTTTGGTGATTTATCTCTCCTTCTCTCCCCATTGCAGTGATCACTCATAGTTTGAGAGTTGTGAAGGGGAAAGAATGCTGAATGTGTAGGTAGGAAAACCTTCTTTTTGCTTTCTTCTCTTTTTTCTGCCATCCACCCTCTGATCCAGATCTCAGTTGCTGCCTTCCTCTCGTACTGTTTTCTCTCACTTTTCCTTTTCTACAGCCAGGGTCCTTTTCTTATGAAAATGTTATTTTTAATTATTTTTTTAATCCCCAATTTTGCTGTAAGAAACATCTACAGCTTTTTAGCTATGGCTTTCAATGACCTGCACAAAAAAATAATTAAGACTTTTACATTTATTGGTGGCAAAACTGTGGCACAGAAGAATGGTGTGATTTGCAAAGAATTAATCTCACTTATGGGAACCTGCTGCTGGGCTGGTCTACCCTCTCTAGGGTGATCCTTGCAGCTGTTCCAGGCACATTTTATTTATATCTATTTTCAATGGGAATGAATGAAGAACTGTGGCCCACAGGTTGTGGAAATCCTGATTTTACCACTCTAATGGGCTTTATTTCCTCCTGGTTTCTGTTGCCTGCTCTGTGTTAACATTTCTGAGACGTCCACTCTAGTCTGCAATTTCTCTCTTCAGAAGATAGAGGTAGGAAGAGAACAGTGGTCCTAAATTTCTCAGATGACCTGTGCGGTTAATATGCTGTTCTGGTTGATAAATCTAATTATTTCCATTAGGCTGGGCGTGCAGGGGAAAAGAAAGGGTGCTTTACACTGACAAAATCCCAGAGAATCTATATGCTGCTCCTGGCTATTTACTGGCTCATCTGTTCCTTAACCATAGCAATTGGTTAGTGACTTATTAACAAACCTGAACTAGTCACACCTATGATATAAGATTGTAAAATGATGACAGCACTACTGCACCATTTTACTACTTGGTTCTTGTTTTCAGGGCTTTTACAAATTGTCCAGAACTATAGGTATGCAATGTATTCTCTCCATGTAACTCTATGTTACATTTGCATGCTTGTGTTACATATATAAAATGAAATCTGGATTAGCTAGCAGTGAAAAACAAAGGGCTTATGTAAAAAATATTGAAATATAAATGCTGCTGGGTCTGCTGGAAGTACCCAGAAGCCACGTTCTGTACCCAGAGTTAGTGCACTTTCTGCAGCTGCACAGCCCTGTGTACCTATTAAAGCAGAATATATAGGTTTATTTACTCCTGTAAGTGACAGACTCAGTATAGATTTAACTAAAAGGCTCTATTTTGGGCAAAGGTTAGCTGACCTGTCTCTGGGGGCACTAGGATGCTAATCTGCTCTAAGGCTGGAAATCATATTTGTCTTTTTTTGGGAGGATTATTCCAGAGGCCCACAAACCACCATAGATCCTACAGTGTGGACATAGCTTTAAAGAGAAGTTTGCAAAACCTGTTGAACTCTAGTGGGATTTTTAGACCCACCAGGTGCCCCTACCAGCCAGAGTGAAATCTGCACTTGTGGTGATCTGTGCAGGAGCTGATATTAATTAAGGCAACATCTTTTTTTCTCTGGAGGAGCCTGTGCTCCATATCATCAATGTCCTTGCCATGTATCCTAGTGAGTTTAAACAATTGTGAAATTAGAGCAAAGCTTCTGGTTTCTTCTTGAGAATAACAAATGCTTACTTGCTAGAACAGAAATTCTTGGAAAAGGGACTGTTAGTGCTCCAGCTTCAAGTTGAAATGTAACCGCTCTCAGTGATGTACCTGGTCAGTTTCAAGGATGGTTACCCAATATTGGGAATCAAATATCAGCTGATACCTATATGTTGGTATTTGAGACTATTCCTATCGATCTAGCACTGGCAATGAAATAATCAATTGCAAATCTTATATATAAAATGTTCCAGCTCATTCTTTCACCCATTCAATGATTAAATTTCAGGATCAATTCTCTCTTTTGGGTCCTCTCCTTGTACTCATCCTTTGGCCCATTGCTGGAAGGCCTAGGAAAAGAGGTAAATCTCACGTGTGAATCTTGTTGCTCTAAGAGGAACTTGTTGTTCTGTCTTTAACAACTTTTTTCCTTGCTTCTACACCTCTTAAATAAAATTTGCAAGAAGAGAGGAATTAATGAATGCAAAATAAACCAGAGGTATAGCTCCATCTTGTACAAAAAAAAAAAAAAACATGTTGGGAAATAGATGGTGCAGGCATCCTGTTCTGGTACAATTGTGGTAGCATATTTCCTGCTCTTCTCTGCTCCTGTCTTACACGAATATTTCCCAGAAAAAATGAATTTTGCCGTTCTATCTTTTTCCATTGTGCTTAGAAAATGTTGTGCAGTTGCTCCAAGTGCAGACTCTCGTAATTGGATCTAGATGGCAGCATGTTGTATTTCTGAATGTGTAAATGGGATGTCATGGCTGAGAAATGCAAAACTGTCAAGTGTCCATTTACTAATACCAAGTAGCTCTATGCTAGGCTGACCACAGAAATACCTCTTTCAGTTTCAAGTGTTTAATATTTTTCACATCCTGACAGCCTCCTATTATGGTTTACAGACTTTTCTTGTGCCTTATAAGCCAGAGCCCCATTCACTGATAATGAATCCCAGAACAGTCAGGTCCTTAACGCAATTGTTTGTGCAGCAGCACACAAAGGAAGCTGGGAGTGAGATTTTTTTGTGTTGACAAAGCACTAATTTTAATAATGACAAATTGTTTCTCTAGAATTCAGCACTATTCATATTCATGACCCTTCTGCTACTGAAGCAAAATCATTTATGCACTGGAAAATCGCTTTTTTTACTTTTCCTCTGTTTCCACTCTGAACACCTTTTTATATTTTAACATTCTTGACAGGATAATCAAATATTTTCCAAACATGCTCTCTCTAAAGAAAGCAACAAGGGCAGTGTTTGGAAATAAATAAATTTATCTTTGATTGAAGGGGAAACAAAAATGTTGAGTAGTGTTTTATTTCCCATGCCCGTATTCATTACAGTGTCTGTATTCCACCCCAAGTGCTCCCAGTCATGGAAGGGGAAGCTGCTGTTGGTCACTGATGGAACGTGGCCTTGGGACAGCTATACAAATGCTGTCATGTATCTGTGTTGTTTTAACATTCCCTATTCAAAGAGCAAATTTTTTTCTCATTTACCCAGGAATGTTTTCTGCTTTTCCATTATTTAGTTGCTATGATTAAATGAATTCTTTATTATTGACAGAAAAAAATGCTGTGCATTGTTCCTTTCCCGATGAGAATCAAGTTGCTATGGTTGTTTTTAACATGAGATCTACCCACATCTCACTTCTAAAATAAAGGCTAAATCATGACCATGTTCCAAACAGCAACCTGTTATATAACTCTTAGATACCCCTGACGCAGGGGGTCCTAGATAAAGGAAGCTAGTTACGAGATTCCTTTCTGTTAGTCATATATTTTTTAAAGCCTGCAATTAAAAAAAAGAGGTTTTTTAACTACTAGGGCATGCTTTCAGAACCTATGAAAAAATAACTGCCGGTGTTGATGACTTTATGCAATCAGTGCATAGCTGCATTAGGGTGGAAAAACTAAATGGATTTTTTTATGTCTGTTCATTTGTCACACTTGTATAAGTCATCAGCAGCGCATCTAATTGTAGCCAAAATTTAATGAATTTTGCGCAAATCCGGGACTACCAGTTATATCTATGGGTCCCATGAAGTCTTTGCAGAACTCGAGAGAAATTCAATCCTCCTGTTTTAAGCAAATATTTCAATATTAAGTGAAATTCATGCTATAGGAATTAATTTTTTCTATCTGTGTTTTCTCATTAAAAAACTTCCTTAGAATATAAACTTCCTCTAAAAAAACAGTCTATTCAGATCAGACTGAAGAATAATCCCAGCTTCAAACTACACAATGAAGCAGATTAAAACTCATTTGGTAACTATTGTCTTAAGTTGGATTTGTACACCAACCATTTCTGACAGAATAATAAAAGTATCATCAAAGATACAGTTCTGAGAAGTCTCAGATGACTTTGGTCTTCAGTTTTCAATGATGATCAAAGGAGTTTTTATAAGGCCATAGCTATCAATAACCCCTTTTCTTGACAGTTTGTTGCATGCTCCTTGTTAACTTGTATCAAGCAACTACAAAACACCGGTCGAGGCTGTCAATGTCTTTAGTCATAATCCTCTGCACATAAAAATCAGTTCAGCTTCAATTATTTTGTGAGTATTTCTTGGCCTTGGTTTATAATACCAAATTACATCCCGCTCTGGCTGCATCTACAGAAAGTCATGAAGCTTTCTCTATTACTGCACTGAAATAATGCTGGTTCTCCCTTACTGTTCTTAATGTCACAAATTTTGGCCTGACAGAGGTGCTATCGCAGCAGAAGGGCTGTCCTGAGCTGATTGATGCTTGGCCATCACGAGCCAGCAGTAGTTCAAGGTCCTCTGCAGTACCTTTGAGTGGTGCACTGTCCTACAAGACTTGTATTTATCACAGCATGGAAAAATGCAAAAGTAATTCCAAATAACACACTGTGCCTCCCCTGTGCTTGTGGGTAAAGTAAAACCTTTACACTTGGGTCTGTGGGAGTGAAAGAATGACAGCACTGGTCACTTGGGCCCCTCACTACAAGAAAGACATTGAGGTGTTGGAGTGTGTCCAGAGAAGACCAAGGAAGATGGCATTGCCCAGAAGAGGGACTGTACAGAGCCAGATATGTCACAAATTCTGCTCTGCAACTTAGAGCAGGGCTATAGAAGTCAAGGAATATCAAGGTAAGGGTTGTGAGTGACTTTAAAACCTACTAGTTAATGTGCTGGATTGGATGTAGGTGAAAATATTTTTCCTCAGCATTGATAAGGCGTATGTGGAGATGGCAGATGATATCTGAGTGCTCAGGCTTGAGCCGTGACCATCGACCAGCTGTATGCTTTGCTGCTTTGACAGTCACCAAGTTTTCCTTTCCCACTGCTTGGCCTTATTTCTAGGGAAGGCTCAGCTTTGCTCTCTTACTTGTTCATGCTTATTCATAAATGCCTGAAATCTAATTAAATAATGACATGTTTCAGTACATGTAGTTATTGCAGATAATCCAGGAGGGATCGCTTTTTAGCATAGATTAAATATCTTTGCAGCAAACCTAATTACTTTTCCAAAATTTCCAAAGTATCTTCTGAGGTCTCTTGTGTGAGTGGAAAACAGAAATTTTCTTCCCATTTGACTTTTATTTTAATGGAAATAACCAGCACTCATTACTTTGAAGAAATCTAAACACAATGCTTATGTTTTAAACAATATTAAACTTTAGTTTAATGTTTAGTTTTTTAGGATATGATGAGATATAATTAAGAGAAAGTTTACTCTTCATGTGTAGCACCTGCATGGCTGCAATTCCTGGATAAGGGGAGGAGACTCTGTCACTCAGGAATTTGTGTAAACAGCTAGACAGCATTCAACCAGGGCAGCCAGCGGTGGCCAAGCTGCCAAACAGATAATAACAGCCATCATAAATATTTATGAATGCTGCATTTGAGCCAAGCTCTGTGCTTGACTCAAGCCTCTCTGTGTACACACTGCTGGTCACCTGGGAATGTTTCATCAAATTTCTCTTACCTGGGGTTAAATTTTGTCATCTCACAACTTGGAGACATTCTCTGGCTGCTCTTGCAGGTTCTAGAGAAGACTGGTTTTGGGTAGGATGAAACTAGTCCTGAAGCAAAAGTGGACTTTAAGGTTGGAGGACTGACCGCCTTAAGAAGCAAAGCATTTGTGTTAGCACTGCAGTTGTGTAATGTATTGTTTTAAACTGGACCATCAGTCATTTTTCTCTCCATTTATCCTTCCAATCAATGAGTTAAAACAGCCCTTGGAGCCAGCTGAACTTGGGAGAAATGTACTGATCTATCTGCTAATGGCAAATAATGGTCAAAATTATTATTGGTTTGGATAAAGCATCCATAAATGACTATTTCTCTGATATTTCCTTTTATAGATGTACTTATATAAGTTCTGGTTCTAACTATGTTTTGAATGATGGAATGAATTACATCTGTCATTAATGTGGCACTTCATAGCCTCCAGGCCAAAGAAAGTAAAATCTCTTGGAGCAATACTGGTATCCTCTATGAAAATTATTGCCCAGGACACTGCACAACATGCAGAGATGTAGAACAACCATAAATTACCCCGTTTAAACTGAGCCCTTTTGTAAACATTGAATAAGAAATTTCACCAGGATTCTTTCTTTGAAAATGCAGACGAAGAAATGGATTGAAGATGCAGGAAATTTATCATTTGTTTTTATAACTGTTTTACTGTCATGTTGCTATTTTAGCAGTTTTATGAAGAGCTGACTACACTATGTCGTAGAGTGTTCATAAATGATGATTAATTAATCCATTTTGGGGGCCTACTCTGAGCAAACAAATCTCAGAATTAATTTAATTCTCAACTCTTAGTTTCAAAGGGAAAAATATAGCATTTTCAGTTCACTAGAGGATATAATATTCTCAAATCAACCACTTTCCAATTAATTTTGAATGACAAACACAGCAAGGAAGTGTTGTTCTTGTCCATTTACTCCTATTAAGGATTCATTTTCAATAATCAGAGAATTCTGAGTCAGCTCATTTTTACCTTAAAGACTTCCTCCTGACACTTTAATAAATTAACGTATGGTGTGTGCTTGAAGGTAACAGATTCTTTTTCTTTTTTTTCAATAACCCTCTTGTTGACACACAGTCATTTATTACTATTTCTGCCAGCACCTAACTTACTGGGTATAAATTCTGATAAAGTACCAAAATGCATGGTATGGAGAATCAGCTTTCATAAAGAAAGAAAATGTCATGAAAGAAAGGAGATGTGGTATCCTTAAAATATTTTCTCCATGCTCTGAGTTTCAACCTAATTAGTTTCTAAATATGCTGCTGAAGTCTTGAGTTTCCATGCGATAATATTTTCTTATACCAGCTCTTTGCAGCCAGGGTAGCCACGTGGGATGAAGGAAAAAAGAGTGATTTACAAAGGGTAAAAAGATTCAAAAGCCTAAACAATGTTGGAGTGGATTTAATCATACACCTGGAGCTGGAAGATAAAAGTGGCTTCAACTTTTCTGTTTGTATTATAATATTTCTTTCACATTATCAGTGCTTACAGGACTTCCAGTTGCAAAAGGAAATATCTTCATGGGAAGGTGTGATGGTGCTGTAGATACAGGCACTTTTGTACTGAGCTATCTTTAAAAAACAAACGTATGTTGGATGTATTGAACCTTAACACAGGCTGTGGCAGGAAGAAAGAAGTGTATACGATGCTATACATGTATGGGATGTAAGAATTCTTCTGAACAAAGATACTAGCCTCTTCTCAGGCAAAAGCTAATGACCTTCCTGCAGTTATACTGCCTGCTCAGGCAGCTCTGGCTGTGATGCCTCAGGGATGGCAACCCTATGGCCCTCTCTATGAGGATGAGTCTGGCCACACTTTTGTGCTTCAATTAACTTTCATGTAATGCAGTAAAATGGTTCTTTACATTGTTCTGGCAGGTTAATGGGCCCTTGTACAAAGACAAGTAAAGCAAAGTTATCTTTTTCCTTTTGAATTGGTATGTTTGTATGCACTAAGAGACACTCTGAAGTAGATGTTTAATAACAAAATTCCCTTTTAATTTGGTAGAACAAGCATCTCATCATGTTGGACTGGGACATGCCTGTCCCTATAGGTAGTAGCCTGCTAATAAGAGCTCAAAAGTATTGACGTTTTCGTAGTGTGGAAGTTGCTTGGTTTCCTTTTCCTGTTCCTGAAATATTCTGGGATGCTCTGTTCACAAGATCCTTAGTAGAACTGCATTGTGAATTACTTTTGGATTGCAGTGTGTTTCCTACAATGCCCAAGGTTGTTTTTTATTCTTTCTACAGCTATGCTCAGAGAAACAAAGCAAATAAAAAGAAAAATATTATTAACACTCAAGATGCTTCATAATAACACTCCCAAATCTCTTGTGGAAGGTATAAATTAACCCCTCTCCGGATTTACTTTTAATATTCTGAAGCAATATGTGTGATTCTCATCTGGTTTTGTGATGAGTGAGAGCAGGAAACAAGAACAAAATGTTCAAAGGATGGCACGTGTGGGAAATGCAGAATCTAGATCTAACAGACTGGAAATGAACCATAACCCTTTAGGTACAGTGAGAGTTTAAAAATGTAAATGCATTTAAGTGGCCTTCAAAATTAAAAGCATCCCATGACGCTTAAAGAGTTTGCCTACCTCTGCAACATGTGATCATTCCTTGTTCAGTGTTAGAATAATAATGTACCTTAATATGGACTGTCTTCTCCTCAGTTGAATTCAAAGTTACCTTTCAATAATAAACCTGATTTCACTCTCTCCAACCAAATTTCTGCAAGAGAAACTGATCTTCCTGAAATTCATATGCCACACTTCATCTTGGATTAAAGCCTTCTTAGTGATCTTTGATTGAAGTAGGAAGAGGAATTTAAAGTGTTTAACTTTCCTGTTATCTGACAGTCTTCTCTTTTTAAACTATAAAAATGGCTTGATCCTTCAGTTGCAAATACATCTTATTTTTTGGCTTTGCAGACAAAAATACGTTTTGTATAGGGTACGTGTGTGTCTCTAGATACTACGTGGTGATGCAGGTGTAACTCTAGAGTAGAGAGACTTACATACATATGTAAATAAATTGCAGGAATGGCCTCTGCAAGTTCTTTACTGTGGAACTATGAAAAGGACATGGTGAGAAACTGATCCACTGGAAGGTGTCCCTGCTCATGGCAAGGAGGTTGGAACTGGATCATCTTCAAGGTCCCTTCCAGCCCAAACCATTTTATGATATCAGTAACTGTCTGATCCTTGTTAGAGATCTTCAACTTAGACATCTCTCTAGGGATATTCGATATTCTCATTCCAGGCTACAGCAAATCTTAATTTGCTGTGCTCAGCCATGACCAGGACAGAGATGGAAATGGTTTGAGATGGTGTGGGTCTTGTATTAGCTTTCATTTTCTACAGGCTTTTCCACTGTTTTAATGTGACCAAAGACTTGGTCATATCACAAGAGACTTTGCCCTTGTAGACACAGCAAAGTCTACAATATACTTTGGTTTCAGCATTAGCTTGATGCTGTTTCTAAGAAGCGATTGGTTGCTGCAGACCTGAAATGGTGTTAGAGTGGAGCAGAAAGTGGGAGAGAAGCTGCAGGAAAGCAGGTAGCAGTATTAAGTATCCATTAGGTTTTCAAGGCGAACAGATAATGAGAAAAACACACACCATGCTAGCAAGAAAACCCAATTAACTGACTACTCAACTGAGCAAGTGAGTCTTACTGGTTCTTCTCAAAGCCTGATGTGCTTTTTTTTTTTTGCTTTAGTGTTTGACTGAGGTGCCTTTTGTGCTGTCACTTGCTGGATTAATAAAAAACTCTCTGGCTTAGAGGTTTTTTTTTTAGGAGAATTTACTCTCTTGCTCTTGTTTGTAGGGGCAATAATATTTAGGGCCGTATTTATTAGCTTATCTTGGCTGCTAAATATTTATGACTGTTCATTACTGTCTGTGAAGCAGGGGAGTAAAGGAGACGAACTAGAAAACAGATACTGGAAGACTTTGCAGATGCTGGAGATGTAATGTACAGAACAATCTGTAAAAGCATGCTTTAAATATGTCAGAGCCTTTCTCAGGAGACTGAATGAAGGGCAATGGTCAGAGAACAAGGACTGAACCCACTTAGTTTTGAGCCTGACATTTGGATGTGGAAAATCCTCCTTAAATTTAACTCCAACGGAGTTCTCTAACATTTCTGATGAGAAAACTGCTTTTTGCCGCTTAAAGTTATGAACTGCATATTATGAACGTCTTTTTCTAATTTTAAATTTTCATGGTTTACATTTTGAAGCAAAGCAAGGGATTTGCTTTGCTCATCCCATTTGCTCGCTCCACCTCATGCTCCGTGTTTGTTCGCGATAGCAGATGATGTGCCCATGCCTTAGAAACTGTTGCTCTGATTGACACATCAGAGCTTTCATACCAAAGCTCTCGTTCAAAAGAAAGACGTAACCTTAATGCAGGTTGATTTTTTTTTAATGCCAGTTAACTTGTCTTTCTGTACAAAATATGCCAAAGACAGAAGTGTGTCTAAGGTTGATTAATGTTCCATGAGAAGGTATTTGAAAAAACGGTCTAAGAAAATGAATATGGTGCAGACTAGTGAAGAGAACAAAGAGGAAGAGAGTTTTGTAAATATATCTGGTAACAGACAAAGCTACTCTAAAGGGTGATTAAGCTAAGTAAATGATAAAAAGTAGAATAAAAAACATGCTGAAAATGACTGAAAAGTTGAACTCCTTAAAAAACTTTGAAAAAGTCAAAGCATTGTAAAAATGTTGTAAGAAACTAGCCAGAAGAGAGAAAAGGAAATGGTACTGTTTGAAACAGTTTCAAAAGTAAATAAACTAAAACAAAAATCTTAAATTGACTTTGGTTTTTTTCTGTTGAAGGAGTGGAAGGTCATACACCTGCAGAAAACCTAAATAGTTTTCCATATGGGATTGGATAGCTACAATACTGATCAGAGCAAGAGAATTTTCTACCTCATTTACATAGTTGGGGAGTATTATATTCAGATTAAGGACATAGTATTATTCTTGTTTTATACTCTTTGGTATTAAATTCATGGTTTTAAAGATATATCTTGAGTAGTGTTTTCTTGAGTAGTAATGTACTTTCTTGCTTTAAGATCTAACTACATTTAATGTAGATATAAGTGCTGTGGCATCACAGTGGTAAATTTAGTCTTGTGAAAAAATTTATTCAAAACTAGATCGGACACAAAAGCAGTTTTTAAAATTTTTTTACAGTTTTGATTGATGGAAGTTTTAGATGTCTCTTTCTTACTTAGTTCTAGATATCTCTTTCTACTGATTGTGCTGGTTTTGCAGCTTTATTTTCACCACTGACATGAAAGCGCAGATGCTACAGCTTTTATGAGTTCTGTCCTCATTAGGATTTAGTGAATAACTGATTTTTGATGGTGTTTGTCAAACCACAAAATAAATAATATTGATGATGATAACGTAGCATTGATTGATCACTTAGCTTTGGTCTGGTAAGGGCAAAATATGCACTTCAGTTGAATATTTTTTTACCTGTATCAAATAGTGAAGGAAAACTTGAAAAACACAGTAATGTCTCATTTTCAGTCCCAAACTGTATATGTAATTTTTATTTGTAAATACAGCTGAAGTTCATTTGGAGGCTTGAAACAATAACAGGGAGCAAAACTCTTTAGAGAGGATCTGGATTTATTCCTTTCGAAAGAGATGTTCTGTTCGGTTTTATTTCAAACCCAGTCTGTTTGCTGAGACTTTTCCCACTAACTTTGGTGAGCTTTGCTTTGAAGTGTTTATGCATAGAATAAGTACCCCAAACTCTAGACTTCAGCAGCCTTCTGCATTAGCTGAATTCTGGAAAAGTCTAGCAGTGATTCTTTTGTAACCCTCATTAAAACTAAAAGGAAATTTGGTTTGGTTTCTTTCTGCCTTGGTGGACTTTATCCCTCCTCTGCATACTGGTAAATCATCACTACCAGACGTGACTCATCTTCAGGATTCATAAATTAGAAAGTGAAAATATCTCTCTGAGCCACAGAGTATTAAGTAGAAGCCATTAAAAAAAAAATCTATTGGAAGATCCCCTTGGCAGTCTCCCTGCAAACTCTTTATCCTAATGCAGACTCACTTGGGAATTTTCTAATTTAACCATCTATGGTAATTCTTCATGGAAATGTAAATATTTTTGGTACATGAGCTTAATATTTATTTGTAATGCATTTGCTGAAATTGCTAACTCCGACCTGAGTAATGGATAGTTTCTGTAAACCACTTCCTTGCCAAGGCTCAGGAGGGGAAAAGAAAGAATTTGCCAGTAGCCTTTGGTGGCATGTTTTAAAGGTAGACTTTTTCAAGATTTAATTGCAGATTCCTTACCTCATGCGAAAACTTCATTGTGAGAAAGAGTCCAAAGGAGGACCACGAAGATGATCTGAGGACTGAAGCACTTTCTGCATGAGGACAGGCTGTCAGAGAGTTGGGCATGTTTAGCCTAGACAAGAGAAGGTTCCAGGGAGACCTTAAAGCAGCCTTCCAGTACTTAAAAGGGGCTCCAGGAAAGCTGGGAGGGGTTCTTTATCAGGGAGTGCGGGGATAGGACAAAATGGGGAACGGTTTTAAGATAAAAGAGGGGAGATGTAGATGAGACCTTAGAAAGAAATGTTTCCTGTGGGGGTGGGGAGGCATAGGCACAGGTTGCCCAGAGAAGTTGTGGGTGTCTCATCTCTGGAGGTGTTCAAGGCCGGGTGAAATGGGGCTTTGAGCACCCTCATCCAGTGGAAGTTGTCCCTGTCCATGTTGGGAGGGGGATGGAACTCGATGGTCTTTAAGGTCCCTTCCAACACAAACCATCCTAAGTTTCTACGATTGTCTCCTACTTGCTCCCTGCCAATGCCACTTTGTGAACTTCTCACACGTGAAATACATGTAATGTACTCACAGAAGAAACACTGTTGCTGTCAATGTACTGTAATGTCAGTGTTATTGCTCACCATTATCATTAAGACAGTTGTAGTCCCTAAATTAGTTGTAAATACATTCTTCCTCTCTGATACATTATTCCTATTTAGTAAATACTTCCCCACATTTAATTATTCTTGAAATGTTCTTCAGTAATCAAACTAACAGAAAAAATGTTTAATCAAAACTTGAGTATTTAAGTTGTGTTCCTATCTGTGCTTGTTTGGACAGATGGGATAAAAGATTATAAATAGATGTCGTAACAGCCTAAGGAAACATGAACTTCTCTGTCCTATCTTTTACAACCCATCTTCACTGCTGAAATCCTGTTTAAAAACACAACCACAAATCAAGTTACTGCTTTGTGCCTGGAAACTCTGGTCTACATCATCCAGACAAGGCATTTTCCCGAACAAAGCAGGATCATAGTGCAGGTGGCATGACCATGCAACGAGAAACAACATGATCCATTACTTGTTTTTAAGCTCTGCTGGGGGCTGTTTCAGTTAGATGTGATTGACCTGTACTGATGCCAAAACGGAGAGAGTGTTAGGTTGGTGGTTATAGGATTGAAAAGCAGGCAGTAGCCCTCCTGGAGGTTGGTGCTGATGTTGACTTTGGTTCTGTTATGCTTGGGCTGCTATTCACGTTAAAGTTTATTCATCCATTTATTGTGCATATGTATCCCTTCAGAATGGATTGTGTCACCACCTACTCAGACTTTCAAGTTTCTGTTTCTTTGCCCTGACATCTTAACCTAGAAGGCCACGAACTGCTAAATAGCTGTAATTCACAGCAAATGTGGTGGTGTGCTGATTTTAATCAGGGTGCTGTGATTACTTCTAAAATTTGAAACAGTCTATAAAGGGCTGTCTTAAAGTATGCGTGGGGGAGAAACCTGCAATAATTCTATTTACCAGAAAGTATAGCTTTTCAATTCTGGAAGCCTTGTCTCTAAACAACTGTGGACAGAAACTGAACTCTTCTCAGTTGTAGTCTTGTCTGCCTTAATTACTGAATATATATGGTGTCGGTTGGTGTAAAGGGGCAGTTGTTGGATTAGTAAAATGAAGCAAGGAAGCTGGTGCTGAATGGTGAAGGGAAAGAAGAGCCAAACTGCGGTACCTCTGTTTTTTTTTTTTTAGTTAGTGTTGTTTGTCTATTTGTTAATAAGCAATAGATTCACCTACATGTCCCTTCAGCAAGGCAAACTGAAAGTGATAGTTTTTCCTATTTTTCTTTTAGTGCTCCAGCAGATTTGCTTATTTCCATGTGTAGGTAGAAGATGCCTTAGACCAGTGACGCTTTGTGTATAGATGGGGTTATGAGACGTGGAGTGTATGGCTCTTCTTTATTCACTCATGGAGTAACCAACAATTCTCCCACCACATACTGTTGCACATATGCCTCAAAAATATAACAATTATTTCATACATCTGTTTTTTAACTGTCTGAAATAGCACAAGAACGATGGTATTGCTTTAGAGGAAGATACCAATAATGTGTTGCACACTCAAAGAAGCAAAGCAAAACAGTGGGAAGATGTAAGGATTGAAAGAATGCAGGAAATGATGCTGGAGATCTGCTAAGAGCCAAAGCCAATACATCATTCTCTGGACTGGCTTTTGGGAACTGTCTCTAAAGCAAACCATTCTCAAAACCCAGGTCCAGGGTTTTGATTTGGGAGAACTTAGGCAACTGCTTCAAAGGATAAGCCAGGAACAAACAGACATTTGTGCAAAGTGTGGGAGACTAACTCTCACTATAGCTGTTTTGGGAAGATGTCATTGAAAACATAGCTCACTTTACTGTTGATTTAAAAAGTATATTAGCAATTATATATAGATTGGTTTGTTTTTTTATAGGGAAAGCATCTAGATTTTCAAGCATTTAAAGCCAAAATGTTGTTGTATCTCACTTCTAACTTGGAACTGTTGCACAGCTAGTGTTTGGCTCATCTACAGAAATATACCAATGCAAAAACTGGATGATCTTGGTGGTCTTTTCCAACCTTAATGATTCTATGATTCTAAAGGGAACAAAAAACCCCACAGAAATAAGACAGATGGGCAACAACCACAAACTTGCTCAGAAACTTTATTCTAACATCTAGACTACTTGGTGATCAAGAAAGTACCTCATAAAATAAAAATTGATTGCCTGCTGTAGATGTGGAAAGGGTTCTGCAAAACAGATATTCCTTTTGTGGTTTTTTTTTGTTGTTGTTGTTGTCCCTGTGCTTTTCATACCAGCCAGAAGTAGTGAATGACACTGTGCACCACAGGTAAATATCTAGCTGCATAAGGAGATTTCTAACTCGATCTCAGATCCCGGAATATGACCTTTTATGGCAATCACGCATATAATTTGTATATAACTTCAGTTGTTGTGGTGGCCTGGCAGTGCTGTGAGAATGCACGTGCGTACATTCTCTTTCCATAAGCAGAAAGAGTTTTATACCATATTCACCCCCCAACAGAGCATGCTGCCATGTGGAGGGGGTCCCCTTTCCCCTTGCTGTATGTGTATAACTCACACTAATGCCGGTGGCAATAGCATAAATCCACTTGAGACCAGAGCCCAGTGAGCAGGAGACTCATGCTAGCATGTGGCAGTAGAATTAAAAGGAGCTACTATATTTCTGAGAGTCTCCTCCTCACCAGGAAAGAGGCTGACCACTGCTTTTAAAGAGTAAATGAAAAATATTTTTAAACAATGTAAATAATGCAAAAATCAACCAAGTTACAGGCAATGCCTTTCCTGCAAAACCTGAAGTAGGATAACTGCATCAATATGTAAAGAAGGCTGTGTGGTGTGTGGGGTGATACATTCTGGTTAGTTTTATTTTATTGTTATGGTTTCTATTCATGGACTACACTGGGCATCTTGTTCAATATGACTCCAAAACCATATTTTAAAATGTTGTTGTTAAAAAGCCTTTACATTCCAGACAGTTGTTCTTTTCCATAATCTCTTTGGAGAGTATGTGCTGCTTTACACTGTATTACTTATGGTAAACTCCTGAACTGTGCTCTTCGTAAAGCCCTGAATTGCAAACGTTGATATCTTAGATACCAAGGAAGCTTATTACTGAGTGGAGGTGTGTGAAAAGCTTCTAGGATATAAGATGGAAATTCTCTTGTTGCTATTCCAGTGTGCACTGCTGCCAGATTGGAGAACACATCACATTCAAAGCATATTTTTTTATTCAACTGAATTTGTGATTGAGCAGTGGAATAGGCACCTTTTTCAGAAGGTATTATATATTTTAAATAATAATCTGTAAACTTTTTCAAATTAACCCCCAAAGCACTACACCTTCTCTTAGACTGAATAAAAGAAAGGTCTTCCAACTGTTTCATTTTTGTGCTGTCTAAACTTGGTATTTAAAAACAGAAGAGGGTATGAATAGAGAGGATTTTTTCTTCCTCACACCAGTTTCCTTCTGAGATAAGACTAGATTTTGCTTTTACTGTTGTCAGTCAGTGCATATTTCATAGGGCAGCGTCCCACCCTGACTTGAATGATGGTAGGGTTTTGTGGTATATCTTACTTCAGCTCACACATGATTAAATTGTATTTCTTCCTGCCTCGACATGCACTTATATTGGAATAGATTCATGCTTAACTCGGAGTTAGAGAAGTGCATGTCAGTATTTCACTCGTTGTTTAGCTCAGTAAAATATCAGTTTTGATGAGGTAAAGATAGAAAATCATAAAAGTGGGAGGGAGAGAATTAAATATTAACAGTATAGAAAAAGCTGTTTGTTTTTTTTTCAAATACCACCCAACAACACATATTGCACTCAAGTTATTGGAACACAATCTGGTCAAAACAATGACTTCATGCACTGAAGGAATACAAGGAAAATAATTTTTCCTCCCTCTTTTCTTTGGAAGACAATCTTCTAACTCTGTCATGAATACCACAGATACATGATAAATCTGGAATGCTTTGCCTGTCATTGAATCACAGAATCTTCCAGTTGGAAAAGACCTTTGAGATCATCAAGTCCAACCACACCCATCTTCTGCTAAACCATGTCCCTCAAAAACTCATCTACCCGTTTTTTAAACACCTCCAGAGATGGTGACTCAGCCACTTCCCTGGGCAGCTGTTCCAGGGCCTGACCACCCTTTCGCTAAAGAAATTCTTCCTAATATCCAGTCTGAACCTTCCCTGGTACAACTTATAGCCATTTCCCCTTGTCCTGTCACCTGTCACTTGTGAGAAGAGATCAGCACTCGTTCTGCTACAGCCTCCTTTCAGGCAGCCATAGACAGTGATGAGGTCTCCCCTCAGCCTTCTCTTCAAGCTAAACAATCCCAGTTCCCTCAGCCACTCCTTGTAGGAGTAACTGTCATTACATGTTGTCTTCCTGGGAAAGATCCTGTCTTTGCTGCATCCTTTGCTCCTGAAAATGAAAAGGTACATAGTAGACTGCTTCTCTCATGAATTTTGTGTCACACTCAGCAGGGCACCAAGAGCACAAATCTGTGTTGCAGGACCCCTCGAGGGAGGGGTTTGGCCCTTTACTGGGGAAAGTAATTGGACACAACTGGGAGAAACCTGCAGGGCTGGGGAAAGCATCTGGGGGTGTTAGAGCTCACAGAAGGGAGATGTTTCTGAATCTCCAAGACTTGTCCTGCTTGGGAGCTGCCTGGAAAGCCCAGGTTAATGATTATGGAGAATGTAATAAATGGTGGTTCAGGCCTAATTCATTTAATTTAGAGATCAATAATGACCTTTAAAATAAATTTCAGAGTAATTCAAGAGCTACTCTGCCCCATAGCTTCAGCCTGTCTCTGGAAACAACATTCAAATGCAGTTGTTTAAAAGATATAAAGGCTGAAATTTCTAATAAGCATGTGCCTTCTTGCTTATTTGCTGTCAGTAGGAAAGAAAACCCTGAAATTAGGAAAGGGTGAGTTGTAGGAGAGAAAGTCAGGGTGGCCTGAGGATGCCCACAGGCTTGGAGATGATGATTGACTCAGAAACTGGTGCTATTCTAAGTATATCTTGTGGAGTAAAAACATACTCTGCTACAGAATGCTGCACTGCCTAAAGCTGAGGAAATCTTCAGATAGTGAAAGATGCACAGGAATTGATCCAAGTATGACAAAGCTAAGGATAAAGTCCAGCAGCATCCCAAGACAGTGATAAGCTGAGTTGCACTTAAGGAAACTATGGTAAAAAAAGCCATCCTGACACAACTTCAGGTAATGGAGAGGCAGGGCTAAAGAACAAGGATATTTTTTATTCTCAAATTAGACATCATGTGTATGGTACAGACAAATTCCTAATAGAAATGTCCCTTTTCTTTAACCCCACTGAATCTTTGATTCAAACACCAACTTAGCTTCTCAGCCAAAATTTTTCCCTAATTATATAATACTGAAATTTATAGTTAGGTCTCTAAATAAAAGTGACCTGGATTTGAGAGTTAGCTCCACCTGAAGTTTCTTTAACTCTGCAGAGAAGTCAATCAATACTGCAATTTAAAGCTACTGAAAATTAGGCCAACTGGTAAGACACAAGACATTTATCTTGTGAGCAGTGTAGCTTATTTGTGTAGAACAGTGAGAAGGGGGGACAATGGCAGAAAGAAAAAAAATTATACATTTTTTTGTTATTGTCCTTCCACCCTCCACCTTTAGGCTGCTGTCTTAAATGGCACCAGATTTGCTCACAGGCAAAAGAACTGACTTCAAAATATAGCATTTGCAGTTAGGTAGCTCTCCTCCTTGATCTCTGCCAACATGATCACACCTATGCACTCACCGACATCATGTTACTGTGTGTGTATTAGCACAGTGTAGGTCAGTTTGGATCACTTTATTTGTTTAGAGACAAAACAGTGTGGTAGCTCTGTAAGTGATCGTTAAAGTCTGTGGCACTTTTGACTAAACCATATATATGTGTATGATGAAACATATGTAGGTTTTTTTAATATGTGTAGGCATACATGTATACAGACTATGGTTCATGTAATATTAGTAGCCAAGAAACACAGCACTGAGCAAAGTAAAAAGGTTCATTAGAAAGCTTTGTACTGCTTGGAGTACTTTTTAGATACACAAAACCTGTTTCTAAGAGCCAGTGGCAAGAGAATATCAGGCCTGAGCCCTGGGGTTTCCATTGAGCAGTATCAGGAGTGCCTGAGGACTCAAGCTTCTGGAAAAAGGGAAAAGCAGAATAAGATCACAGTTTTCCCTCACTCGTTTCTCTCAGTCGCACTCTTCTCTCACGGGGACCTGGCTTCAGGGTGGGAAACAGTACAGAGCTGAAATGAATGCATTTGCCAGTAACTTGTCATATACATTGTAGCTAGAAATTAGCAGAAGACGTCTTGCTGCATTCCTTTTAAACTTCTTGCTACCTCTGAGCAGGTGGTCTTGACTTTTATTTCCCAAACAAGAGCAAAAATACTGATCCCCTTCCCTTCCCCCCTCTCTCCTCCCTATTAGTCGGTATGTCCATAAAATAGCAAAAGAAGGTACCTACGGGATTCAGGAGAATAGTGAGGAAGAGTTCACCTCCTCGGATACTTTTGTCCAGCTCCTGAGGACCCCCAGGATATTCCTTGTGAAAAATAGTATGAGTGAAAAGGCCACAGGTCTGCCGAGGAAGCACCTGAGAACAAAACAACAGTGCCATTATGACATTAACTTCTTTCTGCAAACTTATCCTGGCAAAGCCACCCAAATCCCTCCAGCAACTTAAAGAAATAGAACTGCAACCCTTTCTGCCTTTGTGTTTATTCATGGGCTCTTTTGCGCCTTCTGCACTCTCATGGTATGAGTGCACTCCCACAGATGTGGAGATTTCCAGATGTCAGCTCTGAAAAGCTGCAACACACATGGACTTGTCTTTCATGCAAACTGTTTCATTCAGCTCATACACTCATAATAAGTGCTTATTTCCTGGCACTTGGAAGGGGGGGGGGGGGGGGAAACAAAACCAAAAAGCCAAAGCTCTCTTCCTTTTTGCAAGGTTACTTTATTAGGAGATAAATAGTGCTTCCTGGCCACCTTTGCTATGTCAGGCAACTAATCTTACTGTTGTTGAGACTAGACTGAATTTGTGTTCAAGGCTGCAGACCACAAAAGACCTGTTGCTTCATACTTTCCTCGGTCCTGAAAACCATACTGAGCCCATCATTCCTGTTTATGAAACTTTTATGGGCTTGATAGGATGTTCACATGAGACCAGGCTGAGGTCAGATTCCCATCCCATCATGAATCGAGAGGCTGTGTGTCAGAAACGAGCTAGCTAGCAGGTGTAGTAAAGGAAACTCATGGACTCATAGAATGATTCGGGTTGGAAGGGACCTTGAAGATCACTTGGTTCCAACCCCCCCGGCCATGGGTGGGGACACCTCCCACTGGATCAGGTTGCTCAAAGTCCTAGCCAGCCTGGCCTGGAACACCTCTGGGGATGGGGTATCCATGACTTCTCTGGACAATTTGATCCTCGCCACCCTCACAGTAAAGAATTTATTCCTAATATCTAATCTTTATCTTACTCCTTCGGATTAAAACCATTTCCCCTTGTCCTATCCCTGCACTCCCTGATAAAGAGCCCCTCCCCAGCTTTCATCTTGGGGAACTACCTGGTTTATTAGTTAGGTATTAACAAAGGGTTCTCGTAAAGACAAAAAACTGTCAGAGCTTATGGGTATTGTCGAACCCATGCAGAGATGCAGTTCACCTGGGGAAGGCCTTTTGTTTTCCTCCAGCCAGTATTTTTGCTTTTCTACTCATTTAGAACAACAAATAAATCCTACATTCAGCAGAGCATTTTAATCCATGTGTAAATACACTGTGGAATTTGAGTCTATTCCAGTAGTAATTGGACTGTGCAGTAACTTCTTGGTTTTAATTAAGATGTTCCTTTTGCCTTGTTTAGGGGATCACAATTTTAACTTTATATGCATAAGCAATACTCAAGTCAGCTGGGACTTCAAAGCATCCTGGGAACTTCCCTTGAACTATTTCTAACTTCACCCATGCCTTCCCTGAAAGAGGGAAGATTTAGATTAGGAACAAATTTGTTATTGTGAGGGTGGGGAGGCACTGGCACAGGTTGCCCAGAAAAGTCGTGGATGCCTTCTCCCTGGAGGTGTCCAAGGCTGGGTTGGATGGGGCTTTGAGAAACCTGATCCAGTGGAAGTTGTCCCTGCTAATGTTGGGGTGGGGGATGGAAAACGATAGTCTTTAAGGTCCCTTCCAACACAAACCATTCTGTGATTCTGTCCATATCCAAGTTTTGTGTTTCACCTATCCATAGGGCTGCAATTGGCTGGTAAGATGGGCCAAATAATTTTACACATTTGCCTGCCCTTCCTACAGTTGAAGTGTCTATGTGAGGAACCTTTTTGCTTCTCACAAATGTATGGTCTCTGAGATGCAGACACATGTCTGGTCCCTGGCCCTGGGAATTTCAGAACCAAATTTTGAATGAAACTTTGGCCTCAGAGAAGTGTCACAGTTGACGAAGGAGATTACTTATACCTGCTCACCATCTTCCCAGGTGCTGGATTTCTAATCCTTTCATGCATAAAGATGAACCAGCTTGAAACATAGGACTTAGGCAATTTAATGAATTTCAAAGTATGCATTTATAACTGGGTTGATAGTTGATGGGACTACAAGTACATTTAGTTTCTGAGGATTGCATTTGCAGTTTTGTTTAAAACTGACTGTATAACAAATGCACTGGTTTGGCTTCTTTACAAACCTTTAATCACAGAGAATTTTAATGATTGCTGTAAAACTTGAAGCATTGGATAAAAATAGCTTATTTTTGAGTCACTTAAAGTACTATTGCTATGAAGCATGGAAATGCAGTGTACCATGATGCCATTGTGGATGAAGCCCCGTCTGTACCGTGCAGGCTTCAGGTGCGGGTATTCTTCTGTGCTGGTCACTCGGATGTGCCAGACCTTCTTCCAGGCCTCGTAGAGCTGGATGTGAACTGGGTAGACCCCGGAGTGGTGCGGAGCTACTGCGTACCCCATGTCAGTCGGTATTCCATGCTCCTACGACACAACGGAGGGAGGAATACATTTAGGAACAGATGAAAAAAATGTAATTATTCAAAGCTTATTTTTTGCTGCAGACAGCAGCACCAGAGGAGCTGTTGTCCTTGGACAGACTTGTATCTATTCTTACGTAGTACACGCTAAAAATGGGAGGTCATCAGGGAAACTGCAGAGTGACAAATAAGCCTCTCGGATTATGTTGTGTTACTGTGATAGGGAATAGTTTAGCCTGCCTGTTCATTACATGTTGCATGTATTTTAATATGCATCCTACCTGTTTGGTTCTTTTAAAGGTAATCCAGTAAGCTGATGCTGCTTATTTACTAAGCCATCAAACAGCATTAAAGTAGGAAAGAGATGGAAAAAATTGTTGCAGTGACATACGTGGGATTTTTTGTTTCCTATTGCTGGAATTAGAGCAAGATTCCTTCCTTATTAAATAAATATGTAAATAAATATCCCCCATAGCTTCTGAATCTTTTTATATTTTTTCAATGGTATTAAAGTCGTAGCAAGAAAAAGCCGGACTTTGACGGACACCTTTTATATTTCATAAATATGTATTTTGTTCCATTCCTATGAGGAAATGTGTGCATTTTCATTAATAAAAAATACAGGTTATCTTGAAAATATCTTTAAATGGCACAGTGAAGTAGTTAATGAGCCAGTAGAAGGAATTAAGGAAGAAGCTTAACTACAAGCACGCTGGGCAGGTTCCCTTTACTCCTGATGCTCTCCTCTCTTTGTTCTGCTCCCTTTCCCTCTTGCTCTTGACTTATCGTGGGCTGTCTGAAAACTCCATCTGATGACGAGGCCTGATAACCACATCTATAGACCAGGATATATTTAAAAGAGAGCAAATTATTTGAAGTGTAATCTATACATGTGAAAGTGAGGTAATTAGTTCCATTGGTCTGAGTGAATATTTAGCAATTTATCCAGGGTTTATCATCAGCTGCTGGCTGAAAGACAAGCTGAGCTTTGCCTCTTCTCCTCCTCAGGCTCATTTCTAGCAGGTCCAGTAAAAGCCCTTTTCAACTCTCTCATGGCATCTCCAGATTGCAGACTGTCCTGTCAATATGGCTTTTGCTAGAACTTATCCGACACTCTGAGTGTTTACTGAACTCATGTTACTCCCAGTACTACAGGATACATCAGTCATTTTCTGTGCATACAAAATTGATGTTCAGAGGGCAATAGCTAAAATGTGAGATGATGTTTTTTTTTCTGTCCTTCCTCTTGCCCACGTTGCCCAAGAACTTTTGATTACTTTAATTCCAGGAAGAGGAGGTTCTGCTCAGCATTTTCAATTACTTTGTAAAGAAAACCTTTGAGTTCATTGATAAAAGTGAAGTTAAATCTGTGGGGAACAAATTTCATACATCATATGAAACAGATTGTTCATACATCGCATAAAACAACCACTTAAAATTATCCATTCCTTATAGTGAAGATCTTAGGTTACTGACTGATCTTGAAAGAAAGAAACCCAAACTCGCTATTTTGTAATTTACTGAGAGCAAAATGTAATATCTGCTTATTAATACAGTTACCTACTATGAGTCAGTTATATGGTGAAATGAGGAATAGCTCTATACAGAGAAGCGTTAACTCACTCTTTTCTCTCTCTTTTTGCCATGTACATGCACAAAGAGAAAAGCCATATCTAAAGATTTCTGAAAAATCTGGCCATTTATTGCTCTGCCTGAGTAGTGTATGATGCTCATGCTGTCAAATATGCTGGGTTACCTGATATACTGTATTAACTTGAATCTACAAACCTTTACCAATCCTGTTCTAGGGAGTATACAGACACCTAAATGTAAAGCAAATGTGTCCTGAACTAGATAAAGTGCACTGCTTTGAATGGTAAGTCCAAAAGGAGGCATCTGGATGAATACACGCAAAATCCTGTTTATTTACTTACCATTTGCTGCTGGTATTGCCATAGCAACAGAATAGTGAAATGGTAATCTGCCACTCACAAATAAAATAAGGCAGTTTTTCATAAGTTCTCAATATAAAAAGCTAATTAGCCTCTGAATAAAACCTGTGCTACATAGTTCATCAAAAAATGCACGTCAGTCACTCAGATACTTTAAGAAGAAAGAGCTAACAAATAATCAGATTTTCTTTGGTCAGTTCCATGTTCAATTTACACGGGTAAATGAAATATTTTATGTCCCTTTTTTAGTGAATTCTGTTGCTCTGCTTCCTCTCATTTTTTTAATAAATTTACTTTGGGATTAGGAACTACTGTATTCAAGGAGGAGCATACATAAGCTATTGGGCAAAATAAGAGATGCTTGTAGTAAACGTATCTTCTCATATACTGTAAGGAACAAATTCCTATGAGATTTTTTTATTGGATTCTTTTTACATTTAAGACTTCATTTTTTTCTTTTTAAAATCTCTTCAGAAACTTTGTGTGTATATTTCTAGTTTGGAAAGCCTCTGTCCCTTTTGGGCACTGAGAATGGCAGCATCCCGTTCGTTTGTGCACTCAAGTTGGGACCCAGAACCATTAATTTTGGAGATGTTAGATTTGTATTTCTGTTTAACTTGTGCATTAAGAGACATTCAATTCTAATTTAAATGGCAATGTAAGCTGAAGCTGCAGCTCAATATTAAAGGAGAATCACTGTTATAACCTGTCAGATAGGAGAAAGACTATTAAAACAGTTGTTGTGTTTTTAGCAGAAGACTCCCTCGTATGTTGCTACTTCCAGTGCATTGATTTGCATCATGGAGCAGTCTGGGACCATGAGACCTGTCTTGTTTTAAGGGCTAGACTAGACTAGAGGATGCTCTCCAGGAGCACATCTCATGTCCTCATGGCACCAGAAAGCACGTGGTATGAGGATCAGACTACTACCAGCTGAAAATAGTCCTCCCTCTGATGCCTGCATGTGGCTGGCACATCTGATCAGAGCCCAGGGAGTCACTCTCTCACGGCCGTGTTGATGCAACCAAGCCAGAGCAATGGGAATTGGAAACTCCTAGTCCTGCCAATGCAGCCTGGCTCATCTTCCCACTCTCCAAAGTTACCTTGCACAGAGTCCATGCATAAGATAGGTACTTCTTCGGTGATCTGAAAGGCTGCAGCAATCTGCCAAGGCTGCTTATCTTTCTCAAGTATCAGCTTCAATCAAGCAAGTGAAGATTTCCTTGAAAATCCTACCATCTTTTGACCTTCCTATTTGTACAGAAATAAGCTGTGTTTGCCACGAGTCAGCATGTGCTGTGTGAGCTTTTTCTGCATTTGCAAAAAACCCTTCTGCTAAAGAAAGGGCAGGTGGTGCAGAATGGGGACCTCTCTGTAGAAGCAGGTATATTCTCAACAAGTAAGTTTGTATTTCTATAGCAGATTTCTGTGAGCTGATGTATGAATAAGAAACAGCATCTGAAAGATTGTCTATTTATATTAGCAGGATCTTGTCCAACAGAAAAAAACCCCAATTTTTGATTACACCAAATATTACACTTCCTTGTTTAAATGCAGTAAGATATAAGACGATGCAAAACCTAAAACTGTTGTAGCACAACTGACATTCTGGTTCTCAACGATCACTGGTGATTTGTTTTATAGAAACATCTACTATAAGAAATTGTCAGAGTAAGAATTTGAAAAGTAATCTTTCAATATATTTAATCTTATGTCTACTGCAGATCTTCTAAAACAGTTGAGACGCAGCATTTCCTTTGGTGCAACTACTTATTTAGATGAAAAAGTTAATAATATAACCTCAGATAAGTTAGCCAAACTTTTTGACTTTGTCCAACAGCAGGTAATAGAGTCAAGTTAGTGCTTTTTAAGAAGTTACTTTTCACAGTTGTTTTACATAAGCTTTATATGTTTTTAGTATTGAGATGTATTTTGATTATTGCTGCACATGGATGAGACTTCCTATAAGAGATTATATGTTAATTTAAAATATTTAGTAGTGTTAGTTTAAAATATCTAGTGTGTCAGTTTAAAATATCTAGTAAATTTTCTCTTACTTAGTAAATATATTTGCTATTTTCTTGCTTGTCAGCACTCACAAAAATGTTGTGTTGTATTTTATCCCTTATGGACACTTGAGGTTTTTCTCTCATAGTTTAGGTTCTGGATAATTTTTATCAAATAAATATTTCAACTTTCAATCACTTTTAATTTAATTCTAATCTTTAAAAATCCACTTAAAATTTCTGTAGCTAGAGAAGACAGTTCAGCAACCAAGAGGTAATTTTACTGAGATACAGGGTCTCTGTGTTGACATTTGTGTTCACAGTTGTGTTTTCATCTCTGTGGTGTGCATGTGGCTGTACAGCACGCCAAGCAGACAGTACAAGGGGTCTTAAATAAACGGGGTTTGTAGTGTCAGCATCAGATTCAGGGTTGACAGGGACATGGGAAAAGTCAGCTTTTCTCCAGTCTTATGTAGGAGTCTCCCAGGTATCACCACTACTCCTGTTCAAGGCATACTTTGTGCCATAGCAGGCTACCAAGAGACGGAGAAGATGCTGGGATTTAAGATCTTGGAGTTCTAAGCATGTGAAATGAAGAAAGACAGTCTAGCACTGAGGAAGATATATGTGACTAGGAAATATGTAGGCTCTGCATGCATGTGGCACCAAATAATGCTGAGAAAGTAGAGGTAGTCTTAGAGATGTGCTGTCCAAGAACACTCTTGATATGGACAAAAGCACTAATGAAGGACTGTTTTGGAAGGGATTTACGGTTAATCGGAATAAATCTCATCCTGTCTGAACACAGCAATGTTATGCTTTATATGCAGACCATTTAGAGAACAGTTTTAGAGGCACTCTCTAGTGGGCATCTCTCCTTCACAAAGTTAACTACAGGTAGTAATAATGGGACAAATTAGACTCTCTTTTCATCACATGTGGATATTTTACCTTTGATGTGTGGTCACTGGTCTTCATATTCTTGGTCTTTAAGTGTATATTAAAAGCTCATAATTTCTTTGTGGTTTGGTCAGCTCAAAAGTTTTAGGCAGGGGAAGTGCTAATGTGTATCTATAGTTGGTTTATAAACAGGAGATTGAAGCCAAGGAGTGTTACTAGACAGGCTTTGAATTGATTTGTTTGTTGTGTATAAGTGTATCTCAGAATCTATGTGTTTATTTTGTATATGTTTCTCACTTCATATCTGATCACGGCTGCCTTTTTACAGTCGGTGATAGTTTTTGCCCTATCCCTACTGTGCATTGGGTACATGTGCTCACAAATGAGCACAGAAGATAATCACTGAGAAAAGAAATTGGGGGACAAAAGAAAGAGCTAAAGGCTTTAGATTAAATATATTCTACTTGTTTTTGTTAGATAAGAATGTACAAAAGGGGGGGAGGAAAGATATCCTGTCATTAAAGGATGGCAATGAAAATTTGGTTTATTTTATTTTTGGAATATGTACTGTGAGAGGCTTCTGCTTGTGCAAATTGTTTGCTTCTTTGTGTATCAATTGCATTGCCTATAAACAAGGAGAATAATACTTGAGATAGTATCAATTTGTAAAATTTAATCCAAGGCTTAATCCATTAGTGTCTTTAAAGGATTTGGGGATTCACTGAGAGGAAAAAACCCAACCCCTACAAAACACAATAATGTCAAACCCAACTGATAATCAAAACAAATGTCAATTGCTGTTTCCCTTGACAGACTCTGAAGCATAAAGGCATATTTATATAAATAAGATGATACTAGGATAGCAAAGTTCTGGGTAGTCTGCAACTTTACCACAGTTAAAATCTCTAGCCCTTGTTCCTCTGATTCTGAGGATATTATGACATATTGAGGATATTGGCAGTGAGGGCTGTGGGAATGGGGCTATGGATGGGGACAGATGTGGGGTTCATTGCTCAGGTGCGCATGGACAATGATTTTGCCAGGCAAAACTTGCCATGCTGCCTGGCAGATCCAGAGCAGTGGGGCAATAGCATTTATGAAAAATGTGAGAAAGTCTCTTCCTCTCACCAATGGTAGAAATGGTAGAAATTATAAATATTTCAGTGACATTTAAAATAATTTGGAGGGCTCTTGTAAAAGGCAGTCTTCTGGTTTACAAGCAATTCACATGTAAGGCAAACCTTTAAAGGCTGTTGATTTTACTAAACTCGAGATACACAGAGGTATAAATATCTGCACTGAAATAAAGGCAATTATATTCCTAATTAGAAATTAGTTGTGTGTATACAGAAGTGTTTAGATATCCAATTTGTACGTGTATTTTGTAATACAGCTGTTTGAGGCAGTGACAATGGTAAGGTCCTGTTTTATAGATCATCGTTATGAGGTATGATACATCCCTGTAAAATAGAATGAGGTCTTTCCTCTAGTTGCCAGCTGCAACACCTGTATTTCTTGCAAACCTAGGATTATGCATACAGAGTAAATACTAGAGTCAATAAAAAAAATCCTTATGTACCTGCAATAATATCCATGGGTGCATATTTCTGGACAGTGTGATTTGGTTTAGCTTTCTTCTGAAATGATAAACCCAGCAGGAACCAACAGGGGTTGCTTGCACTTTGGAGGACTTAGACAAGTGCAGCTGTAGAATAGGTATTTCCTTTCCCAACTAAGATATTCTGAGGAGGAGAAAGCAAGGGAGGATACAAAACTACTCTGAAGTCATGGCTAGGACCTCTGATAGCTATCAGGAAGGCTGTCATATCAGGAAGATAAATTTCTCCCACAGAGAGGATTTCACAGGAAGCCTTTTGAAAAGAAATGTTCTCATAAGTAAATTGTACAGCTCATATAGATTCAAGGTTAAGAGGTTGGTACAACCCCTGTTCAAATGTTAGCAGGAAATAAAACTGTAATAACAGCAGCCTTTCACTGACATCAGCTCCTTATTTATAGGCACCCTAAGGAGTCTCTACCCTTCAGTGATGATAGGGACATGGGCTTTATCTTTCTGTAGCTGAAGTTGCAAACAGACTCTATTACAAGCCCTGTTTTCAGGCTATGTTGTAGATTTTACTCCTAAAGGTGGTTTGACCTAGAGGACTTTGTGTTTCCTGAAAATACCGTGAGAATTTTCCTGCAGGTTTAAAGATGAATGGACCATGTATTTTTGAGACAGAAATTATTTTAAAAATGGCTTTTACATTTGAAATCTTAATTATATTTGGGTCTTTGGGTCACAACACACAAAATGCATGAACATGGCGTGCTAGGAATGGAAGCTGACAGCAAAGCAGAACTGTGGAAAGGGAAATAAGGCATCCAAAATGCCTCTCTATTAATACCCTGCCAAGAAAGAGACGGAAGGGGGGGGGGGGAAGCCTGGCAAGAAGAGAAAACAATTAAGCCATTTTTAATGACTTTCCTTTAAAGGTTATTGAGAAAGTATTTTGTAAATAAGGGAATAATTTACTTCCAACTGCTTCTTCAGGAATCTGTCTCTGCTGGTTTTCTGTTGTGCCTCGGCGCGTGTGAGGGATGGGAGGAATGGGCAGCTGCTGTCTGGCGTTTCTGTGCTCTGAAGGGCTGAAACTTGTGCTCCTGGAGCAGCAGAGAAAGCCCCATTTTGTCACTCTGCGCTTTTGAGTGGCTCTGGCTGCTCGGCATTTCTACCCCTTGTCAAAGACCACACAGCGTCTTTTCCAAAGCAAGCATTTATAGAGTTCAGGTTTTCTTTGTCATGCTCAACAAGCAAGTAGGATTATCCTGAAAGGACTCTTAATGGTTTCCACCCGACCTGGGGAGCACAAGTACTCTGAGATCTGGGCAATGATAAGAGGGTAGCTCTTCTAAATTAACAACACAAATGAGCAAAAATGAAACATCTATATATATTAGCAACAGGTTAATTATGTAAAAAGCATATTTTCAAGCAGATCGTCTAAAAAAAGCACACTGAAATCCAGCAGCTTCACTTATTTCCTTCATTAACGTGAGGATATCTCAAACCATATATAATATTTAGGGTTCGCTGCAACTTTCTCCCTCCTCTATTGAGGATATTTGCACCAGACTTCGAAGATTATAACTTGTGTGTAAACCCCTTCCTATAGTTTAAAAGACCAGCTCATATCTGCTGAGATTTCACTGCTTCTGATCCCTGTGGTCTCCCAAAGTAGCTTAGGTGAAGGGTTGCTTACCTCTCCAGAAAGCACATGTCAGGGACAAAGGCTAACACAAAATTCAGCCCAAGTTTAAGTCGCAGAAAGGCTTTTTTTTATGGGAGGGGGGCTGAGTTTCCAATCCTGCTGCCTTGTTTGCATATCTATGTAAATAAGTGTAAAATACAGATCAACACAAAATACATTGGAAAGCATGGCTATAATATGCACTGGTATCTTAGTCAGCCTTGAGGTAGCTTTTACTCACTATTGCAAATTCTTTGTTGAGGATCATCTGCTCCACTAGCGAGGACTCATTGTGGAAGAGGTGAGGCTGCATGTGACTCCACATATGGGGAAACCACCAAAACTCCTCTACAGACCTCAACAACAGGTCGTCACCTTCATCCTCCTCCTCAGTCCCTGCAAAAGAAAGTAAAAAAACAAAGGTAACAGAAAAACAATAGCAGAAAGTGCCCATAATTGTTTTTTAAACACAAAAGAGGCTGCCATAAAACATATTGTCGTTGGTCTGCATGTCTCACTGTGATGCAGATGGCCTTTATCATACCTCAAAAGGAGTGAATTACCATTGATGATAGTTATGCCTTTCTATTCCTGGCATGGTGTTAACTGTGACAGTAATTCTAACAAGAATGAGTTTTCAGGGGCTAATAGCTGGGCTATGAAATGCACAAAGAACACCTAGGAGTTCAGGCTCCCCATGCAAGTGGAGATTGGATGGACTTGTACCCAAATGCTCCTGGTCAAAGGAGTATCAGAGAGAGCTGTGTACCAGTATCTTGCCACCTCGCCTCCCGGACTTGTAGCTGCCTCATTAATCGTCTGGGTAAATAGACATCAGATAACTTCTGCCAAAGCGTGAAACAAGTTTGCAATAATTTCAAAATATAATTAGGTAATAATTAGTTCAAAATTAATTATCATCAAAAATGAGAAGCTGTAATAGCACAGAAATTTGAAATGTTGTTTCCTATGGTTCAGCATGCAATCTTTTGCTAGGTTAAATCTTGAAGTAAAACCAATAAAAACTCCTGTGTTAGTGAAGATTGTCTGCTTCAGGCAGAAGCAAGCACATGTGCTTAGAGCAAAGAAAACCTTCCATTTGAGGAAAAATACAATGCTGCTTCTACCATCTACAGACGTATGTCTGCAGTGCTTTTTCAAACCGGAAAGGCAAAGTTACATTTCACTAACTTCACCCTCAACTTACTCAACAATATTTGGTCTATTAGCAGCCTTCCTTCTTGTCTCTTTACAATTGAAATGCTTTTATTTAGCTTCGGTCAAAGAGATAATTCTCAAATTCAGTCTACTGATGCAAACATAAATTTCTTTTCTTTTTACAAGCCTTTCAGTGTTTTGCAAAACTCATTGGAAGAAAATGTTCCATTGATGTCACTGTTTTTATTTGTGGTAAGTACATATAGAGGTGGCTGGTGCATGCACTTCAGCTCTTTATTTGTATTTTTCTCTTCTGCAGCGATTTTTGAAGAATGCTACTACACAAGGGAGCATTACTTTGAAACTTTCTACTGGTGTCACTGAATCACTCTACTCCCCTCTTTGCAGCACTCTGCAAGTTCTAAGAAATTTGTTCCTGATGATGACAGTGCTGCTGGAAAAAGAAAACAAACTTTTTTTTCTAGGTAATTCCTTATTGAAAAGAAAGGATTGATGTCTGCTCCTTCTGTGAATGTCTGCTCCTGCGTGCATAACTTCTGTTACGGTATCTGTTGCATAACCACTCTCCTGGCTTTGGGGTCTGTGGTTCACTTGCAGTCACCCAGGCACATGCCAGGGAAATGTGAATGGGGGAAGAGACTTAACATAGGTTTTCAAAATAGGACAGAAGAGAAAGGGATGGGAGTTTGTGAAGCCATTGAAGTTCTCTTTGGTAACCCGAAGGTAGAAAACTGAAGGTAAGGATGAAGCGGAAAAAAGTGGATATTTGAAATTTGTAAAGAACTACAATCATTTGATGTAAGATTTAGGTCAAAGTATAGTTTAGTGCCTTATTAACATTTGAAGTAGAGTATGGTTCTTGAAATAATTTAATTACTAAAAATCTGTATTTTAAAATCTTTTTTTCCTACTAATTTCTTTTAAACAACTAATCAAACTTTGCACTTTTTTTTTACTGTAGCAAAAATCAAACAAGATGAAGAATAACACTTTTCAGTTAAACAAAAACAGCCCCAGCCTGTAATGGCAGAGCTGAAACAGCAAAATTGGAAGTTTAACATTTGGTTATGGTGCCACTTCTGTGGATAATTTCCTTTATAAGCCTTTCAAGAGTGTTTTTTAATTTTATAAATTCTTAAGTAGTGTTATTTAAAAAAACAAATCATGCAAAGTTTTAATAAAACATTTGATGAGTGTTTGCGACATTTAAATATTTTTGTCTGATTCCTTATTCAGAGTATTGGAGGCAAAACAAGGGATTTTGAGGTTTTACCTTCTTGCATAATCAAAATTCTTTATGTAACCTTCTATCTTCAACACAAAATCTGAAAAATGCGGTAGACCTACAATCAAGGAGGTGAACATGCATCTGCTTTGAGATGCAGTATGTGCTTTACACATGTAGGTACTAAATCAAAGTTTGTTTGTGCACTATAAATAATCCCAAATTTTAAAACTACAACCACAATTTAGAGGTCTCTTTTGAGTTCAAAACTGAAAATAAATTTGAAGTTGCTGTCAATAATCTTAATAAACCTAAACAAAAATTCTGAGAATATTTTAATATCTAGTAAAGTGTTTGCTAAAAGTGCATAACTGATAGAGTCTAGTCATTTGGTTGCTAATATGGTTATGTCAACACTGTATAGTTTACCAGTGCTGCAGAAGGGAATGGTGATGGTGATGAGATGATGAGCCGTAAGGCTGATGTGTCGTCGTACTTGTGCACAGGCATAATGACTAGAGCTGGTATTTGTAGTACAGGTGTCAGCAACATTTTTTGATGAAAATGCATAACTGCTTAATATGCCAACGCATTCCCATTCTCACCTCCCTCCAGTAGCTTTAAAATAATCCAAGTTTTGGAAAGGAGAACAAAATCACACATTTAAGAAGTCAATAAGGCACAGCAGTTCCAGTGCACTAATAAACATGTTGAATATCTGATACTAAAAGCCTCTCTGGGTAAACAAGCCATGTTTACAGTAATTAAAGAATACCTTTCCATGTTTTATTTGCGATTAGTCAATAAAGTGTATATTGCATGGAGAATACTTTCCACTAAAGTGATACGACACAACACCCCGACCAACCTGTAAATGAAGTGTTCACTTAAAAACTCGGATGCATCGCTGAGTATGGGCAGCAGCAGCTGGTCCCTTAATGGAGACAATGACACGCTTCAACACATTAACTAGTTCTGTGATATTTTTGTAAGCTTTGAGAGCCTTAGGAGGACAGGCATACACGCACACTTTCCTGTCTTCCCTCTCCACAGCAGTAGCAAGCCTGGAATTGGTCAATGTTATATCAGCTGGACAAGAAAACCTGTGACGATGATATGGAGGCCATCGGGATGAAGAAAGAAGAAATATATTGGCAGGTCAGGGGGTTGATTTTGTAGAAAGGCTATATGTTCTGTGCCAGGCACTGTTCAGTACTTCATAGTATTTATAAAACTTTATTTCTCTCTCCACCTCTTCCCCTCCTTGAATTACCTTTCTCTACAGTGGACGCTATGATGTCTGATACTAGCTTTACTCTGTAGATGGCCACAACTGAGCAGCATCCTGCTTTAGAGTGGCTCAGAGCCTTGGGCTATTTTTATTTGTTTTGCTGTATTACGTGTGTGTCCAATTAATCTCCAGAAGGAACAACTACACAGGCAGGTCAAGAGGAAGTGAGGAGAATACTGAAGTTCTGCCTTCAAAGTTGCTCTCTAATCACAGGTCTGCCACTGGCTTGTTATATGACTCCAGGCAAGTAATTCCGTCTCTCTATAACTCTCATTTTCCTCTGGCTCTCCAGCCTATATCTTTAGTTTGTAAGGCTTCCCAGGCAGCAGTTCCTTAGCATTATGTGCTTGCACAAGGGGAAAACAGTCTGTACTTTGAAAGTGACAGTGTTACAAATACATAGTTTTAGTTCACTTCTCTCTATTCATCCCTCAACTGCTTTCTCAACTCCTCTTCTCCCAGGGACCTCTGGACTTTCCTAACAGGTGGTGAAATGAGGACATAAAACCTGGGTAAGCTCATCTATTTGGTGTTCAAATACTGGCAGTGAAAAGGGGGAGTACTGCTACGCCTACACTGAGAGGGGTGACCTGCCTTACTCCACAGCTACTTCAAGGCCAGTGACAGCTGGGACTGCATCGTTCCTAGCTTTTAAACTCCCCCTCCCATCCTCTTGCTTCTATAATGCCTCCTCCTCTGCTCCAGATAAGCTGCTCAGCTTCCCTCCTAGCATCGTTCAGTGTGCATCACTAAATGTGGCTGAATGGCTTGACAGCTGAGGACTTTGGAAATGGCCTTGAAAGGTGGGAAGGGTATGGGGTTTGGAAAGGAGAAGGAGAGGAGGTGTCTCCTTTAAAGTGAGTTTAGGGAGCAGCTCAGTGGCAGCAGAGGGAAACCAGAGCGGAGGTGCCGCAAATCATTAAGGAGGAGGGAAAAAATACAATTAAAAAGAAAGGGGCACTGTGCTGTGAAGAAATGGAGCAAAAGAGAGAAAGGAATCATGATGAAGAAGAGGAAATGTAAAAGCACCCAATGTTCCACAGAAACACAGTGCAAGTGTGCAACTTGTTACTTATAGAGTGTGAAAGGAGCAGGGTTTCGATACAAGTTTCGTCTCATTTTGATTTCCTTTTATCATCCCTCCTGATATACAGACCACTGAGAGACATTACCTTCACAGTCATAACAAAACCTTGTGCATTCCATTCAAACACTTCTTCCTCTTCAGAGGCTATGAGACATGATTTTCCCAATCTTTTACATTTCATCATGCCTATCAAACTGGAAAAACCATAGCATGTCTTCTGTGCTGTCCTGTCTTTCATGGAATAATAGAGATCTTCGCAGCTATTTTGCCTCCTTTATAACCCTAAAATTTGCTATTGCACATCTTTCAGAATAGCCCCAAGGGCATATATGTGTTCCTGAGAAACTCAATCATAGCATGCCTTTGTATTACCTTTGCACATTGACTTAGATGCTGGATGATAAATTTGTGGAGAATGTATTTCCTAGAATAATAAAATGGTTGGGTCAGACCGGATCTTAAAGATCATCCCGTTCCAGACTCCCTGCCATGGGCAGGGACACCTCCCACTGGATGAGGTTGCTCAAAGCCCCATCCAACCTGGCCTGAATACCTCCAGGGGTGGGACATCCATGGCTTACTTCCCTGGCAACCTGTAGCAGTGCCTCCCCACCCTCACAGGAACAGATTTCTTCCTAAAATCTAATTTAAATCTCCCCTCTTGCAGCTTAAAATCATTCCCCTCATCCTATCCCTGCACTGCCTTATCAAGAGCCCCTCCCCAGCTTTCCTGTAGCTCCTTTCCGTACTGGGAGTCTGCTTTGAAGTCTCCCTGGAGCCTTCTTGTCTCCAGGCTAAACAATCCCAGCTCTTTCAGCCTATCCTTGTACAGGAGGTGCTCCAGCCCTCTGATCATCTTTGTGGCCTCCTCTGGACTCACATCCAACAGATCCACGTCCTTCATGTACTGATTTCCCAGTGCTTCACTGAGTCAATGTGTTATTTAAAAAGGGCATGTTTAAAGAAAGGTTTAAAATTCTCTCATCTATTTAACTACAGCTATCTGAGAGCATGAAGTTCCTTCTTACCTGTGTGGTAAAATTTTCCTGAAAATCCAAGGTTGAAGGTAAAATTTGCAACCTGAGTGCGCAGTAAATTTTGAGTCTCTAGTAAAGCCTGAAATAAATAAGAAATTAACAAGCATTTAGAAAAATGAATATTAGTTTTTGGAATGCCTCATTTTAAACGTTGTGTCCAACTGAGGATATACAAAAAAAAGAAGTTCTTGTTAAATGTTTCACATTTTATTTTAGGTTCATTCTTTTTCATAAGGCTATTACAGTGAGCTTAATTTGTTCCATTAGAGTTTGGTGGGCTAGCAATTCTAGTAGTAGTACCTAGGTACCAAAGTAGATGATGATTCTGTAATTTGGACCATGATAGAATACCTTGTTTGCAGTGATCTATGGCAGGACTTGCATCCAGCCATTCAGAAGCAGTAATATACTAAATCACTAAGTCACCCATGCTTTGGCTTATTAATGAAGCTTGATAAAATGTACATCAAACCCAAACTAAAATTTAGAAATACTACTTACCATCCAGATTTGGAGGCTTTGGGATTTACTTACCTGAAGCATCATTTTTAATTGTGTCTGAATACCAAGTTCAGGCTTAAATGTGAATGAGCAAAACTCCAGTTTTGACCTAGAGTGGAAGTAGTGTCCCTGACAGAAATTAAATCCTTGGTTTTTTTTTTTAGTCTCTGTTCCAATCAAAAGATAAGACCAAAATAAATGACGTGGAGGAAAAGGGTATTGTTTATAGAAGGAATAGGTGTCATCTTTGTCACCTAGCCTTTTTTTTGTCTTGGGTGTATTTCCAGCCACTAGAGAGAGAGAGAGATAAAAGTGGTTCAGCCTGTGTGGCTGTTTGTAGAGGCAGTGTTAGTTGTCAGCTTGCACTGTTTCTAAGGGTAGTCCTTGCTGGACAGATACCTGCTCTGCTTATGTTCACCAGCCCATGTCATTGGGATGTGCTACATATGTGAAATGGACAAATCTCCCTATTGGTCTTGCCAGTGTTGAATGGGCTATAAGCTCTGCTTTCATCAGTTTTCCATGTATCCATTATGTGACTCTTGAGAACTTTTCCCATTATCTATTAATAACATTTCTATTGATCGAATGTTTGTGTTCTTGCACAGGTCAAAGACAAAATGAATGTAGTGGTTCAGACACAGCTTGAGTCCACATAATGTTTCCTTTAATTTGAAAAATAACCATTTTGTATGGTCATAAATAATTTCACTTAACATTACAAGAAAGTAGTACCTTTCTGCTCAACTCACTGATCTAATTTAAAAAACAAACTCTACTTGTGACTGTAAACCAAAAGTATCGCCAGTCCAGTGTAGATAGAGAACCCAGGGTTTAAGCAGCTGAAATGCAGACTGATGGCTTGAGCCATCCTAGTCCAGAGCAGAGCCAAACAAAGCAGGTCAGGTTCCTGCAAATATTAAAGTAATCTAATGACAGTAAATCTTGTGTTCTAACATTAAATATTAAGAGAATAGTATGGTTTCCAGCCTCTCTTGCCAGATGCTTAATAAGTTGATCACTTCAATCCTGTGACAATTTCACATGTGGGACTATATTTAAATAATACATAACGACTAAATGTTCACTAAAATGTAAAGCCTTAGAGATCAACAGCACTGTGAGCTAACACATTGAGGAAAATCCCCAGGCGGTAAAAACTGGCACTAAATTGACAGCATTAAAATCACGAGCACAAAATCTGAGTCATTATATTTTAGAATATAATTTTCCAAGCTATCTAGAACATTTTATATATGTTGAGAAATACTGATGGGCTGAGCAAAATCAATTAAATTTTCCTTTGAGGAAAAAACATCTTGAGAAATTACCATCACTTAACATAGAGTATAAGAACTATATGAAACAAACATCATTATATCACTTTATTTTTTCTCTCTGATTCCTTTCACACTCATGTCTCAATAAAATGACAAAACTGCGGGACAAGCAGAAGTCTTCCATCCCAGTGAAGTCTCATTAAAAACACACAGTGAGGATTAAGATGTAAATCCCTAACCTGCAGTGGGTCAAGCATTTTTCTCTGTCTAAAGGGCAAATCTGTCACTCAAACTGGGTTTGGCTTGGTCCTAAAGATTTTTTTTTAATGCCATTTCTATATATGTATATTAAATTATAAAGCATGCAACTAAACTTCATTTTAATGACCTCACCTAATTTTAATACTAAGAAGTCATAGATGTCCCATCCCTGGAGGTGTTCAAGGCCAGGCTGGATGGGGCTTTGAGCAACTTGATCCAGTGGACATTGTCCCTGGCCGTGGCAGGGGCATTGGAATTGAATGATCTTTAAGGTCCCTTCCAACCCAAACCATTCTAGGATTCTACACGATATTGTCTGATAAGTCAGTCCAAACTTATGTTGTCACTACTTGGCTGTTTGTAGAGGAAGGGTTAACGTCTTCCACATCGTTAATATAAAAAAAACCCAAAGGTGCTTTTTTGCCTGCTTGAGATGATAGCTGCAACCACTGCTACTTGAGCCGTCCTCTGTCTCCTACTTGGTGCAGGGTGGGGGAGCTGCATATCCCTGGCATTCAGTGCCACAAACCTTCCTGGGACTTGTACAGCTACCACACGAGGCTGAAGGTATTTATTTTATTCTAAAAGGGTTTGAAAGATAGAGAAGGGCTATTGAATGTTAACAGCTGGAATTCCTACTCAGTGCTGGGTGGGAATACAACTATTCATACTCTGCCTGGTCCTGCCGTGTGGTCCCCAGCTCCCCTTGGCAGCCCTCCTTCTCTGGGAACTAATCTCTCCCATCCACTTTGGATGTTGACCTTGGGACCTTGCTGTCTTCAATAAGAAATTCTAGAGGCTGCCAATAGCTTCAGCAGAGAGAAAATTCATGTGGGTTTAAAAAAAAAAAAGCATGATAAATCTTAATTTTGCAGAGAAAATTTTTCTCCTGGATGTTTCATCTGACCACAGTATTTGAGTCTGTTAAAGTAACAGCTGGAACTCACTGTTTTTTTTTTTTTTGGACAGTTAAATAGTTCGTGCTAAAGAATTGTGATAGGATGAGAGGAAATGGCCTCAAGTCGTGCCAGGGGAGGTTTAGATTGGATATTAGGAAACATTTTGTTACTGAAAGAGTGGTGAAGGACTGGCACAGGCTGCCCAGGGAGGTGGTGGAGTCACCATGCCTGAAGATGCTCAAAACCCTTGTACATGTGGCACTTTGGGATGTGGTTTAGTAGGTGTATTGGTGTTATGTTGATGGTAGGACTTGATGATCTTAGAGTTCGTTTCCAATCTTAACGATTCTATGATTAATTATCATTCTCCAAGGAAAGAACTACAGAGCACACCTGCACATGGACAAACATTCATGTCTCAGTGCTAGCCTAAACAAAGTGTGGAGTTTTTTAAGCTAATCCAAGACATTCTTTCAAATACAAAACCTTAATTGCCTGCAATCTCCTAAAATTTGTGGGTTTCATTTCATTAATTGATTCTTTGCTTTGTCAATGAGGCTTCTCTCTGCGACATTCACAATGTACGGGTTTTTTTTTACATTGCATTTACGTTCAGTAGTATTTTACATTAATCCATATAATTACCTTTTGTAGACTTGAAGTTGCTGTGTCTTTATTCTTCATAATTGGTGCATCTATTAAGCAGAACTGATATTTTTCTGCTATGTCCTTGTTAATTATAACTCTATCATTCATTTACATAATAAACTTTTTGGGGCAATTTCTGCAGTAACATTTCATGCCTAATAAGAAGCAATTTGCTTTCCTTTATTAAGTACATTAAAACTTCATGCCCCAGACATCATTGACTGTAAACATTTGATTCTGCTCAAATTTAATGCACCGAGGCATTTAGCTCTGCCATATTAGGTTTATTTATGTGCTATGTTCTGGATTGTTAGCTGCTAATGAGACTTCAGCTCTTATTGCTCTAAGGCCTGAACACTAACCTCATTTTAATGAGTTCATTATTTGCTGCCTTCTGAATGGAAGACAACAAATTTTCCTTTTAATTAAAGGTCAAAACACCTCTGGATAAGGAAAGTGTGGAGGTTATCAAATCCTTAGAGAAGGTAAAAGAATGACTTTTTCTGATTTTGATGCCAAGCGTAGGCAAGCCAGGCTGAAGTAGAAGCTGTTTCTCTAGGGAGCAAAACTCCAAATCTAAGCTAAGTGATAACAACACTAAAACATGGTATTGGTCTTCCTAGGATATTGTGAAAAAAAACCCAAACTCTGAAAGTCAACCAAAGTAATTAAAGAGGCTTTAATCCTAACCCAAAGGTCTGTGTGGATCAATAGTACTGCTAAAGCACGAGCCCTTCTTTGCATGTGCAATGATTTATAGGGTGCAGAGGACTGATGCCTGGTTAATTGAGCCAACAAAACCAAATCTTGTATTTCTTATTGGGGAAAGTGAGGCAAATGTGATCAGTACTGGGAGTTGTTTGTGGTGGGACTGGTATATGAAACCATGCAGTTGTGCATGTGCAAATTAGTGTAAAGGGGATTGGAGATCGTTTTCTTTGAAAATATGAAAACTTTAGTCAAACCAAAGAAAGGTTTAATTAAAGGAAGTAAAAGACAGATTCTTTTGTCCTTTGTCTAGCATTTTGTACCTGGTCACCATCTTAAAGACAGGCTAAAAACCACTTGCCTCTCATTTGAGAAGCAGCTCACATAGCAGGTAATAGTGTTAGGGACAGAAAGGGTATTGGGGAAAGAAGGCACCGGTGTCTGTGAGAACAGCTGGTGAAAACTTCAAATCTGTTTTTGGAGGAAAATCCTGTTTGTGAACTATAGACATTGTTCAGCATGAAAACTGAAATTGTCCTTATTATAGCTCTAAATTTAATTTCTGCAAAACTGAACCAAATTCCTGACTCTTGCAGCTGTCTTAAGAGACCTTCCCAGAAGTTGCTGAATGTGTCTGAGGACATCAGGAGAAGCCTAGGAGTGACCTGTGATTTGCAGGACTACCCTAATATGGAGCAGGAAGCCCAACGTTTCATTTGAGATCCTGGTCATACATGTGATCTTCCAGAGGCAATATTATGAACGTGAGTTTTGGGAACCAGCAAAAACTCAAATCTTTGATGTTCCTTTCTCTATGGTAGTGATCTCTGTGGTCATGGTGCCCAGGGCCCCCTGCCTATGGGGCACTCCACTAGGCAGAGCTGTCCAAGGAAACACTATCTCGAGTCACTGCACGCCCAGTCCATGGAGACTGCACAATTTTGAGGGCAGGTGAGAAAGGATACGGTTCATCACACAGTTTGGAAGGAGATCAAGCAAAGGAGAGGAAGTTTGATATTTCTGCTTTTCAGTGTATCTACAATTCGGTATCACGAATTATTTTACTCCCACAGACTCATTCTAAGAAGTGCTTCTGGCACAGGAAGATGTGCCATTGTCTGATGTCCCAGGGTTACATGTCCTAGGTTATGTTACCCCAGCACTATCTGAAGGACATGACTGAGAATCTTGTCAAAAATGGGCTAACTTGCTGTTACTTGAAGTCATCATTCAATTGTGAATGAATCTTAGTGCTGGTTAGTGATTTCACTGCTGCAGGCTTTTTTCTGTTGTGTATGTGCCTAATATATATATATATGTTCGCTATATATACACTACTATCTTTTTACGTACTGCAGGTAAATATACAAAAGTAAATATTCTTTACAGGAAGTCTTTCTCTACATGCTACTTATACACACTGCTTAGTAAACAGGATTTTTGCCTCGGACAGGTTGCCTAGAGTGGTTGTGGAATCTCTACCCCTTGAGATACCATCTGATCTAACTCTGAAGTTACCTCTGCTTTGAGCAGGGCCTTGGACTACATCACCTACAGAAATCCCTTCCAACTAAAATTATTTTAAGGTTTGATAAAAATGTCCCCTGCCTTTTTCACTTCAAGACAGTTTTCTTGGGCTTCTATGGTACACACTTGTTATTAATATCAAGAAGTGTTTTAATATATTTATTCATTTTTGTTCCCAGCATCTGTCCTTAATGCTTTTGCAGTTCTATCGTCCTGAGGTTAATTCCCAAGCTGTTCTGTGCAGCAGTTTGTTGGTGGTCTGTGGAAAGTTAGAAGACTACAAAGTAGTAAATTTTGCTCTTGATTTCCAGCTGAAAATGTGTGAAGAAAAAAAGTAAAGAATAATTTCGGCAATGTTTCTTTCCACTGCCAGCAGCTGCTGTCAGGATGCGAGTTTTGATTGCCTCTTTCTGCTCACTCTCCCTCCCTGAAATCTATGCTGGGCAAAAATCTGAGAATGAGTGATGCAGTCTTTGCAGTCTCCAAAGTCAATGCAATCTTCACAGGACTACTATGTAAGAGTAATAAGCAAAGTAACTGTCTTAAGGATGATGTAAAATAACAAGTCACTGTTTTTCTGATAGGAAAACTGAACTAAAAAAAGGGGGATCTCTAGCCTGACCTCAGTGACAGGATCACTGCAAGACCAGGGTTCCAGGTTCCTTAGTTTCAGCTGTTTGATTTGGAGTACAACATTCTGCTAGAAGGCAGATAATCAAATGAGCTATAGCCACACTTCCTAAAACACCATTCGGTGAGGAATTTAAAAACCCAGTGAAGAAGAGTCATTGATTTGTGTACAGTGAGGATTTCAGAGCAATTGACATACTTATAACAGAATTTCAATAGAAAATTCTTTAATACTATAATGTAGAATTTAAAGAATTCACATTGTTGACTTTCTGGCTAGATTTTGAAAGGAGTATAGGGGTTAAGGTTAACCTAATACTTAATGTGATATTGAAATCACTTGTACAATTTATCCTATGCCAAAACTGATTTGAATAACTGCTAACCAGGCCTCAGATCAACCGGTAAGTGTCAGCCCTCACAGATTTACATCTCATCTTAAGACACTTTTTACCCAGTGCATTATACAAAGAGTGTAATTCCAGTGCTGGCTGCAGACTGCTTGCTGCACCCAGCGAGGCAAGCAGGGCTTTGGCCACTGCCCTGCCTTCCTGAGATACGGGACTTCACCTCTTTTTGTATTTATTTCTGTGAAGTACTATGCTAATCTATAGTGCCGTATAAATAATGAAAAGAAAGGTCTCTGATGGTACTGAACACAGTCAACTCTTCCTGCAGATCTATTTTTCATTATAGAGCTATTACTTGAGTTGGTTTAGCATTTCCCATGAGTAGCTGTCAGTGTGAGGTCTGAGAGGATTACTGGGTATATTTGAAGCAAGGAAAAAGTCATGTTTTGCGTTGATATTTAATATGTTTATTGAAAACAGAAGAATTTATTTTTCCTTGATGAGCAGAATATGCAATTTATCAGATCTATTTCTGCTGCTATTTTTCAGCTCCATCCTAAAGTCAGAAAACTGGCAGGAGTCTAATTGCATTTAATTCAGCACAGAGGAATGCATCTGCTCCAGTAAAGGTTCAGATGAATGAGATGAATAGGGTGATATTGCAGCAAATTTACTAGCTGCTTATGACTAACTGGCTAATAACATCACTTGAGAACTCAGAATGTGGCTTTTGGATAAGTATTATAGGAGAGATGATCTTATCTCAGATGTCCTGGCAGTGAGAGCACCATGATGGAGCGCACAGGTCTGGGTGCACATATATACATAGTCATGGCAAATATTCAGTCTCTCTCTTTGGAAAAAGGAATTCCTAACCAACCATCTTTTACTTGTTAGAATGTGTAGCAACAAAAAGTTCAATGAATAGCAAGGGTACAGTTTAACAGGGCAAAATGTATAAATTAAAAAGAAAGAACATTAATAAAGAACAGGGTTTATTTTAAACAGAACCACATAGATGAGTCAACGTAATTGCTTCCAGTTCTTGAGCAGTAGCTGGCTGGGGATGATCAAAGGCATTAGGTATGGCAGTGAGCAACCATGGGACCTGCTGCTGGAACTGTCGAAGCAGTTTGTGTCTGCTGTGGTTAGCTGCCAGCAGTGACTGCAGTTCTGTATCGACATTATCCACTGAGAAGATTTACAGCCTAGCTGGGAATTCGGTGAGGGTCTTTAATACAAATCACTACTGATTCTGAAGGATATTTTAGGAATACTAACCAAATCTGCTGGAAAATCCTAGAAGGGGAAAAAAAGGCATGTGCCTAAACTGAGAAGGAGTTGGTGATTCCCTGTGGGGAGCGGAGAGCTCTCTGGCTCTGGCTGCTGCTCACTGAGGTCTCTCCTCGCAGGTTGCATGCAGCAGGGCCAGGAGCCAATGGCTCTTTCAGCAGAGCAGCAAAGGGGCTTACAGCTTAATTTCTTATCAGTTCTGGTTTTTTGAAAAAACTTGAGCATTTTCAGCAGAAGGAATCTCCTGAAGAAAGGCTATTCAGGCTTGGGAATCAGGAGGAGGTAATCCGCCAGCTGTAGATGATGCATTTTTGGTCCACTTTTTAAAATAAACAACATGATCAGGAACACCTAGTCTAATTTAAACAGCTCTCCTATCTTCTGTCAGGCTGCCTGCCCACTCAATGGAAAACTGGTATTTTGCTCTCTGAATGAGATTACAAGCCAGGTACAATGTCCTTGCAAAGGCACAGCCCCTTCTTCTTTCTTTGTTATGTGACAGCAATATCAACATTAGCAATTTTGCAACTGTTTATCATTTAAGCCAGCATTTAATGGCCGTAGTAGTAGCTCAGATTTCTGGGAATGAACTGAAAAATCTACATCATGTCCATCAACCTATGCTCCTCCTGTTGTAGACCATGCTGGGAAATGTGTTGAAATGTGAGATTTCCCCATTTTTTCTCTCTTTTAGTCTGTTCAAATGCAATGGTTTGGTTGCCTCCAAGAACAGTCAGTAAAGGCAGCCCTTCATCAGAAGACGTTTGTTTGAAAAACAGGTTGAGTTAGCATCTTTCTCTTCTGGTTCCTTTTCTGATTGGACTTAAGAGTTTATTTGCCTTGTGCCTGGACCTACCTCTGAAATTTGGTCCCTTAATCTTCCACCTCAGGCTTTGAGTTCATGGCAGATCTCTGAGGCAGGATGCTGTTCCATTTTCTAAGTTCATAGCCTGCATCCAATCACAGGGTTGGAATGACAGCTTGGAGAAGAAAACGGTTCATGATTCCCTCACTGTGGAGGCAGCCAACCCTGCTGTGTGGTGTGCAGCGAGAGTCTTTCCGTGCCAGGACCAATGTCCCATCCTTTCATGGAATGGTAGGCTGTTTTTCTGTCTTCCCCCAAGTAAAAAGAGGAAATGGCCTCAAGTTAGGCCAGAGGAGGTTTAGACTGGCTATTAGGAAAAATTTCTTCACTGAAAAGGTTTTCAAAAATTGAAACAGGTTGCCCAGGGACCTGATGGAGTCACCATCCCTGGAGATATTTAAAAGATGTGTGGATGTGACGCTTGGGGTATGGTTTAGCACCTATGGTTTAGGTGCTAGATTAACGATTGGACTCAATGAGATGGTTTTCAATCTAAGTGATTCTATGGTTCTTAGCTGTCGTAATTTTGCTGCCGGCTGACTGGGGAGCACTAAGTGCAGCCTTATGCTGTTTTCTACTTCTTTCAGAGGCTGTATGAAGCCGAAGAAGTCCCAGCTCCCATACTCCCTATGGCTGCAGTTCTGCTTGGCCAATAGAACAGCTGCACAGCGGAAAGAAGAGATCCTTCTTTCATCTTGCTCCATATCCATGTCTGCACGAGGCAGGTTTGTCTGCCTGTAATTCTGTTGGAGTGCTAGAAAGACAGAGGCCAGAAAGGCAGAATGATCACCTGGCTCTGATCAATCACAGAAAAAAAACCCTAAAATAAGTATTGAACGGGAAAACCATCTTGAGGATTTCAAGGGACAACCTCAAGATTTAAAATAGTATGTTAATAAAAAATTCATGTTCAGCACTTATGATCCTGTTGCAGTAAACTATGTTGGTGTTAGTCATTGTGCTGCATGTAACTAATAGTAGAGAGTAGAGAGACTGGCATTTACAATTCCTCTGAAATAATATTTAGACTGTGCCAAAAAGAGGTCAAAGTCTCCCCTTCTTTAGCACAATACAAATACAGAGTAAAGGACAAATAATTTCAGCAGCTGCATTTACTTTCAGTTGTGTATGCTATCTTTCTTCCTCTTGTTTCTTGGTTGTTCAGAATTGCTTCTTTAAGAAAAAAAATCCAACAACAAAAATAAAATCATCCTGTTATAGGTGGGCACTCTGTTCTATAAATTATTTAAGAACTGGACTAATGAAGGGTACCTTATTTATCTTCTTTAATTTATGGATTTGGATGTAGTAAGGTTTAATCGGAGTGTTTTTCTGCTCTTTTACTGCCCTTGGAAATAATTTACTTGGGTAACTTGTCATAAAAAGAAAAATTCCTTAAAATTCTCATTGTGGATATTTATCACAAAATTCTGAACTCTTACCAGCAGCCTCAAACTTCTACTCTAAATTTACTGTTTAAAAACTGATGTATACACTTTGTGGTGGAATTAAGCTTTTTTTCAACACACATTCAATCATAAAGGAGAGATTGGAACAGGGGTGATATATTAAAAATTCAGGTCTATCCTTCAGAAAGGGCGTGTTTGTGTGATGATGGATATAACTGGTAGCTTTAAGAGGGTGCCTCCATATGTTTAAATAAAGGGCTTCTAAAGCTTTTAGCCTGGGATGGCTGAAAAAAAGGTGGTTAAAAAAAAATGAATATCAGAAATTCCTAAATGCAGAAGGACGGGGAAGAAACATGTCTCTCCTTGGAACTCTCTAATCTGTGAACAAGTATTTTTAAACTCATATGCTTATTGTACAGATTTTTTCTTTCTTATTGTTAAATTGTTATTTTTCCTTACAACCCTTTCTAAAGTACATAATGGGAATTTCAAATCGTTCAACCAAATTGTTGCAATACACATTTCACATCACTTCTAGCAATATATTAGCTATGTTTGGTCTGCTGTTTCCCTTTTGTAAGTCTGTCTGTTGCCCACCCACTCTGTAAAAACAGAAAACGGAATCTACGTTAATGGGATACTGAGGAGCACCATAGAAACATAGCATTATTTAAGTTGAAAAAGACCCTTAAGATCATTGAGTTCAACCACAAACACAACTCTGCCAACTCCACCACTAAACGGTGTCCCTAAGTGCCACATCTACACATTTTTCAGTGTCTCCAGGGTTAGTGACTCAGCCTTTTCCCGGTGCAGCGCAGTGGCTACTGGGTGCTGCCTTCTGCCAGAAGCTACAAACCCCTGAGTCCCTGTAAACACTGATGGTTCTGCTGAGGTGTTTCCAGAGCTAGGAGATAGGTGGGAGTGGGAAGAAAGAGACAGCAGTCATTGTCCTTTTCTAGTCAAGCCTTACCCATGTATTTCACTGTACTCTGCACAGGGGAGAGGAATTTAGGTCTTCAACAGGCAGAAAAAGCCGCACATAGCTCTACTGTAAGTGAGAGCATACCTGGCAGAAAAGTGATAAATCCGTTTTCTGCTATTCTTTCTGGACAAAATAAAAAAATGCCTTAAGATTGTGAAAGGGCTGTCACTTAAATTACTGTGGAATGTTTCATGCAGTGTCCTTTACATTTACTTCCAATGACCTAGGAATGCCTTTGTTTTAAAGAAAGCCCAAATTACATTTAATCAATCTGTCAGTTTTACAGGTCCCCTTTTATCCTCAGTGGATTCCAATTTGACATCTGGCTGCAGTCTGTAAAAAGTGTAACTGTGCTAGAACTGGAGTCCCTAAAATTGTGTAGGCTTACAGAAATCTGTGCCAGTGAAACATTTCTCTTTGTTCTCAAAAAGAAAAACAATGGCTTGCTAGGAAACTCCTACTACCCAGCTTTCAGTGCTGGTGCTGTGGAAACTCCCATGTTTGCATTAGTTATTCTGAGAACTAGAGTTTGCGAAATCTTGACAGGTAAGGATATTCTTTAAAAATCACTAGGATTAAGTGCTGTTTTTTAATATTTTTGAGATGTTTGATACTTGCCTAGCAGAGCTTAACTTTTTTGACCTTTCTTCCTTCTTTAGGACGCTCTAACATTATCTGGGGAGCTCACTTCTCTGTTTTGATTGTGTTTGTTAACTGGAATTGGAAGTTTCTGTAAAATGAAAAGGGAATTGCAAGGCAAATGTTCCCGCTTCACACCACGTTCATCTCTTTTAGCAGAGTTCAGCTTGCTTCTGCCACCCCTATGTCCTTCAAGTTTAAAGTAGTGGGATATAAAGCCTGTTTTGTCCTTGAGGATGGGTTAAAAATCATTCTGTCCTAGAAAAACCCTCCTGTTTACCAATGCTTTATTATCCTTCTCAGCATGAAGCCAACATAGTAAGTTGTCAGAGGAAGCTGGAAGATTCAAGGCAAAATGGCAATGTCCATGGTAAGTTTCTACTCAATTCTCTTGAACAGAAACATCAAAGGGCCAGTATGTTTTCCAATAAAATCAAGATAGATCACCAAATGAGGCTGAAAAATTTGAAATCAGACATTTCAGAACTTCCACTATGTTGCTTTTTCTTAAATGTAAGGAGTTTTAAGTAAAATTGAAAACAAGTCTCTCTTAAGAGCCAGAGGAAATGCTTCAGGGCATAGATATATGGTTAAAAGTATCACCACACCTTTCTAAAAGGTAGGAAAATTATACTTAGAACAAAACTGAAGTACTGTCCTTCAAATCACTCCGAGTTAGATACTTGAAAAAACCTCAGACCTGTACCCCTGATAAATTCCAGTGATACAATGTCGTTGTCAAAAACTATGAAAACTTTCAGCCCTTCCAGTAACTTCCTCTGAAGGCAATCTCTGGCAACAGAGAGTCTTTCTACTTGTGGCACCACAATCCAAGGCAGATCCATGGGCAGCAGTTAGGTCCAGGAATCTACTGGTTAAGACGGATGAAGTTGGATGCCCAGATCACTTGGATAAATTTCTACACCTTGTGTTATTTAGGATGTTGCACCAAATTATCCCAATGTTGCTCTCTGGCCTTCCCAACCTAACTTTGTGTAGGTGCCGATGGCAAGCCAGCCCTCTGTGTAGTGAAGAGGAACAGCTGGCTCACCGGGATCTGGAGAAGACTCTGAGCAAGGACAGTAGCTGCTTCTTCACCCCATCAGTAGGGAATTTGAGCCACCAGAGGTTTTGTGTGAGTTTCCTACCATCTGATGGAGCTCATCCCTTTCTAGATACTGCTAAATCATTCTTTACAGGCATGACTTATCTCTAGAGCTTCTAAAATGGCTTCTGACAAACAACCTTTCTTGGTATTGGAATGCACTGAACTTCCCCAAATATTGTGCATCTGTGAAGTATTTCCCACTAGAAAGACATGTTTGCACTCTCTTCGAGCTCCTCGTCTCAGATTTTATAAATTACACAGGACGAATGCTGTGCTGTGCCGTAAGTACACACAGTGAATTATTTGGAAGGGAGAACAAACATTTCTAGCAAGCATTTTTTAATCAGAGAGTGTTTACTGATGTCTTTTACGACATGTTTTCTTGGCTGCTTAGAAGAGAGTGGGAACATAATTTTGAAATTTCATATTCTTTTCCCTAACTTATCATTTGTACGAGAACATGTTCCAGTGGTATAATATATAGAGCCTTCCACAGGGAATAGTTTTTGGAGAAAGATTCAGCCCACACCCTAGAAGAAGGATATGTCTTCCAAGCATAATAATGACTGATGACAATAACAATACAGTGAAAATCAGTGTTTCTAATGTTTGTGATCCTTTCGTAAGTTGCACAGTAGTTGAAATTTTTGCTTTTTCTCCCTTATCACATATATGAGAATACCAGCTGTCAATCTTTATGGTGAATATGCTTCTACACTTAGGAGCAGTGAAGGAATCTAAACTCACCAGAGTATTAAATGCTTCTATAATACTGTCTCACAAAACAAAACAATGCACACAAAGGTTGGGGAAGAAAATGTTTGTTTTGTTTTTCATTTAAAACTTATTCCTATTTCGAAGCCATTCACATCCACTTTGGTGGCAGGCAAAGTGGCATTACTGAGCCAATTAACTTTTAAACCTAGTTGCTTTTGATCTTAGTCACTATAGGTCATATTTTCTCTCTAAATATTCCCATTGAAAACTGTGTAGCTACTTGCAGTGTAAAGTATGAATCCATGTAACTTAGGATCATTAAAGTGAGAAAAATATGTTCAGCAAAGTATCAACCTTTTAATTATAGGTGTTACACTAAATTTCCACTCAGTTCTGAAGTAAGAGGTTCTATTGCTCTCCTAGCTGCGGTGGAGTGCCATAATTTTATTTTATATGGGAATTGCTGTTTAAAAACTATAAATACTGAATTGTTCTGATAGATTTTACTTGGCTAATCCTCTGCTACCCAAATGGGATTTTTTGTCAAGGTGTACATTCAAATTCTGAAAAGAATTTGCAATGGTAAGATGAGAAATAGCTAAAAGACAGGCGGTATTTTTCCATTGTGGAGAATCTTCCTTATTCCTCAGGCTCTTCTGTGGGCTCTGCATTCCTCTTTCTCCTCTGCAGGGGTTGGCTGTCTGAGGCTATATCACCAGCAGCAACCCACTGACACTACTAAACCCAGGATGTTTCTATACAATGAATATCAGCTGGGATTGATCAGTTTAATGGCAGAAGACGATGACTGGATTTTACAATCTTACAATAAGATTTTTCCAGCGTTTTGTGTGTACCTATATATTTTGCCATGTACTGTCACTTTTCACATTCACAAGCTCATCCTCTCACACTGGCATAGCACAGAACATTGTCCAATATAACTGCAGAGGAAAGTGAGGATAAGTGCTTATGAACATACAAGACTTGGCTAAAACCTTTCCCCCAACACATTTGTCAGTGAAACGATTTCAAGTGATTTTACTCTTGCCTGGTGAGTGTTCTAAGGGTGTTCAACCAACATGAGTGTTGTACCCTCATGTCAATGAATGGATGTTTTATTGCCTTCGGAGAATGCCCACTACAATATACAGGGGTTCGTTGGCCGTGCCCCCCAACATAAACCGTAATAGTAATGGTAAAAGAATAATAAACTTCCTTTCTTAAGTTTCTTTTCCCCCATGGCTTAGTCCACTGTAATACCAACTCTCAGCACATGAGGGAAAGGAAGGGAATTTTGTCTTATCCTTCACAAAATGTTGGAAGGAGACACAAAAGTTAAACTGAGTGTAGGTAATTTTACATTCAAATCTCCGCCGAGTTCCCAGTCTTCGTAAATTTCTAAACCTCCCTTCAGCATTCTCCAATACTCCTCAAATCAGTGTGTGTGTCATAAACAACTCAAAACGTTTCCTTATATGTAGGAAGATGTCCCTGCCCATGGTAGGAAGGTTGGAACTGAATGATCTATAAGGTCCCTTCCAACCCAAACCATTCTATGATTCTGAACAAACAAATGACAAGGTGTCATCAATCCAAGGCTTTGTGCCTTGTTGCTGAGCTTTGGAATGTCCCTGCTGTCTGAAGGTTGAGAGTAAACCCTCTCTGGTCTTTAACACAGAGCTGCTCTGTAACACCCACCTTGCAACATTTACAGCAGTGATGGGTAGGTTTTATTTCCTGATAATGTACTGGCAGCATGTTCCCAGTTACACAAGAAATAATAGTGGAAGCATATGGGAAACCTTATTCCCTTTCCTAATAACAAATACAGTGGAAATCCACTTTATAATACCACAGACATATTTGTTTATGATGCGCACAAATCTTGGGATATGTTGCTAGGAAGACACACACAGAGCTTTTATATTAAAGCATTCGCATTCTGCAGCTGAACTTATTTTTTTTAAAAAAATAACACATTATTATTATTATTGACTATATGGAGCGTAGCCTCAGCAGTTCACACTTATTCCTGGAGCTCCATTAAAGATTTTCTAAATTAATAAGATTATAGAGTATTTAGTCTTTATTAATTATAGATATGTATAGATTAATGCTTATTTATTCACGTATACTCAATTAATTTCCAAACATTTGTGCTAATTTGCTGAAAATCTTACAGTAAATATTATTACAAAGGAAGTCTTCAGTCTTAAAGCTCTTAGGGATTAAACATTGCTGGAAAATGGAGAGAGCATAGCCCTGACTCAGGGTCCACTTTGATCCTCATCCCTTGAGCCTCTCTCCCATTTTCTTCTACTCTTCACCAGGTACAACCTGCAAACTCTAGCACATCACCAGCCTTTTCCCATCTAGGATTCCTGCTTTTCTTTTATCCCCACACATTCACAGCAATAAACCAGGCCGAGGTGCTGGATCTGAACTGTCTTCTTTGCTTACAGTTATTTTATCTGTGCCGATGGCTACAGCACCCAGGCACCCCAGGGATGGTCAGCTGTGCCATCTCTGTCTCCAAAACCCTGAGGTCAGAGTTACTCAGGCAGGCAACATCTTTGAGGCCAAAACCCCTTGATATTGAAATCAATATCAAAACATTTGTTAACTACAACAATCCTAATCTTGGCTTTATCTACACTATTAATAAGTAGGCTAATGTACAGACCTAGAGATTTCTGAGGAGTTTAAAAACCCAAGAACTGGAAAATTATGCCTAAATTACCCTACTAAAACAGTTGGACTTCAACCAAAAAAGCACTTGTGCTTTCAAGAATCACTGACAGTTTTAAGAGCCAATATTTCACGAGTTTTGGGGAAGACAAGCAAATATGGTATGCTGTAAAAAATGTGAACTCAAACATACTTTATACAGCCCTTACTTGAAGGTCTGATGTTTTCGGGTGAAAAACATAGGTCCTTGAAGCCCATGGCTTTGGTTCAATGTGATTCAGTCAGGGTTGTGCAAGAATACTGAGACAACTTTTAGCAATTGCTTAAATGTTGATATTTTGGATTTAAGAGGTTGTGTAAAAGTTGCAGTAATAATTTTGGCTTTTACATAAAATGAAAAGGCAGTAAAAACCTGAAATATCAATTTCATGGGATATTCTCACATTAAAAAAGTCTCTCAGCAGAGGGTGAATTATTTGCATTTTTAAATTTCTGGAAGATCAGAAAGTCCAAAGCTACATTTAATTTTGATCTTCTGGAATTATTTTTTTCTGTTGTTCAAACTGCCCACTTTTTCTTCAGCCTGCCAGAGAAGAAGAGTTGGCAGAATATAATTTTGGTTAAATCACTGGAGGAATATTCTTTGTTTAATAAATCAACATTTTGTGACAGAAACTGTTTCACTGGAACAGTCTGAGTTGACTATCAAGAACATAAGCTTCATTTTCCCCTATCTTACCACTTTGCCATTTTGGGAAGATTTTTCACCCATTTAGTCCAAGGATAAATGGTTAAACAAGTTGGAAGGAAGAAAAACTAAAATTCTAATCTCTAATTCTTTGACTTTCTTGTGTCCAGATAAGGGCCATTAAGCTGGTGAAGGGGCTGAAGAAAATCACAATCACATAGTGTTTTATTACAGCTTGTGTCTTCACAGCAAATGCTGAATGCTCTGAGTGATTTCATCTTCTTTTGCTTGGTCAGTCCATATGGACACAGAATATTATCTAGTGACCTCAATATAAAAGGCAAGATGATTTTCTCATCAAATTTTATTCTTTGTGTGTGTCCTTATGATCATTGTAAAAAAATCTCAGTAAACTCTCTGATGCACAGACATCTCCTTCAACTATATCAAACTGCCACAAGTTCAAATGGTCAATGAAATAATTCATTTTTTTGTTTATTTATTAAAGTAGCTACAGACAGACCATATGAAATTTCCTAAATAAAATAGTTTCTTGCAAAGTGAATGTCTCCAGATGAATCAATGTGTTTGTATGCAAAGCACTATTCTCTGACAAGCCCTGCTGAAAGAAATATATGACTCATTTCAGCTCTTCCAAGCTATGCATGACTCATGGTGAATGATGGTGTCAGAAAGTCATTTGTTCTTATGCCTCTGCAAAAGTATTTGGACTCTGTACGTGCCCAGAGGAAAAGGAAACCCTTATGAAAATCATCCAGCCCTTTGGGGAAAGCCTATATCTTCCCATAGATGAATTCCCAGCTCACTAGAAGAAATGGTTGCATCCTAGATTTTGACCAAAGCCATATTTTTCTGAAATGAAGCAGGAGGTTTACCTTGAAGGTTATCCAATTATCTGGTATCGTAGTCTGCTTACAATGTACCTGTTCTCCACTTCCAGTTGCTGGCATGTGATGTTTACTTTCAGGAAAGATAATTAATAGACAGTGTTCATCTACTAGAATGCAATTTTCCACTTTAGAGGGACACCTTGCCTGGTGTTGGGGGTATGGCTCTTGCTAGACTCTTATTCTACCCTCTGCTGAAGTTGGACTTCAGTAACTTCTACCTAAAAGCCCTTACGTTATTTTGCCTGTATGGAAAGAAGACAGATGGAGATGTATAGCATTATAAGTAAAAGTATTGGTTGAAGAGGTCTATGGCCATATTCATACAAAAGACACACAGGATCATAAGATGTAATTTGTGTTGAGTGTTTGTGTATAGGTATATGTATGTGTATATATATAGAGAGAGATAGATATATCTGTCTCAGAATTTGAAACCAGGCATTGAGGAAGATTTTTTTTCATACTACACTACAATACAGAGTTGAGCAGAAAATCCTTAGTTAACTATTGTTGCATATTTAAAATTAAAAGTTCTCTTTTTTTTCTATGAGATTTTCTCTATTATCTCATCTGTTTGTCCATCCTTCCATTTATTCATCCTCTCTCTGAACATTGCCATTTTCAAATCATTTGAATAATGCTAATGAAACTAAATGGAGCTTTTGCTCTAAGTGTTGTTTGTTTGGCTCACTTTTGGATGACAAAGGCATATTTAAGGTTACTGAAGTAACACTGCTGCTAAAGTAACTGCATTATATATGGCATTCACGGTAATGTGTTTATTGCTGCAGCAAGTGCTTTTAAGGCAATAATTATGACTGCTCTTTAAATCTGCACTGGGTAGCTTCTCTAGAAATGTATTTGATCATTTCATAGAGTGTTGTTTTGCTATGCAGGAAGCAATTGCTATTGCTCCTTTTTAACTAACATGCTTTGTTTTAAAACTCAGGTTGATGTAGGACTCTTGAGAGGCTGATTTAAAGTAGAATCCTATGGATTCCCTTAATATTATGAAAATGCTTTAAATTAAATTAAATGAAACTAAGTTAAATAGAGTATCATGTATATCCTGGAAATATACTCCAGTATGATACAAACTATAGCTTCAGAATTATTTTTGAGAAGGGATATGAGAAATCAGTACAAATCCAGGAAATTAGTGGATGTGTAGACAAAGGAATATGTCACAAGACAGCGATGTTAAGCATAGGCTGTGAGCACTAGATATTTCTGAATTAGACCAAAAACTAGGAAAAGACAGCCCTTTCGATATTTTAAAAGGTATCGTGCTGTTTCTTAAATTTCTTAATTGCAAATATTTTTCAAAATTAAGTTCTATTGAGTTTTTACAGTGACTTAAAAGGCTGGAAGAACGAAGGACGATTTTTCCCTGTTTTTTTTTTTCTTCTCTTTTGATTAGTATGATTTCTTTGTGAAAGATTAAACTTTTTTCTTGGGAAAAAAAAATCAGATTTGTGATAATTCTGTGGTCCTTGTTCAAACAATATCAAATTGCAATGCTTAGTAGCTTGTAACCTTGCAGACAAAAAACAATGTGGGACAGGAAAACAGTGAGCACTATTACAGGCTGGGCAGAGAATGGATTAAGAGTAACCCTGAAGAGAAGAACTTGGGGGTGTTGGTGGCTGAAAAGTTCAACATGAGCCAGAAAAGTGCACTTGCAGCCCAGAAAGTCAACCATATCCTAGGCTGCATCCAAAGAAATGTGACCAGCAGGGCAAAGGAGGGGATTCTGTCCCTCTGTTCTTGTGGCATCTCACCTGGATTATTATGTTCAGTTCTGGAGTCCTCAGCACAGGAAGGACATGGATCTGTTAGAGCAAGTCCAGAGGAGGCCATGAAGATGATCCGAGGGCTGGAGCACCTCCCGTATGAATACAGGCTGAGAGAGCTGGAGCTGTGCAGCCTAGAGAAGAAAAAGCTCCGGGGAGAAACTATAGCAGCCTTCCAGTATGGAAAGGGGCTCGAGGAAAGCTGGGGAGGGGCTCTTGATCAGGGAGTGCAGGGATAGGATGAGGGGGAACAGTTTTAAGTTGAAAGAGGGGAGACTTAGATGAAATATTAGAAAGAAATGTTCTCCTGTGAGGGTGGGGAGGCACTGGCACAGGTTGCCCAGAAAAGTCATGGCTGCCCCATCCCTGGAGGTGTTCAAGGCCAGGTTGGATGGGGCTTTGAGCAACCTGATGCAGTGGGAGGTGTCCCTGCCCACAGCACTGGGGCTGGAACTGGGTGATCTTTAAAGTTTCTTTCTGACCCAAACCATTCCATGTTTCTAAGTGAATTTTCAAACATCCAGGAAAATCTTACTTAGACCATGTGACAGAGGTACCCTTTTAATGTGTGGGTAACATGGAAGGAAGGAACATAATTACCTAAACTAATGAAATTAAAAAGGCAGGAAATTAGAGCCACCAGAATTTGTTTTCTGAAAGACTGCATTAAACACTGTCAAGACCTACCATATATTCAGTGGGAAACCTGCCAGATGAGAGAACCCCCAGCCTATTATAATTCAAGCAGGGTACTCAGATAGACAGTTAATCCCCCAGGCTGCCAAGGAGAAAAAGAAATGTTTTGCTGATGGCAAAGGAATTGTGTTTTTTAACTACATCAGTACTGAAATTCTGAATGAAAGAACGGGTTTTATTGAAACAAAGAGTACGAAACATTTTGTCTGATGTATCTTGACAAGGCACTTGAGTAGTATTCAACACTCAAATTATTGCAGAAAGAACTGAGTGATTCAAGAGACCCGAACAAGGAAAATATTGAATGAACTGTCATCGCTGCTGAAGCTGAATGGAGTAGACACTCCCATTTCTAAAAAGATTGTCTAATTATTAAATTTTCCTTGTAAGGCCTTCTCAGCTGCTTTTTTATATTAATTTTTAAAGTCTTTAAGATCATCCAAAAGTGGGAACTCCAGAATTTTACTTCATTGTGTTCTTCACTGTCACTTGCAAGTGTTTTAAAAGGTGAAATAAGGGCAATACAGCCTATCATGACTAATGCTGAGTTGTCCCCTTTTGCTTCCTATGCTCATACATCTTCTGTTTTTACTTTCTCCCTGTATTGTCCATTGTTGTGCTTACTTTACTGGCAGAAGTTTATTGTTATTAAAAGGCAATACGGATGACTATTATATCTCACATTATCAGCAAGGAAGTGATTTGCTGTTTGTAGTTTCTGCTGAAGGAAAAGCTGCAGATGAATGAAAAATAATTTAAAAAGAGATTTGTTTCTAGTGCCTATTTATAGCACCAGGAGATCCAAATTTTGCTCAAGCACTGGAGACTTTGGAGATTGATATCGAGTACATTTAGAAGTAAATGGATGCAGATTGAGGTACTGAACTGCTGTAACTTCCATCATAATCCTCCCTACAGTTGGATGTGAGCATAGGGTGGGTTCAAGACAGTAGATCATCCAGAGAAACATTTCAGACACCTGAGTTAGAAATCCAAATATCCATTATAATCTTCTATGACTCTTTACTCTGGTCTTGACCACTGCTGACAAATTTCTACAGAAAACTGGGCAAATTCTGTGACACTAGATGCCAAATTCTGTGAAGAGATGGAAAAATACATTTTTTTCTGTTGTTAAATAGAAGTTCCTCATCCACATGCCTGGCTTGGGTCCATACCACGGACTCAAAACAGCACCAGAGGCAAGACATTTCAGTAGAACTGAGGCAGGAATGAGCATTGATCTACAAAAGTTTATTAAATTACTTCTTTCAAAGCACATTTGGACTTTGTGGGGACAGAGAGGAGAGTTTGCACACAGCAGTATAGAGAATTTCACCCACCCTGTGCCCACCTGTAGCTTTGTACTGACTGTCATTCTGCCATGCCTGGTGATGTGGGCCAGGCATTTGTAATTATTCCACATGAAAGCAATTGTTCTTGCAGAAAGATCAGAAAAAAGCATATGCTGAAGATATTCAGTTATTGAGTTCAGCCTCCTGCTGAGCCAATACTCTCTAATTCAGAATTATCAGAAAAGATGCAACTCCAATGTGAATTCTTGTCTTTAAAATACTAAAATGAATGAGAAATCATAGCCTTAAAGTGCTCAAGGCATTTTAATGATGGTGAAGGTCAAAGACAAAGTGCAAACTTCTGGAAGCGAGGAGGTGTCACAGACTAATGTAATTCTTCTTTTTACTGAAGTAAGTGGACCGAAGCTTAGAGTGAAAGAAGGAGGGAGAATGCAAATGGGCTATTCAGTGCTGCAAGAAGGGAGGACTGTAGTCAGCAGTAACACAACGGACATCCCCATGCATTGCTCCATCATTCTACAGTATCTCAGAAAGCACAAGGATGCTCCTTCCCTTGTAGCAGCAATTAGAGGGAATACAGAAAAGGGAAGTGTAGCTTTTAGAGAAAGGCCCTTTGTGATATAATGGTACTGGGTTGAGCAATTCATTATTAGCTCCAGCTGGGAGAGTGAGTGAAGGGAAGGAAGCAGGTGACTCCTGAGAGTCCACCTGGAAGGCTATAGAAGTCCTAGAGTTAAGAGGAGGGTAATGAAAGGCTAAGGTGTTTAATTTTGGTTTGTATTTTGTTTGTTAAAGAATAAGAGCACTATCTTGTGTTATTATCTGGATAGGGGGTTGAGTTAATAATAGAAAGTCTATTTGTGAAAGGTGTTGAAAAAGCCTTGGTCACTGCATTGAGCTGTTACTGGTTGAGTAAGTATTGAGCTACCTCATGCTGTATCAACAAAAACGAAAGGTTTTAGCAACTTTTTACTATGTGTTTGTGTAATGCAGCTCCATTCGTGCTCCGTTAAAAGGAAACTCTAAAGAATTCTATCTGTATGGCAATCCCAGACTCAGCATAAACAGAATTTTCTAGGCTTTTTTGCTAAATCACTGGTGCAAGTGATCCTGTACTTGTTGTGTGACTGGGAACCAATATAATTTGCAAGCACACAAATTCAGTAATTCTGCAAATTAACTGATGAATTCTTGAGTCTTTTGCTATCTAAAATCAAGCAGTGAGATAATAGTTGGCAGGAGAGAAAGGGAGAAATTCATTTGCAGAGGCTTGCTAGGCTCAAGATAGATCTCTGCAAAGCTTGGGAAAACAGCTTTCCGTGGCTCTGCTGAGTTCCTGTTTAATTACTTAGCCAGATATGACCTTGCATAACTTCTATAATACAGAGGACCAGGAGATCTTTTGTGGTAAACAGAGCCCACAATAACTCTGTTGGCTAATCTCTGTTTCTCTAACTGATGCCACCCTTTATAAAACTATATATATCACTGAAGCACCTAATTGAGAAATGGCTTTGTGAGGGGATAAAAACCTTTGAGCTGAAGGAAGTAATCACACAGGAATGCTGTTACTTGTATTTTTATGGTTCATATGAATACTGTTAAGAGAAGGCTCATTTCTAGTCGTGTGTCCTTTGGTCTGGCAGTTGTTATATGTTTGGTCACCAGATAGAAATGCCTAAGACATTGAAGGTTATGTTATTTAGTTGTATTTTTCATACAGTTTAGGAGGTGTGTAACTGTTTATTTCCATTTTTCTTGCACACACCTGGGAACTTGCTGTGTCCCAGGAAACATGGGGGGTGTGGCACTTTGGAATAGCCTAGCGGAGAGTCTGTGTAACGCTGCAAAATGAACCTATGCTCTTTGCGGTAACAAATGTTAAGAACTAAAGGAACTGGAGAAGTAATGATGTGGTATAATGAAGTGGATTGTACTGTGTTGAGAATTTGTATCATTACAAGCACTGTTTATATGTTTCTCTTGTTTTGATTTTGAAAGCACTGTAAAGATAACAAATATTTTCTTTTCTGTTGGTGATGCAGATGTTTTAAAATTGCATTGCAGGGGACAGGATGAAATGAGGTTTGAGGTGCATGATGTTATAAATGTGGACTGGGGTTCTTTTTGTTGGTTTTTATTTGGTGCTAAATATACCTGTAATATGCGGTTCAGGAAAGAAAGGAGGTGGTCTAAATTCTGCCACGTCCTTGCTGAACAACATAGAAAGCATGTGCTAATCCCTTGGCTATTGAAGCTACTTGCCCTTCCATCCATGTCCTATCACTACAAGACAGGCACAACATGCCCCTCAATGTCATGGTACTTCCCTGTGTCAGAAAGCCTCTCACCTGCCATGAAAACCCAACCCTCTGTGCTCAGACAGAGCCGCTGCTTCAAAACATACAGCAATACTTTGACATCACTCAAATATCAGCCTCTTAAATATTGTCTCCCTTTGCTATTCTTGCCTTTCAAGCTAAGAAACTGCTCTGTCTTAAGGGGTGAAGGCAGGCCCACTTGTTCTTAATTGCCTCCTTCCCCAAGTGAGTTGGAAGATTGTTCTCTAACTGACTGTAATTATCCTTTACTGTAAACTAACCAAAGTACACTCTGATTTCGGCGTTATGTTCATTAGCAAGCATCCTGTTTTGAATGTTAATGTACTCTGGGAACGTCCAGTTTATACGAATGGACTGGTTTGTGTAGCAAGTGCTCGTGAGATACCCTGAGAAATGAATCTGTACTGGGTAACTGATTTGAAATGAAATTAGGCTTTCAGCAACCTGATCCAGTGGGAGGTGTCCCAGCCTATGACAGGAGTATTAGAGCTGGATGATCTTTAAAGTCTTTTCCAACCCAAACCATTCTATTATTTACACGAGAACATTGTTTAAAGGGGGATAAATTTTATGTTCTCCCTAGAAGAGTGCTTGATGGGAAGGTTGTTTCTAAGCCTGTGCCTGCCAAAGATATCTCCCCTTGGCCAGCACTTGTGGCATGATTTCTTGTTTGAGGGGAAGAGAGAATTTATCCATTGAGTGGCACTGTTGGTATTTTGTGATAGAAGTGGTCTAAGAAAGGTGGGGAAAATGAAAGCTCCCCTCATACCTTGACTAAAATGCAATCCATAACAAGACTTGACTATATACATTCCTTAAAAAAGAAAAGTGAAATATATATAAAAATTCTGAATCCTAGCAGATGTTTTCTCTTGTTATTTTCAAGATATTCAGCAGTGTGGAGTGCCCAGTTTTCAGATGGGTAAATGCATGCAGCATACAAAAGTGATACTGAATTCTTTTAACACCTATGGTTCTGCCATTCAGCTCCTACTTAAGTCCCTGGCTCTGGAGTTTTCTGCTGTCTCTCTTCTAATGAGCAATGGAGCATGGCTGCTCTGCCAAGCACAGGTGGAAAGGTTTGCCTGGTAATGTTATTGGATAATAAAGGAGGTGATTTGGATTTTTTTCTGCCTTTTGAGATTATCCCAGTCAAAAGCATGATTTGAATTTGCAAGTGACTCTGTGTGGACATTCTGCTTATAGCAAGAGAGGCTCTTTAACCAATGTAGAATAACAGACTTCCTTGACGGAGCAAACGACATCAGAAAAAGATGCTCTCAAAAATGTGCAGGCAGAAAGCTATTGCTGAAAATCTTGTTCCACAATTGCCTTTTCAATTAATTTCCTCTTGTGTAGAAGCTCTTTCTCGGAGCATTTTACCATATAGTTTCAGAGAGAGTACACTTGATCACTGAGCTTGTGCACAGTGCTCAGATCTCAAGGCACCAGGAGTGCCTGCTGCTAGAAATCAGCTCTGATGGACATAAATATGCCTGATTTGGCTAATAGAATTACCTGAACCCTTCAGATGTGCCAAATTCATTTAATTGTATATGATACTATTGCTTTTGCTAGGTATTTTGGTACCTCTCTTAAAGATCTGGATGAGGAAGCAGATAGATATAGAAGGTGTAGAAATGGAAATAAGAATTAAAAAGCAGAATAAAAATCTGTGTTTAAAAACAAAAGGCTTGCTTATTGCTCACAAAAGCATTAGGGTATTTACAGGAAAAAACCCTATAGAATTAGACTTGAGAAAGCAACACTGAGTGCTTAGGAAATTCAATTGATCTCTGAATATGATGATTCCCACATGTGGAAAACTGTGACGAAAGGACTGTCATGCTCTTGAGTTCTGTCTATTCTAAGTTGCACACATCTTTGAAAATTCTTCTGAACACATCTAAATGGCATCCCTGGATACTACAGACTGTGAAAGTAAGTTTAAAAGAGCCTCTGAAGAATAGTCTGTGGACTTTTCACCGTAGCAGATGCTTATGTCTTTTGGTAAGGTGTAGGTTATCCTGTATTCCATCCTGTCACTGGCAACTTTAAAGGTTTATCTGTTAGTCTGCTAAGGAAAATTATCTTGCGAAGTCTTTTAAATCAAAATGTGATTGTAATTTCTTCAAATTTTTTTCCTTTTGCTCTTTTTGTTCTTTTTAAATATAGTGATAGTTAAGTAAGAATTTAAAAAGGCCACCACCTTTGTTGTTCTGTCCACTTTTCAGAAATAGTCATAGAATACAGAAAATGCCTGTAAATGGTATTATAGATATGCTACATACATGTGTTTTTCTGTGCACAGGGAAAAATAAATTAGTAGTGTAAAATGTGTTGTTATTTAATAATTCAGTTATCTCAGCAGCAAACTTGCTACAAATGCAGGGATCCTTTTTTTTTTCAGTTTAAAGAAAGACCTTTGTTATGTATAGAGGTATAAGAAGTCCCCACTGTTACCCTAGTGTTCTGTGTGAAGCCCTTGAGCAGAACATGTATGATCAAGAGGTAGCCAGTACGTTCACTATATGCATTATTGTATGAGACCATCTCTATGTATCAACATACGCGTTTGTACACTTACACTAATGCATCTCTGTATGTATTTGGGTAAACAGACTTTTACAGTAATCTCAGGTTATGGTTTCTGTATCTGCCAGCTACAGTTGTGCACTTTCAACCTAGGAAATGGAGCTTGCCAACATTTTCAAGCTTTGTCTCTTTTTGAATACCCATTCACACGTGTATTTGGAATGATAGCCACTAATTCTTGCCTTACCTTCACATCATTGATGTTCATCCTCGTTCCCTCCTTCCCAACAAAGATGTCATCTATGTCAACCAGAATGTACCTATCCAAGGACAGTGTGAGCTTCTTTCCTGATAGGAAAGAGATGGCATCAATAAAGATCAGTTTGTGCAACCAGAAGGTGAGGTTGTTTCCAAACAGGACTCTTTGAATCCCGTCATGAAGCCCCAAGTCTTGGATGACGGTTGCATACAGAGCAGCATTTGGCAATGCCTCGGGGGGTGTTCTGGAAGTCTGCAGTTCAGTTAAAAGCACAGGTTGGTAGGTGGAATGGTTGAACAGGAAAACTGTCCAGTCTTCGCCAGGCAGTGGACCATTCTCAGCCATTGCTGCTTTGGTAATGCGCAGCAGGGGAGACTGAGGGTTTACCACACAGTCTTTGAGGGCGACATTATTGTAAAGTTGTAATGGCAATCCTTTCAGGTTTGTAGTAGGGGAGCTGTTCTCATTGGCTTTATGAAAACCAATTATGCTAACACTGTATTCCACACAGTATTTTTCCAGAAGCTCTCTATTCCATGAGTCCATGGATACATACTTTAAAATATTCTCATATATAACAATTGTGTATTTTCCTCTTCCATTGTCTGTGAGAGGAGGAATATCCCCCTTAGCTGGGGCAATGACCATGTGGTATTGAAATCTGCTGGACTCAAGGATGGCTATGATGTCTTGTCCCAGCTGGGAATACTGGCTTTCCACAAACAGGAGGACAGTGGGATCAGTTTTAGATGGATCAATTGGCTTAGCTGTTTTCAGCTCCACAGACCTGTACGGCAAAAGCTTGACATCTTCACACTCCACTTCTCCAGTGGTTTCCACAAGTGCCATTTCCTGCTTGTAGCCGGTGTAAAGGTAATAGGCAGAAATGACAATGCTTGCCAAGCAGAAGGTTGCCAGGAGAATGACCACTGTTCTGAAACTTCTGCGGAGCTTCACGATTAGATTCATTTTTCACAAGACTTCCAACATCAGTTGGACTTGCTGCGCTTTTGGTTCTCTCTTCCTACAGTGCCATAGGAACGAGGAGATGCAGAGGTGCTGGTTCCTCTCCCAAGACGTTCATGTGACCATTGCAGTGCATTTATGAAGGTGGCAGGGAGGTTATAAAGCTGTTCGAGTGAGAAGTCAAAGGGTCTGGAAAGCTAAATTGAAACAGGTTTTCTCAGAATACAGCAGCTGCCAATAACCAATGAAGAAGACTCTTAACATTATCTGCAACAAGAAGTAAAAGAAAAGTAAATAAAATAAAATCCATAAAGGAATTAGAACCACACTTTATTAAAGACTGTGGTTGATACTGGTTATGGGAGTTAAAAGGGAAGTTTATGAACAATTCAAGGAGCACTTAGCGTCACTTGCTTTCTTGATGTAGTAAGATAAGCTGCATTAAAGAGCTCTCCCATATTATTAGGGTACAAAAATTAAGTCTAAACATAAATTTTGAGGACATTTATCTCTTCATTTATGGGCATTTCTTATCTAAAATGGTTCATTGCTATTGCAAATGGGAAAGACTGAAGATTGTAAGACAAAATTAGGACAAAGTAAATATTTGTTAAGTATTAGGCCTTGCTCCATGTCAAACTCAAACTACATAAGTATTCTGAAAGGGGTAACAAACTCTGTGTTGGACTGTGAAGGTAATGAAACCAAAGTGAAAGGTACGAGAGGACTTTGAGGAAAGGGTTGTAGGACTTTTCTCTCTGTTTCCACTCCACACCTGGGGGGATCAGTATATTATGGTGCATTTAAGGACTGTCTGGAATGATAAAGATTGCACATGGATTTTCCAAGTGAATGAGCAGACAACCAAAACTGCAGGGTGCAGATGCAAATGCCTCTACTTCCATCATGGATAGCAGGGAGGTGATATATATAGCATGAAAAGTACCACGAGGGAGTTGTTTCAGTGCTGGCTTGGGCACATAGAGCTGTTCCCTGGGCCATTACAATTCCAGCTGAACGACTGGGGCTTCCGTGTGCCCCTGCTATGCTGTGTGGCTGAAATATGAGATGCTTAACCCTGACTGCCTGGCCAGTTCTGAAACCCTTATGCAATTCTTGGTAGTTCTACCAAAATTGATGAAAAATAACCACTGGAAACAATAAACCATGTGACCCAGAGGCAATTAAAACTAACTAACTAAATAACCCACGTAGCTCCATGGATTTAAATAGGAATTAGCATCTTTCTGAATTATTTATATCATTTACCTGTTGGAACAATGTGAGACTGTGAACAATGGGTATTTTTTTAACTGCAAGGAAGAAACAGTCTTTCCAGTAAGACATTTGTCAGTTGATGTGCCTTCCTCCATTAACTCAGATTACATTTTTGGGTTTCATTCTGAAAATTATTCATTAATCTCTGGATTTACACCTGAAACTGGAAAATCCTCCGAAGAAAGGTACTGAAGGATTTGTCTAGCAGACTATTTTATGACTGGGCTATACAGTTCGAAGGAGCCTCTTGATTGTGTCAGTTCAGGATCTTAAAAATGCAAGTTAAAACTTTTAATTTTGATTTAAATGCCTTGTACACCCCTCTCCTAGTATTACAGTTCTCTGCTGCTTTTGGGAGCTTATCAAGCAATGAACAAAATCACAGAATCATAGAATGGTCTGGGTTGGAAGGAATTCCAACCCCACTGTCATGGGCAGGGACACCTTCCACTTGATCATAGGTCTAATTGCTCATGAGAAGCTTGTTGCTACTCGTGCAGTTTAGAGGCAGAGGAAGTTGCTGCCGAAGCCATTTGGGACTTTGCCAGGTTCAGGTATTTATCTGCTTTGTCCTTCTCTGTTGGAAATTTGCTAGGAGATTCATACCCCTGTATTGTAGGCTACTCAACCAGTGACTCTGCTGTGCATCACATAGGAACTGGCCAAAATGTGAGCAAGGTGGGTGGTTTGTACACAGGCCCAAGTGAACAGAAAGATGTTCTGCTTTTAGTAAAGGACTTGTGTATGAGAGAAGAAATAAAAAAGAAATCACAGCAACCACCAAGAAATTAAAATTATCCTGATAATTCTAAGAGTATTTGCCCCCTCTTTAGTGCTTCCCTTTGTTCTGCAGTTCTGTCTGCTTGCCAGGATCTTGCTTCTTATTAAACCTCCAATTAAGATTTTATCAAAAGATAAAAGTGGATCAAGTGAAACACTCTCTGCAAGGCTGTGTTCCAGTTTTGGTGACATTGATGAGTCACTCAGCCTGTCTGAGGGTTTATCGGATCAGCAGAACTGCTTTCCACGGGGCGGGCAGCCTGGCTGGATGGGTGATATGCCCACAAACCAGCTATCTGCAACCGGCCTTAGCTTAGCAAGCATGAGACAGGCAGCTACCTCGGAAACGGTGATTAAAACTCCTCTTGGACTCGGCATCCTCTGCTTGTTTTCAGCACTAGAGGGCAATATTTTCTTGCTTTTTAGCAGGCAACACTTGCTCTCCCCTCAGCTCACAGAGCAGACAGCCCTGCCTGCAGGCAGGCTTTTTCCAGAAGCCTCTTGGAAATCCTCAGGGCACGTAAAGCACCTTAATTAAGACTCTTATATTTAAAAATAAATAAAAAATAGGACTTCTGCTCTAAGAAATCTGTCACTAAATCACACTGAATGCTTGCCAAATGTCTCAGCCTATACCTGTATCGCAAGGGAATAGCAAGCCAGGAAACCTAAAATTGCACATTTTTTCCTCACTGTTCTGTCCTGCTGGATCTCCCAGTTACTGATATTGCAAGCTGTCAAAAGATTACACTTCGGGAGCCAGATTTTTGTTGGTACTATTGCTTGTATTACTAAAATGTGAGAAGCCCCTGACTTTAGACTAACCAAAACAAAAATATGGTCTTCATCCCAAATTATTTGATCGAAATGACATTGGTAAAATGTCTTCCAGTTAAAATACTAGTAACCAGAATTATTGTAAACTAGTACATCTGTTGTATGTAGGTGTTTTAACAAGCACAAATATTCGCACTATATGTCTAAATACTAGAATTAATAAGGAATTTAAGCTTGCATATGGAAACCTGGCATCAGAGCAGATCTTTATTAGTTTACACATTGTTTGAACTGCTCTGGTGAACTGATTATACTGCTCAGTAAAAAAAAAATTGTGGAGTAATTAAAGTTTATGAAAATAAATCAGCTATATTAGCCATTAGTGGGACATTTTCCAAGGCATAATTGGAAGTTAAGTGCCATTTGTGCCTTTGAAACTCTCCTGCTTAAAGTTCAACAGCTTTATATTCACTCAGAAATTCAAATATCTTTGGAGTATTTTTTTGCTATACTAATTTGAAAAATATGAAAAAAGGCTATATTTCATAATTAGTGTTACTAATGTAGTTTCATTTTTGAAACTGGCGTTTGAGATCTTGTGTTCTTATGATTGCTGGTCAGCATTTATTGATTCTTCAGGGGTAAAGCCCAAAGCTGGGTACATTTGATCAAGGAATCAAGGTTACGTTCATCCTGAGTTAGTCCTTCAGTAGCTCTTCAATCTTGCATTCATCTGACTTCCTAGACACAGGGCCTTCTTTCCCCAGGAAAAGCAAAACTCTGTAATATAACTGTATGATGCCAGAGCCATCTGCGAGAATGGTAATTTTTCTTTAATTCAGGCTGCCAAAGAAAAACAAAGGCTTAAAAATTGCTGCTTCCTTGCTAAATAATACTTCCTGCTTCCCAATAAAAATGCGTTTGATTGATGATTAGAGCATGCTGGTTTTGAAGATGATTGATTGGGAGATTAGGACTCAACTATTTAAAACCCGTAGCACAATAGTGAAGAGAAACAGCCCCTTATTAATACCATGTGTTGACATTGTATCAGGAATTAAAACTGATTCTCTCATGGTCCAGTTCCTATGGGCAGACCTTCTCACAGGGCTTAGTGATTTAACAAGCATCTTGACCAAATTAGATGTACCTAAAGAGTGGGGGGAGGATACAGACATTGCATATATACTGCAAAGGTAGCTGCTATTGCTAATGAGGGATAGCTGAATAAATGAAGTTACTGCTTGGGTAAACGAGGAAAAACTTCATTAGCAGTGAGAGTTGCTGGTGAATGCTTGGTGCATGGGCTGCCACCCTGACCACAGGGATGTAAGCTCCTCTCCTTGTAGGTAGGCTAAGGATCTCTGATCTAGTTCAGCTTATAGGACACAGAAATATGGATTTTAAGCAAACGTTTGCATTTGTCCATGCTACAGCTCAAGCTAACAGACTTCACATCTGCAGCATGTTGTCATTTACAGCACTGAGTAGAGGAGCAGGAGACTTGTATCTCTACAGTATGGTTGTTTCTAGTCTCCTGTCTGCACCAGAGTGCAAGGCGGCGCGGAACGCTCTATGGGTTTGCATCTGGAAGCAGGCCAGATGTTTCCTCTCATCTTCCTCCAGCACAAATCAGAGGTCAGAATGTCTTTTTATATATATAACTTCCCTTTAGGCTAAAAAATTAATATAAACTCTTACCCCTTTTCCTTCCTTTCTAAGCTTATGTGACTCCTGCCATTTATTAGCAACGCAATGATCCATGATACCCACTTGCTACTGCTTACATGTGACTGCCTACTCAATACAGAAACAAGCAAACTGATCAGAGTGAAAAATTATTCCTGGTGACCATTAGCAAAAGTTCAGGATTTCTATTCTCTGCAGGGAAAAAAACCCAGTTTCTTTTCTCAAAAAAGTTTCCGAGAGATTTTCTTATTTTTTTTGTGACTTCATGAAACTTGGGTGCTTCTTGAAAGTAACTTTTTACTTTTTCAAGCTTAACAAAGTTGTAAAGTGTTTTTTGTTTATAAATAGCTTTGCTCATGACGCAAAGTTGATGCCAGCTGCTCATAGCTTACTGCAAGGTTTTAGAAAACTTTTACCTAGGATAAGGACAGCTTCTTAGCTAGTAAAAGCTGTTGCAGGTCTTCTAATTTTGCTCTAACTCTCTCCTATAATTTCTGAGTGGAGAGGCTGCTTGGCACTTTCACCTCTTTCGTTTTGCTTTCAATGCATAATAATCTGTAAGTTAAAACACCAATCTTTTAGTATTTTCAACAATTTCATTGGACTATAGTGCACATACAATCTTCTGTGATTCCAGAAAGCTAAGTGATGCCAGAGCCTGAAGTCAATAATCAATGAATACAAAGCAAAATGTTTGAAAAACCTCAACTTGTGCATTGTCTGAAAGCTGGCACAATCTTACAGACAAAACAATACTTGGAAGCTGGCTGTTTGACCCTTTTGACTTCTATCTTTCTTTGGCTTTAAGCTTTTCCAGATGACTTAAGAACATGGAGCTTTGAAGAAAAAAGGTTCCCCGGTGTAAAGATGGATAAAGGTATATATAAACCCTATCTCTAAATACATACGTATTCTAACGTGTACACATATGCACACACACACTGTCTTACTATCTACCTAAGATACCTGGGAAACATGGTGTAAAGGTACTTAGAAAACCTGTAAACTTCTCTCTTGATAAACTGATAACATCTGATTGCTGCAGACAGGTGTATACAAAGCTGACAGTTTGTCTCAATCCAGGACCACCAAAGTTGATCTGTTTTTAGCCTGCTTGATATTGCCACATGTGATTTGAAGCATTTTAAAGGAGAGATATTCTTTATTTTCAGTGTTTTACTCGTCTTTTGAATAAGAAGGAGAGTTGTGATTAGAGAAAGCCTTGCAATAATTATTTTCAAGACTTGTGAAGGTGTGCAGACAGCCACCATCGACTTGCAACAAGTCCCACTTTCCTGAACATATAGAACAGATGTGCTATTATAACAGCATATAAGCAGACATACTTTGTTCTCATTAATTCATAAGTGATTTGAAGTTGCTGAGTCACAAAGTGTGTTTTCTTATTGATGCTTTTAGACAGGTAACTACAACCTCTGCTAATGAGAACCCCCACAAAGATACTGTATGTGAATTGGTGGGATGCTTTTACAACTGAGAACTAATGAGACTATAAGAAAGGTACTGTTCATTCTGCATCTTTTCTCCTAGTAAAATGTATTCTAAGACTTAACCAGACCACACTTATACGATCATAGGATCATTAAGATTGGAAAATACCTCTAAGATCATCCAGTCCAGTCATCAGCCCAATAGCACCATGCCTACTAAACATGTCCCAAAGGGCCAAGTCTGCATTATTTTTTAATATGTCCAGGAAAACAGACTCCACAGCTTTCAAGTGCTTGACCACACTTCTGGTAAATGTTGCTTGTTGTTCAGCCTCAACACTTCTTTCTTCTGATCCATAAACTTCTAAGAGTCTCAGGATAACTTCAACAACCCAGAAATGCACATAGTTTCCTATCTGTGACATTTCAGTGACTTTTCTTCCAACTGACACAATTTATCAGTCTCTAACATGTCAGTAGTTTTGAACGTAAGTGGTTGTAGTATTTCTTCAGAAATCATTGATGGACCTGATTGTCATGTATGGAAGCTCTCAGAAATCAGTAATAATTAAAGTATAATCTTAGGAGGACCATGCATGCATACATGTATTTTTTTTTCCTGTGACCAGTGGCTCTGGTCACCATCTCAAAAAGGAGGTGTTAATGACACCATTCACCTTTTGTGCAGTTCTGTATGTGGCAAAGGTGTTGCATAAAGATATCCAAATACATCACTTAATCAAAATATGCCAAAATATATGTAATATTTTGATGTCATCAAGAAAAACACCTTAGCTTTATAGTCAGTCTTAAAATTTAAATTATCTAAACCACATTTCCAATAATTGTGCCTATCTTGCCTAAGTGATGGTATTAAGATCTATAACTTTTCACCAGTAACTCAACCTAAAATTCAAACAAGCCAAGTAACACTATTCTTGGGTACAGGCTTGACTTTTCCAAGGTCTATTTTGCAGACCTATGCTGAGCTAGAAGCAATAGTCCCTTGCTTTTGCATCATGCCCTTCAACAGATAGGCTTCTTTACCGCCCTCGTGCAATAGAGTAACTACCACCAAGAAAGAAAAGAAAGGTTTGAGAAACGATCTGGATGTCAGAAGCTTACTGCTTAAGCTGTTATCGGGGAGGGCTGTGAGAGGATGAGGAGGAATGGTTTTAAGTTGAAAGAAGGGAGATTTACATTAAATATGGGGAAGAAATGTTCTTCTGTGAGGGTGGGGAGGCACTGTCAGGGGCTGCCCAGCGAAGTTGTGGCTGCCCCATCCCTGAAAGCGTGAGGTTATGAGCAACCTGATCGAGTAGAAGGTGCCCCTGCCTATGGCAGGGTTTGAAACTGGATGAACTTTAAAGTCACTTCTGAACTGAACCATTCTATTATTCTATGATGACAGAGCCAAAGTGTCATGGCAGAAAGTTGCGGCTAAAAGCACAGCAGAGATTACCATGGTACAAAGTTGTGTGTGAACTGCAGGATTGAATTCTTTAGGCTGAGGCTTTGTTTTCCCAGTGGGATTAGTAGAGAGTGCAAATGTAACGAGCATCCTATGATTGTCCTAGTCCTTTTGAATGAAGCTGGTGAATAAAAGCAGTCTTCACATGTTCTCCTGAGGCAGCCTGCAAAACATTCCTCCTGACCTGATGCAACAAATCTTCTAATCTTGCTTGGTTAATGGCTCTTCGTCACTTTTCAATTCATAGTTAAATGCTTCAATGGAAGCCAATTTGAATTCATTTAACTTTTCAAATAAAACTTTTGAGAGATGCTCTATCAGATGTTTTATTACAGTCCCATCTATTCTGTTACTGTTTGCTACTTTTATAAGGTTGTCAATTAGCTATCCAGTTTCAATAGAATGATTTGTGTTGTGAATTCAGTCGAGACGACATTTGTGCAATGTAATGGCTGCCTAACTAGAATTCCCTAAAGTCAATCAATGCAATAGTCCTACTCTGTACATCTTGTTGGAGCAGATATAAAAGCTAAGGTATAAAAAAAAAATAAAAAATGTTTTTCTAATTGTATTAGCATCTAAATAACTACAGATTTTCTGTATTTATTTTGACAAATTAGCAAGGTTTGCAGACCTTCTGGATGGCTACTGAAATTTTACTTTTTAGAGATTTCTTACACAAAAAAAAGTTTTAAAAGCTCCCTTTTAACTGAAGACACCCTTTGCCTACAAGACGTCATCACAGGCTCTGGAGTAGCTTCGTATAAGTTAAACTCCTTGGTCTTTATACTTTTTTTTAGTAGTTAATGTTTTCCTGCACTTTGTCTTCCTGTTGCTTTTATGGGACCTAAAACTGTTTGCCACCATACAACATAATTAGAATCTCTCCACCGTTATTATCAATGACAATATATTTCACTGAATAACATCTTTTGTGGTGTCTATATCCTGTCACAGGGACTAGTAGTGAGAAACTCTGATGTGGTCACATCTGTGCTAGGAATTAAAGGGAGGCCACTAACTTGTTTCAGAAAGACTGCTGCTATCACATAGTAATGATCTATTATCACTGCAAAGGAAGTCTATTTAAACCCAGATAACAAAAACTTTCTACCTAAATCCTTAGAGCAGCGCGTTTATCATGTGAAATTTAAATAGAGGTTTATTCGGCATTTACTCAAGCCAGGTTCCAGCCAGCCAGAAAACATTTTCAAGCTCCGGGTACATTAACTCTCACTACAACAGCTGCTCTGTATTTATTCTTTAAGTAAATCTGATTGGAGTCCCTTCTCCCAGTTTTCATCCTCATTGGCTGAAGGGTTGTGTTATCATTGAGCGTTTCGTTCTCATCCACTAGCAACCTGATCCAGTGGGAGGTGTCCCTGCCCATGGCAAGGCAGTTGGAACTGGATGATCTTTAAGGCCCCTTCCAACCCAAACCATTCTATAGTTCTAAGATTTGTTAGAAAAATGGGTAGAATAAGTAGTGAGTTTGATTCCAGCAGCTTCTGATCAGAGCAGATGTGTGAGCTAGAGCATCATCCAAGCCATCAGTGCTAGTGACAACCTGACAGGCCTTAGCTAGCAAAGAGTGGTAATGCAACCACTCTCAAGCAAAGTGAAACCAGCAGAGTGAATGAAGACAGGGTGACCCTGCACATAACTTTTTTTAGTGTGTGTGTGTTCATGTCCTGAACTTCCAAATGGCATTATTATAAAGAGGAAAATTCAAACCATCACTTCTTCTTGCTCGTAAAATATTTGCATTTATCACGTTATTACATGACAGTTTGGGGGCAGAAAGTTAAGGTTATATCTCCTGTATTTTCTGTACATATGTTTATTTTGCTTAGTTTAGCATCTTAGTCCTATACCAGATTCCAGGCAGGCCTTCAGAAAATTCTGGGTCTTATTACCAGTTTTTTAAAACTGGAAAGATTAGCTTTTTGTGGGAACCAGTTATGGCTGCACATATTACTGTTGTCAGTAAAACTAATCTAGACAGAGAAGCTTCATCATGTACTAAAAATACTACAATACCCAACAGACTGTATCTCACTTTAATGTATTTAAGTATTTCAGACACTGCCAGGCAGACAAAATAGTCCAAGGCAGTTTTATGGAAGATAAATTCAACTTCTTTTTGTCCTGAAATGATTGGATGGCTGTTGTTTGCCTATCAAGAGGATAAATGCCTAGTGGTGAGAGGATGAGGCAGCGAGCCGCAACTTTAAGTTGTCCTTTTTCTGCCATATCATGTATTTCACTCTGGAAGCCACTGATTTGTTATCAGTACTTCAGTTTTCCTGTCTGCATTGTGGGAATAATACCTTTTTCTACCTTTACATGGCCGTAAAGGTAGAAGCTGTAAAATTTTCTAAGATTATTCATGTTTGGTTCAAGTGTGTATAGCATGGATATTGCAAACAGCACATTTAAGAAAGCCAGTGCAAAATTCATACTTTCATATGCAGTCAAATGTATTTGCAGTGCTTACTTTCTTTTTCTTATTATTCTTCATACCCTGTTAAATTACTTTTTGCTTATTTCTGCCGCTGTTTTGTGTTTTTTTTCTCTCAGAGAAGCCCCTTTGTCAGTCAAGTTGAAGATCTCTTTTGATATTTTTGATGTGTCATCTGTGACCTATAGATACTGTTTGTCTTTTGATTCAAAATATAAACAAATGTTTCCTTTTGGAAGATCTATTCTTTGGTTTGTCTAGATAAAGTTCAATTTAAAAATGCCACTAGTAGTATGAGGGTCCTGCTTGCGAATTCAAAGGATTTTTTTGTTGAGTCATGCTAGACTTGGAGACTGGAACTGGAACTAATGGCATTAATGTGATAGAATAGAGAGCTTTTGATTAACCTGTTATTTTTGTGAAAAGTCTCTGCTTGTTGAACTACTGAGGCATTAATTTATTCTTGGAAAGGGAGGTGTAGAATAAAACCAAATTCACCCATCTTTTAAAATCTGTCTGACCACACTGCCCCTGCACCAGCCTGGAATTTATTATGTTTCTTCATATTCCTATTCTCTCCTGTGGACTGGGGGTACAACTATACTGTGTTTTTCAATTTGCATCTCCAGCATGAGCATTGGAAGAGCATTGGTTTATGGAAGGGGGTTCCAAGCCAAGAGAATGATCTCATTTAGTTGACACAATGATATGTTGTAATTCATAAAGTTCTGTTTTAGACAATTTATATGGATAGATATTTATGTTCAGGCAGAAAATTAAATATTTTCCATGGAAGAGAAAGCCTTTTTTGGAGGTACTTTACTTAAAAATCTGAATATACAGAATGACTGCTGTTGATTCACACTGGCTAGTGGAGCTTGCTCCAAAGCTAAGGATGAGTTAGTCTTATGGGAGTCTGAGTGTCAGGTGTTTTGAGGCAAGCAGGTAATTTAGAAATAGTAAGGTATGGGGGAGCAAGATGCAATTTATGTTATGTTAGGAGATGAAGTTCTAGAATCACTACTTTTCAGTTAGATTAGATATTAAGAAGAAGATTTTTACTGTGAGGGTGGTGAGGCACTGTCACAAGTTGCCCAGAGAAGTCGTGGCTGCCCCCTCCCTGGAGGTGTTCAAGGCCAGGTTGGATGGGGCTTTGAGCACCCTGATCCAGTGGGAAGTGTCCCTGCCCATGGCAGGGGAGTAGGAACTGGATGGTCTTTAAGGTCCCTTCCAATCCATTCCATTATTCTAGTCTGGTAAAAGTATCAAGGCAGATGGCCCTACTTTTCCTTAAATTTTCTTTGAAAAAAGACATTATGAGAGCTTTAAAATCAAAAGTTACCAGCAAGTGTAATTTCCGTATATAACCCAGAAGCCTTGACACTGCTTCATTTTCCTCTCATTTCCAAAAAATTCTCTATGAATCACCAAACACGTGCCCTCCCCTCTGGTGGTTTAGGGGGTGATAAATATCCCAGTGAGAGAGAATAAATTCAAAGAATACCTTGAGGCTCTAGAACTCCAGCCCTGGCCTTCTCCTTGCAAAATACAGTCCCAAGAAAAAGGAAAGGATGTTGGATAAAACATCCCCTGAAAGTAGAACATAGAAGTGGGTGCATATTTCATGACAGACTGTTTTAACTTTCCAAACAGCCTCCTCCTTTATGGCCAGCAGCTACTATTAATTATTTATCAGAACACTTATTTATACACTAAAAGCTAAATGCAATCCTTTCAGTGGAAGCCTGGCAGAGTGTGGGTTGAAATAAGCAGCTGTGGATAGTCCTTCAGGAGGATATGTTTCGTGCACAGTTCTGCTTAGGGAAGAGCCCTTTCACATTATTCTGTCTACTGTGTGACTGATAATGATATATGCGTTTGGGAGATTAAAACCCAGCCATTAGTAAAACTATAGCTGTAGATGCATCAGCCCTGAGCATTAGCTGTGCCTGCATTTCTCAGGGCTCTTGCAGGCTGCGACAGGATAGCGGATGCTCCGCTCATCCCATGGCTTTGTAAGGACTAACCCTGAAGTTGTGAGATTGTCCTAGCTGAAACTTTACAACAGCAGCCTTGGGTGCAAAAGCACGCTCTCTGTAAGTTTAGCTATGCTGTGGTCCAGGACAAATGCATCAGGAGCTCTACGTGTACAGATTTCAAATTGCTCTGTGCATTATACTGCCTGTTTTGGGGATGTGCTTCTAGAATACCTTGTCTTAGAGTGTTTTGGGGGAGGAAAGAAGCTTGTGTGGTAGCCTCAATGTGACATAAAGAAGCAGGGATAACAGGGGCTTCCCTAGGCCGTGAAAAGCAAACTAGAGGTTCAGCAAATGTCCCCTTGGCCAAGATAGGTAAGCCAAGTATAGTTCTTAAATATGAGAAAATCAGCTTCCAAGGAAGAAGAGGGAACCTCTGGGTTTTTTCTGCTTTTCTTATAAAAGAAGTCCACTCTTCCCTGACTTTAACTTCTATATTTGCTTTGGCTCTGCGAAACCCATCCTTACAGTGGATGAGAGGAGGATTAATCTGGTCCAATTGCCTGCACTTGGGGAAAGCAGTTGTAACCCTTACTTTAGCCAGGGGGAACGAAATAGGTTTACTTCTCTGCTCCTTTCAGAATTGAGTTGGAATAATCTCATCACAATACATTACTTCTGGCGCCAATGTGTTTTCTTCAACAAATGCTGACATGGTTTCTAAACTGTTATGCTGTTGCCATGTGATCCTGGTGGCATTACTGTTTAGGTAAAATATTATTAGTTTTCTATAGCAACTGTTTCAGAAGAATATAATTGCTTTCTAATTATTACTGACAGTAGTTGTAATAAATGTTTTGGATTGACATGCATGGTTTTCATTTTCTTCCAGCACTTGATTTTTATTTTTATAGCTCAAATAATTTTTCTAATTTAAATGCTGACATAGATGGAAAACATTATTTTGTTGTGTCTAGTGCTCTTATGGGTGGTTTACACTTCATGAGGGGCATTGTTTTAACATTTCAATAGGAAAAGTAGACTTGTTGCTTTGAAATGAGCATTATTCTGCTCATTCAGAGTGTTCTCAAAATCTGAGACAGGACACTTTAACTTCGTGCTCCAAGCAATTTCCAGCACAGAGACCCTCCTTATTCCATAGTCCAGCCCCTCAAATGCATCCCAGGCCTGAGAATAAGGGATCTCCTGAACCACCACCTTATGCTGGACTCCTTAATCCTAGCAAATGGTTTCAAACCCAGGCTTCTCTCACCTTGGAAAGTGTGGAGAGCACTTGGTTCATCTTAAGTTATGAAATGACTCCACAGGCTGGGGAAATTGCAGCTTTCTGCACAGTTCTCAGTTATACTTTCCTTCAACCGCACAAGTCCCAGCTTGAAATACTCTGCTGCTGCCCAGGGTTTGCTTTGTTCAGAAAAGCCCAACTTGAATGTGTGGAAAGCAGTTTCTTGGATGCACCTAAAACTGAAGCATTATGAAAGCCTTGCAAAGCGAACACTGGATGGAAGCAAACATCAGTGTATACATGCAGCTGAAGCTCAGATGGTGCTATAGTCCTGGAAGGAGTCAAATCAAAACTGTGGGCTAAATTAGAAAGATTTAGAACAGAAATGATATGAGGGGTTTTTTGGTAAAAAATCATTATATTCTTTCCCTTATTCCTTGTAGGAAAAAAAAAGAGAAAGAAATCTTTTCCTGGTGGTGTATGGTTAAATGTAATCTTTTTGTTTATCTAACTGAAAACTCAGTCACAACTGCTAGTAACTCCTCAGCATTTGCTTTGATGGGTATTGCCCTGGGTTCACGATGTGGCCATGTTTTCCTTGAAGTATCTCATTATACCTCTGAGAATTCCTGTACTGTAAGCCTTCAAAAAAACCAAAATCTTTACTATTAGCATATTTCTCTCCCACTCATGCTGAATGATGGTTGAACTCTAGAGAAGCTCATGATTCCCTGCATGCTGCTACATCAGCTAAGTTTGATCAGTACCATTATGAAGAGCAATACAGCAGATATCACAACCTCTAAACATCCATAAGGTTTTAATAGGACTTCCAGAACCTTATAGTGTGAGTTAATAGTGTGTTCAGACTGAAATAGAAGTATATGTGGGGGCATGTGTGAGTGTGTGCGGTCAGTCACTCAATCATCCTGCTCTCCGCTTAAATCTAACCCTGTTGGATTTGATTTACTCCAGTAAAATGAAAGTTATAGGAGCGTCTCTCCAGCCTCACAGAAAACAGTGCTGTCAACAAGACATTAAGATGCTCCTGCTTTCATCTCTGAGGCTTTCAGACATTAAGCATTTATTATGAATTGAAAAAATGGCCATGTTCTGAGGAAATGGCACAAAAACCAATACACAATCTGAAACTTCTGCACAGAGCAATGCCATTAGGAACATATAATGTCTTTGAGCAGATCATATTATTTGAATTGATAAGATTCAGAAGAAAACTGGAAGCCAAGCATTTCCTTAGTTAAATGCGACTTGGCATTTCCCACGCCTCCCTTCTTTAGAGCAGCATTTCAGAAAGCAAGGCAGACAGTGCAGCTTGGCTGATGGTAAAATGTGCCTGATGAAAGTACATAGATGTGATGGGGCAAGACAGGGAAGCACCTGGCAATATTGCCAACTATTTAAACTTCATGAAGAAGGAAATTCTGCTATTATTCCGTAAGCTGAACATCTTATACCAGCAGAATCATAATTTAAAACTACTGGAGAAACACGGTGCAAATGACTTCTTTCTCTTTTTATTTATTGCTTTGCTAACAGTCAGAGGTAGAAAAGGCAGAATAACCTGCTTCACAGAGTAGGCCAGATTCTGTGACATTTATTCACAGGGAGGGAGGCCAATCAATGTGATTAAGAGCTGCAGAAGTTAGTAAGAAAAAAATATATGGTAAATTCCCTGGGGAGAAGAGAACTTAATGGGTGTGGATTTTGTAGGTATGTATGGTTACATTAGTGTAGTGCTTGTAGGAAGAGACTTATTCACCTCTAAACATTTCTCCTTTGAGTGTTTATTCCCACTAGCAATGACTTGGAGCTGGTGTGTCAGCTGTAAGATAAAAACGCTGGGCTGCCGCTCTGCTCTGACTCTGTAGTCGTCTAAAGAGCAAGCACTGATTTCTTCAGTTTAGCTCTTACTACCCGAAACAATCCTTGCTTCCACACTGTGAATGATCATGCTGATTTAAAAAAAAAATGTTGCTGATGTCTGTTGTTTGGATATCACAGCACTGAAAGGGAGAAGATCTGCAGGTCTTGGCTTCCTCACAGTGCAATTACTCTTGCTTTAAATAGTGCATGTTTACTACATATCCATGGAAAGCTTTCACATTTTCATTTTAATACACTAGATTTGCTTTACTTTGCACAATGGTAGCAAATAAAAGCAAAGTATATGGAGTAGACTAAAGGAGAATAGCAACCTTGGTGTCTCTTTTCTTCACATAACTTCCCCTGCTCTAACTTCTGTGTCTTTCATCTTTTTAGCCTGACAACTGTTTCCCCTCAGAAGGCACACATCTGTTTACACCGAGGGCACTTGCATGCAAACACGGCAAAGACTATCTCAAACTTTCAGATCACCCTTTCAATGTCAGGATCTAGGCAGTTTTCTGAAGTACTTAGTATACAGAATTAGGTTTTAGGCAAGCATTTTACACACCATGTGGATATTATACCTGCTCAGGAACTGTTTTCTTGCCTCTGAGAGCAGGCACTGTCTCTATAGACATATGAAGACATACCCAGAAGTATAGACTAATGTAGCAATATGTGCAGAAGCTGAACAATAGCTTACCTAGAGAAGAATTTCTCTTCCTAGCGTGAAGGAAAGAGACATCTGCTATTCAAATCTCTTCACTTGGCTCCAGGTAAACTACGGAGAGTTTTCAATTGATAGCAGCTGTCTGAGCGGCATTCCGGGAAGGTTCCTCTTGCTCCAGCCCCAGTAACTGAACTCTACCGGCACAGTCACATCTCATTTATACACAGACTGTCCTTTTCAAAACAAGCAGCCAGCTGGAATGATTCAAACCTCTGTTCAGCACACCGTTAAAAATGCAGCTTCCTTCTTGGACATGGGGATTACACCGGGGAGCAGCCAGGCTACAGCAAAAAGGCTGCAAGAACTATTTAATCACCCGAATACCAGCTGCTCCCGCTACTACTGCCGGTGCTGCCGCCGTTTGCTGTAGTCAGCCTCCCTCTCCTTCATATCTACAAGAGTATCGAGGCGGCTTTGCAGGGTGGTGATTGGCAGAAACGGCCAGTTTCTCCAGCTAATCAGCCCCCAGACTTTCAAGGACTCGGAGCTGCTTTGATGTCATTCCCTCCGCGGGGGGGATGCTTCACGCGAGGACGCGGCTAATTCGGAGATGAGCTGTGTTCCTCTCCCACTGCTGTGATTGATTAGATGCTCCGGGAGGATTTGCATAATCTGTCATTGTGCAGTTGGACCACCTCCCCTCCTGCCCGCCCGCCCCAAGTGCCGGAGGAAAACGCCGCTTTGAGCTTCTGGTTTTACACCTGGAGCCTGCAACTGAAAGCCTGGGGAAAAGGAAAAGTTGAAAGAGTCGTTTTCCGGCAGGAGAACGCTTCAACCCCAAGTTCCTCCCCCGCCATCCCCAAATTCTAAAGGAAGCTCAGGAAAATCGCAATACTAGCAGACTTTTTGGTGCCTTCTCTTGTTAGGTCACTGATAAGATCGCTTGGGACAGCAAAAGGTGCTTTTTAATGCATGGCCAAAATCAAGCAGAGGTCATCCAGCAAGTTAGTTACAAGTGATCTCCTTGACACCACCTCTAGGTAGATATCAGCAAGCAGGCAGTGCTCAGAGGTGCAAAATATTGTCCTACTGTGTGCAACACAAATTCCACCTCTTTGTTGCATAATTTCTTATTAAAATCCTTTATCTCATCCAGCTAGAGATGAAACCTACTTCCACAGCCAAGAAACATGATTGTTATGCGACTTTAAATTATATTACAGAGCAAAATCTAAACACTATCTGTATTAAAAAAATTAGATTTTATACCAATCTAATTTTCAATTTTTGCCTGCTTGACACCTTTCATTCCAAAACTATTCTTTGTACGATACACCTTGAAATTGAAATTCAGCCAATTCTGTGCAGCAAATGTGAGGAGAAAATAGTTTTGTTCAAGGAGACTGGAACAAACCCATTCTGAGATGATGAATGACGCTGTAAACTCAGATTTGAATCATAGGAGGGTCAGCTCAACCTTTCGTGTTTCCAAAATAGTGTAAATAAATGGTGTTCCATGCAGTTTACCATTTACATTCTTCAGCTGGGACCTTCTACATGAAGAGCTATTTGCTCTCTGTGAATATCCAGCTTTCAAAGATGGTAGATATTCCTAACTGGGGACTAATTTATTCCTTCTGGCTAAATGAGAAACTGAGGGAAAATTATAATTCAAAGTCTGAGTAATTTCCTGCATTTTCTAATTACAAAGCACACACAGGGAGTCTTTTAAAAATGCCTTACACACCTATGGCTGGCTCTGAATTTGGGATTTATTTTCCAAAGACTGTTGCAAATGTTGAATTTGAGGTTTCCGTTGCAACTGGGTGGCGAGTGGGTGCCTCTTTTCATCCAGTGTGAACACCAGAACTTAAGTCAGGCTGTAAACTAAAACCTCCAAATCAAGTGAGAGAGTCTTTTCCCAACATAAGGAAGACTTCTGGTACAGTTGATTCAAAACCACAAAAAAAAGCAAGAGCTTCCTATTACTAATCTGATGGTGTGAAAAGAAAAAGTTCAGTTGTTTTGTTCCTCTTTCTACTTGTGTATTTGACTCTTAGCTGTGCTTCGAGCACTGGAGACATCCCTGTGAGTGGAAGAGTTTGGGTGTAGGGTGCAAGCGTGCTGTAGGATGGCTCTCAGCTGCTGCCAGATGTGTGGGAGCATTGGTTCATCCCTTTGATGCCTCTGCTGCAGATGTTCCCAAGACAGGCCAGCGGCCAAGTGGTTACACACACCATTGAGACTGTATTTTAATTCAGCTGCTAAAGTCACTCTTTGAACTTAAATCCTTGGTTTAAGAGCATGCTGTGCTAGATGAATTCAACATGAGGAAGCATGGCTGTTGATTCACGCTACCACGATATCTGTTTGCTTTGTTAGTGATTCATTTTAAGTGGAGAATCAGGTGACTTAATACACTAGGGTCTGCCCTTATTAGAAATATACAGAAATCAGTTGGAGAATTGCTCCAACACTCTTTATGTAACAAAAAGAGCACACTAACCCCTGAGTAAAAGACAGTACAATTTGAATTTTCACTTCTCTCTCCTTTGGGTAGTAGCAGGAATTGAACTTTTCTTTCTAAGACAAAAATGCAATTGAGTTACCTGGACTGTCCTTCCACTCATGATATTATTTTCATGCTCTGTTTTAGGGAAAAATATACAAGAAAGCAAGCAGGGCAGCAAGAAACAGAAATTAAGCACAGGTGAAGAGAAACAGTAAAAGAAGGGAAATTCTAGTAATAAACCACCATAATAATGAGGTACCGAATTTATGCTGAAATCCTTGCCACAGGATGGGTATTTTTCTGGGTCTTACCTGCAGCACAGATTTTGTGTTAACTGGTGGAACTTCTGTATTACTTAGTACTTGTGTGATTTATTTTGCCTGTTTATAAGTAGTCAATCACAACTGTCTAATCTGCCTATCTCAGAAGTTCAAAAGTTGTAGAAGAAACCTACCAGTGCTTTGCCCCAAACTAGTGTTACCTTTCTGAAACATGGCTTTTTGGGTTTTGGGGGTTTTGAACTGTGGATTTGTTGGAGGGGTTTTTATTTGTTTAGTTGCCTTTTTATTGTTTTACATCAAACTTCCTAGTGGAATTGTTGCTTTGTTCTGTCCAAATTCTCTTGAAGCTCATACACATTACAAGATATGCAAATGCTTTACATGTTTAAACCTAGTGCTTTCACATAGACTCTCTGCTTAGCACTGTATGAGTTTACAAGACTTTGAATCGAGTTTTTTTTTTAAAAAGCATATCTTTATTTACACTACAAGCAACTGCTGGATATTCAGCATCCTTCTCCTACTTAGATGCTTAAATCCGAACTCTGATGCTCATAGTTGTCTAAGTACTGTACTATCACTACAATGTTGGCACACGTATTTTTAATGTACTTATCTTCACAGCACATCATGAGGTATAAAACCACAATTCTTGCAATTCTGTGCCTAGAAACATACTACAGAGCAAGAAAATACTTTCAGAAGTTAATACGTTTAATTTATAGTATCTCACTAATTTCCTCTTCTAGACTATTTGAAAATTTTCACTGAAATATTTGGATTGATGTTCTGCTGTTGTTTTGCGGAGCTTTTGTTTTCTCTGACTGCCCCCAGTTTTCTCACCTGTTATTACAGGTGACATTTAGTGAGCAATCCCTACTTCTCCTCTCAAAAACCACCTTGGAGCATGAAGGCCACTCTTCAAAATTAAGTGGACTGCAACACGTGTAACTGTCTCTTTGAGTTAGAGTCATCTTTTTAGTCTTTCTTGAAGGAAATATGGCTTTTGACGCTTGAGTTCCCAATGAGTTTAAAAGAACAAAAATTATTATTGCTGAAAGGACTGGCTTTTTATTGAGCTGGGAGGCTTCTTATGAACTTCTCTGTAATTAAACAACAGTGTGCCTTTATTAAACATGTAGAGCTGTGCAAATTGTCTAAACATCCAACTATTTCAGTGGAACTATAACGACTTAGAGGAGTTATGGATTAGTCTCCAGTTCTCTAGCAGCTTCTCAAGATATGCAGAACTTAATTATAATCATATCAAAAGTGCAAGAAACATAAAGGCATAAAACAGTCCTCTTTTTTCGTGTTGAAAAATATATTTCTTTAAGAAAAGTCTGTTCAGTGTTTTTGATCTCTCAATAAGTTGTTTGGTTTTTAAATCTGAATATTTTGGCTCTGACTCAAAATGTGTTAGAGGTTTTATATACTCAGAAATATAGAGATGAAATATACATACACTTGGAGCTGTTTCACGCATCACAATGCAGTTAAGACATTCATGTCTTCTAACTGAAAGTGCCTGCCACACCATGGGTTATTCTTATTTCCCAAATGATGGTGGGGAATATGCTGCTAGTAGTCCACTTAAGCATGAAACACTGATCTGAGACACACCAACAGCAAAAATGACGCAGATCTGTAACGAAAATAAAATATGCAAAAAATATGAACAAGGTTCCCTGAATTCTGATTTTCTCCAGCTGTTCAGTTTCTATTCAGCTTCTATTATCCTACTCTGTTTATGGTTGAGCACATTTCTGCAAATGATAAAGGCAAATCAGTTCATCCCAGTTCTATATTGACCTTTATCTTTACTTTTATTCCTTTGTAAAATAACTTTTATATCCTAGTGAATTTTTGTCCCTGTAAGGCTTTGGATATATTAGTTTCAGAGAGTGTGTAGATAAATCTAATGTTGAAATATCTGTTAAACCAACATACATTCATTAAAATCTAGCATTAGAGGTGCTCCACATCTCTAATTTCATTACTGTTTTATGTCTTAAGTGCTTACTCAGTTATAAAAACATAAACTTTGGTCTTTGGAATACTGTTATCAAGATAATACTGAAGTAAAAAAGGAGTTTGTTCTGCTTAAACCACATCTGATCTGTGTCACCACTTCCTGAGTTATCAGCTCACTGTGACACTGAGACAAAGGTGCACATAGAGTAAGAGAAGCATGTTTTTGTGTATCCATAAAGCCCTTTGGACTTTCTTATAATTTGCCTTGTAGAATCCCTCTTGGGTTCAGCTTTGGTCCAAAATCAACGGAAAGTTCCTAGGAAGTAAATAAGAGTAGGACTGGAACTTAGAAAGGCCACGCTTTAATTAAGTTGGATAGACTAAAGCACCAGAGAAGGCTTATGTTCTGCTCAGCCCCCTTGTGATCTGGGTTTGCACCTGTAACACCTTAGCAATGTGTGGGAGCTGTTTCTCCTTTGGTCTCTTTTCATGAATGCTGTTCTTGTGACCTCCCTGCTGAAAAGTAAATTAGTCTGTATTTTTAAATCTTCACAAAAACTAGACTGAAAGCAGGTCCAATTCATCTGACTGCCTTGTTCAGAAAAGTTTGCTGCTATCTCCACTCCCATTTCCTCTTTCTGTGCAGGTATGAAGAATCATTCACTGTATCTCTTTCTCCTGTGTGACTCCTGAACATTATCCTTCATTGGAGATCACCATATATTTTCTCTTATTTCCAGTGCTGCAGACAGCAGAAGTGTTGTCATCCTGTTGTGCATCAGCTATAGTGTTGTTCTCCAGTGCCTGCTCCCAACCCAAATTCAGGTTGGGGAAATGACTTATTTTAATGGGTAGCAACCTTTGTACTGCATTGCTTTACAGAACCTTGAGGAACTTCTTGTAAGAAATCTGTGTAGTACTCTTCTCTGACATGTACCTTTGCAGACCTGTTTACCAGCTCCTGATAATCTCCAGAGAACTCACCATGATTTGCACTGATTGATGATTTCCATAAACGGAAAGAATCCCCTTGGACTTGCAAAGTATGAGCCAGAAATGAGGAATGGGCAAACAATGACCAATTACACTTTGCTTTCAGTGGGGGAAGAGGCCAGCCCAAGAGACTAGGGAATGCTGCTGGTGCAGAGGGACTGGGCCCTGCTGCGTCACGCTACTGCTGGTGTCCTTTAAGTGTTTTTGCCTTCTCCCAGTCCAAAATTAGCGGGGCTATTTTGGGGAAAAATAATAGATCTAAGGGAGGAAACCAGAGCGTGCTTGGAGGAAAATTCTGCAGCTTGGCTGTTGGGGAGCAATATCTATCTTTCTCTCCTTTCCTCTTGCATTTCAAGGAACAGTTGTCTATCAAATCATGGTATTATTTTGGGAAAGGAAGAGGTAATTAATTCTTGCTGCTCTATCACACTTGGCAGCACGAGAATGACTATCTCTGTATATCAACATTTGGTCACCATGTGCCAGCTGCATATCTGAGCCTTGGTGGATTTCTACCTAAAGAGAGAGCAATAGAGTGGGATCACTAAACTGCAAGTCAGTACTTCAGATAAATTCTTTGAGGATCACGTGATTAACAGCTCATGCAAGAGAATGAATAGTAAAAACAGTGAAGTTGTAGTAGAGCTGGCAAGATGCCTAGAGGAAGGTAGCTTCAAATAAAGAAGAGTCCAAACCAACTTTTGGCAAAGCCATTATCACAAAGAACATCATACATAAAACTAAGTAATAGGGTACAAATCTTAAAACTAGGCATTTTTTCCTTGATTATCAAAAATTTAGAAGGTTGAACTCTTGGATTAATGTATTAAGTGATTTTTAATTTTTTTTTTATTTGAGTTATTAAAACTGTGGCAGGATTCATAAAGTAGCTTAATTAGACCATAGCTCCAATGGGAGTCCCGTTTAACATGTCTACAGAGGCTCTTTAAATACTCTAATCCACTTCTGAATAAAAGGTGAAACCAGGAATGGTATTTTCAAAGGAGTAACTACAAAGAGCATTTATCTTTCTCTTTTTACTTTTCTGTCCTTGCGATCTAGACATCAAGGTTCCATTACATTCTGAGGATTACTTTTTTCCTAGGTTAGCTCTCACAAGCATAGCTTTTTATAGACCCTAATTTAAAACTTAAAACCCCCCTCAAAGTGAAAAATCCATTACTGAATCACTTTCAAACGTATTTTAGCATTAGTGTAATAGATGGATCCTATTGTACAGTGTTTTGTTTCATGCCTTAGTAAGTTTCTTTTATTTTAGAAAATCCCATTATCATTTGGTTTTTTGGCTTCATTTAGTCCTATAGGAGGAGATCTCATACTTATGAGCTACTTCTGCTAGCGTGGGAAATCTTGATGATAAACAAAAGTTTTGTAAATCAGTTTCTGTTCTCTTCTGTGCCCTTCTTCTTTGCAAATTGCCTCTGCTCTAAAGCATGTCCACAGTACTCGGTCTTGCCTCTTTTAAGTAAATTGATTTGCTCCTAGTGATTATTTTTTCCCCCATTCTTTTCACATCCTTCTTAGTTCTGAAGACACCCTCATTTAGTGGAAGGAGGAAGTGTTTTTTGTCAGACTCTTGTCTTTTCCTGCAATACACTTTGTGCTTAACCCTGGGAAGTGGTGGAGTCACCATACCTGGAGGTATTTAAGAGGTGTAGGTGTGGTGCTTAGGGCTGTGGCTTAGTGGTGGACTTGGCAGTATTAGGTCTATGGTTGGACTCGATGATCTTAAAAGGTCTTTTCCAACTTAAACAATTCTATGAATGTTCTACGCTTGAAGTGTCTCCAGAATGTGTTGCATAGCCTTTTGTTTTAAAGAATTGTGTTTGTCGTTAGCTGTGTGACCATGTTTGTCTCCCTAAGAGCGGGTTTAATTGTGTAAGTAAAATAAGTATACGGGGTCCAATGTTTTTATGCTACAATAATTCCTAGCTGTTCATTATGGAAACATTTTGAGTATCAGGACTTCCAAAACTGTGCTGAGATTTTGGCATCCTCTCCAGTCTGGCAGAAGTTCTAGCTAACCCTGGTGCAATTTTGGAGTGATTTCTTCATTTCTCTTCTGGTCCATGACATGCACTGCTCTATAAAAGCCACACCAATCCATGAAACATTACACACCACCCTAAAATGGGAAGATGGGTGTGTACCCTCTGAGGTCTATTTTTAGACTGACACAACTATGAGGTGTCTCAACATTAAAAAAAACCAACACAAACCTGGGTTCAACAAAAGGGAAGATAACACACTTCAAGGAACTGTGTTCTAACAAGGGAAATCAAGATCATTATTTTATATTTACATTGCATTGACTTTCTTTGGAAAACTGAAATCTTTCTGCAACACCTGTAAGAAGAACAGAGAAACAAGATTTTAATATGCTTTTAATGTTTATCTGCTATTGCTTCATTTTTCTTCAGGTAGGAATTACTGACTTTCAGAACTGCTCTATAAATTAGGAAGGCAATAGAAGGAATTTTTTTTTCAATATGCAGTACAGTTCAGTGTGAACAGTGTACAGTGATCATCATTCTTCAAACAATTATCTTTGGACTAAGATTCCCTTTAAAAATATTTTTTTTCTCATGGAAAGAAAATAAAATTGACTTAATTAAAATGATCAAAGAAAAACATGGATGGAGTAATCAAGAATGAGAGCACTCCAAGTGAATAAGCTCTTGATACTTAACTAAGCTATTATCATGCTCATTCCTTCTCTTCTCATGACACTCATACTCAACAAGTTAGATTTGAAAGTATCTGTTTCTATTTGTAATGATGTTTTGGAATTGCCTCTTTGCTCCCTGAAGATTTCTGGGTGCTTTAAAAATAATATATAAAATGTTGTTTGCCTATTTATACCACTGATGTGACTACTGGGTTGTATGCATTTTCATTTAAGGTTGGGGCTTTTTTTTGAAGCATGGCAGAAAGGCAAACACACTTTGAGCAATGACTATGTGAACTGAAATTATCATATGAAAGCTAAACATCAGTAATAGATATATTTGTTGCAATATGAAATGTAGGCTTGAAAGAAATAGATTAAATGATGAAAGGTCAGTAGGTTGAATTTCCTGGTGGCATAAAGCTTTTATCTTGAAACGAAAAGTCTTTTAAGTAAGTAGATGTAATACTAAAAAAATGAACAAGACTAAACAACAGCAGCATGCTTATTTCAAATCTGTTACATCTTCTGCTCCCATAGAGGGCAATATTGTATAAAAGATAGGTTTAAGCCATGTATTAGGGATCTGCCAATTCATCAGTGTTAATATACTTTAAGGAAAAGTGCTGTTACAATAAATTTGATGCTGCATTTCCCTTCAGTCAGGCTATGAGTAATCCACACAGCGATGCACACCAAGACACGTAACAGAATCTCGTTAAAGGTTAAGGAAATTAATTTTGTAGATTAACTAATTGTAGGTTATAAAGGAAAAAAAGACACATTTTGGCTTACAATTTTCTGTTCAGTAACTGAGTCACAGTAAATGCTCACTTTTATTCAAGTTGGTTGAACAAACCCATAAGAAGGAACAGATTTTTGTTATCAGTCCTGGGAAGAGGATTTGGAGATAGCTGTGCCTTGGGTACAGTGAAATCATCTGCATTTCTATATTGTATCTGGTATTTTTTTCCTCTGGAATGCATGGGTGAACTTATTGTAATGTTTTAATTTACTTTTATGCTTCTCTGATTTTGATGGGTTGTTAGCACAAGGCTCTGGACTTCAGTCTTTCTCAGCTTCTTGGGTAGTTAAAGCATGGAAAGATCCATACCCCTTTAAAATATTCTTGTATATTAAATTTCTCTCCTATGTTTATTTACCTGCTTCACGAGCACTACTGTAAATGTGTGTCACAATAACATTTTCACATTATCTACACTTGAAATAGGTGAGGGAAGTTCATGTATAGTGATTAGAGAGGTGAGTTTCCCTTTCAGAGGAGTGAAAGCCTCATAGTTATATGTCCACAATTAAAAAGTATTGTCCCCCCAGTGTTTCAGGTTCAGGCAATGACAATAAAATTCATATGAAGAAAAATCTTTTACAAATATCTTTAAATGGTGGAGTCGGATTGGAGATGACTCTGATTAAATCTTAAGAAGGGATAAGTTCCCAGAGTTTGATTGAAATCTGTTTGCTTGATGTATTGATGAAAACCCCCTGAAATTATTGCTCTGAATTTTATACTGTTTACCTCTGAACCTCCATTAAAAATTTTGTTTAATGAGAAATATTTGCTTAAGACTTAAGGGATCTATTCTTTCTGTGGAAAGGGACTCCAAATTGTTTTAGCTAGATGTGAAAAAATACGTGTGTTCACCATATTATGCCACCTAAATTGTAGAAGTAGAGTGATGGTTACATTATTTTTTTTTAATCTATATTCCAGCAGTGACACCAATCACAAACCCCACTTTAAATGCTGTGCTCGACCCTGGACCTCAGCCATGATGTCAGGATAGAGGCACTGTCAAGGGTAAGAATAGTCTACTGCCAAATACTGGGAGAGCAGCAAGTCTGACAGAACTTTCACTAGAACAGTGACAACGTTTCATAACTAGTTCAGGGAAAGTTACCGGTGAGGACCCCCAGTCAGTAAATACTAATGGTTTTTTAGTGCCATTAGTGCTAACACTCAGGGTGAAACAGAGTCTAAGATTTTTACTATAGAAATCTACTAATGATAAAGAAAGGGTAAGATATGTCTTCTCCTTTTTTTCCTTTACTTTTTTTCTTGTTCTTTCTTTTCTTTTCCCCATATAACAGCTCTAAAATCCAAGATTTGTTCTTCTATAATGATAAATACCAAGATTAATCCCGTTTCCTATAGCTGTCTTGGAGACACCCCAGAGATACAATCAGGAGTGGAAAAAAAGAATAATCTTTGTCCAGAACTCAAATAAGGGCTATCAAATATTTTGACATATAAATGCATATATATATATTTACTCTGAATTAAATCCAGATCTCATATCTGACTCCTGGTCTCCACCTGGGCATCTAGATGCAGAGGCTTTCCCCTTGCTGCAGTGGAAACCTGTGCTGGCAACCAGTGTCTCCTCTCTGGAGCAATATACCTTATTTTTTGCCCTCCACTACTTCAGGAACCTGGAAAGAGTGGGAAAAGAGCAGTTTATGGCTGTCTATACTAGTCAGACTCCAAAAAATAGGTAGATTCAATGACAGAGAAGAATTATAGGACATTTGTGGTTAATATAAGGGTCTATGCTCTGTAAATGATAATTTTCAACTCTTAACTAATTCAGTATTCAGTAGATTGTGTTTTTCAGCACTTCTGTGGAATTCTTGTCTTATTAATTTGCATGCTATTTGATTACTTAAAAGTGAGTTAATGAAACTTTGTTGCATTTGTATCCATCAATCTATATTATCCTTGTTTAACATAGTTTAGCAGTGGAGTGTTTCAGTAGAATCACATCTTAGGGCTGAATATTTGTATGTACTTGATAGACACAATGTTTAACAATGCTTAAAGGATTTCAGCATTTTAAACTTTTACAAAGACCATATGGAAATTATTTCCAAAGTATTTCAAGTATTTCCAAACACCCAAGAATTAGATAAAAAATAACAATTAAAAAATGAACTTCAATAAATTTATTTGAGCCTTTCTAGAATGACATGTTTTTATGGTAACATACTGAAAGATAGGACAAGAAAAAAAGGAAGCTTAATATTTGCTTTGCAAGTATGATTTCTGTTCTATTTACGGCTAAATTCAGGCCTGACATTTCAAATGAAGTGTCACTAACGGAGTTGCATCTGACTGCACTGGATTCAAACATGGTGTTGACAGAAATATGCATTACCACTGAGCAACAAGTACCTCTAGTATTTAGTCACAGGAAACAAAAAGAACAAAGAGCTTCCTGATGTACAAAATCTCTCGATTGCCTTTTTTCTTCCTTGCTTAACTCCTAATTTGCTAAAGGAGATGAGAATCAAAAAGAGTCTGCCGTTTTTTTCCTGTCTCAGATTCTTCTTTAATGGATTCTGCTCAAGGTTTCCCTTCCTACTTTAGGCTGGGATGTAGTCACTTTCTGTCCCTTTTCCCTTTTTCCCTCTTCCAAGAATTGTCTGGAAAATGTAATGATGTATGAGAAAATCCCGAGGAATATATAAATATATGGAATCGTTGGGGGTTTTTTTTTGACAGAATGCAGATTTTGGTAAATCCCAGCTAATCAGAGGATACATTTTTCCAAGATAGATTTAATTCGAAAAACAATTAAATCTATCTTACAACAGGAAACTCTTGCTTTAACTGTAGAACAACTATTGGCTCTATCTAATGCAATTGTGAATAAACATGAACACTTCACATTTTTAACTGCATATTATTCAATAATCAATAATCCTCCAATATTTGTTTTTTTATGGAAAATGAAGATGTGTCAATAGCATCTATTGAAAAATTATGTAAATCATAAATAAGAACACTAATTATGGAGTGGATCCTTCTTCCATTAGATATGAATGAGAAGTGGAGGAAGGATGCTAGTATTTTCTTGAGAGCTCTGCTCTGCAAAACTATAGCCAATTTGCATAACCTCTGGGCTTTGGATAATCCTTCAGTAACATGGACATAAGAATTTTAGTTCCATTGCAAAACTCCATTATTTTAAAGGCTTTGCACAGCTTGGTGTGAACTATTATAGCACTGCAGCTGCAATGCTGCCAACAGACATATAGTTGGAAGAGGAAAACTTACAGAGATTGGGTTAGTAATGGAAAACTACACAGTAAAGTGTGTCCCAGAAGTTCAGTCATGCAAAAGATTCACTGTTATAAGTTTTGGGTATTTTGTAAAGTCAAAGAAGATTTCTGCTTCACAGTGATGGGGTAAAAAAAAAAACTTTTTAAGACCTTCTCATTTTGACTACTTTTCGTGGAAAATCAGGTCTGGAAAAATTGGAGAGAAAGCATAATATTTTTATTTATGATCTAAGAATAGGGGGTTATTTTCATTGCACACAACTCTGAAGATGAAAACTCATCTGAGGGCATTGCAGAGGTTCTCTGTCCTGCCTTGTGGCCCTGCCAGAAGAAGAAAACCACCTATCTTACCCTTGAGTTGCAGCTTTGGTCCTGCTGGCACAGGGGACACTGGGGCATGATTGCCTTGAGGGAGGCCCTGAGCACCCTTCGCCCCAGCTGGGCCCCAGCAGGTGGTAGGGAAATTGGGCAAGGTCAAGGACAGCAAGCTGTAGGCTCTTCAGCCTCTCATCCAAAACGCTGCTGATTGGAAGCCCTCCAGGTCATAGACAAGTGAAGCCATCATGTTAACAACCAGGAGGTCTCTTCAGTCATTTCCTGCCTTTTTATCCTCATCTTTGCCTTTCACATGCACCGCAGTATGTCTGATAGAGATCCAACTTCTATGAGAACGTCTCTTCCGCCTCACATGTTCCCATGTTAACAAGTAGGACAGTGGCATCCGAAAATCACATAATTTGAACTCGGCTGCATCAAAATACTTAAAATCTTTTGGAAACAAGCCAACTGAAAACTCGGAAGAGAGAATGGGTGAAAATACAGATAAACCTGACCAAAAAATCATTTGATGTTCATTGCTGCATGGGGATACTGAGAAGCCAGTTTAGAAATTGTTTCATTTCAGGATAACTCACAGTTTGAGGATTTAGCTGGTGTGGAACCCTTTCCACGATTCAAAGATCTTTTGTGTCTGTTGCAGTTAACATATCAGCAGGGAGAAATACCCTGATTTAAAATATAATAAAGAATGTAAAACGATTGAAGATTAACTAAACAGATTTTAAAAAAGATTGATTATTCTCCATGGATTTTCTTGTTTCGAGACACCAAGAACTTGTAAAACAAAAATGCAAATTTGAGATGAGTCACAACTTTAAACTCAGTTCAGATAAACAGCAAAAGTAACAATGGGCCAGAGCACTGAATACTCAGTTCCTCAGCAGTCCAGACAGAGTTCACATTATTGTGCAGACAGGGTGCATAGCCTTAAAATGGATTTAAAAAATCACAACGGTTATTGCTTGGATTTATTTGATGTGATCACTAAAATTTTCCTGAGTCAGCAGGCAATCGTAGTTTTATTCATGTGCCCATTGTGCTAACCAATTTTGTTTCATGCCAAAAACCTCTTTAATTTCAAGGAAAGGCTAATTTAATTTTAAAACTAAATTAATACCTCAGCCTTCAAGATTCTGTTCACCACTTGGCAATGACCAGAGAATATTCACAGAAAACAGGCTTACTTAATTGTAATTCGGGACTGCTACACAGCTTTCTGTGCTGCAAGAATGAAGCAAACAAAGTCAGCTGAAATAGAAACAGGTGTTTCAAACCCAGCAAGAAGATATGAACATGAAAGCTCTGCTATTAGAAAGCAGAAAGCTCATTTTCTCAGTGTTTAAACTTACTTTTTTGTGGTTGCTATGCTACCGTCTCTGCACCTATTATATTGCGCTTTGAACCATAGTAAAAAAAAGACTTTTTTGAAGAAAACCATCCTGAACTAAACTGAAAATCAATGTGAGACCATCCTGCAAAGTTTTTATAGTGAGTAAAACTTGATGTTCAGCAATATTTAAATTGATCATCCTGAGGAATCAACTAGTCATTTCCTCTCAGCCTGCTAGAATACTTTTGGTTTCCCAACACACTTGATATATTGTATCTTTTACCAAGCTTATGCAACCACCATTATCATTATTTGTTTCAGGGTATAAGCAAATTGCAACCACTGATAACAGTAATAGCTGTTAGACCTTTTATTTGGCTATACATGAAAACAGAACAAACTCCCACTAAAAAAATATTTGTGTAATAAGAAAAAATAGCCTGTTTTCAGATGATGGAGTGCTAGTCAAGCACCCTGATACTCAGAAAGCAGAAATTCAATACTAGGCAAGCAGTATAAAGATATTCAAAATCTTTAATAAGCATATTGGTATGATAAGAACTATAGGAAAGAAAAAGTAACCTTTGGAAAATGGGAAAGGCAGTCAGCTATGAGCATGAAATCACCATGATACATTCCTTTCAAGGACACATCTCCTATAAACCTTTTAGGGAAAATAAAGATAACATTAGAACAGAAAGAAGGAGGCTCATGTGAAATGATGAATTCCACATAAAGGGAAGTGTGGTAAAAGACTTGAGTGGTGGAGGTGAAGAGAGAAAGAGGATGAAGCTTATAATGAACACTTGTGCATCCCTGGTCCTGGTTCAGCCTGTTAAGGAAGCACATTATAGCTGCGGTCACGGCAGTGCTCTGCCCTGGGTCTTAACCTTGGGCTCAGGCTCTAATGCAGACAAGTAAGGAAATTCTATTGTTTAAGGGTTGTGCAACTAAATGAAAAAGCATGAAACATTATGGAATGCCTAATGGCAAAGAGGTGGAGAGTATCACCTCATATGCCTTATTTAATCTCCAGATTGATTGTTTCTGTGAAGTGAAAATAAAATTGCATACTGACAGATCTATCTATCAAGAAAAGGAGACTGAGGGGAGACCTCATCCCTGGTCTACAGCTTCCTCACAAGGGGAGGAGGAGGAGCAGGGGCTCAGCTCTTCTCTCTGGTGACCAATGATAGGACTGGAAGGAATGGCCCAAATATGTGCCAGGGAAAGGTTAGCCTGGATATTAGAAAAAGATTCTTCACCTAGAGGGTGGTGGAGGACTAGAACAACTGCCCGGGGAAGCAGTCATGACACCAAGCCTGACAATAGTCCAGAAGCATTTGACCAGCTCCCTGAGACGCACGGTGTGAGTGTTGGGGTTGTCCTGTGCAGGGACAGGAATTGGACTCAATGAACCTTGTGAGAACCTTCCTACTCAGAACATTCTATGATTCGAGGATGTCACTACTCTCAAAACTCCTTAAAAGAGTCATTCCTCACAGAGGAATATTAGTCCTGCTGAAAATCCTTTCTCTTTTTCTTCCCCTTTATGCATACACACTTGTTATTTCCTCTTTATGCCTTTGAAAGTCTTCTACTAAGTGATTCCTCAGTTAATCAAGTAGATTTGCTATTTATCATATGGCTGTCACTTCCATGCCTCCATATTGAAGCAATAAGGAAAGGATGTATTTGTCTATAAATATCTAACTATAGTGACAATAAAGATGGCGAGGAATTATTGAGTACTTAAAAGATGTAATGGACTGAAACTAGAAAAAATAAAAATTCATTTTATGCATTCAGAGACAAAGGCATTCTTAAGGGAAGGTCAGTCTTACAATAGAGTAACTTATCTAGAGAAAGCTCACTATCACCACAGAGGCAATGATGTGAATATCAGATATGGTACATGAAAAATAGAAAACGTATAGGAAAATAAAGCTGTAGTAAATACATGATGAGCAGCTGATGTGGAGAGCCCAGTATTACTTGTCCATACCTTTGCTTTTTAAGATTCTGCTCTTTTGACGCTAGCACTTGTTAATAGCAACAGGAAGGGAGGCAGAACAAGATGATCTAGAAGGCCCCTTTCAGCTTTAACATCTACAGGATTCATTGTCTCTTTCTTGGCAGAGGAGTAAGATTTATATATACAATTTTTTTATTTTAATATTTTTGCATGGAGGGGAAAAATATTACAGCCTGACACAAACTTTAAAACTTACTTGTCATGTGAAGAAGTGCTTTCTTGCTGTTGTCACCAGGTATTGCTTGTTTTCTGCCCACTGGCCACAAGTGCATTGAACACTTGGTAGTGGTAAGACCAGTAATAAATAATTATTGTAAGCTGCAATATATGCTGTGCAAAGACTTTTAGCTATCATAAAGATTACTTTCTGTACTGACAGATTTCTGTACTGTGGAATTACAAGGATTTATTTTACTGAACAGAAAAGCTGTCTGATGATAAGATCACATATCAAAAATATGCAAAAAGGTTCCTTTTACGTTTGGCTAAGGCAGAGGCCGCATTCTTCTTCTGCATCCTAATTTGGAATCCTAAAAAGTATAGCAGTGCTAATGTAGAAAGCGCCTCATCAACCTGCTTTCCTTGTCTTCAGCCACACAGGACCAACATCTACTTATTCCATTCACAAAGTGCAAGGAGAGGGGTAGTAATTTTTTATAGGAGCAGAGTGTGCTTTGAACTAAGATCAGTGTGGATTCTTGGGGTTTTGGTCATCTCTGGAAAACTGGAAAAGTCAGACAGAAGTTACATCTGGCCTCTCTCTTTTGCTCCTAATATACACAGTGAACCAAATGAAGAAGAGAGTGTGAAGGTGGAAAAAAAGACAGTGTGTCCCTATGTTTCTCGAACAGCTTTGTAGAGTTCACACTCTTCCCAAGGGTGAATCCCTTATGAAGATATTAACAGAAACCATTTTCCTGGCGGTATAAGAAGTACCTTTTCTAACTCAGATTTCGGTGGTATAAATGGAATAAATTGAATGCACAGTTTCCCTCCTCTTCCATTTTCTGGGAAAAGTAAAGGTTTGGTTACTAAGGGAAGAGTATAATCAGGTGTTCTAAGTGATCATAACTTCATTGACTATACTTTATGAAAAAGAAGGATATACCCTAGGGATTTTGATCTCCTCAGGTTTTCCAGACTTTCCCTTAGGATTGCAACAGCAATTATTCACCCAGTTTTGATAGGCACATCCAAGATGTTCAATTCCCAGCAACTGCAAGGCAGCAGGTGTGGATAAATATTGTTATTTCCTCTTTATGTCTTGGTTTCAGTCTTTATTTTTCCCAAAAGAACTTTCTTTTGTGCTTTGTTTTCCTCAGCGATACACAATGTTTTGTAAGCTTTATCTCCACAAACCATACCAGACTCCGTCCCACTTTGTAATATCAATGTACTTCTCTCCCTTTTTAGAACTTATATAGTCAAGAATGCACACCATACGGACAATAAGGTCCTTGCACAGTGACCTTTATATTTTATCTCTTCATCCACCCCTCTTGAGTCCTTAAACTCTCTGCTATTTTGTTACTTTATTACACATTCCTTTCAAATTTATGAAGGTTTCTCAGATTTCTTCCCAAGCATCTCATAGAAAAAAACAAATACATTTCAGTCTTAATGTCTTCCACCACTGATTAAACATTCATGCTTTGCAATCCTTTTTAATTTTTGTCTTTTCCCATGTTTTTGACCTCATCTTGTAGGGCAGCTGTATGTCATAAGACCCGATTGCATTCCAATCTCTTAGTCCTCATATTCCAACATCCCTTGCCTTAATATTGATGAATTCAGGCAGGTGATCTCATGACAGACTCGGTATGTAATTATACCTTGAGGTTCCTCTAGAAACAAAACTACTACTTGTTTGGTTCTCTTGATGAAAGCACCTTTTTACCTAGAGCAATGTATAGGTAATTAATTAGCAGCAATATGCTGCCACAGGGAAGGATACTGCTGTGCTTGCCTGAGAAGGCTATGTAGAAGTAAACTTCTCCCTGGAAGCCAGTCTCCTCTCGTTTGGAGATACTGGTGTTTAAGATTTAAGAAATTTAACAACTAGTCAGGAGAAATTATGAAATAACGGAACACAAATGAGAAATGAATAAAGCAAGTGCTGGGTCTGCACTGCGACAAGATGTGTAAGCGGAGACATTGTCTTTTCAGTGAGATGCACATCTAAAGGCATGGCAGATTCAGTAAATTGCTTTTGTAATCTACTATTTTTCCAGATTTTAAAAATCTCATTTTCTAAACTCGTAGTCCTGGTTTTGGCTGGGATAGAGTTAATTTTCTTTCTGGTAGCTGGTGTAGTGCAATTATGCTAATAATGTTGATAACACACTGATGTTTTTAGTTGTTTCTAGGCAGTCAAGGACTTTTCTGTTTCTCATGCTGGTTTGCCAGCAAGAAGGTGGGGAGTGTTTGGGAAGCTAGGAGGGGACACAGTCAGGATAGCTGACCCAAACTGGCCAAAGGGATGTTCCATGCCATATGACATCATATAAATTTGGGGGCTGGCCTGGGACCAGAAGTTGCTGCTCAGGGATGGGCTGGGCATCGTCACTGGGTGGTGAGCAATTGTATTGTGCATCACTTGTTTTGTATATTCTTTTTATTGCTATTATTTTGCTCTCCTATTAAACCACCTTTATCTCAAGCCAAGAGTTTTACTTTTTTTTTTTTTTTTCTTCATTCCTCGTTCCCATCTGACTTCAGGGATAGAGGAGATGAGCACGTGGCTGTGCGGTGCTTTGTTCTTGGCTGGGGTTAAAACATGGCACTGGGAAAAATTTCAAATGGGATATCAACACTCCCATTTCACTACTTTTCCTATGAATTTGTTGTGCGACCATAAGCTTTTTCCCTCCCTATTGACTATTATTAGGTACTTTACTAGACCTATCAATACAGCATCTCTGTGCCAAAGCAACCATGCCACCAGCTAAAATGTTACTACAGTTAGCTGCATTGTGTGCGGTGCTACCACACTACATTAAGTGGCAGCTGCCACTCCAAGCCCGTCACTGAGCAAAGCCTGAGGACTGTCACAGTCCCTCTGTAGCACAATAGCTGCAAGCGTAGCTGCACAGACAGCAAATTTCCCCCTCTGAACTACCGTCATGCTCAATCACTGATTGAGACTTCAGTTTTTGTGTCAGGGAAACATGAACTTAGCCATGGACTGGATCCAAGCTTTGCTGCTACTTCCTCTCTCCAATCCTATATACGAGATAGTAAAAATCAAAGGGAGGTGGGAAAACAAAGATACACCCTTGCCGTTCTGTCCCACCGTCATCCTTTCCCCTAAAACAGTCTGAGAAAACTGCATCACTCTCTTCTTTGCAGGGAGACAGTGTGCCACCGAGATCCTGCTGCTCTTCCCTTCATCCTCTAGTGATGGGATGCTCTTCCCTGGGCTGAAAAGCCTGGCTCAGATGCCAGCACATACAACAGCTGAAAGCAGCCTACTCATTCAGACTATGTGCAGGTCAGAAAACTTGCCAAAATGTCCCCATCGACTTTATGAGGGAGTTGAAGGGAGCAGATATGACAGCTTTTATGTACGTGTTCCTTAACTATAGTTACTGTAAGTAGGTGTAAATTGCCTACACTTTGAGAACACTTTCTTGTTTTCATTGACATGCCAGTGAATTTCTGGCAGTTTTCTTAAACATGATAATTTTGTAAAAAAAATAAAAAGGCCTTTCAAGGGAACTTGCACATCAAATGTAGCTTAATATAGTGTTTAAAAATCCATTTGTCCTTTATCGTTCTTTTTGTTCTGTGCCACAGTGTGTGGCCTGAGAGCAATGGCCAAATTAATTGAGCAGCATTCCTAGTAAATGTAACTAATTCCTGATTTAATCACTTTATAGCTTGTCACCCCCTTTAATTTTATATTGGTTCTCTCTAAGCTGAACCCCAGCATCTTGTTTGTGAGTTCAGATTCAATTCTGAATTAAGCTTACAGTTCTTAAAGGTTTCTCTTTCACCGTTCCTCTAAACCCTTCCTCTGTCATCCTGCCTTCAACAGTAACATGTAGGGCAATGTTTTGATTTTTCATTCTTTGACCCTACTTTATTTTATTTCACATTGCATGAAAAGATCCCAGACCAGGTCCATAGAGTCAAGAAAATCCTGAGTCTCATGGGTTTTTTCCTCTTTTTCTTTGTGATATCTTACAGTCAATTAGACCAAAAATGTCAAATGAAGTCAAAATCTTGTCTTCATTACAATGATCTCAGCAAGCAACAGCAAACAAAGAATGAACAATCTCCAGGTCTGCGGGGGCATCCTGCGTAACTCAAAGTCCAAATATCTACTCTTTTATAAATACTGAGGGAATGTGAAGTGCTAATGATACATTGGACACAGAAAACAGACACCAGCAGGGGAATTTTTTACCTGCATTATTCCAACAGAGCTTTTGAAAGTAATTATGCCTTTTTTATGCTTTTTCAATAGATCCTCACACCTACTGTATTACAACTGTGCAATTCCAAATACGAAATCACTAATTAAAATGTATTCACAGCAAGGTTATTTACCGAAATGGAATAGTTAGTGTGGACACAGAACACTCTTGAGACTAAATTAGCCTTTCACCTATCAATACAGCACAATGGAGAGAGAAGGGAAAAAAAGAAAAGAGAAAGAAAGGACCATGATTCCAAATTATTCTACTTTACTCCCATGTTTGAAGGGTTATGGGTGAGAGATTTGTGATTTATTGCTGTCCAGAAAAGCTATTTAATGATAGCTCACCTTTCGACCACCTACCCAGAGTCATGTTGATATTGGAAATCTCAAAATGGAGGGAAAGGAAGAAGGGAAAAAGCTAGAAACAGTGTTGGAAAACATTAAGCTGAAAAGCTGCGGCTGTCCCAGATGTGAGAAAGAGAAGTGGCCTTGAAAGCTGCCAGAGGACACAGCAGGTGGGAATGTTCCTTTTCTGAGCAAAGTGTGTACCCTCAAGTGAGAAACAGGGTAAATGAGAAAGTGGAAGGAGTGCAGTTACAAGTGAATCGCCTCTCAATGATGAATATGTCCTTTTTGCTGTTGGATGTGATTTCCTGTGCCAGCCCTGGTGAACATGACCCTTGGACTTTTATTGTAGAAAACTGTCATCAAAAGTGATTGTCCCTCACCCTCCATCACGGAGTTCTTTCACATTTGAGCCAATTATGTTAGTTCATCTTGTGGGATAATGAGCTGGGCAATGAGCATTAGTCCAAACAGACTGTTTAATACAACAAGTACAGAACAGTTACAGCAATTAAATTTGGATTGCAAATACAAATATCAGAACTCTCTCTTTCTAGGAACTTGCACACAGTTGTGGAGCAACCAAACCAATCAGGAGAGTGCCAAATGTTTGATCAAATTTTCTTCACGCTGGATATTGGTTGCCCATGAATAATCTGAAGAAAAGGAATTAAATATTTTATCCACAAGACTGAATACCAAATATCTAACTTCAAATTTAGTTCCTTGGTAGAGTCATGCTATATTTTCTCATTTGTATAACTCACCACTGTACTTTGTACAGCTTACATATGGAGTAAATCAAGATTGGTTGGTTTGTTATTTTCTACATGCCGCGTGCTCTCTATAGTCAGGCTTAGCATATAAAAAGAGTTTACTACCAATATAACTACAAAAAAAAAATCTTAGTAAAGATTGAAAAAACTTTATTTTTGGCATTCTCCACTACAAGCTAAATAAAGTGTAGCTGCCTCAAGTTTTAAGGTACTTGTGGTTTTGTCTCTTCCACTTATTTTCCAAGTAGCTGTTTTTCAGGAAATGGGCACTCAGCACTTTTGAAAGGCCTCTACTACATCTCACAAAATGGGCATCAAAGATTCTGGAACTCAAAATCACCACTTGCTGCTGCAGACAGCCTCAGTTCTTGTGCAGTGAATGTGAATGTGTTGGTGCAGTTTGGCACAGGGCAAGTGTGAGTAAGGAGGGTCTTACATTCATTACAAAAGTCTCTTCTGTTTGGTTTGGCATTCCTTGGAAGCTTATTACTGGACTGATTAGCTGGAATAGTACACTGGAGGGCTTGTTACTCTGCTCAACCTATAGATGTCATTGCCCTAAAAGGAATTCACTCATCAATTTTTCTAGGCAAAAATGGGGCGAAAGTAAAACCTTTTCTATTAAGAGGAACTCCAGCTTTAATTCGAGCTAAGGACACGGCTCTAGCTCAAACGATTTTGATATTTAAGCTGCACTAGTATTTAAAACAGTCTTAGAGAACCAGGTGGAAGGGGTTCCCGATAGCTCACAACTTTAGCACTTAGGCAAGCTGCTAATCCAACCCTTCAATGCTTTTTTTAGGGCACATTTTAACACCTTTTACTTTACAGCATGCTGTCCTTTGTGTATGTGTTTTCCGGTGACAGTGCTTTCCATAATTACTGTCTTCTACATAGGTCTATAAAATGGGTAAAAATTACACTGGTCACATTCATAATCTCCCATAACTCACTAACTATTGACCTTCTATTTCATCTTTTTATAGCTAATAAATTTGTGATGGTCACCATGAAATTGCTTTGGAGACTTCAAAAGCATTTCTAATAACAATGTTTTTACAGTGCCTGTTACTTTGTTGAGCGTTAACAAGGAGTCACTGCTTCTACATTATATATGATTCTTTGCTTTTAGGTATTTTTTTCCCAGCACTTAAATAATTAACAAAATTGTGGTTTCCACTTCTAAATCTCATGTGAAACAAAGGCTGAGCTGAAATTCCCTGGATTACATAGATGTCTAAAGAAGGGCGTGCTATGTTTTTGATTAATCTAAGGAAATACTTGGATCAAACAGAGTTGTTCTTTATTTCATGAGAAGGAGGCAGCATGTCTTCATCACTTTTTTATATTTCCATTAACCAAATATCAATGATCGCATGATGGAGCAGTCTCATCCCATGTTAGCAAACCCACATCCCTGAATAAAAATATCTACGTATGTGAATAAAACTTCAGACCAAATGCTCTTCAAGATAATTGAAAGACTATTTTTTTATTTCAGAATTATTAAAAGTAGCTGTGTTTACAATGATAAAGATGCGTTGGCTGGCTAGAATATTTTTTTTACACTAGACATTTTGGTTCTTGACCTTACAACAGGGAAATAATAGTCAGTCTCCTGCATCTGTTCAACCTTCTCAGCGCAACCAGGCTTCTCCCCAACCACAATACTCTGTCAAACATCACCTAAAATGACACTTGAAGAGCTGCTTCTGGAGGATTTGTATCTACACTTAGTACTGTGCACATCCATTTTGCAGGTAAACAGGCATTGTCAGGGATACTTTAATACTGTGTTATTCTGTAAAAACAGGTACTACAGCACTTTTATGGGAGAAGCTCAGAGGGGTTGCTTTTTTTTCCCTAAAAGCTTACATAAAATTTTCTAAACTAAATGTATATAATGTTCAATCATGTGACAGTAGCAGCGATGAAATGCTGACAGAAAAGGCTATAGGTATACATCTGAGCATGTGATTTTCACTGTACCTGTATTTACTGGCACAAAGCAAGCTATCTTTTTATCTATCCCTTTCTTTTCCTGCCTCCTGTTTTAATTTCTTTTTTATGGGTATTAATTTGCTCTCTGGTGCTTGAACACTTTCTCTGTGTCCATCCAGCCACTATTCTTGCTGTGCATATGTTTTTAATTATTGTTCTAAAATGTGGGTTTATAATTGTGACATAGTAGGTGGAGTCAACTGAGAAAAAACAGTACTAAAAGTGCATAATTATATTCAAAGGAAACTAAAAATGAAACTTCAAACATTCTTACTTTCCGTTACGTTTTACAATTGATTTCTGCATTAGCTCATTCACAGTGGTTCTGAGTTTAAAGTTAAATTATGTTGTCTATTAGAAGTAAAGAGCTTTAGACCTCAGTTCAGCAAAACAAGTCTCTTTAAATATTTTAAGTTAAGCATGTGCCTAATTTTGCCTTTCAGCTAGAATTTTAATAGCATTGTAGAGTTTCACAGGAACTGAATTTGCACCTTGCTTTCGATCATGGGAGTCTTTATGTAATTGTGGTTAATGATTATGGCTGTATCCAATAAATGAGAAAACTTTGCTCAAGTTGAAGAATAAATCACATCTGCAATGAAATAGAAATCTTGAATACAGCAGAAGAAAAATCAATAATGGCCTATTGTGCAAAATACAGACTTCAAACTGCTGTATTGGTGTATGTAGTATGTATTCGCTTCCTAAAGCTCAAAGAGGAGGGTCTTAGCATAACTAGTTACTTTTGGAAAGAGATCACAGGATCATAGAAGGGTTTGGGTTGGAAGGGACACTAAAGATAGAGTTGCTCCACGCCTCACCCAGTCTGGCCTTGAACACCTCCAGGGATGGGCATCCACGACTTCTCTGGGCAACCCAGCCTGTGCCAGTGTCCCCCCGCCCTCACAGGAAAATATTCCTTCCTAATATCTAATCCAAATTTCCCCTCTAATTTTAAAATCTCTCCTCTTTCAGGAGAAAAGTGACCTCACACACATTCTTATTAAAGAATGCAAACCCACAGCAAGAACTATGGCTAAAACCTGGAGCTCAAAAGCTATTGAATATACTCTTAAGACTCCAAGTAATATTTTTTTTACCCACATGCAGAATGATAAAGTAACTTCCCCATTGCTTAATGTCTCTGAATCTGATTACTTTCACAAAGGTGCACTTTACTGAAGCTATTGATCTCAGTGCAAATTAGCAAGTTATGCAGGAGTTAATACAATTCTGTCATAATGGTTCCTGTTGCTTGTAGGTCCATAAACATGGTTGTACTCTAAAGGACATAAAGTATCTCTCTCTGTTTCAGCAGAAACCACCACAACTGTGAGAAGAAAAACAAAAAAAAAAACCCTTGCCCAAAATGCTGCTTGAATTAATTTTGTGATGTTTATGTCCTAGTCGTAATAATGAAAGATAAGTAAAATAAAACCAGTCAGATCTTCTCAGTAAAATTAGAAACAAGAATTCTGAAGCATACAAGTAACTTAAAAAGAAAATAAAGCTGCATTTCTCGAAGCGCCATTACTGGCTTCACTCTTATCTAGAAGGGCAAGAATGTGGCAGCCTGATAGATGGAGTCCCCCTGCATTCTCCTTCCCACCAAGAGCAAGGCAGAACTGAAAATTTATTGATGAGGAATTTTCTTCTTAGATTGCTGTCTAGGTTTCTGTAGAAATGAAGCCCACATATTTTCTGATGCAGATCTAAATTTTTAAAATACTTTTCTGCACAGACCACAGGGCTACATCTAAACTGTTGTTGGTTTCTGGTTTGTACAGCCGACTGTATCCAGGAATATTCACAGAGCAGTGGGGGGTAGAGGTCAAGAAGAACCAGTGCCTCTTCTGTGAGGTGCTCTGCCCATAAAGCCAGTTTATTTTTCCCTAGAATAAGGCAATAAGACAGAGCAGAGACTGTAGTGACACAAGGAAATTTAATCCTCAGATGCAATCCTTGTCACAAGCTCTCCAGTCAATACATAGGAAAATCCCAGAATCATAGAATGGTTTGTGTTGGAAGGACCCCTAAAGATCATTCAGTTCCAACCCCACTGCCGTGGGCAGGAACACCTCCCACCGGCTCAGGTTGCTCAAAGCCCCATCCAACTTGGCCTTGAACACCTTCAGGGATGGGGCAGCCACAACTTCTCTGGGCAACCTGTGCCAGGGCCTCCTCACCCTCACAGGAAAATATTTCTTCCTGACATCTCATCTAAATCTCCCCTCTTTCAGCTTAAAACTATTCCCCCTTGTCTTATCCCTGCATCCTCTGATCAAGAGCCCCTCCCCAGCTTTCCAGTAGTCCCCTTTTAAGCACTAGAAGGTTGCAACAAGGTCTCCCTGGAGTCCTCTCTTTTCTAGGATGAAGATGCTGTTGAAATTCATGTATCTATTTCTAAGTTTCACAAGACAAGGAAAGCAGTGCAAAAGGCTGCAGTAACACTTTGGCATTCCAAATTTGTAAAAGACAGGAAAGTAAACTCAGCTTAAAGTACCAAAAAAGCATGGGATACACCAAATCCTGATTTGGATTATGGGAATCTATCACTACAGAAAATCAGAAAGATAGAACCAAAGGAAGAAAATGTCTGTGGTTTACTGACTGTTCTGCCTAAATATAAACTTCAGTTAATTTTTAATTTGATATTTGGAACAGAAGTATTCTGAGCATTTCAATAAGTAAACTCTACAGGAATCCAGGTGGTAGCTGGATTGCAATCTGGCTGTGATGAAAGATATAAATTTAGATGTCCAGAGTAGGCTGGAATGTGATTTCTCCCTTAAAGAAACATATTTAATGTGGGTGCTGACAGAAACACTAATACAATTGATGCTGCCAACTTAGCACCCAACAAAAGCAGAAAAACGCAGGCAACAAGCCTGCTGCTTTGACTTGTTTAAAAGAATGAGTCTTATTATTACCCAGATACTAAGGCTAACAGGAAAAAAATGACAAATGTGTTTTATTTTGATTTTATCTGTCTGGCTCTAACATGGTTGTTTAAACAATATAACCTTCCACACAGTATGTTTAAGAAAGGAACTTTTGGTTATTTATTCTTTGGCACAGAAGCACACACAATGGAGAATGTTTCCTTATGTTTAGATGCAAGAGTTGAGTTGCATTCACTTTAAAAGCACAGATGAACCCTGGCTTAAAAATCATAAACAAGGCATACTGGTAGAATTATGCTGAGTTGGAAAGAATTATCATCTAGCATTTTTCATAAAGATTAGTCTATAGGATGTTCTCATCTAATAGGTTTGGTAATTTATAGATCTGCAGCATTTAAGGTTATTGACACAACTCTTACATTGTTTGTTTGCTGGTTCTAATGCTTAACATGCCCTCAGAGTTATAAGTTCTGCCAAGTTTACATGGAAATGACTTGCTATAGTGTTTAATTAGAAAACTTAATCTAATTTGCAAATGTAACACAGAGACTTTTTCATCAGGATGGAGAAGTAATGTCAGGTAGGATCATTTAGAGGTTTAAAACTGGTCTAGTTTACCTGTGGAAATACTTTTCCTAGAAGAGCTCAAAAGCATTTGAAATATGTTCTAAATTGTACCAATGGTCTATTCGATTCCTGTACCAATCAGTACTGTAACCTTATTGCCTAGACTACTGCTGCACTCGCCTGACTTACAGGAGCTGGATTTTACTTACCTCAGGGCATAGATTTTGTCTTGGCATTCAAACCAACAGCACTTCAATTTGAAAATCTTTATTTTAGGAGGATTTTTTTTCTGTTACCTATTTGTTTGGTTATTTATTTGTCTGAATCATGCTTCATTGGTGTAATTAATGTATATTTAAGTTTCAGGGAAGTGTGTGTTTAGGCCAACTAATTTTGCATTCCCTTAAAAATTATAGGCAAGCTTTATAAAACCTCAGAGTACACACTGGTTTTTCATTGCTCAATTGGATGTCTTACGGAATGGTGTTTAGAACATCAGGACGTTTGTCCATTTGCTGACTTGATTGTCCAAAACTAGGCATTAGTATATTTTTCTCCCATGTATTTCTGTGCCAGGACTTGGAGCACATCTCCCCATACCAGGGGACTGGCTGCAGGGCTTGAGGCCAGCTCAGCACTCTAGGTGGTCAGTCCTATGGGTGTTTGTGGGGGGAGAAGCTCCCCAGCAATGGCATTTGTGACAGGGTGAGAGAAGGTGGCATAGCAAGCTGGTAGCCTCTGTTGCCTTGATAACCAGCCACTCCCACACCATTGCCAGAAAGAAGTCCTTGAGTGGCCAATATGGACTATTTAAGCACAAAACCTTGGTTCTTTTGACTTTTCAACTTTTTAGAGGTAGCACTATCTTTGTTCATGAAGAGATGGAGAAATACAACACAATTCTGTGGTGATTTTCTTTTCGGTCATAGAAATTAATCACAACCACAAAAATTAGATCAGGGTATTGACTTCAAAAGTTGAATGTAGCCACAAGTGGGAAATAATATATCAAATTCTGTAGCACCCAGATTCTTTATGAGAGCAAATTTAAAGACAAAAGAGAACTAGAGCAAAGGAAGATCAAGTGTAAATATTGGACTTGAACTTCTCAGAAGGATTCAGAACTCGTCTTCCTAGTTTTGTGCATGCTGACAGCGCTGTGTGGATGTAAGACAAGTTAGATCTGATTTAAAGTGAATAAAATTGCATTGTTTAGAGAAAGCCAGAGTCCCCGTTCCCCAACCCCTCATAATCTTATTCTTTACTTGTTGACCAGGAAAACAAATCTTGTGGCAAAACCCCAAAAGCTTACAGGTCCTGAGGAGTGCTAAACCAACTCCCCTCAAAATCTTTAACTAATTCCAAGAATTCTTATATGAAAGTAAAATCATAAAATAAATACGGCCTTCTCCTGGCCATCATTCTGGAGAGGGGCAAGTACTATCAAGTTCCTGGTCAAGAAAATTAACTATGTTTCTCAAGGTCCTCCTTTGTGAACAAAGGCCAGGAGCAATCCAGTCCAAAGACTGGGAAGTAAAATGTATAACATTGGTGGCTTTTTTTTTTAGCTCCTTGAGACTACTTTTTATATTGTGTTATTCAGCAATGACTGTGTATAAAATATAGATCAGTGGTCTAAAGCTGATATGGATAATTATATTTTGGTAGGAAACAGCCATTATCTGATGCTCTAGGGAACGGAAATCTTTGTCCTTATATTTTTTCAAAACTGAGGATTATATATGTCAGGTTTCCTGGGACAAGATGTTAGAGATGATGTTGCCCATATTCCTCTAAATTTTGAATTAGTCTTTCCTTGTTAAATATGTGTTAGACAGCCTCTCCATCAGATAGGACAAGGAGACAGGAGATTTGTTTTAATAATCAATAGATCCAAAACTGACCTACATACAATTTGTAGCTATTACATTGGGAACTTCTGTCTGCATTTTGGCAGACATAGGGCTCTTTTACATATTCCTATCAGAAGAAGACTTTGGATTTGTTGATTTTCTACACTGTTATTTATTTTCAGGAACATCTCACATGTAGTTGAAGTCCCTTCATGATTAGCTGTGAGGAGGGTGTGAATGAAAGACAAAGTTGAACAAAGTACATTGTTTTTTATCTTTGGCATCAAAGTAGGGGGGTTATTTGCTGGATAAATTTGTGAGATCATGCAATGTTCAAAATAAACCCTCTCTAACTTACTAAATATAACTTTTAATTGTTATGGAGCTGATATAATACCCTAATCAACATGTCTCTTAGGTTTATAGAAACATTATTATAAATACACAGCTTTAACCTTCATTGATTTCAAGGACTCTGTCATTATCCCATTTTCCAGGGTGAGGTGATTTCTAATTACTGAGCATTCTGGTGCTTAATTTCATATGATAAGCCTGAAACTAATAGATAAATGGTCTCACTTCATTCTGAGGACAAAATCATTCACAGAAAATAGAAAAGTTGGAGAAAAGACTTTTGAAAGAAATATCTGCAGACAGTACCTAGAAAGACACACTTCACATAACAAAATATCATTTAAACAAAGTTTCCCTACAGTTTACTATTCAGCTACCAAGAAGTTTCTTCTGTTGTGTTTTTTCTTTAGCACTGTGCTAACAGGGTTTGTGTAACTCAAATGTAATTATTCCCATCCACTAATGCCATGGCAGAGGCAGCGAAGTGTACTTAGCTTGTGTAATACTTGTTACTCCCGAGTACAGGTTTTCACCAGTGAAAAAACAAAACCAAATTAACAGCAATCAAGGCTTTTTGTGGTGGTTAAAACACTCTTTTTCTTTACCCTCTGCACATGAGTAGCTATGTTTGAAACAGCTGGTCAGTTTCAGCTTGAAGAATCTTCAGGACTATTTATATCAGTGTTTTTCATTGTAACCGTTCAGCAACAGGATAAAACTGCAAAGTTGGGGATGCTAAATTAGAAGTAAATTCCTGTTCTGACTTGATATTTCTGCAGTTTTCAGCCCTCACAAAACTGCTGTCTTACCTGATCCACTCCTCAGGTGCTTAGTAGTCAAGAGAGTGTCAGTGATTTCTGTCTCGCCTCAACACCTACATTGCGGAACCTGTAGCACCATAACTCAATAGGGGCCAAAAGGACAAAGCCACACGTAAGAAAACAGGAAACAGATAATTTTGGCCTATGTATTATGAACTCTATTGTACATGAAGGTAACATAAAAATAATAGTCTTAGAGGAAAATCTCATGACAATGCATCAGGCTGAATAATCTCTTTGCCTAGGAAAAATATCTCTGGTTTTGTAAATTAGATTTTGTCTATGCATTCATCTGATGTCTTTCTTAACTGTGTTTTCATGAGGCTGATTCCATAGTATATAGCAACACAATTCTGTAGGTGCCTTACAATTACTGGAGAATCAGTAAGAAGCCTCTTCTAGTATGTTCCAGAAACAGCAGTTTAGTGTTTGGGAGCTCCTGAAAGATATAACAGCATTTTACCAGCTGATAAAAATATACCAGCTGGACAAAGTCCACAGGTGTGGTAGGTGTACACGATCTTGAACTGTCTAGATGAATTCAAAAAACTAAATGAATTCCCTTAATAAGGACAATAATCCACCCTTTCTGGAAAAAAAAATCCTTTGATGTAAATATTGTTATCCTTTCCCTCCTGGTGTTGCATCATAGAAAGGTAGAACAAAAACCAAAAGCACAGTTCTTAAATACCACAAAGAGTTCTGATTTTGTTCCTTCCCAGCTACCAGGTATTTCCTAGGTTTTCTATTACTGGTGTAGGGCACGGACTTCGTGATCAGGATCAGATGTTTCAGTTCAGAGAGGGTTTTTTAATTCCTGACAGCTATCAGAGCTACTGCTGTAGCTTGAGGGGCTGAAAGACAGACAGAGTCATTCCTGTATCTATCCCACGATATTTCATGTATCTATACAGGGTCCTGCGATTCATTACAGAAAAAAACCCGCTGTGGAACTCAAAGTGTTGTGAGTCCCAAATGCTCAAAAATAACTTGTCTAGGAAATTATGGAATGCTAACAGTGTGCTGATAATAATCTCCCACTGATGTCTAACCTGTGCCAACAAAGAAAAGGCATGATAGCGATTGATAGATATGTGAGCTATTCCTTTAACTCAGATGTTGATGGCTGAATGTTTTGTTGCTGAAAGTCAAACAGGCGATTCGTGCTGAGCCTGATACAGTTATGTATACAGTCAGCTGCTCACAGTACAAGACTCATACACATTTTTAAGAGCTGTACTCTTTGAGTATATGTAATTAATGTTGCAGAAATGTAGACCCCTTGCAGCAGCAGGTAAGACCCTTTACTACATCCAGACCATGCTCAGTACAGGAAAGTGGGTGGTATACGTGCATCAGCAGAATCTCAGGCATGACTGGGATTTGCTATTAATCATTCATCTTCACATTGAATCTTAAAAATTACTTAGACTCTACAAAGCAGTCTGTGTTTGACAGACCCTTCTATTAACATTCAGAATCTTTGCAGGTTGTCTAGGCTTCCTAGACAGTGCAAGGTTACAGCAAAGTTGTGCCTGTTCTGTGTATCTCAGAGAGGTGTGAGCATGAGCTGAGTACTGCACTAACGTGGTATTTGTTGGACTGTCCAACAGAATTCAACACAGCTCATGTACTAAAGAAGAAGTCTCCTGAAATAAGACTGGCCAGTGCACAGTTACTGAGCTATCCAAAGTACAGGAGATATGAATTTTGTCATGTTGAAGCTACTCCTTGAGAAAATGCCCCCTTCCACTGATGAGCCTGGAGGTCATCTCCAGAGGGCTGAGATTATTTCATTCATTACTTTGTAAAGCAGTCCTCCTGGACTCCCTCTAACAAATCCATGTCCTTCCTGTGTGAGGGCTCCAGAACTGAACACAGTAACTCCAGAACTGAATGCAGTAAACATTGAAAAAATTACCAAATACCACTCCCAAAGTTTTACTTGAAATTATTATTCAAATAAAGGGTCTAGGGGGACACTACAGGCAAAGCACTATTTAGTGGTTCTGGCTGAAGTATTGACAGCTCACATAGTAGCTGGATAAGAGCTCTTCATATTGGCTCTGTGTTGTAATAAGGAGCCATAGATCCAATAGAACATCTGTCCTTTCAAATAAAAAAATATCCTTTCAAATAAAAAAACTTCTGAAAATATGTTATTCTCTGTCTCTATATGTATATTATGTCTGCATTTCAGATATTTTGAAGTGTTTCCTGTGTATAATATTCCTAACACGCATATATCAGCATGCACAAGCCCATGCAGACAGATAATAAAGTGCTTCAGGATGTTTTGAAATAAGAGACATGTTAATAATGTATTGCTAGTAAAGACTTTGTCTCCTAATGTCATTTTTACAATGCTCATGGTTAAGCACCCGTTTAGTTCTCCACTGTGATTGAACTAGATGGCTGTTTAACTACAAAATGGCACAGTGACAGTGCTCAGCACTATTTATTATCGAAAAATACATATGCATGTTTAGATGTAAATGTTGTGTTGAAGTACTACATTTAATTCTTGTGATGTGCAACTCCGAATTTGATCAGAGCTAAAATCTTGAACACAGACTCTGATTTTGATTAGTGACACTTAGACACTGAGGCAGAGCCATTTCACCATCTACATTTTAACTCCATTTGGCATAGAGGTAGAATCTTTTTTCCTTGTATAAAAAATGTAAATCAGATAAGAATCGATTACATTTGTTGGTTTAATGAAGTAAGATAGTGGATTTCTGACTAATGCATTGGAAGGTATTTATGTAATAGAGAGTTCTGCCATCATAAATCACTTTGTGGTGAATGCAACTATTTTTTATTGGAGGTCACCAGAATTAGCAGCAAAATCAATCCAAATCAAATCACACAGCTGCTGTATACATCAGAAGACTGCAAAAGAATTAATGCACTTACATATTTGCTCACCATCCATGCCTAAATTAAATATTAACAGTTTGCATTAAGATGATGAAGATGAAGATGAGGTTGTCTTCCATATGCTTTTATGCTAGGTAGTCCAGGTACCTGTTCAGTAGACACTAGTTGGAGTTTATATTTTAAAAAGTAGACCTCATCTTGTTGGCTAAAGAATGTGTTGAAAATGTTTTTCCACTATAGAGACCAAGATCCAGTTTTGAAATTATGAATTGCTCTCACAGTTAAATTACTTTTTTGGCAAGAAAAGTTAAGTTCTGAACTTTTAAACATTTTTTCAGAGTCTACATTAATACCCATGGAGCAAAATTACTGCAGTGGGTGTTGTTGAAGCCATTTCTGCTTCCTCTATAGCTCAAGTTCAGAGTCTGCTATCTCATAATTATGTTTAATGAGCAAATTCTACAATATAAGAATATTTTCCCACCTTTGTTTTGACAGAACCTGGCACAAGGATACATTGCTCAGAGACATAGAATGATAGGTCTTATACTTCTCTTTTTCAATAAAAACAGTAACAGTTCTCTGAAAGTGAAAAATCCTCTGCAGTTATGAGACAAAAACTAAAAAAAAAGCCTGTTTCTTCTGATAACCTTTCTTTCCTTTGGGTAAAATAAATGGACATTTACTATTCAATCCATCCAAGGAAAGGGATTATCATATATGTTTAGCTTTTCTCTCCTATTTTATCATCTCTTAGGTAGTTGTAATTGATGCAGATTCTCAAACAAGTGGGTTTCTTGAAAGATTTTAGGCTTATTTGAAATTATTTGAAGTTTCTGGTATTGCCTGGACTAAGGACTGCAGAAGAGATGATGCTATCAGAAAAGTAACAAGATAGAAAGGCAGAAGACCTGTGGGATCAATTTAGATCCTCCAGGATCTTATGTTTAGTTCATGCACCAAAGTATTGGTGAATGACAAAGGGCATAGGACACAGAGTGGGAAACCGCTGAGCAGAACACTGATAACAATAGTTAAAAGCACCGTCTCTTCAGCAGCACAAATACCTTAGCATGATACTCTGTTGGAGAAGACTTCCTCTAATATTTAGGACCCTCTGTTATGTAGAGGATGCTCCTAGATTCCTGCATGTGCAGGAGGGAGTCAATATATGCTGTGTGTCCTTTTTGACACCATGATACAGTCTGATCAGTGTTAAGGGTGAAAACTCAGTCCCTGTTGAGCTGAGTTCAACAACAACATGGCTGCATTCTTTAGTTGATGAATACCAGAATAAAATTAAAACCTGACCCTTTTCAAGGTATTTTTCATTAACTTGTTGAAAACGAAGGTGAAGGGGTATTGTTACAAAGGCTCCATGCTGAAAGCAACGTAATATGTGATGTGTTACTTGACTGAGAGAAACCTAAGGAAAGAGTTGATCTTATCAAGCAACTTTATACCGAACCTTCAAACGTCTTTAAGAATGTGCAGGTGTTTTGTGGCTCTGCAATGCCACAGACTTACAGCTTGGTGTACTTGTGCTGCTACTGCTGCACATAAGTCAATGGTTTCCAGTATGTATATCGTAAGAACGTAATTGCTGGCTCATATGTCATATATTCATATATTCTAAACTATAAACTTGGTTAACGGAAAGGTCTCTGAGAGGTGTCGTTCTGAAGCATTCCATTCAAACTATAAAGCTGTAAACTAAGTGGCAGTAATAATTATAATGTCAAATAGATTAACAGTGGGACAATTCCTGGCCATAGAACTCCTGGATGTTTTTAACAGGTCAGTGATCTAAATTTAAGAGCACAAACTCCAGTCAGTTGGACTAAATGTAAGTGTTTTCCCAGGTTCTGCAGTTGCATAAATGTAATTAAACAATAGAGTAGTCACTAGGGAATTAAAAAAACAAGAACTCAGTCCACATTTTCTTAATCTTACTTATGAGTTAAGCTTCAAGTCATGTATAAAGGACATCAGGAACAAAATCTGCTCTTTATTTACACCTGTGTAGCTCCATTTGGCCCTAAGCTTGAAAAGCCATGAACAAAGCATAACTACGTTCCACTGGGCCCTTGGGTGATACAAAAACATGGGAAGCAACAATATAAAATTAGATGAAGAAAACCTTAAACCCATTGCTGAGACCTATAGACTAGTATGAACTGAGCAAAATCACCTTAATGTGTGCTAGATCCTTATATTTCATATCATAGGAGATACATGCCACCATCTGTTAATGCCATAAAATAATTTATGTCAAAGAAGGATAATTTTCAAATCTGTGAGGTACTTAGTAACAATGTAAATGAATTCTTCATTTCAGAAGCCAAAACTCGAATATATATGTTATTTGTATAAATAGTATATGTTATGTATATAACATACAGTATATAGTATGGATTGTAAATTGTTTTATATACTTTCTTTATGTATATGAATTATAAAATTATATATTATAAATTACTTTTATGAATTATATAAGGTACCTAAATAAGGTTTCAGCAGCAACATATGATAAATGTGGATTTGTTTCACATTAAATAACTGCAATGGATGTACTTTTTTCTCCTGTTTTTAACCCCTAAACTCCTGTTTTTCTTGTAAATTATGTTGTTCCAAAGATTGAGAGAAACTGTACTTAGAAATATGTTGTTGAAAATACTGTAACACAGGAATAAGCAACAGACCTAGTGGGAGCTGACTAATGGAATGTTTCCTTGCTTATATGAATACCCAATGCAGTGCAGGCTGAAATCTGACTATTGTACATCACGCCGACAAAAAGCTGGTTCATAATGCTAGAATTGACTTGGCTTATGTGAAACGTTCATAATGTGCAGTCTTCTTTTTCATTTATTTTTTTTTTTCTGGAAAAGCCATGCCTGATGTCTTCTGGTGTAGCACATTAAATTTAATGCAACTGAACTTGATTCTGCAAAGCAGGTAGGCAGTATTTCCTGTGCTAAATTTACCTCTAACAGAGAGTTTACTCAGACTCAACCAATATAACTCATCATATGATACATTATTAACAGTAGTGGATTTATTCTTAATCCCATGAGCTTTATCTCCAAAGAAATAGGATGGTCTTTTTGGGGAAATCTAATCTTAGAGATGTTTAAAAAACTATACTATAAAGTAACTGCCGTGAAATGCATTGATTGAAAGTTTTGTAAATCTTTCCTTTAAAACTGTGTCTAATTTTTCTCACCTTCGCTTAACAGTGATGTCTCGGGTTTATTTTGGGCTGTTTAATCCTGTTTAGTCTTTGTATTACAAATTTTCAAGATGGAACTTATGGAAACAGATAACAACTTTGCTTTTCCTCAATGCGCAAAGCACTGCAAAACACAGAGTACAAAACATGCCAAGTTTTGTAGGGTGCAAAACACCATTAAATCCTTCTCTATTAAAACTCTGAGACTTTTTGCTGCATGGAGATTCTAGTTTTTCTCAGAGTGAATTATCAATCCTTTTGTAATCAGTCACCACTTCCCACACTTTAACTAGAGATGATGGTTACATCCACGTTGTATGGGTAAGGTTATAGGTGGTGAGATTCAAGATGTTGTTAACAATAATGACATTATGACATAAAGATCTAGGAAATATAATTTTAAATATATAGCTGGTAATTAATAAAGCTGAAACAGTTTGAAAGGTGATATTGCCTATGATATAAAATTAGGATCTCAAAGACTCAGACACTGCCAGTGTACCTTCCACATGAGATAATTCACAAAGATACAATCCTTGAAAATAATATTGTATTCCATGTCAGGTACATTCATAAATAAATTTATCCTGCTCTCTAGTTCTGCTCAGTTCAGTGTCTTTACACAAGTCTATAATGATGCTTGTGGTGTTTGGAACATAGGTGACTGAGCAAAGTCAGGTACCCAAGTAACTACCATACCCGGCCAAAATAAGACTGAGGATTGATATGACCTACAAAGGTGATATATAAATGTCTGGTTTGCAGAACCTAGGTATTGAAAAGGAAATATGACAGTTTTAGGCATGACAGAAAACTTGCCTACAAAAAAAATTCTGTGCCATCTGGAAAATGATATTTCCAAAATAAAATATTTCAGAGACAGTTATCAGTGGAAAAGTTAGATAAAAAGATCTATCTGTCACATTGGAGGAAAACGTGTACTTCTTATATATAATCTTCATAAAGTGAGCAAATATGAACATTTCTTAAATGAATTAAGGAACGTTGAAAGTCACTTCATTCTTCTGAGGACAACAATAAATATAAATTCTGATGCTGCTTTTCAGAATAAGAAGCTTATTAAGAGTTGGGTTGTAGCTAGCCAAGATTATATAGATTAAAAATAGGTGCTGGTAAAAAGGTACAGGTCATCAGGAGTTTGATTCAGATATCAAAGTGAGAGATCAGCTCCTTCCTGACCCCTTACTTTAATCTAAAACAAGTCTCTGGGTTTTTATCACATGTGAAAATGGCAAGATGCTTGCAAAAACTGTTATGTGACTTCACACTACATCCCAGGTAAACTCTCATAGAAGGACAGAGGATGGTAGGGGGATTATCTCTGGGTTATTTACTCTTCCCTAACAGCTAGGAAATTCTTATATTTGCATTCTGTTTTGATCTCCTGAGCCAGTTCCTTTTTGCACTAATGGATACGAATGTGTCAGTATAACACCATGGAGCGTATTCTCAGTTAGTATTACAGGAGTTAAACGTGTTCACAGAGAGCATAATATTCCCTCGTGATGCAAACATTTAGATGCAAGTCCTTGAATAGAGCATAGTGTAAGAAGCATTTTAAATTGACTATGTCATTCGTGTTAATATTTTATTAGAGGGTTCTGCTGGTGCAACTTAAGAGTTTTGCAGTAGGAACATGTGCCCTGAGCTGTGCAAATGGGCTGAGAGCTGACCTGTGTGATATCTGGACAAAACCTATCAAAGATGGTGCCTGTTGTGTGATGAACAAACTCAGTGCTGCCAGTCCTCTCACAACCATCAGCATCCAGCACTAGGGCTGTCACTCCCTGCAAAATATTCCTAATTAAAGGCATTTATCAATATGAGAGATGGAAAGATCCTGCATCTTTGCAGAAGGCTTTACACATTGACTGTTTCCAGATCAAGTCATTTTGGGAACAGTGAGCCTTAAGTATTGTTTGAAATACAAATGATGCAGAACTTATCATATAGTGGTTTTGTTCTCCTCTCCCTATTACAACGAGGAGCAGCAGTCTGGGTAAGGGCTGTTAAGGATTACCTGCCCCAGCTGTGAAAACTTGTTACCTGCCCACTTCTGGGAGATTAAGAAATTAAAGAGGGGAGGGGAGTATATTACAAAAGGGCTAGGAGATAAGGGAGAGGGTTTTTTTTGGGGAGAGATGTGATGTGAGTTGATCAGAAGAAAGATGAGGATGAACAGGATGTTTCATAATGTTGAAGGTATGTTTGTTTTATTGGCTTTGTTCATGACTCTTCTTAAAGTTCGTGTGAAGAGATGTTATGGGTTGTCATGGGGTTGTGATGATTATTTTCTGCTGTGGGTACTGGGCTATGCTGGGTGCAGCCCTGCAGTGCCACAGTGCAGGGGCTTTCACAGCTACCGTGAAGCCTTGGCTGTGTAGGACAGCAAGCCAGGGTCTCTTGGAGGTATCTTTGTTGGTATGGCCTCACTTCTTTGTGGTGCTATCAGCTTCTCAAGATTTTTGGTTTTGTTCTGAAGCTCTGGGCTCCTCCTTCCTTGTTTCAGCACTTTTCTTTATATCACATGGCCATGTCAGAAATGTAGCTGTGCGTATATGAGGTATGAAAGCTATTGAGGGGATGATTAATTTTCATGTCTAACAGTTTAGTTGGTTCTCCCTCTGCTTCCTACTCAATGTAGGCTTGTTGTACCTCTTCCAGTAACAGGGCAGCTTGACATCTCTTTTTCAAAACACCTGTGGTCCCTGAAGTGCATACTCAATATAAGTGTTAAATATATTTGAAGAAAGTGACTGAAAAGAATTTTTTAAATTATGTCTGTCTTACTGTGCAATGTCCTGATGTATCTGCCCAAGTTGGGTTTAGCATCTTCAGCTCCAGTACCAGAGTACTTGGGTCGCTGTAAGGGCAGGGGATCAAATGCTTACAAGTGGCAGTCAGGTCTTTCAGAGGAACCCAAAACAAAAGTAGCCTCATACATTCACAAGCTGACCTTCCCTGCTGTAGGGGCACAGGGCTCTGGGCTACTTCAAGATTTACTTTGTCCTGATTTCTTTACTGGTGTCATCTCAATTTCTGTAAGTTAAACTTGCAATGTAACTACATTGATATGTTTTCTTTAAAAAATTCATATTAAACAAAAACTATAAAAAGTTCTTGAGGAAGGGTAAAGTTCATTATGTTAAATAATCTCTTAGATATATTACTTTTAAGCTCATCTCACTATTTTGGATAATTCTGAAGTAGTTTTCAGTTGTCTTAATTACTTTTGCAGCTGGCTTCTAAATTCCTCTGCGTAAAAGGTGTATTTGTATTACCAGCTTAAAACCACCAGATTGCATCTGTCACAACATTGTATTTACTTTTTGCATTGTATTTACTTTTTGCCTGTCCTTTCCCTTTAGGTACACATTTGTATTTAGTTAAGACCAATATTTGTAAGTTATTTACAGGAGCTTCTTTGTTTTCTGTAAACTAGCATGCAAGTGTCTGCTTAGGAATACTTTTTTTTTAACCTTGCTTTAGGTCAGTGTGATAAGAATTAGGTCAAATACCATGACAATGAGGAAAAAAGGAAATGAAAACTAGCCCCTGTAAGCACAGACAAAAGTGATTTTGATATTGGTAATGAGGAATTGATAGTGAAGAAGACATAATATTTTGTATGATGGCTGTGAAAACATTTTTCTTTCTAAAAAGAGTTGATGCAACAGTATTTAAAGTACAAAGTAACTGTTGCTGAGTCACTGAAGTATGTACTGTGTGGGGAAGGAATAAATGCAAAGATTTACAGCAAGCTTTTAAGAAGAAACTTCTTTTCATGTCAACAAACCACTAGCTTGGAGCCTTGAAATGTATGGGCTCTGGGTTTTGTAAAGCTATTTCACGTTCCATAAAGGCTGTCTACCTTCTTTGAAGATATGTTTTGGGTAATTTTCAATTTGGTCATGTAAATAAAGTTCAAAACATGTTGCGGAGGACCCTTTGGCTGGTTGGGCTCACAGCTGCTCATGTTTAACAGGTCTTATTGAAAGCTGCTTGGTTTCCTCATGGTCAGACCCTATTACAAACCCATGCTTTGTATTCTGTCTCAGAACTATGCACAGTTGGGATGAGGCCTTGGCTTTGATATAGCAAAATGAATCTTTATCTAAATAAAACAGATTTCTCCCTTTTGGATACAATTTTGAGAGCCAGTTTATAAAGTATTGACTGAACAAAACCAATTATGGGTGGTAGTAAAATGTTCCAAATCCCTGCCTGAGAAAGCTGCTAGAAGAAACTTTTGTCTCCTTCTGACCCCTTCCTTCTTTCTACTGGTGAGAGGAGGTGGTTCAAGCAGACTGCAGCAGGCTGTTTTCTCTGGAAAGGAAATAATCTACTGATGGAAACTGGCAACTCTTTGACTGCATTGCCTAAACTGTACCCATAACAGAGAAAGGCATGTCATATGACTTTGAGTGCTTCCCATCTTAAATAAGGTTGAACCTAAAGATTTTCTTTATGGAACAGAAAATGACAATTTTTTCCATTGTGCTGGGAGATATATTTTGTTGTCAGCTTGTGAATTTGGCTAGAACTCATACATCAGTCTTCTTGTCAGTGACTTAATATAAAAAATATATGCACACAATCCTATACAGAATGTCTATTTTGAGAGCGCTCTCCTGTGACGTGTGGTTTAAAAACTATAGTAAATAAAAATTTAATGTCCATTAGAGTGTAGAAGACTCACTTTCAATTAAACTGGATATAGCACTTAATGAATAGTTTAAAAGAGAACAGCTTTCTTCATGACTTTTCTGCAGTTGTATATGGACTACTTCGCAGATCTATTGGTGGGAGTTGTAGAAAATGATATTTCTTCCAAAATCATCTTTTTCAGGCATTCTTGCTACACTTTTTTTTTCAGTTGCTTCACCTTTAGGAAGTAAATTCTGCTCAATGATGGGATAATTTGCTCTGTCTGCAGCCACATCTGTTTTAAAGTGTTTGTGCTACAAATTCCTTTTATATTGAAGTTTACCCAATAAATATATTGTTAAGATTTTACAAATAACACATCAGGAAATAATTATTAAAGAAGAGCAAACACTTGAAAATGTCTCAGATGCCTGAAAAATGAAGTATGTTATAAGTTGCAAAAAGGTATGGTGTTTTGTCTGATAGCCCTAGATTGGTGTCAGTACATTTGTTTAAATAACCTAATAATAAAGATGCCAGTTCTGTAAATATTGCACTTCAAATGGGAAGAGTGATGCTATGCAATGTGTTTCCGGAAAAGGCAATAACTGAGCCATATGTACTATGCAGAGGGTCAGAAGATATTTGCTGGCGTGCATCCTTCTTTGTTCCGGCCAGCATTAGAGGCCCTCTCCGCAGATCAGAGGGGTGACTAAAGCAAAGAAGGCTTCAAGTAAGCTATGCAGTTCATTCTTGTGTGCTAATGCTGAGGACTATGTGGTACAGCTCTGTCACCTCCATTCCTTTTGTCCACTTCAGAGCTGAAGGAGTAAGTGTCCCATAAGAGAAGCCCTTCCAGAAAGGAATTGTGGGTTTCTCTTTCAGACCATGTATCTGATGTGGAAAAGCTGGGAGGAAAAGGCTTAAGGAATCATTAATCTGATTAAACAGATTATGTGCTTGCTTCAGTGTTTGCAAGAAACAAGGATAACTGAGAAATGATTCTGAAAATGTATTTCTGATATAGTTTGGATTGTAGGGTATGATCTCAATTCCTACAGCTTATTGTGTGTACTGGAAGGTTGGAGTGACAGTAGAGGAAATGCATATTAAGCAATCTATACTATCTTTTGTAGAGCTGCAGGATCTTGAACACATTCTCTTTGTCATAGCTCCTACCTAATGTAGCTACAGTGAGAACCCTCAGTAGGAGGAGATCTGATTGTCTTTTACTTGATGACAGGACAATGCTAACTCTTGGCAGTGCTGGGTCTCGGGTAAGGTAATTTGCCAGCTCATATTTGCAAGCCTTTATCAAATGAGGATAAAAGCCTGCTTTAATTTCAAGGAAAATCTTAAGGTTAAGAGGTAACATAAGTTTCCAGTAAGGCTGGCTGCACTAAATTATGAATGAGAGCTGCTCTAGGTGCAGAAGTATAGTCATAGGAAGAATTCTTAAAGATAACTGTAAGCTTATATTATACGCATGGGATTTTTAAAATAGGCAAAGGGAAAAAACATTGGTTTTAGCCTTCTTTCTGAAAACTTTTCTCTCCTGCTGTGTTTTGTCAGACATCTGATGAATGCGCGACACAAATGAGAAATCTAGAACTTCAACTTATGAATGAATATTAAATGCCAATTTTTTTTTTCCCTTACACCAATGTCTTAATGAAATTCTTCAGGCATTGTCTACTCAGTTGCTCTTCTAAGGCTTAATGAACATAAAATCTTTCTTAGATAATGAGTGCAGGAGTGAACTACAAAAAAACCTTGTTTTTACAAGGCTAGAATCTACTTCAGAAAGTAGGTGTGCAAGCATTCAAAAACCAGTGCAGCAAGAGAACTCTTCCACAGGCTGAGTTTAAGTTCAACCAAGAGAACAGTGTTTCTGGCTATTTGATTTCTGATCTAGATCTCAACCTCCTCACCTTCAGAGACCCTTAAATTCAGAGATCTTGCTATATATTATTCCAAACACCAAAGAATTTCTGGTTCTTTTACCTTTTGTTTAGGTAGCTCTGATTGGTTAGATTTTTGTCTTCCTACTCTTGCTATATTTCAAAACTTCAGTATAAGCCAGAAAAAAATTCCACAGTAAGCAACAAGCATGCGAAATATCTAAACACACTGAAAACAGATTATTCTAATTTTCAAGGTTACTCTTAATCATCTAGACAGAACATTCTCCAAAGTTACAAATTAAACCATGAGCTTTCTGCCTACCTTGGAGTGGGGAGGAAAAGCATTTTCTACTTTGCTTTACACTGAGGCATATTTTGCCTTGTAAAGTTTCAGTCAAATGTAACAAAAGGTCTTCTGGGTTCATAGTGATTCTATGCTTTCCCTTGAGACTCTTTGCATTTTAAAATACCTCTGATTTTCCAAAAATGGGGAGAGAGAGACACTGAGACTGTATATAGAGATGGCATAATTGTAGTCAAGAATTGAGTTACGGCTTTTCCTGTACTTCGAAGCAGTGTGGGAGGGTGGAATGAGTGGAGATGCAAGGGCGGGGAAAAGGTGAGGGAAGTAACAGGAGAAAGAAGAAAAAGGAGAAAAGAGAAGCAGTGAACTGTGAACACCCATTGCTTTGCAGCATTACTCAGAATTTTTTCCAGGACTCAAGTCAGTTACGCAGATGTTAAACCATAGGTGAACTGGATTGCTCACCTCTTTGAAACACTGACACTCGCGTCTAGCTGGGAAGCATCGACCTGTGTGTTACCTGTGCAACTCAAATGTGACTCTACCTGATGATCCTGATCATACGCAATTTCTTTTCTATATGACCCTTCCTCTTTTCCCTGGCAGAATCAATTGCAAATAATCTTAATTAACCTTGAGATATTATATGTCCAGTGGACATGAATTTTTTACAAAAGCTCTGTGCTTTGGGAAATTAGTGGAAGTGGACTTAAAGTTTCTAATCAAACAATCTGAAAAAATCTCTTGGCTTTTCTGAACTTAGGTGAATGCTTGTAGACTTCAAAACTAGTTTAATCTGTAGCTAGGTGACCTTTACAATACACCATCAAAATCCAGTCCCCTGTTCATGTGTATGGAAATCTCATGACAGCTGAATAAAAATAACTATGTTTCAGCATGGATGAAAAAGTCTTCTGGGGTGGGGGAGAAAAGGAAAGAAGGTGAAGAGAAAAGTACAATCTTTCTTGAAAATGACAGGATGTTCTAGCTGAAACATCCAACTGAAATACTGGCCTGAGGCACTTGTCGAGCATGGACTATTACACTCCAACCAGTTTAGCTTTTGCAAACCTATCATCAACAGCAAGCACTGAGAAGTGTCAGTCAGTATTAGCCACAGATAGCAGTAAGTGCTCCAGCTAACGCACTTGCACTTCCACTGTTGTGTACAGTGATGATAAAAGAAATATTTCTCCTAGAGGTAAACAACACCCTACAAGGGGAGGGGGAAGAAATGGAAATGAGCAAACTACTTGGAAGCTCAGAAGTTTGCAGTGATCAAATAAAAGCACTGGAATTTTCTATTACCTGTTTTGATATCTCGCCTCTACAGTTTGATCTGGTTTTGCTATTGATGCCTATAGTTAGACATCAGCATACCATGTAGTATGAGACTAAATGAGGAACATAGGATTAACCTTATCCCTCATGCAAGTCTGAGAAACTGCTGTTGTTTTAGTGTACAGTGCCTGGTTGACATATCCAAATTTAGGTGTATATCACGTTTTTCTATCTAATATTTAGAACCACCAAAAAGCTGTGTTCTGTCATTCTGCAGTAAGTGACACTCTTTAAATGTATTATGAAGAGGTTCTTCACCCAGCGGGTGGTGGAGCACTGGAACAGCTCCTCAGGGAAGCAGTCACTGCACTGAGTCTGCCAGCATTCCAGAAGCATTTGGACAATGCCCTCAGTCACATGGTGGGAATGTTGGGAGCGTCCTGTGTAGGGATGGGGGTCGGACTCGATGATCCTTTTGAGTCACTTCCAACTCAGGTAGTTCTATGATTCTATATGGCTAAAGTCACAATCAGGGGAACCTGGAGTACTGTGTTCGGATCTTGAGTCCTCAGCACAGGAAAGACATGGATCTCTTTGAATCTAGAAAAAGTCATGAAGACGATCCAAGGGCTGGAACACATCCCATATGTGGACAAGCTGAGAGAGTTGGGGTTGTTCAGCCTGGAGAAGAGAAGGCTTGGGGGAGACCTTACAACAGCCTTCCAGTACTTAAAAGCATGCTACAGGACAACTGGGGAGGGATTCTTTGTCAGGGATGGCAAGGATAGGACAAGGGGGAATGGTTTTAAGCTGAAAGAGGGGAAATTAAGATGAAATCTTAGGAAGAAACATTTTACTGTGAGAGTGGTGAGGTACTGGCACAGGTTGCCCAGAGAAGTTGTGGCTGCCCCACCCATGGAGGTGTTCAAGGCCAGTTTGGATGATGCTTTGTGCAACCTGATCCAGTGAAAGGGGGTTAATAACTGGATTATCTTTAAGGTCCCTTCCAAGTTAAACCATTCTCTGATTCTATGATTCCATGATTTTTAGAAGCACCTGAATAATTTTTATTGTTTGGAAGCCAAAACTAGGACGGTAGAAGTAAAAACCCTCACCAAAAAACCAAAAAAACCTCCCCCTGAAAACCTCGCCAAAACCAAACTCAAAAAGCTTGAACAATATTAGAGAACAGTATATAACCAGACAGTTTATAGAGGTGGTGTGTCAAAGGAATGAAGGATTAACAAGAATGAAAAAGAAAACACTTCAAACCTGAAGGAAAATCATTTTCTTTCAGAAATCTGTTGGATTGAACAAGCATGTTTCTTCATCAGTGCAGAACTAGCAAACATCTTGAGGCAGAACACTTATTCTTACTGCAAGTATGCAGACAGCACTCTTGGATACAGTGAAAACAGAGTATATAGAGTATTAAAGTATTAATGATTTCCATGGATTTATATAGTATTTAATATTTATAAATCAATGCACTGGCAAATATATCTCTAACTATAGTGTTTAATATGCATTATTAACTTTTTTGGTATGATTGGAAGAGTTCAATCTTGTTTACTCTGTAAATTCGAACAGCCTCCAATTTTTTTAAAGGCAAGTGTATGCCTACTGTGATATACAGCACCCTTCAAGTTAAAACCCATAATGCTTGATATCTTACTGCTCTTAACATAAAAGAAAAAAATGAAGTCAGAAATGGACACATAAATATATTTGAAAGTGTCAAATTATTGATATTGATAATAAAAGCAGAGAACTCAAGTCAAGTCTTTTTTGACTGGATTATGCTGTAACAATTGTACCTGACTGCAGTAGAATTAAGAGGTCATCAAAGGATGAATGAGAAGTTCAAGGGGTTATGTGAGTAGGACTTTATTCTCTAATAGTTTAAAGGCTCTCATTTTTTAACTGTAGGGAAGATTTTCTCATAACTGAACAGAAATCTAAAGCAACAGGAAGGTTTTACCTGCTGTGCAACAAGCCACTTCCTTCCTCGCCCCTCTGACATGGACACTATTCCTTCTCACATTCTCTTAGTTCTTCTAACTGTTATTCTTCTATTGTCTCCTTTGGCCTCCCATCCAGGGATACTTTTCTTCTCTACTTATACCTGTCCCCTGTATTTCTATGCTTTTTTTTTTCTGTTGATTCATTTACCTTTTCCACCAGGAAAGCAGAACAAGAGTTACTGTAACCTGCAGCCTCTCTGTATGTTAGAAAATAAACTGCTCTGTGTGCAGGGGATGGAAAAGGAGTTCCAGCACCAGCTCTGCTATAAGTGTAGAAGAGGCAGAGCTTAAGGCAGAATTCAGGAGACAGTTTAGGTGAAGAAAAAAGTTTAGTGTTGTGCACTACAGGAAAGTATCTTCCCTGACAACTTCAGTCACTGTGTAGTTGTGGCGGTAGCAACTTCAATGTTGTAGAGACAGGTTTCTACATATATATATAGGAAGGACATAGTAAAACCGTTCTGGAGACAGCCTGATCTTTCCACACCAGCTGAGAATATGGTTCAGCAGAATAACACTGGTTACAATGTACAGTATAGTTTGGTTCCAGAGCACTAGTAACCTTGGAAGTTTATGACAAAGCTAAAGGAGCTGCTGTAATAAAACGGACATTCAAGGTCAATGTTGTTTCCTTTGTTTCATTTAAAAGAAAAAAGGTTGAACAAGTTGTTTCTTCAAGTTATACTGGTGGAAACCTTTACTGCTTTAAAAAAAATTCATCACACTTGCTTATGTGGATATCCATGGATATTTTGCTACGGAATAATTTTCCTTAATAATGAAGAAAATTTATTTAGCCATTATCAGTAAATAGTGCATCTCAGAAAACTTGAAGCTGTTCTTGACATTTTAATCTCTTTCTATATCCCAGAAAGCAAATAACATCATGATTTTTCTCAAAGTATTTGTGAGATTTATTTTAAACCCCAGCAACCAAGTGATGTAAACAGGTGTTAAGTCCTTCAGTGATGGCTCAACTGTTACAGAGCTCTAAAGTAAAGTTAATATTTTGCTGTCAAAATGTTTTTAATATCATACTAGGATTATATGAGTTTCTATGCCTCACATAGGATTAAATTTTTAACTCTTAAAGTTTTATGGAATTGATTAATGTTTTTTGTAGTCAGAGTCCATATATAACTGGCTCATTGGAGAAAGACCTCACTAACAACTGGAGGTTGGAGTGTGCTAATTGCAGTTCTGGATCACTTAAGATAGTCTCTTAAGGCATGAAAATACTGAAAAACATTGAACTGTTCTTTTCATTTCGGTGTCTCTGTTCTGTAAGATTGCTATGCATGACCTTAAAATATAAAAAACAGGAAATTTAACAGCTGTTGCAGTTAGTCAAATGATATAAAATTAGCTGCTCCAATGAAAATGTTAAATATTTTTCTATGGTATCATACCTTGGAAAGACTGATGCAATTTTTGCTGCCCTGTGTAATAACAATAAGCATCTATATGCTGCTGCTTCTGAGATTCAGACCCTTTACAGTCTCCTTCCGAGCTGTATTTCATTAACTTTTATAAACCTCTTGCCTTCAATAACAGCAAATGAAACTCTGGCACAATGTCTCCCTCTAGGCCACAGACAACTCCAACTTCCAATAATTCAGTGTTGGAGTTGAATAAAAGACAAATTGTTCTGTCGTGTGTCAGTACCTACAATACATCAACCAAATAATACAAGGTACTTACTGTGAAAGAAGCAGGGATATTTTCAATTACTGCCAGCTACTTAATTATCTGTGGTGCAGAGGTGTGTGAAGCCGCCCAGCTCATTGTGTTGTACAAAACATTGCTTCCTGTTTGGCTCCAAACCTTGGGTTTCCTGTGCTCAGGCACATGGGAGCAGAAACAAAACTTGAGGTTTTAGTGGTTTTTTTATGCTAGTTTAAGAAAGTACAACATGTGATAAACTTGGGTCTGTAAAAAAAGGTTATACTGAAGAGTAAAAAAGAAAGTATACCTTCTGGATAGCATGTGTGCCACGGAGCTGAAGCTGAGGGGAGCACAGCAACCACAAGCACTTTAAAACTTTTGCTTTCTTATGAACAGACTTTATTTGATCTTTCTCAAAGCAAAACAACACATGACCCTTCCAGGCAGCTTGATGTAGTAGCTCACTGATTTTCTCTATCCTTCATTTATTCTCATCCTACTGGTCTAATGTACAGGTCTTACATGTAACATATTTGTAATTGTTAAGAAGTAATTCTGATGACCAGGCTGAAGAGCCACACTCCTGATTAGCCCTGCTATAAACAGCGACAGTGTCCTAATAGTGTCCTTCCCAGACAGATTTATTCTTTTTAGCCACTCAAACCGTTGCAGCTTGTTTTGTTCCCTAGCAAATGTTTTGGTCTTTTTTTTACTTCAGAAGACTTCAGTTCCTACTCTTTTTTTCAGTTTGGGTAAGACTTTGATGCTGAAAGGCAACCTACTGAAAATATTAAGCTGTAAATCATAGAAAAAAAGCAGTGTTTTATATACTTTCCTTTTTTAAATAAAAACCAAATGCTTTACACAATACTTATTTTGAGGAATTCTGCACAGTAAGTGTTTAAATTCAGGTTTCTGATATAGGATTTTATCTTCCTGTAGGCTTAGATAAGAGTCTTGATTCAGAATCTTTAACTTCTAGTTTGCAGAATTACAGGAACTGCTTCTGTGATTTATTGCACAGCCAATTATCAGGAGAGGACAAATATATTTCATTTTTGCTAAGTAATGTATGTATGCATGCATACAACAAGCTACTTTATCAATGTCACCTTAATTATGCAATAATATTGAACCTAATTCTTGCTGTAAACTTAGATGTGCATTTCCTTGCATCGTAATAAATTATGTACTAAACCATACCTGTTACTGCAAAAATGTTTCTGGTAAAACTCATCCATGCCAATTAGCTTAAAGATGAATAGCAAGAGATTTCCCTTATCCTTTATTTATTACTTCAGGTATTATAAATATTATCCTTCAGTTTGTATAGACAGACTTTGCTGTTTAATAAGCATCATTACATAGTGGTTGCAGAAATAGCAGTCGAATTAGTAGATTTAAATTTTTTGTTCTTGGGTTAGAATTCCTGTAATCATTGCATCAACTTTCCCTGGTTCTATGCTTTGTAAAGATAAATACATCGGTTCTTTATGATCTTTCAGTATTCTCTGCAGATACCCTTACAATAACTTTCAGTTTTGAAAACATCTTTGTATTAAAAAAATCCTTCAGATTGTATTTCTTGCTTTTAAAATACCCAAACAACGACCAAAAAAACCCCAAAACCTGTGCTCTGGTTATTTAAAAGCTCAGAAAAACCGTCATGAATTGCTGTTGCTCTGTTGGAGGGAACTGTGAAAATCATCTTCATCTAGTTTGGGTTTTTTTTTATGAATGGCAACCAAAAGAAATAAAATAAAGAGACAAGTTTGAAGAAATATTGGAGGGGTTTTTTTGCAGTTGAAAGCTGGCAAACCTATTTTCTGGCTGACTATGAAAAACCTTTAGATCTGTCAAAATACCGTAGTAGAAAATAAGATGGACAAACCATTGCAGCTGATGAACAGGAGCATAGAAAGGAAAACTAAGTTAGAAAAACATATAGAAAAAGGAGGAATACTTTGTTTCCTGGCAACTTCTTAGCAATGTACTGCAGTCTAGAAATTGTTCCCTGTAAATTCATTCCATATGACAGTGATGTGAAATACTACAGCTTGTATTGTAAGCTATCCTTTTTATTCAGACAATAGAAATCTCTGCTCTTGGCAATACTGAAAAGAAACCCAGAAGGTAACAGGACTTCACTTCTAATCAGCAGATTTGCATTTGATGCTGTTAGTAGTGATGAATAACCCAAAGCTGTCATTCAAGATCCTGAGATGGCTTCTCTGCCACTGTGAGGGACCATCAGTGTACAATTTTTAGTTCCTAGTCTGTCCAGCTCTACAATTGTTTAAAACTATCCAAACTCACTCCTGAGAATAATCCCTTTTTTCAGAAAGTTTTTGAGCACTGATTCTGAGATGTGTCTCCAGCTACTGTTTCTAGCTAAACCCACACAAAAGGATAATGATTGCTGGGCTATGTTGTGTACCGACAGAAGTTCTGTTCTCAAAACCCATGGAAAATGAGTAATCAGGCTTAAGGTAGTTTTTCCTGTCTGTGGGTTCACCTCTGGTTTGAACCTTATGTCACACTGTGTCCTGTGTTCTCTGGGGGCTGGCTACAACTTATATTTGACAAATTTCCCTTCACCTGGGGAAGCTTACACAGCTGAAGAACCCAGATTATTTGATCCTATATGTGGATTAGTATCATTTGCTTCTCTTCCTCATGATGACACTTGCACAGTGCAGGACAAGATTTAATTAATGAGGAGACAGGCATTTTTTAAGAATAGCTGAGATCCTTTATGTCCCCCAGTTATAGTACAAGGAAATCATTGCAGTAGATCTGGCAGGACATGCTTCATTCATCTCTTAAGGCTTGTTATCTGAGCAAGCTTACAGAAACATGTCAATGAATGCCTTAAGACTGTGACAGCTCATTAATCATGTAGTCCTGCAATAAAAATACTCATAAAATGTATTCATCGTTTCTCAAAAAGTTACATTACCTGGGATTTTTTTCTTAGCTAATGTTGAATGATAGCTAATTTTCCATAAATAACTCATTTTGTTCCATTTTTTCTAAATGGTCAGTAAAGTTTTAACAGAATAATATCTTGAATAACAACATGTATAAATACAGATTAATGAGCTTGAAATTCCAAGTCAAATTCTGTGTTGAAATAGATATTCCTTTAAAATGAAGCTAATTAAAGGTTATTTTCCTGCAACTTTATAACATGATAACAATTTTACAACCAAAATGTCATATAAAAAGAAAATAGTTTAGAAGATGAGAATATGTACTAGGTCAGTGGTTCCTCTTTTGAAATGTCTTAAAAGAATCTTTCAGTCTTCTCCTTTCATGTCAGTTTACTTGTAGTATCTGACCCAGGAACAGTAAAGAAGTTTTATGAAAGATAGTAGCAGGGCCTTGTGCCCTTAAAGCACAGGGCATTTATTTGCCCTTTTCAGTCTGGAAGCATTACAACCAACCCAAAGTTAGTATCTTTCCTCGAAAATTCAGCCTTTTCAAGTTGCAAAACTGTAGACCAGACTAGTAGTCAACAGATGAAGTTTAAAAGTTCATATGTAGAGGGAAGAATATACTGTGAACACGTAAGCTTTCCAAAATGAATAAGACATTGCTTAATGCTTGAAGTATTTTGGTAAATCGGGGGGGGGGGGGGGGAGGGGCAAAATTTGGTGTCAATTTTATTTTGTACCTAGACTTTGAAAAAGTGAAGAAAAATAAAATCTGTGTGGACAATATTTAGAATTAATATAGACAAAAGTAAAATTAATGCTAAATGCAAAAGTGTTTTACAAGCATTCGCTTGAAGATATTAGGTGCTCATCACATGGTCTATTATAGAAATCCTCTGCCCAGGTCTTAATAGTCAGTGCTACTCTGTGCAGACCTCACCCTGATGAAGTCTGTAATCCTTTTGCCTCTGGTTTAAATCAAATGTAGGATTCATTCTTTTGGCTTTTTGTCTTTATAAGATTTCTTTCAGTAGCATATTGTAAGTTTAATGGGCTCTGAAGTGCAAAATTTAAAGCAAAACCCTGTTTTTTCTGCAAATTAATAACAAATATCGAAGAGTGCCAGGAATTTTCCCTTAACATTTATTGGAATCAGCATGGAACTGGAGAACAGAAAAAAAACAGTGATTTAGGCACAGGTCTGATTTGAAGCATGTAGAGTATTCTGGTGGAACCTCACTCTATGAAGATGCTGGAGTCGTCGGTGACATTGGAGCTTGGAGTCTGGCTTAGCAATCACCTTGGCATTGCTTGCAAAGAAAAGATATCATTCAGTGTGGAGAAGCAAACTATGTATTAGCCACTAGAAATAAGGAAGAGCGTACACACTTTCATCATGGTGATATAAGGTCTAATAAAATACTGGAAAAATGCTAGAACTCATTTCTAATGAAATTGATACAAACTTTCCCATTTATATTTTTTCTTATAAACCTAGAGAAACATGTCTCTTCATTTGCTGCTTTTGATGATTTATCAGTTCTGGTTTTGAATACAGGTGTTCTGATAATATTTGCCAAACTCTGAAATGGGTGATCCTGGCTCCCGCCTGATAAGAGAAGCTGTTTGTTGGTCTGTTGTACAAATATATATGAATTCTGTGACAGAAAAACAAAGAAAAATGTGAATGCATTGATGTTTCCCTTTGGCTTTTTCTCCTGTATTCTTTGAAAAGAATATCTTTCACTGCCAGGGCTGTGGAGGGGTCAAAAGGACCAGGGGAGTATCAACTGTGAGAGTGAAGAATAAAGAAATAGAAATGAACTGAAGTGATTGAAAGACTAATCGGATTTATTTTTTAAATCATCCAACCTTGATGCTGTGAGATGGAAGGCCTAACAGGAAAACAGAAGCAAGAGACACAGCATAGCACGAGGAATTAGCCCAAGCATTAGGCTACATTATTTCTAGTAGGGCGTGTACCTAAATCTAGGTGAGGTAGATTGTGATCTTGCTTCCACCACTGATTCCTGCTGATAAAGATTGAGAGTTGTGCTCTATCTCTCTGAATACCTGTCATGAGCTGTTTGGATATCTCAAATTTACAGGACAGCCTACTAAGTAGATTAAACTTTATTTTATAACTGCATTAAGAATTGTGACAAGCAATGGTTTGGTCCCTTTGCACAGATGATAAATTACCACACGAATTCACTTATTGACCGCCCAGGTCATGAGGCTTCATAACTTATAACCTGTAACTTTTAACTGTGCGTCTATGAGCAAAATTAGTTATCCAGCCAATCGTGAGAGTGCTTGCTCATCCTTTCTCCTTCATCACTGTGAGGGTGTTTCCTGTGTCACACTAGGAAGCACAAGAAACATGGCAGTCCAGTTGCTGTTAGATCTGCTGCAAAAGCTTTTTTAATTAATTGACATTCTTATATCTTCTAGCAAGGAAATTTTGTCTATACCATTTCATGAGGCGGCTGATTTCTAACAAACTGCCAGACACCCAATATGCAAAAAATGGTGACTGCAGGAAGCAGCAATCTGCAGCTGATAATGGCTGCGTAATGGTCTTTGAGCTCTTTTTGGCCACCTCTACTGGCTCTGTGGTGCTCTTGCTTTGACCTAATGGGGCTGCTGTTAGGTCAGCCTGCATCGGGCCTCAGTACGTGCTGTGTTGGCCAGCATCTGAGCAGGAGCTGAGAGAACAGTCACAATACCCAGGGAGGTTAATTTAGGCACATATATGCTGACGTAGGAGTCACATCCTGGGATAACTCGAGGGACTACAGCTAGATGGCCTGGACTGGGAGTGTTTTCAGCCCAGCCTCAGTCACAGGCAGAGGAAACATGGGCAACTGGAGCCTGCAGAGGAGCCCAGACTCATAGATGTACCAATTGTGTAGAAGGTGAAAGTAGTTCTAAGGGCTTGCCTTTTTCTCCTTCCAGCATCCTCCAAATGCCACTCTCTAATCATCTTATGCACATCTTACATGAGCATGTGCATTGAAATGAATTGACACAGTATTGTTGCTGTGATGTTCCCCATTGTCTTTATGCAGCAGGGCATAATCAATTCAGACATACAAAAATGCCTGTGTATTAGTGCCACAAGGAACAAATTTAGTTACTTCATGGAACTTCTGTTAAATTAGCGTAAACTGGAGATGCATCCTTAGCATATAAAGGAATTTAATAAAGGCAGTAAATAACTTCTGGCTTTTGAGTTTTGGGTGGTATTGAACTTGACCCAATTTTACTAAGTTATTTTTCCTGTTTCACAGTAGAAGGCTGGAGATTTTATAGTAATTTCCCCTCCATTTTGAAAGAGTATCCTGAGTTGTTTTATGACTGTATACTGTAAATTGCTATATACATCTCAGAAACGGCTGTAGATACTCAGCACTTGTAGTCTTCAGTGCATTCATATCATATTGGTAAGACCTACAAGTAAGGGGAGTGTATGTTTTATGGGTTATTTATGGAGTAGTTATGCCTATAAAATCTGGCCTACTGTAAGACACTAAATCTGTGTTAATACTTTCAAGCTTAGGTGAAAGTTTTCAGTATTTTGTTGATTAATACTTAGTTTTCATAGACTCTGAATTCACAGCAATTTCATTTCTGAAATAGGTATCATGCAAGTTGAAGGAGACTGATTTATTTCTTTTATTATTTTTTCCTAGTGCAAAAATGTGAAGAATTCTGAAAAACAGAGATAATCATTGTACATTTGTATGTTAATGTTACCAGGTAATCATCTTGAAAGACAGAGTATGATTAACACCTTGAATCATAAACTAGAGAAAATGTTCAACACTTGACAGGGAGTGAAACATCTAATACAATGTGAAAACATCTGGCCTGGAAATTGTTTTCCAAACACTGAAAATTATAAGCAATTATCAAGTATTTTACCTGACTATACTCATAACTCTCTTTTAGTGACACTTTAACAGATATTATGCTTCATTTCTCAGCAGCCTGATTTTTGGATAATCGCCCTAGATCGATGATTTACACTCTTTCATCTTCCTGCTTGATGTGTGTATCAAATATATCTGTGGTGTACTTTAAGGGGGCAATCAAGCCTGGAGAAGAAATAAGGTGCTCTTGTGACAATTGAAGGGAGAAGTTTAATTTGGCAATTTTCATCAGTGAGAGATCTGACAGGAAACTCAGGTGCCCCTAAATCAACTTGAGCTGAGCTTCTAGGGAAGCGAGGCTACATATGCTAATTTTCTTAGCGTAACCTAGGTGTGATTTTTTTTTTCCCAAGAACTTTTCTTGAAGTGAATGAATGTGCACAGAGCTTTGGGATGTGGCAAGTTGCCAGAGCACAGTGGCAGATGTTTTAACTAAAATCAGTTTTGGATGGCACTTATCTATGATCCAATCTGTAAACCTTCATGAAAAGAAAGGGCAACTCCATCTGTTGCATACCCATTTACACTCAAAGATGGGGGGTTTGTTATTACATATTTTCCCATAACATAGAAGGTAGAGTAACAGGGACAAAGGACACTAAGTTTTCTTTTGACTCCAAGAACATTTGTAACTCATAAATCTGGGTGCTGATTCTGGCTTCAGAACATGGTTGTGAACCGTTCATGATTTTTATTGGGCTAATAACCCACTTTCTGTAGCTAGCCTCAGACATTAAGTAGAAACTATCTTTTCATCTTGGAAATGGAGCTTCCTAACTCAAATCATTCCAGCACATGCCATCAAACTGGCATCCCTAGTGGCTATTTCTTCATCTTCTAGATGAAAGTTGTAATAAGAAAAAAATTGCACTCTGTCCCTCAGCAGGAAAGTTCAGAGTAGGTCAGATCATGACATTCTTACGTGGCTCAAGCAAAAATGATGTAAATCAGGTGGGTTTAAGGATAGTGAGGTGAATTTTCCTGTCAGGTAGTGATAGTTCTTCACTGTCATATGGCCTATAAGCTTTATAAGGTCAAGCATAACTACTCACAGTACTACTTCAAGAAAGGTTTTGCATGTAAGTCTCTTAACTTAATACCGCATGAGGGCCCATTTGATATCAAGGAAAACATATGAATGCAAAATATTATTAGCTTTCATTTTAATTTCAGGTAATGTGACCTCTTGAAAGCTATACATTCCTAATCTAGTATTTTCATCATGACAGAAAACCATATAATTTTTATTTTGAGATTTTTTTTTCTACATGGATTTTTTTCTTTAGTATTTGTTGGTTGAGAAAATGTTCTTGTTTTTTCCCTAATGGTAATGTTCTTATTTCATGAGCTGGAAAAATAAAAGGGAAACTTTCAAGCAATTTAATGTTTTCAACCTGAAGTATGCTGAAAAATCAAAGTCTCAAAATATTTCCAAGAAAGGCTGAAATAACAAAATAAACTTCGGAAAACATTATTTTTCACTGCTATTGAATTATTCATGTCAATTCATACAATAGGATTAAAGATAAATAGGACATGGAAATTCAAAATGCGAAAAAGAAAAACTTAAAATGAGATAGTAAAAACAATTTGAATTTTACTTTTTGTTTTAGCAGTTAGTTGCAGACAGCATATTCTGCAACAATTCTGGTACTACATAATGGCATTTTCTGTCGATAACCTGCTGGAAATTTTAATAACTCTGATATACTGTAAATTTCTTTGTGGTGTTCTCTTGTATTGTTTGACGGGTTCTTTCATACCTTATTTACCTTATTTGACTCATAGTCGCTCTAAGGTTTGTTTCACAGTATCACAAGGTTGGAAAGGACCTCTGAGATCATCAAGTCCAACCTATAACCCAACACAACACCAACCCATCATCCTAAACCATGGCACTTCTTTCTAACTGCTTCAGGAGAAGGAGTTCAAAGATCTCCAAGCCATAGGTGAATGTATTTTATGTCCCCTTGTGCCACTTTAGGTGACAATTATTCGGGGAGAGAAAGACAGCACGAAGAGAAATTTGTAGAGGAGGTTCATGTAACGGTCCTGTACAGGTTGTTACAGCCTGGAGGTTGTGGGTCAAATTCCCCTATGTCAGCATATTTGAGAGGTGACTTGCTCCAGAGCATGCTGGCCCTGTGGATGTTCTCGGGAAAAGCTTTTATTTCACCGCAGGAGCTGCAGTTCTGTCTGAGCTTGGAGTCAGCAAGTAGTTTAGTGCTGGATGGTAGCCAAAAATGCTCAGTTTCTTGCAAAGAAGTGCTTTGTATAGTCTAACTCCCATGCTGTCGAAGTTTTGATAGAGATATAAAAGGTAAAAACAAAGTAGGAAGAGTTTCTGAATGGAGTATCTTAGATCATGCATCAAAACAAATGAGTCCTGAATTTGGAAAGAGAAAAATACTTGTATATTTAGAAATTTCAGTTTAAGAAATCACTATGATCCTGTTTTAATTTTTATTTTGTTCTCTTTGTGAATTGTTAACTTTACAGAGGAAGATTTAACCAAGTTAATTCATTAACAGGTGTATCCAATGAATAAAATTCTAATATAATTAAAAATTTGCAAAAGAGGTGGTTAGTTTTAAATTCAAGTGAGTGAACATTGAATGCTCTAAGGACCTGGCCTCCTTATACTTTGAGTGGCATTTTCAGTCTGATTTGAAGAGGGTCAAGGTAAGTGCAGGGAACTGGAAAGGTGTATGTGCTTCTGAATATTCAAAAGAAGCAAAAAACCAGGAGGAATATGGAAGCCTGGTATTTGAAATGAAGTGAAATATTTCTGAGAAATATTTGAGTATGCATCACTGTGCCTTGTTAAGTTACAAATCCAGTATCTTCAGCTACATCATGCCTAAATCTGAGCCCAAAAATAATCTACAGTTTTTCTATCTATCAGTGTTTAAAATCACTTCCTACTACATCTTCAAAATGTTTTTTCGTTGTTCCATTTAATTGTTATACTCCATTTAATCTGAAAATTACATGAGTCAAAGACATCTCCTTTAATCTTTCTAAATCCACAGACATACATTAGGTAGACCTGATGTATGAAGAAGGTTGCTAGTAAAGCAGTCCACTGGACCTCTGGAGACCTGATTTTGTTCTTGTCTGCCATTGATTTGGTGACTCTGGAGAAGCCACATCACTCTTCTGCACCCTGGTTTGTCTTCCAGAAGGAAATAGATACTACTGACCTTTATAAAGCATTTGAGATTGAATTATTTAGAGAGTAGGTAGTACTACAGAACAGGTAATAGAAGTACTAGTTGATAGACAGTTATCTAAGAGAATACTGCAAGCAGAATAAGTGGGAGAGATGTTAATAATAACCTCATATTTAATAAGAGGACCTATAAATACACAAGTTTCAGCTCTCAAATAGAATCATAGAATGGTTTGCTTTGAAAGGGACCTTAAAGATCATCCAGTTCCAATTCCTCTGCCATGTTGAATAAATATCAACAGATTTTTTCTGGATTCTTCATCTTCTCATCAAAGCTGTGACAAGCAATATTACTCTATTGCTATTACCTTCTGTGATTATTGTAGAGAGGCTTAAAAAAAAAGTTAAGGACTATAGTTAGACCAGGAGAAAATGGGGGGAATCTGACTCTTTGGGAATTGGTTATCTTTTGGTGACCAGGGAGTCGAGTTCAAGCATATTTATTGCAGAATTAATGAGCTGAGAGCAAATTATGCACTATGAGAAAATGATGCACTATTTTCTCACCTCAAGGAACCAGTTTACCTAGGGTAGGGCTAAATCTTGTCAATCATCTCAGGAGATGGTGGCCCAGACTCTCCACTATGTTATTCTGAGATGACTTTGACTGGTGGAAAAAGCATGGTTCATTTAAACACCGTTACATTTGTTATATGTAATGATCTAATAATCGGGGAAAGATAAAATCTATTATTAGGTTTTCATTAAGTAGCTTTAAATGCCCTTCATTTTAATTTGGTCCAACTGAATGTCTTATGCTCACATTGTACTTTCTCAAATACTTCAATATGGAGATTTCAGGAGTTTTGACATATTTATAGTACTGAACACTTTGGAAAGATCGGTAGGTTATATGATTTCTCTTTTTTAATAAGTTGAAGTAAGCAGCGTTTGGATTTTTCTACAGCATAGCCTTATTGCTCTTTTAAACAGCCTGCTGACAAAACAATTTCAATATAATGAAAAAGCTCACTGCAAATTCTCTAGAGAAAATAACACAGAATTTGATGGCCTGGTTGTTACTTACAAGGCATTTTATCATGAATACTGTTGAATTTCCACTTTTCTCATTAGAGTGGGTTAGAAACAGCAAAATATCTAATATTAAAGTCGCTTTGTTTGTTCTTAGTATGAACTTTGTGCTGCATAGTGAATATTAATGTAAACAAAACATCTACAAAACTCTGAATCGTTGGGTTAAATGATTATCTTTGATGATAAAAGTAATACTAATTTAGGCTTTCTACTCAGTAGCTTGCAAGATTGGTTATACACTATATAAAGGTTCTACATAAGGGCATAAAGAAAACTTGGTTGATTGCCATGGGATATATTCAGTCAACCAAGTTATATGCCTAGGTTAGTCTTGCTGGTTCAAAAATGGAAGTTATGAAAAGCAAAAATGAAGCAAAATAGAACTCTTCTGGTTCTTACCTTGTACCCTTGAAACTTGACCTCAGCTATTCATGGTTCAATCATTCAACATGAGTAAAGCCTAGCACAAAAGCTGACTTAGTTTGTGTGGACTTGTTTATGTTGAGTATTTGTATACAGAACCCACATTGGAAATTTGGTCTGTGTTCAGCTAAAGCATTTACCTTACTGAAAATTTAATTTGGGTGGTTACTTGCATAAGTAAATAACTTTGACTTTTTAAAATTCCAACAACCCTCACTGAAATTCTGTAAAAATTTCTTCCTTGCAAGTGCGAGTTTGAAGAACAGGATCTAAAACAAAACAAAAATCCTTCAGCATTGCTCTGCAGTCACTCAGTGATAAAAATGGAGGAAAATAAAACCTGAAAACGGTGCTTCCATTACAGTTAGGAACAAAATCTGCTGAGAAAGAACTTATGCATCTTCTTGGGGACAAAATAAACATAAATGTTGTGATGTGTTTTGCATTTTTTAAACTTTGACCCTGATGAATACTAGAAGAGAATGCTATTAATGGTGTTTACCGTAGTTCCTGCAAGTGTGGTATGTCTGCCTTGTTATGATGAGTGTCTGTAGAGCAAAAACATAGACACTCTTCTTTTACGTATTTGGAAACAGGCTTGAACAGAACATTCAGTCAGCTCCATGCTTAGACGAACATATTCACAAGTCTTCAAATTTAAAACCTGAACAAGTTCAGGTTTACAGCGAGTTGTGCGATGGTTTCAGACTACAGGAAACAAAATAAGAACAGATTGCTGTAATCAACGTTGGTTAACAGGATGGTCTGAGCTCTTGAAAATACATCCTTGTGAATGTTTAACTTGCTGAGTGAAGAGTATTTGTGCTGTTTTGATATCAGTATGGAAACACAGCTTCTGAGGTCAACAGATAGCTTTCAAAACTCACGCAGAATGCAGTTCTTCAGGTGAAAGTCTACTGCAGTCTTCAGGACACTTGGCATTCTCTGAATTTGAACAATAAGAGATCTAGTGGCATCGTGTACTGTAGCTCTGGGGAGTGTATTTTATATAGAGGGCTTTCCTTATTTCTGTCATAGCCAGAGCGATGTATGAGCGGGAGAGCTGTCTGGAAAGATACACAGAACTCTGATCTTTTCAGTTTCTCTGAATGTGACACTTTGTAGGCAAGCATAGCTGCCAATGTGAAAGGAGTTCTAATCACAGATCTGGGAAACCTTTCAGGAATTGCTATGAACACCCCTTAGCCATAGCACTCTTTCCAAATTGTTTTTTTCTGAGCTAACATCTGGATCCATCTATCCTGCTATCTGTTGCTCTGCCATTAAATTAAGATCAAAATCACGAAAACAGATTACTCTGCATCTTCTCCAAGGGACATGGTCACTTGCTTCCTTCTCTTGCGAACTGTAAGATTTGAGCATATATAACCTCATTTATAACGTTTTCTTATGCTGCCTTAACTTAATCTCTTCAGGTGCCTCCAATAATTAGTTTCTTTCTCCTAAGCATCTTTAAGATGTGGGTTCTGCTCTATTGCTCCCTGAGCAGACTTCAAAATTAATGTCCCAAGTTTTTGTAACAAATTCATGTATGATTTAAAAATACTGCCAAAAGGATCATATTCAGAGGACCTTGCTTCCTTTTTGACTTTTTGAGTTCCTGTTTACCCATAGGTTGAATTCTGCCTTAGTCCATCCTATTCAAAGAGATACTTGTCTTTACTGATTTTTTCCTATCTTCACCCCACATTAGATTTCTAGAAATATCTGCAGACTTCATCTTTTCAAATACCTTAAGCTTTACAGATCCCAACACTTCTGTGTATATGTCAAATGTCCATCATGGTGATCTGTGCATCCCTTTATTTTCCGGTGCCACTTCAGTTTGTCCCTGTTGATCAGATCTATCCGATTTCACGTTCCAATAATGACTTATCTGCGATGAGTTTATAATTTGCGGTTTGCTTGCAAAGTGCTGCTGCAGTGAAATTTTGGACAATATCTTTTGGTGTTTAGGAAAGGCTTGAGAACAGGGAGTGTCTTATCTCCTGACAGTTGTTAGCCTTTTGTCTTAAATGCCAACTGCTCCAAGTGGAAAAAATTACCAGTATCCCATAATCAGAAAGAGTTGATCTAAAATAAATTCTGTGTCTTGTCCCAAGACAAAATAGGGGCAATTAAAAAAAAAAATCTCTGTTCAAAAAGGGATTAAATTAATAGTTCATGATGATTCATACTCCATTAGTATTTGTTCAGAATTACTTCAGTAGTTAGCGAACAGAATTTCATCCAGATAGTTGAACTGCACTTAAAATGCTTGGCTGATATTTCATTGTTCATGACTTATGAAGAAGGTCGGATTTGTTTGTGCTTCACCCTGATTTTACACCATAAGAATTAAGACAAGGATGTGATGCTTCCTTGACATTTCTGTCACCAATTTAAACAAAGATTTTTAGGTGGCGTTAGACAAATTGAACACACTCTGATAGGTAGCGCTACTGTATTGTGTAGTTGTTTTTCTGTCTTGTAAAATATGGATGGAAAAGAAATCCTGGAGATTTAAAAGTTAAAAAAATTAATTTTTGTTTTGCTATGTTTATGTGCATTGTTAGCAAAATGTCTCCCTGGATTGCTAAAAATTAATCTTGCTATCCACAGTAGTTGATAGGCACTGATTCACTTCCACTGAATGCTTTGAGGCTAGGTCTAGATTATGTTTCTTCAGTTTCATCTTTCATTTTTACTGCTTGTTGTTCTGCTTTTTTTTGCTTATTCTTCCTTAGATTTTTGTGTCCTTTAACAAATGTTATAGGCTCTACACAAGGACAATATTCTCTCAAATTTTTATCCGTGGTCTTCAATTCTAGATTCAATTATTTTAGCAATTGTGCACTGTATTTCAGTGGATTAAATGATCCTTGTACATAAAGTCAGTCAAATATTTTAAGTTCAAGTGGGATAAAAATGATAGATGATCTATATTGCAGTTGGACTAGATGATTGTTGTAGGTCCCTTCCAACTGAAATATTTTCTTTGAAATATTCTGTTATTGCCAAGTCTTGCAGAGAATGAATGTTCAGACCCTTGTGCCCTGCTAAATATACAGAGGTACTTGGCAGTTTGAATAAACAGAATTTAAAGAGAAATAATCACATGAATCTTTACTGAACAACTCCTTTTAAGTATAAATATCCTATTGGAAAAGTTCCCAAAAAGCAGATATAAAACACGTATCCAGTATTTAAATCCATTTGACATAACTAAGCCTGCCTGGGTGGGAACATAGATGACCAATGTGGATGTTTCAGTACCACAAAGACAGCATTGGGCCACAGCATCTCTGCCTAACCTGGGAGGCAGGTGCTCACTGTTCAGTGTGCTGGAGTGCCAGAGTTCTGTTTACACTATGGGTGCTGTGGTTTTCTTTTCACTGGAAACCAGGGTGTGTGAGTAGATGAGAAATACCCACATCTCCGCAGGAAAACGGTCCTGGCTTTGCAGCTTTGGACATGGGTACTGTTGCCTGTATTATGTGGCATACGTGGGAGAGGTTAAAAAATACATTTGAGTAATACTTTATTGAAGCAAGATATTTAACGTTTTACCCATCTTGCAACCACTATGAATTATCAAACAGTTTACATTTTGTCACTGTCATTAATATATTTTTAATGAATACTTACTCATCTGGATGCATATGTTACTTTCCATGTAGCGTAAAATTTAATAAAACCTAATGGGTTCAATATATATTTTCAAGTCTGTTTTTAACACTAGACTTTTAAATTTTTTCTCACCATCTATGGCAGCTAGGGTAAATTTAACTATTTCTGGTACCTTGAGAAAAGCAAGTCAAAAAATCTGTCATCATCTAAAATATATCAAGAATTGTAATTCAAAAAAGTAACTTTTCTGTTGTAGAAAAATAAGTTGAAAACAAACTAAAACTAGAGATTTCTAAAATGTTTTAATCACCCTTATAATATGCTGGTGGGGTATAAGGAATGCTACTTTTTAATTTAAAATAAATCCAACTTCTGCCTAATGTGTGTGATGGGCAATTTGCAATTATGATCTTCATGATGAGATTCCTCCATGAAATGAGAGGTGTATTATAATTTAAATAGAGTTGTAGATCTGGTTGATTTTAATTTCTGATGCAAGGGTCAGTAGTTACTGGGTGTAATAACCCTGCAGTAATGTGACTCTTCAAGGCACATTTGTATAATGAGAAATCATAACTAGTTATAGGAAGCATGATGATTTTTTGCCTTTCCAATTCAAATATGCTGCTCTATCAGTCTTCATTTTATATGCTTAAAACTCCAGTTAACATATTTTTCGCTATAAAAAACTCTGAAGCCATTAGCAGCATTTGATTTACACATTTCTATTGTATTCAGCATGCACCCATAGGCCACTGTCTAGTCTTTCTGGAAAATTCAGCCTCTCTTGGTAGGGGTATTACTAGCAGTTGTGACTTGGTACACTTCAGCTTTTTGCCACTGCTCCCTATTCTTGTGATTTCGGTGACTGGTTGATGACAGTTCTATTAACTGAAATGAAATTACAGAATCTATGTGTTTTTAGCTAACAGGGAATCATCCAAACCTGTAAGAGATAGATGGTCTTTCACCTGAAGATTTAAATGTCTTGTGCTGAGGCGTCATAACTAACAATACTTTTCCATTGGATACTCATGCATCTGTCAGTGCTGTCATTCCTCTTATCCCTATCTTAACGTTCTTGTGTGTATCTAAGGAAATGCAGTTTTCAGTTCCAGCAGCAGTAATACTCCCGCAAGACTTGATTCTTTGTTTCTCTTTTACTTGTGCTGGTTCCCCAGTACTGTTTCTGCAAATAGCTGGAGCGTTCTGTGGTATCAGAGGCTGGATTCAAGCTGAAGGGAGAAATATCCTGCAGAAACTTCACCCTAGGGTCCCGTTAGAATCCACCATGCCTCAACTCTCATGGCTTTTTTCCCCAAAGGAAGCGTGAAAGTGAGAACTGCCTTGTGTCAGGCTGCGTGTGGAGCCAGACCACGGAGGAGTGTCTGCTCTCAGTGCTTGGCTGTTGGGGAGTCTCAAGCTACTGAATTAGGCTGGGCATGAATCCTGCACTTGGATTTTGCAGAGTGGGAACTGTATCTAGGCGGTCTCTTGCTGCTCAGTATAGGCTTGTCTGTGCTACAGGCTGCTTAGAAACGTAGAAACTGCTGTTAGGAGCAATGCTGAGTCTAAATTATAATCTGGTATAAGAATGGTGTTTTAGCATGTTGTCACTGAAATATCAACTAGAGTCACTCAGCTTGAAGTGAGGTCAAGCCTTGTTCATGCATGTCTGTATACACCTGTGAATACATAGAGAGCTTGAGGTGCATCCAGGGATCAGTGTGTTCCTAGTGTGTCTGGAAGTTTGCAGGAGAAGATCTTGCTATTGTTGGAAATAGATATTGGTTGCCTCTGGAGATGGACGTGGTATGAGAAACAGAAAAACATACGCTTCAATTAAAAAACCCATCAGGGATTGTTAATCACTGTTCCAGACAGGTTTTCAGAAATGGTGTTGACAAAGATGTTGTAATAGTCCCTGCCGACAGTGTTAGGAGTAAAAATAATGACAACAACTTCTACGAAAGAAAGGAGAAAGCACTCCTCCTTTACTACCCGATATCCTTGTTGCAACAGGCAATCCAGCGAGATCTCAGGCAGACGAATTTATAACAGGGCTTTGAAATCCCTGTACCGCATCTATTTAGTATTACATTCCACTTTGATGGAAGTGGCTACAGTGTAAAATATTTTAAGTCATTTTTGTGCAGTGCCTACTGCTTTATTCTTAATAGACTTTGAGATACAAAAATTTATCAGTGTTCTCAGGCTTTGGACTGAATCTAGTATGTGCACGTTGCCTTTCCGAGTGTGGATGTCTTCAAACCCGGGTAAGGAATGGCCTGACATTGCTATACTTTAGCTTGTATCAGCTTGATAAAATGAGTAGTACCTGTTGAAAAATTAATGAGTATACTTCATTAGAGTTCATAGTGGAGACAGAAATGACTATTAAATGAAATTTTCAAATTACAAGATGCTTCAGAGATGACATGCAGCTCAGGTCTCAATGATAAGTTCAAATTAGGCAAAGGATGCATTTAGCCAGGCCTATTACCATACATTTCAATGCAGAAGTATTCATGGAGTCTTCTTTTATAGTACTGTTAGTTCTCATCGTACCTTAATTTTTTAGTGGCTATTATTAACAAGATTTCTTTAGGAGTTCATAGAGCAAATTCTTAAATTCTGCCTTCAGTTGCACTCAGCAAAGGTAGAAATAAAACCAAAACAACTCCCACTTGTGTATAAAGAAATATTTTCCTGCTACAGAAACAAAACAACTTTGCTGAGAGTAGATTATTTAAAACAGAAAATGAAACCCAGAGGTCACATTTGCTGTTCAAGTCAGGTTTATCATCTCTGAAAAAAGTAATCTTAATACGCTCTCCTTGTGATTGACTCTCACTTTTTAATCCCATGGATTTTTTAACTCTGTAGGTAGGGTATATTGGCTACATGCCACTCATCAAAGCTGTATTTATTATTTATATTAAAGTATCAGGACTCTCATTGAGTAACATGCTGTACAAACACCAAAAAAAGCAGTGGTTCTACCTGCAAGTTTTATAATACAAGAGCAATTGGATACTGTATGCGAAGGCTGCAGATAGAGTGAGATAATGTTCTAATGAGGTTCTGAAACTAGCATCTGCTTGTGCAGTAATTCAGTTTGTATGCCATTTGTCTCTCATATTTACTTGAGGTCTTGCATGGGACTTTTACTCAGAAACTGTCCTGGTAGAAATAAGTAGCTCAAACACAACTCTTCACCTTCTGCTTCTTGGTGAATAATAGAAGATTTGAATGCTGGATTCAAAATGCCTTCTCCTGTCAGGGTTTTAATTGTTAAATTCTTGGTTTCACTAATGACAGCATCATATATGGATGTGACACCAGTGAAGGGCGACTTTATCAAAGAATATCAAATATCTTCGCTGTTAAAATCCGTGCTGAAGTCTTTTTATCTTGAGCTTTGTAATAAGTTAACAAGAAGTCTATGCAAACAAATTAAACCTGAAATAGTTTAGATATGCTGAAGCAGGTAGAATATGATTCTGAGCTCAATATGTTAAAGGAGATCAATGGAACTATTTGGAAGCAATGGCTGCTCATCAGTCATATCAAGTAAACTAAACCAAAACTAGCATAAAGACCAGTCTAAGTTATAGTCAGTTAATAAATAACTCTTTAAGCCGTACAAAAGATACATTAGTCGTTTTAATGTGGATACAGACCAAACTAAAATTTTCTTCTGTGATGCTGTACACTGTGGTTTGGGATTAGGAAAGGAGGTTGGGTATGTGTCAAGTATTCCAGCTCGCACTGGTCACATCTGGTGTGTGGGTCCATGCAAGGGGTACACTGTCTTCCACCTTTTCCATCAACCTGTCTGAGGAAACTGAACTACAGTGGAAGAGCCTTTGGTGTTGTGCACTGCAGTGTGGTTGACAAGCAGCAGTTCCCAGTTCCCAGGCATAATTTGCCTTACCTGTAATAGCCTGTCTGGCACAATGTCGTGTGTGCACACAGGCAACATCTGTGGCAAGGACTTGCTCCTATCTGATGAAGTGGAAATGGCCCTGCATCTGTTAAGTGAGTCTGGTTTTCTATCAGCTACTGACTAAAAATCAAATTATACATGTGAAACCTTCTCCATTTGCCAGCTTTTTCTGACAAAAACCATGTCGTCTTTCCTATGCTCAAGTTTGTAGGCTGTGTGGAAGCTCCTCCTATTCTCTGTCTGCTCTCTCTTCCACATCACTGCCTGCTGAGTTGCTCCTGAGGCCATCCCTGTTCACCCAAACTGTGGTCAAAAAAATTGTTCCCTCTCTTCCACCCCCCACCCCCCCTCTTATAAGGAACTAAATTTTACTGTTTTGACCCTTTTATGTCTCCAGATGACAAAGTAGCACTCTGGAGTAGTCCCGCAATGACTTCTACAGGCAATTGAGTTTAGTGTTGAATAGAAGGAAAAGAAAGAGATAAGAGGTTTTTATTTTCTCAATATTTTTTTCTGGATACTCATGTTTTCTCCTTCCGACTGCTTTTTCTTGATTAGTTTTTCTTTTCATTGATATCAATATTTAAAAATTATATAGCAAGAAGTTTTTCTTTTGTCACTGTTCTTTCCCTGATAATTTTAGGTTTTTATTCCTGTTTCAGATAACAGGCTACTGAAGATGTTTTTTTCTTTGCTAAAAATCTAAAGCATGGTCCTTGAAACACTTTTATTTACAATATGGATCTGAGACAATTTACGGGAACTAAAATTAGTGAGAGCAGCAACAGAAAGTAGTTTGGAGACACAGAATATTGAACTAATAAGATTGTGATAAATGTTACAGAGGAATAATATTATGAATATTGTAATCAATAAAAAGACAAGAAAAGGCATATTAATTACCTGTTTTCCTGTTACAGCACAAGAAAACAAAATATAACGTACAATTTTTTTTATCAAGATACCAAAAATAAATTTAACAAGTAACTGGAACTGAAATTTGAACAAATTACCTGTTGCATATAATAGTTGAATATATTTTGAGGTCCTAATTTTCAGCAGGACAACACATATGTTGTGATGACTTTATATTTTATTTCCTTGTGTAAAACTAATATGCCACAAACGAACTTGGATTTTATTTGCCAAGGGTACATGAATTTTTGTTTAGTTTCTTGATTTTCAAGCTATTTTGATTCTATGAAAATGTATGCGCCAATGTACTCATTTGCTTGCTAGCAACTTCAGGTCCTGTTTTGAATGATAGCCAGGTACATTTCTCCACACCTATAGTGTCATTTCTTTCCTTTGTCTAGGTTAGGGGTGTATTTTAATAGGAATGCCAGCTTTGCTGCCATTGATCACGTGGCCAACAAGAACTACTACATTAAGTTTCTTTATTTCTGTAATCCAGAAAATGTTTTCTTTTGTTTTGTCTTAGCCCACAACACTTTTTTTTTTCCCAAAGCACTAGAATGACTGTCTCCTGGATTTAAATGCTCAGCATGACACAATATGAATTCCTACAAAATGCAGGGCTGCTTTGCACTGGAAAGATTCCTAAAGATGCAGTTTCCAGCATCTTCCTCCCAAGGCCAAAAAAACCAACAAAATATTAACCTCTCAACATTTTAAAAATGTATAAGCAGCATACAGACTAAAAATGCTCCAGTAATTCCTGAGGTATCTGGAGCATGCTTGGGAGGTAAGTGATTAGGCTATTAGTACATAGTGGTTAGGTCTGCACATTGCCCTGAGACCTCAATGTCTCTGCTGTCAGGTGGCAATAAGGTGATTAGTTTGATTTTGATCACAACAGGGCTCTAAATAGGTGTCCTCTGCGTTTTCATTGCTCCTTGTTCTTTTGTTGGTTCTCCTGGGAGTTTTGAGATGATGTCACTTCGCTGTTTACAGTGTCTGCCTGGCGAGGAGATGGTTGTGCAGAGCTGTGACTGTCATAGTGACAATTTCCACAGTCTTTGTGTTGCAAGGTCAAAGACACACAATGTTGGGACTTTTTCATGAAGCAGTGGTATCTACCTGGATTTCATGCGCTCTTGTTTTACTGTGCATGTTCACTTTACACCAGCACGCCTTTGCTTGCTTTTCCAGTAGGTAGGACCAAGGTCTAGTTTACACCAGCTGCAAGGATCACGTGCTGTTCCTTGTGCTGGCTTGGCTGAACTCGGACCTTGTCGTTCTGTACTGGATCTCTCTCATACTACATGTAACGCTGTTATGTTCATGAGTCTTAAAGCGTTTCTCCCTGTCTTCATTTGGAAGAGAGTTGTTTACACTTTGTGTCAGATTCTGGTGGGGCCTTTAGTAGCTGGTCAAGGTATTTGAGTGCCAACTATTCTCCAATAAAAAATAACCTAGAAGTCTAAACTGTAACATTCTTATGGTCACAAACTCTAGTTCCTTTAGCTTATCTTTTCAATGGAATCTTCACTTCTAGATTTTGTTTAGATGAGTTAGATCTCCCCATAGCCTACTGTAGTTATTTTGTAACAGTAGTAATGGAAAAATAGAGAATATCTCAAATAAAAATCTGTTTCCAAGGAAAAATCTATAACTTTCTTATTAGCTTCTGATGCTCTATACTGATTAAGTGTTCCTACACTGAAGATGCTACAGAGTAAATATGAAATGGGGCAAGGTAGCACAAGGAACAAAATACTATCATTTAGCAGATTGGAAAACAAGCTATGCATGCCATCTACCTATACTGGGGATTTGGTGGGCAGCATCACAACAAAGAATAAATTTTAAGGAGGAGATCTAAGGAATGATGTAGTCATGAAGAAAACTACCAAAAGGCTTGATTACAGTGTTTACAATGCAGGGCACAGCAGGTGCACAAAAATGCCTGTTTGGAAACCAGGAGAGTTATTCCTGGGAGCTGCTGTTGCTGTAGGTCTCCAGGGGTTGTCCTCCCTAACTGCTGAAATTTCTGTATCTATAAAAGGGAAGATTTGACAAGTAGAAGTCACTGCAGTTGGAATTGCACATTTGAGATTCAAATTGAAAAGCAAACCCTCAGAAAACATAAAGCTGCATGACACATCTGTTGTAAGCTCTAACCAAGGCTTTCTAGTGTAGTTTCGTAGCAGGCTCTGTTAGGCTGGGTGGGTGGATGGGAAGGCAAACCCAGGGCAGACCTATCTGTGTGTTTTTGTGTTACTTAAAGTTGTATATTATGTATAGGTATTAAATATTGTGTGTATCACCCATGGACAAGGAACTGCAGTTCAGCTGTAGTGAGGGTTGTTTACAGAGCAAATATATGGAGGATTAGTTCAAGAGATCTCACTGCCTAATAGCACCTCTGTCTGATCTTTCATAGTTTCTTCCTTAATACCTTGTTTGCGCTCATCCTCTGTAGCTTTCTATATTAACTGACTCTTTTAGCTAGCTCTCCTTTTTTCTCTTTGTCTGAAATAGCTGGGGATGTACCTCCATCTTTCAGAGCACATACTGGAGGGCTTTAATTTCCAAGAGCTTTTGCAGAAGTATAAGTTACTTGAGCTGTAGGTTATACTCATAAAACTCCAATATTTTCTGTACTATAAAAGCAAAATAACCTGTGTAAGTATACTACAGTGGAGGAGCAGTCTTTTCTCCCCACTTGAAGATTAAGGAAGAAATCACTGGTTTTGTGGAAACTAGTACTTATACAGAAGTCATCCTATGAAGAAAAGGAGGAAGGTCCTCTTACTAGAAGTTTAAATAAGGCAAAATCTGGATTTCATGTTTCAAATCAGTATACCATTAATGAAAATAGCAAGAAAGAATACATGATATACTTTAATAAGTGGAAAAAGAATCCCCCATCTTTCACAATAGAAGGGTGAGAACAGTAGTGGAAAGGTGATATGCAATAAATCTATACAATTTTGACCCTGATGTTTATCCCTGAGTGTGTAAACTGTATTATGTGATTTCCTTCAGGGATTAAAGCCAAAAGTATATACAAATGGCTTATAGAAATTATCAGAAAATAGAACCTTCAGAAAATGGACACAATTATATGAAAATCTTTTCAGAGTTTTATACTGAAAAAAAATGAAGAAATGTTGAAAAACCTCATAATTAAATAGGGAGTGCTGGGTTACCACAGCACAGTAGTGTGGAAAAGCAGAGCATTTTCATATTAAAAAAACTTACCAATATTTCTGTCAACTGTATTGAACGAGTAGAAATAAATTGTTGCAAAAGACTGAAATATAGGTCCTTCAAAACAGCTGTGTTCTACAGGGCTGGGAAATACTTTGTTCCAAGTTTTCAAACATTTTCATACGTTCTGTTGGGTGGGAAACCAAAACCAAACCTTCTTAATCAAATGATCTTAAAAGTGCTACAAACTTCAAAAGAAAAATGAGTAAAAATAAGTATTCATTTAAGGTTTACAGTTGGACTTAATGACCTTAAAGCTCTTTTCTAACCTAAATTAATTCTGATCGCTATTCAGAAATGTCTCTTTTGCTTTTATCACTTTATTGCTTTTAAAGATGACACTTGGATTTTACACTTAAAATCAATAATACAGCTTAAGGAACTGAGTGATACGATGAGCATTCATTGTATCAGTATATGAATGTCCAGCACAGAGGGTGATGTTACTAGAAATTAAAGCTTCGATAGACAGTGGTTTGAGCCTTTAAGAACTCATGATCTGGAACTACTTTACAAAGGCCATCGGAAAAGATCAGTTTGGCATTGATGTCTTATGTATGACGATAGCCATGTCCTTCATGCATATCTTCAGAACTTATGATTTTCTTTTTTGAATTCCTAACATGCTTTTAATTCCTAGCTCTGGAAGATAAGGACTGAGAGAATGGCTGTAGCTTGCAGTAGCAAACCCATTTTATGTTCTTATGGATATGTGTAAAAAGTTTGCCAATGTGTACACCTCTTCCATTCAACAGATTTAAAATCAAACAAAACCCAAACTCCCAATAAACTTGCATCCAGTTCAGAAGTGAATAAATGCGCTGTTGTTTAGATCCTTGTGATTTTTTCAAGGTCTGAGCAGTGGTTTTAAGTCCTTGTCAGTGTTATACCTGTGTTCAATGGCTGTTTTGTTAAGTTCCTCCTTTCCATCTAGATATTTGTAAAGTCAGAAAATGGAGATAAGTGTCCCTGAGTCCAGAGTAACTGTTGATCAGGAAAATTTCTATTTGGAAAAGCCAACATGGATGTTAACTCGCCTCCAATGGTAGTAAAATATATGACATTTGAGAAATGGTTTCAACTTTGCTAGCACACATCGTATTTTATACCAATCTCTCAAACCATTCTTTTGATCCAGCTAAGCTAATATGATTCATGAGGAAACTCATGGAAGGGAGAATACTGGGTAGGACTGGTATGAGTAAAAGATAAATGGTTAAAGAAAGTATGATTTTTCTTCTCCTTCAGAGGTTTCTATTCTCCGTGTCATTTATGTCTGCCACTTAAAACAAAGCAATCTGAGTCTTTCAGGCAAAGTGTTATACATCCTTTTAAAAATGATAATTTAGATAAGATATTATCTTTCAATTTATTATCATTTATCTTCAGTGTCTTTGTAGAGGATAAGTGAGCCATTTAATTCCTGTTGTTGCTTTTTCCTGCTCCCAAACTCTGTTAAACTTAAATTTCAAAATAAATGAGCTATTTCATATGAGTATATGAGCTTTCCATGTGTGTATTCAGTGGCAATTGACTTTGTTTTAAACGTGTGTACCTATTTATATCAGCATTTATCTAAAGAGGAGATGGAGAGAATTGTCCCAATTCATAGCTGTCCCAGAGTTTCCTGGTCAGACATTTCTCAGCCACACCAAGAGCTCACCACTACCCTCTTCCCGTTGAGCACCCTACCTTCTCATGTTAGTGAACTTGAATGCCTTCATTATCTGACGCAGCCAATGTCAAATTACTTCTGGTTAAATAGGGGTAGCATGAATGGAAAAACTAAACAAAGCACCTTTTCACACTGTCTGCAGAGAGTGAGTGGTGAACTTGACATTTCCTCAAAAAGGAGAAATACAAACATAAACTTTCATGTTATGGATGGATAGTATTGCCTGCATGCTGTTGTACTGGGTGCAGAGCACCCTGGGAGCTGTAGACAGAGTAAGAAATCAGCTTCACCTTTGATTTGTAAAGACTTAGCAGGAGATGTGTCTGGAGGCCATGGATAGGGAGAGGAGGCCTAAGAAAAGAGGATAATCTGAGGTTTAGAGTATGACCGCAGAAATTAAAGTAGGCCTTGGTAAGCCAAGAGAACTTACAGAAAAACATCTTATGTGCTGAAGAACTTCAGAAAGTAGCTGGGAAGAGACTGCCTTTGAAGGCCTAATTTTCGAACTTCGGCACCTATGCTAAGGGCAAGGTGGCATTAAAATAATTCTGCTTGTACTTCTTTTCTCTCATTCTAATTCTGGAGAGTTCACTGCACTGACACAAAAATATTCATATTCTTTAAAATTGAATGTAGTGTTGCAAGTATCCATTCTCAGAATGTGCAAACCAAAAATGTAATAACTAACTGAGCTCATAAGCCCAAGTTTTTCATCTGCTGCCTTTGTCCTCCTGTGTGAGCGTTTACACTTCCCTCCCTATTACACGCACCTTGTTTCCCAGTGTAAGAGAAAAACTTTTAAGTGAGTTTTTGGGTAATCCACAAGTAATGCGTCTGCCCAAAGACTCTACAGAGCTTGGGGAGTCCAAGTCTCATGAAGGGAGTTATAAATCTGTGCAAATATTTGTGAAATAAGTACTAAAGGTTTGCTTTGATTCATTTATAATAATAATAATAAAAAAAGCCTGAGTGAAGAGAGCTAAATAAATGCAATGACTAACCAGGACATTTCTTGAAATAGTGTTGCAATTTATACTCCTTTGCTATCTGGAGAGGATGACATTATATTTCAGTGCAAGTCAATCTCATAGTAAGAAAGAAATATGTATTTGTATACTTATATACACCAAAAAGCACCAGTGCCAGCAGTCTATGTTTTCCTGGGATTACTACATGTTTGTATTTGAAAAAGTGTTTTCAAGCTGTTCTGTATTGACACTTTTTTTAACTATTCTTTGTCTCGAAGAGAATCTTTAGGTTATGAAATATAAGCAGAATTTTTATATCTGGAAAAATCGTCACAGTTAAGTTTCTAGATCAGTTTACTACTTTGTTAAAGTTTGTTTGTGTTGCCTATAATTGAATTTGTTGGCTGGATAAGTTGATTTAATATAACAGTGAGGTGGAACCTTTTTAGAGGGAGGCAATGGTGGAGTGGGAATGTTCCACAGCTGGGAATTCCTTTCAAGAGCTGTGGATAACAGAAATGCAGATTTCTCAACTCAGAGTAGGAAAGGGAGTCACACTTCAATAACGTATACTTAAGTGCACATTGCATTCTATAACTGGAAAAGATGTATGGTTGAAGAGCCTTTAGGGATTACTCTGGGACCAGAGAGATCTTGAGAGATCTACTTCATCCAATGTTTGTTCCAACTGCCTCTGAATTGTATGATGGTAGTCTCAAATGTACAGTTTTCCAGTCAAATTTTGCCATCATAACAGTGAAAAAATGACACTTTCTAACACAGTTTAGGATATTCATAACCACTACGTGAGTTCACTGACAGGATTCAGTCCTCGAAACAGCTCAGACTCCTTTATCAGTGATTGCTTGGAGGTATTCCATCTCTCCGTCTTCTAAAAGACATATGCTCTGGGACCCATCTGTTTTATCCAGCTGTGACTGTACACTACTTGTCTGTGGGCCCTCCTTAGCGTGCCTTAGAGCCTCCCACCTGGAAGCAGGAGGAACTGATTTCTGTTCCTCCATATGCTTATTCCTCACTGAAGTGTGAACAGTTCTCTCTAGGTATGACAGATATTTGTAATAAGTAACTCATATTACAGACCCACAATATTGTCACTCTAAGGACTGGACAGTTCTTAAAGCACATTGTATTTGCCTTTGTTGTTTTTTTTCTTTAACAAATTTCATATCTTCACCACCAGTTTTAACTATTGTGACCCTGATTGCTCTGATTTTTCTGTTAAATGCAGGATCAGCAGCTTTAAAAAGCTGTTCTTCACTGGTGCTACTCTCCAATTTCAATGCTAAACACAAAAAGTTTTTCAGTTATTTGCTCAGTATTTTGAGACCTCACCATCAACTATTTAGTCTGTTTGGCTACTCTGTTCAATCTTTTCAATTAAATGTAGCTAAGGCTGCTATTACTTGATTCATTAAAAAATAGAAAGTCCTACTCTTACCATGGACTGAAAGGTTTTTCTTCGTTCTTCATGGGGGTCCTTTCTTGACAACCTGCTTTCCAGCGATCAGAAGAAAATATCTACTATTCTTCTTGAAAATGTGGCTCTAAATGATTTTGAAGTAGTTTTTTTTTTCCTGTGATGTATCCTGATGCAATCTGTGTGTGAGAACTCTCCTTTACATTGATTTCAGGGTTGAAATATTGTAGCTACCTTTTTTTAGATGAGACCCTCTGAAATTCTTTTTGCTCACAGTTGCGTGCAGTTCAAGATGAGAAGAATGCTGAGTGCTGGCAGCATTTTGAAAGAACTCTGCACTGTTGTAGGAGAGGCATATCTCATGATGGTGAAGATTGAATTGTGTAACCTGTGTTAACATGTTTTGATCTTGATGCTTTAGACTGGCTGGACAGATTTATCAAAAGCAGTGCATTTGCAGTTGGTCACTGAGAAGTCAACTGGTGATGTGAACAATGCTTGGAACAATTTTTAATCTGATCTTTGCATTATATATCTTGAGTAACATCTTTCACCTTCTGGTTATGACACTCATGACGAAGGACAGACAGACCTCAGCACAAGTCTGGCATCATCCTGTTTTCAGTCAGAAGTTCTGGGTGTCAGATGGCTTCTAGATGTGTGTAGAGAAGTGTAGGTATTTTAAATTTCATTTTGTCCTGTTATCTCTTTGTTACTAAGGGCAAACTCTTATTGAAGCTGCTAGAACCTTAGCTTTGATAAAAACCCAGCTTAATAGGTAAGATAAAAAAAGAACAGAAGAAATGAAAAGATAATACAGCTATCTCTTAGGCCTTCGTAACCTCCTTGGACCAGGATCACTTAACTGTGTAACAGTTATTTTACCTGTCTGTACTGGGTAATGAACAGAAATATCAAAAAGTAACACCACTGTAACTTGAAAATGTGTTTTTATTTCATTGCCCCAAAAAAGGCTCGTTGAGTAATCTTAATGTATTTATGTCTTAGTCCTGTTTTGATTGCAAAGCTGGGATTTTGTTAGTGTTGTTTTGTTGGGTTTTTTTAGGAACGACAAATATTGCCAACAATGCAATTTCTGCCACTCAAGTGTAAGGTATATTTTTAAGAAAACTGGTCATTGTCTTAGTATAAATAAGTACTTTTGTTTCTGATCTGAAAAGTTAGACACCTTAAGAGTGCTTGCACTGCTACAAAATTTGTTCACTTTAATCTTCTTCAAAAACAAATTGTTTCCTGAAAGACTGAGATAATATTATTTTGCAACACCTCACAAAAGGATATAATGCCAGACTTCTCAGCATTTCCCCATAAAATTGGAAGGAGTAACTTCCTAGAACAAGAGGGAAGCACTTCCACAGAGGTTAACTAGGATAGTAACTACTATCCAAGTTATTGATAATACAATATGAAGATGACTTTTTTCCTCCACTGTGAGCTTGACTTGAACAAGAAAAACAATTTGATCCAAATTAATATTTTCTCATGGCTTTCTTAGTTTTAAATATGCAGACTCTGTTAGTGTAGTGTCTTCCACAGTCCCTAAAGAGCCCACCTGAGAATACAAGTCTCCAAACACAAGTGTTTTCTGCTGCTGAGATGATCAGGAGATTCTCCCTCACCACATGAGAACTGGAATGTGTCATAAATGGATCTTTTACTTATGTGGAATTAAAACTGAGAAAGTTACTTAAAACTTTCTTAAAACACAATAATGGGGAAATCTTGCCCCTAAAAAAGTACTTTTTTTTCATGATACATTATTTCTTGATTAAGAAAGCTTGGCCAATGAGTCTTAAATTAGGTATCTATTATGCTCTAGGCAAGGAGGGGTTTCTAAGCAGAAGAAACTATTGATCCCGTGTGTGGCTTTATAGCACATAAATGCAGAGTGCAATCCATTACAAAGTGAAAGCAAAACCATTAGCCTCCTCGAGCATTCAATTAGACTATTACTTTATCTACCTTAATTGATGCTGCTAATAGAATCATATTTAATTGTTTCATACAGGTGGAAAACGGGCTTGTTAGTGAATCTCAGCTAATTCACAGAAGGACATTTACGCAATAGCAGAAGAGCTATAGGTGAGTTCCTGATCAATGTGTGACTTATCACTTGAGTCTTCCACTGTGATCTAAAATGATTTGTCTTTGTTTCAAATGGATTCAGTATATGGCAACTTGCAGAGCAATGAGAGTTTACCTTCAAAGGAACAGTGCTTTATTCAGGATTATCACTTTAATTGTAGTAATTATTCATTAACTGTTTGATAATACTCTTATGTCTCATAACCTCTTATCAAACATTTTTATAATATATCATTTTATCTATGGATCGAGTGAGATTTTCCTAGGAGATATATGTGTGTACATGTAATAATACATTAAATATATTTTATGTGTGTGGAAATACATCCATATAACAAATATATGCATATATCAATTTGTATTATGGATTAGAGGAGATGTGTACCTCAGATCCAGAAATACTTAATTTGCAATAAAATATCTTCCTTCATAGCTCCAGCTCACTTTATATATCTGCAAGGATGCATCTAACAGATTAAAACTGTGTCAAAGTAAGGTAACAAAAGCCTCTTGAAATTTGATTGACCTTAAAAGAAGTTAGTGAAGGCACAAGACAAAAGCATGAGAGGCAATAGCAATTGCACAAGACACATGACAGTAATTGCAAACTCTTCCATCCCTACAGTGTAAACATTTGGGTTTTTTCTACTAATATCCTGTTCTTCATCTCCATAAATATTTGCAGATTTTTTTCTGCTTGAATCCATATGTTTTGAGATTGTGCTTAGGACCTTGTATTTTCCATCCAGCTGCTACATTTACAATTTTTCTCTGAAGAAATGAAGTTGTACTAGGACTTCTAGATTGTTTAGAATGATGTACAATATATGTATCATTTTTAATATTTAAAACTTGATTTTTTTCTTCCACCGGAGGCTCCTTTAAAAACTGGTAAAGACTTTTTCAGTTTCAAATATAAATACCAGTTCCAGTTCACCTTTCTTGAGTAGCTGTTTTGTGGAAACTCCAGCTCGGGTCTCAATTACTCAATAGAACCTTACTGTTTCAGAAACTTTTTACTTACAGTGGAAATAGGGTTTATTTTTCTGACATGAAAGACTGTGACTGACTCCCTGGGCTTGCTTCTAAAAGTGGGCTGGCAGTCATCACAGTCAGATTTGTGTTGTGCTTTGATTGTGGATATGTGGGCTTTGTCTTTTTGTGTTGAAATGGAAATCCCATGAAGAAAATCTGGGAGCTGCTCCCTGGGCGTAGAGTTGTTGCTGTGATCGTATCTGGATCTCGTGGGATTGTGAATAGCTGAAAAGGGTGACATAAAAATGTATTGCTGATCAACTTAATATACAACGGTAAGCCTGAAATGGCTATAAATATGATTAAATAACTATTGAAAAGACAAAGATACTTTAAGCAGTATTGTTTTGTGTCAGGCTGCAATGTCTCGTGACTTCGCATGTTCTAACATCTTTCATTTTAGTCCCTGGGGCATTGACATGATTAGAATTACAGAATCATAGAATTTTCCAGTTGGAAAAGATCTTTGAGATTGAGTCCAACCGACAATTACACTGTAAGTGAGAATGGTTTGATCCTAGTATGAGAAAAATGGATAGCATTAATTTTTACTTACCTTTTTAGAACTTTTTATTTGATATCTGGGTAGCTGGTATTTCTTCTTGTTATATGACTGCCTCTGCAATTTTGAGGACAGTCATTACTTAAAATATAATCATATAAAAATTACAACTTTTTGATTTAGAAAGTTAAAAACTAAACAATAAATAATGCCATCCTACTATTTGATAGCTGTTTAGAAATTTAAAAGCAAAGAATATGAAAAGATCCTTGTTAAAATGATTCACTGCTGATGCTTAGAGAACATCAGCCATCTTTCACACACATTCTGTGTCAGAACGAAGTAAAAACATTTCTATATTTTTGTGAAATGGAACTCTTGAAATATCTATTACTAGTCTGAAAGGTCAAGTTTCCAATTTGAGTCTCTCTAGTTAGGAGTAACCAGGGATGTTCACCTTGGACCTCAAACATCTTCATGTTTGAAGCTTTGTCAAAACTGATGTATTTCCAAAAAGTTCTGCCGTGGAAACAAAGAAATTCCACAAAGATGGGTCTTATACTGCTTGGAGCTGATATTTCTCTGTCAGTTTGTCTAAATAGTATGCGAAGGAAAAATAAAAAGTAAGGCTATTTACAGTGTATTAATGACTTCATCATATGATGCCAACTTCATATGAGTGATACATAGTATAAGTTTTATGCTTATTTAAAATAAAGGGACTAAAAAGTCATAAATTTCCTTTTTCTTTAAGGGTATAACTTTTCTAATATTTTTACTTCTTCTTTTGTGTGTATGTTACTTATTTCTCCACTTAAACCAATACCATTTTTTAAGTATGTGAACACATGTAAATATATAACGATATGGTTGTGATATAACGAATAGTTGTGGGAAAATATTACATTTGTATATATGAAGTTATGTAATCTATACTTAGAAAACTGTCAAACCAATTTTCTTTCAGAGGCCCACACATTTTATCAAATCTTACCGTCAATTTGTGTTGCTGGAAACTTGTGAACAGTCAACTATATTTTACTAACTCTAAATTTTAAAGTAGAATTATATTACTCAAGTGGAAAATAACTGAAGATCAAATTGGAAAAGTGAAGTCTCTCTATTTTCTAGCTCAATAAAATCTTTAACTTTACCTAAATTCTGAACTATACAGCATGTAATATTTGAAAAGTGCTTTTGACTTGAACACGAGAAGTGTTTTTGTTCTTATATTGCATCAGTTTTGAAAGTCAAAGGACATTTCAAATAATCAAATAGCAACACTAAACCATGAGAATATAATTATCTTTTGACAGCTATTCCTAGCTTCACTTTGAACAGTTTGATAATTGAATAAGTCTCCTACCAATTTTAAGTTAGATTCACAGTCTACATGACTGTGTAACAGCCTTTATAATTTCTTTCTCTGAGTTACTTGTTTAGCATCTGGGGTTTTTTTTCTTGTCTATACTCTTTCATACCAATATAAAATACAAAACAATCCTCTAGTGATTGATTTTATTCCACTGTATTGCTTATTTACTTATATAGTTATAATTGCTAGGTGAACTAGCGTCACAACAACTTCTAATGAAATAACATTTGAATAATGAAGCAGAAATTTTGTGGCTGGATAACTGGCATCTATTGCAACAATTTAAAATCTTTTGTTGTGATCAAATGTCACAATAGTGATATATTCTGGTTTAGATCTGAATAATTGTAAATTTTATTTTCAGTACCATATACACTTCAAAATAAATTTATCAAGTTTTTAATTTTAATGTTAGCAGGTTGTTATCACTGCTATTATGAAAGTAAAGCAATTAACAATCTGTATAGCCTTCTCTAGCAATGGTGTGAAAGTACACAACCTCAACTTGTGGACATATCTTCTAGATAGATTAATTGACTGCTATCTGTAAATGATTGACTTGTTTTTTCTGGACTGTAGTCTCTTTAGCATAACAGCAGTCAAGGCAGGTATAGGAGAGTGAAGAGCAAGTGTAAATAGTAATGTCGTATATCTGTAGACACTAGGCGTAGCAATGCACATGCCACTCTTACATGTGAAGTAGTAGTGTAAGGTAGATTTTATGAAAATCAAGATAAAAAACATCTTTCTTATCCTTTTCTTGGATTTTTGGCAGATTACAATAAGTGAGAACTTACAAGTAACAAATAAATTGTTACCTTTTACTTCATTGGTTAAACTACAGTCAACTGTCACTTGTGGAATGATTTACACCAAAATTTAACAAACATCTTTCCATCATAAAAATCTCATCCTCTACGTATCCATCTTATAATATGGCTGTCACTTTGGTGTAACAATATTAAAACATCTGAGACAACTTCATAAATAAAAATCTTAGCTATGTTATTATCTAAGGGAGAATTGAGTGGTATTCTTTTAATTTATAGCTTTAGTTTAATCAAAAAGTTGCTCACATACTGTGGTATTGGGACCCATTATAAAAGCTTTAATAGATTGTAAATTAGCTCAAGTAGGATTAGATTGAGGGCATTTTTGGCACACATTCTTACTGAAAAAAAATGCTGTCCTGAAGCTTCATCTGAATCTGCAAACCAGGCAAATAATTCCTCAGTTTTGTAAGACAATTAGAGGGCCTTCATTCAAGAAAGGGACGAAGTGGTTCACTCCTTTTCCAGGCTATAGGAATGCATTTCTCATCTTTATTCCAGCTGCAAGTGTTTGAAACAATCTATGTAAACTAATCAGGAGATACTGACCCAAATGCAGACAGCAGCTTGTAGCAATGTTCCTAATAGTTTCTCTGGCTGGTAGTTCATTTTATATAAAATAAGCACTCTTTAGGGATCAGGTGTTTCCAAAGGGTTGCATATGATTGCTGTTGCTATGTTGCTTTTTCACCATTTTACTCAATTAAAGCATGTCTAGTTTGCTCCACTTCCCACAAATTAAGACTCAATAGAGAAAATACTGAATATTGACAGGAAAGTTTTTCACACCTTTTTTGTGTTTAATGATTATCCAACCTCTTATATATATTGATTTCAGTTTGACTCAACAAAATTTAGGCTAAACTGTCCTTATTAGTCTTATTTCTCATATTTTGATCTGCCAGCGTATGTGGGAATGCATCTATTGAAAAACACACACTTTGCTATTGTTTCACAATTTCCCTCTATTCTACTGACCGCGTGAGGCTGTGGAATACAGCCTGAGAAACAATACTCAAGTCTAAACCCCTAGTTTCCTAAACATTCAGTAAGAGGTTTTCTAGCTATGTGTTCTAGTGAGAGAAGCCTTTAGCAGTAGGGAACAAATTTTATTAGTAATTACCATCTTTTATTGTTATAGTATCAGATTTCCTTTCATCATCTCTTCTAAAATCACTTATTTGCTCTATTTTGCTTAATGTAAAATGTCTGATAAAAGCATGTCTTGATGTGACGTAAAAGTATGACTGTTCTTGTTATTCACTGCATGCCACACAGTCTAGTCCTCCTTGGAAGTGAAGAATAAGACTCTTGCTAGCATCATAATAAAGCATGAAATCCTCAAGGACAGATTGAAGTCAGATAGTTGATTAGTTTAGTCCAGAATTTGACTGATTTGAAAGATTAAAAAAATGGCTTCAGTCTTTTACAAATATGTGGAAGAATTTGGTATCTGGATACTTATTTGATAATTTTTGCCATATCTCTAAATGCCTTTTGGGGAGGAGTATGCATATAGGTAGTAAATAAAGCAACAGATTGTGTCTTGTTTGTTCATTTGTTTTATTGTCACATCTAAGAAAAGCAAAGAGGAAAAGTCTTCCACGTTACAATGTTGGTTACATCACTAGGCAGTAACAAAATGTAAAGGAACGTGATCATGCTGTGGGGAGGGCTGGAGGACCAAGTGGTGAGTGGGGTGGCTTCTTGTCTTCCTTAGAAGAACAGATGTTGCTTGGAGTGGTGCTGCTTGTGAGTCATTTTTAATGACCATGGCAGTGCTAACTGGAGAAAGGGAAGAAAGGGTGTCAAAGTAAAAAGAGGAAGAAAGCATGGTTGTAAACTTCTTCTCAGTTTGTTGTAAGGAAAGATTTGAATCTGCTATACCTGTCAGCAAAGTCATAAAAAAAAGATGGACCATCTTATTATAGATTATATAGCTCTCTGAGCTTTTATGATTTCACTGACAGCCAAACCCCAAATGAAGATTTTTTTTTTCCTCTCTTCCAGTGTACATGAGGTGGGTTTTAATTTAGTTCTCTCTTTTTCCACCTTATGCTTTTATATCTCTATACTTGTTATGGCTGTGGGTCCCCCCTCCCTTTCCCCCACACCAAGAGGTCTCCTTATTCCCCTTCTGCTTCCATGCAAATGAGTCACCAACAATTTCAACTCAGTGTTATAATACTTTGCCTTCTCTCTTCTTTTTTCTTTTTTTTAAAATAAAGCTGTCTTGAAGTAGAGATATATATATATAAGCTGATGAAAGGTTTGAGGTCATACTGTGTCTAGTTGTATAGCATCATTTTTACCTGCCACAGATGCATACTCAATTAATCATTGCAATATTTCTCTGATTTTGTTTTTGAGATATTGTTATGGGATCTGGTCAGTAAATAAGAATGTGTGACACACCTGCATTCAGTCACTGGGTTTCACACAAGTTAAAAAGAGAGTTTTGGCAAAGTTTACTGTTTACTCCATGTCTACAGTTATAAATCCTGTACTTGGGAACATCTAGAGCTGATTTATATGCATTAGTACACGTATCCTTTCACTAGTTCTTCAGTGCAAGTGTCTGATATTAATTAATTCAGCGTTTTAAAACACTTATTAATTAGGTACGGAATTTATAATGACATACCTGGGGGGAAATATGTGTGCAGCTGAAACCTTAATTACTCATACAGGAACGAAATATGAACACTAAAGAGGACTCATTTAGGAGACTATCTTGAAAACTTATTCTCGCTTTTTCCCACCTTGTAATTATCTTATGCTTGGAAAAAATTTCCCTCTTTCAGGTTAGGTATAGGTTGTAAAAATGTAAAAAGTTATTGGAACAACAATTACTCTTGGTAAATAAAAAGTCATAAAAAGTTGCTCTGAGAAGATTTGGAGTTCTACAGCTAATCAAACTCTTTAGCAAAAACAATAACCAACCCATGTGAGGGATTGTTTAATTTTAAAAGAAATAATTATGTTTAAGATGAGTGTATGGGGTTTATTTTTTGAACCAACACTTCTGGTTTTATCTCAGGACAGCAAATAAGGGTGGGTAAAGTGTATTTTTTTTTTAATTAAGCTCTTGGTGTAAATAAATCTTCAGTTTGTTTCTTTTCCAGCATGGAATAAAGTTTTTATATTTGTCAAGTCATGGTATGTCATAATCAAAGTTTTCAAAACAGTCTTGTAGAAAAAATGATGTGAGGAAGCCGATTCACTCACTGAAAAGACAGATAAAATGAAAACACTAAACAAAGATTCATAGAAAACCTTTTCTTTTAAACTCTTGTACGTAGAAGTAGCAAATTATTTTTCTGAATTCCAGATATGTACTCCTTTGAAAGGTCTCTTCTTCCTGAAACTGATTTCAGTTCTTCATGAGATAAGTGTTCTTTTATCCGGGAGGGAAAGGATTGTTTTAAAAAAGGCTCTGTATTAACCTAGTGGTTCTCATAGAAGTGATCAGTAAAACTCTTACTGCTATTGTGACCAGAGGTAGACCTATTAGGTATTTCAGAAAGCTGCATTCTACATCTTACAGTGGTTTTTCCCTGGTGAATGGGTCACTATTCCTCATGTGCTCTTAGCTGTAACTTCAATTTCACATTAAATGGGATCCAGCGAAATGATTTGCAGTTCCATTCCTATCTATCTACTGGCATTGGTTAGTCTTGTCATCCAAAACCTGTTTCAGCCTTAGGTCAGGCTTGCATGTTTGTGTCCAGTATCCTGGCAGAAAAATGTTGTGAAATTCAGTAAGTTTCCATTATATCTTAAAAGTTAGTTAGATAAACAGAAATCACTTTACTGCCAGTAGTCATAGTGCTTCATCTATGTATTAGTCTAATTACCTCTTCTGTAATGAACTTTGACAAGGTCACCTCACCTTAATGAGAACAAAAAAAGTGAGGAGGCTGTCCCTGTTGGAGCTTTGCGTGCTGTTGCCTTTCGGTAAACAGACCTCCACCCCTGCCCCGAGCTTTAATCAACGATTTCCACATGCTAGAATACTAACCAGATCTTGTAGGATGCTCATTTTCACACAGTGGAATCCAGTTAACTTTTTTCCACACAAAGCTTGTTGGTGACTGGGGGTAATCACTTCATCCAAGACAATGTCTACCCTCTGATAGGAAACCCAACCTCAGAGTCTGAAATGTGATTCAGAAGGCTGCCAGGAGCATGGCATTGCATTGACAGTCCTAATCCTTCCCCTGCTCTTGTCATACACTGTCCTATGCTTTGCCCTCTTACAACTGTGTGCTGATTGCCCTATAGCATAAGTGGCTAAGAAGGATTCTCAGCTGTGCTGAGATATTGGCCACTGGCCACTTAGAGACATATGTCCTGGAACAAAGACAACAATTGCCAGTAATTGTACCCCTTGATATCTGAACCACTGATTGTGATACACAGCAAAAAAAAAAAAAAAAGTTTGAGAAAATCTGCTTGAAATTCAGAGCCAGCTGTTGAGCTCTGTTGAGCTTTTCTGAGGATGTCCTGCTGGAATGGACGTGAACGCTTTTTTCTCTTGATTGTAGACAGGAATCCTAAAGCTAGCCAAATTAAAGATAACTGTCTCAAAATAATAAAAGAAAAACATCAAATAGTTGCCTATTAGAAAGTGATTCTAATGGCTGTGCATGAAACTCTAGGACTGTTCTTTAGATTATGTATTGCATTGCCTCCTGTGCCCTGTTCAGAGGATGTGTGCCCCAGCCAATGTACAGGATCTATTATCGCACAGGAGCAAAGTCCACAGGTATTCTCAAAATTATTTCCTTTGTTTGTTTCCTTCAGTCTGCAATTATAAAACACAATTTTAAATCTAATTCTTATAAGCTGCTTCTTTCTTTATTTAGCTGTGATGTTGCTTTATGTAATAGACCAGGGTTAAAAAAAGACAACACCCAAATCCAGAAAACTCCATTGCAGTTAATCTCTTCCTTAAGAGGTATTTGTAAACTGCCATCAGGCCCTGATCATCTATTTAATGACTTTGATACACCACATTTTCTACAAAGGATGATGTCATTATTAATCTAGTAAAGAAATCAACTCTGGAGGGGTGCAATGTGATAGAAGGAAACAAATAAAAAAAACTCAGTCATGACATATGGGAGAATTTTTGACTATAAAACTTAGTAGTATCATAAAGGAGCTCTCTGCTAGTAACATGCTTTATGATAGATTTATTACTTCAAGCTAATTTCTGAATATAAGCTAATACCATGGGTAATGTTCTGGATTACCTGCAAGTGGTTTAATACAACTAAATTTGAAATATTCCATAAATACGAGTGTATTGGAAGCTGGGGCTTGTGTGTCTGTAGTCTGAAGTTCATTAAGTCACCTAAAGCAAAATTCTTGGAACTTAATCACTTGTAGCTGCAGAGTTAAAGTTTTTTTAAAAATGTACATGGGTACTTTTATCAGATGGGGAAGAAGCATGTGAACCCAATTTCCACATATTTAAAATCTCAATGTTAACATGTAATAAACTCAAAGACCTTTGACGTTTTTAAATAATAGTGATGATGATGATAAAATCTGCAGTATATAAACACAGCTTATTTAGAAATAGCACTGAGACTGCTTTTTTCCTGCTCTGTGAGGTATCCAGATACAGATGTGTTACAGGAACATAGGGGAATATTATATTTTAATTTATGTCAACAGATAGCATTATCTTTATGGAAATTTTAACACCAATCTATTTCAAAAATGTACATTGAATGTTTTTTTCATTAAAATTTGTATTTTACAGAATTTAATTTCATGTTTCTTGTCTTTGTCCCTTTGCTACTTCAATTCTCTCCTCTCTTAATATATCAACAGCAGTTAGGCTGCTGAGGTCACAACTCATTTTATAAATCCTAGCATTTTTCTCTCTATTAGTCTAACATAGCAGATGAATCTGCGACAGACTCACCAGCTGGTAGAGGTGATAAAAATATCAGGTTACAATTCAATAAATAATGTTAAAATATATGTATTGTGTTCAGACAGATAAATTGAATCCATTTGAAGTAGCGGTCCGTCAACATTCCAAGGTGGAAAAAGTTGATGTATCTGTTCTTGAATCTCTGTTTCAATAACAGTTGTCACAGGTTAAAACAAATGCAGGTTGTTATGTTTTGGGGTGAGAAAACAAGGTGCACTGAAATGTGTGGGTTAGAAAATGCCGCCAGGTTTGTTCAAGGAGGTCATGGTTAAAGAACACTTAAAAAACCCCATTAGATTCCCTGCCCATTAGCTCCTAAGCAGACAGTGTTATCACACTGTCGTTACCCAAAGCAGTCTATCTGAAGACACTTTCCTAAGCATTCCCCCACCGCCCCTTTTTAAAGTTATGAGTCTTCTCCAGGTTTCAAATACTCCCCATTACAGCTTTGAATTATAAGGCCAGGTCATTTCTTTTCAGATTTTCATTGCAAGCGTTTCCATCCCTGGTTGTAATGTAGCCTTTCTGGCAAAGCAGGTTTTTATGTGTTTTGAAACAAAGGGTTGAATGTTAGAAACTTGTGCCTGAATGATGACACCCTTTTAGGACCTACATGAACTGTTTAGGAAGGATACTAACTTGTGCTGCCCTATTAAATCTGTCTGAGCTCTATATCAGCAACTTCCACTCCCAACCTTCTGTCTTGATCTCTCTCACTTCGTACATAGTAATGTACTTCTCCTTTTATTGTGCTTGTGGCTGTTGTTCAGTTACAAGCTACAGATTCAGCTGCAAAGTAACAATGACCTCTTTTTCTACGTTGCAAAACATAAGAATTAGTTTCGGAGATGATTATTCAGATCTGAAATAAAGTGGGAAAGAAATTTAAGGAAAGAAAATATCATCCAATTAAAACCTGATCAACAGGCAGGCATATTTACTAAAACTCTGTTAAAGGTATGTTTTCACTTGGTCATTATGGCTTGTATAATTGTTATTCATAGTATTATTATTCCTTCTCACAGAAGTGTGTTTTTTTCTTTTTCTCTTTAAGTTTTTTTACATTAAACTTACAAAACTCTAAACACACATGCCGCGGTCTATCCCAATTCTACTATGGGTTCTACTGTTCTTGGTGTCCTGTCATAGCTCTATTCAAATCAAGAAATGTATTGAATTGCGTCCTTTAAGAGATGGATATAATGCACCTCTGCTCTAATGAATGACAGAGGATTTGCTGAAACAAGCAACTACAATTCAGCTGATCTGCTGCATTATAATAGACCTGATATGAGATTATGTTGGCTTTGTAGTTTTTTCTCTCTCTCTTTGTTGCTGTGTCATGGGTACGCTATCGTTAGACTGGAAGAAACTTCATTTTCTTTCAAGCACCACAGCAGGATTGTTGAGAACCAGCCTGACAAAGTATATTTACTGACAAACTAAGGTATCAGTTGCATCTTATTTTCTGTTCATCTCTATCTAGGATTATATTGTGTGCACAAATTAGAATTATTTGCTCACTTTACTAATGAAATGCTAATTAAAACCCAAAAATATTTTAATTGACAAACAGCTCTTGGGACAAAACTGCATTTTTGTCACCAAAGTGACTAGAACTATTAATAGCAAGCTTTTTTTTTAAAAACTAGGAAATATGTATCAAGCATAAAAATGAACGTGTCAATAGCAAAGTAACTGATAGGCACTTGCAATGCTCTCTCTGTGCCTGTAATTGTTAGAACTGGTACCCGTTCTAGATCAAACTGCAAACCTTTGTGCTTTACTTACCAAAATATCTGTCTCTTCAATATTTCTGAATTTCCTTGTATAATAGCTACAGCAGCTACAGATGCATAAGGTCATCCTTATGCATAGCAGTCAGTCATTCCAGCTGCCTTTTTCTGCCTTTTTTTAATCATTCTGTTTGTAGTGGAATTGCCCTACTGCTTCGAGAATGTGAAAATCCTGTAGTGATTTCTTGATATTGTGTATTAGACCATTCCAGCTCTGATTCGGAACTTAGGGTTACATCTTGTCTCTTATATTCACTTCCTTTTCTTATGAGCTCACTGCATCTTTAACACTGAGCTCCTCCAGAGGTTCATGCTAGCCTCAAGCATTGAGAAACCAGCTCTGGCAGGACTATCTTGATGGAGAACCTTAAAATCCAGCACGGGCTTTATAGGAAGTACCTGCAATGCACAACTCTGGAAACAAAACTGCAAATAAAGTTTGTCAACAAAATTTAAATAATTAAAATGTGTATTTGACTGTAATGAGCATGCTATCTCGACTGTGCTGCACAGCAAGCATATTTCTGCCATGGCCTGAAGGGACTTGCGTCTCCTTAACCTTTCACCTCTTGCTGAGAATACTTCTCGGTGCTTGTTGCATCCAGGGCCTTTTACAGCTTGGATTCTTGCCAGCTGGAAATTTCCTGAGACCACAAATCCATTTCACTTAAGCTAGCGTACATCCATCAAATGCTAACAATATATCTCATATGCTCTCATTTGTACCATCCAGTTGCTGTTCGTAGAGACATTTGGTCGGAGAAGGACATGTGCCTGAATAGACTCTGCCATTCTTTATAACATAAATGATTACATATATAAAATCTAATAACTTCTCCCGCAGTCAAAATGGTTGTCAGACAGGAAAGCTGAATTGTCATGAGTATTTATGCATACTAGAAGTCTTCAGTAAATGCTTAGTGTGTGTTTTATTGAAAGTGCTGTTAACTTAAGGGCAAGGCTCTATTTCTTATTTTTCAGGAGCTGCAAATTCCTGCTGGTGTGGAAGTAATTATTGATATCCTCTTCCTGTCCCTCCATTTATCTTGTCCCTATGAGTAGAGTGCTTTGTGGACTTAACAGGAGTAATACGTATTTCCCACTTAGAAAAAAGAAGGAAACTGGGAGATGAAACCAACATGAAGAGAGATCACAATTTTAAAAGTACTTTAGGAGTCAACAGAATGTCAGAGAGTATTTCCCAAAATGCCTATGTGAAATGATCACTGATTTTTCAGGAGACTTCAGGTGTTCATGGAATTGAACTCAGGTCTACAGACTGCATATCTACTAGCGTCTTCATTGTCCACAATTTTTGCTTTCAGGCCCTGAACTGCATCCAAGAAAAGATATTGACAAATGTTCCGGTGCAAGGTTTCAATCAAAATTATTTCTATTTGGTAAGCAATACTATTTCTTCTTTATATATCAGATAAGAAAACTTTGACCAAGTGTTTGTAACTTGTTCTGAATATTGGAGACATAACATTCACAGCAATTCCGCGATTTATCTGTTCCTTAATGATTAACCTCTGAATGCTTCATTTTCTTGGCATGAATATGTAGATTTTGTTACTGTGGGATTTTTGTTTCATTGTTTTTTGTTGTTTTTTTTTTTAGTAGCCCATTTTCTGGGCATCGGTGGGCAGATCTATAGCTCTGGCCCATCGCTCTGCAAAACAGCGTGCAATGCAGGATCTCCCTTATTGTAGTTAATTATGAACTCAAGCCCTTGTCCTTGGAGTGCTACAGCTTACTTCTGACACCAATTAAATGGTCTAAATCCCCACAAAGTAACAGTCTTTGATGTACTGATCGTTGCAGTCGGGAGAGAATTGTTCATGGAGTCTTCCCCTTTCACTTACAAAAAAACGTGGTTAAAGAGGCTAAATCGTGGTCCCTTACTCATGCAAAACAAGCCATTGACTTCGCTTGAGCACACAATTAGGGTTTTACATAAACATCTTTCGGGCAATTGACAGATTTGTATCTCTGAACTGAAACCCCACCAACTAATTTGAATTTCTAATTACTGGGAATGCACAACATCCTTGCTCGGTGGTGACCTCCGAAAACTTAGCCCTGTTACTCAGTGTGAAATCTTTCCTAGGAAAGCTTAGAAGGACAAAAGGCAAAATGCAAACTCTTAGAGCGGGTTACGTTTGGATTTAATCCGAAGTCTTATCCACAGCCACGGAAGATTACACTGCAAGCCTTCTGCAAGATGAACCCATGAGGATTTCTGAGTTCCATCACCTGCGATCTTCTGCCGGGGTGCAGTTCAAGTGCTGTTGGAACACAGTAATTCAGATCTTGAGTGGAAATATTATCGATTATTTTTCTAAAGGATATTGCAAGAACTTAATCCAAAACTCCTGGCCACAGAAAATTTTGGTACTTGATAATATACTACTACATGTGAAAATCCCTAGTTATAAACTCCCCAAGAGACAAAGGAGGGGGGAAACAGGAACGTTTCTTTTTAGGCTTGCATTATAACAGCCTTAGCTTGGCCCAAGAGTAGCTCAGAATTGCTGGCTGTGGCCACGATACGAGCTGTAACACATTAATAGTATTTCATACTTCTTGTTTCATTCTTTTGGGTTACTTATTTTAAGTAAATTCCGTATGCACAGTTTTGTACAAGAATGTGTGCAAGTTCACAACATGAAACTGTAGAAATTTTCATGGGGTTACACTGAATTACAAATCAATAGCAAGGCAAAAAATAGAGTGGAAAACTAATAGTAATAAAACTTATAAATTAATGAAATTCCCAGACTTTTATTTGTTCATTTCTAATAACTTCATTTAACATCTGTAAGTAATGCAAGAGGACAGAGCATTTTCTGCAGGGATGACTGAATTTTTTTAAAAAACTTTCAAAGTTACATTTTTGAAAAGGTGTTAATGCAAATTTTCAGAAAGATTGTAAGACTTGTAAATACTGGCTGGCAAGCATTTTTTCCAGTTTGTTGCCACCTTTGTCATTTCCTCTATGACATAGTTCTATGTATTTTTGCAAGTTTTTACAAATGTGAAGTTGCAGAAAACCCTGGCGAACAAGGTGATGTCCATGACTCTTGTTTTTGAAACAACTGAAAAACAAAACAAACGCTCCCTTTTATACTGATTATTTTAAAAATGAGAAGAGAAGTTTTTCCTATTGGAGAAAAATTGCTCAAATTATTTGAAAATATTTAACCAAAGAGAGAGCAGTGTGGAAAAATGTGGAGTGAGTGATTCAGACTGTTTTAATCAACCAAATACAGTTAGTTGATAATGACAATCGATCCCAAGAAAAGCTGTCACTATAACTCACCTATAATAACTTGCTGTATAGAAAGCTGCCAATATCAATCTAGTTTAATAATATCTTCCTACCAAAGAAGTGTTTATATCAAGTACAGAGCAGGTGTATTTCATTAATAACTTGAATTTCTCCTTAGTTCAGTGTACCTACCTGTCTCTGGTTTATATTCATTACTTAAGAAAGGAGGATTTCAAAGTAAGTTAGAATTTAATTGGCATTGAAATGATTCAATATAATGATTTTTTCTTTTTGGTATTATCTGTTTGTGCAAAGCTAGAATCTTATATACTGGTATGCCAAGCATTATTTCAATAACAAGTTTTACTGTGATTTGGCTATTTATTATTAAATTATTTGTCAAAATAGGTTCCATTAAACTATATTCAATTTCTTCAGTGTGATTTCTTTTATGTCTGGGCAAAATATATCCAAGGGGATGCATAATTGGTATCATTCAGTACAAATAGAAACTGGTTTTTGCAGTAAACTTTCTAAGTGATATTTCAATATTCAGATTTATTACAAGATAGGTAATAAATATATTTACTGTAGACACATAAATATTAGTTATGATTTTCTATTTTCCTTGTAATTGTACTCTTCTATCTGGGGCTCACATTATATACTTTGGGCACTACTATAATTATTGTAGTTGCCAAATTCCACTCAGGTAACTCTTTTCGTCCTCTTTTCCATTGAGAAGTTTTCCAACTTTTTCAGGAAAAGCAAAAATAAAAATGTATTTCCTGCAATCCTCCTGGTAATCTTCTGCTATAGGAATTATTTATCATGTCAGGTGGTGAATGAAAAACTTCAGATTTGGTCAGGGTTAAAATTGCACTCTGTGCACGAAAACACGATTAGGATCTTATTATCATGTGATAGTAGGAAATAAAATTGAATTTTGTGTTTAATTTTGCAAGTGTGAATGGTTTCCATTTTATTACCCTTTGTAGTAAATCCCATGTTTTTTTCCAAGATCTTGTGTAAACTTGCTGTCTTTAAACATTCAAAATTTTTTATTAATAATTTTGCATTCTAATAGCATGAACTCTTTTATCAGAAGGCCTGAGTGAAACTAAGTGCATAAGCATTTTTGCTGTGTGTCAGCCATGTTTTTGTTGCTGATATTCAATCTGAGAAATAAACATAAAACAAGAGAATTCAAGGGGAAAAAAATCATATTTAAGTTAATAAAACCAGACTAATAAATATATAGGGTCTTTTTCAAAGAAGTAGTTATGGAAATGCTACTTAACACCAACAAAACGTTCTGTTTGGTGAAAAAACAGAATTATTTTTTTTACTTTGCTATACAACTTAAACACTTTGAATGGGCGTGTTCATTCTATTAACCTAGTTAAAAGCCCTTTTAGACAGTTATTGTGGTTAAATTGTCACTTTAAATCACAGGAAGGCTGCTGCTGTGAACTGTTGGGGAGATGAGATCCAGAGGAAGAGATTTTTAGCCAGTGTGGGAACTATGAAGTCATCTGCTGCAGAACAGAGGGGCTTTCCTGGAGATGGTTTAGAGGGCATAAAATGGCTGATCTGCTCATGTAGGCTATAAAATTAAGACAACTCAGAAGCAGTTATGACCAATTTTTAACTGAGAAAAATGTGAAACTGGTCACTGTGTGAGCAATCACCTTAAACGCTGCGATGTCACGCTGTGTTCAAAATACTTTTATTACAGAAGAAGCCTTTTCTTATTTTAAAGAGAAAAGGCTTGTCTAGGATACGTCTCTTCTATGTAGACCCGTGTGTCGCTGAAAACTTTATAAAGCAAGTAGTGCTTTAATAATAGCTGGGGTGGTGAGGTGAAAGAGTGTGGGAGAAGATGTAGCAAAAAGGAAAACTGGGCAGGAAGATGCCTTGAGACTATCGCAGGTGTAGCCATGATGTTGGCTTGCTTGACTAGCACAGCTATTAAAAGTCAACAGCTAACCCAAAGAGCTGGAAAAATATGCAAGACATTTAATAGGAATAGGTAATAGCAAACAGTACAAATAAGGAGGGACAGATAGTGTCGCTGCAAGAAGCTAACAGTAAAAAGAGCTGGCGAGTAGTACCGGCTGATCAGTGTGATGGGAGAAGCGGACAGGACACAGACCTCCTGAAGCTGTGGTGGTCTCAAGAAACCCAGATATACAGTAATTCAGCACCTGTCAGTCAAAAAGAAGTGGGGTACCTGGAAGAAGGTTTGCTTGTCTGTTCCTGGAGAAATAGCAAGTTTGCTCATCTCTTCAAGGGAGTGTCTGGTTTCACAAATTGAATTGTTAATGTATTTTCCTTTTCTCCCAGTTCCAGTGAAGTTTTGCTCTATCGAGTCTCTTTAATGACTCATTGGCTGGGTCGTTAGGAAATGTAATTTATTTTCTCTGGTTTCTAAGAGCAGGCTTAAGGTGGTGATCTTTAGATGTTTTAAACAGGATGCTCTATAAAGTGAGAGCATAGTTACATAGCAGAGATAATCTTACCGAAACATACACTCCTGCACAAAAACAATGATAACTTTGTTTGTGATTGAAAAAGCCACAATGTTTCACTGAAGTTTGGACTTTAGGAAGCACTTATTTGGTGTTTTGCATACAGAAAATCAAATTTATCAACAGGAAACTCATTGTTCCAAGTGTTGTTAAATATTGGCCTTTTCTTGGAGTAATTGCTGGAATGTTTTAGAAAATGAATTTAATCTGCTGAATAATCATAAAGAAATTTTAGGTAGACATAGCTAGCCTTTGATCCTCAGGTTCAGTTGATTTTGCCCAAGAGACTCTATTTGTAAAAAAAGAAAATATTAATTAAAAAATACATTATGTGATTTGAAGGAGAGGGCCATATGGTGTCTCTGTGATTTAGTCTTTTTTGGGATTTTGAACAAAGCTAAAGGAATTTCTACCAATTTATCATTACTAATAACAGCCATGTGTAATGTCATTGACAAATTATTTTGTTTCTGTGCTGGTATTGGCATTTTGGCAATCCTTCAAACACATTTAAGTGCTGCCTTCATTGCTTTAACGAGAAAGACATTTACAACTTTCCCTGAAAAAAAGAGCAGCTATATTTGTGTTATATTAGGTTGTTCAAGCTTTTTAAGAATAACAGTAGATGTTATAAAGCATTTGGTCAAGCTGAAAATGCTGTATGGTTTGGTATGTGTGGCCTAATAAATTTCAGGTGTTGTAGCGAAATGTGCCTTTGGTAATAATAATTTGAAAATCTGTACTTGCTGTATTACTGCAGAAACACATTTTCAAGATTTCTTTTCAGGTAAAGTGACTCTGAGAAATACATCTCAAGAGTATTTTAATATGGCTGGTAATTCTTATTAAAAGTAAATATCCAAATTGTTCTTAAGCACCCTGAGTAATAATAAATAAAGAAGATGCATTTCAGACAACTTTTATTTTAAAGAACTGGGACAAGCTGGGTTTTGCAGCACATATAAAGTGCATAGAGCTTTTTCAATAAAACGATGCAACTGAACTGAATGACTTCTGATAACTGGGGAAGAAATCCAGTGCTTGTTGTAGTTAAGCAAGTCTTCCATTGACTATAGTGGTGATTACGAAAGATTGAAGATAATAAAACAAACATAACCAGAAATAAATAGGAAGTGTCTCTGCTAGCTGCACTTCAGACTACATAAAAATTAGTGTAATAAATAGGAATAATTATTAAAAAAATAAAAGGTACAAGGTCTAAGCCTTTCATTACTTTATGTATCTTGTGTGATAAGCTTAGCTATATTAAGAATTAATATAACAGTCTTAAATTGGTTCTTTGCATTGATTTTAGAAGGTTTAGAGAAACCCTGCAAATTCAGGAATAGAGATCAGTAGCTACCGCTTCCCAGATTGAGACAGTGATTTCAGAAATCTAAAGTAAACTGTAATACAAAGAGAAAATCTTGCAAGTAACTTAACAGATATATTGTATTTTAGAAACAGTGTGCAGTGCATCATATATCATAAATCATTGCCAAGCAGTGATTCAAACTGATAAAGCATACTGTATAGCTTTGTGGTGGGAGTAAATTTAGCAGCCCAAAGTGTAAGTAGTGAAGTGATGCATGTTTATGTGCTAGACTGTAATGTAAATTGGGAAATACTAGGACTATACCACGAGAAACAGAAAAATATTCTGGGATTATATTTATTTTTCAGACTTATAACGTAATTCAATTGTGTTACCTAATTTGAAAGTGCAAGAGTACATCAATGCAATGTTTAAAAACTTAGAATTCTGTCAAAATCAGTGAAACATTTAGATATGATTTTTTTTTCCAAATGAAACACAACTTTTTTACCTGCCTCATCACTGTAGCATTAATGAAAAGGTAAATTCCATTATTCTTCAAGAGTCTATAAAATTGAAAGGCACTTTTCTGGCTTTAAATTATAAATGACACTGGGAAATTGTAATGTCTTGGAAACTAGAACAAATTTTTATCAGAAGTATCTCCTCAACTAATGAAATGAAGTTGAGAGTGGGGAGGGAGTCCTTGTCAGCACAAATAGTCACAGTTTTACAAGTGAAGAAATGTGTAGAGAACTGCTGAATCTTCAAGTAATGCTGGAAATTGGTAGAGTGACATAGTGCCACTTTTGAACGAATGTTTTCCATTTAAGAAAATATGAATAGAACTTAGTACAAATATTGCTTTAAAGTGGTCAAACTAATCTATGAGAACTGTTAAAACAGGAAGGTTTAAGTAATTTCTGTGGAACAGTGTCATCAGCATTTCTGTGTGTCAAGTCGTTTATAATGCTACCTCAAGAGGCTGTTACGTATTCTGCAAAATCAGTCTCAAAGCGGGGAGACAAGATTGGTGCTTTGATACAGATCCCCAACCGGGATTTACAAGGGCAGGCTGAGAGAGCTGGGGTTGTTCAGCCCAGAGAAGAAAAGATACTGAGAAGATCTTATAGCAGCTTTACAGTACCTGAAGGAAAGCTGTAAGGAGGGCTCTTTATCTGGGAGTGCAGGGATAGAATGATAAATCAAGAGGTAATGGAAGGTGAAAGAGGGAAGATTTAGATTAGATATTAGGAAGAAAATACTTTCCTGTGAGAGTGGTAAGGCCCTGGCATGGGTTGCCCAGAGCAATCATGGCTGCCCCATCCCTGGAGGTGTTCAAGCCAGATTAGATGGTGCTTTGAGAAACCTGATCCAGTGGGAGGTGTCCCTGCCCATGGCAGAGGAGGCTGGAACCAGATGGGCTCTAAGGTTCCTTCCAACCCAAACCATTCTGTGATTCTATTGGAGACCTTTCTTACTTCTGCGACGCTGTTCCTCAAGTCCTGTTTCCCTAATTGGAAACTAGAATCCTTAAAGATGCAAAAGATCTCTAGGATGCAGTCCAACCTTCAAACTAAGAGAGAACAGACTTTCTTTTGCTGTATTTTCATACTACTTTTACCCTTTCCCTTGTCATGTATAAATCATCCTGAGCATATGTCAGGCTGCCAGAGGCTCCTAATAGATGCTTCACTCAGAGGTATGCAGAAGTTAGCTTGTGCTCTACCAGCATTCCATGCCCTGCTAAGCAGGACCCACAAAAATATAAGCATGATGCTGACTGAATTAATAATTCTCATTTAAGGCTTTCAATTTTTGACATGGTAGAGGATTTTAAATCTAAACTACCTATTATCCAAATTTATAATAAAGTTTTACACATTCAAATACCTTTTCCTAGCTAGGAAATTAAACTAAAGAAATGCAAATATTATTACAGTATTTTGTACAGAATAATATCAAATACATAATTCTTAAGGGAAAAATTCAAATACAGTAGGTGATTAGGATGGCATTACTGGTTGGCACATGAAAAATTACTGTAAGCTGAACAGCAGGATGTAAGGATATTGTGGTGTATTATAAAAACATTTGGCACATTGCTAGAGTTTTTCTCTGGTGTACTGTGTTATCTCATTTCAAATATTATAATTAAAATTGGAAAAACTTTGAATTAATGTAGCTGAGAATTATCTTACCAAATGCACTCTAAAATTTTCACAGTATCACAAGGTTGGAAAGGACCTCTGAGATCATCAAGTCCAACCCATAACCCAACACTAACACCAACCATCATCTAAACCATGGCACTCAGTGCCACATCCAATCTTCCCTTAAACACCTCCAGGGTCGGCGACTCCACCACTTCCCTGGGCAACGCATTCCAATGGCCAATCACCCTTTCAGTGAAGAACTTCTTCCTCACATCAAACCTAAACTTTCCCTGATGAAGCTTGAGTCCATGCCCTCTAGTTCTGTCACTGGCCACCTGAGAGAAGAGACCAACCCCTACCTGACTACAACCTCCTTTTAGATAGTTGTAGAGAGCAATGAGGTCTCCCCTGAGCCTCCTCTTCTTCAGACTAAACAGCCCCAACTCCCTCAGTCGCTCCTCGTAGGGCTTGTGCTCCAGCCCCTTCACCATCTTTGTTGCCCTCCTCTGAACACATTCCAGTATCCTAACATCTTTCCCAAACTGGGGGGCCCAGAACTGTACACAATATTCCATATGAGGCCTGACTAGTGCCGAGTACAGGGGGACAACAACTTCTCTGGTTCTGCTGACTACACTATTCCTGATGCAGGCCAGAATGCCATTGGCCTTCTTGGCCATCTGGGCACACTGCTGGCTCATGTTGAGCTTCCTGTCAACCAGCACTCCCAGGTCCTTTTCTGCCTGACTACTCTCCAGCCACTCTGTCCCCAGTCTGTAGCTCTGCATGGGATTGTTGTGTCCAAAATGAAGTACCTGACATTTGGACTTATTAAACATCATCCCATTAGAATCAGCCCATCTCTCTAATCTGTCCAGGTCCCTCTGCAGGGCCATCCTACCCTCTAACAGATCAACCCTTCTTCCCAGCTTGGTATCATCTGCAAACTTGCTGATGACAGACTCAATCCCCTCATCCAGATCATCAATAAAGATATTAAACAGGACCGGACCCAACACCGATCCCTGGGGGACACCACTGGTGACCGGCCGCCAACTGGATGAGACACCATTCACCACCACTCTCTGGGCTCAGCCATCCAGCCAATTCCTAACCCAGCACAGAGTGCTCCCATCTAAGCCACGGACTGACAGCTTCTCTAGGAGTCTACTGTGGGGGACAGTGTCAAAGGCCTTGCTAAAGTCCAGGTATACCACATCCACAGCCTTCCTCTCATCCACTAGGCGAGTCACACGGTCATAAAAGGAGATCAGGTTGGTCAGGCAGGACCTACCCCTCCTAAACCCATGCTGGCTGGGCCTGATCTCTTGACCATTCTGCAGGTGCCACATGATTTCACCCAGGATTATCTGCTCCATGATTTTACCTGGGACCAAGGTCAGGCTGACAGGTCTGTAATTACTTAGATCATCCTTACGGCCCTTCTTGTGGATGGGCGTCACATTGGCCAACTTCCAGTCTTCCGGGACCTCTCCAGTGAGCCAAGACTGCTCAGACCTCTCCAGTGAGCCAAGACTCCGCCAGCTCTCTCAACCCCCTAGGACGGATCCCATCCGGCCCCATAGACTTATGAGATCAGCAGGTCTCTAACTTCCTCCTCATGGATTGCAGGAGGGCCATATTTCACCCTGCCCCTATCAACCACTTCAGAGGGCCAACTGTCAAGCGAGCTGACATCCTTGCTGTTGAAAACTGAGGCAAAGAAGGCATTAAGTACCTCAGCCTTCTCTGCATCTTTGGTTACTATATTTCCCTCCACATCCAACAAGGAGTGGAGGTCGCTGCCGCCCTTCTTTCTACCATTGATATATTTATAAAAACTCTTCTTATTATCCTTAACAGAAGTGGCCAATTTGAGCTCCAACTGGGCTTTTGCTTCCCTGATTTTCCTCCTACACGACTTAACAACATCTTTGAACATGACGTGGCTTACGTCCCCTTCTTTCCAACGGTGATACATCCTCTTTTTCTTACTTAGTTCCTTCAGAAGCTCCCTACTCATCCAGGCCGGACATCTGCCCCTACGACTCTTCTTACTACACATGGGGACAGCTCGCTCCTGCACCTTCAAGATTTCATTCTTGAAGTGTATCCAGCCTTCCTGGACCCCTTTGCTACTAAGAACTATTTCCCAGGGTACTTCCCTGACCAGTTCCTTAAATAATCCAAAATCTGCCCACCGAAAGTCCAGCATCGATGTTCTGTTCCTGGCTTTTCTTTTTACATTGTTTAGAGAGAACCTGATTATCTCATGATCCCTACACCCCAGACAGCCTCCGACAACAACATCACCCACCAGCCCTTCTTTGTTTGTAAACAGCAGGTCAAGAAGAGCCTCACCCCTGGTGGGCTCAGACAGAAAGCAGTCCTCAATACACTCTAAGAACCTCCTGGACTGCCTCCTCTCAGCAGTGTTAAGTTCCCAGCAGATATCCGGAAGGTTAAAGTCTCCTAAAAGAACAAGGGCAGCCGATCTAGAGGCAGTCTCCAGCTGCTTAAACAATAGAAGATCCATCTCCTCCTCCTGGTCAGGCGGTCTGTAACATACTCCAACCAGGAGGTCAGACCTGACTGCCCCTCTGACCCTTACCCATAGGCACTCTGTCCTTTTGTATAAGATATGTGGAGAATAGAGAATTTTCATAAGGTCCCGGAATTTAATTCTTAGCTTATGACACTACAAGCTGAGTTCAAAATCAGTTTTTGCTTGGGCCTTTCACAAGCACAGTGTTTATCAAATGTTTTTCGAATATAATAAGGCTGGGAAAAAGATTTTGAATTCAGTAGTTTTGACTACTTAAAAATACATTTGAAGCACACTTATTGTGAAAGCCTAGGGGAAGAACTGTAAAGGAATTGCATATATACTCTATACTCTTTCAGTAAAGGAAGCCAAAACATGTTTGTAATATGATTTATTCAGTAACAGCATCATGTTTTAAATCTTAGAAGAGATGATGGCAATGGATGTCAAGGGGCAAAAATTAAATTTGTATTTTACCATTTGTTTCTGAAACCTGAAAATTTTATAAGAGATTTTCAGATCATTTAGGAATCAAAAAAGGATAACAGGGTAGTGTTCAAAAGGACCAGGAACGTCAGCTTTGTTGTGATTATCTGCACTTTTTCTGCAACATTTTGGGATGGTAGTGAAAGTGGCCTGCTTCCCCTTAGGAAATGACTGCTCTGCGAGGTTGCGATTGGCACGAAGTAGGAATTCTGGCAGAAATTGGCTAGAAATAATATAAGCAACTTAGAAACCTTCTGTTTATGAAAGAATAAACTACAAAACCAAAGGATTTGTAAGTGGAAACCTACTTGTTAAACCTTTTAAGACTGGTATGGACTTAAGGAACTGGTCAAAAGTTATATTTTGGTCAACACTAGTACCCATAGAATACACCTTGGTTCAAAATTTGAATAGCATAGCATAACAGAAATACCATTCCCCAAATGCCTCAAACACAACCTCTGCCTTCTCACAGTTAAAATCTGTGGTTCTTGGACGTCTGAGCAGTGATCTACCATGTTTTTATACCAGGCAGATATGAAGAATAAAAACACAGTATCATAATAGTCTATTTGAAATGTGTAGAATACGATTGTTTTGCTACAAAGTCTTTTCCATTTTTGTGTATTCTCCACCTGGAATAGGTGTCATATTACCATAATGTTGTAAATGGTATCTGTGAAATAATATCTATACGTAACAACTCTTTCTGCCTCTTTCACATACAGCTAAGAGAATTCTTTCAAAGATGTCTGCTGTTTTTGTGCTGCAGAAAAAGTATTGCCTTTGATAAGATATGAGCACCTTATATTTTTACCAGTTTCTCATTTTCTTTGTGTATCATATTTATTCCATACAAAATATATCCATCTAACTTACCAGGGCTAGTTGTTTTTCATTTTTAAGTCCTAAGTGGGTGACTAGATCTATAAAGGTGTAAGAGAAAGAAGAAAGGTTTCTTGGGAATGGACTTACTCAGTGTATTATTGCTGTGGAAGGCTTATGAGAACTCAATTTCTCACTTTCAAAAGATGATAAAGAAATGCTATTCATATAATGAGCCTCCAAAGTAAGGATCTGAAAATCAAAACTAGCATGCCATTTCTTCAAAGGATTCTCTTTCCTATTTTATTAGATTTTTTTTCATCCCATACAAGGTCTACAAAGTCAGTCATGGTTCTTTCTGCAACGCCTTCCATAGAGCTAACCTCGTATTTTTTGAAAATACATTGCTTGAGTAACTGCTAGTGAAGTTATGGACCCTTGGTAGCAGTAAGCAGATGATTAACTCTGCCATCCTTGACAGTTTCAAGGGTAGATGATTATTTTAGCTTCTCTAACTGTACAGTGATCAAATGGAGTTCCCAAACTGTCCAGTATTGACTGACAAAAAGTTAATTTCCCCAAGGCTGTTTTGACTAAATTTACAGTATACCTCTGACACAGAAGACTTTAGATTTAGATGTAATTCATGTTTGTGTTAGTTTGCCTTCTTCTGTTGCCTTGAGGCTGACCAAAACAGTCAGTTTCTTTCACAGAGCCAATGGAGGTTTCTCCCATCTGATGCTTTCCTTTTGCATCTGTTGATCCTCTTGAGTAAGGACAAAATCTCAAGTAAACTAAGGAGCGAAGTTACACTACTTAGCATACCAGATGTTAGTTTCAATAGTTAGGTTATTAAGTTCTACCCTTAATGTGATTTTTGTTAGGATGAATGAGTATCCTTCAGATCAGCTGAAGATAATTACAGGATGTCTATTAATGAATGTGAATAGACTACTATTAATACATTGTTATTTGATTTTTTTTTAACACTTAGAAGCGCAGCAATACACTACACGAAAAGGAGAACAAAGGGCTTCTTGTTCAGTTTGGCCTGAAAGGATTTTGTATCAAGGCTTTATACCTATTCCCGGTTCCATCTTTATGGACTACAATCAAGTTTTCTTATAGAATATTGTGGTTTTTTATTCCTGATGAACAATTTTGGCTAGCAAAAGTTCTTTGTGTGTTTCCTGGTTTTCATTTAAGTTTTTAACAAGGAATTGGTGTTCTTTTAAGCTGAAATTCAAACAGTGAAGTACCTGATATTTTTTTCAAGTTGTATTTTCAGAAGACATTGCACTTGAGATCTGAGTGAATTATACATGAACAGTTTATTGTTATCTGTTTTTCACAGTTTTTCCTGTAATACTTTCACTTTTATTTTTGGTGAAATATTACTATCCTGGCTAACTTAATCTGTAGTCAACAGCAGTAAACTGGATGTTTATAAGGTATGCATTTCTTTGGCTACAGAGTACCATTAAATGTTTTCGGTTAAACAGAGCTTGCTTAAAATATTGAGCTACAAAGTTATCACAGGTGATATATTTTCTTTTGAAACCACTGAAATTAATTGCAATGGTTAACTACTGGCAACCACTATCAGATGTTTCTTTTTAATTTGCCGTATAAATTTATGATTTGCATCGACTCGTAATCAGTTGTCTGGCTCTAAATGAGATTAGGTTTTCTTTGTAGTTCTGGAAGGTCAGTGGACTTATATACAGGTTTTGAACCAGAAGTAGTTCAGATGAACTTTTGCAATGCTAATTGGGTGGCTGTTCTGAAGATCTTTCACTTCAACTCTCACAATCATGTATATTTTTCACTTTCTCACATGGCCTAGTACTATCCTTTCCATTTTTCTCCTGAGTGTCACCTCTCTTGTTTTGTGAATATGCATCTCAGTCATGCTCAAAACATATGCAGATAAATCATGAGTCATGTGACATCTATTAACAGAGCACTGTTCATTGTGGTCTTATAGACATCTGTCTGTCTTGCTTATTCAGGCTGTGAGCTGCTCAAGGAAGGAAATGGTACATCTGTGCCTTTATTGTACCAAACATTGGAGGTTTACTGTTTACTTTTGTCCCTAGTACTTTCAACACTAGTCAGAATTGATATTATCAGCTGTCTTGTGCTATGAGGTCTGACACAAATGAGGCAAATCCTATAGCTGGAGAACCAAGAGTAGCAGGGGAGAGACAAAGAGATGGTTATAGAACATGTTCTAACCTGTCACAGTGAGACAAAGCTCAACTTTATCTCTTCCCTCAGTATGAGTGGACGTGTATTCAAATAGAGGTTTTCCTACCCTCAGTTTGAAAATGTTGGTGTGCAGCAGTGAACAGTGAATTAACGTCAAGTTTCTTGTGAAACTAAAGAAATACGCGATGGACACTTTTGAGTTATTGACTGAGGTAATTTCTATATCTTCCCAAAGATCAAGCTAAAACGAACCCATTTTTTGGTCAGTAGAATATGTGAAAGCAAAAATGGAGAATCCTCAACAGCCTTTCAGAAAATCATTTATCATATGCAGCTGTGTGTCAGCTCAGAAGAGAATTATTTTGAAGGTGATCATAGCTGATTTTCTTGATTTGTTAAATAAAAAGATTTAGAAGCACAGTTTTGCTTTTCTTTGTGTCGGACATCTTAGAGCCATTAGGTTACCGTGTTCTAGAGGAGGTTAGAAACTTGTTTTTTCTCATGTCATCAGAAAGTGTTCAGAGTCTTAAGAAGGGACTATAATTTTGGGTTTAAGATGTTGAATGAATATGGTAAACTCTCAAGGAATCCTCAGTGACTATTTTGTTGAATGCCAGAGTGCCTTTCCCATTTTTCACTTTTTGCTCATTTCCCTTCTGAGCTCTCAGGTATCACTTCTCTACTTAGTCACAAAGTTTTGCAGGAATCATGTGTTGTTATCTTTGATCTTGCTGGAGACCTGGGCAATTGTTATGGTATTGCAGTGTCTTGATTTATAGATTCAGCATGTTTTTCAACATGACAAATTCTGCTGTCAATTTAGATTGTAATTGCTCACAACTCAGGTTATATTGTAATGCAAATGAAGATGTTTATTTACTGCTTCTAAAATAGTCGTTATTACAGATTTTTCTAGAAGACATATGAAGAGATGAAAGAGCAACTTATTTAATCAGCTTGCAAAAAGATTAGACTGGAGAGGTTGTGCTATTGCTTGTAACCTGCTGATGTGTGCCTTCTGAGACACTGCATCGTTTTGCATGCCCTATGCCAGCAGCCGCACACACCAGAGACAATCCTCTACTTTTAAAGCCCTTCTGTAGGTGGAAGCATACTTAATGTTTTTCTTCCAAACTTGTTTTTCGTTGTCAGGAGTTGTTTCTTGAGCTGCCTTTCCTCTTCCCTGGAGATGCAGATGTCTCTTGATTAGATCAGTTGGCATCTCCTGTCCTTGAAAAAACAATTACCTTCTTAAAGTTGACTCAGCATGGATCTGAATCTTTCAGTAGCAGGATTTCCTCTGCTAAACTTCGTAATACTTCAGTTTGTATGTTTGTAAGCATGTCTGGTATGTGCAGCTAAGTGGGGTAATTACTTGTAGTTTATTAGCAGCTTGTAAGATCAAACACAACAATAATCTAACAACTCTGGGTGGAAAGCATGTCTGAGGTGATTTGTTCCCATCTTTGTTCTAAAGATACTGGCTATACATATAATTAGGAAATTTGGACCTCTATCCCATTATATACCAGGTGTTTCCAATGAAATAATCATTTAGCCTTTTCATCCTTACTGTGGCTTAAGCATTCTTAACACAGGAGGACTGCAGTGTTAATAATATACAACACTCAATTTGTATTAGTTTTTTGAATCAGAATTAAGCTGAAAGTACAGGTAATCCAGAATGATGAGCATTTGAAAAAAACTGCACTAAGGTTCCAACTGCAATATTTAGAATAAAGTTGCAACTATTTCACAACATATGATCTCACATAAAGGCTTTTTTTCTATAAAGATCATTAGTGAGGTGTGCAGAATTGATTCCTCCTTCAGCAGTTCAATTGTGGGCAGAGTGCCCGGATTTAATGAGCTTTTAAGGCTCTACTCTTAGAGTGATGCATTTTGTCCATACTTTTTTTAATGCTTGATTGATTTGATTATATTTATCAAATTAACAGAAATTGATTAACAGTCCTCCATTTTGGTGCACTGCCAGAAAATAGCTATGTTGGAGGGGAGGAGGAATTCTTAGTTATCTGTCAGAAAGGTATAAATGACTTCGTAATCACAAAAAGGAAAGGGGGGAAAGGCTGAACTTGTTTTCATATTCAGATAGATTTTAATATATGCAGATAATAAATTTGTTGAACTACTTGATTAGGACAAATTAGTCCAGCCACTGCAAATACGTAGAACTATTTAAAAACCCTAATATTACACTTTCAGAATTAAAAAAGGTAAACAAAATCGTGGCAGGTACAGGCAGAGGGTGAAAAGTTTGAAATACACAGGCTCTCAGGAATGTATGTGAGCTCTGCCATTTTTCTGCATTTGGTTAATAGTCCTTTCCTACTTATAGGTGATAAGTAAAAGCAAGGATAAAAGCCAACCCTAAGTACAGCCTGTTCTAAGTCTTGTAGGACACAATCTCTAAACCCATTTGTACAAAAAGAAAGGAGATAAAAGGCTGTTTGACACCTTGTTGTTGTTCAATAACAATAAGCTTGAGTTCACTTTGAATGAAATTATTCTTGTGTTTCTTGTCAGCTTGAACGTTAATGAAGGAAATTCTGTGCTTAGTCATAGCTATTCTAACAAAACTCATTTGGGATGATCTGCATTTAATCTCATTGCGTGCTTATAAGATGACACCTATCATTCTTAATTTCTCTTTGAAGACTATAAGTGAAAGAGACAGTGGTGCTTTGGGAAGTAGTAATAAACCTGGACATTTAGGCTACATGTACAGGTTTAAAACAGATTTTTTTTTTATTACTGTAGTGGTAACATTCATTTTAAAGTGAGTATGAGCCCACATGCAATGTTCTTGTTGATACATCCGCATGAACACAGTAAGGGTGTCCAAATCATGTGTTTCCAGAAAGAAAAAAATTAATATAACAGACATTAGAAAGCAATTAATTTCACACATAAATTACTAAGCTTTAAAATTAAACATTCAATAAAATAAGAAACTATTTAAAAAATATTTACTATGTGATTTTCATAAGTCAAAGGAAAGTACTGAAGGTTAATTTGAAATATACCTGACTGTTTTATAATTGTATTGAATTGTCTGGATTAAGTACATTCTATATGTAGCCTGACAGCCCTGAAGTGTAAGAAGTTTAATTCAGTCTTGTCTCATCTCCCACTAGACAGAATATTTATTTTCTGAGGCTGAAAACTGTCCATATCCAGGTATAAAGTTTAATGAAATTCTTCAGAATTTCAGAGTGAATAATGCTCATGACGTCTAGAGAATTCATCTATAATCTTTTGAACACTTCATTGTGTGTGATACTAGAGACTTAGAAGATATTTCTCCTGGTGTCAGGTTGTTTTGTTTTCCTTGCTATATATCAAGTTTTAGCATTTGAAATGTTAGTGACAAGAAGCAATGGAATGATTTTTAATATGGCAACAGGAGTGGTGGAAAGTGTGGGTTAAAAGAAGTACTGAGTTATTTTAATCTAACTGGCGGGGACAGAAGTTTTGTGATCTATGTAGCAAGAAACTGACTTATTTTTGTCTTTGAATGAATTGGGCATTAGGGCAGCTTACAAAGAGACAGCAGTCACCCAAAACAGGCTCTTTTCTTCGAGTGACCATTTTCCTTTATTCAGATAAGGCTTTTAGGGAAAAAAAAAAGAATCACTTGATTTTAGAGTTCCTCCTGAGAATGCGAAGAGCTCTGGCAATTATGAGGGATGTCACTTTCCCCATGTGGGACTGGCTGTAGCTGGCTGTCTTGATAGAGTGCTCTGGGATGCCTAAGGGTGACTTGATCCAGGTGAACAACCTGGAGATGAGCAGAGATGGTAAAGGTTATCTGGGGAGCCAGAGGCATTTGACAGTAAAGCACGGGTGTTTTCCTGGAGTGCTACCAAATGCTCTTTAGGGAAGCAGGTTACTCTGGACGCCTTGCACTGGAGGATGTCTGGGATGAGTCAACAGACCTTGCTGGGGCAAATGAGGTAGAAAATTAAATTTAGCATTGGGATCTTTAATTTAGGCAAACTTGTGCTGCAGCAGCTGATGCAGGGAGGAGGATCATTGCCACTCAATATAGGCAGTCAATTTGTGGCCAACACCTGAGATCACAGGCTGCTGAGAAACCTGATGAATGCCAGACATCCAGACTCAATGGGAACAGAGATCAAGAGAAACAGGAATGTCTAAAGGCAAAAGCAAGTCTGTTGCTTTCCTGGAGCACCTTTCTGTTTATGCTGAACTGTTTGGTTTCAAGGAGCTTGGTGCAGTTTGCAATGCTGAGATCCCAATCCCAACCATGGGATTAGTGAATAATGAGGGCATGAAAAACTGCAAGGTGGGTAAAATTCTGTGTATAGAATGTAATGGAAATAGGCATCCATTTGCAGATATCCTCCAGAGTTTACTACAGCAAAAGAACCTGGAGGATGTAATTTTCCTGTCCTTGCTGGAGAAGGACATGGTAATAGTAAGAAGAAAATTGTGTCGTTGTATGCAGGACAAGGCAGCAGTTTTCACTATTGAAACAAACTTTTCTCCTTATATTTCTTAAATAGACCATAAGTGTCAAAATTCAGAGAAAACATGTTAAATAATTAGTCTGAATATCTGTCTGGTTCCCTGTAGAGCACTCAGTGGCCCTCCAGTACCGTGCATTTGGGTTTAGATGGTTAATTGTACTTAGAATATTAAGTCACATAGTAATAATCTGGTCATACTATTATCTAGGAACTATTTCTGGACTGAATTACTTAGGAAACCAGTTTGATTTAGATAATTGTAAATATCTTCCTTCTTTTTCTCCTAAATAAATTACTGAATTTCTTAGGTGTCTTCCACAGATCAGTTGTTTCGCTGGAGGGCTTTGTAACACTCACTTTCAGACCTCATTCCCTTCATGCACATTTTGATATCACAGACATCTAACAGTCCAGAGTTATGTTTGCGTTAGTCTTCTTCATTGGGTTAAAATATTAAATTACATCAGCCTACCAAAATTGTTAAGGAGTGGCTGAAATTGGCACAATAATCCTAATTTATTTGATTCTTATCTGATTACTTATTTGATAAAGCATATATAAACTCCTGGATTTAGCAAAACATTAGAAAATATGACTAAAACATCAGAAGAAAAAAGTCATAGGAATGTAACCATCCACAGTCATTTACAAGTTGCTATAGACCTGTCTCACCAACTAAGAGTACAACAGCTTCTTTTATGAGTTTTTTGGGCTTTGAGTCAATGTGGAGGAAAATCAGGTCAGAGGCAACTGTTCCTTGAAAAGCCAGTATAGAGCAGTGGGGCACAAGCGTGCTGTCAAGGGTGAATAATACCTCTGTACTGCAGCCTCTAGAGAAAATTATATTGATGGAAGGCTGGGTTGTGAAGTTAGATGTGACTATCATCTATATAAGCTAAAGGACTTCCTTGACTGGAACAATTTATATTAGATAGAGGGATTCCTGTGTATTTTTGTGTCTTGAACTGTTTGCAATACCTTGACTGAAATGTTGTTCCTTGTGTAAGAGCCGAAGTATGTGGGGTACTTTTTTATGCGAACGACTTCAAGGAAACTAATTTGGCCCCTTCAAGATTTTTAATTACAGAAGTTTATACTTAGTCTCAAGGAGAGGCTCTGAGCTGTCCTGAAGTTTAGAAGAGCCCTGGAGTCTATTGCCCTGGCCTAGTACTTACTGCCTTCTTTATTTCTTAAGTGCGCATATAAGAAGGTGAAACTGTTTTCTTAAAGATAGTCATCATAGTAAGCTACAAATTAATCCCTTTATTTTATGTCTATTCTTCTTTTATTAGAGTTTGTTTTCCTTTCATAGAGGACAAGGCCAAGAGATTGGAAACTTTCAGAAAACCTATAAAAAAATCTTTTAAATATTAGAGCTCTTTCACATAGTTTCCTTTTTTCTGACCTTGCTTATTCCTCTGCTACCCAAACAAACTATGCCTTTAAACTTCAGATAGACCTACAAATGGATCAATTTTTTCTGTTATTCGGTAAAAATAGCTGACTATTGAGATAAATAACAATGAAGGAGCATCACAGCAGTGATGCATTAAGTTTATTGCATTTCATTATTTTTATTGTATTTCTAGGTCAATAAAATGTTTATTGAAAATTAATGCCAAAATGAACATTTGACCCTAATTTTTATTGTTCTGTCTTCTCTAAATATTGAAAGCTGGTATGTAAAGAAATAGCAGGAAGAGTTTGACATGGGCTAGAGAGTGGAATTAAAATTCTTGTTCTATACTTCACCCATTCCACTGAACTACATTTTGTCCTTTTATACTCAGGAGTGGCCATTTTATTGACATAAAAGGATGTCTTTGTGGGTGTTTCTGAAAGTAGGATTTAGCTTTTTGTATGTGAAAATTATATAGCATTAGGGAGTAAAAGCAGGTCTTTTTTCTTTCTCTCATAGTGCACAAACAGCTGCTTCATTCCATGACTTGGCTGGGATTCAGAAGGAGAAGAGCGAGCAGAAGATTTCAAGGCAAGTTCTGTTCACTGTACATCTATTAACTAGTCAAGTCAACGTGGGGCACTCCTTTATTACACGTACTGTGTGGATCCTTAGAGAGGTGTGAGATTTTCTCTCAAGCATGAAACATTTCTGTTCCATTTATTTTATTCTGAAGATTTTTCCTGCTTCTTGGTTGAGGTCAGAAGAACCTAACAGGTTCCGTGGCCTTCAAAGGTGTTCTGGGCTAGTCATTTTGAAAAGCAGAGGAACATTGAGGTCTTTCATGTAGCATAAAGGCAGGAAATTTGGCAAAAATGTTTCTTCTCTGTAGATGCAATCCTAAATGCCTGTTTCTCATTGAATTTGTACAAAACTTAGAGAAGTCTGGAAATTTTTTTCTTTTTTTGAGGAAATGTGCTGTAGCTGAAGATCTGGAATGTGATGCTCTCTCCACACCCTCTAAAAACAGACTTGTAATTCAAATGTTATATTTTATTCAGAGGGGATTTACTGTAAATGTTATATTTTTTGCATACAACTAACATGGTTTTGAATTCATTTTGATATAAATACCTGGTCCAGGTTCTTCCCACTAAACTGCAGCTATGTATCCCTAGAACAGTTAGTGTGTCAGTTAAAATATCTGAGTGCAGTTAACATCAGAAGAGGGGCTGTGTGAATCAACCTAAATTAGCATAAAAAAAAATGAAATGTACGAGAGTGCAATTACCGTAACATCATAACACGGAGACATTGCAATTGATATTGTAATGGCTTAGATGTCAATAGAATAAGTCAGTGAAATGACTTCAAATGAATGAATAAAGAATTTTAATGGTATCACATTGGCTGGCTTGAGATGTAATATTTTAGGGGTACTGAATCCACAGTTAGCTATTAAAAATACTATAATGTATGGCTCCTGTGCATGGCTGTTTTTTCTCAGTCTTTAGCGGTTTGGATGTCATCAGCTCTTTTTTTTTTTTTTGAGATTGCTACAGAAAATTATTTTAAGGATAAGAATGTAAATTTTCTTTCCTTTTTTTTAATTCAAGTTATTTACTTTGAAATGTTTTAACCTGCTGAAACTAAAACAGCAAATAAAAGTATTATTAAAATAATCTCATTCACTAACTCAGGTGTTTCCAAAATTAGCCAAGTCGAAGAAAGTCAACATATCCTGAAGAACAACCTAACACCACCACCATCCCACTCACCTCTGTATTTCACAATGGGAATGTCAGGAAGATGCTTTTAGGAGAGAGATGGAAAATTCTTATGAATAACCATATTTTTCCATATTTTTCAATGGCTGCTAGCACAGTGGTTTCAGAAAGGGTTGTTTTTCCTAACTTGCTCAGGTTTGCTGTTGGGAATGAAAAGGTTTATTGAAAAAAGAGAGATTCACACGTTTGTATGCAAATGTATTCAAAAAAGAGGAAGAGTATGTACTTGCATTTCATCAAGATGTTGCTATATTTTCCACCTCAAAGGAGTTATGTTTCACATTCTTTAAATTAATAGAGTTCATCCCAGATTTCTAAAAAGCTGAGGGAAATCTCCATCAGCCATCATTAAATATTCATGTGATTTGTAACAAAGGAAAAGCTTAGAAACTCCAGAAATAGAAAGTAGGATGAAAACAGCAACTTAAAGATTGGTTGTGTTGCATCTACCCTAAAAAGAAAAGGAAAAAAACCTCATTAGGAATTCAATTTAAAAAGACCTAAGACTAGCAGCGTAATTAATAACAGGAAATCTTTGAAGTTTTTCTGTTTGCTCAATAAAGTTACCTGCGTGAAAAAATAAGATTAGATTTAATAAAGGTATCAGGAGTATCATGTGGCATTTTTCTAATAAAAGTGTGCAAAATAATATAATTACAGCTTATGTTAAATGAATTAAGCATTAGCTGTTTAACCGAGTTCATAAAGTCTGTGTCAACGGCAAACCACCACGGAGTTTTAGAAGGCATGATAGGCCCGGTGGTGCTCAACGTTTCCATCATTCATCTCAAGCTACACTGTGTAATCTCTGGTAACTTCAAAGGGATGAAGGCTATACCTGCAGAGTGAAACATAGTGTCTTGAAAAGCAAATTATTATACCTCTGGAAGAGATCTGAAAAACAAACCTTGGAAACAAGGTTAAATCTAGGGAGCAGTTGGAGAAAGGTGATCTTGTCGTTACTCCTCCAAGTACAGCACTGCTCGTATTAGTGCAGCAAGGCTGTATTTCTCTGTTTTCGGGGGACTGCTTTAAATGATTTTTGAGAAACTGGAGGTGGAGGCAACGCAGACAGGAGCCACAATGGTGCAAAAAGACTTCAGACTAGGCAATACTTAACTGAATTTCTTTGAGAGGAAAAGACCTTAAGTTGTGTCACAAGCGAGGATATCAGGAAAAATTTTTTCACTGGAAAGGGTCGTCAGGCACTGGCACAGCTGCCCAGGGAGGTGTTTTAGTGGCCATCCCTGGAAGTATTTAAAAGACTTAGATTAAGTGCTGATTAAGGGATATAGTTTACTAGGGGACAGATATGGTTGGACTCGATGATCTCAAAGGTCTTTTCCAAACATATGATTCTTTAGTTGTGTAATTAGTAAATGAGAGGTGACTTCCTTAGAGTGTAAAAGAGAAATAACAGCAGGCAGTAAAGGGCTCTGTAGTTGTTATAACTTAAGAATCAATATTCGGTAGTTAATGTATGCCTCTTTCAGCTGGAAAAGCATAACTTTTCAACACTGCTCAGCTTTTTAAAATAGCCGGTGGTTAGCAGCTGAAATTGTAAGGGGTTGGGGAGAAAAACTACTTGATAAAGCAGAAGAGTTCTACCTTTGCTGTCTAAACAGGAGAAGTTATTGGATTTAATTAAATTTACTTTTGATATTTAAAGTGTTGTGATATATAGAAGACTAGACTACAAAAATTCCAAAGAAGCTGTTAGCTCTGAAAGTCTTTGAAACTGTGAAAGTTCTGGTGGTTATTGCACTCTTTCAATCACCTGTGGATTAGTTTCAGATGGATGTATGGATACTGCTTGATCTATAGGAAAAAGTGAAAAAATACCAGTAGTATCGACAGTAGGTGCAAATCCCACCTTCCTGTTGTGATACTTCCCTTGTTTTTTTTCAAACTTGCGCTAAGGACTTGTAATATGCTGATTCTTCAGTTTGCTCAGTTCTCTCTGTCAATCTCTGCACAGAAACATCTAAGAATTTCATTTGAAGGGAATACTTCTCTGTTAGAAAGTTGACCACAGTGTTTACTGCTTGCTTGAATCTCAAGACATGATTTTTCTTCAAAAGAAAATAATTTGTGTTTTTGTCATTGTGTCCCAGATTCTTATACGTTTGCTGTGATGTAACCACCAGGGAAACCAACACCAGTTGAGTGCTGAAGTGATCGTAAAAAATGTGCTAGTAGGGATGCTCTTTAAGACACATTACAAATAAGCAGAGCTTTTTATTGATTTAGGTGGAAATTGAATTGGAGCCCTAGAGTGAATGACTTACTTAAATGTAAGAAGAAAATAGAACTTAAATTGAAGTTTATACATATTTTTTCTATACTTGTTATTACCTGAAATCTCCTTTTAGCTGATATATAATGAGTGAAGTTTTTATGATACTGAGAATACTTGATGTAAACTGATCCATACTCTGCTTTGTTACGTCCTTTTATTTCCAATGGGAGTGATGGAATGCTCTGAAGGGTGAAATATTGCCCAGAATGTAGTACGTTCTTGTGGCAGCTTGTGAACTGGGAAGGGCAAACGTCCCTAGTGCCATATCACAGAAAGAGACAGAGCACAGGTCAGTGAAAATCAGGAGTGCAGGAGGCATTCAGCTGCTCCTCTGTGAAGCTATTCACTCTGCATGGAATTTAGTTTGTTTCAGACATTTTCTGATAGCTGCTCTCTTCCTTATCTGTCTGACCTTACCTAAATCAGAGCAAAACAAGCAGCATACCCTGATAGTTTGTGCTGTTGCACTTTGATGCATTTCAGCACAGAGCCGGGCACGGTACAGTCAGAAAACTGTCCTGTCTTTCCCGAAAATACATCAGTAGGACAGAATCAGTGGTCTTAAACTTTCAATAACTCCAGACTTCTATATAAGGCAACATATCTGTTATTAATACAAATGCCATAAAAACTTTGAAATGCTTTTGGTTTTTTTTAATTAAAATCCTGTTTCTTCAGCATAATGTCAAGGACAAATAATATACGTGGAAGGAAATAGTTTTACTTTTCAAAATGAAGTAGAATTTTCTAAGGAAAATGAATATTTATTTAAATGACACAATGTGAGTGGATCAACATCACCGTAATTTCAACTATTCTATTTAGCAACTTCCCACTCATTTGCAATTCTGTACCTGCTTTACAATTACAATGGTTTGCAACTGAGCTTTTAGTAGTAAGACTGAAACTGTGTATATAACTTAACCATAAAATTATTACTCTGTGATGTTTTGGTACTCTAATATCAAATAGATTGATTTTTGAAAACTTCTATGCTAACGGGTTATTCAGAGCAGACCAAGAGAAATTGGACAAAGGTGAAAGTTCAGAGCAGAGTGTTCATACTTCAGTAATGAACAAATACACAAAAAGCATTAAGATTTTAACGAAATCTGCAGCCAAGATATTGCCCGTAAATAATTAAACCACCCTAGATATCACATGTGCAGTTTATGATCCTGTTCCTATTGAGTCTGTCTCTGAGTTTAATAAGGTGAAAATGAACTTGAAGTACCAACACCTTATCTAGTGACTTAGTACACTTTTTCCACTTTGATATTGTAGAGGAACCAAAGCCAAGCAGCTAATGCTGAGCTAAGCCATGTTCATCTTCTATTTTTGCCAATACTGCTAAAATAGATTTCACACGGAGCCGCTTAAACTGTATTTTTCTTATATATGAAGCAAGTATTGAGAAAGACTGTAGGAAGTCACTTCTGCCTCCCTGGTCCTGTTTTTCTTTAGGAGGCAAGGAAGAAAAGCAAACAGAAGGAATGGAGAATGAAGGTTAAATAGGTGTTAATTCAACCAATACATTCAGTATGAAGCAGCAACTTCAAATACTAAACATAAACCCCACTACCATGAGCCCTGCAGAAGCTCTGAAATCATTGCTCCGTTTCCCATATCTGCTATAGCTCATTGATTGACAAATGGGGCAGAAGAAGTTTTTAATTAAACTCATATGTGATGCCTCTGCTTTAAATTAGTGCCAAATGACTAGGCTCAATGTGTGCTGTAAATTTCTTAAGTACATCTATGCTCCCTTCCTCAAGCTAAACTAAGGGCAGAGAAACATTAATCTCAATAAATATTGTATGCACCTTCTCACAAATGACAATTGATTATGAAGTTAGAAATCCTTAACAGAAGCTTCTCTTCACTGTCTGACAAAGTGAGACTTTCTAATATGCAGGACATGAGTGTGCACTAGTGATACTTCTGCTTAGAAAATTACGAAATGTATGAATATATTTTTCCTTCCCCCCCAAAGACAACAATCAAAAAGCAATTTCAGCTCTACAAATTTGTATTAAATTGGACGTGAACTTAAGCTCAAATTTTAAATCCACTGCTACGGTTTTATCTGCCAGCCTTTCAAAGTAAATTCTGCTTGATTTGACCTTTTTTCATTTCTAATTTGTTTCATGCTGAACAAAAGAATGTAGTTTTCATTTTCTGCAAATTTCAAGCAGAGTTAAATGCAAGAGCAGAAAAAATTTAGCCCACATGGAATCTACAACTCTTACAGATCTATAAACTACTGTAGTTATAAGACCGTATTACTATCTTAATAGTGCCTCTAATTCTATACAGTCCTTAAAAACAAACAAACAAGAAAATCCCACTTCTGGAACCTTGACTAGAGAAGTTTTCCAAGGCTAGTTGAGCATTGTGTATATAGGTATTTAATATTTTTAAAAGAAGAAAAATTTTAATTTGGAAAACGGGAATTTTACAACTTAAAAAAATAATTGTTCTGAAATAACTACCAGAAAGGAAGGGAGTCTAAACCTGTGAGACCTTGCGTGTGTGACAAAAATTGCAAGTCTAGAGCTAAAGGAACTGTTGTGATGTCTACAGAAACCAGAATTTTAATTTAACTGGGTCTTCAGGAAACAGATTTCAAAGCACCCCCTATGTAACACAAATAAATGTTTTACGTGAGAACAGCACTGAACAAATAACATGTTTTCCGGTTAAGTCAAAAGAATAAGGCTGGGTTGAGGGAAAAGTCTAAAGGTTAATGCTTTTATTCAAAAGGAATAGAAGAAAAAAATCCATGAATATTATTTTGGGCCAAAACACTTCATAGTGTTAAAAAATGGTCTTTTTAGATTTTGTCTATTTTTAAGCAATTTAAAAGTTAGGACAGATTTCAATGATTGGTTTGAAACAAAAATCAAGATTTTAATAAAAAACTTCTTAAATGCAGCATTTTGTAACTTTCTAATGGAGATACTCCATTTGGAAAAGATCTAAATATATTGCTATTGACATTTCAGAAATATTCTCCTCCCTACCATTTTCTGTAACAGCGTTAACAAGGCATGTACCAAAAAAAACCCTCTGCCCTTTTCCTTTGAAGGCCTGTGACAACAGCTTCAGAAGTCAAAATAGCATTATAGACAAAGGAAAATGAACATTTACGAAATCAATCATAATGCCAAAAAGTTTTGCGTTCTTATATCTTCCTTTAGGCTTCTCCATTGCTCACTGTGGTCCAGCATAGGGGTTCATTTCTGGTTGGGGAAAGCCAGGCAAGTTACAATTGTCCTAGGGTCTCTCTGGCTGTGGGTTTCAATGGTTACAGGGACTAATTCCACTCTTCACTGGGTATCTTACAAAGGCAGCATTTTAAAGGTATAGTCCAGGATTCGTTTTCCACTCAAATTTCCTTTTGCATTAATGTGTCATACTAGAATAGCTGAGGTGGGGAAAAGAAGAGAAATTCCCCATATCATGAAACTTTCATCTCCAAGAAGCCTTATTATGATCATCATTGTTTTCTTTTTGCTGCATACTCCTTTGCATATTCGTTTAAGTTCTAATACTCATGCAGATCAGCATTATTGAGTCTCATTTTTATATATCAAAAATAGGGACAGCAGTTTTGCAGAACCTCCTTATTCTTTATGTAACAGACTGTATGCTTTCTGCATAGGTTTCTCATTCCAGAACGTGTGTTGTGGTTTAACCCCAGCTGGCAACTAAGCACCACACAGCTGATGGTTCCTCTGCCCCAGCGAGAAGGGGGAAAGAGAATTGGAATAGCAAAAGTGAGAAAACTCATGAATTAAGATAAGAACAGCTTTAGACTTGAAATATAATTAACATAATAATAGTAATAATAAATTGTAATGAACAGGAAAATAACAGAGGTAAATAAAACCCAAGAGAGACAAGTAATACAAATTAAAACAATCGCTCACTGCAAATTTGCTGATGCCCAGCTGGTCCCTGAGCAGTGGCCACCAACCTTTCCCCCTAGTGTTATTGCTATGATGTCCTATGGTATGCAATATCCCTCTGGCCAGCTGACAGTCTGCTGTCCCAGCTGGGTCCCCTCCCAACCCCTTGTGTGACCCCAACGCACTCTCTGGTGGGGTGGTATGAAGAGCAGAACAGACCATAACTCTATAGGCAGGGATCAGCAGTAACTAAACCATCCTTTTATTATTAACACTGTTTTCCTCACAAATCCAAAACATAGACTCATACCAGCTGTGAAGAAAATTAACTCTATCCCAGCCAAACCCAGCATAATGTGCTGTAGAGATTGCAGTTGATAGTGCACATGAGGTTGATTTTCAGCTGATTGCATTATGCTAATTTCTAATAGCATTGTTGTACTTTGATTCTGCCTATCTAATCAGGGAAAAAGGTTTTCAGTGAAAACAACTGGTAAGATTCAGATCTATATATAGAATTTACTCAAACCTGTGAAGTGGACGTGATTGAAAGATTTTGACAGACATTTTCTTTTGGGGAATGCAAATCTTGTCAAAACTGGAACACTTCATGAAAATATTTTCTTTTAGAAATATCCACTTCAAAATGAAACAATTTTTTTAAAAAAGGCATATTAATCCTATTTGGCTGTTTTATTTCTGCAGTTCAGGTGATTGATTTTTTTTTTTGCTTAGGAATAGCTTCAGAGGTAACATTTTTCAACATCTTTTAAAATGAGACTACAATTTGCTAGGGTTGAAATGAGCCATTTCTACCAGTGCATACCATTGGGTTTGAGTTTATCCTAGAATGAAAGACAGTTGATAGGACACAGCTACTCCAGCTGATTAAAGCGTTAATAATATTGAAAGGAAATGACCTTAATTGTGAGCTCCACTGTTAAAACTAAGGATGTAGTCGGATTTGAAGAACTTGATCTTTAAGAGAAGAGAAGTCTTCAGGGAGACCTTAGAGCGGCCTTCCAGTATTTAAAGGAGGTTTACAGGAAAGCTGGGGAAGGGCTCTTTATCAGGGAGTGTAGGACTAGAACAAAATGTAATGGTTTTAAGCTGAAAGAGGAGAGATTTAGACTAAACATTAGGATAAGTATTTTTACTGTGAGGATGATGAGGCACTGGCACAGAATTCCAGCCACAGAGAGGCTGGGGTTGCCCAATTTCTGGAGGTGTTCAAGGCCAAGTTGGATGAGGCTTTGAGCAACCTGATCCAGTAAGAGGTATCCCTATCCATGGCAGGGGGGTTTGAAACTGAGTAGGTTTTGGAGGTCCCTTCCAAACCCAACTCTTCTATGATTCTATGATCTTGCAGGTGTCTCAGGTCAAAAATAATGTGATTTAGGTTTTGGGCATGGAATGTAGTTTGCCACCATTCCCACCTTGCAGCTCTGAAATATCCCCTGCAAGGAGAAAGTCCCTTTGCTAAAACTGTGAATGTGCACTTTCACATCCAGAGAAACAGTCTGGGCCACAAAGTCGGCATTAACTCCGTGCTTAAAATATTGCTGAAGCTGACAAAACCTTGGCAGCTATTTTTCACTGATGCATTCGCTAAACTTTACGGAAAGCTTGAGTGCTCTTAATTATTCTTTACTTTTTGTAAGACCTTTCTTCTTAAATACAGTAGTAGTTTTCTACTGTGTTCACCATATTTTATGTTAACTCTGAGTGATGTACGGATTTTTTTGTGCTAAGCACTGTATTAACACAGTATGAAAAATCTGGCTCCACTGGAGTCTATGTAAGAAATTTTCCATGTAATTCAACAGAGTTAAGACTGTATCAATACTGAGAGACAGTGATGCAAAGCACTTTCAATCTAAATAGACAGGGGTTGGAGAAGAAAAGAATTAAGTGATTTGCACAGAATCGCATAGCAATGCTAATGACAGAGCTGGGTTTGTGACCTGGTTTCAGTTTTCAAGGCACAGCCCCTCATTACTAGACCACAGTGCCTTCCACGGTGAGTAAAATGGTCCGAAGTGAAGAAGCAGTAAATTGCTAAGAAAACTGCATTTTTTTTTATATTGCTTCAAAATCATCCATTGCAACAAGTAAATAGATCTGTGATGCTGCAGAACTCACAACTCAATCGGAAAGGATGGAGAAAACGCTGCTACTGAAAATGACAACAGGTTGCAATGATGTAACAGATTTTTCTATGAGAACATACAAGGGCTGACTTTGCTGTCAGTTGAAACATATAGAGAAAAAGAAAAAATACACATAATTGATAATGCCCAATGAGTCCATTTATTTTGTACAAGGGTGTATTGCATAATATTTCAACATGAAAAAACCTTTAGGAATGACTTTATGTGACTTTTCAGTTTCATTTTGTGCCTTGTTAATTACAATAAGTCAAAATAGACAAATCCAAATGCTTTCAGAAGTCATAATTTTATCATCATACCTATTATACCAGTGTCAATAAAATATGTTTCTGCATTCTGAATATAGTTCTATTGTAGCTTCTTGAGGATTTAGGGGGTGTGTGGGGTTGAATTTAGAGAGTATGCTCTTGCAACATCCCTACTTAAACTGCTCCAGTTGTCAACAGGCATTCATTAAAGAATGGTTGTCACCTGAATTTCAGTTATGGCCTCTTTGTAGGCACTGGCATATCATTAGAATACAATCTTTACGTATAACTGAAAGTCTGAAAGTCTGTTTTCACTTGTGACCTCTCTTCAATTTTATATAAAATTTCACATCATATTATAGAGAATTTTATCACTAGGGTATCTAAATACCTATGTGAATGTGGTTTTTGTTAATTATTCCTCAGCATGACAGTTATTTATATTTATATTACAGTGATAGAAGATAAAACTTGGTTCCCTGACAGGAGAGGGCATTTTGACTGATGGATTTTGCAGCATAAGTCAATCACTCAATTCGTTATTTTTTTTCTTGAAAGAGAAACAAATTTCTTATGAAGAATGGTAATATTTGAGAAGATGATATGAAATACCAATTTAAAATTAAATTAATTTATAATTGAACTAAAATATGTGAATTCCAGCAAAGCAGTATTGTATTTTTTCAAGTTTGTTTTGGGAGGGTTTTTTTTTTTGAATGCTTTGAGAAGAAATTAAATGCTAGAAGAAAATAAAAGAAGCAGTTATAATTATCTGGGGAACCAGAAGCATCTTTGAATTATGATTTGAATTTTCTTCCTGGGTTTTGATATGTTTTTAGTGGTTTTCTGAACCAGCTTTTGATGGCAGTATCCTTTTTTTCTACTGTTGAATCTAAAATGTCATTTACTAAAATTTTTTGAATGACTTAAAAATTCCATTCTCTTTAATTATAGAAAAGAAGAAAAATAATCCATAAATATTATTTGTCTTTTTATGTGAAGGTTGGGGTCAGTTAACATAAAAGTTTGGTATAGATGATGACTGGAAACAGAATTATCAGCTGGGTGGATAAATGCCAAATCTGCTAAGTCTGGTACTAAGAAACACTGAAAGAAACAAACTAATTTAGTTAACTTATTGCAACACACACAGAAATAAATTTGAGGGAAATTCAAAGTGAAATTGGTTCAAATAAAAAAATGTAGATAATAAAAATACTGATACAAGTTAGACTTTAAGAGGAGTGTTACATGAACAGGAAGCCTTATAGCTGCAAAAGCTGGAAATAGTTGAAAGTATCAATGAATATGGATTAGATATATTTGTACCAGATAAGGCTAAAGAAGAACAAGGGAAAAAGCTGAAAGAATATCATCTTTTGGTAAAATTATTCCTATAGTTGATTACAAATAATAGCAGTGTATTTATGCATTGCTTTATATAATAATAGTACTAGATACTGTAGGAATTCTCTGTTGCTGCTTGAATTGGAATTAGTGGTTCTACACTACCAAAGAATGCTATTTGCTTTTCTGTAATTCTCTGTTTATTTGTTTCATTCAGATACTTGTGTAAATTTGATTTTCTTGGAGCCTTTAAGAGATCTCTTGTTCTTTAGGTTTATACTTTAAGTAATAAGGTTCAGTGGTTACTGAAGTAGTAGTAGTATTTAAAAAATAACATGGTCTAGATCTTATTTTCACCAGATTTTTTTGGGGAAAAAAAATTGAGATGTCTTCTATTTGCTGCCTTCTACCTGTTAAACCACTGTTGAAACTTCAGGTTACTGAACTGTATTTGCTTACACTGAACAAGGTAATCTGAATTTTAAATGATCAACACATTTTAGGACTAAGCCCCCATTCCTTAGCAACTCTTAATTCATAAATATTTTTTTCTCTAAATACTTAAAAACATTTGCACAGAAATCTACTCTATGAAACATTTCCAAGTGTTTCTTGTGTTCTAATTGAGCAAAACGTCCTAATTTCTAGTCATTGAAATATATTACATCTTTTCCTTAAACTTTTTAGCTTTCATTTTCCTCCTTAGACTTAGTTAAACTATTTGTGAGACATGTTTGGGTTAGGCATAAATATTATTTTAGAAGATTACATTTTGTTGCTGTGTTCATATAGACAGTTTTTTCATAGTCAGATCCTCACAACCTTTTAGGTATTTTCTTAGTTCCGGAGACCTGCTCTTCCTAGCAAGTGTCATTGGATAGTGTTGGTGACCTGGGCTCCTTTCAGCAGGTGAAAAGTTTCAGTGCCTCCATGTAGAATGTAAAAAAGATGAACTGGAAGCTATGAAATTAAAAAAAAAAATTGCTGATGACAGTTTTGTGTGTCTCAAATGATGTGCTTTCTTGAAGTTTAGGTGCTGTATGTGGCACAGTTGTCTCATTTCCTTGTTCAAGTGTCTCTCTTCTGAACCATCCCCTGGTAACTCTCCAAGTCTTTTTCTTTAATAAAAAAGTAGGGACCACACTTTATTTTTATTTACTAAAATGCAAGGAAAAATGGTCGTTGCCTTTCTTATAGTAGGGTATTTGTTGTAATATGTTCTTGGGGTACATACACTGAATCTTGTTAGAGGAAGAAATTAAATCCAGGTCTTGTAGGAGAACTGTTAATAGCAGAGCCTACATACAGAAGATGAGTGAATAGGTTATCTCTTTACCTTCCCAGGTTTTACTTAGACAGTTGCATTGAAGAAGAAAAGACACTTGTTGACTTCAATGTTAAAAACAGTTACCAAAACACTTTTAGAACCCTAAACATCAGACGAATTTTACTAGGGTGTGTCTTAAGATATGACTTCGAGATATCTTTGCATTAAAAATGCAAATATATATATTTTTTATCATTATGTGAACAATTATTATTCCCACAAGGAATTCTTCAGCAAATCAGGTCAGGATTTGTAACTTTAGCTGGTTTTAGCTGCATGATTTCTGTTGAAATACATTCTGCAGGTGAAGGTCTGTGCAAAATAATGCTCCTTGCTTATTGTTGATTGCTAAAATATTGCTGAACATGCTAATTACAAACGTCAAAATGTGGATTTGAAGTCGAGTCTCTTGCTGCCACCTGCTGGTATCAAATCTTTTATAGATACAGGCTGTAGTAAAGGTTTCTATTAAAAGACGCATTAGGGGACTGTGTCTTCAAGATCTCTTGTTTTCTGCAGTGACATAGATCGGAGTTAAAGGGAGAATAAAGTTGTGAATCACAGTAAATGATTTTCAAAACTACAGTTACATTAAGCCACCAATCTACCTTACCTCATAGAGGAGATAGAATTCATTTTGAGAGGCAGCCAAAACCAGATGGACATGTAATAAAATTATGCTAGATATTATTATTAGTGAATGGGATCTACCAATGCCTTTAAAGCTCTCTTACATGTAAGCACAGGATGTAAAAGGAACTTCTTAAATAAAGCTTTTGTTTTGTCTTGCTTGATTCATAAGCATTATTACAACAATCTTGCCCTGTGCTTCAACCCATTTAAACAGGCAGTTTTTTCTTGGGGGGTATTTTTCGACCCACTGAAATTATTGGTAAAATTGCCATTGACTTGAGTGGGGTGGTGGTGGTTGCTTTACCTGCAACTTTTGCATAGGTAAAAATTATCTTCTAATTGATAGCCACTATTCACTAAGGTACCTAGATACCACCTGTTTTTATTCTTGCTTTTTGATGAAACAACAGAATTGAAAGTTTATGGGCAACAGATATCATATGAGGTAATGCATGCCCTTGATATCAAGTGGTGAATGAAAGAATTGGCTTGCCCAGGTGAGACTGCGGGTGCTTCAAGCTCTCTGCTGAGAAAAAGCAGACGTGGCAGTGAGCATCATATCCCGTTCATTCCCAAAGAACAGATGGTGTATCACCTTGCCTTGTTTACCCTCTCCATCACTTTTTGAATAACCATGCTGCAGTTTATGGATCTACTTTCGTTGTATAGAGAATTTTTTATGCCCTCCAAAAGGTACAATGCACATTTTGGGGTAAGGAAAGCAGGAGAATGGAGCAGCAGTTGGTGTGAGTGGAGAAACTGTCACTGAAATCTGTATTAACAGAAAATATTGCCTAGCATTAGGACAAACTTTGAAGCAGGCTTTAATTTTTTGATACTATCAGGGCAAACTTTTTCAGAGACAAGACATGGGATGCAAGTTCTCATTATTCTTACTAGTGTAGGATCAGGGTAGAGGGATTTCTGCATGCATCTGTTCTTACCAGTAGGGCTTTAAACATGAACTCAAACCAACATCTATACAGCAAACATTCTTTGGGAAAAAAGGAATGTAGTATAAATTTTAGGTACAAATCTGTCATCTTGCAGTATATTTTATAGTCTGCTTATTGCTGATTTGTCAGTTGTTGGCATCAAGATTAGAAATATAAATGCATGTTTTGGTAGTTGAGTACTTTAGTAACTGATTTTGAGTTTTTGTTATAAAGTAAAAATGAAATGAAACTGTATTATGAAGAGTCAGAGTTTGGTCTTTTGTTTATTTTGGTTTTCTTTTGAATACTGAAAATACAGTAAGTATGCCTTGACCCTTTCTAGTGGAAGCCAGTGTTGGCTAGGAGGGTTGGGCTTGGCAGGGCACAGGCTGCTATGTTGTGGTTTCTGAGCAATGCTGAGTATAACCTGAACTATTGGCAGCTGTGGAGAGAACAGAAAAAGCTTGTGGACGGGGTGGATTAATGTATTAAAACTATGTGTAAAGGATATACAGTTGTCCTGGTATTGTATAAAATTCATTACTACAGAGCAGAAAAGGGAATCATCTTCCTCTGTGCCAGCTTACACATTCCACTTTTTTCACGAGTTGGAGCAGTCATGATTTTTCTGATCTGAAAAAGCCCTAACCATGTGTTAAATAGAAACATTCTCACACACAACTGCCTGACACAATCAAGCAGCATCTGTGCATTGTTCTTCAGCAAATCATTAGCATTAAAGAAGTTTCTTAATTCTTCCAAGTAAAGGCCATATGAAAATACTTATAAATTAAGTTTATGTAATGATAAGTTTGAATGCACTAGGGAAAACCTTTGTATTTCAGACTGACATCTGGTTTAATTCAGGGCTAACACCTGCTGGTCTACAACTGATGTGATTAAATTAAGTAGTTTATAAAATATCTTAAGGCTGTCTAATTAAGCCACTTCTGAGTTTAGAGAAAAGTGGCTTCTTTTCCACAACTGTGTCTCCCTTTTAATGTTAAGTTTTGGGCTGTCCCACAATGAGAGTGTGCAGAAAGATTTGTAGCGATGATGTGTAAATGTGAGCCTTCCCCAGCTTCTGCAGGGGGCTGCATGGTTGAATATTGTCACTTTTAACATAGAACAGGCGTGCCAAAGGTGTGTTTTTCTTTACATTTTGAGATGTTCAATAATGAAACATCTAATTTCATAAAAAAAAGTGAGTTTCTGATATGGAAGCAAACGGTTTCTATTCCTTTTCTCAGTATCTTGCAACAACGAGAAGGACAGACGGTGATAATCCCAAATTTCTTTGGATCCTGCTTCCCAAAGTTAAGCTTCTGATGTTTTGCAGGGGAATGTGTTTTCCTCACAGGTAGTCAGGAAGTCTCTATGTATGCTTTCATACTGTAGAGCACTTTCCTTTTCCTAGTAGCATGGTTTGGATTTCTTGGAATAACCATGTCTGACTGAAGAAGTTAATGTTCTAACATCATGTCTAATTTTTTTCTTTTCCACTGTGCTTTCTTACCCATTATGTGATAAATAAGGAAAATATGGTTTATCTTATTTCTGCATTATGGTTCCAGAATTAATATTTAGGTTTCAACTGTGTTTATATGACTCCAATGAAATAGGATCTTTTCTGGCATTACCTTGATGATTAATGCTTACTGTTGAAAAAACAGATGTAACTTAATGTTTAAAGTGCAAATAATTTCTAGACTGCAATTATAATGAATAGTTTGACTGTTAATATATTTCAAATTGAATTATACGGTATATGAGGTCACTGGTAGTTGCTGCAACTAATATCTGCACATATGTGTCTATTATTTTAACCTACTCATTGTGTCCAGAGATGTAATTGATGCCACAAAACAAGGCTGATTATGCTTCAGTAACTATTATTAATTATTGGGGATATTATTTACTTTATGACAACATCCAGCTGTCCGTAATGAAAACTGAAACCAGTTATAAAACGCATTATATGTACAGGGAGAAAGTAGTAGTACTCCTTGCTTTTCTTCAGTGGTGCAGTTATTAAGAGTAGATCTTATTATTATTTTTTTAAGTATGGTATAGATGTTGCAGAGAAAGTTTGTCAGCTGTGTGTATTTGAACCGTGCTTGACTGTTAATGATGGGCCCAGGTGTCTTGCTAATGGACTTAAACTGACGGCAGAAAATGCTCTTGGCTGGATCTATGATTAATAGTACTGTGAAAGCAATGTTGAAGCTCATTGCAATGCTTTTCTTCTGTTCTGCCTTGTAGAAACCTGAGTACTGAATGACTGTGTGTGCATCTCTTCAGGAAATAACCTCAAACCAAGCAGTTCAGACCCAGGTTTCTACAATTGCCTTCATGATAATGAGTACTATAGCTTCTTTTCTGAAATAATTTCGACCATTCCTTTGAATATACCTTATTATGCGATGCAAGCAAATACAAATAAAAACATAGATAAGTAAATTCCCTTAATGCACTTTATCTCTACTTTTTATTATCACTGCTAATTATGAACCACTACAGGCATAAAATTCCACATATTTTAAACTCATGTCATATTTCAACCAGGAGGGCATATTCTGTTCACTAAATGAAATTTGTTCTTTAAAATAAATATGCAATTTGTTACAATTGGGAACATTTTATACTTTGGAATTTAAGCAATTCTGGAATGATGGCAATAATGGTATTAGCTTATAAAATTTCTACTTTGTGGAAGAGGTTGAGGTATTTTTAGAACATAAAGACTCCAACATAAATCTCACATTGAAAAATAGAATAGGAACAAATTAAACCTTTGTAGATTTGAATATGTATTGATTTATTTTATGAACATATTTTTGCAAACAGGGCTGAGTCAGAATTGTGTATCCCACAGGAATAATTAATGAATTCATGTGTCTCAGCCCATTTTTTTCCCCTCTTTTAAGATAAAAAGCAATGATTAGCCTTACCCCCCAAGCTGCATTTTTAAATAGAAACAATTACATTATTTATGTTCACTGCTAGTGAAAACAATTTGGAAAATAAGAATCCTTTTTATGTGGAACACAAAGTTCCATAAAGTGTGTAATGTGTTGTGAGTGAACACAAACTAAAGGCCTCATCAGTGTGATGCATTAATAAGTTTGGGAAAAAGAAAGCATCTATGAATTTGCTTAAATACTTCAATGAGCATATTCAGAAAGGAGGTTTTTACTTAAGGAATTCCATTTTCCAAAATGAGCCACCCTGGTTTCAGGGATCTGTTTTGAGTGAATAAGGTTTCTCTGATCAACTCTTAAGGGACACTTTCACCAAAAGTTGTGTTTAAACAAACAGAATATTTTAGAGACATTCTCTTTCTAACTTCTGGTTTGTGCCTTTTCTTTTTTAGTCTATTTCTTTGAAAGACAAGGGCTCATGACTTTTATCCTTACTAAAATATTTCAGGGCATAAAATCAGCATAAAAGATATCCTCCAGCCTATATATGCACTCAGTCTGTAAGACCATTTTTGTACAGTTGCTTAAAGGAATAATAAATTGTTTATTTGTCTGAAACTAATTAGCATTGCTTATAGCACCCTGCGAATAAGTCTGTTAAGGTGAAATGGTTCATTTACAGATAGTGTGATGTATTTTTCTTAGGATGTTTCCAAATTGTGTTTGCCTGTCACAGTATAACAGAAATATCAATGAAACAAAGTGAAAAATTGTCTAGAAGGCAGTTGCTGAAGATCTATATTTTTTTGAGAACTGCATAAAACTTAGCTTTGAACTACAGGTTAACGGACTGCATATTTAATGAATAATCAAGAGGAATTATTACTTCATGCTTAATGTCCTTGCTACAAATGTATCTACAGTTCAATATTTTGTTTGAATGGAAATGCATGTCAGGAGAAAACAATCACTCAGTTGCTATACTGAGACATTGCTCACTCAGCTTTTAAAGCTAAAAAATCTCCCAGAAGTAGGTATAAGTAGAAACTCGCATTTATTTCTATAGTTTTTAATCTAGGTTTCCTAAAGTGTAATTTCTGGCATCCAAACTGTTTGTATACAGACTTTAAAGAGATTTTTTTTTAACTGTCAGCATCCTATAGAAGATAAAGGAATTACAGATGAATTTGTTAGGCAGCCTGCAGGTTGACATCCCATGCCTCAGTTGGTCCTCTTATGAACAAAAGTTAGAGAAGACTCCGTTCCTACCTAAACTATAAATGTTAAAAAGAAAGACAGTAGGGTAAAAATATCCCTATTGCTGGCCTTTTCTGAAATGCCCCTAAGAGGACAGGCTGAGAGTTGGGTTTGTCTAGTCTGGAGAACAGAAGGCTCCAGGGAGGCTTCAAAGCAGTCTTCCAGTACTTAAATGGGACCTAAGGAAAGCTGGGAAGGGGGGGCTTTTTATCAGGGAGTGCAGGAATAGGACAATAAGATGAGGGGTAATGGTTTGAAGTTGGAGTTAGAGAGAGGGGAGATTTAGATGACATATTAGGAAGAAATGTTTTCCTATGAGAGTGGTGAGGCTCTGGCACAGGTTGCCCAGAGAAGCTGTGGATACCTCATCCCTGAAAGTGTTCAACGCAATGTTGGGTGGGGCTTTGAGCAACCTAATCCTGTGGGAGGTGTCCCTGGCTATGGCAGGGAAGTTGGAACTACGTGATCGTTAAGGTCCGTTTGAACTCAAGCCATTCCATGATTCTGTGATTCTATGTATGAAGACAAATTTGTGGATAACATAATTCATCAATTTTGCTGTAGTTCTTGTATGAAAACCTAACCTGTGGCAGACCTATCAGTTGATTTCTGTTTGAATAAACTCAGGAAGAGGTGTCTAGAGTCGTATTAGTATTTATAAGATCTGAATGTTAAGGAAGGTATTAACACGAAGGGCTAATCCAGTCAATAATTAAGGAACAACTGGAAAGGAACGTGTTTATTTTGGAGCAAGAAAGAGCTAGTAGACATGAGGGACCAAAGAACTGCACAGATGATGATGATAAAGAGCAACCAAGACCTGGTGAAAATGAGGATATCTGTGACTCAGCAGGACCTATGTATTTCAGCAGTCCGTGACTTTGATGTGTGGAGGTACTCTTAAGAAATGGTGACAGCCCGAGTAGGTGGGTTATTCTTCAAACAGATGACTTATTCATGGTTAGGAAAGTAGAGCTGAGGCTGGCTGCAAAGGCAAAATATGATATTAATAGAAGCTCACACTGCAATGGGAGCCTGGGGATCGATTTCTGCCTCAGTTGTATGTCTCAAACATGGATAAATCACTTAATCAAATTTATGGTGTACTGATCTAACCATGAAACAGATGTTTTATTTCCTCACATCACAGAACATTATAAAGATGGAAACATCAGTTAAAGATGGTATGGTGGTAAGGGCTATGTAAATTCTGCAGATAAAGATGCTGAAGGTGGGACTATGGTTTTGCTGAATGAAAAATATTTGAACCTTAGAAGTTACAGCAGTCATTTCACTTGATGATCATGAAATGCATACATCTGCAAACTATTTGAAGAGGATTGGATGAATGGAAATTAGGAAATAAGCTATTTGGTGTTCTGAAATACCTTCAGAAGATATTTTGTTTTCTCAAAACGAGGGTATGTTGTACTTGAATGTCATGCAAAGTCGATGCCTAAGGGATGAAGATATTCTAGGTTTTCTAAATAATCATTTAAGAAATAAGTGGCAGATCTGATAACAGACTGAAAAAGTCAATAATCTCATGGTCCTGAAAGATCAATTCTTGGAGTATGTGACATATTTGCTATTGCAACACAACATATGGTTATATCTGGCACCATTTCCTCAAAGACAGCCCATATGCTTGCAGTCTGTAAGTTGTTTGCAAAAATCTTTGCTGAGTCATCCCAAATATGTAATCAGACAGGAAAAATAATGAAGTGATCTGAGTTTATTACAGGTTAAGTTTTTATTTAGATGTACTGAATTTCATAAAATTAAAATGGCATTTTTCTAACATGAGAAAGCAATCATGATAAGCACCTGGATGCCACAGCCAGGCAAATCACAAAATTAGTTATCTGTCAGATATTACTTCAGAAATTGTGATGTTTGTTGGAAAAAGCATTAAGCAGATACAGACACTTTTTGCATGTTGACGAGCATTTCTCAGATATTACTCACAGTTGTTTTGAATCTTCCTAATGTCCTCCGTACTCAGCACTGGTGAGGCCACACCTTGAATCCTGTATTAAGTGTTGAGCCCCTCAGTATGGAGAAAGATGCTGGGGTGCTCGAGCACATCCAGAGAAGGGGTGGTGAAAGCTGGTGAAAGGTCTGGAGTGATCAGTGCCCGAGGGAACTGGGGTGGTTTGGCCTAGAGAAGGGGAGGCTGAGGAGAGACGTGAATGGAGGCTGTAGTGAGGTGGATGTTGTTCTCTTCTCCCATGTAACAAGTGATAGGATGAGAGGAAATGGACTCCAGTTGCACCAGAAAAGTTTTAGATTGGGTATTAGGAAAAATTCATTCAGTGAAAGAGAGGTAAAGCATTGGACCAAGCTGCTCAGGGCGGTGGTGTTGTTACCATCCCTGGAGGGGTTCAAAAAATGTCTAGATGTGATGCTTCAGGAGATGGTCTAGTAGATATGGTAGTGGTGAGCTGACGGTTGGATTTGATGATCTTAGAGGTCTTTTCCAACTTTAATGACTCAGTGATTCTAGGATTCCTGAAGTTTTCCCTTCCTTAGGAAGAGAGATATAGGATGAACGATTTCCTGTTTTAACGATCACTGCTAAAATCTGAAGATAGTAACCAAGACTTTCTCTCATAATATGGGAAATGATACATGTGTGACAAGTTGAAAGGAGGGAAACAGTTCTACCCTCACCAGAAATCCAGAGGTAAGACCTTGATACCAATGCTATTTTTCTTTTCATGAGCACACCAAACTATATTGGTCTCTTGAGAGCATGGTGGAATTGAAGTCAGGATACATGGAGAAACTTTGCAAGGGAATTCTTTTAAATACTATCTTGAGGGAATGGCTGTGAATATATTGAAGAGAGCAGCTGCAGACCATCAATATATTTTGATTGTGTTGTCATGGTCATGCCATGCACTAAGGAGGTATTTGATGGGGATAATCGTGAAAGAAAAGAATTTGGAAACCCTGACTCAGTCTTGAGTATTTTCTTGGAGGGAGGGTGGGGGGAAGGAGGCTTAGTTTGAAAATAATTATATTATCATTACATGGTGAATGACAGGTTAACTCTTTAGTTAGCTTCTTCATTACCAGCCAGGATAACTTCTCTTCCTGTTGATGACAACCATGGCTTTTTAAAAATAATCATTTATAAAGCGAACATTCCTTCCTTTGTGATCCTGGGGATGAGTACCAGATCAGACTCTGATAGAATCTGCGTGTTACTGAGGCAGTGCTTCCTGCAGGAAGAGGGCCTTTGGTCCCTGTGAGATTTTGGTTGCTGTAAGCCCTTCTGGAAGGGTCTGGTGCTCAGTTCCAATACCACTGCAGAGTTTCCCTCCCGTTTACCACAGCTCATATGTTGCTGTAGCTGAGACATTGAAATTAATTCAGTTACATAACGGAGCCCATTAGAGGCTTTTTCTGCTCTCAGAAAGAGAAAGTTATTTTGTGGGGAATACAGCATTTTTCAGGTTGCCTATATGTAGACAATTAAATCACAGCAAAGACATCATAGTAAAAGTACATTTATGTAATACTGAAGATTGCAAGCATGAGCAGAAAAGATTTTATTCATGTTCCAAATGAAACAAACCAGAGGAGCCGGGGTTTTTCTTTCACTTTCATGAGCTAAGTGATGCACAGGCTGAACTCATGCTAATGTGGGACATTTAAAATATTCCTTCAAAAATGAACATATTGAATGCCTAACAGTGTAAAATGTTAACAAAATGATAGTGGCAGCAAAATCCTGAGCAAACAAGAAAGAAATATTTTAACCTCCTCAGTGAGGAGGCAGAAATGTGCATTACTGATGGGGCATAAATTCTTCTCTGAGGTTTAGCAAACCTGTTCTTTGGTAGAATTCTCAATAACTTAAAACATAGTCCTAAAGACCTTTGTTTCAAACCAGGAGACTATTGTGTTTCTGCTCACATGTTGACTGCCCTTTCTGTTTGTAAGATTTTTGTTTAGAGATTGCATATTCTTTTGATTAGGAACATGCTTTAATGGGCAGCAGGGAAACATCTTCTGGGATTCATACCTGACCTGGATGTGAGTAGGTCAAAACTGAAAAGAATTAAATCAATGCATTACAAAATGAAATATGTATTTTGTTATAAGGATGAAAAAGTGAGACATGATCAGACAAGGTTGTAGAACTATTGCCAGCCCCAACATCAGCTGAAATGAGAAAATAAAGACAGATGGTATTTCCTTTAACCCAAATTTTGTTGAAGCATAAACAGGTTTTGGTTAAATTGTAAGCAACGCAGTACAAGCAGATAAATTGAGTTTATCTTTCTGTGTGCTTGAAGTATCATGGGAAAACCCAATATCTAAAAGAATTAGACAAATAAGCATCAGCTGATGGTCTTAGTGGAGGATGAATATTCACAGCAGTTTTGATCCTGAAGCTTCCAAAGCTGACCTCTGAACACCCAGAGACAGAGCAAAATGCAAAACTGATCTGCTCAGAACCACTCAGCATATGTTCTGCTTCAGCCTGTGAATACACACCACCAGCAACTGCAATGCTTGCACAGGCGTATTCTTAATGTAACTGAGCTAACACACATATTAATGTTCAATTTCATTCTTCATTACCCTAAAAATACAGCAGCTCCCTCTGTTTTAGAGGAATTGTGCTTATTTGGGCTTTTCTTTTTCTTACCGACTTAGAATATATAAAATAAATCGTTTTATGGTTGTTTCTATCCATTCTGTCACCTTTGGGTATTTGGACACTTGAGTACTCAATTTCCTGTTTCATCAGCCAGGCTCACTTTCTCAAACCTTGCTTGTTCTTTAACTAAATGGTCTTTTTCTCTCTCTCTGCAACATCATGAGCAGATTTTGCTGAACCATCCCACCCATAGTATTTCAGATACAAGTTTCTCTAAATGTTGTGATAATTGTTACACGCTTGTTCCAATAGGTTTTATATATAGAAAAATACATTTTCTTTACCATAGACTTGTTATTTTTAAGGGCTTCTACCCAATAGTTTTTATAGTGGAATCTGACTATCTGTCGCATAAAAAAGGTGGCTTCCCTCTGGTGACCAAAGAATAGGACCTGAGGGAATGGAAGGAGAATGTGCCAGGGGATGTTTCAGTCAGATACTAGGAAAAGGTTCTTCACCCAGAAGGTGGTGGAGTGCTGGACCAGCTCCCAGGGAAGCAGTCATGGTGCCAAACCTGACAAGATTTAAGAAGCGTTTGGACAATGCCCTCAGACGCATGGTGTGAATGTTGGGGTTGCCCTGTGCAGGGACAAGAGTCGGACTCGATGATCCTTGTGGGTCCCTTCCAACTGAGGATGTTCTATAGCTCTATAAGTGCAGCAACTTAGTGGTGGATTCTGGCCCTGAAGTGCACAGAAAGGAATAAACAGGTCTTGGGTAAGGATGTGAGTGCTTGTAAAGACACCTTCGGTTGAGAAAGCAAACTATGTGCTTCAGAACATTTTACTAGAAATGCGCTGATATGTTGGAAATGCAACTATTGATAATAGGGATATAATTGAAAAGAAATCTCTTTTGAATGATAACTCCTTTATGGAAAACAGCAAGTAGGTGCAGCTGTCCTGACTGTGTTCGTGTGCTGAAGTTCTTTTGGTGACCGAGAATATTATATATCTGCCTGACATGATTAGAATTGTATTCACAAAACATGATATCTGACCTTATGAAAAAGAAAATCAATGCAGAACAAGTCCTGATTAGATTTTTTTTTTGCCATCACTGCATTTTTTGAACTAAAATGGATGTGCAGGGTGAAACACTGTGTAATCTACAGGTTTATAGTTTTGTTCTGAGAGGACAAATAAACAAAGATTTTGCATTTTGTTTTCTCTTGCAAAGTCCCATTTTTACCACACCTCATGTAAATAGATTGTATTTATTTTGTTATTGCTTGGAAGAGAGTTTTGGCAAGTTATAGGTCTAGAAGTAGTGTGTAGATCCACATCTTTAGAAGTTCATGGAATAGGCAGTAAAGTTGTATTCTGTTCCAAGGAATGGCACAGTTCACCCTTTCCTATTTCCTTTGACTATTCCATGTATGTGCACAGGTGCACTGTCTTTTGGAAGCAGAATGTGAATGAGTTGTTACTGAATGATGTTTAGTTTGCTTGTTTTCCTGTCCGAAATGAAAAGTAAATTATTTATTTGTGGATGTTCTCTCAGTTGGTTTTAGAAAACCTGACTTGTTCTGGAAAAGATATAAGTAAAGCACATATTAAAAATTCAGACCTTCTCACAAATTTGTCTCAGGTATTTCAGACCTGCTTAATGCTTCAAAACACATATTTTTTTTTACTAATTAAGCCCCTGGATGACTAAGTATTTACCTCTGGGGGATGCTCAGGACCTCTTTAATTTTAAATTGGTTCTTCAGTTAATTTCTGTTGAGATCCAATATTAGGTCGTGAGTATTTTACCAGATCTGTGAGCTCTTCTTGGGGCACATCCCTGCTACCACACAGAGCAGACAAGGTGTGCTTAGTGAACCAGCAAAGAGACTGTGAAGAAATAATATTATAATTGTAATGGCATTAACTGAAGAGTGAGGAAATATTGGAGCTGATCTGTTTAGCTAGTTACTGTCTACAGCCAGTATTATTTCCTACACGATGATGTATAATTTCACGTTTGATAAATGTGCAGCCTTCCTAAATTCAGAGAATAGTTATAATTAGTGTACGTACAGCCTGGCACGTTTAACTCTTGCAAACAGTGTTACATGCCTATGCAGACGGGTAAAAGTGAAAAAAATAGGAAAGTGTAATACATGTATTTTTGAAAGCAGTAAAATTTCACTAAACGCTTCTTTCAGCTTTTCAGGATGCTAGCAGTGAATGATGGATCTTTACTTTTTCCTCAAGAAATGAGCAAGGAAATGTGTAAAACCACCCATTCCCTGACTGTAATTGATATTTTGTAGCCATGTACTGTAGAGTAAGACTTATCGTTACAGGATTACTAATCGTTGTCAATCAGTAATACTAATCAGTAATGACTTTTCATAAATCTCACCAAGAGCAATCGTACTGCTCTAGCTTGGGACCTGTTATAAAAAATTGCCTGGGCTATCTAATCTCTGTGCTAGACAGAGCTGAAAATGCTGGCTTAAATTAGTTTGTGATAGAAGCTGATATCTCCATTTCACGTGCCTGAGCTTGAAAAGATCTCCTTTAGCAGAAAATTGGGTAAAAGCTTAGTACATCTTAATCCCAAATTTGAGATTTCATTTAAAAGTTTAGAAGGACAATTTCTATATTTGTATTTAATTTTACCTAAAGCTGCAGGAACTCTGTAACTGGGGAGCTGAGCTGTACTCTTCTGCCTCCCTGTTCTTCTGCTAAGGAGCATCTCAAACTTGGCGAACAAAAAAAACATCCAAGCTGGACATTTTCCATTTATCTGCTGTACTGGCTTTTGTGTTGGCTGAGGACTCTGAATGGAGAAGAGGCCACCAAGTTATCTGCTGTCTATCAATCTTTCCAACAAATATACTTATATGCATTCTCTATACAGTTTTTAAGCTATTGAAGTGACAAAGTATTCACATTCTCCTTTGGGAATCTCCTTTATGCATTTTTTCCTGATACTGAGCTTATATATTTCATCAACCTGTCTGCATGCCATTGTTGTAGTGTATAACCCCTTTTTCCCTTGGCAATTTCTGTCTTGTGTTTTTGTGGTGTGTTTTTTTTTCTTTATATGCTTCAAATTCTTTTTGACAGCATTATTCATTTTTGGTCTCACTCTTTATTGCCTGTGCTAATCCTGTGTATTTTTCATTAGCTCCAATGTGGTATCTGTTTTTTCTTGTTTGATTACTTCCATATTTTTAATATTTTTAGATTTTAAATCTGGTTTTGGGAGAAAAATCATGTAGAAAATTATTTATGTAATATCCTGAAGTCTGTTTACTGAAAGAGTAATATTATGCGTGTTTGTCAGCCCATGAGTACAAGCAGATTATTGAGGTGTGCACTAGAAAATAGATCATCTCTGTCTTCTGGAATGGATATTAAAAAAATTAAATTGTTATAAATTGTATTTAGGCTTTAAGGTTTGCATTATTGCAATTTTTAAATTTTGTCTTAGAATCATAAGGATGTAGAATAGTACAAAGATACTTCCAGTAGCTAGTTACTACCTATTTTTATTTCAAATGGCATCAAATAAAGATGTACTGAAATTCTTAATGTTGGTAAGTGTAAATTTTAAATAATACATTGGAATTTGATAGCTGAAGTACAGAAAATAAGCAAATTCACTTTAAAGGAAGAAAATGTATGATTTGTTAGAAGAAATGTTTTCTCAAAGTATCCCATCCAGAGAACGCTCCTCATGCATCTGTCACATTTCAGCCCAAGAAAAGCGATCCCCTTATTTTCACCAGGTTCTCCCACGACACTAGTGAGCGCCCATAATTCCAGCTCCAGGAATGAGCTTTCCTCATCTCCTCATCATAAGAGGTTCCCTACAAACATTAGGAAATATTTTAACTCTTAGGGTGACTGAGTACTGGCGTGGGTTGTTCTGGGATATGGTGGACTCTCCCTTCTTGGAGACATAAAAAATTTTCCTGGATGTGGTCCTGGGCAATTGGCTTTAATTGTCCCTGCTTGAGTATGGGGGTTGGACAAGATGAGCTCCAGAGGTCCCTTCCAACTTCAACCATTTTGTGATGTTTCTTGAGAACAGTTTTATTTTGTGTTCTTCTAACTAGACCAGTAAGAAAAAGTTAGAAGTCACTTGGTTTTCCTGCAGTTTAGGTATCCAACAGTAATTTTCTGTAGTCTGTGTTCTAGGTATCAACATCTACGTGCCTGATCACTTATTCTCTTGTTTGCCTGTGATTCCAACACTATTTCTTTGCCTTGAAGTCCACAGCTAAACAGTTAGGTGATTTGTATGCCCACAGACCTTGGGTAAGACTGATGTCATCTGTGTAATAGCTCAGTATATTTTGGAGATTTAGGTAAAATTAATGGTTTTATACCAGCTGGATACACCACTTGTTCCACCCAGCTAATTAAAACAGGAAAGAGGGGGAAAAAAAAGATGTTTTTCCTTGCCTGTTCCACCTCAAATTTTCTACCAAAGTAAGCTTCAATTAATGTCTCCTATATAATATGGCACATCTACTAATATTGCTCTTTTCTAATTCAAGACTATTTACTAGGCTTAAATGTCAGTTGTTTCTAGTCTCAGAATAATAACTTTTCTCTATAAACTAAGTTAATGGACATTTCTTTCTTTGCTGACATTATGATAGCAAGATTGATTCAAGGCATACCGAGAAAGAAACCCTAAACATAAGGAATTAAAAATGGATTTCAGGGCTCTGCTCTGTCAGCAGTGTTAAAATTCTAAATGAACAATTGCAGAAGGGATACCTCATCTATTGAATTAGTGCCTTAGGCCTAAGGTTGAGTTTGCAGAGCAATACAATCATGGGTTTTATGACCCTACACTTCATAGCAAGATTAGAAATAGACTATTTGTTACTGACCAAAAATTGAGAAAGGGTGGTAAGATCAGTGTGCTGTTGGCCTCATATATTTAAGAAGCCAACCTATAGAAAACATTGCATTTTTGACAGGAGAATATGGAAGATCTGAATTTGATTTGTACACAGTTTGTTTATTGAGAAGGTACACTTATTGAGAAAGTACTGCTATTAACCTGTCTAGTGATACAACAGCAGTGTCGCTGTTTAGTGAACCTCTAATAGGGGTAAATTTGTAGATAGAGATATAACCTTTTATTAGGTAAGCTGACAAGTCTAGAGACAAGCTTTGGCATTCAGGGTCTTCTATCTGGTTTAACATTAAAAATTAAGCAACACAAACTAAAAAATAATGCATTTTAAATTAATTGTGCTAAGCAGACAACCTGAAAGAAATGTTTCTGGACTCAGTGGATCTTAGTTAGCAAACAGCAATGAGTTCAGCAAAAGGGAGATGGGGTATGGTGCAGGTATTTAAATAAATATGTAAGTAAGAAGTTATCTAGGGCTAGCAATTGTGAAAAAAAGATTGTGTATTTTGTTCGGCATAAAATGTGGAAATGGCTGCTGGTTAACCATTATATAGCCTAACAATACCTTTTAAATGTATACAATATTTTCTCTTTATAGGTTTCTCCCTCTTGGCAGGTGAAAGGGAATTATCTAAATTTATTTCATTTATGTCTCCTAGCAACTTCCTTATTCGTCCTACGGACTTGCTTTTGAATTATCCTAAATCTCTTGAACTCTGAAATCTTTTACCTCTGATGAACTCTGTTTTGCTGACTGTTTAGGGAAATGCTTGGGAGAAGAATGTAGCTAAAACTTCTGACTCCAGATATCATCAGCTCTTCTGCTTCCTTAGAGCAGAGCCTGGCCTGTCATTAACGCGCAAGAGCTAATTCTGAGAGAGTGAGAGGCAACGCTAAAGCAGAGAAGTACAAAACATGTTCCTTAAACCAGGAGGAGATGACTCCCCCAAAAAGGAGTACAGGAGGGGCGAACTGTATGATGCGCAGAAATTGAAGGCATCCCATCGTCCCGTGTCAGGAGAGATGTCCTCACAGATCTGCTGCCAGCACTCCTCACCAGCTCACTTTACCCAACAGGCTGAGTACTCAACAGTTTATTGCCAGGAAGCATGCTGTTCATGTTACGTAGAGTAGTGGGGAAGAGGCACCTAAATTGCAAATAGGACAGTTGTAAAGTTTACTTCCCTAGTTTTGATTTTTTTTTCATAGAATGTCCTGAGATGGAAGGGACCCGCAAGGAGCGTGGAGTGAAACACCTGTCCCTGCATAGGACAACCCCAACATTCACACCATGTTCCTGAATGCGTTGCCCAAATGCTTCTTGAATGTTTTCAGGCTTGGCAACATGACTGCTTCCCTGGGGAACTGTTCAAGTGCTCCACCACCCTCTGAGTGAAGAACCTTTTCCTAATGTCCAGCCTCCCTGGCACATCTCCCTACTGTTCCTTCTGGTCCTATCACTGTTCACAGAGAGAAGGGCCTGCTCCTCCTCCTTCCCTTGTGAGGAAGCTGTAGAGTGCAATGAGGCCTCAAGTGGCAAACATTGTTAGGCAGGAAAGGATTATACTCTGTCTCCTCAAGAGCTGAAAATATTGTCAACTATGCACAAACATGCTTCATTATCCCAAATAAAGGTGGAGGTATCCTATTGCGTGGTGGAGAGTTATGTAGAAAGAAACAATGAGTTCGTAGATGTTGAGGAGCAATGAAGGAAAACAACAGACATTGGCCCTGTTAGCTTTATTGCAAAACAGAAAAATAACATTTAAGAATTGAATACCATCTGTGCAGGATTTGTGGTTATAATTCAAGTAGTATTTCCTGTTGGTTGTTTCTCTGCTCAGGGTAACAAGACCTCCCTTTAGCATGCATGTGTACGAGATGTCTGCATTGCTAAGCAGGGTGGCTACTTCAGATGTTCTAAAACTTCACCTGAGAATAGACTGAGCCTAGTGAGCTCTGTTCAAGGCAAAATGCTCTGAATCTTGTGAGTTGGTGTATATTTGAAGCTTCAGCTGGAAATTTTTGGGCCGCCCTTTAGAGGCAGTGTGTAAGGGAAAACTTACAATATGGAGAGGAGAGGGGTAATTGCATGCATGCATGTAAAAGGTACAATTATTGAGTTGGCTTGTTTTTGCAGACTGCTTTGCAAACTTGTAATGATTTCTTGAGCACAAAGAATAAATAGAGATGGTGAAAACAATAGGCACAGGCTTTCCTGCAAAATGTTTTCATACAAATACTTAAGAAGCTGGTGGGTATTTTGCACAGTGCTCTGATGTATGCAGGTGTTTTACTACTTAAATGCTTGAAGTTAATAATTAACATGAGGTAAATATAATATTTCAAGACAACCACTGGACTATCCTTTTATAGTCCAGTGTCACATGTTTGCTGAAGCTCAATCAGAATGTAATCATGCTGTTTGCAAGAAATAATAAAAAAAAAATGAAGGAACAATCATATTTGGAAGAAGTAAAGAGCTAGGGGTGTGCAGGGATTGCTGTAAAGTGGAGCATCCTCAAATTTGCAAATAACATTGTGATTAAGAAGTACAGGAAAAGGCTTAAATTTAAACATGAAAATAACCATATGTGTTATGGCAGTTCATACAATATAGTGCTTGTAACAAACATTTTTCTTCATAGCTGCGAAACACTATTACGGAAAAACGGATTATTCAGCTCAGTGGGAAATACGCCTTAATAAAACAAGAACATAAATGTGTCTTATTACACATTTTACCAGAAATGTAATTTTCACTCTAATTCTGAAACGACAAAATTATTAAATAAAACAGTTTGTTAAAGCATCTTTGCTACCGTGCAAGTACAACAGTATAAAATGGCAGAAATACTGTCTTTCTTAATATGAATAGTGAAGCCAATGTGAATTGACTTAGTGGTTTTCTTTTGAGAATTCATACATAAACAATTGATTTTTACTTAAGACAAAGCATCCTTTAAAACAATAAAAAGGTGTTGCAACTGTGAAAGAGTTCACTAGTGAAGACAACCCAAAATGATCTGCCTGTGCAATTATTATTTATTATAATTATAAAGCTCCACGGAAAGGTATTGTAATGGTGGCATGCATCAGCAGGTAGATGTTGTTGAGGTTAAATTATATATTTTAAGCATCTGTCAATGTTCTTTATAAAATGAGTGTGAGAGAGAGAAGAGTAGCTGGTGGTTAAGGCTCTTGCCAGGATCCCCTGTTGTGATTCAGGAGGAGCAAGAAGCTGAAATACCTCTGCTGCATCTCCAGTGGTTGCTTAAATCATCAGCCTGTCTGCTCTTTGATGCCATCTCTTCCTTTCACTGTGTCCTTTCTGCGGAAATGGCTCTTCCTCTTTTATTTGAGATTTCAATGAGACTGGCATAATCTTGTGGAGACGTTCTGTTTTCAGAGGAGCAGGACTTTGTTCATTAGTTGTCAGTCCAGACAAAGTGTGTGTATGTTGTAGGATATTCTCCACATTGGAAGCTGTGCATTTTTACAATTTCCCTTTTCTTTTGAATGCTCAGAGAGACTCAGAGAAGTTCTGCAGGGGAGGGAATTTTATTGCTGAACTTTTCGGCATTTCTACATAAGTCAGTAGGGATTGTTCCCTTCCAGTCTCTCTGTGCACATCAAGTTTATAAGCTGAAGATGCTCAGGCAGTTCTTTCTTCCAGGAACTAATAAAGGGTGTGAGTGGTAGAAGAATTTTTTTCTTGTTGCTGCATTTACTTAGAACTTGATTTCACTTCTGGCAGTATCCTCAACAACGTCAAGTAAACAGAAGTCAGCCCATCATGTTTTAACAAGAAATCAGTTTCCTTTTTAAATTATTAATTTTTAATGCATTAGATTTACTACATTTTTAATACATTAAAAAATTGTTGGTCCATCTAAGGGGATGGATTTTCTGGATAATAGAGACCAGTAACAGCTGCTATTGCATAGAGGAGTAGCACTAATTGTGCAAAATACCCAATATAAGTTTTGTTTCAGTAGTGTTTGTCCAAGCCATCACTCCTGACAGTATTATGAGGTAAAGCAGAGTTGGCTCAAGAAAAGAGGTGAAGAAGTCTGCTGGTTAACATGATGTGCTTCTAATTTCTTCTACACTTCACCCTCTGCTGCTGCTCCCAGGGATGGCCCTCCAGCAGTTAGGGCTGTTGTTCTTGAGACCAACCACAACCGTGGGGAAAGCTGGCCCCATCTCCTACTCTTCCTTTAAGCTCATGAGAAAAGGAGAAGGGAAGAGAAAAAGTTTCTTCCTGGGGAATTAGGAAAAATTCTATTTCCAGATTGAGATATGGAGTGTGAGTTAGGAGTAAGGAACCCTGTGCACCACGTGTATGGAGGAGTAGAAAGACACTAAAATGGAGAAGAGAACAGAGAAATTACAAATTTGAGTAGGATGGATCATTAAGTTGTTTGGATAAAACTGAATGGGTGTCTTTGGAGTAGTCTGAAATGTTGCTATGGCCTTTATATGTCCATGTCCATTTAAAAACCTGTTTATTCTTGGTATCAGGTGTGATATATACTTACCTGTTCATAAGCAGAGCCTGATCAACTTCAAATAATCATGTGAACATCAATGGAAATATTAAAACTCCTAAAAATATCATCTATTGCATACAATATTGGATCAGAGCCAGTTATTTCTGGCATTATACAAGATGCATGTTCAAGGTTTGTTAATGAGCAGAATTAATTTAGCTCTTGCATTCACAGTCTTCTCACTGGGGGATGATGTGTCTCCCAGGCATGTTCCACTTGGAGCTCTCGGTACTGGGACTGTCTGAAGACTCTTTATAAACTCAATTGAATAAAAAATATATGCAAAGGTTGTTAAAGTACAAAAACAGTTGAATGATCAACAAAGTACTAAGAAACACTCAGACTGGAATATGAAAATCTTTAATGGATCTCTTAGTGTATCCTATGGAAACATAAGCCTGGTTTTGTTATAAGTTTTAAATTTTTATCCCAAGGTCTTTGTTTTCTACAGAAAATATCCAATGGTTTTATCCATTTGATTGTGCTCTCTGTTTGAGAAATAAGTAGTTGATACTGTGGAAGAAATATTTTAATTTTTTTCTTCTTGTTTTTTTTTTAAAAGCATTGCCATGGTAGTCAAAATGACTTACGTATAAATATCTTAAAAATTGTGGTACAAAGATTGATAATTTAATTGTAAAGTCTTTCAATATAGATAATAATTTCTGGAAATGTGTTGAATAGAATTTCATTCTTATTTATGACTTTTAAATGGCTCAGACAGATCACTTAACTGTTAATAAAGCAAATTATTTTGACTTGAATCCACTGTTTTGTATTGGGTGGCTTACCAAACCCTTGCAATTCTAATAATACTGATACTTTTTTTCCCCCTTTAGTGAATACAAGTTGCATCAAGCCCCATGGGCATATTTGAGTGACAGAATTCCTTGGCTAAAGGAGAATTGCCTAGGAGGTATAGAAAGTAAAATGATGTGAAGAGTGAAAGAAAAATCTGTCAGAAGACTTTTTGCTCATCCTTGCACACGAAGGATTTCAATCATGTTAGTGTAATCCGTGAAATTCTGAGGCTCTGTGTTTCAGAGGTGAATTAGTGAATTCCCGACCTGCATTCAAGCGTGGCACAGTGTCTTAATTTCAAATAAGATGTTTCTGATAGCTGTGAGGATGCAATTAGTGATATAACTATGCCTTGAAGGTCTGATTAAAATCAGAATTTCAATACATCTGGCATTTACAAACAAAAAGAAAACCAAAAAAAAAAGAAAGAAAACCCCCAAAACCTACTGCTTTGTAGCAAGCTGCAAAGCTGAGTCAAAAGGTGGGAGAGTGAAACAAACACAGTGCTTTAAATGCTGGGAACTTCTGGCAGCCCATGTTGCCCTGCTCCCAGCCTTTAGATGCTTACCCAGCTGCTTCCCCTTCCTACAGGAACGATTCATGTTGTAGCAGTTTTGTACTGCTTTATTTCACACCACAGGGGTTTTTTTAAGTTGTATAGGCACCAGTTATTGATGATTTTAAATTGTCAGCTGTAGTCTTTGGATGGATGAAAGCAGGAAACAGTTCCCTGAGGGTGAGGACTACAGCTGATATTTCTGGGGGCAGCCCAGAGGGCAGGCTTAGAGATCTGTTACTTAAATCCTAATCTTGAATTTTGGCAGATTTCTGAAGTACATTCATCAGAGAAATGAAAGTAACTGAGATACCTTACGTGTGTGTGTTGTAATTACAGAGGCTGTAAGTGCTAGCTGAACACCTTTGACTAATGAACGCAGGCCAACTCTCACTTCCATTTTACCTACAATATAAATGCTGCTGGAATAGTATATCTTCAGGGCAAGGATATTTAAACTATAGTGCTCATAGAAGGTGTTTTGTGATGTTTGTTACATGAAGAAACTTCATTGACTCTCCTGTGGTCTCTGCTTTCCTAGTAAACACATCAGTGAATCTTCCAAGACTTTGAACTCTGCTTCTGTATCTTTCATTACAAGTAAGTTCTCCTGTATTTGACCTTAATTGTATCTACTATTGCCTCAACAACATCTCACTAGTGGCTTTTATCAACAGATTAGGCTCTATTTTGTTTCTATCCAATGTGGTTGTTCTCACCAGAGACAGGCTCAGGATTTTAAGGCAGCTGGGTGGGAAGCTGAGTGAAGAAGCAATTAGTAGACATCCTGGTTTTAGGCTCTGGCGTGTGTCTTTGGCTAACATTGAAAGATTAAAGTACTTGCTGTGGAAGGATGCTGAGTTTGAATTTAAAGTTTGCACAGTTTTTTTCATTAAAATACATATCAGTGTCTGAATACCAGGCTTTATTCCTTTTCTTCTCTTGTTTTTAATCTCCCCAGTGTTTTGTCAGAAAATAAACCCAGCCCTTTTTTTAATAATAAGCCCCACTAATATTTTCAGTTTAATTTCACATGCAACACGCTCATCTGATCTTTACGAGTTGAGAAAATCTCCCACCCACCTTCCTGTACCTTCCCGAATTTTGGTTACAATCCACTTTATTGTGGTGTTCCAACAGTGGTAGGTGATGTTTTATTCCAGAAATGGGTGATGTGGGAAAAGAACGAGGCAGAAATATTATGATCTAAGATTGGAGCCAGATCTGGCATTACTTCAGATTCCTGATTTAAGATTTCCCTGTGTTTAGCTATTGTATTGCAATGTCAGCACTTTCCTAATGAAAAAATCAAAGTACAAATAGATGAACAAAAATTATGCCTTAAGCATAGCTATTGTTAACCTTGTAATATTCCAGATCATACTTCCACTTGAACCTAAGAAGGTGTAGCCAATCAAAATCTGTAATCATAGAACTGTAGAATAATTTAGGTTGAAAATGACCTTTACAGGTCAACTAGTCCAACCCCTTGCAGGAGCAGTGACATTTTTAACTAGATGAAGTTGCTCAGAGCCCCATTGAACCTGACCTTGAATGTTTCCAGGCACAGGGCTCCCACTATCTCTGTGGGCAACCTGTGCCAGTGTTTCACTATCTTCATTGTAAAAAAACCTTCTTCCTCATATCCAGTCTAAATCTACACTCTCAGTTTAAAACCATTACTCCTTGTACTGTCAGAACAGGCCTTGCTGAAAAGTCTGTCCCCAGCTTTCCTGTGCCCCCCTTTTAGTACTGGAAGGCTGCTCTAAGGTCTCCCCCAAGCCTTCTCTTCTCCAGGCTGAACAACCTCAGCCTGTCCTCGTAGGGGAGGTGCTCCAGCCCTCTGATCATCATCTTGGTCTCCTCTGGATGCACTCCAACAGGTCTGTGCCCTTCCTGTGCTGATGGCTCCAGAGGTGAACACAGGACTCCATGTGAGGTCTCACCAGAGCCAAGCAAAGTGTCAGAATCCCCTCCCTTGACCTGCTGGCCACTCTTCCTTCGATGCAGCCCAGGGTATTGTTGGGTTTCTGGGCTGCAAGTGCACAGTGTTGGCTCATGTGCCACCTTTTCATCTAGCAGTACCCCCAAGTCCTTCTCCTCAGGGCTGCTCTCAATTGCATCATCTCTCAGCCTGCATTGAAACTGAGGATTGCCCCAATGATCTGATATGAAAAATACGGGTCTTATACATTTGCTCTATTGGAATAACTGTCTTATAATCTCAAAGCCAATATGATATGTGAAAGAGTGACAGGAAGAAAAGTTAAATGATCACTAAAATAAGTGAATTTTAGTTTGAAATCACAGCTGACTAATATTTCAAACTTTCTAAAAACTTGTTTTATGTACTTGGAGAAAATGTGTTATACTGTCTTTTTTATAAATATATTTTTAAGGGAAAACGTAACTTATTTCTTGTTAGGGAAGATTTCTTGTATATTGGGCACATAAAATTATAACTTCAGAAGCTAAGAATTAAAGTAGATTGCAAAACTTATCAGTTATCTCTTAAAAAACAAATTAAAACAAACCCTTGAAATGCCAAAATCAGGCAAACACTGATCTTAATAGTAGTAATGCAGACAGCAAGATTCTTCAGAGTTTCTTTTTCTGAGTAGGTTAGCCCTATCTGATTTTAGGTGGATGTAGAATATCTGAAAAGTTCTTTTTATAGGCTCTGGTAATTTTAAAATCATGAACTTAAAAAGACAGGATTCCCACAGAAACATACTACTTTCGAAATGAATATTATGTTTGCTAAAGTAAGTTTTCTGGCCTTTTTGCTTTCTTGAATTTTGCTGATGTGGCAGCAAACTGGTAAGTCTTACAGAGTGGAGACCTCTTTTCGCAAGTACATGAAAGTGGTATCCTCAACTTGATTATCTGCATGATGTTATCATGTCTCTGTATCTTCTATCTCATCTTCATCTAAGCAGCAGTAGCTTGAACAGCAAAACTTTTTTAAAGGCAGGAGGAGAGGATGTTTTAGGTCCCACAGTAACTTTGTAGTGCTACAAATAATAGCACCCCATAAGGTTTCCATGAAGAAAGTGTTGAAGGCTGAGGCTTCAGCCACTGATATGAAGTGAGAAGTATATCAATATTTCTACAAACTAGACGTGAAGTTGTACATTCCTAAGCTAATGCTGTACCTCTGAAAGACATATGTCTAATGGAACGTATCTCCAATGAATGAAGTGAATAAAAAAAACCTCATTACCACTTATATAAATTTGGTAGCCCTCAGAGCTGTTATCAAAGCATTCCATAGTCTTCAGAGTTTTGTCACTCATACAAGTGAGTGGTTGGCAAGAGCTTGGGTAGACCAAAGAAAAAGTCCAAAGTACAGTGTTATAAACTTCCCACCAGGCTAAGTTCAAATATAATCTTCTTTGGCTGAATCTCATACTAAAGTGCTGAGAAAGGAATTGGCTATACAGAGAGCATTCACATTCCGAAACCTAATATAAACTTACATCCTGCTGTCAAATTGAGATCCTTTGCAAATGCCTGGGGATTAATTGTCTGGTCTACCAACCTGGAATAAAAGAAATGTGACACAGGAAGGGGCTAATCGCATGCTGCTGGTTTTTGCCCTTGCCTCAAACACATGTATAACCCACATCTGCTGCAATCAACTCCATTGGAAAGACAGTTAATAATCAAAGCAGCTCTCACAAAAAACCCCAACGTTCCACGTTAGTGCAGTAGGTACTTATAATTTATTAGTAGTATTTTTAAAGATTGGATGGACCAAATGGTACCCAAAAAGACTCGTGTTATATCAGAAATTCTAATTCTTTAAATTCTTCTAAAATGGCATGCAGTTTCTAAATTGAAGGCTGCCTGAATAATCCTAACTCAGTAGAGAATCTGCGTGTGAAAAAAAGAAAATAACTGCGCATCTTAAGGATGGAGAATGGATGACTAGGACTGTAGTGAGTTATCTGGTCTTTCATGGCTTTATTTTCCTTTGATGTTTATCCTAACTGAAACCCTATAAGTTTGGGGGCAGGACAGATTTCTCTGCCACTTTCATCAAGTCTCTTTGTTCACCACTGATTTTTCTCCAGTATGTGTGTTTATGGCTGAAAAATAGTGATCCTAGGCAGTTGCTTGTCCAGATTTGTTTTAGAACAGCTTGATGAAACTGCTGGAAAAATCTTCTGTGATGCTCTTTAAATGTGGTCAGCTGCAAAAGACTTTCTATAGTGATGATAAATGCAGTGCCGTGCAAGGCAGACCCACCAGCAGCAGGATTGAGGACCTGAGATGAGGAGGGCAGGCTGTAGCAGAGGACATAACTCATTCATCTATTGCTCCTAAGAATAAAGGTTTGTGCCACGAGACTCAAAGCATTCAAATAAAGTGTGTAATATCAAATTGATACAAAGTTCAAAGAAAATTATGGTTATGAGACACCCAGCTACCAAGCTGCAGATCATTTGTAACCAAATCTGTAAACATCGAAAGAAACATCTTTCTGAGGACTACTTTTCCTCCTCAGTCTGTTTTTTTCACCATGTAATATTTTAAGAATATGGCTTTCTCAGGAGAGACGTGTTTTGTTTTATAACTGGCAAAACTACTCTAGCAGGAAAAATCTCATCTGTGTTTGTTTGTATCAAATAAAGCAGCACACACGTGTGTTAAGAAACTACCTAACCTGACTGGAGCCTATGCACTTAACCGATTTGAGACCCTTGCGAATTCTTTTAGTTTGGTTCTTCTTTAATTTGTATTCTTCATACACTTTGCTCTTCTGCAGTCTTTCAGGCTCTCTCGTTTTCCCCCAGGTATAAAGATTCATATGAACCTTCGTCTGGGGAAAGCTTAGGTTTTTCTGATCTCAGTTTCTTGGCAACTTCCCTCTCTCTCTTTCCCTCTGTATGTCTGATCAAAATAAATAATACTTTATGCTGGGGAAAGTTCATGAGAAAACTTTATTGAGCCAAAGTGTAATAAGACTTGTCCTGGAAGGGGGTAAAAATGTGGACCACAGTCAGAAGTGTGACATAAGAGATATGACATTTTGGCATGTAGCCAATTGTTTTTGATAGAATCACAGAATGGTTTAGGTCAGAAGGGACCTTAAAGATCGACTTCCAACCCCCCTGCCATGGGCACCTTCCACTAGATCAGGTTGCTCACAGCCTCATCTAGCGTGGTCTTAAATAGCTTTTGTTTTGCTTAAGAGATTTATTGTAAGAGATCAGGCCTTAACCACGTTTAATTTTTTCACTATATTTTAAAGATCTGCTTAGAACTGATACAACATGAAATGTTTTATACTTTATTTTTTGTGTACGTGTATTGAAAAAATCTGTGTAATTCTTTTGTACTTAAGACATCTTCAAACAGGGTATGGAAACTACTGTTTCATTTGTAGAATATCATGCAAACTGACTTGCAAGATTAACATGGCCTATATATTACTAATTTAACTGAGTAGACAGACTCTATAGACTCTTAATAAATAGATATTGCAGTAATGGAAAATTCAAAACTAGTATCAGAAGAGTAATTTGATATTTTTATATAGTCTTATTTTATTTCTTAGCCTTTTATTTTCTTAAGCTTAGAAAGTGCTTGTGCTGTGAGCTGTTTAATTTCTTCTCATGGAAGAAAAATATACCATTAGTTTTATCCTAAGTATGTCACTGTGTCCTCTGTAAGACTATTTTTCACTAAAGGACAATTTCTCTGACACATGGGGCAGGGAAAGTGTCTTTCTTGGTGTGAAAAAATGCTTAATAATAGAAAAGTTGTAGTCTAGTAAGCCTAACCTCTGACCTGAAGGTGGAAGATCAAGCTGAAGAAATGGATAATGTGACATTAACACCAGAAGAGGTAATGGCCAGCACAGATATATATATTTTTAATAGTTTTCTCAAAATGCAGGCTTTCTTGATGGTATCACATTGGTTGCCAATAACTGCAAATCTGTCAGCATGCATCAGTTGGCATACTTTGCCCTTTTGGGGTTATGGTACAAAAAGTCAGTGCTGATGAGACATATTTATGCCAGGAAATACAAGAAATTAATTTTCAACATTGATTGGTGGAACACATCCAGGCTTATTTCAATAATGGAAGAGAAAACCCAAACACTGCAGCATTACAGTTTGTAGTTTGCTTTCTGACACAGCTGCCTGCAGCAGTCCAAGCTTCTTGAGTTCTTGAACAATTCTATGTTAAATTATGTGAACAGGTTTAAAAAGGTCAACCAGAAATTGTAATATCACTTGATAAGACCAGGGGTCCAAAGGAGGAATTTTCTACTACACAAAGTTCTCCACAAGAACTGTGCTCCACTTCATCTCTGCAACAATAATCTGGATTATAGAAAATGTATCCCAGCAATCAGAGATTAGTTTTGGCTTACATTTGAATGGCAACTCTTCATGTTCCTGAACAAACAACCTACCAGTGTGTGAGATATGACACGGTCCTGGCAACCAAAGCAGTCCTGAGTCTCACTAAGTCTTTGTAAACCAGCATTTTGCCTACTATGATTTTTCTATTGGTTTAGCTGAAAGCAAATCAAAACGAAGTGTGGTGGTTTTTTAGATGCTGAAGAAGCTTGATGAGGAAGATTTATTTTTGACTGTGCAAGGTATTAGGTATTAGAGAAATATTTATTGGTTAACACTACTATATTTTTCTCTCCCTCTCCTTTTCAGTGAATGGATACCATGCTGTTGTCTACCAGTAGTACTGATGTGTTCAAATAAAATATATTTTTTCCAAAAATGTGTAAAAAAAACACAACATTTTTTTTAAGTCTTGTGACAGCTGAGTCGTCTCTCATCTTCCACTTTCCATTTCTATCCAAAACAAATAAGAATGGTTAAATCTGAAATGTCATTTTTCTCTATACTTGATATGATTTCAGATACATCATTTCACTGTGAGATTTGCTAATTAGCTTTGCGTTTGTCAGGCTTTGCATACCTCTTTAAATCCTAAAAATATCTTACAATTTGCTTAAGAGAAATGAGAGTTCCTTTCACATCAGTGTTACCAGTAGAAGCAAAGTAGTTGCAAGCTGTGGCATCATAAAGCTTGTCCATTTTTAATCAGATCCCCTGGAGCGTTGAAAGTACTCTCTGAGTCTGGACTAATGAGGAGCAAAAGTGAATATGTCATCTGAGCATTTAGGTGAGGAGGAATAAAGTTTCTCATGACCTCAATAATGTTACGTTGTCACTTCCACAGAAGGAAAAATACAGTTGGCTCCTAAGTAGAATGATGCATAAAAACCTAAGTGGCATTTAAAGAAATAAACACACAACCTCAACCTGTGCATCTCTTCAGATTCAGTGGTTGAATACAAAATGTTTCTTTATGAACAGGCATCCAGAAAACTGAAGATTTGATGGGTATTTTATTTTCAGATCCGGTTTTATGATTATGTCTTTTACAATTATACTGCTGACTGTTTGTATCTGTCAGCAAGATAGCAAACCAGCACAGGTGTCAGCAGCCTGTGCCATCTGCCATATTAGATTGTGCACAGTGCTATTTAGAACAATGCTATCATCTTAATATTCCAGATACCTTAATGAGTTTCTCAGACTAATTAAATGTGCAACTTGCAGAGATCATTGCATGCCAGATTGCAGTGGCTGGGAAAAAGCTCTCCTTGTTCAGAGGCAGCTTTCTGATGGTAGAGGCATATTTCAGTTTTTAGTACTTGGGTACAAAACCAAAGTAATATTTGATTTTAGATTAAACAAATTAATAAGCATCTAAAACTACAAAAAGGCATCTAAATACAAATAAATGCAGTAATGTTTTCCAGATGATGATAATGGATTGGGAAGAACACAAAGGCTGAGAGTGACAGCACATGACAGCAATGATGCTGATGCCATGGTGGTATAATCACAGCTCCTGGGTTTATGAAGGAATGGCTGCTCCTTAGATGAGAATTCAAAAGTGGTGAGGTAGGGAAAATTGATACCTAACTCCCACACTCAACTGCAGAGAAACAGCCACTCTGAAGGAAAGAAATAGAATTAAAAAGAAAAAGACATGCTTCAAAACCAATTAAAAAACCTTCACTTTTTTCTTTTCTCTTCAAGCTTTTGTGTGCTTTTTCAAATAATTTCTGAGCGACACTAGTCAGAGACTTGCATTGTTTTACTTGTGTTATGTGTTGCATGTTACATTTCCTCAAATACTCAATGGCAAAATCTCAGGAAAAAAATGAAAAGGGAAAGTCAAAGTGAAAATAAGATAAATAATTTCTGTCCATTTTTAAACCAGTTCATCTTGGTTAGGTTTATGTTTCACCTTGTTCTCCTGCACTGTTCTTCTCTGCAGCAGATCAAATGATGGATTTCTCATCACTGTGAAGATGGAGACAATGAAGAATGATCTCAACAGCAGTTTAAATTCCAAGTCTCTGTTGTTAAACGCAGAAATACTGATTCCAAGTTCTTCATTTATTGAGGTAACAAAATCCAATTGACTGTGTTAAATTGCAGGTTTATTATTTTTATTTAATATAAGCTTTATGGAAATACCTTATGTGAGGAAGGCAGAGGAAAGAGAGCAGTTTTGTCTTACCTGTTTTTTTTTCCCTCTGACTAGTCTAACAACAGATCGGATGTTATATTATTACATGGATTAAATTCTTCGACCTGCTTAGGTTGGGAATTGGCATTAACAGGACCTTTCTTGCACATATGAGGTGAGGCTGTAGAAGCTAATCTTTAAGTGTATGTACTGGTGGTGTATATAGGATAAGTGTGTCAATAATGCTGTTGAGCAGAATAGATTTTTGTGCAGGAGTACAACCATAACAAATAATTTATTTTTTTGCCATCTGAGAGGCTTTGTTTAGACACTTTCGATTTGTGTCATTTTTGAGCCAGCATGTTGGGTCACTTAGTTGAAAAGAAGCCTCCAAACCTCCAATAGAATACACATTTCTTCCCCAAAATCAGTTGAAAAGCATTTCCTCAAGCTGATCTCTTATTTGTAATGATTTTGAGCAGGATAGAAGAAATATTTGTTTAAATTACTAATGTAGTCAGAGGGTAAACTAATTTCTCAGTAGGAAGTAAGACAAATATTTTGCAGGGTGTGCATTCCTCCTTTGTGTGAGCAGCACGCAGGACTGCAGTGTTCATACGCTGCTTTAAGTTCACTTTGTACAGCAGATGAAAAACGTTAATTGTGTGAAACCGTCTGTGATTCACTTTATAACTAGAGTTTGTTTCTCAATTTTGGCTGAATGTTTTTACCTGATAGTCTTCAAATTGTATATTCTCAGGACACAGAGTATTAATAGCTAACCTAGTCAGAAAAACTTTCTGGTCTATTGAGGACTTCTTAGCCTTCCTTTAACTAAGGACATCATCTACTACGAAGCATAGAGAAGTTAAGTGCTGGAAATTACAACTGTGGCACATTAAGTACTTTCTTGAATTCTAGAAACCAATTAGGAGCAAAACTTTTGCTTTCTTGAAGAAGAAGAAAGGGAAGGACAAACTCTGTCTTGGTAGAAGAAAATGTTGGCTCTTAAGTAATGAAATATATTTTCTTGAGTGTGGCTTTATATTCCTTCACAGTTTACCAGTGAAGGAATGCTTAGAAGCAAAACTGGCAGTTGCTGGTTGAAGAGAGTAACTGTGAACTGGTAAGCTTTAAGAACTCTTATTTGATTTAATGTTTGCAAAGAATAGGAAAAATGGACGAGATAGCAACTGTGACTGTCAAAGCAGGCATTTTAGTTGGACGTTCTATTTCTTACACTTGTGGCTGCTGTGTTGCTTGTATTCCTCATTTTACTTCATCAGTAAACAAAAGTAAAGGGAAACAAGGTAAGAGGTGTCTTTCGACAATAAGGCCCATAATGAAGTCCAACATCACTAGCTATAGTAAATCAGATTAAATTTTATGCTCTGCATCACAGGTACAGATTCTATAGTCTTACTGATTTACCCAATTCACAAGTCTTATGAGGAATGATTGAGGAAATTGGCATTGTTCAGTCTGGAGAAAAAGAGGTTGAGGGGAGACCTTATCACTGTCTACAGCTACCTGAAAGGAGGTTGTAGCAAGGTGGGTGTTGGTCTCCTCTCCCAAGTGGCAAGTGATAGAATGAGAGGAAATGGCCTCAAGCTGCACCAGGGGATGTTCAGCTTGGCAGAGGCAGCCCAGGGAAGTGGTTGAGTCACCATTCCTGGAGGTATTTACAGGTAGATAAGACAGGTAGATGAAGTGCTCAGAGATATGGTTTTGTAATGGACAGGTACAGTTGGACGTGATGATCTAAAGGTCTCTTCCAATCAAACGATTTTATGATTCTTTTATTCTAATACTTAAACATTTCCACATAAAATTAGAATCCTGTCTGCAGGATTCAACGTATTTGAAGGCAATTAATGAAGACAAATGTCAACACATAACGGGTTTTACTTAGTCCTCAGTATTGTTAGATTTGATTTAGTAATTAATTTTGCTGTATGATTTGCACTTTACTTAAATATTTGTTCCTAAAGAATATACAGCTACTCTTTCATTAGGTAGGCAGAGTTCTTGCAATACTAATTGTAACCATCAATTTCTGACAAAAGGAATTTTAATTGAATGTTAGGGTAACTTTTGAGTAAGGCTTTCAAGGTTGTGATTCTCCCCTTTGGCTTTTTCTCTTTGCTTTTCTGTTCCTAAGCCTGAGTTTACCTGAAAAGTTTTTACCTTCAGCTAAAGGAGTAATTTCCATTGTTTATTTCCTTTCACCAGAAATGTCACTCATCTTTTTTTGCTGCTGCTTTTCCAACCAGACATGACATTTCTGCTGTACTTAAGGAGCATGCTAATGCACAGTATTAACATGCACCTCCTTTCACTCTCTGGTAATGACTTAGCTAATAGCTTGCTATTGATAGAAATGAACTCTTGAGTAAGATCAATTAATTTGTGTCTTCCCTCAGCAGTGAATTTAACTGTTTTGTTCACAAGACAGGGGAAAAAGAGCAAAATATAAATAAAATTACTTGTAAGGTGAAATAAGTATGAAGCATGCTTTCAATTGTGGATCTTTGGTGAGTGAGGGTGCAGAGGAAAGGTGTCTTCCTCCAATCACTGAACACCTGGTGGCAACTTCATTTGAATGATTGCTGGTTCTTATTTCTTTCCTCTTGTAAAAACAGTTCTCCACTCTAGCTGCTACATGTCAGAAAATTGAACTCAACTTTTGCCCTCAATCTGTAGAACACTTTTAAGTTCATTTGGAAAGGCTCTTGCTATGCTGTTCAAGTGACATCCTGTAATCTGCTGGTCATTGTGTGTTGCCCGATCCATGAACCAGGCAACTATTTTGTGGATCTGAAAGAGAAAAGTGTATGTAACACCTGGACACCAGTGCAATAATATTGGGAAGAAACTGCTCAGGTATGAAGATGAGGAGCATTGTCCTTCTCACTGGTGCTCTTTCAAGGAATAAGTCATACTTTTCATTTAACTGATCTGCTGAAATAGAAAAAGGAGATAAATGAATTATTCCTGAAACAGCTGGAGTCAATATAACATAAAAAATGACCTCATTCCTTGAAGAGTAACATTGACCTTTAGGAAATTTCTTGGGTTCATGGAAATAAAGCTTGATTTTCTTTGACTGACAGAGATATATATTAAACACTAGCTGTTGAGTTATGTTGTTATGCAGAGTGGCCATCCGTGTTACTCATGGCAGATCTTAAAACCCATCAAAATTGTTGCTACGTAGGCAGGAGCAAACCTCATAGCTCTTAAGAAATGAGTTTCTAATTCATTCAGAACTTCCAAATATTTTTCTTTTCTGTATGAGGAAAGCACAAACAGTAAAAATAGCATTTATTGGGAAATTACAAGGGCAATTTTTTTTCTAAAACAGATGGTAGATGCTAAGAGCCAGACTTGGTATCAGGAAAGGAAAGTGGTGAGAATTGCATTTGAGATTACACAAGAGATTTTGGCTGATCGTTATTATTTGTTTTTAATCAAGAGTCATTACATTACCATTATTAAAAGAACCCCAAAGAACACACTGTGGAAAAGTACAGTAAAATGTTCTAACCTGGAAAAAAACCCTGAACTGGTTTAACTGGTGTTTCCTGTACAAGTACAGAAAGACCTATTTAATAAATAATAGTAGTACAACCTGCAGAATACATAAAAAAAGTTAGAATAAGTGTCATATGTCCATTATTCACTATCATTGAAATGTTAAATCATATTGTAGCACTTGCAAGTGTTTTATATGTATGAAAACCATTGTCTTTTGATTGTGAGTAGAGTGGAGTCTTTTCTTTAGGAGAGAAAGGATTGAAATTGCAAAGTAAAATGAATTACCTGTAGATTACTAAGCAAAAAAAGAAAAAAGTATAGAGAGGTCAGCAGGATTTTCAAACTGAAACAGTGATAAAAAAGAGAAGACACTCTTTTTTCCCCAAAGCATTTGGAGAATGAAAAAAACTACATCACTTGAGTTTGTTTTTGCAACTCTACTTTGGTGTTAAAGACCTGGACAGAACTGGTAAGCCACAATGAAAATAGACCGGCTGAGTTTTACACGAGGGAAAATCTGATGTGTTTTAAGGACAGATTTTACCCCAGACCACACTGTGAGTCCAGGGGAAAGCAGTTTTTACATCATAGTGTGTTGATGTGGTTTGAATTGCGTTTGGCATACTCTGATTTGAAAACCCGCATCCTGGCAGTCTCCAAAACTTCTTATTGCTGTTGGGCTTCTCTGTGAGTCTATTGCAGGGAGACTTTCTCAAGGTCTCCTGTAGAGACTGATTTACTGTGTGCATTTTTAAATTACTAACGCTCAGGATCAGAGCCTACAGAATTTTATTTCAGATATCTTGAAAACTTCACATAGTTTAAGCATATGACAAACACAAAGTGTGTTCTGAAAAATGTCTTTGCTTATTGAAGGAAATGACTCCTGTTAATGAACTATTCTTCATGCAGAAAATGCAGTTATGAGAACTGTAACTTTGGTTGCTGCCTACATTGGATGAAGAGCAGGACTAGAAATACCTCTGTGATATACCTGTATGCTTTTCTGTCTCTGGGCAAAGATGGGCAGGTGTTTGAGCCTTTGCATTTGTTGAGATATAAACCTCAATGATTTTAATGGTCTTTGAGAGATAGAGGAAGATTAGCTTACAAATGGAACCAAAATGAAACCACAAAACTAGTGCACCTGTGCATTTTCATTTCCACTACTGGTTTTGCAGCTGTTCTTTTTCCTTAAGCTAATGGTTTCACCATATCGCTCCCCATATAGTTTGTGTGACTCTCTTGAAAGTAGGTCCATTTAATACCACAGTCATCAATCTGCAGACAAATCTGAGACTACTGAACCTGTTTGCTATCATATTACCATTTTTTAAAGAGTTAATACTCCTGAACTTTGCAAACCTTACTTATCTTTTACTCCTTAACATCTTTCTGCTTTAGTTTCTTCTGCTCCGTGCTGAAACTGTTCCTATCAGTTAGAGTGCAAGGTGTGTTGACTAAACCTTGATAAACAATAAAGAAGAAATGCGTACGCTGTGGATGAATCACAGGATTTGTGACACTGGTGGATGATTCTTGATGCAAAATTTATGATACATTAGATATATTTCAGAGAAAATTTAATTGAAGTATGTGTTAGACAGTGTTAGACATTCTCTTAAAAATTAAATCACTGTTCATTTTCCTACTTATTCCTATAAGTTTCCTGAATCACTCAAATTTCATTTGAGGCTAATTTTCCTTTTTTCCTTGTTAGAACTTTTGATAGGGTGTCTGAACTTTTTTCAAATGTGTTTGTAAACAAAACAGTATTGATTTTATCCGTCTTCCCCAGGTAGGTTTTCCACCATCTGCCAAATCCTAACTTAACTTACTAGAAGGAAATCTATTACACTGTAGTTTGTGCTGGGTAAAATCCAAATGTGTGAAAAGGGTCTTGTGTTATGACCTTGATTTGCCTTTTACTATAATCAAAATAGTGAACTTTATCACCAGTAGATGAATGTGAAACAGTATATTGTGTCAATTAGCTGATGTTTCTACTACTGTAGGAAAGAAGAGAAGCTTAAGGTTGAAGGTAAAATTATAAAACAAAAATAGTCAAAGGAGAAACACAGGGTAGAAACTAGATAACACTACTAAAATCCTAAAAAACTACTACAAAAATCTACTCCTAATCTAATTGAATCTCTCTTGTGTTATAAGCTCTCCTGACTAGATTTAGTGCAGAAATTTCCCAACGTGCCACATCTCCTTTGCATGATTTCACACCACTGTCTAAAGGCAACACTTGTATCTAGCACCAAGCTGACTTCACCGGTCATACCATTTTAGGTCTCAAAAAAACAGGTATTTTTGCATTCTGTGCTACTCACTCATTGAGGCTGCGGGAAGGCTGAAGAACAGCCATTCAGACATAGAACTAATATATAGCTTTGTTTACTCGATAACACAACCAGAACAAGTTGTCGTCACCTTTCTATAACAGCCATCATGCACAGTGACCTTGTGCAGAGAATATAGATTTCTTTATAGTATTTATAAGCTGCAGAAGCTCATTTTAAACCTTGTCTAAAACTTCACTGAAGTAGCATTTAAAATCCTCTGCAAAGGCCCCATGTTACTTCTGGCACATCCCTCCTTGGGCTGGTTCAGTCAGTTTGCAGATGCACTCGGTGCTTGCTGAGCTGAAGGACGTTGTGCTCTGTGTCTGTTAGTGCCAGCCCCTGGAGTAAGTGGTATAGAAGTATAGGACAGGGATTTCTTTTACTGCTAAACGTAACATAGCGTAAATAGCTGCATCTGCCAGGAATACTTAAGTGAACTAATACTTTCTCCCCCCACTTCATGGCATGTCAAAACCAAATATAAACAATTAGATTTCTGCTTAGTTCCTGCAAAGTTATTAGAGTCAGCCTGTGGCTCCTTCTAAAGCACATTTATTTCATAAATAAATTACAATAAATCTCTCCTCTCTTAGCTTGACTCTTTTTGTCCCAGGAGTAATGTTTCAAATCAATTTCAGTTCTTGCTGTTTTTCCCATATTTACGTAAAGGTTATCAAAAAAACATATTATGTAATGGTCATTGACTTCAAGAATAAGGAAAACAACCTGTCTACATCTTCTTTAATCTGTAACAGGACCAGTCAGTGAAACCTAGGATATTTATGTATCTTTAAAACAAATTAAAAAAAAAAGTAAATATCAGCATCTTCTCTACTATAGCTCATTCATAAATTAAGCTCAGTGCCAACATCTTATTTTTGTTTGCCCTAAATAAATCTTTCCATAGGTGTGTAAGAGAGAAACTTTCACAGCCTGCAGCATCTTCTCAAACCATTTATTGATTTCCAGAGTTGAAGGAGACGAAAAATAACATTTCAGAAACAGAATGTTTATATGTAAGGTGGTTTTAATAATTAAGAGAACATTTTATGTGTTGATTTATGCTGAAATTTCTTGATTAAATTCTATGGAAAGGAGCATTGACTAATCATCTGAACTTGATAAATCGAATTCTGATGTTTTATAGCTGAAGTCTGTATAAAACCAGTGACTTACAGAAGCTTGCAAGTGAAAACAGTTGGCTCTCTTAGCTAAAGTAACTTATTCTGATTATTTCTTGTCAGATATTTGCTCTTTCATTGTTATCACATGAAATAGAAAACAATCACTCTTTTATTACCTTTACTAATTCTTACATTACACAGGTATGCAGTCACATGCCATATTCATATTTCAAGTATTCTCTGTCTGGTTAATCAATGGTGATGTTTATTGCTATTGTACATATTGGAAAGAGGTGGAGAAACCAAAAGATTCTTTTCAATGCAACAAAACAACATTCTTGGTAAGGATTGACCTATATCTCTTATGAGTTTTTAAGGGCATTTCTTGGTAAACATGCTCTTAATTATCAACAAATTAGAGTGGATATCAAATTAACTAGTCTGAAAAGCTAGATCCGTCAGAAATCCGGTATTTTGAGATAGAATATCCAAGTTACAGTTTTTTAATTAGAGAGATTTATTTCAGAAAAAAAATATAGTCCATATTGTTCTTGACTTAATGTCTACCACAGGACTGATTTCACAACTCGGGGAAGAGGAGAGAGAAAGCAGCAATTTTTTGGTTTTGAAAAGTCTGGGAAAATAGGACATTACTATTCCTTCTGTACATACAACACAGGGAATTTCAGACCTTCTATAAATATTTGTTCTTTGGTGTAGATTTACTAAGTTATTTTAATTACAACAAAGCAAATGTAGAGTGCAGAGCTTTTGACACAAGCTGCATTGTGTAGCTTTATGGTGTCCCATAGTAGGAGCTGAAAGAGAAACAGTTATTTAATCTTCAGCTAGTTGTGTGAACTGAAAATGCATGAATGAAGCTTTGTTGACAGGAAAAGAACACACAATGTTAATTCTGAGGAGCAGACCCTTAGTTTGCGTATATGTGAGGGAAAACTTACGCTGTATAGTTGAATAGGTATTTTAATATTTTCAAAACATTCAGAATTTGTTTGAATATTTTTATTATAATTTTATATAATTAAAATTATAATTCTAATATACAAGTAGTTGAGGGTTTTTGCTAAAGAATGGGTATTTTGTTTTGAGATGCACCAAGCATTTCAAACGTATTTTTAGCTTGATGAGCTTGTTTAGAAAGCAAGCTCTTTCATTCTTGTTTTAAAACTCCATTCCTTTCTTCCTGTTGTTAATGTATTTCCTATTTTATAAAAAAAGAAAAGGTAATAAAAGGAGAAGTTTTCTTTTTCATGCAATTTCCATAAGAAGCTATAAGGAGAGCAGCTGAACTCACTTTGTCTGTTCAGCCTGGAGTAGAAAAGACTTGGGGGGACCTCATTGACATTTACAGCTTCCTCACAAGGGAAGGAGGAGGAGCAGGCAAGGATCTCTTTTCTCTGGTGACCAACTATGGCATCTGAGGGAACGGCAGGAAGATGTGTCAGGGGAGGTTTAGATTAGATATTAGGAGAGGTTCTTCATCCAGAGGGTGGTGGAGCATTGGAACAGCTCCTCGGGGACACAGTCACCATGTCAAGCCTGACAAACTTCCAGAAGCATTCAGACAACACCCTCTGCCACACGGTGTGAATATTGGAGATGTCCCAATCAGGGACAGGATTTGGACTTGATGATCATTGTGGATCCCTTCCAACTCAGGACTTTCTATGATTCTATGATTTAATTTGGAAAAATGAATTAGTGCTATATTTTACGGGGTCATTTTAATACACAGCAGTGCCACATTGCACACGGTCTGGTTTTACCTTGGCCTTTGCTGTTACATGTCTTATTTTATAAACTTTTTTTTAAAAAGACAACTGCCTTGTTTTAAAAACCAAGATCTTACTCTTGACAGTTAATCAATAAGCAACAAATGAGAAGTAATAACGCACGACTTGAGAAATATTGTTTTTATTCGTAGCCTGAGGCTAGGGCTTGCCAATATGTTAAGATCAATCAATCTTCCCCCTCAGATTGAGCTTGAATCCAAATCACCAAATCTGTAAATGTAATATGTGCAGAACATTGTGCTGGTGGCAGGTGGTGCACAAGGGCAGGGAGGAAAGACGATGACATTTTCCAGATCTCCTAAGAATGTGGAAAGGCAAAAGAAGAGAGAAAACCTGGACTAAAGATCAGAAATATCTAAGTGAGGCAATCATTTTTATGATAAGGAAATTACAAGTGCTCAAAATGAACTCCAGTTGATTCAGCTCAGTATTACATCTCCTTGTGCAGAGGCAAAAGGATGAACAAATAAGCAAACAACCTAAATCCTGGTCAGAGTGATTCTGCTATATGGAAAAAAATTATGAATTCACTGCTAGGAAGAGGTGTTTCTGATTGAGCTTAATTCACTTTTCACAGTGGGTTAGATACATGGTTGAAACATGGGTTTGCGAGTGTCATTTTTTGCTTTGTCAAAGGACAGGGAGAAGAGGCAACGAAAGTTTTACGCTGATGTTTGGAAATGATAAACTTGCCTGCACAAGTTGTTCACATGCTATTATATTGCAAATACCTTTGAGAATCTTTCCCCAGTTAGATGGCAACTGAACTGCTTTTCATGGCCCTGCCCTTTAGTAGCAATTCCCATACTTTCTGTGCAGTCTCACTCTTGCTACTGATCTCAGTTGTTGAAATTAATTAGGATATAAACACACCTAGAAAGCCTGTAAAGCTTCATTTATGCCTACAATATAAAACAGAACATTTGGCAATGTTAATTGAAATGACAAAAAGGTTTGTAAGACACCAGGAACTCTTCAAGTCAGTCCCTTCCTTGGTTTAATGACACAGTAAATGCTTGATTTTGTGGATATGGTTATTGTTTTAGATAATAAAGAATGAGCAAATTCCATTATCTTATGTCAAGGAACCCTCCAGAGAAGATAAAAATGCAGTTAATAAACAAGATTACTTTCCAATGGAAATTGCTCCATAATAAAAAATTCACTTTCTAACCTTCTATTCTAGAATGATAACCAGTTAATCAGTTCAGTCCAATCTGAGTTGCTGGCAGCAGTTTTTCCTCCCATTGGGGCAAAAGTAAATGCTGGGTTTCTATTGAGGTAAAACAATAAAGGAAGTAAACAGTAAAACTGCCTTATTACATTTGGAAGTGATTACTGTAGGGATATTATGCACCTGCAGCACTGATCCTGTTAACAAGCAGCATCGATAGCCTATGCTAAGGTCTGTTGAGCCTTTTTTTCTTTAAAGAAAGTTGAAATACTATATTTATGTGTATATACCAAAGGAGGGACTCATTTCCATGTTTATGGATTGACGTGATTCCAACACACCTCTGTCTTTGGTTAAGTGTGAATCTGTTGCAATGCTCCAGTGTCACCCAGCATCAGTCACTCCTAAATTTGTGTGCTTTTAGGAAGGCTGGCAAAATTTAAATGACTTGCTTTTCCTTCACATAAAAATCCTATACTTCAGTGCTAATTTAGTAATTAATAATAAATAGAATACTGCTGTGGTATTTTCCCCTATTTCCCTATTATGCACCTTAGAACTTTTGTTTCCTCCTTAGAACTTTTGTTTCGTAGTAAGTAGGGGGCACTCACCTCAAAACAAATAGTCAATGTCTTTTGCCTTTTCCCTAAAGCATAAGGACATTCTAGAAATGGAACAATTATTTAATTTCATTTTTATAATTGTTGTGATATTTGAGTACGTTGCTTTTTTACAAAAGTGTATATAGAATTTATGGGCGTTTTTCCCTCATGATGTGCAGTATATGTACTTTGTGCTGTATTTATCTTTTCTTCTTAGCTATGTAATGCTTCTAGCAGTTTGGAAAGTAGATTCAATCTGACATTCAAGCATGGCTGTAGCTGGAATTATCACATTCCAGCTTTTTCACTTATCCCTTTTGCCCAAGATAAAATATCTTTATGAAAAGAGATTATTTATGTTATCCCAGTAAAAGTTATTTGGCATAAAACCCATCATGCTTCAGCAAACAGTGCTTGTGTTACTTCCACTTCTTGCTACTGCAGTGATTGATCTAAATAAAAAAGAAAATCACCCTAGTGTGTTCAGAACCTGACTACAGCAAGGACAGAGTATGGAACTTCAGCCTCTACATATTAGAGGCTAATGTACTGTCAATTTTTTAAAAAGACAGCTAGGAAGAAATGGGTAACGGTAGGATAGCTGACTTAATGGTAATCCAAGTGACCTTAAAATCAATCCTGGAAAATCTTGCATTAATCAGCTGCTAAAGAATTAAAAAGCAGCGTAATTGGTAATGAGTAACTTGATACTGCAGAACTTCTAGGCTGTCAAAGGAGCTTGATGTTTTGAACATCACAAACATAGCTGATAACTGTGGTGAAGTATGTTTAAATGTCTGTCAAATCTTTGATTTAGTATTGCCATAAATTATTTTTAAATAGCATGAAACCAAGGTATGTACTGATTAGGTTAAAAGTGAGTTTTATGAAAGATCGCATCACTATTTACAATGACAATTCAACAGCAGTGGGGAATTGTCCAAACAGTGTTTATTAGGTTTATGACTGGTTTGGAAGACATCTGACATCTGTGTTTCCATCACATATATTCCTCTTCTTTCTGCAAAACTACTCATTTGGTGCTAAAATACGCTTCTTTTACTGTTTGAAATAAGAGATGACCTGCTGGCAAGAGCGTAAGGGACTTTGTAGAAGAAAAACCATGCCAGACTGACTGCCAGCAATTATTTAGAGCTGCTTGTCATACAGCGGATAATACAATCCATTCTGACTTCTTCATACAGAGCATTTGCTGTCATTTTGTTAAGGTTCTTAATGAAAAATTCACCCTAATCCAGAGGTAGAGACTCCAAATTCAGTGAAGTGCTGCACACAACCTTGCTGTACTACTTAAGGCTAAAAAGACTCCTGCAAATGCAGGGATCTGGAAACAAGCTGGAGAGATTTTCTCAACTAGATTCCAGGGTATTAAGAGAAGTCTGAGACTGGAGGGCAAATCGTTCTGTAAATGCAGCAATCAGCTGATGCCTGGGAATTTCTGTCTCCGTTTTTCCTGTTCGGCTGACTCTTTCCATCTGATACTGGAAGGCTTGCTTCAGACTAAAGGCTGGTTTTTTCATTGCAAAGTCTTGAGGACAGCAATGTTTCTGTCTGCTTCACACTGGGTCCTGCTCCTCTGTGTTGTGGTGGTAGAAAAGGCAGATACGCTATGTTATTTTTATCTTCATGAGTTATTCCTGCTAGCAGTTAGTGTAACTTCTGTGTGCGTTCTTGCTTAGGTACTTTGTTTTGTGTTCCCAGTATGCCCAATGTCTTTTCTACTGTGAAGAGCTGAGATTGCATAGCAGTGGAGTTATGGGGTTCCGGAAAATATCTTTACTATGATGTTTGTTTAATTTACAAGTAAATGCCCACCAAAAAATGTATGTTGTTTCCACCCAGGCATTCAACACCAGGACTTCTACCAGCTGTATGCATTCCAGAGGCCAAAATGACATCTCAGCAATTGCTTGCCATTCTCGTGGCTCTATGTTCTCAGCAAAATCTGGTCACAGCTGTAGCACACTGAACGATAGCGACTCCTGTTGAGGAAATAGAAGACACATTTATAAGATCCTTCACCATGATTTTGTTTCTATAGGACTAACATGAGTACGGAAGTCAGTAAAAACCTCTTTTGAGTTAGCAGATGCCTCTTTGTAGTCAATAACAGTGTCATTATATTTAGAATGTTCTTTCAAGTTACAGCCCACTGTATTGATTTATTTTAAACAAATGCTTTCAATTAAGTCAATGCATTTTTCCTTCACCTCCCACTTTCCCTGAAGTTAGACTGATTTGTATGACACACCGTTACTTTTATTAGCAGATCATAAAACATGTACTCTCTCAAAGGAAAAGTGATGCCTGTTTTCCATAGACACTTACAGACATAAATTCCTGTAAACAAAGTGGAGCCGGGATCTTGGTCACCATTGAAATTATTCTGTATGAAGACCAATAAAAGAAAAAAAATCCCAAATAAGGTGGTTGATTAACTATCCCAAAATAAGGAATTCTTATGAAGAAGTGTTCTTGTTTGAAGCTGTAGTCATGTAAGGATTATGTTGCAGTTTGCTTTCTATTCCAACTTCTATCAGCTCTTGTGAACTAATTCCCAGACCAGTTAGGCATTCAGGCATAGAGAATAAAATGTAAAAACTATTGTATGTGAGATCCAGCCAATTACACAAAAATGTGAACAAAAGCAGCACAAGAACACAAAAGTATTCAAGCATCCATTATAAACTGTTCCAATTTCCTTTTTAAATGTCAAGTACAAAATATACATTTTACATGCAAATAATGCTGGGATGTTGTTGCTAATATACTCCTGAAATTACATTTTCTTAGCATGACCTTTCTTGCTAACAATAACTTACATTTTAATTAAATCTGTGGCTATTTTCATTTCATTCCAAATATCCCCATGCCATATGCTGCTGAACTTTCACGTCAGGAAAGTAAGTTTATAGGTCACAGGCTTAAATACTTATTTCAATTAAAATTTTTTAATAATATATGAAAGAAATTACACGTATGTACTATCCCTACTGGTTTGTAGAAGCAAGTTTTTCAGGTTTAAAAGGCCCCCACTTTCATAGAATGATAGATTGTCTTTAGTTGGAAGGGATCCACAAGGATCATTGAGTCCAACTCTTGTCCTGCATAGGATAACCCCAACATTCACACCCTTTGTCTCAGAGCGTTGTCCAAATGCTTCTTGGATGTTATCAGGCTTGGTGCCATGACTGCTTCCCTGGGGAGTTGTTCCAGTGCTCCACCACCCTCTGGGTGAAGAACACTTCCCTGATATCCAACCTAACCCTCCGCTGGCATATCTTCCTGCCGTTCCCTTGGGCTTTATCATTGGTCGCCAGAGAGTTTGTCGCGTGCTCCTCCTCCTCTTGTGAGGAAGCAATAGACTGTGATGAGGTCTGTTCTCTAAACCCTGTGTGTCAGGATGAGAATGAAGTATTTGGCAAGATTTTAACTTCAGTGAAATACTCTTCCTGTCTTTTCCGTTTGGTACTTACAGGTTTAGTGCTGCTTCACTAACACCTAAGGCTACTCTTTGTCTCAGTAATGAAGAAGCACATTCTGATTTTCTTTCCCAGGAAAAAAAAATATTGTGACAACTCTGTATTTAAAAGTAGAGGGGCAGATTGCATTCTGGTGTAAGCGATTACAGTCTGCTGAAATGTTGATTGGGGCTTTTGAGGATATAGACTCTTATTCAGATGGAAATAGTACATTAATCTCTCAAGAAATTCAGGCTTCTTCATGCATAGATGCTACTTTTACTGTTGAATGGTCTCTCTGAGATGAATCCATAATGTCACTTTGAGCACCTTCCCCAAAGGAAGGGGATACAGAAGATGCGTAATGAGAACCTGCCCAGCTCCCTCTCCCCAGACATACACATGCTCTTTGCTTCTGCACTGACACAGACACACTATCAGTTATCGCTGTGATTTAACAAATAAGCTTCTCTGAACTCTAGGAAACCCTGACATCAAAACTTACTTGGTTTTCTCTGTAGATTTCTACATGCTCTTTATTTTTTGTATCATTTCATTATGCATTCTTAATTCTCACCCCAGCCCTGAACTTAACAGTAGCAAGTTGATAATTTAGACACCCATGGAGCACAAGGAACAAAGATATGTTTTAGAATTAGGTCTTGGCAGCTCTGCCTCCCTGCTGGAACTCACAGTATTTCTTAAAGGCTGTCTAATCCTTCAGGTTAGCTCCTGCATTCCAGATGGAGAGCTTGGGCCTTGCCTTTGGAGTTGAAATAGTCCCAGGCTCTGAAGGAGACCATGGCTAGAAACTCTGGTTTAAACTTTCTGTTAATTGACTTCTAGCTTTGAGACATATGCAAGCTGTGAAATTCTGTGTAGGTGTTTGCAGAGTCTTGGAAAGGATGTTATATTTAGTTCTGGCTACAAAGAGTCACAAAATAATACTGATCTAGGCTCTTGCTAGGTTGGTTGCACTGCACTTGGGAAGCTGTTTCGAAAAGGATTTTTGACACTGGCCTCCGAGATGAACAGAGATTGAAGGGCAGAAAGAATGAGTTCCTGGAGGCAGAGGATATTTGCCATAATTACTTCACTGTTTATTGGCCTTTTAATAGTACATTGACAGCAATTATTGTCTTGTATTATATCAAGTTAGTATGCTATAGTTGCTGTCTCCTAGTATAGCAGAATGACAAATTAAGAAAGAAGTAGAAATCATCTATCATGTCTTAGAAGAATAAATGTCTTCCTCAAGGTTTTAAACAGCCATGAAGCTTGGATGGAGAGGGTTTTAGGTATCAAATTAGTTTATTATATGTCTGAGTTTCATTCCTCTTACAGTGTCTTGGGCATAAAAAATGTAATTTTATAAATACTCTGTAACACTGACTTCAATGATAGATGGCGTGAGGGCAATTGACTTTACAATATGATCTCCTACTCTGTCTTCATGATGCTGTCCTTAAGATCTAAAGCAATTCCTTTTTATGAAGGAAATATCTTCCTTGAGCATTAATAACAGAAGGGGCTGTAGTCTGTTGTTATGGTAGGATCTCCAGATCTTTTCTGAGGACTCACCAGGAATTAATTTGAGGAATATTTTGCTTTAAGTAGTTATCTAAAAAACCCCAAAACACTAAGTTTTTCTCATTTGTCAGACTCCAGATACTGGCATTTTCGTGTTTGTTCCTGAGTGTTTGGGGTTTGAGGTTGGTTTTTTTTTTTTGTTCTTGATGTCTTTTTTTTCCTTAAATTATATAACAATGACAAAAGACAGACAAAAGTAAGCAGAAAAAACCCCAGTGACATAGCTATAGTTATTCCTTTACTTATCATAAGGAAATCATCGGCCGGGGGAAGAAGATAAGCAATGAAGTGTATACCACCGAGCTCTGGATAACTAGAAGCAATTTTTGATCAGACTGAGCTCTTGTGCACTCACATCAGTGCATCTCTAAATAAAGTAAGAAACAACCCCATGGCATTGTGTTTATAAAAAGAAAATATGGAGGGGAAAAACCAAATAAGCAAGCCAAGAGCATTATCATGCAGTTGCATCCAGTTTAACAGTTTAATTAAGCTTGTTTATGGGTTGTCTTTTGAAGAGGGCTTCTGTAACTTACTACCTGGGCTAACTGGAAAATTTTCAAGAAGAGTTTGGCTTCTGACCCAGGATTCTGATGCATCTCTTCTAAAATCTGCAATAGCACACTGGAAGCAATGCCTGCAAAAGAGGAAATTTAGGATGGCTATCCCTCTACTGGAGGTGAGCATAGGATTGCCAACAAATTTGAAATTCCCTCAGACTGTGCAGGCTTAGGGCACGGTGATACAGCACTGGCCTGGGCAGTTCCTGCGTTCCCTGGTGAGGCAGCTATGTCTCATAACATGTTTGGATGAGAAACGATGAAGTAGGAAGAGGAGCAACTTGCTGCTTCTCTGGTAAAATGGCAGCTGGAAAATAAGCCAAGTGGATCATCTTATATAAGCACTTATTCTAAAGGATAACATAAGTTTTTTAAAGAATACTGCATGCCTCCACTGATCTAAAACCTCTAAGTGGCCTGCAGCCAGAGCCCTATAAAACATTCACTTATGCTGGTGAAAATTTGCCTGGCAATAAATGGCTACACTAATTAGATTTTGAAAGGTGCTTTTAACCTTTTCACCTTATCAGAAAATAGCGAGGATCTGAATCTCCATTACACAAAGCCAACTTCTCACTATTGTCAGTGCCACCAATTCTGTTCAGGTGAGCTGGTGTGGTAGAATAGAGAAACGAGGGAGAAAAGGTTGCGAGGGAGTGGAGAGGTTTCCAAAAACATGTCTCCTTGAAACTAGCAGTTCATATCAGGTGAATTTCTTACTGTAGACACTCCATGCTGAATAACACCCCCTTATGTGCTATGTTTTCTCTTTCTGTGATACTCAAGGAAAAACAAGAGTAATTATGAATATAGTAAGAATTCAATTAACGTCTCACAACATGACACAAAAAAGACACCTTGTATGTCTTATTGTTGCTAAACGGGAGGAAGATTTTGGGGGTTTAATTCCATATGAAATGCTAGAAATAAAACGACTTTGACAGAAGCAGGGGAGAAAAGAATGAAATTGCTTGTACAAGATATTTTGCTGCCCCATCACAAGTGTCTGTGTAGTGGTGTTACTGTGCTGGGTCCTTTCACCTTCTTGGGTAGGAAGAGAAGTGACAGCTCACCCAAAGCAGTTGCTCTTGGTGATACTAGTTTTCTTAAAGAGACAGCAAGAAAGACACAGCTCTAAGAATTGTCCAGTGCCAGTCAGCTGGTTGGAAAAGGTAACTAACCAATTTCACAAACTCTGAGATGCTGAAGCAACTAAACAGGATCCTTACAATAGATTGTAAATTTTGTTATTTTGTGTTTTTTATCACTTTGTGCCATGATTGCAAAAGCATCTATAATGATGTCCTTTTTTTTTTTTTATTCTTCATTATTGTCTAGGGATAGAACTGACTAAAGCCTAAAAGATTAGGCATATCATTTTCTTAAGCTTAAAAAGCTTTTTCAAGGATCAGGTGGAAAATTTTGGGGGCATCTCACATGTAAACTATACCTTCCCAGGACTTCATATGGGAAATGCTAAGTCTGAAAGACTTAGCTTTAAGTGCATTTCCCACAAAACCAACCATCATGTTAGATCTGGCCAGGCTACAAGATATCATTTTCCCTCATTATCTCAAAACCGTATTTTAGATATTAAAAAAAGCCACATTGCTAAAACAATTCATAATGCCCTACAATAGAAACCGAAATCAGAGATTACTTTAATCACCAGCTGTCATTGGATACCCCTTAGAGATGAGTCAGAGGGTCAAGACTTTGGATCCTAGAGTTTCCGAATGTATGAGTTCATGTTCTCCTAGTCTTTCCAGCCTCCTTACTGGACAGTAAGAGGCCTTGGTAAGTCTGAGCTGCCACTGCTCCCCAGATCTGCAGGGCTTAGAAAGCTTATAAAGTCTGACCTGACTGTATGATGTTGGATTCCAGGTTCTACATGAAATATTCCTGGTTCAATTAATAGCCCTGGACCAGTGCAGCCAGACATAGAGAACTCTCCAAGATAAGAGCACTCTGCCTGATACAGCTGTACTAGAATCCTCAGCTGTTTTGCAGGCAACCACCTACAGGCTTCCAGACAGAGAATTAAACTTTATATAATGTATATTTCAAAGCAATTATTAATCAGCTGTCGTTTTTGTACTGTTTGTCTGGTTTCAGTGCTGTAGAAGTATCCAGATTACAGGAAAAGGCACCTTGTGCAGGCTTGGTAAAACAGCGTGGAGGAAAGATTTGTTGTTCTCTTAGTAGAGAGCTCAGCTGCTGTTTGGTAAGGCAGGGCTTAATGCTCTTTTCTTGAATGCACAAACAAAAAAAAGTCATACTCTGCTTTCCGTCCTCTTCAAGGAGTTTTCCTCTCTCATAAATGCAGTGATTAAAAAGCCAGTAGAGACCAACAGGCCATCTGATATTCTATCCTTACTCCAACAGGAATTAAAGCCCAATGTTTCTTAGGAAGGTGAAATAAGTTCATAATATATGCAACCCCCACACACATTTGCAGCATGCAGGAAATGTGTCCTCTCTCTGATGGTGATCATTCTTTTAGCACAGTAACCTTTTTCAGGCAAGAATATCTGCAAGTGCCTTGAAGCGTAAGGAACATTTATGGATCTACATAAATGCATAATAATAATAGTCGATGCCCTTAGCCATGAGATTTGATAGACCTTATAATTTAATTTTAACTAGTGCAGTGTGTCTGCAGATAGCACTCTTTTCATATGCACAGTCCTACTACTTACCACAAAATATCATGCTGTAGAAGTTTTAGTATCCTTCAAAAGTTGAAACACAGCAAGAGTCACCTTTCCACACAAATAAATATTCTAGTTGTAATAAAGTGAAGTACAGACAGAAGTAAGGGCAACCACGGTTTTATATCACTAAAAAAAAACCCACCAGCTCCAGGTATATTTAATTCCTTGGAAAGCGGAAGGGTGGTCTGCTAGGAAAAGTTAAACATGTCAAATACCTCTGATGTTTCTGTGTGTATTTTAGACCCATCTTCTGGTGATATGAGGATTTTGCTTAGGGTTGTTTCTTTGCAACATACCTATTCCCTCTGTTTCTTGTAGAAATACTAAACAAAGATAAGCTTATAGAGTAATAGGAAAATACCTAGCTTTTACTGGGTAAATTGTCACAAAATTATAGCTGAGTGGAAAATTTCCATTTCTGTGAATTATGTCAACATATATTTGCCAAATTTGCAGTTGCTTCTTGTATAAACCTGCTGTTGTTCTCTTAATGAATCAATGTATGAAATTCAGGTTGTTTGAGAATCGAGGAAATATGATTTCAAGAATCTTATAGTATTACTCAAAGAGATGGTATTAAAGGAGACAGATTTAACATCTACTTTTCTCATGTTTCTGCCTATTTGGCATATCAGTATCTTCTCTCATGTACAGAGATTTAGTGTCTTTGTAAGTGCATGTCTATGCTTGAACAAACATCGCTATGTGTTACAAGGGTGTTTGGTAACTCACTGCTCCATGAATGTATGCACACAGCCCTTTATTTATGCACAAAATGGATGACAAGTAACTAGGATTTTTACATTGAATTGATAAGGGAAAGTAGTCTTTTCCTTTCGACCACTACAGTAAATGTGCTAGAATTTTCTCAATACTTTTAATATATATGTTTTCATAAACCAAATCAAATCAGAATTCTTACCACTTCTGGCCTTACTTTAGCATTACTTCAGCATGTCTTTATTCTTATATGCAGTAACATCATTGGTTCCAATACCACTGCTGAAGTGTGTCAAGGTATGTAAATGTTGAAGCACCTCACCAAATTGGAGCCAAAGATACTGATGAGGTAGCTATGATATTGTTTGAGGAGACATATCAAAGACTGGCTCAACTGTGTTTTGATTCTCCGTATTTCCCCCATATATTTCTGTATCAAAGTCATATTACAAGCCAGACGTTACGCTAAGGACTTTTAGCCTAAGAGTTATCCACTGTTTCAGCAAGAAAAATTATTGAATGTGTTGATATTAGAAGGTTGCAGCCTGAAATAGTTGTATTTTTTAAAAAAGTCACATTTTCCATGGCATTGGTATAATATTTAGAAAATTATGTGAACCTAAAGTCTAAAGGACAAAAGAGGTGAAGCATATCTTTACAGCAAACATAAAGAAACCTATTCAAAACTGAATATTCTTAAATATCCGTATGGCAATGATAGTGTCCGAGTTTCCAGTTTTCTGACCTAAAGAGACAATTCTGCAAAAATAGCATCTTGTGTTTCAGTCATCTGCTCATGGACATAAGGAGCAAAAAGAACACTTTCTTGATCTTGCTTTTTTGAGCATTCCTCTGGGCTCATTAATAGTTTATGTTAATGTATTTTAAAAAGTGAGTTTCTTCTTTGCTCTGAAACTTGTTTATGATTATATTTAGAAAACACATTTCCTTACTTCCTTTCTGACTTAACACACAGGAAGAATGTGATGCTGTAAAGTTGAGCCACAGATTCAGACACAGTCATGAGAAGCATTTGATGCTGAATTTTTCGGATTAGATGAGTCAACTACTAATAATCATCTTAGTTCAGCAGTGGCATCTTCCATGTCTCTCTGGTTTCAGAAAACATTGTTGCATAAAATTCTGTATCACTTTTGAAATTGGTCTTTAGAGTCAAAAGCTTTCTAATTACCCAGAAGCTGAGGCTGAAAGACACAGGAAAAATATCACAACACTGAAATTTATTCTTGAAACCTGCTGGGTTTGTATTTCCTTAGCTTGGTGGTGAAAGCAGAATGATCAATACTCAGAATGGAAATGGGTAACAAATACCCGCCGAAACAAATGCAAAACAAAACTTATGACCTGTGTAAACTTCCAATTCGAGAGCACAGTGCTTTAAGAGGTCTTTCTAGTGTGTGTTTACATGGAACAGAAAGAGGAGTCTTCTGAATAACACTAACATTAAGTAAGCAGCCTTCTCACAACTGAGTAACATTTATGCATCCCTGTAGAAGGATGCAATTCTGAGAAGATTTTACATTAAAGTAGAGCTGTGTCTTCGGATATGTTCTCATTACCTGGAAAGATGTTGGTAGCACTTTCACCATTGCCACTCAGCAGTTTTGTTCATGCGAGACTGTTTTTATGAAAATTACCCACACTCTCAAAAAAAACCATTTGTGACAACCATTTTCAGTTGTTTTAGATAAAGCTTGTAAAATAGCCTGTTTTCAATGCTCTTGGCTCCTTGCTCTAGACACCCTGACTTTTTTGTTCTTGAAGGGTTACTTATGACTGATCATGTTAGTGCTGTCTTCAAAAACGCTGAGTAGCAAAAGGAAGAATTGAAATACTGGTAGGAAAGACAGTTCTGCACTTTCCAGTCTGGCATGGAAATTGGAAATGTTTTCATTTCTTTTGTTGTCAGGGCTTATATTCAGGGCATTTAATTTCTCATTTCCTGTCATCAGCAGAGGACATGAAGATCTTCTCTCACTGTCGATGTAATCATTTGCAGACCAATTAGTGAAAGTCCTCAAGAAAAGACAGAAGTTTCATGTCTATCCTCAGTTGTGAGGCAAGGCTTGAGCCTTCTGCATTTCAGGTGAGTAATTCAAACAAATGGATCTTTGGCTAGTTGGTGGTGTGCTTTAACATAACACAGTCTCTGAATAAATAGATTTATATTAGACATTAACAAGACATTGGCAAAGGTTGCCCAGAGAAGTTGTGGCTGCCCCGTTCCTGGAAGTGTTCAAGGCCAGGTTGGATGAGGCTTTGAGCAACCTGATCCAGTGGGAGGTGTCCCTGCCTATGGCACGGGGTTGGAACTGGGTGATCTTTAAGGTCCCTTCCATCCAAAACCATTCTATTATCTATGAATAAATCCACCTCTGTCCTAGAAGTGAAATAAGTTGGGTTGTGCTGCATCCAAGTGTCTCACTGTGAAAGAAGTAACAAAGATCATGGCATGGGCAAATTTGAGATGGTATGTGTAAAAAAATGTTTTGAGTACTGAGAGAATATAATCATAAACCATTCGGAGATTCAGGGCACTGGTGCTTAAAAAATAAGAGGATCCCTCAGGACTTTCCTCTTTCTGAGCCTGAAGAGAACACTGAACCTAGGAACCTTTATTTCTAGCCCTCTGTGTATCTACCATACTAGTAATTCAATCAGGGTATCGTAAATGTGCCGAAGACTTTTTCACTATAGTGATAGCACTGTTCCTCTTACAATCAGGAGTAAAAAATATTTACAAATGTCCTTGGGGTAAAAAAAACCCTAAGTAATTATTACAATTGCACAAGAGTTGTTCATAATTGCTGGACTTCCCAGAAATGACTTTCAGAAGAGATCCATGTAGCCAAATGCATTACTACCTCCTCAGATCAATATTATATTTGTCCTAGTGCACGGATAACCACAGGGCAAAGCAGCAAACTATTAGCATTTCATTAACAATATACTACATCACAAGACTATTACTCAAATGATTGATGAGCCAGGCAGGACGTGTCTTCAAATGTTTATGAAGAACTAGTAATTTTTCCTTCCTTCACTGCTTTTCAAAAAAAAATTTGCCATGATTTTCAGATTTATATACATTAAACTCATCCATTAATAACATAAGAGCATCGGATCAGGAATGGTGAAATTGTTTCCTGCATATTTTTCCAATGAGTTTTAATACCAATATATTAAAAAAAAAATCAAGCCCAACACATTTCAGGTTATATCTAGATTGATTTATTTTTACTTTCTTCCAGGACAGACAAAATTCCTGCTAATTAGTGGCAGGTTTCTAGGTGAAATATTTCATGTGAACTGTTGGGCTTCAATTTGTTTGTCCTAGGTTTTCCATAAGGGCTGCTCTCTGTCACAGAGACACTTACGCTTTTCCGAACTCAGGCTCCATTTCAATTTTGATGAAAGCATATCATCTTTCTGAACAATCCAGTCATTCCAATGTCTATAACAGAAAGGAGTAATTCATAATATTATTAATGCGACCTTGCTGAAGAGCTATAATAACTTGGAGATGGAACCACTGGTTTTGTTTACTAAATAGACTAGATGCCCTGAATATTCACCAGTCTTCCAAAACAAAACGAAAGCAGGGAAAGTAATCCTAAATTTTTAAATTTATTGCCAGAATTAAAATGCCAAATTTTTGTTCCTATGTCTAAACAGTTCCTAAATATTCAGTTTTAGCTTGGAAAAGACTGAGTGTCCAGTACTTCTTATTGAATTGATGTTATTTATTAAGGAAATTATCTAAGATGTGAGGCTTTAAATTTCAGGTTTCTGTCTTTCTAAAGATCAAGACATTTGGAAAACACAAACAGAGTGAGTATATTCTCAGGGTTTTTTTCAGGAAATAATCTATTTTAATCCAAATCTGGATTTAAATGAATAATCTCTTCTAAAAAAATGAGTTAAAATCCAGGGTTATTTGAAAAGTTATCCAGAAAAACATTGTCTTTCAGATCTCTTAGTTACTTTGCATTTTTTAAAAACTTGCCCAGACAGCTGTGTTCAGGTCCATAAAAATCCTGTGTTATCAGTGCACCTTTGGGGTTTTGGCTAGGGCATATTTAAAATGGATCACTTCACAAACATTAAGGTCATAGTTTTGCATGAGATAGACTGCAACAATGAAATGTAACGTAGCTGCCTTCATATTTTTTTATATTTTACTGTTGTAGATATAAATCTTATAATTGATCGCTTATTTGCATTTCACATATGCATTATAGAAGCAGCTTGGAAGCTGACAAAGATTATTTTTCTTTATTTATAAACTGTTTTGATTGCTTTGCAGCACAGAACATTTGGGGCTAATCACGTTCTTAATAACATTGGTTCTGTTTCCTCAATGGCCACAGTTAGAAAATTCATTCTATTTTTAGAACATAGATTTATTTTCTTCTGTCAGAACAGAACAGGTGTTCAAGGCCAGGTTGAATCAGGCTTTGAGCAACCTGATTCAGTGAAAGGTGTCCCTGCCTGTGGCAAGGGAGTGTGGAACTGCACGGGCTTTAAGATCCCTTCCAACTGAAATCATTCTATGATTTTAGGATTCTATGAAACAGAAGAGGTAAAATAAGCATGTGCAAAAATCCTTCTCATTTCAGCCATCTTGATTCATTCTGGATCATTCTTAGAGTACTTGTGGCATCAAGATGGAGGTGCACGAAAGGCTAATGATACTACTAAGGCTATAACTATGAGCTTATCTCTCTTTTCTCCTGACCTGAAAAAAAAAAGGATTAAGTGAATATAGCATTCTGTCTTTTTGTCTTAGCTTTCATCTTATGAAATTTGTTCAAATATTTCACATTCAACACAGATCGTCACAGGCATCAGCTTCTTTCTATTACACTGCCACTATGAGGAATATGTATCAGAAATCAACAATTAGGGAAGTGGAAGGGTTAAAGAAACCTAAGGATATTGGTGAAGGTGTCAGGAAAATTAATTCTGTATACGAGTTCTGGTTTAGTCTGCTAAGATCTCCAGGAAACATGTTATCTTAGCAATTTACACTTTTTTGAATGTGATTTATCCTTATCCATTTACAGCAGAGTTCCCGCTGTTCAGTTTATAGTTTTGTTTTTCAGTGTTTTGGTGAGATATGACATTAATTTGCCTTCACATCTTTTATTCATTTTAAGTACGCAAAAATTTTGTAAAATGTATTACCACATGAGTTTTGGAAAATACAAGATACGATTTTAGTAAAGATTGGAGATATATAAACCCAAGTATGTTATTAAGAAACATAAAAATCTGTCTTGGAAGAAGGTGTGACAATATTTGTATATACTAAAGTCAGTTAACAATTAAGGTGAAAGCATCTGTGAACCATAATATCTGAACAATTTGTATACTCTGGTGGGTTTTCTGTTCATTGTAGAGTGATGTTTAGCATCTGCCTTCACCAGTTCTCTTGTGAAAGTTACTTTGCAATGTGCAAACATTCTTCCTGTTGACAGCTTGCAATATGACGATTTGACCCTTTGCAAATTGCAAAGGTTTGATCTGCAAGTATGGCCATAAAAGCTGTAAATGTGCTCATAATAAAAAGTGAATTTGCACAAGAATAAATGAATGTATAAAAGGGAAAGTACTGCTCTTCACTAAAATTTATTTACTAGTCAAGTAAGTACATAATTTCAGCTCTTATTTGTGAGGTCTATTATCAATTATACAATTCCTTTAAATCTCAGTATTTGATATAACTGTGGATACTGTTTAAATCTGACATAAACTGAATCTGATTAATTGATTAATCTATGCTGTGTTTTAATATATAGTTCCATACACTGCATAAACTGAAAATTGTTGTATTTTCCAAAACTGATTTTGTAATATAAGGTCATAGTTTGGTGTTCTATGTAAGCGTAAGACATCTATTCAGGCTGGATGAGGCTTTGAGCAACCTGATCCCATGGAATGTGTCCCTCCTCATGGAAGGGGAGTTTCAACTGGATGATCTTTAAGGTCTCTTCCAACCCAAATCATTCTATGATTCTACTAACTCTCTTACTGAAACACACTCAGTTCATTTCTGTGATTAAGCATCTGATATCAAACAAGCCCAAAGCATCAAGACAGTAAAGAAGTTCATTTACTGTTGCTTGTACTGAACTTGTATGTTAGTGATAGTTTTGTTTTACACTTTCATAAACCATTAGAAAAGAGTTAAGCATAGCCTCTTAAAGCAGTTTTCGGCTATTCTCTTTTCATTAACTTCAGAAGAAAGATGGAATTTCAATAACTCAGAAATATTTGCTTGTTAGGGAAAACAGTTTAGGTGTCAAGGTTTTTGTGGCAGGTGTAAACTAAATGGTTTCGTATGGTCTTCAAAATGACTCAACAGCATCAAATCCCTTGTTAAAACGTTCAGAAAAATGTAAACCAACCTAATTTAGTATCTATTTGCTTTAGGAACCCTTACTTTTTCACTTAGATTGATGAACATAAGAACAATAACAGATCTGTCATATCCATACTACTTTCACTGGAAAGCTATTAGATTCATAGAAATTATCCTCAAGTTTCTCACTCAAAAAGCAGATGCAGCAGACTTTCTCCAGAAACCAAATACCACAAAGATTTCTGCATAAGGTCCCATGTTGTGGTGGTTGTCTCAAGTATCTACAAGAGGTGTCTAGCCTCATACTTAAGACTTAAGCCAAATATATGATCAAAAATGTCCATGTCAACTTAAACTACATCACTGTCACCCCTGGCTGGACCTACAAATAGTAAGACTGCTGATAATTTGAGATTGCTCCTTGAAATAGTTGTCTTTGCTCCCCAAGGAAAGAGTGGGAACAGCTTCCAGATAATGGCATCTTAGCACATGCTGTGCAATGCATGAGTCAACCTCAGTAGGTGAAGTGAGACATAGCTCACTTCAGTGATTTTTGCTACAGATTTAGTAGCCAATACCCTTTGATTTATCCGAAATACCTGAGCACATTGACCATCCTTCAAAAGCCATGAGCAATATGGTATGAATCCACAGATTACAACAAAGAGAAAATAACACCAATGAAGGTGTCAATCTCAATGGAAACAACTATCCTCTGAATACAGAAAAGATACTCTGATGTGCTGCAATGCCTCGTTTGCTGCTGAACCAAACCTGAGAGCACTGACACCCAATGTGTCAAAACTGCAGAATATGACACTTTGAACAAGACATCTGAAGTAAAATCTCATTATAGTGGGAAAATAAAAGTCCATCAAAGTTTCTGCCTTGTTACTAGGTGCTGTGTTGTACCAGTAGATGGAAAATGTCCAGGCAGTTCCAACCTATACAGCAAGAATTGGAATTGTCCCTCATCACTCTTCGAAAAAATTCAGTAAAAATAGACCTCATTATTTATTGTTATTAGGCCGTGATATTTCATCTTATTAGTAATCATTGCATCTTTTGTTACTTGTGTAGTATTTTGAATATGCCATATCTTAATCCTGTTAGCTTCTGGAATCCAATATTTATTTGAATGCAATGGCTTATAACATCAGGAAGCTGTAGTTTTTCAGCAAAATTTCCCGGATTTCAGTTACATTTTTATGTGACCCGTATTCATCCATTTGCCAGTTCTCTAGATCAGAAACTACAGTTGCTTATAGGCAACATCATTCAGGATGTTGTGAACATTTCCAGGACTTAAAAGAGAAACACACAGAAAATTACAGCTTTCATTTACTTTCATGAGATATTAAAGTAGTTTGTAAAAGCGTATTATAATGATGACCTATTCTCTGTTCTTTTTAACCCGAACAAAAATTTGGGATTGTTGTGTATTAATGCAGTGAACAAAACGTCAGTGCAACTGTGCTTTACAGTGCCAATTTATACGCCTTTTACTATATGAAAAATTCACTCTTACTAGTTGTAATCCTTAAAAACAGGGAAGTTTATGGATAGATTAAAAACTGCTCTTTAACTGATAGATATATAAAATGTTCTAATGCAGCTGTGTACCAACAGACCAAGGTGAAGATGTACAAAAGGAAAGTTTAAAATCTGTACGGTTGTACTTGTTTTAATTTGCCTATCAGTGGAATGATTATATTGGTCCCTGAGATATATAAAAAACGCTTTTTATTTGTTACATAGTGGAACACGGTTAGGTCATAGTAGCTCTCAGGCCCTACAACACTTCTTGTGCATTGGTATGAGGTCTCTTTGTCCAATTCTCTCTGGAAAAGAAAAATAAACAGAACTGAGAAATTGAAAACACTTAGTTAAAAGTTTTGTTTATTCTCTTTGTTGGAGTGGCCAAATTGATTAACTATTAAATCTAAAAGAGCACTAGCAATAACAAGGCTGATATTGAAATAAATCCTGTTACAAAAAAAAAATGAGCCTCTCCTTTTAGACACTGATTTGACCTGGACTTGTGAGCATTTGCAAGTGAGGAAAAATTTGTGTTTCCAGTGGGGTGTCAGGTTGGTGTCAGATTTTAGGATATAGTAACCTTTAGGCTCTGTTTTGTGTTAACTGCAAATATCCAGCCAGGTGAGTGTGGCAGATGCTTAGCAGAGGTTGGAGATAAGGCTGGGTAAACCTGGAAACACCTATTTTTTTTGCCATGAAGCAGCTGGCTTGAAGGTCATGTCTTCTCTGTAAGCTTGGTCCATGCCCAGGAATTATGGTCTAGGTGTACCGAAGGACCAGACCTTGGAAATACTCAAATTACAGCCACCTGCCCCAGAGTCAGCAATGGAAAAGTCACCCAGAAGACACACGCAGACCAGAAGAGGACAGTCCTGTGAGGAACTCTTAATGCGCACTCTTAAAGAGCACTGCAAATGTTGAAAAAGGACTCAGGCCTGAGGTAAGTTCTTTTACCACTGGCAAATAGTCACAGTAATTTTTTTATTATTTATTTTCTGGTCTGTGAATCTTGGGTTCTTGCTGCTCTGGGGACTCAACATGGCCTCTGAGGACTGGTGATGAGTGAGGGGACTTGTGTGTTGGGCCATCGGTAGGGAGGATAGAGAACTGGGGTTTCTCCAAGTAGGTACTTGCATTTTTCTGCCTGAACGCCGCTTTGGTTATATGCCTCATGGAAGCAGCTGGTCTCCAATTCACATACTTTCACTCAGAGGTAGGAAGGATTTTTTGTGCTCTTTCTCCCTACACTTACAGTTTTTTATTGTCAAACCTGATTCCCCTCATTGACTGGATTGAACTTGGGTGCTGACTCCAGATTTTGAGTTTCAGAGGGGCAGAACCATCTGAGGAAAGGACACTGTTGCGCTTAGGGTTCAGTTCTTTCATTATTTCAGTTTACTTGCGCTATGGCATTGACAATTTTCTGAATTAAACCAACCTAATAATTATTCAATCTACCTAATTCAGAATCAGAATTCCCATTGTTAAAGAAAATGGGACCTTTTCTTAATTAAAAAACAGAATAAAAATTACAGCTAGCTAGTGTGTCCCAGTTCTCTCCCCATCAGTGCTACTGGATTATTCCTGCTCTGCCTAACAACGGACACAATGCAAAATTTAGTTGCAAATGATATTTTTAATGTCCTTATTTAGACTGAGAAATAATTAGGTATTTTATGTTCTTCTATGTATATATCCAGAATGAAGCCATAATATACTCCATAAAGAAAACTAATAATAGTTTGGTTTGTCTGATCATATGATATCCTGCTATGCGTTTCATGGATAATATTTTAAATCATGACTAAATTCTGTTCTTGGCATTTGATATTTTCAAAACAATTTAGAAACAACAGTGTTGAGTTCTAATTTTCCTCTAAAAAGGAAAAGTAAACTCTTGTAGTCTGCAGAGGAAAGCAACAATGCACTGCAAGCCTGCACAGAGATATGTAATTTCTTTCCTAAGCAATGAGAGGAAAATATGACATTCCATACTTTTTAGATCTTTTTTTTTTCATTCTAACAGCTTTGCTTGCTAATTTTCCCTCCAAAATACTAATAAATGTCACATTGATGAGAACAATGCCAAGCAGCAGTGGAAAATTAATTATATTTTTAGCATAAAATATTTTTTTGAAGCAAGTGCCCTAAGCATCATTAGATCTCATGATCTAATGTAGTCAAGAAAAGGTTTGAGCTGTATAGATAACCTAAGTCTCCTTGCTAAGTTTTAAGCTGCGTATATTCGTATTCAATATTCAGTGTCTCAAAGAAAATGTATGCAAAAGTCGGTGACAGCAACATATAAGGTAATTGATAGGATGCTAGGAATGATTTTGTATCAAGTGCTAATCAGACTGTTTTTCCACTTATCAGCATTACCACTTGATAACTGACAACTTTTAGATTATCTTGAATGTGTTGAAAATCGGCTGCTCTTTCCAAGTGACTTTGACTTTTATGGTCTGCAGAGAATCCTGAATACTCAAGCAGTAGGTTTCCATAAAACCTATATAGAATCGATTTTTTTTTAATTTACCATAATAAGAATTGGAGAAAAATACCTATATGGAATATTATAGCTTATTTCTTTAAACTGATGAAGTTTAAATTTCTTCAGGTTACTGAGAAATTCGATTTTATGGCATGACAAGTCTAGTTCTGAACATTTTGGGATATTTTTCTACACCCAAACCATTTACCAACCATATCCTGGACTTCATCAAAAAAAAGAGTGACCAACAGGTCGAGGGAGGTGATTCTTCCCCTCTACTCCACTCTCATGAGATCTAAACTGGAGGCCTGCGTTCAGTTCTGGAATTTTCAACACAGGAAGGAGATGGATCTGTTTGAGTGAGTCCAGAGTAGACCATGAAGATGATCAGAGGGCTGGAGCACCTCCCTGTGAGGAAAGACTGATAGAGTTGGGGTTGTTCATCCTGGAGAAGAGAAGGCTCAGGGAGACCTTAGAACAGCCTTCCAGTACTGAAAGGGGCTCCAGAAAAGCTGGGGAGGGGCTCTTTGTCAGTGAGTGCAGGGATAGGACAAGGGGTGATGGTTTTAAGATGAAAGGAGGGAGATTTTAGGAAGAAATGTTTTCCTGTGAGGGTGGGGAGGCCCTGGCACACGTTGCCCAGAAAAGTCGTGGCTGCCCCATCCCTGAAGGTGTTCAAGGCCAGTTTGGATGGGGCTTGGAGCAACCTGATCCAGCCCATTTCAGGGGGTTTGAAACTGGATGGGCTTTAAGGTCCCTTCTGAGCAAAATCATTCTATGACACTATGAAATATAGATAAGATACATATATGCAAAAATTTCTGAGCTAAAAGATTAAATAACACTAAATAATTGAACTGTATTATCCATCATAAGTCACTTTTACATTGTAAACAGTGGAAATGAATAGATCTGTCTAAGCCAAAAAAGACAAAATGTTCTTCCAACTAGTGAGTTTCTTGGAAAGGTGGCATAAAAAGTGTTTCCGGAGGCTAAAGAAGGGGCTCTGGTTTAAGTTGTGGGTTTGTTTCTGTTCTCTCTGTCACCCTTGACAGGTGTTATGATCACTATGTACTTTCTCCCTGCATGCAAGTGTTTCTTTTGCATTAGTAATTATTCTGATTCTGAAGCCAAATTAATGTAATTTATTCCTGTACTAAAAACTATACAAGTCTTGTACAGGACAGAAATATATGTAAAACCTAGAGCAACATAAATTATTTGTCTGCAATCCAGCCTCAGTAGGAAGAAACATGATTCAGCAGCTTTCCTGGCACAGGACTTCAAAAGTGACTGTTGAGATACGGAATGGGGAACAGCTTTAAACTGGAAGGAGGAATATTTAGAATAGACATTAGGAAGAAATTCTTCACAGTAAGGGTGGTGAGACACTGGCACCAGTTGCCCAGGGAAGTGGGTGCCCCTGCATGGAAGTGTTCAAGGCCAACTTGGATGTGGTCTTGAGCAGCCTAGTCTAGTGGGAGGTTTCCCTGCCCATAGTGGGCGGGTGGAACTGGATGATCTTTAAGGTCTCTTCCAACCCAAACCATTCTATGATTCTATCATATTCAAATGAAATCTGTGGCATTCACAATCAAAGAGACATTAATTTTGCTCTGATTCAAGTATATCCATTCATTCTCCCTCCTACAATTTGGATGTTTTTTAAGTCTCAGTAAAGCAGGAAACATTTCTTGGAGTGGAAATTGCAGTGGTCTAAACCCTGCTCAACCCTATGAGGCATCACTCCATTCTTGCTGTGACGTTCATGGGCCCAGGCTGGACATCCCCTGTTGGACACTATAAGTCAACACAGGGAGCAGTGGGTTGGGACCAACACCTGGGGTGGTCCTGTGGGTCCTCATGGGTTCTTCTCACCAGTCTGTAGGTGTAAGGTGCTGGAATACAACCTCTTGGGATTAGCTGTAGGAGGCGTTTAGAAATGTGTAGGTGCTTCACAAGTGTCTGGTGTTGGGGTATGTACATGGCATTGCATGGTATGTACTGACATTGATCCCAAACGTAGGTTAATTTTAAGTCATTAGTAAATCAATAAATTGCTTCAATCTTGTTCTAGCTTAAACTACATGAACTGAGCAGTTTTTCCCTCGTTACAGATATTTGAGTATGATGGCATTTCCACTAAAGATTTTGACAAGTAGATAATACATAAGTAAACTGTTTCTGTGGGAATTTATAATGTTAGTATGGAGTTTCTGTCAAAAGTTTTTTTTTTTTTTGAAAAGAATATTTTGGAAACATGCTTGGGTTTTTTAGAAATTGAAATTATTTTTTTTTTACTGTTCCATAGTGTTGGTAAGATTTTACTAATGCTAAGAAATAACAGAAACTATGAAATAATGACTTACATCGAAAAAAAAGGCAATGCTAATAAGCTAACACATCAAAACATTCCAGCTGTCAAATTTCACAGCAGATCTTGTATCTTGGCTTATTGTCTTGACTCTGTAGGGTTTTTTTTTAATTAGAGTTTTAATTCTAATAAAATGATGATATGGGGTTTTTTTAAAACATGAAATAGTTTTCAGGCTATTAGCATATTTATATAAGTAAAATTGAATGTGGCCCTTAGTTAAAAATTTACAATAAATTAATTTTTCACTTAATATAAATGATATTTTACAGCCACATTAATTATCAATAACAGAATGCAACAATAGTCTGAGATAAATTCTCGCAGGAAAAATGTGATATTTTTATATGACTAAACTTAGCTGTGTCAATTTGACTTGAAAGGAACGTTTAAGCCTAGAATTCAGTTTACAAAATATTCGAGCATTAATCTCACATCAGGGGAATGGAAAAATCAGGAGAATATCTTCTCTCTGTATAGTTAGATTTTGAAAGTTTATAAATGTATCCAACATCATCATAGTAATGATACTTAAAACTTTCTTTTTAAATAGGTAAGCACACATCACAATACACTAGAAAACAGAATACAACCAATGTTTATTTCCTATATGTTGTTTTGCAAATATAGAGATACTAATTTGAAAAAAAATAATTTATGGAATGTATTTCAAATACAAATGGTACATCATAATGTCACTGAAATGAATAAAAATGCTGGTGTTTCCAAGAATTAAGTGGGCTTTTAGCTTTAGCTCTCCATTTCTTTCATCAATAACTGAAATGAATATGTAATACCCCAGACGGAGTAGCTGCATATTGTAATCTTTGATACCAGTGTGATTAAGAAAAGCATTAAGAAAGGTTGGTTCATACATGGTGTTGAAAAACCAGTACTGCTGAGGAGAATGTTAAATATTGGAAGCTGCTACTAAAACTAAAGTAATTGCTGATATATTTTTATATTTATAGCATTATTTTTCATTTATTTTTTGTATCATTGCACATCATGGCTCCTTCATAGGAATTACAGGTGAAATTAGTATTAGGAAAGTTCTATAAAACCAACCATTTAAAATAGTCACTACAGCTCCAGCCCTTCGGCACTAGACCTAACTAAGAAATCTTTTTCGCATTATTTAAAAGAAAAAAAGACAGAGAACGTGAAGATCCTGGGGTCAGTATAAGTTAGTATTTGCTTTAGTGAGATGTAGCTCAAAGTTTTGAAGTTTGTTCTTAACAAATTCAACCACGATAACCTGATCATCATCTCTCCATTCAGATGTGTGAAGGAAATGTTGCAAGGGTGTGCTTGCTTAGGGATCTTCAAAACTTCTTCAAGCCCATGTGGCATAGGAGATAGTGGCTATCTCCAAGGTGAGTTAGAGATGCAAAGCTGAGTTCAAGGCCTTATTTTATTTTCTGGCCACATCTGGTAAGAGAATAGCTCTTCCTTGAGTTTTTTTAGCTCACGAAAAAGGAAAGGTATATTAAAAAGCTAGAATAAGTGTCATCCTGTAGGCCAAGGGGCTTTGCTAGCAGAAGAGCCAGTTGGGTATGTATAGATGTGGTCTGCAGGTCCTCATCCCTGGGAGTCTGAACAGGAGGGAAAAATTCAGAAGGAAAGAAGAAAAAAATCCCATTGCTAAGAGCCATCTCTTATTGTGTCGTTTTCCTGACCTAGATTCACGCCGACAGAATCAGGATGTCAGAAAAAGAAAATTACATATTAATTGTACTGGAGTACAATTGTAGGCTAGAATCAGTTATTAGATTTAGACATGTCAATCTGGATAACTTAAAGTCTCCAGGAAGCATTTAATCTTGAAATAGACCATGCTGTATGTTGTCTTTCCATATATACTAATATAAGGATTAAAGATGCTAAAGGCTCACAACTTAAAATGTTAAAAGAGTCTCCATTAAGACTCAGGCAGATCAACTGTTTGGTCTTTGCAGGCAGAAGAAATGACAACTGGAGCTGTATGAGTTAAAGATGCCATAAGAACAATAACATTCTGGAGGTGTACAAATTTATCAGTCTAGCTATAGACAAATCATTTTCTCTCTTTGTTGGAAAACTTCATCTGCATTAGAAGGACCAAATTACTGTTATTACTAAAGGTCCAAGCCCAGGGATGATATTCTCCTAGGGTAATGCTTATTGTAGGAGGTAGGAAGTTGTCATCCCTGCACTTACATGAAAGAAATTATTTTCGTAAGTAATGAACATTTTTGGAGGCTTTAAAAGTCTCTTATTTTATATAAGGAGGAAATGAAGGTTTTGTGAAGTTTATTACCTAGTAATCTGGGAATTGATTTATCTGAAGAATGGTTCCTGGACCCTGACATTTGCCCTGTCCTGGGTAGGGATGAACAAATAACTGGAGGAGAGGAGGAGGAGGCTGGTGAGAATTGAGTTAGCATTTGGAGTGAGAATATGAAAAGTTACATTTCAATTTAAGAAAACCTTTACAGGGAAGATTAATTTTAGAACATGTTTCTAATAAAGAATTTGATAAAAGCACAAATGAATTTAAAAAAAAAGTTAAAAAATATTTCCTGCATGATTTGAAAAACTGTGATAGTGGCACTGCGCTGTTATCTGTAAGGTCAACACAGATACTTGTGCTTTTTTAAGAAATAGGAAACCTAAGTTCAATTCTTCCACCAGCCTGAGGGTATTTGACTCCTGTCCAGGAACTTGCTCCAAACATGATGAAGTATCTAATTTAAAAAAATAATATTTTTCTATGAAACATTACTTATCAGCCTTCTCGTCATTGTGGAACGCAGTGTAGGGAATCTATAAATTTTCTTCTTGTTCAAGAACTTCGCCATCGTCATTTTCCAACAGAAATCAGCATATTTTAATATTAAATTAAAATCTTGACTTAAATAGTTTCCCTGTGTATTAAGCTCATTAAGAAGTATCAGGCTCTCAGATCCATTAATTTAATATGAGTAGTGTCACTGGCTACTGAACGCTACTGAACGCTGAATTTACCGCTGAAAGATAACATTTGGATAAAGAGACCATTCCTCTACAAATGATTTCTGAAAAGAAATCACTGCCCTTATAGAACCTAATTTAATTAATCTTCTAGATGAAGGCTGTAGTCAGTGGAAAGAATTTGAAGTTGTTTAGACCCACTCTTATGAATATTAATATTGAATAAAATGATTCTTCTGTTTATTCATGAATACTATAAATGTACATCCAGAGCTCCAGCTCTAAAAGTTACCAGTAGTTGTTTGTGTTCCTCTGTTCTTATAAACAAAGACTGTCACTTTATTTCATTTGATTTGTAGAAAATGTTAACAATGGAAATTATGGAGAAACTCCCGTTTAAAAGAGAAAAGCATTAATGAGTGTGGACTGTGTCTGCCCTAAGCTGCACTTGGAGAACTCCACTGTGTGCCTGTGTGTATGATTTGAGTATTAACATCTACAGCACCTGACATTTTAAATTGCATGATTATGCTAGAATACATAAATAGAAGTACACTTTTTAGGTTCTTCTGTGAACAGAATCTAATTTCACTATAAAAATCATGTAAGAAGTCTTTCTTTAAATGACAAAATGAAGCAACTTTTATCTTTTCACTCACAATGAATTAGCACAATGAGCAAATAATTTAAATAGTATTAACCTGAATAAAACACACTCAGAGCTGGCGGTGTCAAAGTAGAGATTTCACAGTTTAAGGAGTGGTGGTGCTGAAAGAGAATCTTAGTTTTACAGAGCCCTTCTGCTTCCCTTTAGAGCTCCCATCTCATGGAGCCAGACGAGCCCAGTGGCACTGCTCTACATAAAGAGGATTTCTCCCACATTTTACCCCATCAGGGCCCTAAGTCTTACATCTTCGTGGTCTAGCAAAAATAATAAGAAATATATTTCCAAATAGTGTGGTATCTATTCTCTCTTAAAATTACACATATTTTGAAAAAGATTAATTATATTCAAATTAAATTAATAAATATTAGAAAGAGTTGGGAGACCCATGTGGACCTTGTAAAGAACAACATCCCTCAAGTAAAATTTCATTAGCTTTTTAAAACTTAATTCTCTCTTTCCAAGAAATGTAAAGAGATACAGTATTTGTTTTTCCTATGTTTTTCATTCCTCAATTAAATATTTCATAGAATCATAGAATGGTTTGGGTTGGAGGGAACTTTAAAGGTCATCCAGTTCCAACTCCCCTGCCATGGCTGGGGACAGCTCCCACTGGATCAGGTGGCTCAAATCCCTACCCATCCAACCTGTCCTTGAACACCTCCAGGGATGGGACAGCCACGACTTCTCTGGACAACCTGTGCTGGTGACTCACCACAGTCACAGTAAAATATTTCTTCCTAATACCTAAAATCTTCCCCTCTTTCATCTTAAAATTGTTCCCTGTTGTCCTATCCCTCCACTCCCTGATCAAGAGCCCCTGCCGAGCTTTCAGATACTATGAAGAATTTCTTCAAGCCTGATGACACTGTATCCTACACGGTAAGATGTGACAGATAATTTTTAAAACAATGTTACACCTTCATTGAATGAAACACTTTCCCTTCTTGCTTGGGTACAATCTCACAAAGACCTGAGGGCTATTGCCTTGGAGATCTGGCTCTGCAAAGATGCTGCTGCTCTTAACAGGGACAGAGAACTCCTGTATTGTGCTCAGACCCAATAAACTACCGATAATCAGCACTTTTGGTTATGAGCATTCTAGTACTCATAAAAAGAAAGACTAACAATTCTACACTTTCTCGTGGCAGCACAGAATTGTTTTGTCTTTCCTGCTGTACACTGCACAGAGCATGTTGAATCTTGCACTTTATTTTTTTTTCAGGGAAATGAGATTTGGTAAGGCAGAAAATATAGCTGTTATGCCATGAGTGTAGCAGATACACGTGCTACTGTGTTGTCGATTAATACAAAATATGTGAGGTCTGACCTAGAACAATACTGTAGTTTAATTCTGTATTTGCAGAGATTACTTTTTTTATGTCAGGATGCTGAGGCATTTACATGATGTGGATGTTTTCCAAAAGCTAAAAAATAATGAAAAATTATTTTACCAATCTAGCGCAACTGTTACAAGCAGTGTAGCAGCTGGTGATCTACGATTTAGTGACAGTTGAACAAACTGGTCTATTCACCCGCAAAGCATACATAAAAATTAATACAAAAATGGGAACTTTAAATAAATAATGAATGAACATCCAAATGGGAGAAGGTGAAAAATAAGCAGCAACACACTCTGGTATAATTAAGTTAAAATTTCTAGTCAGGCATTAAAATAAAAGGTAAGGATAGAAGAGTTTGCTCAGACCAAAGGTTTAGTGAAGCTTTAGCAACGACTTTAGGTACTGAGAGGAACTGAATTCCTGCACTTCTCAATCATTGTTGCTTGCAGGCTCACTTTACCCATTTGCAAATAGAAGAGCTATTATTGAATAATGGTATGGAAACGGAGACTGTGGTTTTGCTTTTAGAACAGAACTCATATACATTTAAGCAGACATTTGTGCTTTATTTATGAAATAAAGCACAAACACCTGAAGCAAGATACAAAAGCAGGGATTCTGGTATTCAGGTATTCACCTGAAATTTTCCAGAGTAGCCTACTTCCAAACATACCTGGAGCTGGCCAGAAAAATCAGGCAAATAAGCTCTTCAAACCAGAAACCAGAGCAATAATAAAATACATACCAAGAAAATAAGCACTTTTTCAAAAATCATTTGTGGTTGCTATCTCTTCAATGTGAAACTTAAAGAACAATTTTGTTGCTTGGCACACGGGAGTTTTACATCTTGGACTCAAGTTGAGTTCCTTTACTCTGAAATCGTATCTGAAGGGTACAATTGGCTAATCAGGCAGGTTGGCTGGGGCATTTCCTGTTATCTCTGTTGAAACCATACTATCATACAGCAAAAGACTAACAGGGCAAATCTTGGCTGTCGTTATACTAAAACAGGGCACTCGGGCTAAAGTTAATGGGCTATTGCTTTGAAAATGCTTCTCAAGTTACTTTAAGAGTGTAGATTCCTGGACAATTTTGACTCTATTTTTCATAACCGAATAAAAAGGAACAAAAAGAAAGTATTAACTATTGCCTATTTAATATGCAACACAATTAAAATAGCATGTGCCAACGTGGTTCTGCTTTCCTTGTGAAATGTCATGTGGTGAACTGTGGAGAAGCCCAGAGTTTTCTTCCTTTCCAACATAAGACTATCAGATTTTAATTCTTCCCTATCCAAACCTCATTTGCCTGATACTGAAATCAATGTCTTCTAAAATACTGAGCAGGTCACATTCACAAAGTTTTCCAGGCCTGAGCTAAAGTCCCTGCAGCAATGAAAGTATGCTCTTCCCTAGCTGAACATGCTACACGCTCAGTGGAAAGAATGGTGACAAAAATGTACTGTGCACACATGGTGTAGAGTTTTTCAAGAGTTTTGTCTCTGCATAAACCAATAAAAAGTTTGTAACAGCGTTCAAAGGCAATTAGCTCTCAGTAAGGAGTCTCTCCATGCCAAATTTATGCTCTCTAGCCCAGATGTTTCCATTGCAAATGTCTTTGGAAAAAGTTCACAACAGCAACTATAAAGCATGGAAGAAAAGGTTTCCTCTTCTTTCTCCTTTTCACTCCTAGTGCAGAGATTGAGGGGCACCTTTCTTGCTCATCTTTCCAACAAATACTCATGTTCTCTCAGAAACCAACCCTGATTTAATAATTTCAAATGTCGTTAAAGACTTGGAGAATCTGGAAAAGGGCTGCATATAACCTTAAACTGTAACTGTTGTTTCCACAGACACATTGATACCGAAGCGCAAACCTTTGTTATTCTAGTGTTTGTGTGAGGTGAGTACATTACGGCTCATCATCTGGTTTACATATAAATAAAAGAGGCAATTTATTTATTATTTATTAAAAGTGGAAAACTTCTATTTCATAAATAATTCTTATTTATTTGCATGTGATTATTAGTATGAACAGTGAAACAGCATTCTAAAATGACGAGTATTTTCTCTGACTTGATAATATTTTCATCAAGCTGGAAAAGTTTCCCACTAAATTTGTTTTGAAAAAAGAACCGTACAAAGACTGGATTTATTACTCAACAGATGTTCATCACGTTGCTTAATGTTTTATTTCATGGTCCATATTCATCATCCTTTTCTGATTCTTAAATCTATACCCAGTTCTTTTTGAACATCTGGTGTTCTTTGTCGTCTATGTTTTTAAGAGAAAAATTTGTTTGGGTAAAGTGTTTCTTCTTATAATGCTCTCAGTCCTCATGAGTGTTTGAAACATAGGCAAGAGAACAGGATTTCTGCGATTAAATGCAAAGAAGTTTGCAAGACTATTTCATATTCAAATAAATATAAAATTGTTCCTTCCATGACATGATCGGTTCACAGCCTTTGACATAAACCTGTTGTTGCTGGGAGCTGGGCAAAAAGTCCTTGTGGAGGAAATTGTTCTCTGAAGAACTGATCTGTGTGCATACTTCAAGGTAAATTAAAAAATAAACAAAGTTAGTTTTCTTTTCAGAATGAACATTAAACTTGGGAACATAGTTTACTGCAAACTTACACATTGTTCAACGTTTTTTCATGTTAGCCATTTGCCATATGCCTTATTATATTGATTTGTTTTTTGGTAAGCACATGAATCTAATGGGACTCTTGTTATAATGTCATTCGAATGACTAATATAGCAGGAATATAAAAGTTGCATTCTTGACATCTCGGTAGAAGATTTTAATTTTTATTTTTTTTAATTCAAAGACATTATCTGAGAAAAATAAATCATGATTATGAAAATCTCATTAATTCAGCATGGTGCCATACACCACATCTGAAATCTCATTCTGATCCCATTAGCCACTGCACTCTCCATTCATTTCAATGGAGTTGTTAAAACACACAAACCAAAAAAAAGCAGGAAGGAAATACATAACAAGTGACACTTTTTTATTATAGCTACAAATTTCCATGTTAACAGTATTGAAATTTCTTGTTAAATCTTCCATGGGAACATTTGCTTTCCTTTAAAAAGGAAAAAAAAAGAAGAAAATGGGTCAATTAAAAAATACAAACCTAGGAAATTCAGTGTCATGATGCTAGTGTTTTAGGCAAAGATAGGAAAGGGAACCAAAGCAGACGCTAACTCAGCTTTTCTTTCCTTGACATATTGACTCTAGGGAGGGAAAGTTGCCGACACCTGCCCTCCAAGGAAGTGCTGATTATGCCTGGAGGAAACGTAAACATCACATCTGCTGCCTTTTCATTCTTCAGCTCAGTTTGTTTGTGAAGACTTTATATATTCTTCCTTATCTTTAATACTTCCAGTGGTTCTTCTTTCTTACAAAAGGAAATCCCACAGCAATCCTCAAGGTAGCCCAGATTTACCTCTGGTATTCCACTGTACGAGCGTGCGGCAAAAAGGTCTCCTGTCACAGTATGAGCTCTGTCAACCTGCTGTGATACAGCTTCTTTCCCCTCATCACAGGTGTGTCCAGCATGGTGCTGACAGTGGACTCTGAGAAGGTTTCATCTGCTGCAGAAGAGGATAACAATGACAAAGTACTTAACTGTTTCCCAGTTTGCTTAAGTTATAGAAAAAATCAGCAGTGCTACCATAAGTTATTGCAACAGCCCATTTATTTTGCTAAGAAGCCATCTTGGAAATTTCATCCAGAAAAGACTCCCAAATTATTTCTAAATCTCTTTCTCTCACCTTAGCAGTTCCATGCAGCAATTTTTCACAGTTTAGGACATTCTGGGAAGGATCCAAAACTGAGAAACGTAGAGTACCTATTTGTTGTCTTGGTACTTGGCTACCTTTTGGTTCACAATCTTTAAAGCATGAGATTTGGTTTGTTGGCTAGCATACTCTGTTGCTTCAAGATAGAAACAGATGACTTGAGCACAAAGGATGCTAAGATCCATGGCAAAAAGGTGTGCAGATACAGTCTCTCTTTTCCTAACAGTGGATCAGATAATGTGACAAATACTCTTGCGTTTAGCATGCAGAACATGGAGCACATGGCAGTGGAAGTCAAACATTAACAGAGAACATGATGAAGTCCTTTCTACGAAAAAGGAGAACTGAAAAGGTGACAAATGTTTTAGCTACCTTCAACAAACTTTTTAGCTACCTTCATGTGAAGCCCGTTTTTTTTGGGGAAACACCATCTGCAACTTTTATAAGCATGGAAGTAAACACATGAAAAACCTCTATTTTTTCTAAAATAGATACTTTTGGTGTAGGTTGATTTTTAATTTTTTAATGTCATATTTGATGAAGCATCAGAAGGCTGGGAACAGTGAAGTCTCTACAACTTTTCATCTTGCTGGTGTTTGGTCAGCCTGAAGTATATAGAGATTTACATATATTTTCCCAAGAGGTTGCCATTTCTCTGACAAGTGTTGAAATAGTATCTGACATCTTTAATAAGAAAATGGAGCCAGGGAACAGAATGAGTAAATTAAAACAGCCATTAATTTGATTCTACTTTTGTTCTAAAAAAAAAAGAGCACTAGACATGAATTGGTATTCCAAAAGCTGCCATGATTATAGAACCAGTCCTTATCTGCAATCAGATATTAGAAATTATTTATGATCAGCCAACGTAAGTTTGGAGTTCCAAAATGAATGGATTTATTCAATATCTTTTTTATTCTTGAGCTACCTGAAAAGAAATGGGTAGTCTGCAAATTTTGTCAGTTCACTGCACTATATATATAAAATATCTGAAAGAAATAGTAGGAACAGCATCTGTTCATGTGGTTTGACATTCAAATATTCAGTTGTTTAACTTCATCAGAGTTAAAAGGATTTAAAGTATCCATGTAGGCTGCACCTGTATGTCATAAGTCATCTTTTCCAAGAAATCATGATTTAAAGTGAGAAAATGGTCATCTGTAATGATTCATCTACTTAAACTGAGAAATTGGAAAACGTCTTGGCGCTTTGTAAGTATTTCTACATGTGTTTTGAGCAGGGATGTGAGATGGTTAGAACCTCTATTTGTATTAGACCTTCTTTTTAATCTTTCTGGGTAATTTCTTAGTGATACATGGTCTGATCAAGTGATGTATGCCTCAAAATCACACATGACAAGGAAGTGCTCGGTTCAGAGAATGCACTGGCTTATATTAGTAATTATCTGACAGGTCAGTCTTTGCTCCTGATTCCTTCCTCTTGATCTGTGCCTGAAATAAGGAGAATGATGAAACCTTTCCTCACAATTGCAATAAAAAAGCTAAGTATTTGGAGAAGGTGGGTGTGACAGACACCATCTTGATCACTCCAGTCCTTGTGAATTCAGAGAAAGGCTTGGAAGGGCCAGGACCGGTTCAGAGAGAAAGAAATAAGTTTTTGTTCCCTAAGCATGATTTTTGGATGTACAACTGCTGATTCTGGGTGTTTAGGATTGCCAAAAGTTGGAAGCATCATTTACTGATTTTATTTCCTATCCTGGTAGGTCTCTTAATGCTGCTATATTTAGAAGTAAAGGAAGCTTTTTCTTATGATTGGATTCTAAAAGCTTGAATAGTGTAATGGCAAAATGGAGAATAAAACTGAGACATGAGTAATGTGTGAAACAACTTATGCCTGAACTATGACCTCAATGACCTGCTGAAGACTGTCATCAGCTAAATTTATTGTACTCAGTGCTTCAAATGGACTCTTTGTAGTCTATTACACAAGTTTCTAGTAAAATTTGGAAACCAGTTAGGGTTTAGAAATCGCAGATAGTGAATTAATGCAGCTTATTGCATGTATTTTTTTAAGTTACGTAAGCTAAGCAAGCTTAGAACAGAGTTTCTAAATGAAAAACAACCATATCTTGGCACATTTCCAAAAGATCACTGAGGGGCAGAATGTACATCACTGAGTGACTTTATTTAATTACAATTTTTAATTCTATTGAAGATTAATTTGGATTTTTAAACTCTGATGTCCTTGTGCTGATCTTATGCTTTCATTCTTAAATTATCGCAGAGCAGTAATTTTTAGTAAAAACAATACAAAGAAGTTAAAAAGTTAAAGTTTTTTTTTCATCACTGAAATTCGTTCAGCCGTTTTGCATCCAGTTCTTGGAACTTTTCCAAATCAGTTTGGAGGAATACAGAAGACGTTATTTTGATCTCTTCTACATAGATCTAATATACATGTATTTACTGTTTGTGAAGGAATAAGAAAGTGGCATTTTTTTCTGTAAAAAGAAAGGCAGTGAATGAGGTTTTTTTCAGCATTAATTTCAATTTATCTCTAAAATTAGATGTTGAGTCAAATATTGGCTACAAATCAAAGCATTATGGTGATAACATTGTTTTATGGGATTTGTCGCATGAAGTTTTCTTCTTTTTTGCCCTCTAATAAAGGCTATTTCTGCTCCAAGGGCCTATTTCTTTGTCTCATTACACCTGTGTGGCTAAACCAGCTGCAAGACATGATCTGGTTATGGCTGAGTATCTTCCTGACCCAGCTGGTGTAGCTGACTCTTCATAAATCTGCTTCCCTCTTCAGGTTACTGTTCTTTGTACAAAAGACAAGTAAAAGAAGAAATCTAGACATCCCTGACACTACCTGTGCAGGTTTAACTTTAAATTGAAGCTGTGAGCCTTTTCACTGATATGGCTTCCACTCTTTCCCCTTGGGTATAGATGATCTTGGTTGTGCTTAACTACTCTGTGTTTCACTGGGCACAAATGATTAAATCTTCTATGATTCTGAGAATATTAATTTTTCTCAGACTATCAAACCCTGCTTTTTCTCCCTTTTCTCCATTCTCTGATGAAAATTTTTAACAAAACTGGGTTTTGGCATTCAATGTGTAGTACAGAAAAACACCACATAACTTAAATGAAAGCATATCCTTGACTCAAGCCAGCTCCATTAACCCAAACATGTAAGTGAGGAATCTTGGCACTACTCTAAAACAGTAAAAGGTGGAAAGCATGACCTATTAAGCAACAGGAAATGTAATCTAACAGATTAAGGCTAAAATGTTTTAGTGTTTATGAAAACATTGAAATTTATATAGTAGTCTTTCAGGGGGCACTGCACAAATGTCAGTTAGAACCTATAATATGGTTTCTATTCAATGGGCTTCAAATATTTGAGTCCTGCATTAACACATTTATGCCTACACGTAAAAGCATATTGCAAATTGTCTACCTAGTGAGACAGTAGTGAAATTTATTTTATTGTATCTGTTTATTAAATGATGCATGGTAGTGTTGCCTCATGGGATAGTGAGGATTTAATTCCTAATACTGCTTGCCTGAATTATTCATTTGCTGTGTTGCTGCGATGATTTTGGGGCAAAGGTGATAATGCTTAGCTATATTTCTTGGAGTTCTCTAAAAATAATTGGATTAGAAATCATGCACTGAAAACCTACTTATTATTCTTAATGGTTCAGGACTTACTTAAGTGTTTTAATCAAACAGCAAATGATGTATATCTCAAGACTACTTTCATTCCTGTTTTTTGAATCACAATTTGTAAGCACTAGAGCCACAAGCCTTTTCATTAAGCAAAACAAATTCCTGTAGCATTTTGTCTTTCTCATTCACACAGTAGGGAACAAAACCCAGGCATTAATGTTAGAGGCAAGCCATAATATACTGTTTAAATAAATACACAGAATTAGCACATCAGTAAACTAATGTGATCATAATTAATCTAATACACCTGCAGAATGTCTTATCCCAATCACTCTTAATTGATTGCCATTGATATTTGTCTGAGTTGCTAATAGAAATACAGGTTTTAGTGAGGAAAACAGTCTGGTGTATATTTTCATTAGGCTTCCTGTGGCTATATTGTACTGCACCTGTCTGCTCCCAAAATGCTTGTTATAGCTGTCATATACTTTTACGAGGATGGGAGCAATGTTCTGGCAAGCTAACTTGACTCAAATTGTGTTCGGATATAAAACATGAAGACCCACTTGTGATTGCAAAGGTAGTAAGTCTAATTTGATTAGCCCTCCAGTGACATGGCATATTATGAACGTCATTTGTCATTTCTCATAAGTGCTTGTGAAAGGATCATTTTCAGAGAAGGCATAGTTGGAGCCTGCAAAAACATTCCACACTTTTCGCGCTCAGGGGAAGAGCTAGGGAGAGGCAGGGAAACAGCAGTAAATTGTGATCAATATCGGCTTTAAAACAAAAAGAAACAGGAAAGGCAACAACCAGGAAAGCCTTTATTCTAAAACGAGCGAGAAATCTTCAGTGGGAGTATGATTTTCTCCTTAAGATTTATATTATTGAGTCTCAGCTATTAAAAAACCCCGCAATTTAAAACCTTAAAACTGTTGTGAAACAACTAGGCCCTATTTTCTAAAAATGATCTAAAAAAAGTTTCCATGAGTTGCTAAGCAACTGGGCTTGAAGGAAAAGGCCAGATCCTCAGTGTAGGTGAAGTGAAAGATTTCTATCTGTACATGTGTAGATATACCTACCCTCACCCCCCGATTTTTCAAAGATATACATCAGGTTACCGTGTCTGTCAGGCAGATTTGGTTGTGCACACAAAAATACCATGTTCAGTTCAGGAGTCCTCAACACAGCAAGGACATGGATCTGTTAAAACAAGGGCCACGAAAATGATCCATGGGCTGGAGCACCTCCCATAAGAGGACAGGTTGAGAGAATTGGGATTGTTCAGCCTGGAGTAAAGAAGGCTCAGGGAGACCTTAGAGCAGCCTCCCATTACTTAAAGGGGCTCCAGGAAATCTGGAGGGGGTTCTTTATCAGGGATTGCAGTGACAGGACAAGGGGTGATGGTTTTAAACTGAAAGTGGGGAGATTTTTAGATGAGATCTTAGGAAGAAATGTTTTCCTGTGAGGGTGGTGAGGCACTGGCACAGTTTGCCAGTGGATGCTGTTGCTAGCCCATCCTTGGAGGTGTCCAAGGTCAGGTTGGATGAAGCTGAGTCAGCTCATTAAAGTCATTTATAGTGATAGCAAAATTTAAATGTTCTGACAGCGTCTGTAAGATACATATATATTTGCATGAAAAATTACAAATGTTTTAGGATTTTCTTTCTCAGGCATCCATTTGGTATTGCTGATGTTTCAAATGATTTGTGTTCTGCTTTTCAGGTTTTAAGACATCGGGACAGTAACGTAACTGAAAGGATCATTAGAAGGCTATGAATTCTGGAGGAAGAAGAGTGGGAAAGGGTGTGATTTTTAATATATAAAATATTATCTCTCTGCCATAAAGGAAAATGTGACTTGGATTAGTTCTAAGGTAACAGAAACGTGATCTAAAGTGAAAAGAGTGGTCAGCATTTGTGTTGTTTGTTATTTATATAATAACTTTTATGATCATAATATATTTATGGTATTTCCTACTGTTGTACTTGGAAAGGTGGAAGGCTAATATAAGTACAAACCAAGAATAAATTTAATCTTAAACATTGACTACCCTAATGAATAGAGCATGACTTTGCAAAACAGTATAAGAGAATTGTCTTTGGACAAAAAACTATCTTTGAGTTCATTACTAAAATAATCAAAATTACTGTAATTGGATTTTCATGAAAATATAAGATTTTCGGGGAAATATAGGCTCTGATGTAATTGCCAAATAGGATTTTCGTAGTAATTTTAACTAATTTAATAATATCATGTATGAATATACTTTTCTTTATAATTTATGGAAAAAATGTACACTTGTATTTAGATTTCCATATGTTAGAATAGCCTAGAAATTAAATTTATACAGTGAGGTCATTGTATTGCTGGCAGTTGTTCTGTCTTGCTTCCACTAGGTATCTTGAAAGGCATACGTTTAAAATTTAAGGGAATGAGAAGAGTTAGGTGAAGAAAAAGCAGAAAACAGTATTATCAATATAATGCCAATGTTCGGTTCATCTTCTAGTGCATACTGGTACTAAGACAACCTTAATTCTTCAAAAATTGAGTGAGGTCTATTTTTTAAAAAAATATTTATAGTTGATCCCTTCCAACCCTAACCATTCTATGATCCTGTGGTATTATCAGGAGACTATTAGTTTTTTTAAGCCATGTGTCTTGCATTTTAATTATCACCTACCATTTAGTGCTTTGAATGTTTTTAAGCTTGTTCAATCCATTAAAGCAGCAACTGTGTTAATAAATTCAAGTCACTTGTTGATATTAAATGACACATGTAACAAAGAGTCCATCTGTCTGTGTTGTACCGTTCCATGCCTTCTTTCATGTTACCATTACAAATTCTGTAATAAATAGTCTGATCATTTTGAGTGACATTTGGGATAGTTATTGGATGTGATATTTCAAGTACATCTGTTTTTGACTGGTTTAGAACTGACAACAGCTATTGCCTTCAAAAGGGCTGCATTTTACGTATTCCCTCTATTCCTCCTTCTGCTTTTGTTTTATTTTTGTTATTTTCCAGGTACCTATTGCTGACATTTCTGAATGATTTCTTTTAATGAAGTCATGTCTTTTCCTATAAAATGATGATTTTATCACTGTTATGCTGAGTCAGGCCATCTCTCTCATTCCAGACCTGGTTTCCTTTGTCAAATCCTATTGCTGTTCTCCACCAGCCTTATCATTTTTGCCACTTTAAATCTTGGTGGATGTAGCTTCCTCATTACTCAAACTTTCCAACTTCTATAACTTATGATGTTCTGAGGCTGTCAAATGCCTCATTCTGCTACTAATGTTCTGCTCAGAGCCTCAGTGTTCTTGGTTTTCATATCTGTTGGTTTGGTATATTTCCACTACGAGTTTTATGGGTTTTCTCCCTTTTAGGGTACCCTAGAAGCCCAAACCAGAATAATGAAAACTATCAACTCAGCGAAGGGGCATGTGTCTAATTCATGTGTTATTACTGAGAGCCACTGTTATCTCAAATTTCTGTGAAATTTCCACGCACTAGCTGTTGTCAAATTCAATTACTAAACTAACAAATCACTTTGAGGTTGTTTTTTCTTTTCTATTCAGATCATAATATGTAATATTTGTTTTTAAAATAAAATTCCCCTTCACTCAGTTACCCTACCCACCATCCCATTCTTTGAATTAGCTCTTCTTCACTATCACTTAGGAACTGTTTTGGGTGGCCACAGTAGTTGCCTTTGTCTTATCCTCTCATTCCCTAGTGCTGGAAGGTGGAAACTTGCAGTTAATCATACTGCTGAGGTAAGTCTGAAACATTAAATTATTTAAATTGGCAATAATTCTCTCATGTGAAAATCAAACCTTAATACTGCTGCTGAGAATTCCTCTGTCTGTGTGAGCAGATTAATTTCTTCTGTTTCCATGAGCAGAGGCACTGGCCTGTACACAGAAAAGTAAGAGAAATGCCTCTGGTTCTGATTCTTCTAACCAGAGCTCTGTGCTTTGTTAATTATTCTGGGGTTTTTGCTATATATAAAACAGTATTGTCATGAGTTAAGAGGTAACACATACAGGTGAGGAGATATCTCTTGGAATCTTATGAATGCTACATGAAATACAACAGCACCTGAAGATTTTTTTTACACTCAAGATGCAGTAACAGTTAAAAAAATCAGCCTTTTGTCATAGAAAAATCAAAGCTTAATTAAAATTACTTCCTCATATCCAAAATAAAATTAAAAATAGAGTCCTTATCAGTTTCCCTTTTGCATGTCAGCACATTTAGTCCAAAAGTGCAGAACAGCAATTGATAGTGACTAAACTATAGTGTGATGTAGTATATTCTGAGGTCATAGTTCTTTAACTATTAAAATCTCATTGTTACAACATTTTATTTTCAAGTGTTCTGGAGAAGGCAGATTCATATTTTTATTTTTTGCCGTACGCACATGAGTTTTAATAATGTATATGTTTTCTTCTACTTCAGAGAGACCCTGGTCTAGTGGATTGGATTGCACAAAGGGCCAAGAGCTTTTCATCTGGACTCCTGGTCTGATCTTTACTGGAAAAAACTGCTGATTGCAGGCTTGGTGGGAGCCATGACTTCGGGTAAATCCCCGTTGCCTGGGGAAATCCATATCACATCACTGAGAGTAAGAAATTTCCTTGTTTGCAGTAAAACTCAAGGCCAGATAAACTACCGTTAGTGTCCTGCTCTGAAGCCCCTTGGCAGCATTTAAGTGTTTACTACTGAGATTCTGGGTTGAGCTAGTCCCTTAAAAGCAAATGCCATATTTTCTGGTCTTCCTCCGCTCATACACAATCAAGTCATATAGAATCATAGAATCACAGAATCATAGAATGATTTGGGTTGGAAGAGATCTGAAAGATCATCCAGCTCCAACACCCGGGGATACCTTCCACTGGATCAGGTTGCTCAAAGCCCCATGCAACAGAATCACAGAGTGCGTTGTGCGATCCAACCTGGCCTTGAACACCTCGAGCAATGGGGCAGCCATGACTTCTCTGCACAACCTATGCCAGTGCTTCACCACCCTCACAGGAGAATATTTCTTCCTAATATCTAAAGTAAATCTCCCCTCTTTTGGCTTAAAATCCTTCCCCCTTGTCCTATTCCTCCATTCCCCGATAAAGAGCTCCTCCTCAGTGTTTCTGTAGGAAAAACTGGAAAGTGTAAATAAAGAGGCTTCCAATAGCACCATAGGATGTTTTTCTTTACTGAAAATGTTAAATATCTTCAATGAAAACCATGTATTTGCTTAAAAATGCAGTCATGGACCATTGAGATGTTTCAGAGTGACTCACCATGTTATGGGAATAAGCACCTTGGCAGGAAACTACAAGACTCCTACTACATGGTAAAAGAAGAGCCTTTGTCTATCTAACTCTCTACAGGCATCCCTAAGCAACTGTGACAGCATTAAAAAAACTCTCGGGCCAAAATGCCTCAGACCCACCTCAAAAAGGATGCCAGAATGTGGTGAAAGTGTTAAGAGGCAATCATCGTATTTCCTTCTCCCTCAAAAGACAGGGATGGTCATGTATTTAGACGTCAAAATGTATGCCTAAGTAAATACATAAAATACAGCGGAATCAAATCACAATTTAAATCCAAGGAACTCTAATTCAAGGTCATGTAATTATTCTGTTTTAGTCATAAAACTGCACATCAGTAGCAGAGGATGAACCTGATGAGAACTATTTAACCTTTTGCAAATCCCTCTATCTGTTTTGTATAGACCTTGTCAACACAAAATCCCAGCTCTGTGTGTATCCAGACACACATGCCTAAAGTTGTTATACTTGGAAGGAAGAGAAATAGCATTTATATTAGGCAAAATATGGAATGTATATATAGGTAAAAATGTTTCATTATTGAAAATTCTCAGTTTATTTGTGCGTTCTCAAAACTTCCAGCTAGGTTTCTTTTTAAAAATATTACAAGGGGGTTTTTAAGTACAAAAATATGTTAAATTTTAAAGCATGTGGAAAAAGAAATTAATCAAGATGGTTGACATTGGAGGATTAAGGGCATCATAACATCTCTCACTACTATCTAGTGCTGGTCAGACATGATTTATTTCTTTGGCTACTAAATTCAAAACCTAAAGCATTTTAATTAAGTATGACTCAGTGTTTTTTTATTATTATTTTCCGTTTCAGGAAAATACAAGGGTTAGTATTTTTTTTCTGGGTTTTGTTAATTTTCTGTTTCACTGAAGGAAAGTACAGCCTTCACTAAATTTATTTTGTCATCTAGAACATTGTCATTCTTGGTCTAACTGAAGAGTTCCATACTAAGATGTGAAAATAGTTAAAGAAATGAAGTGGCAAACTTCCCAAACTTTGATAGGTACCAATTATTTTTGCTGTTCCTCTTAAAGTAAGAACTACAGATTAATAGTCTGTGTTTGGTGGATCTTGAAGTTTTGAGAAAGACATAAAAGAGCTCCAATACAAGCTCACTCTAAGGTGAGTGCCTACCAGACGAACGAGAGGCACACTTCAGTGGTAAGAAGAAACTCTCACAGGCTGAGAACTGCAATTCAGATTCCTGATGTGCTTTGCACTAAGTGCTCTGATCAGAGCACAGTACGATAAGAAGCAGTCACATTATTTGAATATTATTCCTTTCCATTCAAAAATTTTTCAAACCAGAAGTATTGATGAATTTGTCCTCAATTATAATATTTTAATAATACTGTAATTATTGGTAAAATATTTTTTAGAAAAAATACTTTTCATAGTAATATTTTAAAAGGGTCATCAAAGTGCCTTCAAGTAACATTCATTTGTTTTCATAGAATCAGAGAAGGGTTTGGGGTGGAAGGGACCTTAAAGATCATGCAGTTTCAACAACCCTTCCATGGGCAGGGACACCTCCCACTGGATCCAGGTTGCCCAAAGTTTCATCACACTTGACCTTTAACACCTCCAGGGCTGGGACATCCACAACTTTTCTGGGCAACCTGTGCCAGTGCTTCACCACCCTCACAGGAAAAATTTTGTCTTTAATCTATATCTCCACTCTTTCAGGTTAAAACTGTTCCACTTCCTTCTATCCCTGCACTCCCTGATCAAGAGTCCCTCCCCAGCTTTCCTGGAGCCCCTTTCAGTACTGGAAGGCCACTCTAAGGTCTCCCTGGAGCCTTCTCTTCTCTAAGCTGAACAAGCCCAACTGTCTCAGCCTGTCCTCATACATGAGGTCCTCCAGCCCTCAGATCATCTTCGTGCCATATTCTGTCTGGTCTGAAGTGGACAGAAGGCCCAAACATGGCTAGAGAGGCTGTTTAAATACTTGAAAAATGCATTAAAAACCAGAAACAAAGATAAAAACCCCATGACAGCCTATTTGTCTTCTGATCTGTCAGAAAATAATACCACTTAGGGGATGGGAGATGTAAATGAGAAACACAATTAAGATGTAGAACACTCAATTTAATTTAAGTCATGGAAAAAAACAGATGAATAAATCCAACATAAATAACAGCAAATATCCAGAGATGGAGGAGAGAGAAGGGGATGTGAGCCCCATAAGGATTCACTTTTAGTTTCTGTTCTCTTGTATATGGCCCTGGAAAAATTATTTGGCAGATTAACAGCACAGGAGGAGCTCTTTCAGGCATCATACCCTGAAGTTTCAGCCCAGTAAAGGGAAATTCAGACAAGGTAAGATTAAGAATAGAAAATTCAAAATAGAGTTTACAGAGTAAACATGATTATTCCTTCCTGAAACTTCCAGGTGACGAGCAAGGAAGGCAATATTATGCTATAGCCATAAATTCTTTTAGATTTTCATGCAAGTATGGGAAAATAATAGAAAGCCCAGCTGGGTATGTGCCCTGTAGACTAACCCCAAAATTGTGTTGCCTTTTAATGTGTTAGTCTGATCCTTAATATCTATGGGAATCTGGATGTTTAAGAATTCATTTGGCATTGCTAGTGAGAGTATTTTCAGGCCAATAAAACCTTACTGAGTTCAACTTGAGAAATTTCAGCCCTTATGAGGAGATGTAATCGAGAGAAATAGCTACTAAGATTACCACTGTCAACCAAAGATGAAAAAAATAAAGCCTTTGGCTCTCATCTATCATATCCAAGTAAGCAAGACTCATTTAGGACACAGATGCATATTTAATAGCTTTGGAAGTGATATTATCACAGGTGCAATGCAGGAAAGAACATGTAATTGTAACTGCAAAGCCTTGGCACCACAAGTTACAATATGCTGTGTCCTCTACCTGCCACTGATAATAGCACGTTTATGTAGTTATCAACAGGTTCTAAAATCACGGCACAGATTTTCCATTAATTTTTAATGTACGAGGGCAATCAACTTATTCACTGGGAAAGCTAAAAATCATTTTCTGTAAGGAACTTTGTGCTAACATTTTGGCTTTGGAAACAACAAGGAAATATAATGGTATCTACATCACTTGGTAAGGAGATTGACTGAAGGAAAATTTCTGTCTGTGCTGCTCATTAGTCCTGATTGCCCCTCTCCTGTAATCCGTCTCATAAGTGTCACAAAATGCAGTTTGTCAGCCTTTCATGGTAGGGTTATCTGTATATATTCAAAGTATGTAATGCTTGCCTTTAATTATTAACTTTTCCTAGTAACTTGGAACACCACCGGTCATAAATTCTTTTCTTAATTTTGCTTAACTTCATCTCTCAGCAGTACAGGACCTTTGGATTCTCTCAAACTTCTACGAAGCATCCTTCTGTGAAGCCCTGAGAGAGATCTGCTGAACTGAAGATGAAGCAAAACCAGGGAAAATTTTGATTCTTAGAACCGATTGGATGTCAGAAGGAATTCTATTTAGATAGTTCTTTGAAAAATATCCGCTTCTAAATCAGTAACAAATTAAGCTGAACTTCCTAGGAGTATAATCACACAAGTATCTAAAGGGAAAAAGCCAGAGCATGTCAAATGCAATTTGCAACAAAACCAGGGTACAGCTTGTTCTGCCATCCACTGCAATCACTAAAAACCTTTTACTGATGTTAATGGTTTGGGATTGAGTCCTGCAATGTGAACAGCTTTATCCAGGTGACAGAGTTGTGCAACTATTTTGGCAGATATTTTGAGGCAAACCAGAAAAAAGCTACCAAACAACTGACTTACAAAAGGGTAGAATAGTAGCAGTCCATTTGAGGAACTATAAATTTTGATTTTTTTCTTTAGGTTGGTATTTGATCATGGAAGATCAATTTAAGAATGTGTATTTCTCAAGTCTAAAAAACTGTTTTAAATATGTTTTGCCACAAGTGACTTTCTGAGAAGGATTAGAATCAAGTCTTCAATGAATTCAGTGTCATAAACCCACCTATTAGCCTTACAAAATTCTTTGCAAAATTGATGCTGGATCAAAAATTTGTATTCTATGAAAAAGCTTACTTTTTCTAACAGATATTTAAGCTATTGACGAGACTTAAGTAAATATTTGGTTCAAATTCATGTTTTTCTTAAAAAAAAAGGTTGCTAATGCCCTGTTTACTTTTGATTTCTGAAGAGGGATACAATGTTTGTGAAGTATTGTTTCCCCAATATTTACAATTTGAGTCTTTTCTGTATTGAGTTACACACCTTGATTATTTGCAAAATGTACACGCCAGTTAAGTTGCAGTAGTAAGCAAATATTTTGTTGGCGGTTGTATTCATATGAAAATGAAAGTTAAGAATTCTTATCTTTCTTTGTTAGCTTTAGAAAGAATGTTACTATTCCTATATAGAAAAAAAGGACAACTACCATTTTAAAAAATATAGATTTAATAGTGCTTTCTTGGAAAGATTCTTTCACATGGATTATTGTGACTGTCTTCAAAGACAGGAATGTCAAAATTATTTTCAACCTAAGGTGAAACATAAGAGAAGAAAGCATATTATGGTATTTGATCATTTTTTCCTCTAGGACAAGTAATTTTGTAAGTCACTCTTTAATATCTGACTAGGAAATCCTCATTAAACTTAGGAATCCATAGAGAAAAAAGTACACTTAGAAAGAAATTATTATGATTTGATGGTATTTAATATATGGGAGTTCTGACAAGTTATTAAATTCTGGAAGAAAATTGTGTGGCTTTTTTTCCTGAGTCACCAATGACAGTCAAAGATGCAGGTCAGTCCATTGTTGCTGAGATGGTGCCTAAAGGGTGTGGCCACTGGTGGTGTGGACTGCCAGAGCTTCAACAGCTTCTAGTGAAGTAAAAGAACTCACAGCATCTCATGAATAAAGAAATATTCATATAACTCCTATTAAATATACCTTTTCACTGCTAAGCACCTGTTTTATTGTAAGTAACATAAAAAAATTCTGTCATGACTCATTTGCAATTCTCATCATTTTCATTCACTCGAAGTTCATGGGAAGTAATTACTCAAGAAAGAAGCTATCGATAGTATTTATGAAAAATAGTCTCATGCTTGTCAGATGCCCATTTTATAATGCTTGAAGATATGAATGCAAGTGCACACTGTGCAGGCTTCTTGAAGGAGGTGCTTAGTCTGGTCCAAATACTTTTATCTGTTTGTGTAACTCCCAAATAAATCAAATCCAACTTAGTATCTCTTGCTGGTTGCTTTGCGTATTCTCTGTTGTGCTCTGAGTGCAGATTTTAAGAATTCTGTAGGAGAACAATTATCTACAATAGTAAAGATATCAAAACTTTGTGGGAATTTTATATTCAGATGTCTAATAGTGCGTGTTTGTAAAAAGGGCAAAGACATGGAGTCATTTGTACAACTGCCATATGTGTAAGGTTAAATACAGTTTAAAGAAAATGGCCAATACCTTACAACAGAACTTTTCCTTACACAGAAAAAGTGATTCCCTTCTCTCCACATGAGTTCATGTGATTCATCAGTTCCACCAGAAGGAGTCAGGGCACAGTGCTTTTCCCTTGTCCATTTTAATTGTCAGTTACTTGCATCTATTTTGTCACTAGCTCTAAATTAATTTGCTGCTTGCAGACAGAAAAAAAAGTAGGATAATATGTATTTTTAAAATAACTGTGTCTTCTACGTTTACATGGTAATCAGTAACTTTCGAAACAAAATTTGCTTTTCTTTTATGTTCATTTCAGAATAATAAAAGGGAAAGTACTAGACGCTGAAATAAAACCCATGCTTTTTATTTGGTGGGTAATGAAAGTAAAGCTGCCTAACACACTGTAATTGAATAATGGATAATAATGGACAGCATATTTTTTTTAAAATATGCTTTGGTTTCTGTGTACTGAATTCAGAACAACCTACAATCTCCTTTATTGAAGTTGTGTGATTGGTAATTATTAAAAATCAGGACCTAAAAATTAGTCTTAAAATCATTTAAAAAATTGTGTCAGTCAAAATCCCTAGATACCTTACACAAAATTTCCAGTATTCATGTCAGGTTCTGTTTTTTCTAAATGATGTTACTAAATTAAATTTTAGTAACAGACTTCCAAAGACAGAAGTACATGCATAACTCTGAAAATTAATTTTCTTTATGTTAAAAACAGTTTGTATGGACCATTGTTTTTCAGTAGTTATGACTGTAAATTCACAATAAATATTTTGGATATTTTTTATCATGTCTCCTTAAAACAGTTGTTTCATTAACTTTTTTTGTTTTAAGGCTGTTGGTCTGTGTTCTGTGCATGCCAACATCTGCCTGCAAATCCAGAATGTGGTCAATACAGGTCTTGATTAGAATTTTGTATTGGAGCACCTTGTTATTTCTTCCTTGCATTTCTATTAATTATTCCTTGACAGTTTTGAAAGTATCTATTGGCTTTCTACTATTATCGTGTTTGAAGGCTGCTTAGAAATTTTTTCCTCCCATTTTTGGGTCAATAACTAGCAGAAAATGCAAATGGTCTTTCACGGAAAGGCATTTTGCAGAAAACTTGCAATGAAACAGTGATACTGAAGAGTCAGGTGGAAATGCTTTCTCTCACAAAGCTTTCTTGGTTTCTAGAATTTCTTGCCAAAATACTATTGAAGCTAGTATTTTGTGGCATGCATCTGCCCTGTGGAACAAGGGAGGGCTTTCCAGGCATGGTCTGACTCAGTTTTGGAATGATATAAATTCTGCCAAGTCAGATTCCCTTGAGAGTGAGATGCACATTCCTTTTGGAAAGAACCTGGCCTAAAGTTAAGGTAAGACCTAAGAGAGTTTTCCTATTAGTTCATGAGCAACTTTAGATATAAAATTACTAATTTTTAGTTATTCATAACATAATAAAATTTAGTTTGCAAAATGAATCTGCAAGAGTGTTCAAGTCATTTTCTTTTAAATCAGTAAAAGGGACTGTTTATATACTAACTGGACTTTGACTTTTCTTAGTCACGTGGCTGTAGTCTCTCTAAGGTTCATTTACTGCAATACTTTCATGCAAAAAACCATACTTGAAAAAACCTGAACCCGTTTTAAATGATCCAATGCTTTAAAATTGGTCTTCATATAAACAGGATCTTGAGATAACCCAAAGGCAAGGAGGAATGATAAAGGTAGAATAGATTAAGGGCAGAGTATGTATATGGAAATGTGGAAAAGATACTCACAAAAGAAAGGAGTAGCTCTGGAAGAAACTCGCTGTTAAAGCACAACCATTGCTGAAGCAAAGTTTGGGGTCTTTTAGTGTTAATCCCTGTATTTTGAGAACGCAATACTTCTAAGATTTTTAGAAGAGGAGCCTTGTGACTTTGATTTCACAGGAAACATTTATTACACAATCTATAGCACTGTTACATGATATTTCCTCCTGAGCGGAATACAGTTTGTGTGTTAGGGTACCACTGCATGTGTTGTTTTAATTTAAGACCACTTGTACTGCAGAGAGGATGTGAGGATAGTGGTAGGAAATGTGCTTTTGAGTGAGTTCTCTAGGACAAGAATCTCATGTTCTGCAGAAGTGAGTACTGTGGTTTTTATCTTTGTCCTGTCCTCCCTGTGAGGAGTTCTGACAAGCTCGTATAGGAATCACCCCTTCAGTAGTTATTTGAAAGTATATTTAAGTATTTTGATTGTAACTTTTGCCTGGCTGCATAACCAGAAGAAGAAAGATCTACATGCATAAAGAAGCACACCTTATGGATGTAATCTGGAAACCCGTCTGGCAAAGGAGGTACAAAAATTTTTAACAAACTTTTTTCATTATAAAAAGTTTGTTAAGCTTTAGCCTCTTCAGAAAACTAATATTACAGAATCATTATGTATTAGCAACTCAGGAATACTTCAGACTGTCTCTTCTCTAAGTCTGTTCCAGTATTTGTGATATAGGATCATAGAATGACCTGAGTTGAAAGGGACTCACAAAGATCATAGAGTCCAAGTCCTGTCCCTGCACAAGACAACCCCAAAACTGACACCATGTATGAATATATAAATTCAGTAAAAGTGTAAGAATATAGTCAGAACATTTAACAGACTATTTATAGTGAATTTGTATTAAGGAAATTGAGGGCACTTGATTTTTATGCAACATTCCTAAGTCCTTTCTTTGCAAGCTATCGTAGACCAATGCATTTAATATCCCAAAGTCTCTGAAAGATGACAACCATATGAAGAATGTAAGCAGATGGATTTCTTAGCATCTAATAACAGTCTGCAAGGTTTCTTTTCTTTTGTTTTAATCAAATTTCAATCTTGGTAGATTTGCAGATGGCAAAGATGCTGGTTTCTTTTTTTCTCCTTTAAAAATGGAGAATGCTTTTGTTTGACTGGTTTTGTTTTGCTTATGCTATCTATTTTCATGACATACTGTACTGACAGTACCAGAGGCAGCTGGACAAAGAGTGGGCATCTTGTGACAACTTAGAAAGGTGATTTTTGTTTTATTAGGATGAATACGATCCCAAACCAGATGAAAGAGTTGGAGTGGATTTGATTGTATCATGCATAGTAATGAACTAGAAATGTATTTTGGAAATACAAAATATATTAACAAATAAAACTTAAATTCTTGTACTCATTTCTTAATTTCATATCTTTTATGTGGCTAAACAATTTTTTGTGACAGAAGGTTCACGTATTCATTTACCTTATATTAAAAGGGCTTTTTATTCTAAAAATATATAATAAAATTTTGAAAAAACATTCCATAATACTTGGGAGGGAATCATTCATATTAATAATCCCAAGAAATAAATAAGAGGATGTAAGCTTTCAGTTATGATTTGAGATACTAATATTGTCAGTATATAATCTTGTTAGGCTCACAGTGTGGAAGAAGCTGAAAATGGACCTGAGAGAGAGCAAAAGGCAATGCAATATGGTATGTTCAAAACTAATCAGTCAGGAGAGAATTATTGTAAACCTAGATCCTTAATGGGAGGAAACTGCACAGAAGGCAGAAATGACTGAAATGACCTAGAGATGACAGTGCCTTTAAAAATGAGGTAAGCACTAATGATGTAGTACAGAGGGAAAAATGTAAACACACCACATTATGGATCAGTGGATAGACAGTCCCCATTTAGGCAGCTCCATGAGACCATCTGAAAATGCCTTGTTGGCAGATAGCAGTGATAAAGAGAAAGGTGATGACATAGAATGTTCAAAAGGAATATAGAATTGAAAAAAAATTAAATTTGTTGTTGTAATAGTAGTCTTAAATTCTTTCCATTGCTTGCAGAGTTCACAGAATTACTTTGAAAAAACCCAACATATTCTTTTTCAGAACTTCAAAACTCTAATACTTTTTCTGATTTGTTTTCTATGTGTGAAGCTGGAGTGATTTGAGACCAATGTGTTCCGTATAGCAAAGATTCGGATGTGAAAGATGTATTAAAAAGCACTTTTGGACACAGATTAAATATTTAGGGAAAAACCCTAGTTACTTTTTCTTTTAAGGATTATTTTTAGGAAGGAATTTCTGTTAGGTGGTGTCACTGGAAGAAACTGGCCCACGCAAACTTATTATTTGCTCATCAGTTATTATATGGTGTTCTGAAAATCTGCTCCAACTGCCTGGTTTGAAATTATGAAGTGAACTGAAGACAAAGAAATGGATTTATTGTCAACAATTGTTCAGATTCTGATGTTACAGCAAATTCACAACTGAGTGGAGAAATTTGAAATCATTCTGTCCACCTTTGGCAAGGAAGGATTGTGATCCAGACCTTAAACTAAAAGCTTTTCAAAAGGCAACACTGTCAAGTGTATTGTGGGGGCAAATATTGTGATGCAGCTGAATGTCATTGGGAGGCAAGGGACTGTTTATCAGCATTACATAATGAATGCAAATTGTTTTTTTAGGATCCAAATGGGAAAGCATAAAAGGCTATGAAAGCTTTAATTTATGATTTGTTCATTTAAAGCTCCAGACCATTAAGTACCCATTAAATCACTATTTTATATGCTGCTAAGTACATCTCTATCATCAAAATAAAAAGATAGGTTTTATTCACCCTGTCTTTAATAAAACTTTTTAATTGAGGGCGTTTGTGATAAGAAATTGACTGGAATTGGAAAGTAAATTAATGCTGAGCTCTGAAACAGGACTTCTTTGAGGTTTTGCTTTTTGCGTCCTGTATGTCCATGAGCAGTTAGATTATACATGTGTTTATTTGTGTTTAGGTTTCAGTTACAAAGCTTCTACCCCAAATCAAATTTTCATTGCACTGGTATGGTTCCCTAGACTCATGCATTTCATACTGACTTTTACTGTGGAGCTCAGATTATCTCTTTCCACCATTTTGTGACGCGCTCTTGCTTCACTGCTGAGGGCCTTCGTTATTTGGCTGCATCCTGAAAATGAGGAGTAGAAATGAGCAGACAAGAAGAAATCACATGTTTTCCTTCTCAGGGATATTTTTATATTTGCTTTTATTTCAAGAGAAGCTGAAGTTTTAACACCTGCCTTCAGCACATGGAGCTTTCAAAGAACATTCATTTGGAAATGTTGACATATTCTGTTTTGGCATTTTTGACTGAAATAAGCACTACAATCCTGAAACTGAAATAGTTCATTTTCTTTCATGAGCTAATCAGCCTTTCTAGTGCCATTATTCCTGGCCTCCGGTTTTCTCTGTGGGACTGAGAAATACTCCTCCCAGGATGAAGTCACTGAAATTCTTGCAGCTAGATAATGACCTACACGATTAAACCTTCTGCAGCAACTTGAAGTCCTCGCTCACTTGTGCTAAAAATGCCTGAATTCCCAGAAGGCAATATTCTAAGAAAATGCAGTTGATTATCATTGATTTTTAAAGCACAATGTGTTGTCCTCTTTAATAAAATAAACGTTTCAATTTAGTTAAAACAAACCCAAGACTCAATTCTCTGAAGAAAAATTTGGCATTAGGAAAATATTTTCAAACATAATCTTGAGGTAAAATTATTTCCTAGTAGTTCTGAAATTGAATTCTGTGTCAATAAATGCATCTGAAAAGGTCACCCTCTCTCTCTCAGGAATTGCTGGATCTCTTCTTTAATGACTGTTTCTCATTAATGGAGGAGGTTCTGAACAGTGGGAAGGAGAGACTGAAAAGCAGAAGGGCTGAAGAGAAGATACCCCTAGCAATGTGCAGCCTGGAAAGACAAGTAAAGGGCAATCCTGCAGATCCTGGCTCAGACATGCTAGCCAGTTAAGCAATTATATTATCTTGGGCTTCTCTGGGTAGATTTTTCTGCCAGCCCATCTGGTCTTCTCCTTAATATTTTCTACAAGTTTTCTTGTTCAACTTTTCGTCTTCCCCAGAGATGCTTCTTCATCACATGTTTCTACTCTAGGGCTTTGTCTTTCCCCCAGCTTCTTTCCTATTATTGATCAAATAACAGCAACTCATCACTAAGAATTGCTAGATAAAAGACTTCACATTTTTATGTTTATCTTCTGTGATTATTCAGTATCCTGTTAAAATGAGTTTAAAAAAATATATCTATTTTGAATCTGGTTTTAGTGACCCTCCTCCATATCTATACGTGAATAATTCCTCTAATAGTTTTCATACTCAGTATCTTAAAATGTCTTTCAAATTAATTCAAAATATAAAGCAAATGTATCTACTTGTCAATTTAAAGAATTATTGTTCATTGTGTGAAAAGGGGTATTTTAAAGAAAATATTTACTTGTATTTACTATATTACTCTGTATTTGTCATTTATAAAGCTAAGCAATGACTTTTCAAGTGAAGGCATTTATCTCTTGCTGAAAATTCATGGAGTGTAATATTTTAGTTTGACCCATTTTTTTTTTTGTTGAACTTGGAGATTTAGCTCAGATCCAATTAATGAAACCATGAATATCGGAATGCAGAGAGAGAAATCTTTTTGTGGAAATGATAAACTGTAGTTTAATTAGTTTTTTAAAATATATTTTCTTAACATTAAGTTAAACAGAGATTTATTGATGGGAATGTATTTAGCTTTTTACTGACAGAGATAGTGATGTGATCATCCCAGTCTACTCAGCCTTTGTGGCATCTTGAGTACTGTGTCTTGTTCAGGTCCCCACGATTCAAAAAAGACATAGACAGACTGGAGAGAGTTCAAAGGAGGGCCATGAAGATGATCACAGAGCTGGAGAATCTTCCCTATGAAGAAGGACTGAAGGAGTGAGGTCTTTTCACTTTTGGAAGGAGACGGTTCAGGGAACATGGACGACCTAACGGAAGGTCTCCCTGCCCATGGCAGGAGGATTGGAACTGGATGAGATTTAAGGTTCTTTCCAAGCCAAATTGTTCTATGATTTTATGATACGATTCTATGACTCAGTATTTGGAGGGTGGCTACAAAGAGAAGGGAGGTTCTCTTTTCAGAAGGCATCATGTGAATAGAACAAGGGGTAACAAGTATAAGTTGCACTGGGAAAAATTTCATCTTGATATAAGAAAACTTTTTTTACAGTCAGAATAATCAGTCAGTGGAAAAGCCTCCCCGTGGATATGGTGGAGTCTCCATCTCTGAAGGTTTTCAAAATGTAACTGGACAGGCTATGAGATAATCTCATCTAGCTCCCTTTTCCACAAAAGGTTTGACCAGATGATTTTTTCAGGTCCCAACCTGAGCTCTTCTATGATTCTTATTTTTATTAATTGAAATAATGATAGAATTTGTCAAAAAAACCCTGAAGTCCTTATAGGAAGGGTAAAGTCTGCCTTTAAGAAGACACTCTGGGGTGTTCGTCTCTTTTATACCTGATCCTAAATTCAGCAACTTCAATACAGATATCATAGAAAAAAAATGACTCTGTGTTGCAAGATTTTGTGTGGTCCCCCCACCCCTTACCAGACCTTTTGTTTCTGGAGGTAGAAAATCAATCTTATTTAATGCATTGGGAAACTCTCTGTCTTAAGACTCGCTGCCTTTCACTTTGGGTTATCCTCTCAGCCAAATCCTGCAAGATTATAATTGATTTTAAAAGTCAGTAGCAAAACTATTTGATCCTTAGGTGACAAACAGTCAAAGGATCAGTGTTAAACGTCAATGAAATTAGATTCAGGCTAGGATAGGCAAGTTACAGAAATTCAAATCCAGCTGTAGCAGTGACAGTAATAAATTGAAACTCAGCAAAATTAATCTATTAGTCAACAACGTGTAATGTCATAAACTTGAACAAAAGGCTATGAAGCAGCTCAGACCTGAATTAAAATCAAACAAGCTGAAACAAGCAGTATCATTGAGATTCATAAATAAATGTATTCAAGTGGATATAATAACACTTACATTAGAATAAAAGCCAAAGTATTAACTGATCTGTTTGAGATAATCTGGACATCATCACTCAAAATGGATAACAGTATATGCATGCGTCATTACTGGTACTGTGATGCTAAATGATGAACCTTGTCAGATCTAGAGGGAATAGTACATTGCAGGTAGACAAAGTTGCTAAAGATCTTCAGTTGTACTGCAAAAAATGTGGGAGGGACAAATAAATTACGGGCAATTTTCTCTGTAACAATGACGAAGCTATTTACTATTATGATATCGTAAGCTACCATGCGCGATACTTTTATCTGACAACTAAAGAAAATGCTGACAACTAAAGAAGAGGCCAAAACCTCTTGCTATTGTTTTTCCTTATTCTCCTGTTGTGTTTTAAAGAATCTGCATAGAAAACTGTACAGCACTTAGCTTTAGTTGTACATAAAAATGAATGCTACACTTAAGCCGTGCAAAGTTTTAGCTTTTTTGACACATATATTAGCAGAAAATAAGAAATAATTTTCTTTCTTACAGGATTAGAACAGCAGGTGAGTCTTGTTAGCAGCAGATTCGAGATGCCTCTCGATGCAAAGCAGTGATTTTGATTCATCATGCATTTTGGATTTTGGATGTCTCTGTTTTAAGTAGAAAACATTTGCAAAAATGGAGCCTGCAGTATTTCTTCTTTGTAATTTATGAGCCTCTGGAGGTCTTGCTTCTAGCTTGAACTCCCTTCCCTTCCTTCCCTTCCTTCCCTTCCTCCCTCTCTTCCTTCCTTCCTTCCTCTCCTTCTTCCCTTCCTCTCCCTCCTCCTTCTCCTTCCTCTCCCTCCTCTCCTTTCTGTATCTCCAGGTGACACATAGAGATAGGCAGTTAAATCAGACAAAAATGACAAGCCAAAATAAGCCTAAACAAATCCTGTTGGATTTTATTATTACTATTTTAACGTTTTCAAGCTTGTGAGGCATTTGACAGGGCTGCTGGGTGACTTTGAGCCAAATGATGCCCTTGTAGGACTTTGACTTGGCCATGGTTTTAGGCCCATTTTCAAGGGCTTTCTGTTGGTTTTCCCTTGGTTCTACTAAAATCTGCTTGTTGCCTTGACAAATATTTGTTTCCTCTTCTGTGTAAGTAAACATCTAACATAAAATTAGTTTAGGATTTAGTATTCAGATGACTGCTGTGCTACTGTTTACCAGAGTTCAAAACCTGGGCAAACAACAATTTGTTTGGCCTCAATAAGTAATACCTTATTTTAGAGGGCACAAATAGCCATGTAATTATTTTGAATTAAGAAATTACCATATCATTTCAGGCTCATTACACGGGTATTTATTCTCAGCAGACTATATGTAGACTGTTACAATAGTAACTAGTGTAACTTTTATTTTAAAAGGGAAATAAAGTTGTAATTAAAGGAGTGCTATGCTTCTGGTGAGCTTAAAGTCCTTACAATGAGAATTTCATCACAGAGGTGTGGAGCTTTGCTTTCAAGTTGAAAAACTATACTTAAAAATGTTTTTGTGAAGAACCAACGAGCAATGCACTTTTTATTTTGGTCTTTTTCATGTGGTGTGGCAAAGAACAGATGGTACTCTACTCAATTCTAATGAGGAAGGGCAGAATTCCTTCAAATTACTTATGTATTCAAGCTATAATTTCTATAATTTCTTTTAAAAAAATTGGCAAAGCAGAGGTTTTTGATGACAATCATTGCAGTTTTTTCAACATCTTATCAGGAAACCAGCTCACCTGGAAACTGTGGCAATCCTGGAAGCTCTCCATTGCAGCTGGGCTCTTGCAACAGAAGTGAGCTGTATTCATACAAAGGAATCCAGGAGATTTGGGAGCCATAACTCAGAGAGAGACTCTGAGGACAAGGAATTGAGTGCTGGCTCAAAGGAATCTGAAAGCACCCTCAGGGCTTAATTTCCGGGCTCAAGCCCTGAGCACCGCTTCCTGAAATCCTCATATTAGTGCTCTTATGGCTTTAGTGTGAGGCACGACGTTTGGGAGCAATATACACACTTCTATCCGTGTTGGATTTTTCAATGGGGAGACTGCAACTAGCCTCCCACCTTTCATTCATCCAATAGAACCTGACTATGGAGAGCAGGATAAACATGCTCTAAAGGGCCTGGTCTAATGGACACAGTCTTCAAGTCTCTTACCTTCCAGCTTGTGCTGTTGGTGAAGGGTTTAGAGAATGGAAGCAGCTAAAGTCTCTTGTTTTGTTAACCCCAGAGGAGACTGAGAGGAGACCTCATCACAGTCTACAGCTTCCTCACAAAGGGAGGAGGAGCAGGCACTGAGCGCTTCTCTCTGAGGACCAATTATAGGACTTGAGGGAATGGCAGGAAGACGTGCCAGGGGAGGTTTAGACTGGATATTAGAAAAAGGTTCTTCACCCAGAGGGTGGTGGAGCACTGGAACTGCTCCCCAGTGAAACAGTCACGGCACCAAGCCTGACAATATACAAGAACATTTAGGACAACACCCTCAGCCACGTGGTATGAATGTTGGGGTTGTCCTATCGGGGGAGGATCTGGACTCCATAATCCTTGCAGGTCCCCTTCAGCTCAGGACGTTCTATGATTCTGTGATAGCTTGCCTGGGTTCTCCACTTCCTGGCTTCAGCTTCCGCAAACAAGAGTAAAATTGCTTTTGGTTTCCATTCATTATTATAAACACTTATTTAATCTCTCTAATCTTCTTTGCACCAGTTGAAAAGACCAGCACACAAAAATGTGAGAAATATTTGCTGTGAGTCAGACATTCACCTAGTCATAAAATAATTGCTTCTAAACTGTTAGTCATTCATGGCATGATTCTAATTGCGTTGTACTTAAGGGATCATAATGAAACAGACTTCCAAATTTACCCTAGAGCACTTTTTCTGCAGTATTGGATTGGAAAGCTGTAATTTGAATAAATGAAATGAGTAACTGAAGACAGACTTCCCCTCTCCCCAGTATGTTTCTGTTAAAAAAAAAAAGAAGAAGAAAAGAAGAAAACTGTATCATTTAAGTAATTAGCAAGATGTTGATAAAATACAGGAAGCATGCAGAAGATATTTTGTATCTCAGCTGAAAACAAATTAATAAAGCAGATTTCTGTACAGGCAAGCTAAGTTTGTTTTCAGAAGGGAAAAATTCTTATTTTTGTGTGATCATCTGAAGATGAAAGAGGCAGTGAGAGAAGAAATGTTCATGAAAGCCTGGCAATAACCTTGTTATTTCTTTGTGAAAGGGAGAGCAATAATATTCAAAAAACCCTTAGGTGTATTATATAGCTGTCAGACCCTGGGTCTTCGAGTAGAGGAGATAATGACTGCTTTTGCTTCTCAGTGCAAGAGAAACTAAAAGAAGTGTTGAGGGATGGCAGTACTTCGCTGTGATCTGCAATAACTAGAGATTACTAAATTCTACCTCAGACCCTTCCCTGTTTTCTCCTCCACTCCCATGAGGTTACTCTGCTTGAGCTGCTTTCCTCAGCTGTCTTGGCAGTTTCCTCAAGCTCACAATTTGTTCCCTACTGCGTAGTCAGGGCTTTGCTGAAAGCCACAACTTGCTTCTTATTCCGATTCAATGCATCTCCTTCTTTGGTCTGTTTTCAGTTAATTAATTCAGGTCAGTGCATTCCTTCCACAGATGGTTGAAAACATGCTATTATCCAAAGGCTTTGAGAATGAGCATGTCCAGTGAGATTGGCTACTGTTAAAGAGTTGAATATTAGCCAGCTCACCTAAATACAAGCTAAGGAGGATAACACAACTATGCATCTCAGTCAAGTTTGTTAGCTGAGTCATTTAGATACAGACTCACCCTTGCACATGTAGATGTTGTCCTTCTTGTTTGAAGATTTACCTCTGAAATAAACAGTTCATGTCTTTACCCCACATTCAAACTTCTATTTCATTTTCTTCCTTCTCAAAATCACTGTTTTTTTACTGCTGGGTAGGAGAAGCATTCTTTCAGTGTCCTTTTCTCATGAGTGATATTTTACAGAACTCTTAGAAAAGATCCAATGAAGATGTGCATTTCCATGATGACCCTTCAAAATACATATCAATAGATGGCAGCAGCTGAACCTCATTGAAAAGAACATACAGAAAAGCCGTAATTGGCTTTTTCTGTAAGAAAAGAAATGAATTATTTTTCTTTATGGACTAAAAAAGGTAAGTTATTTAAGTTGTAAGCCATAAAGCAGGGTCAAAGTACAATTTCCCTTTTTTCTTTCATTCTCAGAAATATATATCAAGTTGCTTAAAGAGCATCAAGTTTTCTGGAAGCCACAGACTGAAAGACCATAAGTTCAAAAAATGGATCAGAAACAAGAATCAGTTCAATTCTATGAATCTTTCACTGGAACCTAGTTGGAGACTTGTTACTTATAAAATGGCTATAACATTCATTTACAAACAGATTGTCAATACCTGCACTATAATTTTAGTGAGGAAGACCTGCATCCCAGACAGATTTGCTTATTTTGGATTTTCCACAAGTGTTTTCTTAATGTCAATAAATGTATATTACATTCTTGCAAATACAACTTAATTTCATTAATAACATAGTAATCTGTATTTGAACACACTATTTTAGCATCTCCAGTTTATAGGAAAGCAAAATTTCAAAGTATTCCTTAATCGCCATTGTTGTAATGGAGTAATCCAAAAAAAGCTGGTCTATTTAATCAGTAACTCTAGAATCAGGGACAGATTTTCAAGATGTTAAAGCATTTAGTCTAATTTTCAAAAATTCCTACATGGATCAAGTAACTAACTCCTATCAAGATGAATCTGAGTTAGGAAACAGTTCTCTCAAATGCTCCTCAGCATTCAGATGGACACTGCCTCCTTATCAAAGGGCACAAGGGCATTAAAGAGATGTCATTTTGTTATCAAGTAGGGAGTGTGCAGCTTTCATCCACTGTAGAAAACACACAAATAAAGAAAATGTTAAAAGTTATTTCAAGAGGTCATCTACTCCACTCTTTCTTTAATGAGTCAGAATCAAGAATCTGTGCATTTAACAAGGTCCCTACATCCTGACCAAAAAAAAAATAATTCTGCAATGATGTTGCCTGGCCAGGGGAAAAAATATAATAATTGCCTCAGAGTAATGAAGGTTTTTCATGGCACAAAACCTCAGACTTACATGACAATTCTTAATTCCCCTCTCATGTCTTCTGCTTGATTTTCTGTAGTACAAAATTTACAAGTCATCATTGTATTGCTGGAAAAGTTTTGGCAAAATCAAAATATATCTCCTTCTAAAGGTCTGTGCGTATGTATTTACATTTTAAATGAAAACTCATTTTGAATCATCACGTAGATTTTTAAATCACTTAGATTGTTCTCATCAGAAGCAAAAAGTCACTGAAATCTAAATTCCTGGGTCTATGGAAATATTTTGTCCTTTTTTTTACAGGGACCAATTTTTAAATCTTGAATATGGTTATTTAAATTCTTTTGTTTATAATTCAAAGTATTCTTTTTCCTTTCTGCAAGTGTTTACATGATGCTACAGTAAGAAACATTCTGAACAAACATATTTTTGTGACACTCATTTCTGTTAGCAGTCAGAGGAAATGCAGTGCCTAGTAATTGACAAACCAATATTTTCAGATTTCCAGTTCAGTTCAGGGGACTGTAAAATGCTGGAAGTTTATATCCAGTGTTACCTAAGTCTTGGGAGCCTTGCATTAGTAAAACTGTATTGCACTTTCCAAAACAGTCAGTTTTTCCATAGTATGTAACACATACTCTTTCTGGGTAGAAAACTATTAGGGAAATTATTTTTGTGTGTTGTTATGAAATTATGTACTTATTGCTTTATATTTTTAATACTGTTATTTAATAAGGTATTGATATTACTACTGCAGTCTTTGAAAAATATGAAGAACTGCCAGATCCCATTGGGTTGTAACCTGCCCACACCTAGAACTAAACTATGAGTCCAGATCCCTGAAGTCCCAGTTTAATGCGAGCATACGGAAAAGTACAACCAATGGACAGTGATAAGAAGGTAAGGAAATGAAGTCTGTTGTTTGGCATGATTGTTGGTTAGTCTACCAAGACAATGTCTTTGAAATATTATTGAAATTCAAGCTACTTTGGCTAGGTTTATTGATAATATCTTCCTATAGCAACACATAAGCATTTCACAAGACAGAATGGGAAGGAAGTTAAAGAGCACATGTTCTTACCCACCCCAGTCTCCAGTTAGGCTGGAATGCACCTGTATCGCATACATATCTACTTACATTATGATTTTTGCCCTTCTTAGTCTGATCCCTCTTTCTTTTACAAGATAAAACTTCTAAGAGAGGTGGCTACATGCTTCTGCATGCAATATAAATAGATGTAATTTTAATCCGAAAGTCAATTTCACTTGCATACCTGCAGGATGATAAGGTGCGTTCAGATTACATAAGATACATTTTTAATGATGAAAAAGAATCTTAAGTAACTGGGTGAAGAACGTTATACATCTTTTCCCCAAATCACAATATGATTGATTCAAACATCCATCAGCCACACAGTAGTTCATTTTCCTAAACTGAACATTAGAGACAGATGAGTAACAATAATGATGCTCAAAGAAAACTGAACACCTGCTGTTACATGGGGCAAATAATATTATTATTGTCAGCAGTGTGGAAGTCGAAATTCCTTCAGCCATTTCCAGAATTTTGTCCTGGTGCCCGTTCCTCTGCTCACACTGTGGCACTGGCCACAGTTTGTATTCCCAGATCAGTAAAAAGAGGTTTTAAGAGGCACATGTGTTTTTCTCAGTTCTTTGAAAGGCCAAAGCTCAGATATGATCTTTTCTGAAATCACATTCAGCACGTACTGAAATGTAAGGGAGGAAATGAAGAGATTTAGCTTAGTAAGGTTCATCTTTATCTGCTTATAGTATCTGTCTAGAGCAGAATCCAGGTCTGTAAACTGTAACCAGAGCTCCATTTCCATTTTTCAGAGCAACATAGAGTCACTCTATGGAAGTTCTGCTATGAAGAATTAAGCAGCGTTTTTCTTTCCACAAACATTTTATATAGGTAAGAAAACCTGTCTTTACTGAGTATAAAGAGAAAAAAATCCCTAGGGTGCTAGAGGAGAAGACGGATTTCAAAGGATTAAAAAAACTGAAACACACTTCATAATGGCTGAGCTTTAAAGAAAATTGGCTGATCTGTTTTTCTAAGATAACTATTTTTCAGCCAGGGGGTTATAGAAAGCTTTTCCTATAGTAAGATATTCTCATCCACCAGTTGAGCCCTTTCTCCAAAATGTATCTACCAGTATAAAATTATTTGTTACTGCCAGAGAACTTTTTCATTGGAAGGATGATATTATAATGTTTAAAAATAAAACCTACATTCATTCTAAAATTCTTATTATTTCACAACATCAAGATTAAAAGAAGGGTTTTTTTCAAATTCAAAAGAAGATGTATGAAGTTCAAGAATCAAGGTGGTGTTGATATAGACACACAGCCACAATACTTTTACCTTTTAAAAATGTTTAAAGTTTTAGCTTTAAAGAAAAAAAAGAAATATCCATTTGTTTCTATTTTTCTTTGGTCACTTCACTCATTGAATATTAAATAGAGAAAAAAGGGGGTAAATTCATAATACCATGAGTTATCTTTATTTCATATAATCTGTTTCAAATTAGGCTGTTCTTTTAGCTTTGGAATTGCAGATGGTGGTTGCACTATAGAGCTTCTGAAAAGCATCATGTTGGTTTAAGCACCAGACCGTCAGAATCCCAGCTGCTAGCTAGCAATCAAGTTTTGATTTAATTCAATCTATTTTTACTTCTTTCTAATTATTTTTCCTTCCACTAGAGTGGAGGCAAGTTTAAAAAAAAAGAAAAAGTAGTATAAAAATATAGAAGAAACATAGATGCTACTATTACTAACATTCTTTTCTTCTCTTTAGCCTCCCAGTCTGCAGAAGATTCACAGTTTCTATTTTGTGAAGATTATTGCGATGATGAGTAAATGCTGTGAAGTTTATTTCACGGGCTAAAAATCTTCTGCTGGAGCTTTCAGAATAGTCATTTGGATTTGTAAACTTTCACAGCACTTCGGCAGCACAGTTTGATACTTCCCTACAAATCACACACCTTTCCACAGCAGCATTAGTCATGCCAGCAAACATATGACACTATGAAAAGTGCCTGTAGGATTTCTCATAGAACACACTGATTGGTAGAACAGAAAGACAACGTTCTTGCCCCTTTCTGCTGCCAGACAGCCTGGCCCTAGCAGACAGTATGGCCACTGTGTGCTCCTGCCCTCCTCATTCCAACAGGAAGCTGCGGAAAGAGGTAACCTGCTCTACCCCCCACACAACCAATCACAAGGCTGAACTGAGGACACAACACGAAATAGTCTCATGACATAAGAGCAAAGTGTGGGATGGGCTTTGCAAGCATCTGGTTTGTGGTAGCTTGATGTGGACTGTATTTCCTTACACTGACTCAGGAGCGGTAAATAGGGCAAAGATCTCTCAAGTTTGTGCTGTTCTGCTTAGTGTATTTTTCCGCTTGTGGGAACTTACTCGTTTCCAACCAGTGGATTAAAACCAGCCACTCTTGTACTCTAATCTCTGTTAAACCACTTGAAATAGTTTCAGATGACTCTACTAAATTTTTCAAGTGATGGATCAGGTTCACACACACCTGCTCCAAGTAGAAATCTCCATACAGTTTATCTGAATTAGAAAGTTCAGAATAAATGTTGCAGGATCTGTGACAGTCCTGAATTTTATCTGCATCTTTCTTAAGATATCAGTGGGCCATAGGGGCTCCTCCTGTTCCCCATGGATAATTCTGCACCAGCAAACCCCAGAAGACCTCTGAATCCAGAGATCTCTGGTGAAAGTCAGCTCCTTGTTAAGGTGATATCTCCTTTCCTTTCACTTCCCAGATGTCCTTGGAAGGAAGACAGCAAATCATGTTTCAAGCACACACCTGTTGTGGGGAGAGGAACATGAAGCATGTCACTCAAGTGTTGATATCTTTCTTGTCTTCTCTAGAATAAGGACGATTTGGCTCCAAGATGACTCTTAGCGGTGCTTTAAACTGTTTTAGCAGGACAGATGATTTGAATAAGTATTGTATACTAATGCTTTCTTTAACTCCTCTTTTTGTCCTTTTCCCAGGCCGACCTGCTATCACGCTCAATAATGTCAATATGCTCATTTTCCTTTTTGAAAATATGTTGTCCTTATAATTACAAATTCACAGTGATCTTACTAATGTGATTGTTTTAGCACTGAGTCAGTTTTCTCTAGTGCTAGTCGTGAGCTGGGGTACCCAGAGGCTGTAGAAGCAGTTCCAGTATTATTGTTTCCTCAAAATAAATATGATAAAGACAAAAAGAAACCTGTTTTAGCTAACAGCCTTGAAAACACATTCATGTACATGTCATGAACTTGCAGCACTTCTGAAAAATATAACAAATGAAAAGTTTGTATTGTGATTAGTTCAACCATCAGAAAATACCTGTGGGTTTTCAACCCTTAATTAAATCATATGTACTTTGTTTCCCCTTCCTAGGTATGTTTTGCTTTAATCAAGGATGGAAAGCCTGAAGTGCTTCAAGATTGTGCTTTGTCTCAGAAATTACTCCAACCTGGCACTCTCAGTTTGATGGCAACTGTCTGGTTTGCTGTGAATTACCTTACTGCACTTGCAGGGGTTGGAATTCGTGCTCATGTACCGTAACTAAGGTGATGGAACATTTATGGGTTTAATTCTGTAAGGTTTAGGAATCCTCCTGTAAGTGCTTGCTTTTAGCAGTCTTGGAGGACTTTAAAGAACATGAGGTTTGCAGAAAAAAATAAAAGATGGAAAAAGTAGGCAAATCCTAAAGCAAATACTTTTTTTCAGTCAGCTTTTCTAAGTATGGGTATTATGCTACAGCTTGTTGTTGAAGAAGAGGACCATTTTTCCATTTTACATTTGTTTCTGGCAGGGAAAGGATCTGATTATATTTTTAGCTTTTAAAATATGGTGTGTGAGAGGAATTCCGTTTCTTTTGTCAGTCTGCAAGAGTAAATACTATATATTACATACACCCACTATTTATGCAGCACTTTATGATATGATTTTGCTTGATTCAGTAGTGTATTAGTATGTAAAACATTTCTTTCTGAGATTTAGATTGAAAATAAAAAAAAAGAAAAAAAGAAAAAAAGAAAATATAAGCATCCTGGAAGAGTTTTTGAGCACGTGGTCTTTGTTTCTGTCCCTTGCATTTCAGAGAATGTGGGCTTGGCTCATGCTTCCAAAGCCACACTTGGATGTTAGCCTATGTGGAGAAGCATTTAGCTATCTCTGCCACATGGTCCTTTGTGTGAGGAGGCTTGTCTGAGTGATTTGAGAAGGCAGGGAAGACAATCAGTGGAAGAGTTTGGCAGTCTAGGGAGAAACACGCAACGCAGTCGCAGCCAGCTGGGTGTCTGTAAGCACAGCTTTCATCTGTCTGCAGAAAGAGCTGATTCCTCAGCTTCTATTTTTACCTCTGTTTCTAAAGAATCACGCATACTGTTTTTTTAAAGCTTGAGTGAATAAGCACGCACACCAGTGTTGTACTCTGTAGTGGTTTATCCTTCTTCAGGAAAACAAGAGCCAAATCCCAGAGTCTTTTTCAGGAGGGAATCCTGTGTGGCATCTCAAGATTCATAGTTCAGGTAGCAGGTAAGACAGTGCAAAAATGGGCATAAAAATTTGTAGTTTCTCCCCAAAACTGTGATTATTTCTTGTTCCATTGTCTCTCTGGTAATATTCATATGGCATCTTCCAAGACTTACAGCTGGTTTATTTTCTGTTTTGTTCTTTTTTTTCTTCTATCAGTTACAAACTCAGGCTAATTTAGAGTGTAATATAATCAGAGAGTTTGTTTATTCATAGTACTTTATTAAGCTGTGCAAAGATAGTTCTATTTTAAAAGGTTTTAGATTGTATCTCTTATCTTCCTACAGAGTGGTGAGCGTAAATGGCTTATACAGTCAACTTTATCTGCTTAAACTTGCTAAATCATAAGGAGTCATGGTACAAAACAACGCAGAGCTGTTCCAGGCAACACTGTAAATTTATAGTACAATGATGCCAGATGACAATGGAATTGCAAAGGAAGAGCTTAGTACATAAAAAATTAATACCTAGTGAGTCAATTTTTTATGGTGATGATTATAAGTATTCACTCTATGTTTGAACATAATCCACTCAGAACAGCAGTTTTCTAAATATAATAGAGATTATTGAATAAAATACAAGTCGAGGTCATGTTTGGGTTTTCATTGGGCAAATAACTATCATTTTCTTCTCAATCGAAAATAAAATTGCAGTGTTACAGGAGGTACTCAGATTCAGTGCATACAAATGGGAAGTTGATATCTGTACTGTGAGCAATTCCAAGGTATCCAGAGGAAAACAAGCACGTCTCCCATACTTTTCTTAATTATGAGAAGAAATGTTTTATATGACTACAGAAACTGTTATTTAAAGATTAAAAAACACTGACTGAATATTGTAAGAGGTGGCAATGCTACTGAGTTCCACGTAGTCTTGGACAGTTGCTTTAGTATAAATCCACACCTACGCATGAAGGTGACAAATGACCATCCCTCAGCAAAAAAAATGTGGGAAGGATTCAGCCTCCCCCTACGCAGGGCTGAGTTCTTCCCAAACAACAACCAAACATTTACATTATACGCTCCAAATAAAAGTTTCACTACTGCTACCTTACAATCTATTTGTTATATTTATATTATGTGTCTATTTTATTTAAATTAACAAATCGGGTATAAATATTTATTTTTTAAAATGAAGCACACTTCTAGGTGCACTTAAGTAGAGCCTCATATGTGGTCTATCTAGTACTCTGCGTGCAGCTTTTTGCATCAAATGAAAAATGTGCAACTTAATCAGCTGTAATCTTAGCTATATACCAGGAGAGCTGTTGATCCCAACTACGGAGAAATCATTCTTACTTTATTTGTTTATTCTTTCAGATTTCATAGTCTCATGCAAAATGCAAGAGCCATGTAGTTTATTTTAGTGTCAATAATAAAATTGATTTATTTGTTTCTAGACATCCTCTTCACTAATTTTTGATGCAGTAAATTTATTTCAGTCAATTTTGTATCTTTCACCACAGCTCCTTGTATGCATTTACATACAAACCCAGACAAACAACTACTAGATCAGAAAAAGCATTCAGCAGAGTTGGCAGTGGCATATAGTGTACCAGCATTTACTGTGGTAAACGTGTAATTTATTCTAAGTGCAAGGAAAGTGTAAGGAGGGTCACCAAATGTATTTGTGTTAAACTATTAATTTCTTTCCTCGTTTTTACCCCTTCTGATTTGGAATTTCTCCTGCCTGCGTTACTCAGGAGATAATGTAACTGCAATGTAAGACATTAATGAGACCAGTCTGCTTAGCTTTGAGGTTTGACTTTTTTTTCCTCTAGCCCCCTCTTAATGATCTGATTTTATGTTGCTACAGGAAAGAGAGAGAGATGCATCTCTGGTAACTAAATGTCAGGCACGATAGGCTGCATGGGCTGATGTGCTGATCAGACCTGGGGAGTAATGAGAAGTGCGATGCTTTCTTAGTGTTGAGTGCCCTCTTAAAAGAAATGAATTTGAAATAACAGTAGTCTGAGCATGTAACTATGGGCTGGTGTTTTAAAAAAAAAAACCAAAAAACAGGCCCTTGAATATTTAATGATGGCTGAACAAACTTGGAATGAGCTGAGGAAGATGAAAAGTCACAGAATTTAATGCTCCCAAAATACAGCAAAGCTCAGTAGTCCTTAAAGCAATTAAAGAGCTTTTACCATCTGTTAAGTAATTACCCATCATCATTAGTTATTAGAAGTAGGAAATGATGTAAAGGGCACAAACATAATAAAAAAAGAACAGCCAGATTCTTGTGGGTTTCTTGAATGAGGTCATAAAAACTTGGTTATTAATACTGAAATAAAAATGACAAACATTTACAGGCATTTCTGTAGCTGTTCTGCTTCAAAAAGAAAAACATTACATTTTTCCTGACAGTAAATATTTAGCTTGATTCTTGCACTTGTTACTAGTACAGTACAAATTTTATTACAATATTCATCTCCAAAACCCAAAATAAGTTGAAGAAGATTTAAGGTTTCTAAATTCAGTGCATTATAGCTCAGCTGAAACCAATTATGGAAAACACAATTTGAGGATCACGACTTGGAACAGATTAAAACCAAGTAACCAAAAACCCCAAAGCTGTGTGTGCTTTTAAGCTGCATGACTCTACATACAAACATATGCATGCATTCTTACTTATATATATTAATATGGGCTTCTATTTCCCTAATCTCTAATTCTAATTTCTTTTTCATTCCTTCTTAGTCAAAATAGGTTCCATAAAATGTATTTCTTTCAAGCTATTAGGGGCATATCTTTAAACTTTCTGCAAGAATTTAAGCCTATAGGTCTAAGGCTACACAAGGGTGTTTGGGTATGTATTTTGCTGGTTTTTAGTCTTACTTCATTCAGAGAATGGGTGATGATCCAAGTTGATAAATCTCACTGCAAGGTCATGGTGTACCTTAAAGTTACCCAAATGCATGAAAACTTTGTTCTGAACAATTCCTAAAACATGCTCTTGGTTGGTTTTCATCAACTGGTTCAAAAAAAATAAAAAAAAAAAGTGAACTGCTTTTCCAGTAAGGGAGATCACTCTGCATCAGAAGTGTGACCAGTATGAGAAAGGGACAAGTCTTGTAATAATAAAATCCAGAGTTAGTAGATTGCTCTGGTGGATTATCAAAAAAAAAATACAGCAAATATCAAAAAAGAGGTATTAGGACACCAAAAACAGAGCCGCTGGAATAAGAGGATGCAGGGCAAGCCGTGGAACTGGGAGAGACAAGAGGTCCTAAAGAGCTGAACATGGGAAAGGAAACAAGGTAATAAAAAAAGTAAAAATTGTTGTTCCTCTAGGGCTACTTTCAAGAAGCTTCCAGCCTGATTAATGTTTTTTCCCACCACAATCCTGTCTAACCTGCTTCTCCCCTCAGGAGGAGGATGGCATGTCTTCTCTGGTCTCAGGGGATCCCCATGAGTTCATCCCAGTGCTGGCCATGGACGGGAGCAAGTCAAGGACTGCCCAGCTTCATTTGCCTTTCACGTCCCTCTGCGTGAGGGTGATGGATCTGTGATCACAGGTATCAAGGACTGCCAAGTCTGGGTGTGTATGTACCTAGCATTCTCTTTCTTTCTGTTATAAAATCTAGTGAAGAATATTGGAGTATTTTTCCTTGTTCAGGTTTATATTACTTGTTTTGATATACAAAGTGTGTTATATAAAAAACGTACCTTTTTTTTTAAAAAAAAACCACATTTTTTTTCCTGTTTTGGGAACTGCAGGTCTAAACATTTAGGTAAAGAACAGAGGCGTTAGGTTTGTGCTACCAAAATTTCACTCATAAGGTACCTTGTCCCATTAATTTTTCCATCTGTTTTGTCTCTTAGAGATTATTGAAGCAGCTTAAGAGTTTGATTTATTTCCACCAAGGCTTAGGAAGAGAATGTAAGAAGAGTCAGAACTGCTTAAAACCACAGTCTTAACTGCTGGAAAACTCTATTTATGAAAAAGCTTTCTGAATTTATGTTCAAAATCCTCCACCTTATTTGCTGAATGAGGAGGATGCGAGAGTAGGGGATTTTTCTATGTCAGTCCTCCACAAGTAAACTTGTAATGAATCTTTAAATACAGGATTTGCAGTCAGTGCATACTGTTATGCACTTTTTTTTCTGGTGAACAACAATTTGTAAAAAAATGCATTTACATTTTGATTAGAATAAAAACAAAATATCAAACAAGTACTGAATTCTATTTTTATCTGAGTTGATGTTATTTTCTATTTTAATCTAAAGCTGCTTGAGAGTACCCCACCCTTGCTTCTTCAAACCCCAGCAGTGGTTTTGGTAGATGTGTTAAAGGAAGTGTGCTGTCTGAATGATGGTAACAATAAAGAAACCTAGAACAAAGACAACATTTGCAAAAGTGAGTACCTTTTAATTTGTATTCGGACACCTAACTAAATTTAGATTATGCACTCCCTGAGTGCCCAAAGAACACTTGTACAAGTACCTTCATTCTGCAGAATCTCTATGTCTACGTGGATGGTTTAATCTGCTCTGACTCCCTGTGCACCTGAAACATGGTACCCACACGTACCTGTCTGGTGCAGAACCTCAGTTTTGGAAACTGATTTATGAACCTGCAGGAAGGGTGGATCAACCCTTGAGGCTGGAGACCCAAGCTCCATATTTTAATATCCAGATTTAGGGAGATATGAGAGAAGTGAAACTGAAACATGACCTTCTTGTGTTTGGGGCACTTTTTCTTCTGGGAGGAGGAAGACCTATCCCACCAGCTCGCAGCTGATAACCCTGTTGGCCTAGATGACCTGTAAAGGTCCTTTCCAACCCAAAGCATTCAATAATTCTATGAAAACCAACCAAATTCTCAATTACTCATCCAAAGTTTTTCCAGAGCACTACCAGCCTTTTTCAGTCTTTCTGTATCTAGATTCCACACTCCTGACAACTATTTGCTCAGCACCTACCTATTCAGAAAGAAACTTCAAAATTTTACAAAATTTAAAAAATTTATCAATGTTTTACTGTGAAGTAAGAGCTGGATACAAATTCATCATGCCTGAAAATGGAAAGGGAGCTCAAGAACTGTATGACAACCATCTAGACCAGAGGCACAAAGTCCACATAAGTGTAAGAGAGGTCTTAGGGCTTTCTTATTAATACAGGAAAAATATATTCCTTAGCCTGATCAGAATATTGCTCATCAAAAGTCGTGTTTTCATAATAGTAAGATGGTGTGTTTGGGGCTTGGGGTTTTGATCGTTTATTACTTTCTTTCTTGTACAATAGCAAATTTCTTGAAAATGTAGATTCTGGTTGAGGCTCTATGACTATGTTTAAAGACTAGGTTTTTCTTTCTTTTATATTCACAACCACTTTGGGATTTCATAAAAGCATCAGCATGAAGATTTAGAACAGGCATCCTACGAAAACTTTTTTCTGGTGAGTATCTTACTCCTATATGAAAGAAAAAGCCAGTTGATCAAATCCTGAATGAATATCCAAGATTCTGGACTGCCTATAACCCTGTGAGGATTTCACCTCCTGTAATTTTGTACACCTAAAGTGTCTGTGTTCTGAAAAAATGTGCAAAAATAATTTTGGTTTGGGTTTGTTGGGTTTATTTCATAGAAAAATGGACATAGGTTACCTAAGTAGTGGTGAAGAAGAGGATTCTAATCAGTGTATCTCAATGGCATTTTAAGGTAATAAAATGACTACAGGATGAGTGAATCTGTGAATTAGTACCAGCACCAAATCCCTTGGTACATTCTCAGTAAGTCAGAAGTAGCAGTATTCTTGAAGCTGTGACAAAGAGGGTGTGAAAAGTTAAAAAGTAAGTATGAAAAGTAAAGTAGAATGAATCTTTGAACAGTATGAATTCTAAATAATTTAAACTCAGAAAAAGTGTAAGAAGTGAAGCAGAAATAATTGTTGGCACTAATATTTAAAAGCTATGAAATGCCTGCATGTGTATATGTATCATTCTTGTCAAGATGTCAGATTTCACATGACAGAAAGTTATCACGCCCAGCCTGGTATTTTTGAAACTGCTAAGTGTCTGATCAGTTAGCAAAAGTAGATAACAGTTACAAGCCTGGTGCCTAGAAATAAAATATGTGGGCACTCCTACAGTGGACTGGGGCACACAATCACCTGTCTGGTCTGTAGTGGAAGGTGATGGGACCTGCAGCGCATGGGGAGAGGCCGAGCATTGCTGAGGTGCAGGAGGAGGCTGCCTGCTGATCTTCAGTTCCCAGCAGACACTCAGCAGCTGCCCAGCTTATCCACCCCAATAAGCTTTTAATTGCATCACGAGTGCCTTTAACTTTCAGCCCCTGCTAGCAAGAATTTGGAGAGGTCAGTGGGAATACATAGAAACACAAATTTTGAGTGCTATTCTAGAATTTAAACTAAATGCATAGCGGTCATTTCATTCTATAAATATATAAATATTGTTATAAGCCTTCTGCTGTAATGTTTCTTTCTATTTTTGTGTTCTCTGGAAGAGGTTTTTTTTCATAATACTGCAAAAATTGGAAAAAAATTGCGTTAAGATGATGATGTAGTTGAGAGTAAGGATTTGTGGAGGAAAGAGGGAGAAAAGTGATGCTCTGTGACAGAGGAACTAAAAGCCCATTGCAATTATATCCACCAAAATCAACTAAAATCAGCAGCTGCCACATGTAGACTCAAAGGCAGCTGCCTGTGGGAGTTAAAGAGAGACCCAGAGCTGCACAGGGCTCAGCTCTGGGGGCCGAGCTTGAGGCAGAGTATATCTGCAGGAGATGTAGACAGTACACGAGCAGCAGGGAACACAGGAGAAGTATAAAGGAGTGGGAAAGGAGAGGAGCTGTGAGCCTGATATGTCCCAGCTCGTGCAGCTTCACCTTGAGCCTGCTGGTGAAGATGCTGCATTGGTAGCCTTGGAACTGAGGCCTCAAAGTCATTCCATGGCTGTTATTGGCTTCAAAGTCATCAAAAATAGATGAGATCAAGGTAGGAACAGCAAGGTAGGCCCAGTGGGCATCCACAGCACCCATCCCAAATAAGGATGCTTGCACGCTTCACAGCCACTCTTAAAGAGAGGGCCAGCGGAGACACGGATATTCAGCATTTACCATGATTGCAGTGACTGCTCTGCTATCTGTGTGCTTCTCTGCTTGTTAATCCCTGCTCTCCAGCCTGTTGACTTAAATAGCTTTTTGTGACATTTGGAGAATAATGGAGCATGCTGACCCAGAAGGAGCCTCTGAAAGGCTGTCTGATATGATATGCGTAAATCAGAGCCTATTCATTCTTCCGTACGACCCCTTGCTTGCATAGACATGGCTTCTGTGGCAAAAAATAGAGATAAGTAGAGAAAGCTGCTCAGGAAGAAGACTCATTGTGCATGTTACGACAGTCAGGAGAGGGATTAATCCTGGCAGTGGTTCCCTAGTATTTGTTAAGGGGGATGATATGCAGTGACAATGGCAGCTGCTTCTTTCCATAGCGCTGCTGAGGAAATGTTGCTTGCAGTAACAAAATGTCTCACTGGAGAGGGGACACGTTTGTGCTGCTCTCAGAGAGACTGTGGTTCTCACAGCCTTAATGTTTCTCCTGGGAAGGCTCTTTAAAAGTGTGGGGTAAGAAGGTGTTATGCTTATGTATGATGTCACAGAAATGTTTGTTACCTGAAGGTTTGATCATACTTATGAGCTAGAGACTATGAATTATGTACCTCTGAAGAAACATGCTTGAAGTTAGGGGCCTGGGACACAAGAAAAGGATTTAGGGTTTCTGTAACCAACATTAAGTTGCCTTATTCCTGGAACTTCCATGTTAGTGCAATCAGCAGCCTTTTCTGGGGTATGTATCTAAGTCCTTTCTTTATACCTTTCTTTCTTTTACTCAAAATCTGTAGAGAGAGAGTGAGGTTTCCTTCTGCTTCACTGCATGTGTTGCTTCAATGCTTATGTGTGTAGCTTAGCTAAGGCAAAAGAGAACTTTCACCACTCAAAACTGCACTCTAATCATTGGGCTACTTGAGGAAAAAGTATTTCCCAATCACTGCTTTTTAATTTGCAATATTTGACACAAAAGTACCAAACATGAGTGGAATGTATAGAAAAGAATGAAAAGATTTGGTTTCTCAAGGCTGCTGATGAATGATGACGGTGATGGGAAGTCTTGGCCAATTGTATCTGTACTGGTGATCCCTTTTCCCTTTCCACATTCACCTTTCCAACAAGCTGCTAAAAAAAAACCTTAGTATTAAATATTGAATAAAATGGTTTCTAAGTATCACAACTAACCCACCACAGAATTGTGCTCCCTTTTCTTTCACTTCTGTTGTTTATGGAATGCTCTTGATACAGCTTTGACTCTCCTGCTTGGCAAACATGCAGGCACTGAGCAATGTGAGGAACAATGGAGAGGCATTTCTGCCTGCAAATCAAGCTGGTAACTATTTCTTTGTACTCAGGGAAGTGAGCGAAGCTGTTTTGCTCTCTCTGCAGAGGTGATTCCCAGAGAACAGGCAGTCTTGCCTACTCTGTTCACTATCCAAAGCTGACTTACTGCCAATGAAGACTACAAGAAGAAGAACAATGCAGTAAGTGGTTTAAAGAGACAGTCATGCTATGATGGACGAAGACTTTAAAAGTAATTACACAAAACATCACTGTACATGCATAATTAGGGTCCCTGAATGGATCAAAAAGAAAAGAAGAGGTATGTTCTGTAAGAAACCTAACGAAAGTAAAAACAGAATGCAATCAGGTTCAGCTTTTTGATGGAAAGTGACTGTGTACCAATAAGTATTATCACTTTTTTCAGTTCACAAAACTAAAAAACGTGAACTTCCAATTCCCCTCACTGTCACCAAGACCCAATTGCTTTTCTCAAGCAAAATGTTAATAATAAGGTTGGGAGTGGACATGTGAAGGCTTTTCCCCCCAACTTTATTGTAAGTAACTATATCCTCATTACTGAATAAGCTGAAGTGTCTGAGCAGCACTGAATGAGCAGGAGATCTGAAATGCTCCAGACACAGGCTGTGTTGCTTCAGCTAGTGCCAAGGGAAGGCATTTGGCTTGTCCGAGTAGTTTGTATGTAAATGGAGTGAGGTCATTTGTGTTCCAATGTTACTTAAAATGTTAAACAGCCCTTTCAGAAGGACATTTTAACAAAACCAACACGTGCATTCCACCCTTCTCCCAATGCGGAAGCAATTAGAAGCAGTCCCAAACAGTATTGCTGAACAGATACATTTGAACTGTTTGCCTTCTTTTTTTAATCTAATAATAATACTGACTTGATGTCTCTTTTTGTCTTTGTGTTTCACTCCCTGGTGGTTTAAATATAGAAAATTGTCTATGAATCTTCTATTTTCTAAACAATTTGTCAGAGTGTTGCTATTGTTATTTTTTTTCCTGTTGCATAGTAGGGAAAAGATGCAGGAGATAATGGTTTTGTCCATTTATATCTTATGTATTCTCAAGACCCCAATAAGAAATAAAAATTCTCAGAAACACAAATCTAAATTTGTAAGCATTGCTTAACAGGACTTTTCCTAGCTAATTTTTAAAATATTGGTAGGCAGTCCAATCTGATTACACTTCCATGGTGAAGACTGACATTTATATCATAAAAAGTACTGGATTTTGTTATCAGAACATGTTCTATATGGATACAGAAATGACTGGGTGAAATCCTGTGGCTAATGTTATGCAGGAAAGCAAAAGAACAGAACTTAGTAGTTTACTGTACACCTGAGATAAATTTTTGAGGATCTGTCAATCAGACTTTGGGAGTTAGGCTCCCAGAGGATGATAAACTCATTAATAGTTGTCTTTAGGGGCTTTGGGGTTTTTTTTTAATGTATTTTTAATAGATCATTGGAACAATCTTTCCACAGAAGTGTTGGATTCCCCAGCATTGCACTCTGAAGATTCAGCTGGACAGGGTGCTGGGCTGTGTTGTCTGCAGTATGTTTTTGCACCAGATGATCTTTGAGGTCTCCTCCATCCTGGTATTTTATGATTCTGTGATTTTAACATCAGATGAGGTATCTTTTGCAAAGCATGAATCTCACTCTCCAAAGCAGATGTAATTGTTTTCGGTTTCTTGTCCTATGCATTTTATAGAGTTTCCAACTTCCTTCCACCTGAAAGCAGACTCAGAGCAGGACCATTCTAGCACTGAATGAGACAAATAATATTGAAACAACAGCCTATCATCATATAATAGGAAACAATAGTAATACACAAGGTGTCTGAGCCTGCACAGATGTGTCACGTTCCAACTTTTGAAAGTAAGGCCTTTGTGGGTTGTTTTACAAATTGTGTGGAATTTTCCAGGTTTTTGAAGAACAAGCTGTAGAACAGTTTATAGTGCCATGCATATAGACCATTAGCAATGGTGGACCTTCGAGTCACCCACATCATTCTCTTCCCTCTGCAGAGCCACAGCAATAAGCAGTAGCACTAAGTTGTCAACATGACCAGTACTAAATCCTAGTGCCAGCCTATTTACCCAGCAAGTGTTGTCTTACTTCTCTGGATCCAGCATCCCACTCTGTTCCCCTTTCCATATGACTTCTTGCTGCTTATCTCCTCCATAATCCATCAACAGGCACTCGCTTGGTCCCTTACCCAGCTGAAGACCCCCACCTGTGTGCCTCGGTGTCTCCCGACACCACATTTGTTCATATTTGTCTCCCTCTTTGCATCCTGGCTCTTCATCTGCTACTCTCCTTCCTGCCCTTCAGCTGGGCTTGACAGGAACCAAAGCACTGACTCTAGGATTTTCCAGGTCAGGATATGTTTCAAAGCTGCAAAACCTGATGTTACCAAGAATCTTACACACTAAACCAAAAGAAAATGCATAAATCTGTTATTACCCTTGCCTTTTCTTATAAACTTATTCTTGCTCATTCCTGCTCTAGAGTCAGTCACTTTGTTCATCATTCTCTCTTGTTTTGTGTTGTGCACACTTCAGAATATTTCAGCCAATTATTTAACTCTAAAATATAGTCATACCGGCTGTAATTTAAGGTTTTGGAACTCTTTTGTAAAAAAGGTGAGCACTTTTGTCTGCAATGGTTCTTATGAATGAAATTAACTTTTACCTATGATATTCCACTGAAATACCAGCTATGAAAAGGAATGAAAAGAGAGCTTGCACTATACAGAAAACTAAACTCCATAAGTCTGATGAAAATTTTTAAAAATGATGCCTGCCTTGTTCTGAGTCTCAAAAAAACACTGTATAAGTCAAATAAGTCACACCTGAAATTTCTGTTGAGTTTTTCAGGGGGATTCTTACTTAATGGCTTCATATGGAGTGGAATATTCATGTGATGATAAGTGAATTTATCATCAAATTAGGTACTGTGGACGTTACATTGTCCATAATATAATCACTTCATCATTACCCATTCTGTTCACTTCCTGAAAGAAATGTCACTGTCTAATGCCCTCTTCTCTCATCACTAAATTGTAGCTCAATGCAGAGTTCTGCAGTACTGACTTTGAAGTACGTGATTTTGACTTTTGTATCATGTTTCTCGAAGAGCCTATCAACAGGGTGGATTTCAGCAGTGTCTGCCTTGGTAAGTACTTCTGGCTGTCAGCGTTACTAAGATGTTCTAACTTCGATAATTTCATTTCAGTCCCTTTGTGAAAACAGATTTGTTTTTTCAGACCTTTTCCCCCTTGAGATCACAATGATGTAAATGTTAAAAATGCTCTGTGCATTTATGCATGTTTGTGTCTTAGAGCCTAGAGGCAGTATTTCCCATAAACTTTTCCAAGTTTCAAACTAAAACAGGTTTTCACATTAAAAGCTCCTTTTCATGTTTGCAAGAAAGCATTGTCTTAGCTAGATGTGCTCAGGCAAGAGCACTTCATTAGGTAATTCTTCTCTCAACTGTGTACTTATGAACAATTGCCATTTGACCTCAGAGAAGGAAGTATGTAGGTGAAGTCAATGAGCTCTTGTAGTTCTAGGAATCACCCTTTTGGAAACTATTAACAACTACAATAACATATATTTTTAAAGCTGCTTCCTCAGGTTAAGACCTAAAGGCCATTTGAGAACCCTGCTCCATTTTCCATAGAGTGGTGTGGTATTGAGTCCTCACAGAGAGATGTGTGCTAGCCATAATAATCCCACAGCTGTTAAGGTTTTCAGGGTACTGAAAGGCACCTTATAGATACTCAGCATAGATGAGTTGGTGGTCATAACATTGCAATGATAAACCAAGAGCAAAGCAAATTCGGCCTTTTCTTCCACTCCCCACCCCTCCAAAAACACTATTCCCTAAAATTTCTAAGGTTTTCTGTCTTTTTCTGGTGGCTGGTGCCATAACTTGAGTTCAGCAAGAACCTTCTGTTTGCTCTAAGTGTATTCAGCTGGATAGGTTTGACTGGCTTAGTTAGGCTGCTTTATTTGACTGCTTAAGAGAAACTACAAGCAGTTTCATCTGCAAAAGGTAGCTGAAACTCTGTATTTGTTTATAGCCTGTATTATCTGCAGGTATGGCTTTATTTGCAGCCTGGCACTTGCAAATGGTCTTGCAGTTGCTGTTCTCTGGCTTCACACCATCACTTTTAAGCTTTCATTATTCCTGGGATAGAAATGTTATCTTATCTAATGTGAACTATATTCTAGGAGTAAACAGCAGAAACTGAAGAGATCTTGGATGTCACTTTCACTGTTTTTTTCCAGACCATGAAAGTATTACACTATTCAGCACTCCAAAGGAAAAGGTGATTCTGTGAGCTCACCTCACACTCTGGTGTTTATGTGAGGTAGGCGAATGGCTTATAGCAAATTGTAGTAATTTTCTAGACTAAAGGAAAAAGACAGCAGGTAGCATGTGTGTAAAGAACATTGTTTTTTTCTAGTGATGGAAACAGTGTACCTGCTGGCTGATGGCCAAGCAGAATCAGTCTCAGCTTTTATCTTTGTATACTGATGGCATCATAGACCAATTTATAATGCCAATGATTTGGCTTTCATCTATTTAAAAGATGTCTACAGACTAATGGGCAACCAACACCAATGACCTTTTAAAACTGCAGGTATCTTCAGCCTGCTGAAAAATAAGTCCACACTTCAAAAATCCAGACCTCTTGTCTTCACATAGAACAAAATATCAGAAGAGTGTAAAAAGTCCAAGCCATTTTCCTCATCTTATTTTGTGGGAATTATTCTTGAACATAAAGACCCCACACACTGTTCCTATGGGTGCTTACATCTGACAGTCTCTTTTGTAGTATGTCTGGTGTTAACATTCTTATCCTTTTAATAATGACCTGCTATTATTTAGAAATAGTTGGGCTACAGTGGCCTGGCCTATTTTAGATTAAGAAAGGCTGTGCTTTTTAAAGCTGAACGGTGTGAGTGCTTTTAAAAATCTTGTTTGTTTTTAAACCATCTGATTTTCTCAAAAACTTATGGTTGTACCTTTGCCATAACATGATATATGCTGCTGATGTGTTGGTTTTATATACAATAAAATGTTTTCCAAATAGAGAGCAAGATTCCCCATAGATACCAGAGTCTCAGAAGTAGTACTAAACCTCTGGCTTGTCTCTGTAGACTGCACCATGCGGTAGCTGCAGTGCTCTGCCTGCCTCACAAATTTATTCAAAACATCAGCTTTCCATGGAGAACATTTGGTAAAAGCTTTCTTCATTGCTCTAAGCCAATTCCCATGTGGTTATTACTTCTTCAGATCAATGTGAAATTATTTGGATTAGAAAAAAGTGGAGTTGCCAACATTTGTGTACAGAACGAAATGCTGCATTGTAATTCCAATAGCATGTAATATATTTTTTTCTAATTTTTCCAACGTTTCTGTATTTAATAGATTATTCTCTGGTTCAGGAGACCTGTTTTTCTGAGAAAAAATATTTATATCACTCAATTCAATTAACAATTCTCTCTTACCCAAGCAGACAAATGCCTGTCGTGTTAAATGCAAAACACAACCAATAAAACTAAGATTTTAATTGTTGTCCCCATTTAAACAGCTTTATGTCAATGCAGTTTGGTAAAGAAAACAAGGCTGCACTAATTGCTTCAAAAATTGCTTTGTTTGTAGTATGGAGAATAGGCTGAACCAAAAGATTGTCTTTTTGTGGAAAGGTAGATGGTTATTTTATGAAGTCATAACAACTTTCAGTTGATTTGTCATTATAACGAAACATCCTGACATACAAAATTTACAATGTGACTTGGTTGAATGCGTGTATAAAGCTGCCCAATGGCTACTCTTTGGCTAAATTTCTATTTTTTTTAAGTGCTTGTATGTCATGGATTTTTAACTTTTGATTGCTTTTTGGATCTTACTTAATTCAGGAAAAATCACACTTAAAAAATAAGTTGAGCTTCTTTATAACTTTGAGGCTCTATTCCATCTCATCTAACCAGACTGCAACCTATACTGGAGAAGCTCTATAAAAATTTCTGTTGTGTTAGACTGATGAGTCCTAGTGGGGGACTCTGCTACAGAATTTCCCATTTTCTAACCATCAACTACCAGGTTTCTAATTATGAGGTCAAAGAGCTAGTTAGGGAAAAAAAAAAAACAAACAACACAACAGCTATCTTTTTTCTTATGTTTGCAAATTTTGTTGTTAACATCCCAAAGTTAAAAGCTTTTTCATGGCCACCTTTCTCAAACAATCTCATTGTGCTGCTCAGTTCAGTCTTTCAGGACATTTCTGCCCCTCTCCAGAGCTAGAGACCCTTCCACAAATATCATTCTGCCATTGACTGAAATACAATTGGAAGTGCTGCTGGGGTTGGGAGGGTTTCTGAGATAAGCTTATCCCTAACTTCTTCTAAGGTGCTAAACTCTTCTGTCCTGTCGCTACTTCCATGCTATGCTATGCCTTCTGTTATAATTTGTATTAGCAGCAGATGGCTAATGGTGACCCACCCAATATTATCCTTAATCCAAGATAGGATGGGGGTTTTTGCTATATCAGATTAACTGCGTGAAAAAGCACATGTACTAATTGCAATTGACACTGACTGGGTTAACAAATGCCCGTGATGTCTTGTTTAATCTGTAATTATAGAGAAATTCACTTGTCATTTTATAGAAAGCCTGCATTCTGTAATTTTATAGTTTATTTTGTATATAATTTATCTGCAGCAATTGGATCTTTCAAGATCTTCTGAAAGAGACTCACCAAATTACAAATTCTCTGCAGTTATATGGTTCTCTGATTCAATCACATAGAATAATGTGACCCATTGCTCTTACCTGTATCAATTTTACTGCATTATATGTATGTCATGATCATGGTTTGTGGTTGAAAAGGGAATTGTGCTGCCACAGTGTGATAGTGAAAAGGTATAATTAAGAGATGAATCATCAGCATCCTTTATTATGGTCTAACAGCCATGCTAATAGTCTTGCTTTACATTTATATGTAAAAGCTACTTTAAGAGGCAATGTCTTATGAAATAGAATTTAATTTTGACATTGTGATGCTGTTACATCTTGAGTAACCTGTAAAAGATATAAAATTATTACCTACCACATACCTCCACTTAGAGACAGAAACAGCAAGAACCTTGACTGGAGAGAAGCACAAAGAACCATTTGTTTTAGCGTTGGGGTAAGCTTTTGTACCTATTGAAACAGTGTAGTTTCATTTAAAGAGCTTTTCACCTCTGTTTGCAGTGGGGGTATTACTGCTCATATAAGCAGTGAGGAGACATAAACGTGTGAATGAGAAGAAAACAAATATTAAGCTAGAACATCTGTCTCCTGGAAATATGACCCAGGAGAAGGGAGAGAACTGGTGTAGATATGAACTCTACACCTGCATTTTAAAAAAGTACTCTTCTACCTATCTTTCCAGCCCTCTGTTCATCACCCAAGGAACCCTGAGAGCTCTTATTGCCCTGTTTCCAGAAACAGAAGAACGAAAGAAGGATGAACGACTTCTGCCTGAAATTTCCTTCCAGGGAACTAACTGCAAATTGGAGTGGTTATTAATACTAGTAATTCAAATCTAATAAACAAAAAGTAATAACAAAAATTTACTTTACATCCTGCAATCTGTGTTGGAGCTAGAAAACAAGAACTCTTATTCTTTTTTTGACACTCATTTTAATTTTCTTGACTTTCTTGTTTGTGTAAAGAAAATGGAAAGAGGGAAGGCATCTCAGGAATGAGAAAACTCCGCTGTCATCTGGGATATGGGTAATCAAAGGTGCAGTCCAGGCTGAAAAATGAGCAGAGGAAGGTCTCCCAGGCCTGAGATAGGTGCCTCTACAAGAGAATGCATGTGGTGCAGGCTGTTACTTCCTCAGGTGTTTTGCTAGGAGTGTGGGTATAGATTTTTTTTCCAATTTCGTATACTTTTATGTTTTATATACTATTCCTATTCACTGCCCAGCACAGACATTTAGGAAGATTCCCTTTCAAAGCTGTTTTATTTTTATTTAGGTGATTTTACTTTATAAGCAGGCAGTCTCTAATTCTGATGAGCTGTATCAAGGACTTGCCATGCCAAATCCAGTCTTTGTGACATTTTTGGAAGTAGTGTACTCTGGAAAAAATAGTGAGGAGTTAAAACTGCTATCGAGGAAGACACTGTAACATGCAGCTATCTAAAGAGACTGCTTTCTTCCTTAATATAAAAAGTAATAGTATTTATTAAATTTGAGGAAAACTAGAAGCTGACTACCTCTTTACATTTAATACAAGTAATTTTGTATATTATTTTGATAGAATAGCTTTGTCAGGCTCCTCAGATGGTTTAAACAGAATTGTTGTACGCATATCTGACTCTGTTACTGTTAAGAGGCTCAGATGATTTATTAGTAGAGTATTGCCTTACACTTGGTTTATTCTTTGGACATGTTTCCAGGGGGTTTAGTTTCACAGTCTCTTGGGCATTGCATTTTGTTGACTAGCCATCGTCTGAACTTTACCAAGAGCAATCAGATGAGCTTTCCACCCAAGCTCTATAAGCTACATCTGTTCTCAATAATTGACAACACACTAATCCTCCCCCAGACCTCCTCCTTGGGACATGTTCTATCCTCACTTGCCCTGCAAATTCATCACTTGGTGAATTGGCTCTGAAGATCAGTCACCTGCCTTGTACATTATTTCAACAAAACTTCCAAAGCTATGGAAGAGATGATGTGGTTGAAGAGAAAGAGAGGACATTGTGAACAACACAAAAACAAGACTATGAAAATCAGGGAGCATTTAGCACTAAGAAGATGCATCTTGGATAGCACAGGCCCGTAGCTGCGTACCTGTTTTCACCTTGAAAGTCAAAGCATTTGGATTTCAACTGATCACCTTCTTTGTACAGTGTTTTCACCTCCGTAGAGATTGTGTCCCTAAAATGGACATTTGATGAAACTGCAGAGATTCAGCCATATTTTCCATTTTCTACTACCTTTAGACTTAATACAAGGAAAATAAAAGGAAATTAGTCACATGTAACCATACCTTTGCTGTTACTGTCTTATCTGTAAATCAAACTTCAATGAAGAATCTCACGGGGAAAGAGACTGTAAATTCCCAGCAACAGAGAGTGAGACGGTAGGTTGTGCTTATACAATCAGCATAACAGAAGGTCACGTTTTTTAAATATTGTGTGAAATAAGGATAACATCATCATAATCATCATCATAATGATGATGTGAAATAATAGAAAAGGGGGTTGTCTTTCCTCCCATAAAGCCAGAGTACTGTGAGTTCTCTGAAGATTAGATAAGCTAAAATTATTTCACTAAGGTAACTTCACCATTCTCCATTTTCTAATCATTTTATGTAAGTTTGTCTTTTATCTAAGGTGTTTGCATTGTCTCTTTCAACCTTTGTTAATGGAATTCTCTGTGAGCGTGTGATGGCTGGAAAGTAACCTGATGCAGTGGCTACATAAATTTGGAAATCTCTTCTTGAAATCTGTGGTACAACCCACGTAGTATTGTGTGTCCAAATGGATTTAGCGTATCATAACGCTCCTAGAAAAACAAAAGGACAAAGAAAATGGGATTGCTAAAGGAGACATTAGATTTCATTTCACACTGGTAATAGTTTAGAGGAGTGTGCAGAGCAAAATGGGATTCAATTCTGCGGCACTCCTGTTTTTTATTGCTGCTAAGTGATTTCAACATCCAGTCTAAAGTGATATTGAGAGTGTTTCATAGAATGGGTGTTGAAATCAGGGAATGCTGGAGGCTCAGAGGAGGTCACAAATCTCGGGTTGATTCGACGAAACCTTTCAGAGCCATCCCAGCTGACCTTAACCTGTCTTATTTAACCTGGAGGCTGCTGGTAAATACCTTGCAATGTAAGATATTGTTTTGTGTTAAAGAGAACTACACAGTTAGATTGCATTTTGGACACCAATTGATGTTACCATAGTTATGGCTGTGGCCATGAACTTAGCGCTTTCAGAAACATTTATGGGTAAATTTTATTACCCAGCTGTTGTTGTCTGGTAGACATATCATAACTGGGAAAGGGTTTCAACCCTGTAACCTTTCAATTTATGACTGTTAAAAGCAGATGAAGTTTGCTGTACAAACAAAGCAGCTTAGTTGTGGTCCAAAAGGCAATGGTCACAAATATTGTACTTGGGTTCCACTTCTGAAAACAAAGACTTCTTGCTGCCATAGTGTGTATTCCGTTTCTGGTAAACATGCAGCTAAAAAAGGTGAGTGTTACTACCTAACGACGAGTAATCAGGGTAGTTTCTCAAATGTTAACTCAACTGTTAATAATTATCATTGTTCTATAGTGTATAGTGTAAGATTCTAAATTAAATTATGATGTTTGGAGCCTGAGTGGCACCAGTGGAGCTATTGAGAATCTTTATTTTGGCTTCTGCAGGTTTTGTACAAGAACTGAGTAGGAGTGAAACAAGGAAAATGCAGAAAAAAAGCATCAAAATGAGTTAGTTGCTCTGTAGGTACATATGTTAGTGAGAGTTTCACAATTCTGTTTTTGTCTTCAGCATAACAGGGTTACACGGAAATACAGGGTGTTTTCTGGAAGCAAGGCTCAGGACCTACACTATACTGTCCTTGCCATACTTTCAGAATCAGATAACTAGACATCACCTCATTTTCTCTAATAACATACTGAGTCTTTGATTAGATTTGCCTTGAAATTTAAAGAACAAAACAAAACGCAGCAAGGATTTTATTTTCATGTCTCCATTAAACAACACTGGGTTTTTTTTGTGGAACTAATCAGCTACTAAGTTATATTAGCATAAAATATGTCATCTTGTTTCTAGGAAGTTCTCTGAGAGCAAACTTCTGCTTTTGGTCTTCTTCTTGTCTAGCTGCATAATTTTTTGGCTGAAGTTGTTTGGTGAAGCCTTAACATGGTTTTATTTAGTCCATGTCCTATATTTCCATTTGAATGCGCAAATTGTGTTATCACTTGACTCAATATGCAAGAGTGTACAAAAAAGAAAAGTGAGCTCTCAGCACTTCCTCCACTAAAAATGCCTTCAGCAGCATAGTGTAATTTTGGCTAGACAGCCATTTAGCATTCATTTGCTGGTCAACAAGTTTGCTTTTAAAAACCTTGACAGGAGAGGCAAGCATGCACTTGTGTCTGTTCATGGCGCTCTTCCGAAAGATGCATCACAAGCTGGCAGGAGAGCAGGGCAGAGAACCTGGCATTCCTGCTTATCCTGTCTTCCCAACCAAACGTAGCTGCAGGGTACACAGGAGCTCTACCCATTAATATTGGTTTCCCCACTAGGTGTTTATGTAAACTGACAGCTCTGGCAGCAGACATGACTTCTGCATAGTCATCAGTGATTGCTTCTAAAATTTCATTAAAGTGGAGAACACACCAACAGCAGTGTGTGTAAATTTGAAGTGGCACGGTTTCAGTTTTTCACATGTGAGCAGACAGTCTTTGTGCTGAGATACTCTGCATATCGTCTGTGCAATAATTTATTGGCTTCTATAGCATCCAGGTTTCCTCTTTTTTAAGAAGCAGAATGTGTTTGTAAAGTATGAGTTGCTAGTATTATTATTTTTAATGTGCTTTTGGCATCTGAATTTGCTTCTCTGCTGCAAAGAATAATGAAATGATATGGATTTGCCGGATTTTAGTTTACTTAAAAAAAAAATCACAATGGCAATTTACACGTTTTACCTTTACATCAATATTTTGAATATTTACCATAACTGAATTAGATTCTATTTATGTGCAGAACTGACTGAAAAATAAACTGGCATCCTGATTTGCATTCATTCTGCATCAGTGGTTCTCCTGTCAAATTTGTTCAGTGTGGAAGATTCGGCCAAGAGCTGAGTTTGTGTATTACCTGTTACTGCAGGCAAAAGCCTGAAGTATGTGTTGGCCCAAATCCCTGAAGTACATAAGAAATGACGTATTGCTATACAGAGACTAGGAATATTTGCATTAAAATATACTTGGTGTTCAGTCAGGAAGAGGGTTAGCGGGGAAGGTTTGTATCTAGACAGCCAGCAGACCTCATTTATAGAGTGAAAATAGCTTCTGAACGGAAGGTGACCTCAGTGTGTGGGTTCCAGATGGTTTCCTTACACTCTTCCTGCCTCATGAGGCAGTGATGCTGGGTTTGGGGTGTGTGAACTGCTTGTGCTTTGTGACTGCTCCTCCACTTGATCAGCCAGAAGAAGAGCTTGCTACTAGCAGTGTGCAAGTATGCTAAAATCTTCCCTTTCAATTGAAGGTATGTGATTTAGGGGACAAAAATTTTAATTTCTCTTTCTTTCTGCCTTTTTTTTTTTATACGATAATAAGGTAAATATAAAAGTGACCTACTCTGGACTGAGCTGAATTAGCTGATACTGGAGATTTTGCTTCCATGTAGACTTATGTGAAAGATAACACAACCCTCAAAACAGCAGCAGCAAAGGAGCTAGAGGTTTAGACAGGATTTGAGTGTCCCTGCTGGCTTCAGAGGAAAGTTAAGCACTTCTCTTATGTTTCAAACTATAAATAAACTTGCTGACTGTATTGCTCCTCCAACTGCTGGCTGTAAAGGCTGCAACAAGCACCCATGCCAGCATGTGGATGCTTTGCATCACCACGTCTGTTAGCTTTAGGAACACTGGGGCTGATGCATCCTTATTTCTCTGTGTCTGCTGAAAGGTGCTCCTCATAGGCCCTGTAATGTGTTTTGGAGGGCCATAGCCTGTGCAAATCTAAAAGTGACAGGAGGATAAGTATGTAGCTGGTGCGGTGATGTGTGCACAGCTTTGTATTGTGATTCCCAGGGAAGTCTTCAACTGACTTAATAAAAATTATTTTTATTTTTGCATTATTTCCTCATTAGAGTTGCTTTGCAAGTGGCACTGGAGAGCAAGGTAAGAAAAAACACACGAGAAGTTCACAGTTTTTACATGAGAAAGTTTGTGAGGGAGATGTATGATAGAATTAAGTGATTGCTCTAAAGAAAAGGGCTAAAAGTGGAAACGTTCAGAAATAGTGACAAGGAAGTAAACAGGAAAGAAAAAGTCTTAAAAAAAGGAAGGCAGGTGTAAAAAGAGGTTGTTCGGGACCACAGCAGGCTGCTCCATGCATTAACAATCAAATCTTTTGGTCTATCCTATATTGAAGATCTAGCACCCGCACCCTTTTTCACCAGTGAAGTTTCCAAGACCTCACACCAAGGCAACAGCTCTGCCATGTGTCCACGGGTAGTATCAAGGCCAGGCCTGTTTGCATCAGTAGGATGGTTTGTGGCTTTGTCACATTCCTCAAGGAAAATTAAGCTTTGGTATATTCAGTTCTAGATTTGGTATAAACATACAAGTGTCATCCATTCTGTTGGACATGTTTTGTCAGAATAAAAATAATAAGAAATAGGAGAATGAATATGCTTCCTTCTAGTATTTGACCAGGTTGTCTACGGTTAATGTGGTAGTAACGATTCTCTTTTAATTATGCTTGTACTGGACAACTTGAAATAATTTACTCATTAGAAAAGTTGCTTCCTAACCCCAGGGAGTTAGCAGTTGTCTTTTGAGATAATTAAAAAATTACCTTTAGCTTCTTAGATCCTATAGGGAATCTTAGTAATGGAAATGAGCAGGGTGCGCTGGCCTGAATCCTGTTACCGCTAAGAATTAAACTGGGCTTTAAATGTCTGCTGGACAGTAATCAGAGATGGCACTGAGTGTGTAGATGCCTAACTGTTAACTTGTGCAAAGTCCATTTGGAATTCAGTGTGAAAGGGAACAGAGATAAGGGAGAAAGTTACAAGACAGGTAGGTAAAACATATGAGAATAAACAAAGGGATTGTCTCACAGGGTGGAAGTGCCAAGTGAGAAACACGAAAACCCGAAGGAAGTTTTATGGACATACAGGAAGCAGAAAGAAAACAAATAAAAAACGTAGAATCATTGTACACCCACATGTAACATTTTAATACATATTTTGGATTCCCCCACCACATTGAAGTCTCCTGTGAAACTCTTCTTCTTAAAAAGAAAAACATTTTTCTTCAAGTCTGACTCCTTTTGTTCCCACATGAAAAATGACAGAGATTTATTTGAATTGGTTTTTTTTTTCTATTATTATTTTTTCCCATGACCTGTTTAAAAAGAATGCACTATGGGTTACCACTCATGGAGCAGTTGGATGAAAAGTAATGTGTAGACTTCTTTGACAGCATTCTCTTAATGAGTTTGGGTAATCCTTCCAGAGCACAATTTTCTTCCTCAGAAATAATAAAGGGCTTTTATAAAGAGGGAGTGATTTCTTGATAAGGAAATAACCCTTTTAGAAAGTGACTGTAATCATAGGAACTTTATGGTTGCTGTTCTCCCTGCTATTAGCTGAGAAAAATTATGACAGCAGCACTTGTGGGATGAAGAAGGAAACTTCTTCACTGAGTCCTACTCCTGCATCCTTCTACGCACACACTACAGGGTGCACTGAGAGACAGGGCACAACTGTAGTGGGGGCTCAGGACTGATTCTTAATAATAATAATTTATCTCCATCCTTAGGAGAGCTTTCTTGTGCATTAGGTAGAGAGAAGCACTCATTAAACTCTAGATGCTGCCGCTCAGATATGTCTATCTTGTGTTCAGGAGAATGAGCTGAAAAAAATTTCAATTAGTTATTCAGAAAGGCCTTTCATCAAGAGGCAAAATAGAAGTGAAAATACACAAAAATATTTGTGAAAATATTAAATAAAAGGTTAATGCCACTTTTTAACTGTTTTCTGCACATTAACTATGATTAAAGCAGTGCAGTTTTGATCTGTTTTTCTCTGCTCCTGCCAACCCGTTAGGGTAACCATGAATAATTAGCATAGTTATTCCTTTATCTTAAATTTATCATAAATGCATAAAAATATACAACATCTTAAGATTTTTTTAAGAACACTCTCAGTCTGATTTCCCAGATGTGCCCAGCTTTCTGAGGTAGATCTGAATTTCATTTTAAAAGTCAGCCTATCATGTTTCATTTACTGAGAAGATGTAAATGGACTATCATTTGAATACAACCAGTGAGCAGTTGCAAGTTTCTTTAATATGTTATTTAATAATCATTTGTATAGGAGTTCTAAGTCAACTCTGTGCAGACAGCAAAAATGGTATCTGCATGTGGAGTTATAGTGTAGATAGTCCATAGATAAATTATTATATCATTACAAATATAATGAACATGTTTTATTCATAAAGGTCTAGAAGACTCCTCAGGAATTGAACAAATAGTAAAAGCAAAAAAAAAAAAAAAGATATATGTTATGGTAACGATGTCTTTATACTCTCTGACAGCCAAGTGACCACTTGAAGAGAACCTGAAGATCTCCTGAATTCCTAGTTGATAACAACAGATTGGTCCTAATGAGATAAGCAGGATACCAGAAGGAAAATGAATTGATGGGGACACACAAAATCTGTGACACGCGGAAGGGCACCAGGAAGGACTAGATAAGGAAAGAGAACACTTCAGTGAGTTGAAAACATACCTCTCATTATTCTCATTTCTGCTCTTTGGGTTTTGGGTTTGTATTTTTTAAAAAATACATGGTGATTATTTTGGCCTTTTTTCATTATATTTCATCTCACAGTATCAGTGTTCCAGCTGGTTTAAACCAAGAGTGTTCCTCTGACCTGTCTCAGAGAGAAAATATTATACATTTTCTAAGCCTTTTCTGTTATTAAATTTACTGTTAAATACCTGACATATGCAGATAACCTGTGCACAGATTAGACTGGTATCAGGGTTTTTTTGTTGCTATTACTTTTATCCAATATGCCGTGCACGAGCAAAATTTTTCTTAGTCATGCTGCTCCTCTTAATGTCCCCAGTACAGCAGAATAGTGCAAGGAAATAAAACCTAAAATGGCTGATTTTGCTAGACTGCCCCTTTACTTAAGGCTAAGTATTAAAATATAATCTTCCTGACCCTGTGCCATTACCAAGAGGTAACTGGTGTATGAATGTACCAAATAAAAGCTCTTGTACAAATGTTCTAATGGTCTAGAAGTCTGGCCAAATCTTCTGTAGACACAACACAATTGCATATTATTTTAATTATGTTTCAGTTGCATGTGTAAAATCAATCCTTCAAAATTGAAGTGACTGCTGCTTTTGATTCATCACATAGTGGCACATTTTAATTCTCCAAGAAGGTTAATAAATTCATGAATCCATTGTTTAAGTAATTCCTTAAATCCTGAACGCTTACATGAGAAACTTGGCTGGCTTATATTTCCTTTTATTGAAATATATTACAGGAAATACCTTAGAGCCTACTTCATTAAGTTTCATTGTAAAAAGCTACGTGCCAGAGAAAGAAAGAATACTAATCTGTAATACTTGTCTTAAAAGAGAGCCTATAATTCCTTACTTGAAAAATTGCAGTCAGTATCTCTCAACTTCATTACAAACATCAACAGGTCCTCCCATTCTGCTACTGCTGAAGTGAGGGAAAAGAGATTTCTCTTCCTTAAGGATCATTGTAGTACCAGGATTAAAATAAAGCTAATTAAGAAAATGTTGATTCATCGGTATTTCCACTTCAAGCTGAAATAATGTGGAAGGTTGGTCATTTGCTATGAAATTATATACATAGAGACATTTTCAACCCACAGCGTCTTCCAGATCTAAATTGTGAGGATCTGCAACAGCTCCCAGTGGTAATGCAACTCTGAGGGTAGTTTTAGGATAATCAAACACCCACAACCCCACTCATAGTCTAGGTAAAATAAAAATGCCCTTATTTTCTGAGAATTAAAGCGGGGGGGGGGGGTGTGTGTTAAATTATTCTCAGTATACCAAGATGGAACAGCATAAAGATAGACAGGAGATTTGAATTGTACTCCATGGAGTCACATAGCTGTTTGTGGAATGCTATATAGTTTAAAGAGATCCTGTGAGTTCTTAATGAATATAATTTCTTTCAGTGCTGGTGGTTAGGTATGATTCTTTTGCTGTAGTTGGCTTAGTAAAATTCTTTCACTGATGATGCTGGGTGATCTACCTTAGTGAAAACATATTGATTTTCTGAAAAGTTAATTTTAGGATAGGTTCTTACACTGTGTTTTTACATGTAAAAACTTGTAATTCCTTTGCTATACCTATAAGCTACAGCTCATCCTGCTGACACAGCTTAAAGAGCCATATAAAGCTATGAAATGGTTCAAAAGAGATCTTTCAGAGAGCACTGGAAGAAAATTGAAGTGAAGAAGGAATTTCTTTTTTTAAAGCTAAATACTTCAGGATTTATGTCAGTTTGTTGCCTACACACCATTGACATTTCATTTAAATGTCTTGTTGACTTCATATTTGAGGGCTTACTACATTAAATTATTGAGCTCAGTGGGTCAAATTTTGCATATGAAGGATATTTAAAGACATTTTCAGAGCTAAAAAAAAGGTAAGTAAGAACAGCTTAACATCTGTTTTAAAACTGCTAAACCTGCAGAAATTCCTAAAGCATTAAATGAAAAAAACCATCTCTGCTTATTATGCTTGGTCTGTACCTTTAATAAAAGAAACTTTGTGATAAAGTTAACTTTCAACAGGGGTCCTCCAAAAAACAATGTGATTCAAAAAAAGCCCAAAAGCTTTATGGAAAATGCTACTTGCACAGGAGTTAATTTACTTCTGAAGAAGACTTTGCTATCCTGCGGAAGGCAATAAACATGGGAATTTTAGAATGTAGGTTGTTTTGTAAAGACTCACCCACACTACTCCTGTTTTCCAATGGGAAAAGGAGGAAAGTAAGTATTTCAAAAGGTTTGTCCTCACCTCTTTTTTCTTTGCGTGATGTTTACAGATAAAAATTTTGGAAAAATAGACTTTCCTGCCGACAGGTGAGCTGAAATGAGAGTCATCAGAAAATTGCTAGAAATGATAAAGGGTATAATGATAAAAGATTTAGGGGTTTCTATTGAAAAAGTTGCATGACCAGCTACACTTCTATTCTTTATCATAGCTGAAGTGTTGACTTTTTTGTTTGTCTGACACAGAAAGTCAGAAACTTCTCTCTTTTTATAGGGAATTAGTGGCATGAGAAGAAGATGCCAGTATCCTGTGAGGGCAGCCTGCAGAGGAGAAGAAAAGCAGGAGAAGATCTCAAAAGCAATAGCAGGAAACACAAGTAATTGTCTTAAGAGAATTTCAGCCTCGGTTTCTTGCTAGATCCAGATTTACGCTGATCCTGAAGGCTTTTGGCTCTAGAGACAAAGTCTGAAAACCAGCAAGCATAGCATGCACTGCGTGCTTTCTCACGGCAAAAGGAAAGAACAAGTTAAATTATCCCTGTGAAGGAGGTACTTCCAGAAGGATTAGGGCATGTGGATTATGACACGTGGATCAGGACACACTCTCGCTCTTTCCAGAGGATGCAGGAAGTGTGAGCTTAGGGCTGGTGCAGCACTGCAGAGTCATGCGCAGGTCCACGAGGTGGGATGTGATGGTGTCAGCTAGTGATTTGCACAGAGGATTCATGGTTCCCAGAAAGGTTGCTACCTTCATTTAATTATTTTTCAGTAGTCTTTATTATGTCTTCACAATCCAGATTTCTTTGGTGTTTTTCCTGTCATTCTAGGAATGATGTTGAAAATACTATGATATTTTGTTACTTACGTCTGAATGAAATGTTCTGGGTAAAACCTCAGTAGCTCTACAGCAATGATTTTACACTTCCTAGGCTTATACTTCTATTAAATAGAGTTGCTAATGAATTTTCTATGAATAGGTTTTCAGTTTTGCTTTTTTTCCAGAGGAAAATGTGTATTCTCTCAACTTCAGATCTTCAGAGTGGATAATATAATTTCTCAAGTGCTGTTTCATTGCTATTAAAACTTCTTTGTGAAAATATTTTACTTAAATTCAATATCAGTATCTTTATCTGGCTAGAGCATCCTGCACATACCAACACAGTCAAAACGTGATGTTCCCACAAAAAAGTGAGGCCAAGCAGTCACCCAGCACTGCAGTTCTCTTACAGATGCTTTGACTCAGGACACAGTGGAAGTTCAGGTAGTTTTACTCCTGATTTTGGACAAAATACCAAATTTTCTGTGTTACAAAAGTTTTTCACCTAAAATCGCCTCCATTACTGAATTTGTGTGACTCAATACAAATGTCACACAATCAGAGCAAGTTTGTAAGGTGTAGTTAGTTTTTGGGGTTTATTAATAACTGTCATAAAGGAATCTCTTTGGACAATCAAACGCATGAGCCAAATTCCTGCATATGATATCCAGTTTATCCTGTAGAAAATAACAGACTTAGTCAAAGGTGAAATATGTATTTTTCTCTTTGTGTTTAATTGCCTGTTTCAGTAGTTTTGATAGAGAATATGCTTAAAATGGAGATGTCTCTGAAAGTTCTTCATTTGAATGAGGTTATTTTAAGAACTGTTTAATTCAACAACATTGGCGCTTCTGGTTTTTAACCAAAAAATTTTACACATATAGGTTTCAGGGTACACTAATATTTATGACAGGTTCTTACCTGTGTAAATATGTAGGCAGAAAGAACTATTAAATAATTGTCACATGTTTAGCAGTTATGAATATTTACATTTAAACATGTTTGTTTTTTTTCTTCTGAACCGGTGAGTAGAAAGAGTTATGTCTCACAGACAACATTGCTCACAACACATCAGCTTTCACCAAGAGAAAAAATCAGTTTATTCTTAATTTCAGGTATTTGTCTAGCTCCTAGAGCTTCCACAGGTTTCACTGGCTGCCTACCTTAAAGTATATCAGTTACTTTTCTGTGCTTTGTCTGTATTGTATAATACAGTGTAGGAGTAATACATATCTCTGAAGATGAGGGGCAAACTCTGGAAACAGGAGAAATAAAAGAGGGAAGTGAGAATAAGCACTTTATCAGTCTTACAATGTTAGTCTAGATTATTTTGTGACCACTTCTGAAGAAAACACGTCAAGATGTTGTAAATCATATGTGAACAGGAAAGAAAATCTATTCTCAACAAAGAGGTTTCTTAATATAAATCCTCTAATAAGCCCTCGTCCTGGATGGGTTTTTTCTTAAGATTTTAATTCTCACCCTTTTAGGACCCAAGGTTCATTGGTTTAAGTAAAAAGGCTGATTAATGCTCTTAATGCTGTCTGTGGAATGGAGGAAGAGAAGTTTTGTGGTTTGTTGTTTTCTATTTATTAATTAAATGCATTAAATTATTTGAAGTTCTACACAACACATTACATTGAAGTAAAATTATTCTTACCCTTTGGAAAGGATGGGAGTAAGGGGCTGGGCTGATATTTGCTCGTGGTATTACCATAAGCAAATTTCCGCTTAGTTGGCAAATATTATTATTGTTATTGTGGCAATTACTGCAATTATTTTATTTGCTGAGTAAATAATAAGCTGGGTGGGAGTGTTTGTTTTGACTTTAAAGAAGGCCCGCTGGGTTTGCCTTTCATTTGTACTTAGTCCTGTAGATAAGTATTGCACATGAGCTTTTGAAATTGTAAGCTCCTGAATTTTCACTTCAGTAAATCCTGATTTGCAATGACACAAGGGCAGGATTTTAACTCTCTCCCTGTTGTTGAAAACATTGTAAGATAATTGCAAAGGAGAACTTGGTCACAGGAGCTCATCGACCTGGCAGGGAACAGGACAGCCCAGTGTACAAGAAATAGACAGCAAGGGACTTCCTTGGAAGCCAAATTAAAACAAAACAAAACAAAACAAAGGGGCTGAGCCTGGGGGTGTTACCTCACATGTCCATTAGACGTTAGCGGAGTGACTTCAGGGCAGCTGCTAGAAACTTTGTAAGTCCCCTCCAAGGGCAAAGGTGATAGAACGCAGTTTTATTCTAAATACAGTCTCAATAAGTGATTCAAGTGTGTAATGTGGAGAATCTGCCTTATACAAGGTGCTTGGCGAGTCCACCTGCTGGGCTGCTTACTTTAACTAATGTATGTTTTCCTATGATTCCAATGGATACGTTCAATATAAACAAATGAGAGTTCGTCCCTGAAGCTGTCTGAGCAGAGGAGAGTAAAAAGAATAGCAATCATTGTTACTGTATGAAAGATGACTAAAGCAATTACAAATGTACTTTGTATTTAATGGATATTTTAACGTAAATATCTATCATTGATTCTCTCAGACAGCAATGATTGAAAGCAGCCTGAACTGTGTGGTGCACACTGTTGAGTACTTCTTGTTTTATAAAGTTTAATTTGATGTCATTGTTTTTTCACTTTTGAAAATTTATATTTTACAGCCCAAAGAAGATGGAGAGTGTAATAAAAAGCTGAGGGTGAATAGAAGTGTCTACCTCTGTTGAAGAAAGAGCTATTGAAATGGGAGATCAGGCAAACCTTCTTGGCAATAAGGGCTGGTAGATCAATTTGTGAAAGACTGGCAATGAACATTCCACCTCTTTAATTCTTAAAAGCTGTGTCTGGATACCTTAGCTGAATATATATTTTTCTTTAGCCTAAAAGTTTCTGGATTTGATGTAAGAATTACTGCATGACATTTTCTGGCCTGTTTTAAATGGAAGGTCAAATCTGTCGATCATGCTGATCTCTTTGGGTCTTAAAATCTTTAAATCTACTGCAAAGAAGCTAGCTGCCAATTAACTTGTGCTTGGTGTACAGCTCTTCAGTTGAGAGCTTCACAGAGCTGTACTGATTTACCTTTAGTTCCTGGAAGAAGTTGAGATTAATGTTTAGTTGCTTCCTAACCACATGGGACTGTTCTTCATTTAATTCGTATTTTTTTATTACAACTTCTGGGTCCATAGTCTTAATTATTTGCTGTAAGACATTATCTTAGTTTTCTATCCTTTCAGCTTACAGGATTGTGAACAAGGCATGTGGACATTCACAGCCAATTCATCCCTGAGTTATTTTCTTAATTTGCATTTTTAATCTACAATATGTACTACTGTAAACACTAGGTGTTCTTGTTTGGGTTTTTTTAATACTTTGTGGGTGTTTTTGTGGGTTTGTTTGGTTTCTAGTGCCTTTAATATGTCATGCTTTATATATTGTTGTAACCCTTCCTTGTCTAATAGTGGTACTGCAGCTCCTGATGAATTAAGATGAGCTTGCTGATTCAGCTGACAGAAGCAAGAGAGGATTCATGCTTGGCAGCAGCATGGAATTATGTTGGCTTACGATGAGAATGACCTAACATTTGTCATCTGTTGTTTATTCTCTGCTGAAAGAAGGGATCTTGTTGTGGATGGCTCGATTGGAGCTTTTAATGTTTGTGTCACTGTATATTTATGGAGTTGTTTTGCACATTTCAGGGAAGGTAGTGAGGTTTATGCACTGATCCTTGGAGGTGTTGTATCTTAAGCAAAGAGTTTTTCACAAGAGAGGAACAAGGTGATAGTGTTTACTGCCAGCTTCATCCTAGAGCCCTTGGTGGGAGCCATTGCCCCAGACTGTGGAGAAATTGCCTTACAAAGATCAAGAACACAAAAAAACCTGCTGTGAAACTGTACACAAAATCAATGTGGGAAAAGCAGAAATGATGCTGAGTAGTCAAAAATAGCTTGACAAAAAAAGAAAAGCCACAACCTATATGGTATATATAAGTGCCTTGGTAACATTCGCTCTCTAGAGAAACAGAGACTACATTCATGGTCATGAGACCAAATTCAGGCCTTATGTCAAGCATTGCTCTGCTGGTTTACTGGTCAAATGGGATAATATATACAAAATCTTTACAAACCATTGAATTACATATAAATACATCCTTCCAAAGACCCTAGTGTTAAAATTAAGGATCGAGGGTTGGTTTTTGCATGGATATTTTGTGTCAATCTGCAACATCAAAACGACAAAGGATTTCTTCAGACTGTAAGGTAAGAGTGAAAATTCTCAAGAAGCAACAGGAATCTTTTTCGTTGAAACTACAAAACAAGATAAATACCACATTACCTTTTGGGTTAACTGCCTGTGTAGACTTCTGTCAAGATTGTTTTCTAATATTCATTCATACTGCACAATTTAGGATCACATAGCTTTCTTTTTCCCCCCTTTTTTTTTGTTTAACCTTGCTGTTCAAGATAAACTGCAACAAAATGGGACAGCATTTTGATTGCTGTAATCATACATATCACGCTTAAACATTCTGAAGTGTTGTTCATCTCCTAATTTTTGGCTATCACCAGCATTTATGACCCACTTTAGTTGCTCTTGAAATCACAGCTTCTGAAACAGAGCACCAAAAGAGGTTGTCAGCAGCCTTTTAAACGGTGAATTCTTGTTTTTCAGCATCTCAACAATTTTTTTTTCTCTCTTCATTTGGGGGAGAATACAGGAAGCAGTTATGGATCATGACTGGTCCTTGTTCTCTCCTGACTATACTTACTAAAGCAGGTGCTAAAGTTTTAAAGGTAACATAAAAAAACCCTAGAAAATTATTCAGCCAATTTCTTCTTTAGTTTAGTGGGCACTAAATATTAATTGTCTTTGAAAGACCTAGTCCAAACTATTAACTTTTTTCTCTCTTCTTTTGTCAAGTATTTTATCAACAAATTTAATTAAACTGACCACAAAAGAACCCAGAAAAAGGAATACAAAAGACATTGGATTGTTTTTGTCAGGTATAAATGAGCTAATTAGCCTTCAAATCAGCCATGTTAAAAAATGAAGTCTTTAGAACATATCTCTATCGCTTTTTCTTAAAACTGAAGAATTAGAAAAATACAAAATGTCAAAGAATAGATAATAAAACTTTCAGCGTGTTGAAAAAATATTGTTAAATCTTACTGATATGATATTTGTGAAAAAAGAAACACAGTACTGAAATTATAATGAGAATCTTCATTGTTGAAAATCGCTCTAGTTGAAGGAATAAGGCAATTTATACTGTTTTCTAGAGCTATTTAAATTGTTCCTTTTATGTTGTATGGTTTTGTGCTATCATTTTTTTTTCAAGTTTTGTTTTTGTGGGTCTGCTTTCTCCTTGTCTCATTTGAGTGCTGAGGATCATCTGAGTCAAAGCCATTAACTTTCACACGGTTTTCAATCAAGACCTTTGCAAAATGGCCAATTTCACAATGACTTTAATGGAAAATATAGATTGGTTCAAATTTGATTTAGACCTCACCCCATGCTTGTTTTCTTTTTCTCCCCTCAGATTATAAAGCTTTGCATGATTTTTCTGAGTCTTTTCTTAGCATGACCATGTATCTTGGGCAGTCGCTCTGCCCCTAATTATCTTTAAACTACACTGCAAATCATTACTGTTACTTCTAATGATTTACTTGCAGTTGGTTCTGAAAATTAAATCATTCAGTGGGAAATCCTGGCTCTGCTGAAGTTAAGGAAAAATTCCTATTGAGTGAGCAGTTCTTCCTATACATCTAGGCATGCAGGTCTAAATAGAATTAAATATTAGATCCTGATTTGTCTCCAGATGGACTTTAATAGAAATATTGATAATCTTTAATAGAAATAGTAACTGTAGCTGTTACAACTGGTATTTTGCAAACTGTTAATTTACTTTTTCCAGGGAGATTCTCCTTTATAGGATTTTGTCCTGAGTCAGTCCAATTGAAGTGAAAGTGTCAGTCCTGTTTAGTGATGTTATTTGAAGAATCGGAATGCTGAGACTTTTTTCCTTGCTGTCAGAGCCAATTTCTGTTGAAGCAGTGGTAGCACCTGAAGCCAGGAGAGTTTTATAGGGCCTGGTTTTCCCTAAAAGCATTTCCTAGAGTTATTACTGTCTTTTATTATTGCATGCATTTAAGAAATATACTTTGCTGTAGTATCCAGACTCTCCAATATTCACCAAACTATTAAACTACCAGCATACAATATATGAGCAAGTGACAATATGGCTTTGATGGATGAGGTGGGGTTTTGCTGCAGAAGATATAATTTCTACTTGCTTCACTTACAGGTGCTCTTACTGACTGAAAGGAAGAACACACAGAATAAAAAGGCAGTGAAGAGGCTGTATGGATATGATTTTTCTTCAGAAGTGATTTTCTTGTTCTTTTGGCCTGCAGCTGGAAGGAAGTATTACTCTTTTCAAACATAATCTAAAAACATCTGGAAAACTGAAGGTAATGGACACATGAAAGAAGGTTTTTTTCAAACTCTTATCCTGAATATGACAAATATTTCTGACTGCATCATTGAGGTCTTTTATAAAAATTGAAACCCCATGTAATTCATGTCTTAACTTTGCTCTCAGGGCACTATTTCCAAGGAGTCCTAACACAGCAATAGGCAGAGCTGGTGATGGTAGTGATGTTTCACACTTCATGAGTTTTCTGAATGTAGTATTTGTGTGTAATTTAGAAAAGCATAGTTTTCCTCACTACAAATTTGCCTCCCAGCTTCAGCAGATCTAATACACAATTACACTTCACAGCCTACCTACACCCAGACACCGAGTCTACATGTCACATAGATTCAAAAGAAGGAGAACAGAAACTTTTGTCTAAAGTAAAGAGGAAAAAAAAGAAAAAGAGAATGTAATATGACCCTGGAGGCCATCCTATTTTACAGAAGGCTTCTTCCATGAGCACTTTTTGTGATCCTTTTTTTTCATTTTGACCTCCTGCATTTGTCACCTTCTAAATTTTTACCTGAGAATATCCTCAGGACAAAGGGCTCAGTGCAAATAAAGGCATGCCCAGAAGAATAGGAACTGGAGACAGTCTTAGTATTCACTCACTTCCCAGTTTGTTTTCAATGTCTTAAGAACACAGGCTTCTGTGCAGAGATAGGATGAGGGGTAACAGTTTTAAGCTGAAGAGAGATTTAGATTAGATATTAGGAAGAAATTGTTTCCTGTGAGGGTGGGGAGGCACTGGCACAGGTTGCCCAGGGAAGTTGTGGCTGTCCCATCCCTGGAGGTGTTCAATGCCAGGTTAGATGAGGCTTGGAGCAACCTGATCCAGTGGGAGGTGTCCCTACCCATGGGAGGGGGTTTGGAACTGGGTGGGCTTTAAGTTCCCTTTCAACCCAAACCATTCTATGAACATGATGGTGGTTTGTTTTATTTCTTTTCAGTCATACAGCACTTTAAAAAGATGGCCAGCTTAACTTCTTAGGTTTTCAGGAATGCGTGTTGTTGACTTTTTTTTCATTTCCATGGTGAAAATTTGATGTCACAAATGCTTTCAGAGTGTACACAAGCCTTGAGAGAAAAGAACAGATTTGTTTATCGAAAATCATCACCATGTTACTTCTAGCAGCAGGAGAAATGTAATAGCAGAAATTTATTCAAACCCCATGTGTCCTGACTGCAAAGTGAATTTGTAGGAATACGAAGTATAATAAGCAAACAGACTCACTAAACAGCATTTTTTGTCTTCTGCTGGTTTATTTAATTATTTTCATTTAATCCTGTTTCAAAGACAGAGCTCTCTCCAGCTTCTCAAAGTGAGCATATGGACAATATATGGATGTCACAATTACATCTTAATATCCAGGTACTATTCCTGTATAAACTAGGAACAGCTGCATGGCTGGAATAAACTCAATGAACCTGGTGCTTACATGAAAATATTTCTGAATACTTTTAGTCAATCAGCACTGAATTTGGATAGTTGTTGATCCTTGCTGTTTAGAAACTCATCAAGATAGTAGATATAAAGCAGTTCAAAGTAATGGAATTATGGAAACTGTCTAGCCGGGAGGGAAAGGAAGGTGATCCTTTCTTCTGTGCTTTTACAGATTGAGGATTGGGTGGATTGGCCTCCTAAAAAGTCCAAGTGGGCTTAGCATCCTTGAAAATGCTAGAAAAAGAGTAATTGGGTGACCTGTACAGGTTGCAGATAGGGCTCTTTCATCACCACACTCAGTGAAAGAAATTATTTTCCTTCTACATTCAAATCTAATACAGGCTTTTTGATTTCACTGTAGATGGTTTCACCTTTGAGCCAAGAAGCAGCTTGAGTGGTAAGGTATGTATAATTGGAGAAAATCATTCAAGTCCCTTTTTAAAAGCAATGTATTATACATGCACAAATTTTAGAAAGGACAATTATAAGACACATCTTTTTTAAAAAGTGTTTTTGTAGTGAATAAAGCAAAATTATTTCTTCGTGCTCCTGTGCAAAATGGATGGTTACAAAGCATGTGCATAGATTTCTGGAGATACAATACAAAGAGGACGATAATAATAACCTTTTTCTGTCGCCAGAGAGTCTGCACAAAGATTCCATCAGCATTTTGCACAGTATGATAAAAAATGCATTAAATCCTCAACATTAATGGAGATTCAAAGTGAAACAGAATCAAGCAGAATAAGGCACCCATAAAGAAAAGAAATACCTAAATGATATTAAGGAAATCAAGATAACTGCAAAATTAACAACACAATAGCTTATAGAGTCTGCTTCTGCTAACGAAAGGCAATCTTTACCACATAGCATCTCCATTCAGTCCTGGAAAGAAAGGGTAATTGCATTCTGGAATGAACAAAATAGTAAAAGCATGGGTTTACACTTAGAGTTAAGATACTCGAACTCTGATCTCTCAATAAAAAGAGAGACTTACTGGATCTGCCAACACCGTGATGTTGTACTATGCTGAAGGCAGTCTGGAGTTGAGAATAGGTCCCTGGCTACATTTCTTGATTTATTATTGTCTTCACATCTACGATCGATGGGGTATCCTTGAGGGAAACATTTGTAGACTGCCTTGATGCAGGCAGAGCCCTTTGGGGCACAGCTGCATGCAGCACAGAGAAAGACATCAGGGTATGGTACATCTGTACAGTGGCACCCGCGGCCTAAAAAAGGCGTGAAGGAATTTCCTGAAAAGTAGGTTTCTTTCTAGAAAAAGTCCTCTATCCCCTGTTGAAAATAAAGTTTGGAAGGTTTCTGCAGTGCTGTGGCAGGACATAACCACAGAGTGGATGTCGCCATTCGAACCCAGAAGTGGTCTGAAAGCTTTTTGCAGAAGAACAGCCAATAGAGCTGGTTTCAATTGAAAGTTCAATGCCAAAAAAATGCATGCAGATTGCACTGTCAGCTTTTAAGTCAGGAAATCTGCCTGGGGGGAGCAGGCAGTGAAATACAAGAAACACAATTCGTTTTGACAGGGATATCCTGCACAAAGGTCTCCCGAAGGGAGAGTTGGGAGCGTTCCATCCAGAAGCTCTGAAACTAAGAAAGAAAAATCCTTTGTTAGCCATGGATGGAGAGACAGCCGTAAGAGTTCTTCCCCATGAGTGATATGCCCAGTGTCAAACTCGTATCTGTCCTAAGCAAAGTCCTCCCACTGACTAGAGGTCTGTCAGTGCTTGCTGAGTAGTTACCACTGATGAGGATGTTTTTGCTAAGACATCATCTATGCATAAGGAACAATAACCACAGCATTAAAGCACCTGCAGGTTGTGTGCTACTCAGTCCAGAATGGAGTGATGGCTTAAGTCTGCTTTTAACTTAAAATATTCATAAGCCTCTAAAATCTAGAACCCAAAGGCTTTGAGCTCAGCTACTGCTTCTCTGAGGGAAATGTATTCTGGAGACTTTTTCCACGGAAGTCTCCTGCTTTGTACTTCTGGTTGAGGCAACAGAAATATTTTGGGAGTTGCTTTTTGTCATTTTGCCATTTGCAGCTACACATTTGTCTTCAAAAGCAAAGTTCATATGCTTGTATTAATTATAAATACTTCAAAAATATGTATCTTGGCACTCTTCAAAAGCCAGAATAATAAAGAACTAGGGAAAAGGATTACAGAAAAGGAAGGCTAGGAAGATGGCAACTATTGTAATTTTTTTTTAAGGCTTTTTTTCTATTTTTCACATCTCTTACATACAGAGAAGTTTTAAATTGAATAAATTGAACTTTAGCACATTTCGAATTCGGACACAACACTGAGGCAGAAATGGCTCCTGAGGTCACTGTGTTACTACAGCAGCCCAGCAAGAGTTAATGTAGTTTTGTTTAGATTTAAAATGTGTTCTGGCCACGCATGCCCATCTACTAATCCTCTGGCTAAGAGTCAGATCTGCAAAAGTAAATAAAGATGCAACTCCTGGCTTCTAGTATGATTTTTCACCCATCAGATGCCTCTAAGATCTTTTCAGCTGCCTGAAATAAATTATCTAACAACACGAGAAGGTAGCTTAATGAATGCAAGGGGGGAGAGAGGGAGATTAAAAGAAAGAGGGGAAAAGCCAATCAAAGGGAAAAGGAGAGCAGAGCAAAGAAAAGCAGAAGCCTCCATGTTCTCAACGAATTTTGGGGAGGAGGTTCTGTCACTGTTCATTTTGTTGTTATTGTAGGTGGGAAGATGGATGGGGGGAGGCTCTTGTGGAAAGGCCTGACGTAGAAGGATTTTACTGAGTAGTGGGGTTGGAAGATTAGGATACTGATTATTTTATCAAATAAAGAGTTAATATATATTTAAATATTCTGGTGTACTGTCAAATGTTTTTGACAATTCTGTTATGTTTGCATCTATCAGGAAAAATGGCAAAACTACCATGCATTCCTGGAGACTTTTTCATGTGCCAAAAAAAGAGGCAATACCTCCTTCATTTATCCTTGTTTTGTGCTTATGCACTCGTGTTATAACATGATGAATTAATCACATCTTACAACGCTACAGGTTGACTGCATCAAATTGGATGAGTGTAAAATATTTCAGTGCAGTAATTACCATATGTTTCAAAAAGGCTTTTTTGCATATGATAGAGAACATGTACACGTGAACATAAGTAAATAAAAAAGAATATTAATACACGATTTCTAAGAAGAAAAGCTTACATGAGAAGTAGAATAACAGTTCTGATCAGTAATGATCAGAGTAAACATGGGACAAAAACATAGAGTCCAAAATCAGTGTTGGGGAGAATAGGAAGTGAGGGAGGCAGAGCCAACATAGAAACTTTACAAATGTTAACATAAAGATGTGGAAAAAGTACATTGAACCAGGTGTATCTCCCTAAAAAAGGATCCAAGTGTCTTGCAAGGTGAATGCAAATACGACTTAATAAGAACCTGAGCTCTGGTAAGACCCTATCATTCACTTACTGTGGATGAAAACAGAGAGAGTGGGATTTTGGTGCCTTGGAGAATGGTTGAAATAATGAGGGGTTTGAATTAAAGCTCTAAGTAATATCACTGTGGGAAGCTGGAGCAGGAATTGCTATGCAAAAGAGTTCAGCCTTGCCTGGACAGAAATAGGTGTAAGCTGTCCTTCATCTTCCCATGAAATGCCAGGGGAGCAGAGCAGCCTGAGTGCCTGGGCAGGGAAGGAAGCTGAGCCACAGGCTGTGAGAACAAGTCATATCACATAACGTTAGTTTGGCAAGTGCAAATTGCACCTATAAAAATTAGTCTGCTTTTTTAAGCATTTGGATTACACCTCATGGTGTTGAAAAATAAAAATTAAGGAGGAATTTCAAAGAATAATTTTGATAAATGAATATGTGGGAGCAAGGACCACGATAGAATTTTAATTTGCAGCTTGAATCATTCTGACAATGCAACTCCAGATATGAAACCATGAAGGCGGGAGAGGTTGTTTGTAGGTTTTGTTGTTTGTTTTAGAAAGGAATTTTTTTTCGCAGTTTGGACTACAGATGGGACTCATGGGATTTGCTTTCAGGCATAAGGGAGATACTCAGGCTTTCAGATTTCATTACCACTTTCTTCATTATTGTGCCTTGAGGAGCTATAAATAACACATGGCTAATTTGTGAATACGGCACATTCCAGGGGATGTGTGTATTTTAATCAGGGCACCTTCTGACATTTGGTAATTGGTTTACAGATTTGTTATATAATTTCATGATTATTAAGTTGCTAAGAGGAAAAAAATCTAAATTAATGTGATCTAAAATCTGCCCTCAGTGGACCTTTATAGCAGCTGTGCTCCTTACAGGTCTAACTGAGGACGAGTACATAAGCTGCCATCTAATTTTTTTATTTCTTATAGTTTTAGTAGTACAATTAGTAGTTATGTTCTTCAAGACATCTTTTTTCTAATTAAAACTTTTTATTAGTGTGTACACTAATAAATAATAAATTGTTTACTTCTAAAACGTACTTAAATTTTGTCCGGTAAGAAATTAGTTTTTATGTTGTAAGGTGCATATTTGTTGCTGGGTTGGAGTTGAGCCGTTTATAAGAACAAGTGTTTCAAGCAATCAAATTACGAGTGGTTGTATTAGAAGCTGGGACAGATTCCTGGAAAATCTATGCAAAGTGATCATGTACAACAGCCATTTTATTCTGGAGGGAATGTAAGTTATTTAAGTATTACATGTATGAAAAATTTCTTATTATGTTTTGAACCTTTGAATGGAGATATTTTAGTGCTAAAATAAGATTTACTCAGTCCTGTCCAGGAGGCAGCAGTATGATCGGGTTTTGCTTTGTGCTCAAGGTCATGGATTTAGGGAAGAAAAGACTCTTTTTGTATCCTGTCTGTGCATTTCCCATAGCTGTTCCTCACATTCCTCACACAGAAATGAACAAGTCGTCCTGAGGGGAGAGGATGAGCTGTAACCATAGCAGCTGCCTGCTGGACCTTTCCCAGTAAGGGCTCGTAGCCACAAACCAGCAGGTTGGAACCAGCACCTGAAATCTGTGTGCTTTTTCTCCCAGGGCCTGTCATCTCACCTGGCCATCGCTCACATCTCAATACAGACATCTCACTGAACTGGAGCCATCTGGGGATATGAACAGTAATTTTCTTTATATCTAAATACTGGCGTTTTATATTTAGGTATTAACATCATGTGCCACCGGCATGTCTGCATTTGCTCTCTGAGAGCATTTGCAAATAGACATTCAATTACTTCCTTTCTTTTCCTTTGCATTCAAAATCAGGTTTATTTTCAAAAACAGTTCTGAAGATGTCATTCGTGTTACCGTTCTTCTGCAGCTGGGGCATCCAGTCCCTGGAAATGGGCTGGGTTGTGATTTTGAGACTCCATATGAGAACAGCATGCCTAAAATTACAGAAACATGATGTGGATTAATAAGGTATATTATCTCCCATTTTGTATTATCAAAATTAAAAGTACAGACAAACAGAAAATTTATCATGTCTTACATTTAATTATTGAGTATTTGGGGGTTTTGTACAAAATAAGTCATACTTGTCAGGATTTCCAGAGTTATATTACTTCTCTGGCAATACTTATTGCCACATATGTTTCATGTAGCCACTAATTAACTATTATTTCAGCTAGTTTACTGTATTGTGGTTGGTTATTTATATTAATAGCTTATTTGATAAGGGCAATATGAAAAACAGCAGGTTCACATGTGAACATCTGCTAGCTAGCAGCCAGAAGCAGAGAAGCAGTTCACAGCAAGAAGTTCATGCCATTAATTTATTTTTTTTACCATTCATTAAATATCTACACACAGACTATGATCTTTAGTTTGCTTTTTGCTAATCTGAATTTTTCTAGAAATATTATTGGTTAGCCCATGAACAGGAATTTGAATTCTGAGTGCTTTAATGCTTAAGTTATAGTTTTCAATTTATCCTATGCTTAACTGATGCAACATTAGCATTTTAAGACTGATGCTGAGTAAAAGAAAGTAGTAAAAGGCCACTAAAACCCTTGCAATTTCTTCTCTCTAGTTTTACTCCGGTTTTGTTGCGACAAGTAACCCATGGGCAAGTATCCCATTGTAATAAATTGAGACCACAATGGATCAAAATCCAATTAAAATTTATTAATTATAGCAAGTAGAATATGAGCAAAAGCAGCGCTGGACGGCAGGGGAGTCTGCGCTCCGCCAACTGCCGTAAATAGGCACTTCATACAGTTCCTTTTATACGTTTTTTTTCCTTCGCAATCGTGGTATAGTGAAAGCACTCTGTGCATACTTCGGCTGAAGTAAGACGTCTTCCTTCCTTGTCTCTGTTGGTTCCTGGAACACCTTGCGGTTGGAACATCTTGCGGTTATCCTATCCTGCACAAGCGGTCTCTGGCAGTTGTTTTTGTCTGTGCAAGCGATTTCACCCCCCCCCCCACGGTTTGACATTTACATCTAACATAAATCTTAATAAACAATATTATATTCCATAGTTTCTCACACCATCAGCCACGTCTTTATCACTGGATATGAAGGTGAGATTTGTCTGCCCAGCTAAATATCCCTGCATAGGCCTGTACCAGCTGCTCAGAAGCAGCACGAGCTTCCCCACCACCTCACGTGGAGTCCCCCCACCATCCCCCTGGGAGCTGTTGGGCGGCCCTGGTGCACCCTGAGCAAGCATTTTTACCAGCTGGGGATGGAGGGCAATGAAAAGCTGCAGACATTAGCTGATGATTGCAGCCACCTGTGGCATGTTTTGACATTAAAAAATGCCAGGCAGCTGTGATAGATGTTAGCATCTGTCACTGCAGCAGGACTTGATGTAGTTTGGGCTATACAAGGCTGACTCAGACCAGGCAAGTTATAAAATTTTTGCCTTTCCTTTCCAGAGTTTCACCCTTGCTGGGGTGTTGAAAACCTGTAGAGGCTGCAGGTGCTTTGCAGCTTGTATTTACCTTCTTCAGCTTGCTGATGATGTTTCATGATGTTTTACATCAATGTTTCCCTCTGTCACTGCATCTGTAGGAGTGATGGGGGTGCCTGAAATACATTTGCTGCAGGGGCAAGGACACTCAAGGGGCACATTTAGAAACCAGAATTAGTCCCCATGCAGTAATGTGAGTAACTGCTCTGGTACTTTGCAACGTTGCCCAAAAAAAGTCACAATTACTTTTGTGTTGCTAGATGCAGATCCTTGACAGTGACTGGAGTCTGTGATTAGAGAACATATGGGAAAAGGACATTTTTTTGCAGGGTCTGATGTCATAATAGCTCCTGTGCTTTCCTGCTGAGTTGGGCACCTGGCTTTGTGGCAGCTTCTCCTGCTGAATACTGGAGAAAGCGCAGTAGTTTTTCCCAGTGAAAATCACCGCCCAGCACCTCCCCAGCCCTACTCCTTTGGACTGAAGTGTGCTAGCAGCCAGCAGCCCTGGTAGTTCCCTCTGTCAGGGTTCTTTTTTTTGGTTGTTGTTGTTATTGTATCTCTGTGCATCATAAGGCTGCTTAGAAAAAAATACTTTTGAGGATTGTAATCTTCCTTACATGAATTGCTTTTCTGTAATGTATCATAGATAACTCATTTAAGAAGCCATAATGCTTTCTTATTTGTAGGAAGCAGTGTGTCCTTTTATTGTAAGCTGCACTATTTATTAGCTGGAGTCTCACACGGACTTCTTTTGATGAAACTCCACGCGATGTGCTCAAGGATTGCATACATGAGCATTAATTTCAGGTAGGTTTGATGCATACATACGCTCATGTGCACACTTATATTGAGATGGAAATCCACTGATTTTGGTACAAGTTGTCAAGGACAGAGTCTGTAATTTGTTACCAGTACCCCTGAAAGACTTGTCTGTGATGTGATTGTACAGTCTGCTGCCTCAGCTGATGGTTGGTAAGCAGATTGTCCTTGAAGCCATCAGCTCTTGTGGTCCTGGCATATGTAGGCACAGGGTCCTTTCTCCTGAAGGGTACATTTCTCCCATGCCAAGCAGCATATTTTTATTTACCCAGACTCCACATTCTTGCCTCGGAGGGGTTTCATTCATAAGATGAATGGCTTTTTTGTTCACGTTGTGACATAGGCAGTTGGTTCCTACTCTCAATGTTGTGGAGGTCCAAAGAAATTTCATTAATAAATCAGGGTTTTTTTCTTGAGAAAAAGGCAGCATTTACTTGTCAAAGCATATACTGATAATTTGCAAATAGATTTTATCAATTTCTGTGTCCAGGCAATTGCTGATGGGTTATATTGTGCTGGCTTCTGCTATGCAATTCTATAGCTTGAAATATTCTCACTTTTTACTGTACATGGCCATAAAACAGAGACTTTCCCATAAAGTAGATTAAGGAATACCTTTGATGCTCTCATTCAAAGAATGCCTCTTTCACAAGGTGAGCGTTAACAAGATGGTAGTGTCACATTTTCCTGACAAGGTTGCTAACAGAACAGATCATTAGAGAGAAAGGATCAAAGTCTTTTCCGCATGTTACATTTCAGGTAGATGTGAGTGTGTCACTGACAGAAAATCCAAAGTAGGAAACTTCACATGAGGGGAAGCTCTCTCCTCCTGTCTTTCTTTCCTCTGCAATTTCCTTTCAGTGAGTCACAGACTTCTTGGACTTTAAAAGAATTGTAATCCACCTGCAAGGGGTGATATAACTCAGATAGGAGACTTCGCAATATGACATCAGAAAGGATGATGACTCTCTTTTATAATTAGTGAACAAGACCCAAATACAGCATTAAAGAATTAAGTGTTTAATTCTTACTGGCTTTCCATGTCTGCTTGGTCTGGAGTTGCTTTTTTTCTTTAAGTGGGGAAAGGTTACTGAGGTAACAAAAGACTGAATAAACTCACTAAGCCAGTGCAGTGTGACAGAAACTTTCCAGAATCATTTTGCAAAATGTTCTTAAGGACACTATAGTCCCAAGCACAAATTTACCATCAATGCAAACGGAAAAAGAGGCTGATTTAGTGTGTAAACCCATAGCTCTTCCCTCCCTGGTATTCAGTGTTCTCTTCCAGGGATATGTGTGCTAGAGCCCAGTGGCAGAGGGAACTGTTAGATCCTGATCGAAGGATGTTCTGTAGGCAAGAAAGACCCTTACATTACTTATAAAGCTGTTGAATTTCTTGGATTATCATTAACCACATTCATCTTTAAGTGCTGATCAGCCCTTTGTCTAACTCAAAGAAAGCAAGCAAGAGCTGTGCTGAAGTTAAATGTTATACAATAGGATTGTAAGACATGTATCTAAAGTGCTTCTCAAACTTTTTACAGTTATTCCGACACATTTGAAGTGTTTGACAGAAAAGAATAGGCAAGGGCAACAATGATTGATCCATGTTTTTAAGAAAAAAATTGAAGCCATATTTCCACGAGGGAATTCAGACGGACATTGATATATTTATCATGAAAGAGCCCACGAGCACCAGCCTTTGCATCACTTAAAATGTAGCCTGCTGCAAGAATTTACAGCTGTAATGTAAGATTCATAGCCGCTTCCTTTATTTATTGGAAAAAATCTCTTGTAGCTGAGCAAAGACATAAATATAAAACTAAATCACAAAACGTACTAGTGCTGAGGATATTCTTTAAACTTGCAAGGCCAAAGCAGTGTAAAACTAACGTTGAAACACAATTGAGATGAACAGGTTTTGTTTACACATCCATTATGCCAAACATCATTTTACAGTTAATATGTAAAGTCCCAGATTATTTAAGAGTATTTGCTAATAGCATAACAGGAGGACCCAAGGACAGCACATTAGACAAAGATACATCCATGAGTTTCTGTTGTTATGACTTATAGGTTTCATGTCAACATAAAATTATTTTTATAATTTATTTTGCCAATGCACAGTGCAAGCCAACTTTAGTTTCTTTTGAAAAATAGCTTTGTAAATAACAAAAGTCTGTGACATGAGTTTTTTGAGTTAATAGATATGGGTATAGATATAATACTAGTTTAATATTAATTTTAATACTAGTTGTCCTTTTAGGTCACTGCAGACATTTTAAGTATCTGGGTTACTTTAATACTGATTTATTATGGACAGATATGGGACATTCTGCTTTCTCAGTCTTCCCACATTTTCCTCTAGGACCTCTCATAGTGATCTGAAGTGTGAAACTAGGGAATGGAGCATGATATCCCCTGCACCTTGAACTCGGGCATTGTTATAAAAGCCATGGGAATATTTCTGTGGGATTATACTGATTATGACTAGATAGGATTTGGCTTTTTTAATATATATCATTTGAGCTCTTGGAGATCTGTACTTTTTGCAAGCAGGGTGGGGGGAAGCAGAAGGATTACCCATGCTCTAGTCACACTGATTCAGTTTGTAGGCAGTTTGAAGGGACTGGTTTAGTCTATCCAGGATGCTCAACAGTTATCACACAAGATGAACAGGAACTGTGCAATTTAAAAATTACAAGGACAAACGAAAGACCTTGATTCCCATCTTCTAGACTTCATGTCAAGACCTTCACATCACTAGTATATACTTATTCGTGAGAAATAAGGACTATAGAATCCTTGTTCATCAAGTGCATTTTGTATTATCAAAGCCTCATTATGATGACATGTCTTAAAGTGACAACAGAAAAAAAAAAGGCAAAACATATGACTGTAGTGGAATGATGTAAGAAAGTGAAGCAAGCAATACTTGCTTCATCTCAAATCTTTCAGGTTAACAGCTTTCTGTTGCGGCTTTTTTTGCCCCCCGCTCCAAACTTCTGTAAAAATACTTACTAATTGGGATGAATAGGGTTTTTTCTGGTTTTGGTTTCCCCATATGAAATTCTTTCTCTGACATAAACATAAATGTCCACTGAGCTTTCTGACTTACTGTTGATTGCTTTTGCTAAGGGTGTCCTATTACTCATTTGCTTCTAACTGTTGCACAATATTTTTAAAAATCTTTTATATTTCAAGTTGATACAAAATTTCAAGGGTATAAGAGATGGATTCTCAGGCTTATTATATTGACCTAACAGCCAGCTGGTTGTGAGCAGGTGCTGACAGCTTAAACAGGGAGAGTGTTAGTGAAAAAAAGGCAGTAATGGACCAAACCAGGAAGTCATTGGTGCACAAATACAGGTGCACAAGTAGGAGAAGATCAAAGCAGGGATCTGCTCCCACAAACCTGGGAAACAGGTAAAATATTGTTTCCTGTTATTTGTTGGGCTTGGTTGAGGTTTATTTTGCTGTTCCTTGAGGTGGTTTTTATATCAAATTTTAGTATAAAAACTTAGCAAAATTTTAATACTTTTCTCCTACTGGTTCTGCCATCTTTGCTGCTTTGAAAGATTGATAGCAAGAGGGAGTTTCCTTCCCACTTTCCCTGACCTCAGTCTGATCATCATTTCCTAACAACTAGGAAGGTCTATGTAACTCTCTGTAATTCACAACATCCAGGCATTTTTCCCATTAGTATCTTTCTCACTTCATCGTAGCCACAGCAACTCTTCTCAAAGTGAAAAGAAACATAAGGGGGAAAAGTCACATCTTGGCCCCATCCCAAACTCCTGCTTAGGCAAGCAACTTACTAAGATCATCTTTAGTGGTTCATCATGCTTAGTTGGAATAGGAAACATTTAGGGATATGCCAAAAACATTTCTAAAGTTGTAGCCTGCAATGTCTCCAAAAACTTCTGCAAATGATATGGCTGTGCAACACATGATGCTCAGACCTGTATATAAAGGGATTATGCAGTCCCTTTACAGCTGGTTCTTTGACAGTATCCCTGTTTTTAGTATTTCCCTATACACAGTCCTCTGAAAGACCCACTGGCTTAACTTGTTTGGCCATGCATATCAAATGTATTTGGAAGTTGCTTAAACTTGATGGTTAAATTATTCTCATGATTCTGTCGCTAAAGATGTGCTTAATCTTTCCTTTGTGTGAAAAAAAAATCATATTAATATGGTGACTCATCTCCTCGATTTAGCATTACCATATGCTGTTGATTGCTTATTTAAATTTCACTAATATAAAATGTTGAAGTTTGGTTTCAGTGACATTTTTGAGTGGGGTGCGGTGCATTTTTTGTAATATATGATTTTTGGTTGCACACAATGGAGATTTAGTGTGTATTACTTTTTATTAGAGGAGAAACACTTGCCTGTACAACAATTTTATAGTGCGAATGAAAAATTCATCTCTAGACTTAACAGGGTCTTAAAGGGAAAAATATGCTGTTTTCCCTCACTTTAAATAGTGTTAGACCAATTGCCCTCAATCATTTACTTGTACATCACTTGCCATCAACCCAAGTTCTCTGCTTCATTCCTTTCTGTTTAAAACAGGCACAGGAAATATATGGTCCTCTTTCAGATTCAGGTCTCTTCTTTTTCAGGTATGGTTTATTTTTCTGAGAGAAATTTCATCTATAGTTTTCTGTTTCTATAATTTGCGGATTTTTTTCTGGAAGAAGAAAGCCCATTTTTTTCCAAGTGTTTATTTTCCAGTCACTATCTTTACTCTTCTCTTTCCAATTTTCCATGAATCAAAAAAATTCTTTCTTTCTTTGATATCACTGCAAATTAAAAACCAAAGCAGCTTCTGCTGAGATTACCCAGTAATTCTTTCCCATTGCAATCTTGATTACAAAGTTTGAGTTCAGTTTTCAGGCTAATGATCTCTCATCAGGTAACTGCAAAGAAAGCAGAAAACAATGAGATGGGAAAAGAAACAGGAGATGGTACGAATATATCTTTTTTCTCATGACCTTCTGCATCTAAGATGCCGCTGTTTTTTAAAGGACAAGGAATGAGCTGAAGGAGTTAAAATGACATCATATATTCTATTAACCTTTTATGTAATTTATAAAATATTTGTAACCTTTCCAATTGCAGTAAATTTACCTGTTTTGTTTTTATTATATTACCTTTTTTACTTCTATTTGTTCTTACTTTGTTTCACAGTTGCCCGCTTTACAATTCCCATAGTTGCTGACTTGTGCAATGTAGACAATACCCTCCCAGCTTCTGTCTATATTGTCTTTCAAACACTCCCATCCCCACAGGTGCATTGAAATGCTGGAGAAAGTCTCACTGTTGTTAAAGACACAAATTTATATTTTGTGGCACGGTAATTTATTTTTTCCATAGCTACTGGTACTTTCTAGTTTAAGTTGTTCATTCAACCCGTCTCTTCACTGAATCTAAAGAATAGGGTAGAGATGTAGGTAGACACTATTGTTACCCCTGTACTGATCACTGTGTGATGGCAGATAACTGGGAATAAATTAAAAGGGAAACAGGGCGTTCTTCAGTATTAGTAGTGAAGTGGAAGCACAGGTTGAACAAAGACACTGATATTAACCTATCAGCCTAGGTTGAAGGCAAAAATAAGGAACTGATTTTTTTTTTTGACATCATTCAAATTATTAATGTATTACTTCCTTACGAGAGAAAAACCTGTCAATTTTGTAGTGAGTTTTTAATAGATAACCTATTTTCTGCAAGAGAGATCTGCAATATTATAGTCCAGATATCAATAGACATCAAACCATATTCTTGGTAGGAATATTTTTAAATTATTTATTTCTACTAAAAGAACCCCCACTTCACAGTTGAGTAAGAATTATAAAGGAAGCGATATTTAAAGAAGAATTACATATTTAAAAATGTTGTCTGCAATCCTTGGTTAAGTTTTCTTCCTTGTTATATAAACCTTTCATCCTAAATCCACGCTTAAACCTTTCTCATTTAGAACTTAATGCCAAAGTCCAGAAGTGAGGTAGTAGAGTCATACCTCAAGACCAACTGATATGGGTGATCAGCAGCCTTTAGAGAACACGAATCGAGCAAGTGAAGCAAATATCAGATTCTGGATGTCTTTAGGTAATTAATTTTGTGAAAGGTTGTGATGCTTTGTTTTGTGACATTCTGGAGCACACTAGACATCAAGTGCAATGTGGTATCAATTATTTAATTATTCGTCACAAGGCAGAAGGTTCAGGAATTTCATCCTGAGACATTCCAAAGTTCTTCTATTAATTCACCACTCTGGTACTTTATCTTCTGCTGTCGCTTCTTTTCAGTCAGTTCTCACTGACCATAGAAACACCTCAACCTTAAAGGCAGCTATCATCAAAAATCTTTGCACAATTTTGAATCTCAATTGCACAGCTTCTTACAAGATTTAGCAAAGTTCTTTATGGAATATGAGAGCTGATTTCCTGAGAAAAACACAAATCTTATTAATTTATTTGTTTTAATTCTATCTGTGACTATTTAATTTGAAAGCTGTTAATTTTTTCTGGTTTTCATCAATAAGATATCACTTTGTATTAAATAGAATAAAACCTTTTTAGTTGAAGACCTTAAACTTTAAAGAATAAATTGTTGATTAACTGTTATTCACACAGTTCCAGAGACCTTATGCCTTTTTCTTACTTATATCAACATGAGTATTGCCAAGTGTGGAGATGCACAGACGGACAGTGGGACCTCAAGAAGTTTCACCCTACAATAGCTGCTCTGCTTGCATCAGTAGTGGGAGACACAGAAGGCAGACTCAGAATCTTAGTCCCTGTCCAAAGTAAGATTTGCTTCTAGGAAGAGAATTAGTATGCTTTCTCTGTTTTTCTGTAAACTCACGGTGGAGGAAAGTTACCACAGGTTTTTAACCAAATGTAAGCAGACAAAGGTGATGTTTTTAGCTGCCTGTGATTAACAATCTTTGAATTACTTTGTGTCTATAAAGACTTTAGAGGTTAACTGAATTGTATTAGTTTCTCTTTTATATGGGGAAGGCGGGTGTGTTTAATACCTTTGGTTATTTTTCTTCTATATGGTCCAAAAGTTTTTGATGGGTATGAAACCTCCATTTTCCAGTCCTTTTGGGATAGCCATCAGAACTGCGTGAACTGTTCTGCTCAAAATAGCAACATTAACAATAGCAGAGGAAAAGACAGCTTCTGAAGGAAGGACATCAGATGGATTTATTTTCAGCCTGGAGCTTTTAAATCATTTTTACTGCTCTCCAAATAATTCTGACATTATATATAAAAATAATCACAAAGCATGCCATGTTGTATCAAAGTTACATGATCTTTTTAATCTATTAATGTACAGTTTAATGTGAGAACACTAAAACAGAATCAGTCACATTAACTTTTAAAACTGTATTCCGTACATTATCAGTTTTTGAAGAAAAGTGAAAAAGGTTTGTAGCTAATTTTTCACCTACGTGCCAGATCACTTCTTATGGTTAGTTCCAGTACAGATGGAAAATAAAATAAAATAAAATAAAATAAAATAAAATAAAATAAAATAAAATAAAATAAAATAAAATAAAATAAAATAAAATAAAATAAAATAAAATAAAATTCTTCTGAATTGCCTGGGTAAGTAGGTATCAGTTTCAACCAACTATTCATTACACACTGATTACAAAGAATATTTGCAATTACATATCAACCTACTGCATTCTCTCTAGGCTTTATAATTTGGTATTTCATTATTTTAATTCTTTGTATTATCTTTGCAAAGAGAATCATACAAATGATGACCCTAACTTTGATTCATATTTGCTATGGCATCAAAATCTTTGTCCCTCAAGCTATTGAAAATATGTTTATTCTTTAACAGAGTAGAGAAACCAAAACACTCTGAGTAACACGCAGAATTTTCTTTGTACCTCTGCTGTGAGCTCAGATCTTCTGTTCTGATTTAATGTTTTGTGGTGTTGAAAAAATATCTTTATCTGATGGCAGTCTTACACTGAAGGATAACAGTTAGGCTGGTTATTTTGATCTAAATACTTGTAGGCTAAATAATAAGAAAACAAATAGAAATGAGGATGTAATTACTGAGCAAGCATGTACATCCTAGGCAATGTTTGTTATTCTAATAACATGTTAGGACACAAGGGCCCATAGTGGCAAAAAATAAAGCACTTAAATTTACATCTGTATTTTCACATCATATTAACTCTTTTTCCAGGCTTCTCTAGGATTCCAGTATGTCTTAAATGTTGTATTGAACTAAGATAATAACTGTGTCATACGGTATTGCTGCTGAGAAATTGTCGTATTAGCCAGATGGTGTCAACAATGAGTATTAAAAAGATACAAAGATACAAAGTTCTTGGGGTAGATGAGCTAAGATAGTAAAAATTTATGAAACAAAAGACCTAAAATATTTTGTATAACAGACAGTTTTGTGCAATTACAAAGGCCCAGCCTCTTTGTCCTCATGTCTTAAGAGTATGTAGAGTTGACCAGCAAATTCTCAATGTGGGAGGAATTCTTATTCTTGTGTGTTTGGGCTCTGCACCTCTGAACCTTCTTATCAGATTCATAGAATGGTTTGCATCGGGAAGGACCTTAATGATCATCTGATTCCAACCCTCTGCCATGGTCAGGGAAACCTCCCACTGGGTCAAGTTGCTCAAAGACCCATTCAGCCTGGCCTTGAACACCTGCAGAGATGGGGCATCCACAACGTCTCTGGTCAACCTGTGCCAGTGCTTCATCACTCTCACAGGGAAACACTGCTTCCTAACACCTAAACAATATCTCCCCTCTTTCAGCTTAATTGCTGAAATTGATATAGGATTAATCATACAACAGGTTTTTTTCTTCCTTCTTAACTGCCTTTTTAGCAGCAGTGGAGTAACAGCCATTTTAAACTATACATAAAAGGATTTAATCCTAAGAATCACTCACACCTGGGAGCCAGAGAGACGAGTTCAAGACATGAATGAAGTCATAAGTAAACAACTGTGCAGGAGAAAAATCTGTCATGATTTTCAAAGAAAACAGGTTTGTTGAATGTGAACTTTACAAAAAGAGCATGGTGGATCAAATTAAGGGGAAGTAATCTCCAGCTACAAAGGGCAGAGAAGGCAAAAAGGATGACCTCTGCACATGGTTGCAGGAGAGGTCAGGCAAAGACCACTAATCTGAAGAGCTACAGCAAGCAAGCAAAGTGGGGAGAATGTGATCCAGCAGATTAGAAAGGTCAAAATAATACATAACTTAAATTCATGGTTTCTTCTGCTGAAAGTAACATGACCATGGATATTCATCATATGAATTTGTGTGCAACTCTTGAGAAAAATAGAGACTCAACAGCTTGCTCTGCCTCACCAGAAAGTTAGTCCTTAGACAACATTCCAGTGTGGTTCTAAGCTAATATATAACAACTAAACTGTTATCACTGCAATCTAATAGGACAACAATAGCATTAAATATCATCTGTTACCTCCCTTTTATTAGTATCCACTGAACCTCATAACAAATGAGGATGTCCTGCTCCTGGGCACTGTTCATATCTGGATCAAGAAGATGATGGCCACCTAGGACTGTGCTTTGTGTTTCACATAAGAAAAAAAATCAGTGGAGACGATACAATGAGAAACACAAGAATTTTTGCCTTAGAGCATATGCATTATTTCACAATCTTCAAATATTTTCATGTCAATGTGTCACCTGAAGTTTACTGAAAATTATTCTTCTTAGCTACGCCGATCTGCAGGACTCCAATGATTTCTAGCTCCTAGACTGGGGTTAGTACTGGATTTGGGAACTGTGATGTTTGTGGGATGTATAGGTGAGGTCTCACTGATGGGAGACTAGGACCCCATAGAATGAGGTGCACCTATAACTCACAAGTTGGATGCCAAAGTGCTGTGCCAATTGCCCTGCTGGGTCAGGTGTGAGAACCAGAGCAGTAAACAGCTTAACATCATGAGGATTGATAAAGTTGATAACTAAAGATGAGGTGCCAGCCAGCACTGAACTGTTGGAAAGGCTAGGGTGAATACAAAGACTGTAAAGCACCAGACCTAAAAAACAATTTCCATTTCGTCTTATTATGCTCTGGAGTTTTTCTAGTTGTTTTGAAGGAAGGTTGCTCCTTCCTTGTCCCATCTCCTGGTTGGCAGGAGGGCAGCTCTCTTGATGCTTGCAAAGACCATCCAGAGCCTAGATCTCTTTTTTCATGTGAACCTGTCAGATTTTAAGTTTCTATTTTCCCCTGGTTGCTGCTGTGTGCTCCTAAAGCAGAATACGGAGCTGAACGAGGACAGAGCTTCAGGCACCGCTGCGCAGAGGCTGCAGGGCTTTCAAGGCAGCTTACAGGAGGCCAACAGGTAGGAGAAGATCTTCACACGTGCTCTTCTACCAGCTCTGCCATTGGAAATTTTCCCAAAAAGGAAAGGGATTATGTACTGCAAATATTTCATATCTCTTCATTTAAAAGTAAAGGTGTCACACAGCTGCATTGTAGTTCTCTAGTTTTGGCTGGCACTAGGTGTTTTTATATCCTATCCTTACATGGTAAAAAAAGGCATAGGTATGCCAAGAGAACAGTATATTGGTTTTAAATAGGAGCTGTAAACACAAGGATCTTTAAATAATCATAGTTGGTTTCACTTTACATAAATTTGTAACATCCATTTTCAATCGTTTTCTTATTACCTTTAGAGATTTTCGTTTGGTTTTGTTTCTTTTTTCTCTCTTTATTTTGGATGTCACAAAGCAATAAGTGCATGACCTCTCTGACTCCTCTCTGTCTTTTTCTTATGGGATATAAGAGAAAATTGAGAAAATAAATATGATAATCATTTCAGCACCATGCGTTCTATTGAACGCAGTAGAATAAAAATAAAAAATATCTGCAAAATTATCAGTTCTGAGCTGTCACACAATCTTCCTTCACAAAGCTGAAACTTGTGAGAATGGGTTTGTAAACTCATCTCTCAGGGGTGCGTGCATAAACCTAGTACGTAATATTTTTGCAAAAGGACTAGAGAAATTTTGGATTATAAAGTCTATACTTTGGACCTTGACTTTTTTATTTAAAAAGCATCAATTACTTCAAGTCTCTGAACCAGAACAACTCTTTTTTCTTTCTTAACATAAATACGGAAAAGCTGTTTTTTTTAACACTTCCATTTTCCTGTCCATAAGGCATGTAAAATCACCACATCTGTAGAAACGCAAATAATTTACTTGTGAGGACAAGCTGAAATTCAGCCTTCTCAGGCGGTTTATATTTATTCATCAGTGTTCACATATTGTCTCATCAACACGTAGGCACTTCTATTTTTGCAAAGCTTCATTTATCACTTGTTGAATGTTTGAAGCTTAAATGCATTTTCTCAAAAAAGAGTTCTTTAGATTGACAGATTCTTGTGTTAACTAAAGAAAAGAACAAAAGCTCACCCCACCCACCTTTCTGCATCTGCTGTGCAAGGAGCCACACATAAAAACTTTAAATTGCATGATAAAAAGTTATCTTTTCATTAGTTGGCTTATGGACTTGGAAAAACATCTAACTGTGTATTTTTATCTCTCCCTAGGCCTTTCACTACCTTTGTATACTGTCTTATATTGCAAACAACATTTAGGGTAAACAATGAAATCAAGATATATTTTTATTTATTTTATTTATTTATTAATCGTGGTCAAACTTTCAATATGTCTCCACCATAATGGTTAATGCTGTGTCATAGGGGCTGGCCCAGCTGAGTTTTATTTTATTCGCTTTCTAATTAAGAAATTGATTGTCACAGTGCAGTTATTGTCATAGTCTTGTTCCAGAATACATTTGTATCTTGGTGCCCTGAAATTATCCTCTTTGGGAAACAGCTGGCCCCTTGTGTTTTAAAGAAAAGGGAGTTTCTCCTGTTCTTCATCCCATGTCTGCATCTTCTGATACTTTGCATAGCAGGTCAACATGCCCAACATCAGCTGTCTGAAAATAGGCTATGACCAGCAAAGTGGTACATTTCAGATATTCAGTAGCATATCTGTGTCATTAGATATTGAAGCTGCATATAAAGTACATTAAAAACAAATATTGAAGGTTTTGTGTTTAGGAAAAATTACATAGTGACTTAATATACACATTTCATTTCCTGTTGGTTTCATAATTAGCTGCTTCCTTCCTGAGAATAATATCTTTTTTCCAGAAGTTCATATATCTTCTATAATCAGCCAACATACATATTTGTCTTACAGACAAATGCATTATAAGTTACATATTTCACCACTGAGTGGCTTCCAGAAATTAATTTCCATATCTAGTCTGCATGAATCAGCAGGACACCTCTATAAATCTTCATTACCTATAAAGCATTTTTTAAGAGGTGTAGCCGCATTCTGATGTTCTGTAATCAGCTTTGTCAGAAACACTGCCAGCCTTTTTTTCTTTAAAATATAAGCTTAGTAAAATTTTAAACCACTATTTATAAGCAAGAATGGGAGAATCCACATATCATATTTAAAATTATTAAAAGATTGATGAGCATTGATAACAGCAAAATCCTGGCAGAATAATTCTTTCTTTGCAGCAGCCTGTGTAATTGAGTGAATGAATATTGGTAAAAACATTACTCTCTATTCTCTTCCTTCCATACTTGAGATGTATCAGAGCTTAATAAACTATATTTCCGTCTCCAATAATGCTACAGACAGGTGGATCAGTTATAAGAAATCACAAACTACTCATCTCGAATAGTCAAACTGAGTACTCAGGCACAAGACCAGGGTGTGGAATTGTGTTTCCCGATATCTTTTGCTCTAGCAACAACTGCAGTAGCAGTGACCACAAATGGGAGTACTTCATCAGGAGGCAAATACAGCTTTTCATAGAATCATTTGGGTCTGAAGGGACATTAAAGATTATCCAGTTCCAAGCCCCCTGCCATGAGCAGGAACATTTTCGACTGGATCAGGATGCTCAAAGCCCATCCAGCCTGGCCTTGAACATGTTCAGGGATGGGGCATTCACAACTTCCCTGGGCAACTTGTGCCAGGGCTTCACCCATCCTCCCTGGAACCTTCTCTTTCCTAGGCTGAACAACCTGAACTCTCTCAGCCTGTTCTCATCATGGAGTGCTCCACTTACCACAGGGTCAGTCACCTGGAAAGGTTTGAGTAGATACCTGGAGAAGGATAAAATATTTTTTTCCAGCAGTGGGAGAGACTTCTCCTTTAGGCCACGCTCCACCAAAATTTCATTTCAGCCAGACGCACCTGACCACTTAACAGCAGCTAATCTGAAACATTTGAATCACAGCTGCTTTATTCTGTGCAAGCCCTGAAAACATAAATTAGTCTCTTGCTTATTTAATCATGATCCACATCATTCCCCTGGGACTGTTTGAAATGTCTAGCATTAATCTCCTTCACTGGGGTTCAAACCCTTCTAACATTTGATCTCAGAGGTCTTTTCCAACCAGATGATTCTATGATTTCTTCCTGTTCAATATGGGCATGAGGAATAACTATTTCCCTGTTTCATTTTTAGAGCGACCTTTCACTTATCTGTATATCCCTTTCTCACTGTTCTCTAATCTGAATTAAATAACTTTATTTTTTCAGGCATTCCTTATAACGCACCTTTTCTAGACTTCTGATTATTCTATGCCTCTTACCACTTAAGATTTAACACTCAAAACTACTGAACACTGAACCCATGGGGTTAATGTTAGGTAAAATGGAATGGAGCTCACAAAGCATGAAAATGTAGGTTCAGAAGAATGAACAGCTATGAGAATAATAATTAGCTAATGAAGGCCTATGAGTGGTTAGATGGAGTAATCTCAGCCAGTTAAATACATTTGATGAGACAGCATGGGTCATCGCGAGGGACATACATAGAATGAGAAAGGCATCACATAAAACAAGTAACAGCTCCCTAGATGGGAGGAACCATGTCTGTGTGTGAAATACATAAAACACCCATAGATATTGTAACCATTGGTAGAGAAAAAGGGTGATATACCTCTGATAGACTGAAGAGGAATGCCGAAGCTCACTTCTATCCATAAGGTAGGCACTTGTCATAGTCAACTGAAGAAATCCTCTACTGTGTATGTACATGAAAAAACTGTTGAAGTTATTGTCATTGAAGAAGCACAAACTCATCCTGAATCTCTCAATAGATGATTTTTTTTAATGCATAGCTATTCTTGTAACAGTATGGTATCAACTACAGGCAGAAACTTTTTAACAATTTATGTTTTCATGCAGAAAAACAACATATGTGCGGGGGTCATCCCTTCAGCAAAACAGCTAAGACAGTTTAAGAGTCGTTATTAAAACAAGCCTTATTGTTGTTTTCAGCAAGAGATTATGGTATCTGTACAGAAGTAGACATGCCTTTAGGTTTCCTCTTGAAGTACAGTTACTGCTGTATGGAATAATAAAAGCAACACTCAATGGTTTAGGGCAAGACCAGCATCCAAACTAGACTTTAAATGACAAACAAATTGGAGTAGGCACTTATGTCCGGATGAGCCAAACTGTACTTACCTTTGACAGTAAGTGCACAAAATTGCATCTGGCTGAGAAATCCCTTTGAGCTGGAAGTAATTGGTTGGTGGCATAGTACCCAGAAGGGGATACCATGTCCTTGCTCTGTTCTTACTCATCCTTTGATATCTGTGAGTGCCTACAGCTGGAGGGAGACTGTTGGGATCTCTGACCAGGTGATGACATATACATTATATTCAAGAGAGGACATCATCTGTTACCTCCTCATGTGCTATATCTTCTGAGAGCATTAAGGTGGTATCTTGGTCTTCAAATAAAATAGCTAGCACTCATTCTAGTTTGGTTCCACGTGGAATTGATATGAAGGGGATGTAGTTACTTTGAAAGAAAGACTAGGTGAGTAAACTAATACAGCTGTGAAACAAGAAGCAACAGGTCAGCTGCCCAACAAACTGTCCAGAAAAGGCCACCTATGACCTAAAAAGCCCAAAATACAGGAAATTACAGCTCAGTTAATCTCACTTCAGTCCCTGCAAATTTTGAAGTGAATGACTTGGGAATGCACTTCTAGGCACATGAAGGAGGAGGTGACCGGGAAGGAGGAGCTAAGGTACATCTCGCCTAATCTGGTTGCCTGAGTTTGTGGACAAGGACAGAACAGAAGATATTATTTACTTCAACTTCAATAAAACAAAACTATAATGAACTGTAGTGCTAGAAGTTAGACAGGATTTTTTTAAAGAAGGAAGTTATATTAATTAATGTAGAAAATCTCTGCTGAAGTCATAGAACCATAGAAATGTTTGGGTTGGAAAGGACCTTAAGGATCACCCTGTTCCAACCCCCTCTGCCATGGGCAGGGACACCTTTCACTGGATGAGGTTGCACCTGGCCTCATGCAACCAGGTAGCAATGCAGGAGGTAAAAAAACAACCAACAAACCAACCAATCAAAGAAACACAGCAATTCAGTGTGGTTGTCTAGGAATCCAAAGCAAGTACACACTATCTCAAACTATCTTCATCTAACTGAGAAGCATTTATGTGGCTTGTGTAATTGTCCTCTATTGCTGATGATTGGATGAAGTTCTTTAATTTCTCCATTTTCAGTGTAATCCTACCAGTTACACAAATACAGTGATGATCTAGAAAAATATTCTTATTATGCTTGCGTGTATATGTAATATACATATATATCTATCTTGGTGGCACACATTCTATTCAGTAATGAATTTGCTGTATGTTACAAACAAGAAAATACTGTACTGACAGAGACAAAACCAATAGTGCCTTTCAAACCTTTCAGCTACTGTCTTAGAAAAAAAATCAACATAATTTTCATATGTGTGAAGGATAGTGGTGACACTTACTTTACTTTAATAAGCCTGAAGAGTTTAAACTATAACTAATATGAATTCTAGAATTTCAGCTTTCATGAAAGGCTTACACTAACTATACGTGTCGGCTTTGGTGGTGACTAGATACTGTGATGATAGTTCTTCAGAAGTGCTGAGAGATAGATAAAGTTAGCATAAACTGATGTATTTCATATTATGAGCATCTGGATGAGCCCTGAACACCATACCCAAGTGATTAATTTCTGAATGGTGGTGAAAAGAGAGGGGGGGTGCTTAAATAAATCAATGGTGATTTTAATAAACTGGGAGCTTCTAGGTACTAAATCTGTCTGCATCTGATCTGAATTGCAATTACCTGTCAAAAATTCATCCATCATTGTAAGTTCCAGCCAAACTTTCTGGCAGCAGATGTTTCAGGAAAGCTATTTCATATGGGAAATATATCGTCTGGTGTACAGCATTCCCAAGAACAAAAAACAAAGTAGAAAACATTTCATGAGCAACAGCAATAACTTCTATGTCATACCTAAGCCTTGTTTATTTGTGAATATAATTTGTAAATGTGAATTCCCAACATAAATCAGTCAATGAAATACTACTCGTAATTCAGCTGATCTCAGATAGATGTAGTAATTAATTTAATGTTGGTGTACTTGTGAAAGCAATGGTATTTCTTATAACTTTACTTCAGCTTTATTACATTGTGTCTGTAAAGCTAGAAGACTGGTGCCTGCTTTTAAAAAAAAATGTGATATGCTTCCAGACAGGCTATTGGAAGACCTTTAAGAGCCAGCCTACAAAACCATATCAAATCTGTATTCAGCAGATGTGGGGCTACCTGTGCAACCTGTCTCTCTCTTACACCAAGACATAAAATTATATGAAGATGAAAATAACTTGGAGAGGATGGTATCATTAATTCAGAGTAGAATATACTATGTAAGCATTCTAATTATTAACAGAATCCTAGGAAGTTCCTAAAACAATTAAGTTAGGACATGCTTACAAATACTTCTGTTACCTCATCTGTGACATTTCACGTTTTATCTAAGCAACCTTAATTCCAATCTGTGATGAGACCATACAGTATGGATACGCTTGTGATTTAAACATTTCCAATCTCCGATTGTTTGTTGATTCTCAGACATATTAGGTTTTCCTCATCAATACTGTGGCCCTTGCTTATTTGAAATCTGTACATCTCTCACACAGTCATATAAATACTAAAGAAAAAAAAACACAAATCAAGCAAAAATTCAACCCGCAGAAGAAATTGGAGGGAAAAAAATTTGCCTGCCATTTAATATGAGTTCATTGATTTCCTGTCATAAGAGAAAGGTCTGAATGTGGACTGTATGAAGGATTTAAATCCAGAATACCTAATCTCCAGTTTTTCATTGACACCTGCTCCACCATTTGATACATGACTGGTCCCCTCTCATGTGGCAAGAAGGCAGCGTAATGAACATTTCTTTGCAGCCATCAGTGAAATTGTCATATAACACTGCTATTTCTCATCTGAACATGTACCTTGAAAACGACCTCTGAGGACAGGCTGGACATACGATTAGGAGATTGCTAACCTAGCCTAATGATACCCCAAAAGCTGTTCTATTGTCATCTCTATCAAACCCCTCCATTCTGTTTGCCAATTATGATAGCAGGAATCTATCACTCTTTTAAATTTTCATTACATCAGGAATTTACTTTGCACATTTTCTTCTTCTATGTAGTCTTTAAAATCATATTTCATTAAATGCTATTTCTAACATAATTGAGAGCAATTCACTTATAAAGTAACTGCTGACGGATCCATTTATATCTTATACATGATATGCTGGGCTTCTTACCTTGTCACCTGTGTCTGGTGTTTGAGAATTCATCTTTCGTATTAGTGGCTGAAAAAGCCTCAGCTTGATACACTATATTGGGTGTGTTAATTTGAACTCTACTCTCACACCTCTATTCAACGGGGGTTTGTCAGCTGCCAAACATTTGGAGAAAACACCTTGGTTTGTCTTTTGCTTTGCAATATGTCATTTTCAAAATTCCTGAAAGCAAATGAATGCATAAGTCCTCATGGCCTCTTCCAAAACACTTTGAAGTTAATAGAAGGGATCCTGTTGGCTGAAGAAGCTGTGAGTCAGCCCATGATTGTCTTGAAAAGACTAATATCTTAATATACTGTGGATGTTGGGTCCTTTCACAATATAGTCCCCCTTTTAGTTAGAGACACATTTTACAACTCCCCCTATATCCATTTTTAGCCCTGTTGTTCCGATTTTTCTCCTTTGTCAGTGCATGATATCACTGGGGTAACATTTTATGTAGAATAATACTATTAAGAAAACATTTACATATTGAATGTCCATTATTCTCCTTTATTTCCCTGTTATTTATTGGTACAGCATTAGCTTGAAAAGACTGTCAATACTTTGTGCAAATCACTTCTCAGGCCTGTGGCATGAGATTGTGTCCACTCCAAGGGATTTACTGCCTCAGCATTGGTTCCTGTTACCATCTGTCCATTCCCCTCTGCCAAAAACATAGAGGAGAACGAAAGCACAGGGAATAAATGGTCAGCTGCATAACAGCATAATACATGGGTGCTGGAAACTGGCACTGTGCACTATCTAAAGGAGAAAGTTCATCTCTGGATAGCAAATAAGAGATAATAGGTAGGAAGTAAATTATAATGAACATTAAAAGTGAGGATAAATAGCTTTTTTTTTTATTCAGAGCAGTAGAGAAGCTGGAGCCAGCAAAGGGAAAAATGAAGAGGTGAATGGCATGGAAAATTACTCTGTCAGGAAACTTCATAATGAGTAGAGGGAAAAATAAATTATATCAAGATCTGGACACAATAAGATCTGCAAGTGGAGGGTGTGATCCTAAAACCAAACTTTTCCTCTCTTTACATTTATGAAAGACTAAGTCTCTTGAATATCAAAAGGGAAACTGACTGCCAGACTTAGAAGGATCTGGAGGAGCAAGTGCTTCTGGCTGAAGATGCTGTCCAGGCTGCATATAACGCTGGTGAAACCATCAGGATTGAGGGCAGGTGGGGCAGTGCAGCATCAGTGCCAGAGGGTCACCAGCTGGGACATATTTTTCTAGGGCTTTGGGTTCATGAGTCAGTGTTACAGCCTCATGGGATGGGCAGAGAGAACTGCTCTGAAGTGAAATGGTATGTCCAAGACTTGTGTGACACAAGCCAATTGTTTCTTCTTGTTGTGGTGGGTTATTTACCTTCTTGTGCTAATGGTAAGGTTGTGATTCTGTCCCGTTTAGCTATCAGCTGCACTTATGTTTCCTGAGGTTGTTTGATAAAGTCTTGTGAGATGACAGTGGATTCATTATATTAGAAATTGCTAGGGCTTACCCTGAAGAGGGCAAGATGCCAGCATTAGTCAAACAGCTTCTTTCTCCTTGATTAGAGACAAATTATTTGAAGCTGGAATTCTTCCCAATTGGTGTTTTTAATTTAATTTTCCTGCAGAAAGATTATTGAAAAAGCTGTTACTGCTACTTTGATCATGCAGTCCTGCAACTTTAAAAATTAAACTTATTCAAAATAGAGACTGTGTGTGTTTCTAGCCTATATCCATAATACATTTCAATATTGCTAAGGCATCTGTGACTTCAACAGAGAAATGGCAAAACACACTTAGAAGGACAGGAGGTCTAAAGCTTAAAACACCCTTATTAATTTTTTGGTAAGTTTTATAAAATAACAAGAACCAACCCTTAATCCATTTTTCTGAAAGCAGTGATTAAATATTTTTTATTAGTATTTTTTTATTAAGAATGATAGAAAATGCCTAATGTGAAAACTATGAAGGTATGCAGAGTTTTTTCAATGATTATTTTATTATTAGGGCCATGGATATTTATTTGTGGGATAAAATTACCGTTAAGCAACAAAATTCTCTTTGTAGTGAATACATATGTGCCTGGTTCTTGTAGCTACTGCTTCGTACTTGTCTACCACAATGAAACATCTGCTTTAGGTGCATCAAACAAACATAATCAAAATATTATAGACCCAATATTGTATAACAAGATTTCTGGCATTTTTCATTGTGTACTATGAGCTTTCTTTCATTAAAGAGAACCATTTAGAGGAATTGCAGCTATACCACCTTTTTAAACAATCCATCGATATCTACAGAAAGCAATTTAATCCAGCTCTTCTTCTCACCCCACAAAATAAAAAGACAAAATTCTCGGTTTGCACTGCATTAGCCTCCAAGTCTTCTTAAATATAAATCATGTTCCCTGCAGGTTTACATTAGGGATTAAGTGTCTTCATTCGTAATAACTCTGGAAATAAATTAAATGAAAGGAGGCATAGCCTTTAGCTCTTTTTCTGGGTCTTCATTTCAGACTCTAATTTTCTGTTTCATCTATCTGGTACCAGGCTGCAGCAACGGTGCTAAAAGATGTTTGAGGACAAAATGTAAGATGATTTCAGAAAACATTTCCCCTTGCCCTTCCCCTTTCCATATTCTTTATATAAAGGTGAACATTTTTCTCAACAATTTCAGAATTTTGAGGCAGACAAATTGTTGCACACAAACTTGACTACTTTGTGCTCAGTTTTCCATAGGAGACCCATCACACATTCTGTGATGAGACATCTAATTCAGTGTGTTACAGATGCATATAAAACTCAATTGAATATTCTTGCAATGCAGAATTTTCTCCTGACACCTTTGGAAAATACTTTCAAAGCACCGTATGACTCATTGTTATCTCTGGTCTACAACTCAATGCTGTCTTTACTGGATTTCAGTGCCAAATAGCCATTGCAAGCTCTTCTACATCTATAATATCTGAAATAGATTAATTTGGTTTCTGATCTACATGCAAAATAAAAATGCTTATTTCTAAGCATAGAGGTCTGAAAAGCCAGTTAAAATGTTCTAGCAGGTCACTGTGTGCTGCTTCTGGATCTCCAAATTTTATCAGTAGTTAACCAAAGAGGAAAGGAAGGCACACCGCGAAGCATGGAAATGTTTCCTTCCCTACTGCCTAACTAGAGCAGACAGCATTTTATTTATTTATATATGCGATATTTTTCCCTTATATTCTTGAAACTTCTCAAAAAATTGAGAAGGCTGAGGACTTCTTCCAAATCTTTCACTCTAAGCTGGCTTTGACACATCTTTCACACAACCCCGCACCCATCTTTCCTAGGATTGTGTCATTTTGTTTGAATTATCAATGGTTTGATTCATATTATGACCAAGTAGGCTTTTAATAATAACACCTGAGCACAAAAAAATCAAAATTAAGAAACTGTTCCACTGGACTTAAAGCTTTATACCAGACATTTGAAATCATCAGGGATTTCTCAGCTATAGAAATTATGTGCTCATACATCCTATGAAAGATTTCAAAATGTAACTGTGTTTCTTCTCAGTTAGGGTAGTGTTTGACACTACCTGTTTCATCGGAACGCGAGTCGTATAGAAAAGAATACAGCAGTTAAAAACCAGTAAAAAATGAAAGAAATAAGAAATACTTTGTATGATTTAGAAGCCTACTTGGAAAGAGAAAACAGAATACTGATTAGGCAGATGAAGAGACCTGTTTTCTTGGCCTTTGAATATATATATATATCTCTGGTTTAGCACTGCAAGGCAATAAGTAGCCTTGACTGTAAAAAAGAATGTTTATATGATATACTTTCCTGGCTTTTAAGAATTGAAACTGTGTTATTTCTACTGGAAGACTTTTCCTTATCTAGCCTGCAACCTGGCCTTCTACTCTCACTGTTTCAAGTCTGCAGGCGAAAAACGGAAATGCTGGATCTGCCACACTGCCAGGAGGGATTTACACAAGTAGAAAGAGAAATGGACACTGATTCTTGTTCCTTTTCCACGTTTGCAGCAGTTGTCAGTGTGCATGACTCATGTTTCTGCTTGGGTAAGAAAGACATTAATTCCCTTCTTTCATCTGGCAAAGACACAGTGATGGACTTTTGCCTAAAACAGATTAAAGCATATTCAGCCGCTCCTACTCCAACCAAAACCTTCATCCAGAGAAACCGTGGGCAGCTTTATCTGTGGCTAAAGGGCAGGGAGAAATAGCAGGGGTTGGCACAGCCTTCAGCAGACATACGTGTTGGACAAATGGATGTCTGGTTCCTTTTATTAAATGCATTGGTGTCCAGCAGAATATGGAAACAACCTGCTGCTACTCCTCCTTAATGTCAAAGTGTATTCCTGATAGCGGTGTGTGTTGGGGTTTTTTTTCTGCCTGCAAAGAATAACAGACAAAGGTAATCTCAGAACGAGGTATTTCCTTCATTTCATACTTATCCCCTCAGATTTCAAAATGAGAGACGTCATCGCTGTCTAAAACTATCTGAAAGGAGGTTCTGCTGGTGCTGGTCTCTTCTTGCAAGTGACAGGTGATAGGACAAGAGGAAATGGACATCGGTTGCACCAGGGGAGGTTCAGACTAGACATCAGGAAAAACTTCTTCACTGAAAGGGTGGTCAGGCACTGAAAGAGGCTGCCCAGGGAGGTGGTTGACTCACCATCCCTGGAGGTGTTTAAAAGATGGTTACTTGAGTTTCTTAGGGATGTGGTTTAGTAAGGGGACAGGTATGGTTGGACTCAATGTTCTCCAAAGTCTTTTCCAACTGGATGTTTCTGTGATTCTATGATCCTAAGAGAGAACAGAAGGATTGAATAAATGCAAAAATCAATTTGGCACATCTGTAAAAAACAGCCTGTGTATTTCTTTCCTTAAATGTTGCAAACGGGTGGTAACTGTACCTCTCTAAAAAACTTGATCAATATTCCTGTGAATAATTTTTATTATTTTAAACATCCCCAGTGTGAAAATTTTCAGTTTTGAGGTGGCTCTTATTTGCAACAAATACCATTTAGAAGAGGAGAGCCACGAGGATGATCCAAGGGCTGGAGCACCTCCCATACATATAATGATAGCCTGAGAGAGCTGGGGTTGCTCAGCCCAGAGAAGAGAAGGCTCCAGGGAGACCTTAGAGCAGCCTTCCAGTACTTAAAAGGAGCTATCAGGAAGCGCAGGGACAGGATCAGGGGTAATGATTTTAAACTGAAAGAGACGAGTTTTAGATGAGATATTAGGAAGAAATGATTTTCTGTGAGGGTGGGGAAGCACTGGCACAGGTTGTCCAGAGAAGTCGTGGATACCCTATCCCTGGAGGTATTCAAGGTCGGATGATGCTTTGAGCAACTTGATCCAATAGAAGGAAGGGGTTGGAACTGGATGATCTTTAAGGCTCCTTTCAACCCTGTGATTCTATGGAAAAGGGAGAGACAGATACTGTAAAAAAGAACAAAAAAAAAATCCATGTAAAATCAATTTTCTAAAATAATCAGTATTAAGATGGGAGAACCCTATCATCACCTCACAGGTACAGTCTTCTAGAAATAATTTCCAACATCTCCTTTGTCCAATATACAGCAGGAATTTGAAGTCTTCACAACTAGTGAGATTTTAATCCTTTATTTCAAGGTCACAGTTAATCAAATGCACATTATTTTAGTGGGGACTGCCACCCTGTAGGTGGTGGCCTGTCTTGGGGCTGGAGTGGCATGAGAATAGCTGATCTGTATTCAGAACCGTGAACTGTGGGTTAGTATTGAAATATCTCTTAAAATTCCTAGAGCAATGCGCTCATATGGAGATAAATTACTTCAAATGCACCTTCAAGCAATTGTGGAAATTTCTAAGCTAAGAATTTATTCATATGAAATTGTGACAAAGCTCTGAACATGAACTGAAATTTGAAAACTGGAGCTTTTGGCTGCCTTTCAAGAAAGGCTTTTTATTTTCACTTTGCGCTTAGCAATCCAAAATGAAAATAGAAGTGAGATCGACAGGTAACCGCTGCGTGCTGTGTTGCGTTGATTGCAGAACTTATTTTACATAGTTCTGGGAATGCACAAGTTGCCACAATCTTTTCAGGATTTTATTTATACAAATCTTGCACAATAAGGTGGCTGTGAGTATATACTAAGATTAATGGGTGAGACAACTGTTTACCTTATATTTGCAAAAAAATGAGCTGGAATGGCAAGACTGTTTGGGGTAAACGGTGCCCTCACATAGGTTTACCACTTTTCTTTCAGTTCTGTCTTCATTCCCTCTCCCTTTATTGTCTGACTTTTATGACTCATTTTAGTTTTAAAATTGCCAACACGAAGTCTTTACTTCTCTGTTTCTCTGAAAAGCCCTTTGTAAGCCTACAGGGATAAATACATAACATTAGTGATTAACACTTAATCAGTTGCCTTGTAGTTCCTGGCCTTAGTATTGACTCTGTCACTTGTGCACATACCAGCCACAGAGCTGGCATTAATTATTTCCGCTTAGACCTCGGTGTGGTGTCACAAGTGATGCTTGTACAATAGCAGCACGTGGGCATCTTTGTTTTGAGCTACAGATGCAGTCAATCCGTTTGTACTACAGACTTCCTTTTCTGGAAACTTCCAAACAGAAGGTCCTTTACTCCCATATCCAGAAACATATCACAGAATGATCAAATGGATGAATTCAGAGATACAAGTAATCCTCCTAAACATTACACTTTGCTGCGTGCCCATCCTGCTTTGGTGTTTTTTCCCTCAGTGCCTGCAATGGCAGGACTCTTAGCTATGTCAGAGCTGCTGGGGATGTGCAGGTGATGGCAGTCTCTGTGCTTCCCCATTAACAGCCAAGTTGCACAGTTGCTGTTCTCTCTCTCTCTCCTCTTGAGTTTCCACTTCTTTTTGCCTGCTCTTAATTTTCAATTCTGTACTACTATTGTGGAAAACGTGCGGAAATTTGTTTTCATTCAGTGAAGTTTGTGTCCATTCTTATTTTTTTCAGTAAAGAATCCTTGCTGCAATCCTACCTCTGCCTTTATAAGTTTCATTCTTCAATTCACAGAAAGGTGATAGGAATTTGACCAGGTCCCCGATAGGACAATGTGTAGTCCTGAAAGTAGAGCTATGCCACTCCTCACACAGCTGTAAACAAACATTTTCTGCCTGTTATTTGCTTACCTCACCATGCCCACTCTATAAATGAGACAAGCTTTTAAGGATGGAAGAGAAGCCTCTTTCAAAGCACCATCTTTGTTTCAATTAACAAAGAAAAGCTTCTTTTAATTTACATAATGCTCTGCCACAAATGAGATCAACAGTTTTAAAAAAAAATTGGAAGTAGTAGTTAAAATTAATTACTAAACAGAATAAGTTCACTTAAGTACTTCATGGAAACCACCAGTTTTACTGTCACTACTCTATGCAAGTGAGTTCTCATTCATTGAGCTAATGCTAAAATGGATGAGTGTTTAGCTTTCTTGTTGTTTCTCCAAACAACAACAACAAAATTGCTCCTTTTAATTCCAATTCAGATCAGTGGAAGTCAGGGAGGAAAGAAACAGACAAGCGAACAGACAAACGAGGGAATGTTTTATATTAGGGTTTATCTTTTCATTGTTTTGGCAGGTGGGTTTGTGGTTTTTTTACAGCCACCTTTTGAAATCAGTATGTTATTTTGTCATTTCTTTGAAAAAAGTAACAGCTCTGAATCTTTATCATATTGATCGTTTAGCAAGTTTTCATCTGGGGTCCGAGATCATACACAGCATTGTTATTGCATTATTATTTTTCATTTGTATCCTATTGATTTGCTGCCAGTAACTTACAGGTCAATTTACAAATACAGATGGGGTATGATTTATTCTTTTTCTAGAAGATTATGCCACAATGGGAATCCTTTTATAAGGCTGTCAGATTTCTAGGTTTGTTTTTTCTTCTCTCAGGAGTGCAACACATTCATAGATTAGTGGTGCGGTTCCACTTGGATTTACACCCAGACTATCCATGACTCTCATATAATTCATATGAATAAGTGGCTATACAGAAGCCAACACTTAAATTGGAATTTTACTCCTGGGGAACGATTCTTTTCTCATATCTCCCTGTATAACTCAGGAACAACATACAAAGTCAGTATAGTTATGCTGTATAAAATACATGGGAGGGGAGATTTTATATGGCTAACTACAACAAGCTATCACGTTTTAAGATCTCCAAAGGACAGGAATTAATAATATACATGAAAATTACGTATAGCACTGGCCAGGCCAACGTTGGCACTGACAAAGTGTCTCCTTTCAGCATGTGCACTAGTGTCTTGCCCTGTCCCGAGGTGCTGCAACACCTTTCCAAAGTGTTAGTGTGGCACCATTGTCCAGCCCAGTTCAGAGCCATTATAGCCCTTTGAGCCTGACCTGCCACTGGAGCAGGGCTCAAGAGTCCCTGCCTTCTAGGATCACCCTTCAAATCTCCACCAGAAATGGCACCAACAGGGCCACCCATATGCGGATTTTCTATATCTTTGCCCAAATCTCTCCCAGCAATGTGCCAAGTGTGTGACACTTGGGGCACCAATGATAGAAAAGTCTGCCATGGTAATTACAGGCTACTATAAAGTAGTAGTAGTTCAGTTTCTACCAACTTTGTACTTAGAAGGCCTATTTTTGAGAGAAAATAAGAAATCTTAACCAAGTTTTCCTTATTATTTGTATCTGATTTACTGTCATTACAACTCAGCTATTAGGAAAGCAAGGATTATAACAGCACAAATGTACGTGTTCTTTTTATTCCTTCAGTATAAAACTCCCACTATATAATTTACAAGGGGTTTGTTCTTTAATTATTCAATGTAAATTGTGTTAAATACAGTAGGCTGATACATATATACACCCTGATGTGTACTATTATTTTTCACTGGAAACCATCCAGGTAAATAAAACCCACAGCAAGGGACTTCCTGTTCATGTTATGTCTCCAGTGTATTGAATTTCCCTGGCATCTTTTCAACAGGAGAAAATTTGATAAGAATATTTTATAACACAGAATGCTCTTTTCTGCCAGTGAAAATTTTCAGTTTGGGGATTGGTCTAATGTTGGATGTTGAGGTTAAACCACACTCTTACCAGCACATCACTTGAATAACCTTCCCAGTTTGGGAAATTTTATTCTAAACCGCAGCTCAATCACTGACCTCAGAAGACACTGTAGAGATACATTTGAGATACACAGAGGTATGTCATAATGTGTCCCATGACAAGAAAATAATCAAGTAGATGAAGATGATTCCCATATGTTGTAATAATATTTCAAAGACTATTTTAGTTTGTTTTCTTCTCTCAGTTGCCTGTGTTTTACTTCACATTTTGACACAATTAGGGTACAAATGAATTAGACAGCAGAGAGGTCAAATGAGATTTCCTGCTTAAAATGGAGGTGTAAAGTCACAAAATGTGCTGTGTCTGACTGTTAAATGCAGAAGTTGCACAACAGTTCATATATATGTGCAGATAAATACTTTTGTATGTATTTATGTTAATAGTTAAAGAAAACTGGCTGTATTCCAAGACTGCTGGAAATTGCCTTAGTCTTTATTGAATGATACAGTGCTATTTAAAAAAAAAAAGACCAAAACCATTTTTCCTTCTTGATAGTATTCATGACTGTTTCAGTTGATCTGAGATTTTTTTAAAAGTGAAATATGACTTCATGAAAAATGCCAAATCCTTTAATTACAAAAGAATATTTTAATTTTTACACATATTTTTATATGAAAAAAATTTCGAATATTAGATTCAGAACATCTAATTTCTAGTTCCAAAATTTGACCTCCTTTGTAAGAAACAAAAATGTTTCAAAATGATCAAAATTGACTGTTTCATTAGACCACAGTCAATTTTGTTCTCTTTTTTTGTCTGATAGTTTAACAAACAAAAGGATTTAATGTTCTGCTTTAATGTTATTGTTTTAGAGATTGAATTAACTAATTTCTTAATGATTTCTGATTTATTTCAGAGTCTTGCAAAAAGAGACCCTTGCATTTCTTAATAATTTGTGAAAAGAAATAAATCCATGCTTTCCTCATTTCAGTTATACCTAGAAAGAAGTTCAGCAAGAGTTTCTAAGTTTCAGTACTGACACATTTAGAAAAGATCCCAGGCACTTTTTACAACAGTGTATATGGTTATATATTCCTTGGCTCAGATTTGAGTCCGACTGAGACATTTGGACTGCTATAATAAATGACAGCCAATGCTTTTAGACGTTGGAATATTTGAAAAGAATCAATGAGTAGAATGCCAGATTGAACTTATTGATGATATAACACCTGTAATCTATGAACCAACCCATGTAAAAAAAATAAAACATTTCTAATTTTCTCTTTTAAATCTGGCAACTTAATCATATTTATTATAAGCTTTGTTTCACTCTTTGATTCTGAAACAGTAAAAAATCTGCCCAAAGCAGGGGAGATTGGAACTAGATTATCTTGAAGGTCCTTTCCAATCCAAAACATTCTATGATTCTATGAAATCGAAGTGACCTGTCTACAAAGATTGTTCATATGTGGTAAATAATTAATTGCATGAATTACATTTTTTTCAGCAATAAAACACAGTCCCACAGAGTTAAGAAGTGGCTCTTATCATAAATGCTAAGCTCTTCTTCTGGACATTCTCTATTTAACACCCTTTTATAGTTTGGTATAGCCCTGGTTGCACAATGTCAAATGGGTCATTTCCAGTCAAGGTAGAGTGCATTCTTCCACAACGAGTAGGTCTCCGAAGGGTTACTGATGTGCCGTCTGTTGACTTGGCTCTTAGAAAGTAAATAATTCATGGCAGGATCCCCAGTGATGAATAAAAGTTCAAATCCGTGCCGGGGATAAACATATTTATATCATTTTAATGCAATTATGTAATGTTATTACCCAATAAGGTAGCTCTTTTGGAAATTTTTGTATGTAAAGGCATCCTTACTTTTCGCTAAGTTAGGAAAGAACATTACAGTCCTTTGGCAAAATAAGCCCTTTTATGCAGTGCTATTGTAGAAAAACTACCCAAGCAAATCAAGTTATCAGTCTGCACATCAGAGCCTTAATCATCTGAGTTTCAGTCTTGCATGCAGAAGAAAACACGATACTCATTTGTATTATAATAAATTCTAATTTAAGTTTGGGGATGTTGCAGAACCAGCAAAATATCTACATCTTTGGTTTCTGATATGAACACTCAGCTTGGATTTTTAGAGGGCATTTGATGGCTAACCTTTGTCAAAGTGGTAAATATTGTGTAGTGCTATTGTGTTGGTTTTGTGGACATAGAGATAACATTGCGTAGAGGTTATCAATATTCCCTTAACTATCAATCAAAATTTAACTACCTCCTATGTACCATGGATAAAATATATAACTATAAACTGTTTTTGTGGTATAGAGAAGCCAAAATTCATGCTAGATCAAATAATGTAGATCAAATGTCAACAGCCATAAACTTTAGGTAGGACTTGGAAACTCAGTTAATGGATTATGCTGCAACATTCTAATTCTTCATAAATCTTTTATATGTCTTTTGATATCATTAAGGAATTTCTATGATAATAAATTATTTATGATAATATAAATATTTTCAAAAGGACTTCAAAATTAATCATTTAATAAAACCTCTATTAGGAAACAAGTGCTTCCGTAAAGTGAAAATTCACTGTCATAATCTAGAAGCAGCTGAAGTGATGAATAGCTGCATTGCTGTGGTGAGGACATCCTACTGTAATTACAAAAGCAGCTTCTGAGTGTTTGGTTCTGTTTCTGTTCATACAGAAACCTGTCTTTCAACAACATCAGGGCATTTATGGAAAGCACGTCCTCATGCTCTACAGCGAAGCACGGCTGTCTTTACAAATATTTCTCTTTTGGTATTTTCTATTTCCAAATTTTTGTCCTTCCATGTTGATCTCAAATGTATTTACAAAATATACATGTATGTACAGTTTATCATGAAATCATAAAATCATAGAATGTTTTGGGTTGGAAGGGACCTTAAAGGTCATCCAGTTCCAACTCCCCTGTCATGGACAGGGACACCTCCCACTGGATCAGGTTGCTTAAAACCCCACCCAACCTGGCCTTGAACACCTCCCAGAATGGGGCAGTCATGACTTCTCTGGGCAACCTGTGCCAGGGCCTCACCATCCTCACAGGAAAACATTTCATCCTAAGATCTCATCTCAGTCTCCCCTCTTTCACCTTAAACCGTTCCCCCTCATCCTATTCCTGTACCCCCTGATAGAGCTCTTCCCTGGACTTCTTGTAAACCCCCTTTAAGAACTAGAAGACTACTATAAAGTCTCCCTGCAGCCTTCTATTCCACTGTCTCTAGTGCATAAACTATGATTCAGAAGTATGCCCTAGTACACATTAGTCTCTCACGTTTTCTGTTTGTGGTAGTTTTCTCTATTTTACATTCTGAATGTATCCAATTATTCTGGTTTTCATGTATTTAGTAATCTTTTCAGTTGTGGGTTGTTTTTCTTTTCACTTCAGAAAACCATTTTCCAGGCACTCTTAATTAGTTTTCTGAAAATTAAGCACACAGACACCATAACTACCTCACCTCCCCCCATGACATCCATCAGCATTATTAAATAACTCTAATAACACCACAGTTGCTGGAAATCCTGTTGAGATTAACAAGTGGCCATATGCTACTCTCTATTAGAAAAAAAGAAGAGGGGAGCAAAACACACCTGAAAGCCTGTCAAATGTGGGCAGAGCTGAGAGCTTACTACATTATTCTTTTGTATCCCATATCCCTGGGACATTTTGCAAGGGGAGAACTCATTAGCTGCAAGCAAGGAAGTAGCCATACTCTGAAAAGCTGGGATCCAGGCATATTTTCCATCATGAAAGTATTTGTTATTGGTAGTCAAGCTATTAGGAATTCCCATTTTCTCCCTGCAAATCTCCCTGGATCCTGAACAGAAAAAATCCATTAAGCTCATCATGTGTGAATTTATGCTGGGTAGGAGAAGGTGCAGCAATGCACAGGTCAGTTGCCTCCTCTGTGCCCAGTTTTCTCTCACCGTGCTCTGTGAGAAAGAAGTTTTTGGGCCCTAAAGACCTAGGGAACTGATAAAATACTATGAAATTAATTTTTTAGAAGATATAGATTTTAATGTCGCATTACTCGTGTGTGTGTTTGCCATTTGTGTATGTATAATTTTCCCTGAATTCCTAAGTTACGTCTAGTTTTTGTTCTTTGAGTTCTCAACATATTTCTTTCATGTTTGTGTGTTTCTATACACAAACGTGTATTTAATTTGATACGTATTTAGTTATAGAATATTTCTTATATAAAAAGTTCACATTCTTTTCCCCGTTACAAAGAATTTGTCTTGACCTTTGAAATGGAGAATTCTGTATGACGGAGGGAAAGCACCTTCACCTGAGGATGCTGAAGGAGACTGTGGATCTCAGCCTGCGCTGTGGTTTGCAGTTTAGTGGGAACATGGTGGCAAAACAACTCCAGAGAGATTACCGGTCCCTGCTGTAGAAGATTTGAACGCACAAACATGGAAAATCCAAGCTGGTAAAAAAAGCCAACAAAGTTCATGAAGGGGCATTTAGTTTTGTCATTAAATCCAGGGAAGGTCAGGATTTTTTCCCAGGTAATTAGAGCCCAAATTAAGAGTCCTGACCCTCTCTGGTGCTTAATGCATCAATTGTGCTTAGAATTTCTGCAAAGTTAGTTTTGTCCTGCATATCCTATGCCTGCAATTGCTGGTACCAGCCATATAGTACAGCTTACAATATAATTTCTTCCTATATTGTGAAAACCGTCTAGTGACTGTGAAATCTTTGTTCTAAGACTAGAAAAGCACTCATGGTGGGACTACGGAAACCTCAAATATCTTGACTGCCTGCTTAGGGAAATGCCCTCCCTGTCTAAGCTGGGGAGGGGCTCTTTGTCAGGGAGTGCTGTGACTGGACAAGGGGGAACAGTTTTAAGATGAAAGATATGAAAATTAGATTACATATTAGGAATAAATTTTTTGCTGTGAGGGTGGTGAGGCCCTGGCACAGGTTGCCCAGAGGAGGCGTGGATGCCCCACCTGGAGGTGTTCAACAACAGGTTGGATGAGGTTTTGAGCAACCTGATCCAGTGGAAGGTATCCCTGCAATGGCAGGGAAGTTGGAACTGGATGATCTTTAAGGTCCCTTCCAAACCAGCCATTCCATGATTTTATGATTCTATGATGTTTCAGGTTACGTATGGTCCTTGATTCAACACATGCCAGATTCTCAGTTCACTGCCAGTGGAAGTATCCCTGCAATAGATGATCCACGGCTATTACAGCATGGATCTTGCAAGACAATTATTTTTGCTGGACTAACAACTTTTCTTTTTTATGCACAGTAACTTTGCTTTTGTTTTCTGCACAGTAGCTTTTATTCAGCAAATTAAACTGCTGGAAGTTGCAGCTGAACTTTGTAGCTAAGTTCATTCTCTAAGTCACAGGATCTTTTCCTTTTTTTCAGTCGAACACTCCCTACTCTCTTGTTATTACTCTCATTAGGAATATATCATCATGCTTTTCTTAAAATATTTATATCACTTTTCTTTTTTCTCTCTGTTTTTGGCAGGACATCTTCCCAGGATGATGTGTCACCATTGAAGACTGATCTACCAAAGGACAAACCTGATTTGAAGTGAGTCCTAGTGCTTCTTCTTTTTTTTTAACAATTAGCATTTATATTTCCTATGGCTCTTCCTTTTTAATAAGGTCTAAACATCTGAAGTCATACCAGCACATTCCCTAAAGCACTTAACCACCTAAAGGCAGCCATAGGGATATTGAAAAATTTCTGAACTAGTTCAGAATGAGGGAGAAATGTACATATTTTATCACTTAGATACTGTACCAAAGGAAGGGTCAGATTTTATGTCTTTCAGTAAAGTCAGGACTTGGTGCCTTGTTGGATGTGTATATACTCAACACAAGATACTTGGATGGATTCCATGGCCACGCAGTGAGTTTATTTACCATGTATTATACAGGTGGTGAGTCTAAATGGTCTAATGATCTTATGCCTAGAAAATATCTTACTCCACAAAATACACTTGACCTCTGCCTCTGTCACTCATTTACCTGTCCTCAGAAGAGGCTGATATGTGACTTATTTTATCAATGGTATGCCTTATGTCCTAGGATCATCATTAATTTTCTGTAATTCTTTATACAGCACTATTAGAGACCTCAGTCTTGGTCTTCATATAATCATTGGGAGGGGTTTACACAGGATATTATTACTGTTACAGCTTTGCACTATTCAGCTAATGCCAGGCAGCAATTACAGAAAGGGTTACTTATCTTACATAAGTTGGTGAAATACATTTCAGAGGTATAATTCATACACCCAGCAGAGCACAATAAAACACCGTATTCATTTCTGATTTTATTGGTTCTGTCTGCTTTCATTTGGTGCTGAACATTTTATACGTTCACATTGTTTTTTTTCCTAATGCAGCAAAAAGCGTGGACAGGATTTTACCCTTTATTTAAAATATTTTGCCACACTTAGAGGTAAATAACTACCACATTTTGTGTTGTATATTTTCAGTTTTATCAGAGAAAGAAATGTTTTGATACTAATCAGGATGTAATCCATGGTTTTATAGAAATAGTCTCTTCCTAACATCTTGTTTTTCTTTTGCTATCATGCGAACCTGTCCCTCTCTACTTCAGAAACAATGTAAGTAGCAGAGTGAAGGAACTGCATTTCCTTACAGCAGGTTTGTGCATTGAATCAGTTGTCAGAGGTCCCTGCTCCCCCCAAAAAAATCTCCCTTTTTGTCATTTCTTCCCCTTGCCTCCACATCACCTTACAATGCCAAACCTTTGCAACTGCTATGGAAGTGGATACATGTGCCTTCATTCCTCACGTTGACAGTTGTATTCCCAAAAACAGCAGGAGCTTCCATCAGATCCACTAAACACCTCCTGTTATTCCTCCATCTGTTGCCCAGCTTACTGGAGACTCCCACTCCCCATGGGAAGGTGGCAAAGATAGTGCCCATCAGTTCATGCCCTACTTGGATGTGTTCAAAAGTGTGATAGTGCCCAACTGTACGCCTCAGCCCACAAACATGAGTTGAGAATTGGGCATCAAGTCTTAGGCATTGTGTCCTCTGGCTTAGTAAGACATAGTTCTGGGAGTTAGGCACCTGTGTTTCTTCATGCATATTAAAGAAAGAAGGGAGACGCAAGATCAGTCCCTGCATAAATGGAGTTTAAATAATTTACATTAGGATTTCAATGAGCTGAGATTCTCACTTTCAAGCAGATATATCTTTCCAGAAACGAGCTGACACTCTTAGCACCAAAACAGATCACAGGAACTACAATAAAAAGAGGCCTTCTGCCAAAACTAAAGGGTGAGGAGTCTGTCAGGAGAATGATGAAGCAAGAAAAGAGGTTTTTATAACAAGCAAAGGTGGGGGCTATGAAAGAGTGAAAACTATAAGGAATTGCAAAAGACTTGAGGGGACATAATGCTGTTTAATGGGGCAGAAACTGAGAAACAAGTGAATTACCAGCCACAGTGATTAGCATTTTTTTTCAAGACAGTTTGTAAAAGGTGACAAGTTGTAGATTAAATGCTTTGATTTGCTATTTCTCACTCTGCCTGTACACTTATGTCATTCATTTAATGTATTTTAGATATTGCCATAATGGGACTTGTAGAAATTCTTTTCTTCGTGATATAGAACTACCGAGAATGAGAAGTAGTAAGCGTTCTGGGGTTTCTTTCCTTCTTTCTTACATTTCCTTCTTACTCCCTTGTATCCAATGTGGCAGAAATGCAATCTGAGTGAGTAAAGAAAGGCGACCTACATTAAGTTATCAAGTGAGGAAAAAAGTCAATCTTTTAGACCTAAGAGGAGCTGATACTAGTAGAAAAACTGTGCCTGCAATACAAAGCCACAAGATATCAAACATCCTAACGTATGCTTTCACAAATCAGCAAAGTACATAAACTAGAAAAATAAATGCATTCCTCTGGACTGTGTCCCTAAGATGAGAAACTGTGAAAACCTGCAAGCTTAAAGTAAGGATAAGATGCTTGTCAGTGTAATGTCAGCTTCTAGCAGAATGGCAATAATTCTGAAATCTTGGGATGAGTTCTCTACTGTCTTGCACATTGTACAGTCTTTTAATCACAACTCAGAACGAATAGTTTCCATCCAGCCACAAAATACCATGTTAGGCTATGCAGAAAGAGGGCTACTATGGAAATGGTATTTAAGATCTAAATCAAATACTAGATGGGTTCAGCTTGAATAATGATCTCAGTTCCTTTCCTTTTTCCTTTCGCATAAAATATGTTTTGGCCTGTATTTTGTTTCAGCATGCTTCTATAAATCCTCAACGGTTACATCTTTCGAGCACTTCCAGGATTTCACCTTTAGATATTGACAGAGGACATACATACTCCTGTATTCTCATGTTCCGCAACGTGTATTGACAATTATGGCAGTTTTTCCATTTCTTTTATAAATAGTATAATTTTTACATATTTGTATGACTTCATTATAGAGTTAGTCTTCTCCAATATATAATATTTATGTCAACTCTTTTAATCTCGGGATTCAAATGCTGTACTGCGTATTGACAAACACATTATACCTTTTAAGACAGTACACTGCAATGATGAAAAATGAAAAATACACTATAATCTATGACATGAGACTATTAATTTATCCAAAGAGGCAAAACTACATGCAATGCCTGACTGATAAGACAGCTTCTGTCTCTTGTGGTCAGAGGTAACTCTTTCTCCGCATTAGCTTTGTGTCAGACCTTGGTTTTACAGATTTTGTCACTGGTGCCAGATCATACACAGCAGATTTGTAATGTGGAGTATCCTCCAATGAGGATTGCACAGCCACTACCAAAGAAATTTCAATTAGCACTTCGATTAAATGTAAAACTGAACTCCAGTGATAGTAACTGGAGTATTATTCATTTAATTGTTTTGTTCCCATGGAGGTGTTTTCCTTATGACTTGTTCTGGGCAGGACAGGAGATACAACTTTTACCTCTCTGGTTTTCTCTCTCGCTGTCATATATCACATCAAAGGGAGATTATTCACCTGAACTACTAGTCCCACACTTACTAAAAAGAATCCAACAAAAAAAATATTTAATCTTCTGGGCCTCTAGAATGACAGTTTTAGAGAAAGAGTTCCGAAAATGTTTTTATAAAATTCTCCTTTTAATTCTTGATCATGCACAGGTAAATTAGGTTCATTAAAAAACCCCAACTAACTTCACCAGCATTGGTGGAATGACTAAACTCTTTTCCAACTTTGTCCTATCAAACCATAATTATAATTACAATTATAATTAATTGTATTAAACTATAGCAGGTTATAGGACAGCCTGTTTCCTTTTCACTCAGACTCAGCAGTCTGTCAGCTTGCTTTGATTCATGTATAAGGATATATGGGTCTCCAAAAATGTACTATTCTGGAACTGAGTAACTTTAACTAACTGGCTTATTTTGAAGGCAAAGTAACCAAGTCTATGACCCATATGGGGCTATGGTTAATGATAGATGTCTTCAATAAATTGAAATGTGTTCAAATGTTACAATGATGTATATGAGCTTTAACAACCACATCTTCACTTTCCCACACTCCCAATTTGTTCTTCTAATCATAGCAAAATTAAATTAAATGCAGTTTGTTGCAATTTTTTTTGGTATGTGGGTATGTATATAATTATTTAATATACTAATATAAAAAGGAATGGACAGACCTGTTTATACTGCTGTTAAATTAGTCAAGTCCTCAGAAAACAGACTGGTCAAACAACACATTGTGATTAATTATATGAGTACCAATTTCAAAACAGGTTATTCTTCTGGACATGTATGTCTGGAAGCATAGCACAAGTAAATTAACTGCATGGTAACAGTTAAAACGTGCTTTTTAAAGTTCCTTTAATTATTTTCTCTTCAAGTTCAGGAGGACTCTAAGCATTAAGTTTATCTCTTTATACCCTTTCACTAAGGATTTGTGACCATGTTGCTGCTCTCCGAACAACAACCTTGGACCTCTGTTGGCTTTTCAGCATCAAAATGTTTTCTGGTTTGTTTCCTACCTTCAGAGCAAGTCTTGAGATTTGCTTGGGACTTTCAGCTTTTAATGAATTAAAATCAAAATAAAGTTCAGCTGAAGACTTTATCCTTTTCCTACTATACCTGTAGTATTGAATTAAATTAAATGAGGTGAAACTGAGCTCCAGTAAAGCTGTCCAGAGCTCTTCTGTTGACTTTGTTGGGTCAGTTTTCCTGGAATATCCCTAAATTTTAAGGAAAAATTTCCCAGACACCTATTCTGGAGAAGGAATCATGACACAACTATTCAGTCATGTAGTGATCCCCATTTACAACACTTATGTCTTACCTTTATATTAGTCTAGGGCCACATAATTATCAGTGAAGAAAATTCAGTTGTGGGTAATGATTACAGAGAATAAAATCTACTCCACTGACTTCAGTAGGATCAGAGTTTCATTTAGTATAATCTTGTCAGTACAAGATCATGGTCTGTGTATGGAGAACGTGTATGGTTATAGTGCATATAGTTTTACTGCATATAGTTTTAGTGCACTTTTATTTATTATGTTATTTGGAGAAAGATTTAACTTCCAATTGGGGTAAACAAGTTCTCAGGAATATGAAGTCCCATTAATATTAATGAAGTTAAACTATGCTGGTTTTCACTACTTGGGCATCCGGTTTATTGCGGATATTTATTGTATTATTATGCTTATTGCTCACCTGTTGACCAATTCAGCTCCTGTGCTATCTCAAGCATGTACGAATGATTGGTCTGAAAGAAGAATGGGAACAAAAAATGTGCTTATTCCAAAGAAGAATAAAAAAGAATATCAGTGAACTACTTAAAATGTGAAAGGATGGGATCAAGATAGATTTTATAACCTCATTGGTGCTTGCTCCCTTCCACTTAGTGACACAGGACAAGGACTTACCTTGCTTAGTGTCAGCTGAAAGCAGCAGAAAATGTTAAGGCAGCTTGTGGAGCTATACCACCCGAGAAGGGATGTGAGAGTTGCCAGAAAGGACAGTTGTTTTCCAGTACACCAAGTACTGATGAATATACTGATGTTTTTGGAGGGCTCGAGTCCTATTTGTACAGGCACGAACCTGAGATACCTCTTGAAGGACATTTATATCCCTGTTTCTTGCAAAGTTGTATTTAGTTGCTTTGGCTTCACAATCTGAATCTTCATGCTTAGGGTTACAATAGCATTTTTCTAATATTTTCTTGATACAGAGACTGAAAACACCATGCTTCATAACTAACCAAATGTTCGTTCTCCACAGTAGGGACTGGAACAAATGTAGCAGTTAAGTCAAATAATAAAAGCAGAAAAAAGGTGCCAACTTTCCTTTTCTTTCTATGACCTTTAGAAGGCACAAATACATTGAAAGTGTACTTAGAAATACACTTTCCATTCAAAGTGTATTTAGGAAGGGACAAAGTAGTTTAGTTTTCTGTGAGTGACTTGAGCAGGTCAATAATCTTTGATGTGTTGCTCAGTGAGGTGGAAAGGCATCCGCACTACATGCGTAACATCTATGGCTGTCCAGCGGGGGTCAGTGCTGCTTGCTCTTCAGCCTCCACTGCTGAAGTTCTGGTTTTGTTGCCCTCACCCAAGAGGAAAAGTGGGTATAACTTTTTGTGGGTTTTCAGATTAAGTTCAATGGGGAGGTATTTGCTATTCCATTGACAAAAGCATCACTTCAACCATGGACGGACTGCGGAATGTAGACATTGTGGCTCTTTGTGCTTAAGGGAACATATTTCTGCAGACCGTGAAGACCTGGGGTTTGGGCACAGCCAACCACAGGAACATGTCAGATGAAGGTGCCTTAAGATGAATCTGAGGGTGCACGTTTGCTTCTTCCTCCTCTACTGCTCCTGGGAGCTGAAGGTACTTGACCAGGCTCAGTGCTAGTAAGAAAGACTGTGTTGTATTTCTATTACCAGAGCTGCAGTTATGGAAATTTCTGTTCCAAAAGAAGGCATATGCTTCCACACAGAGAGAAAGAAAAAAAAAATGTTACAAAATAAAAGGCAACATTCATATGCCAGTGTGGCAACCAAGGAGGTAAGTGAACAGAAAACTAACAGAGAGAAAAGAGAAGGTCATTATCCCAAGGGAGAGCAACATCAGATGGCCGTAAGCACAACTTAAGAATTCTGTAGATATGAGTTTTATTCTCACCCTTTGACTTTTTTAACATAATTTGCACTGTAGTTTATTTTCGTGGCCATTGGGAGGTTGGTAAAGGGCCAGATTGCTCTGAAGAGAAAATATTTTTATGTGTACATATAGCAGGATATTTAGAGACATAGTTAACATTAAACCTTCTCAGATCATTTGTCTACATACATGACAACAATAATAAAAAAGTCACCTGAGGGTCTCTTAAACTTGAGATGCAAACACCCTCTCCCTTTACTTATATAAAACATGTGCGTAGATCTCTTAGATGTGGGTTGGACTCCACTTCTGCTTTAATTTAACTACATTTCTGTAATGAATCAGAATTTTCAATGGTAAAGCGAGAACATTTTGGCTTTGAATGGGAAAAGAATGAGGCAGTTCTTAATAACCATGATGAGCTGTTTCAGAAGTAAAACAAATATCAACTACACAATTCCTGGCAAAAATAAAATAACTGAATTTAATCATTGTTAACAGGCAATATATATAGATTTACTTTGAAGCTTTTGCATTTCAATCACTAGAGAGTATTTTCTCCTCCCTACAGAAAAGCTAATGTGGCATAAGGAAGAGTTAGGTAAACTGTTATTTGTGTGTATGTTAATTCTACTTAATTGAACAAACAGTGCTCCACAATTTATTTCACTTCACAACCTTTTGAGTTTGTCTTCTGCTGTATTGCATTTATTTTCTGGACATATTCAATTTTGCTTTCACAGGAGATCAAAATAATAAAAAGAAAGCTTATGGCAGAACAGCAGGAAACAAATATAACTGTCTATGAGAAATGACACTCACACATTTTTCATTGATCCTTAAAAAATTAGATGAGCCTCAAACTTACTTTTGGGTTTATCTACACTGGTTGTGTTTTGCTAATGTGTTAGGGTGTTCCCAAAATACCCTAAAGAAACAAATTCTCTGTTTTGCCTCCTGTTCATGGTAGGAGTAAAGGAGAACAAGATGAAATATCAGACTCTATTGCTTAATAAACTGGTAAACCTGTAAAAGAAAGGTGTTTCCTGCTGCATCATTTGTGATAAATGAAATTATTAAGATTAAAAAAACCCCAAACTTCAGTAGCCATTGCCAGAAATGGGATAAACACAGTAATCTTAAACCAGTTATTCCTTCAGTTTTTCTAATATCCGAAGACAGCTAAATTAACACAGAAATCAGAGACCTTACACCCCCTACAGCCAACTCTTCCCAAAACCATGAAAACCCTTATTGATTCAATTTATTGCAAACTCTGTCCTGAAGCAGAAAAAGTGGCTCTGCCCTTATTTATTTAGTACTTTTATACTTTGGCTGAGGCGTGCTTTTGTCTGGCATGGTCACATTGGGGAGCAGTGGAGAACAGTAACAAAGCTTACTTAATATGGCCTCACAGGATCATAAAACCATCTGCAAAGACTGATACTTTTTTTTCTTTCTCTTTCTACCTATCTCTGAGATACAGTATTCCTCTCTCTTCCCAATCTTGGCAGCATTGGAAAGAAAGGGAAGTGAAGCTTGGTTGGGGTTATTTCCTTTTTTAAATGACAGCACAGTATCCAAACAGCAGCTAAAAAACCCACACGATGGGACTGGTGCCCTGCCTGTTGGCAACCCACTAGAAGTCAGCAGAAGCAAAGTTGTACGTGAGCTTCTCTTTGAAAACTTCAAGCCAACGTAACCAAGGGCTGCTGAGTAACAGGGCAAAGTGTGGACAGGGTAGAGGATGGGGCCTGTCGCCTTCTCCCCATATAAGTGTCCCCTGGGATGGGACTGATCCCGCTGTATGCAGTTATCCATCATAAACTAACATTTCTGGAATCAAGATTGTCTCCAAAGTGTTTTTAACAACATACTCCATCACTTGTCACTTTTTATTCAGCATAAGTATGACAATTTCTGAGATGGAAAATGAAAAGCAATACATAAAATCTAAGACAAATGTTCATAAATGGCCTTGCTGAGAAATGATCACATGTAATTTAATGGAGGTAGAAGGTCATTCTAAACACATTAAATATAACAGCGCAAAGCAAAGAGCCAAAGCAGATCCTTATGTCACTGTGATATAGAGATTAAAAGATCACACACTTAAAATAAATTGAAACGAAAAATAAAAGTGGGAGGAAGAGTTCGTAGGTATGTGGTTAACTGTTAACATTATGCTTTAAAAAATATAGTAGTTGTTTAGCATATATTTGAGGAGACTAAGCAAGATATCTGCAAAATATTTACAAAGTTTAAATGCTCGACAAGTGAAAAGACAGATCTTTCTACATAAGTGCCATGTTAGGCACACAGAACTGAAGTACTAAATTCACCCAGACTCTCAGGAGTGCTGCATTCATCCTGGTTTGGAGTGTCCACTAGTAATTCAAATTGAGATTCAGAATAGTATTTAATAAGAGAAGAAGAATGGGAGCTATCACCTATATTAAATATTAGCAGAGTAAACAGAGTGCTGGCTATTTTATCTCCTTTAAGATTTGAAAAGATACATATGCATGTTTTCAGAGTAGCATTCCTACAGAATATGTGCATTTTCAATTACATAGGGATTTTTTAGTTTATGTAGTTTTTTCAGCAATGTTTCGTATTGTTTCCTACTAATGAACTCAGCACGCTTCCATATGTTTGACTGTTACTGTTATTTTAATTATGAAGAAAAACTGAAGGAGTAGCTGATAGTGGTAGATTTAAAGCTGCCTGTTAAGTCAGCTGTGTAGGATCAAAAGAATTGTGACCAGCAGGCTGAGGGAGGTGACTCTGCCCCTCTACTCTGCTCTCCTGAGACCTCACCTGGAGTCTTGCATTCAGTTCTGCAGCCCTCAGCACAGGAAGGACATGGATTTGTTAGAGTGAACCCAGAGGAGTCCACGAAGATGATCCAAGGGCTGGCGCACCTCCCATACGAGGACAGGCTGAGAGAGTTGAGGTTGTTCAGCCTGGAGAAGAGAAGGCTCCGGGGAGACCTAAGAGCAGCCTTCCAGTACTAAAAGCGGCTCCAGGAAAGCTGGGGAGGGGCTCTGTATCAGGGATTGCAGGGATAGGACAAGGGGGAATGTTTTTAAGCTGAAAGAGGAGAAATTTAGATTAGGTGATAAAGAGAAAGCTTTTCCTGTGAGGGTGTACGGACCCGGCATGGCACGGGTTATAATGTCTCAGAGCAGGTGCTGCTGAAATGTGACCCTGTCCCGCCCCCAGGGGACAGGAGGGGCAGGGTTACCGGAGGGGAGGTGCTGGAGGACTTGTCTCAGCCTGTGACCTGATCTGGCACCTGACCCAGGTGAGAGGTGGGAACACAGGGTTTAAAAAACCCCGGTACAGCTGTGGGCTCGTGGGCACTCTCAGGACACAGCAACAGCTGCTACAACACGTGGAGCCTGAAAGGTGGGGACTCTCTTTCGTGTCCTCTATCTCTCTTACAAACACTTTCCTCTCTTTTCTCTCTTTTTCTCTCTCTCCTTGTTCTCTTTTCCTCCTCCCCCCGTAACGTGTGGCTCCACCAGGCTGTTGGGGGCATTTTTGGTGTTTGGTTTTGACTCCGGTTCTTTTTGCATTTTTCGATTCCGCCCAGCAGGTTGTTACACAGCGTTATCTGTGTTTCTAAGTTGCAGATTCTTGAGGTAACACTGGCCTTTGTGTTTTTCTGATGGTGCTCTGTCATGTAGGGGTCGTCAATTGTTTGTATCCAGTGTTTCAGGGCATGCACCTCGTTTAGTAAAATATTCTTTACATCTTCCTCCTGAGTCACTCTTGGAGAGGTGCCGGTGATTCCAAAGAGCTCACTGTTGGTGGGACATGACAAGGAGGACGTAAAATGGTTTTCATCTGAAAGAGAGGAGATTTAGATTAGATTTTAGGAAGAAATGTTTTCCTGTGAGGGTGATGAGGCCCTGTCACAGGTTGCCCAGAGAAGCTGAGGATGCCTCATCCCCAGAGGTGTTTAAGGCCAGGTTGGATGGGACTTTGAGCACCCTGATCCAGTGGGAAGTGTCCCTGCCCATAGAAGATGGATGGAACTGAATGGACTTCAAGGTCCCTGCCAACCCAAACCATTCTATGATTCTATGATACAACCAAATTTGAAAGCACTGTGTCTTCATCCAGTGTCTTTGTGGAAGCGGTGAAAGCTCACCACACAGTTTTGCATATATAGCAAATACACCATATGTGTAATTGAAGATATTAATGCATATTACCAGATTTCAGGTGAGATGCTTATCTTTCTGACCTTGGGTTGTGTTGTGTCACATCTGGAAAACAAGTAGCTGTAGATAAATTATGCAACACTGATGAGATGTAGCACATCTGAAATTTTCTCAATGTAAATAATCAATGTTTCCTTTATAAGAAAAACAAACAAAAGCAACTTTTAAATCATTCTTTGTAGCTTAGTGATTTTTGTCTAACAGAACTGCCCTGCAAGTGCCTGGTTACTACATTAAGCCACCAAAAGCTATACAGAATTTGATCCAAACCTGGTGGCATAAGCGTCCCATACACACATTAGAAGGGTTGTTTGATTGTATATGTTTGCCACACTGTTCCACACGTTCACTTGAAGATGAGCACAAAAGTATTAAAGCGTTTTTTCAGAATTTGAAATTGAAATTTTGGGAAGTGCACTGCTCAGCCCCAACTGGTGTCCTCTGCAGCTGGTTTTCAAAAGAGGCTAAAGGGTAAGAAAGATGCACAGTGCTGCTGCTGGTCTGTACAATGTGCAAATAGGGTGACAGCCAGACACCAGTAAATACAGATATGCACCCAGTGCAGCTTTAACAGCCAGAGTCCAAGTGTGCCCCTTTACTGTTCCACATGTTGATTTTCAGAGATTACATTGGACAAGGCTTGAAAACCCACAAGAGCATGTCTCATTGCCTTTTACTGCTGCAGAAAACAGCTGAGCATAAAGAACTCTCCAGGCACCCCTGTATTACCCCATGCATCTGCAGGATACAGGGACTCATTTCCCTGCAGATTTCTTCCCCCTGAACTCCACAATCTTACCCCTGTGCACAACAGAGGCCAAGCTTTTTTTACTGGTGCTCCAGATATAAATGCAAGAAGGAGCTGTAGTTTTCCTCCATTGCCAGTATAGCCAGCAAATCTCCTTACTGCACCTAAAGAAAGTCAGTGAGACTTCCTTCCTTCCTGATTTTTTAGGAAGTCTGTTGTACTAATTTTCAACCTCTAAAAACCTTTTTCTTAATTTGAACCTGAAATGCTTATTTTCTAGTTCTGTATACTTTTGAAGGAAAACTTGATATCACTCCAATGTAACTCATGATTCCCATCTCCTACAAGAGAAAAATCACCCATTCCTATTTTTTCATATTTCCATCCCATTTAGTGGTTTTTCAGATTACTCTGCTCCTCTGAATTGCCCTGTGGCACTTGTAGTGAGTCTGTCTTGGAGGTATCCACTGAGACAGATGCTTTTAAAACCTCGAAGAATCAGATGTCTCCCAGTTAGGGTAATTTAACTAGGCTGCTCTTTCCATGTTTTTCTGAGCTGAAGGGTCTGCCAAGTGCTAGTAAACTACATTTCATTTATTTTAAAATTTTCAAAATATTCAGCATGCATAGAAAGTCAAAGAGAGATTCAGAGCTTATCATCTTTGAAAGTCAAACTATGGAGCAATACTGAGATATGTTATTTAAAAGCAATAAGATAAATTATAATTCCCACAGTTTCACTATTTAAGTCTGTTAGTCCAGAATTGCACCTACCAAAAAACTATATTTTCTTTACTCAATGGGATTTTTTTTTTCCCCCACCACATATTCTGCTTGGGACTGTGATATAAGTTCATCTTCCTAAAATTTTGCAAGTCTTCATATGAAAGCAAACTCTAAATCTGTTGTTTGTAGCTCAATGCCATCACTAAGTTAAACATTATTAAGTTAACGTATATTGCTAAGAAAGCATGAGAGAGAATGTTTCAAGTTACATTTATGTACACTATGGTATCTAAAGTTTTCCTATGTGTGAATTTCTCCCTTAAGCCAGCAGCAGTATGGTGAAAACTGATTGGTTCATTTCTGTATCTGAGCTGGCACGCTATAATCAGTCTATCAATTTTCCTCACAAAGTCACATTGAATTTATTGTTTCCAATACATCCAGAAGTGCGAGAATTATGTGAGCCAGTGTGAGATGAGGTGCCAGAGAAAAAGTTCAAAATAACTCAGATGGAACAGTTTTAAGAGGGGCTGTTATTTTCAAAGCCTAAAAAGATCAGATGTTTACTGCTTGAAATCAGCATTTGAATTTCTATATGAGACAGTGGAATGGGTTGCATTTAATTTATCTCAGTGTCAACAGATGAGACAATTCAAAAGTTTAAAAAACTTGACAGAATGTCAAAATGAACATAACTTTTAGATACTGCTTGCCTCCTGTAGTTGAATGTACACTCCCTATCAAAAATAAAAAATAATTTTGATCTTTAACATTTGTAGCACAATTTCTAGAAATTAAAACAAATAATGAGAAAAAGTTATTTGGTATTTTACAGATCCACAGAGCATTTTCCCTCCTGATTAGAGCATTACTGTGAAAATAAATTAAAAAAAAGAAAAAAAAAACAACATGTGGTGCTAAATTTCATGCGTTTCATGCAAACAAGGTTTACATAGCTACAAAAAACCCCTAATATTTTATTTCCCTTAGAAAGAGTAGCCGTGAAGAGAAGGTCTTGAGGGTGTTGGTAGATGAGAAAAAAGAAGCATGGTCATCCATTTACTGGAAATTGTTCAAAAAGTGGCTGACCTCATCGTATTGTCTCTCACACAGTTCTTACAATGATATCAAATAGAATCACAAGGAGCACTTGTGGTTTCTTTACTTCTTTGACAAAAAGCTGCTTGTTAGCCAACACAGATAGCAAAATACACATGAACTCAGAGGAGCTTGCTTTACAAGATGGTATGTGGTATGGCATTTCGGATAGAAGCAACAGGCTAATTCAAGGTTATGAACTTTCTTGGGATACTGTCAGTGAGGGAGGTAGTGGTTGTGCTCGGTGTCACAGGCTAGAATTCATATATGTAGTGGTTTTAAACTAAATAGGAGAGATTCAGACTAGACATAAGGAAGATTTTTTTTTGTGCTGATGGTGGTGAAACACTGGACAGGTTGTCCAGAGAAGTTGTAGATCTCACATACCTGGAAACATTCAAGGTCAGGGCTCTGAGCGACCCGATCCAGTTAAAGATGTTCCTGCTGTTAAAGGGGGGGGTTGGACTAGATGACCTTTAAAGGCCTCTTCCAACCCAAACTATTCTATGATTCTATGAATTTCATTTGGTGGCACCTTTCTTCTGAAGCACAGCAGGCTTTGCAAGTAGAACAATGTGAGTGCACAAGTGGAGGCTGGCACTGGCTATGTTAAGCGGAGCCACATGGGCAGCTGGTGGTGTTGTGAGTGAGGCAGAGAACTTGCTCTGTATTCCTTAAGCAGTATTAAGACACTGGCCGTAAGCATTTAATATTTGTTTTAAGTTTAAAAAAACCCCAGCAACTGATATCAATATACATTATGCAAAATAATCACAATATCTGCAGGCTTCAAAACAAAGATAAACAATGCTGTTTTCCTTTAGGTTTTTTTTATACAATTTTGTATAAATAAGATTAATAATGCATGCTGACATTTTCTTCTTTAAAACTGTAGGCTAATATTATGCTACTAACTAGATTTAAAAAGCAGAAGGAGATGAAAGTGATAAATTAAAAATGATGCCTGATCTTTGTATATTTAGCATTCCATTTTGTATTTATCCACAGTCTTCTACTTGTATCATCTTGTATTTTGTTTCACTCTAATCTCATTAACATAACCTAAATCTAACCTGTTCTGCTTTTTGCACTAAAGCCTGCTGTCATCTTTGCTCATGACATTAGCATGGGACAAGTTTTTATCAAATAGATAATGGTGAAACAAATTGCATTCTGTTCTTTCTGCAACAAATAGTATGAGCTGAAGTTTATCATTTGGGAGATGAAGCTGCAAAACAAGATGATACAATTCCTGAGTAACTTTCAAAATGATGGATACTGAATCAGAGGTTAGTTGAGGCTCCAAAACTCACAAGTTGTCAGAATTCAGGATCAATAAATAGCTGTGTTCTTTAAGAAAATTTGTTTTGTCAGTACTTGTATTTTTGTGAGCCAAAAATATAGCTAATGAGGGACAAAAAAATAGACTGCATGTTTGGCATGAACTACTGTATAGGCATTTATGTAAAAAGCCAAACTTGGATATACTTCTCTATAACTCTTTTTTGTTTCTCTTTTGCATAAACTGTCAGTTTTATATAGTTACCTGTGTAGAACAAGTTCAGTCTGTTTACTGTGATGTTCATTTCTACGGAGTTATGTTAAGGGGAAATCACATTAGAGTAGGGGAATGAGAAAAAATCTCTTTGCCAATGTAAAGATCAAATGCTTAGTTAATATTATTTCCATTGCTACATCTTACTCCATCCATAAGTAACAGATAAGCATCAAATTAGATATTCTGCAGAAACCCAGCAGGGCAGTTCTTAGTTTGACTAATTGTTTATCCAAGGAACTGACTGCTAATTGCTTTGGTCTTTATCAAACCTAAAAGTGGAGCTGTTCTTTTTCAAGTCTTCACTTGTAGAAAATACATATTGTTGTAAAATGTCATCAAAAAGTGAAATTACCACTTAAGCTTTCTCTGGCCTTTTTTAGCACACAAGTAAACAGCAGTCCTTGGGGTTAAAGTGTCTTATTCCTGCTTTTCGTTAGTCTTGGATCAACCTATGTGTCATTTCAGAGCTTCCTAATACATCTGCTTTTTTCCAGTGGAATCACAGCAAAGTGAAGTTAGAATAAAGCAGAAGTAAGCCAAACCCCAGCTGTTATATGATCTTTCAAACTGTGCACCTCACTGGGAATTGCCTGTTCCCTGTACCATCTGATGCTAGATTAGATGTGATTCAAAGGACATTTAAAGGTTGGTGGAACAATTTAGACCTGTCCAGACAATCATTCAAAGCGTGCAAGGCAAAAAAAGTTTTGCAGTGAATTTTGGCATTTTACTGACAGAACCACAGGAATTCTACAAGCTATGTTCAGTCCAGAAATGTGTGACTTGCTTGCCTTGCCCATACAAATCAATTGCAAGAAGTTTATAAACTCTCCCAGAAATACTGGCCTTATTGAACATCATCTGTTCATTTGCAGTTAATCTAATATATCTTATAAACCCTGGGCTAACTCCTGGTGGGTTAGATGTGTACTTCTGTCCAGTAAATCCCAGCAGAGGTGTAAGGAAAGGAGAAAAAGACTGGTTTTCATCCAGATTTTCAGGCATTGATGATGCAAAACCTGCTAGCCACAGTGTCTCATGTAATTCCCTACTTATGAGTTTGTGTTATCCAAAGCAATCTCATGACTGTTATGTTTGTAGTAAAAGCCAACGGATAATATCCTGGATACTCAGTTTTAGCCTTGCTGTGACTCAGATGTGCCAATTTCTAATTAGCCAGAAGCACTATGCTATGCTTTTAGGACTGAAGATTTCCCTCAATACATAATAGAAGACAGCTGAGCACGTGCTTGAAGACTTTTGAAGTCAATGAAAGAGACTAATTCTTACCGATTTCAAACAGAGGGGAGGAAGGCTGTGCTGGAGTCTGATCTTGCATGGCTGCATAGCTATAGCTGACTCACATTGCATTGAGGAATAGGTTCTCTGTGCAGTACATATGTGGCTACCAAACCCTTAGTATGAGCTTTATTTATTTTTCATCCATAGTATTGACAACTGGAATGTATTTAGAGTAATCTAGATTTTGTAGTAAATGACCTTCCAGCATGGATGCTGTGTTTATTAGACAGCATAATATCTTTAAGTAATTACTTAAATCTGAGCAATTACAGTTATCAGGAAAAGATGAACTAGACAGTTTGAGAATAGAAATATTGTTTGGACACCATTTCACCAAGTAGAGAGATTGTAATAATCTGATCCAAAAAAGACCAACATGTGAGATTTAAGTAAATATTTTAATCTGACAGTAACAGCTTGTATGAATCACAGTTTCTCACAGTGATCTGAATATCACCCTCACATCACACCCTGTGGCCCCTCCGGAGAAAGGTGCATGGACACTTCACCTAAATACATTATCTCATTTAACCTGAGGTGCTACTGCTATCAGCGCTGACAATATCCTGGTTTGGCCCATGACCTTTCAGATTTTTCAGGATGAGGACAGATAAACTCAGGGATAAACAAAGGTTTCTTGGAAGATAAACTATTTCATTTCTGCAAAGAAAATTAAATAATCTTCTTATAGTCACGATTTATGTTTTCTTCTGCTTACTTGGATTTTTGCTTTTTGACTTTTGACTCAGCACATTTAACTTCCAATATTTTTATCCTCTGCCTTTTCTAGGGTGCTTGGTGCAGCTCAATTAACAGTTGTTAGTTTTAGCATGATCTTTTTTAATTTAGACAGCATTCCTTCCCATTTACCATCGTTCCTAATTGCTACATGAAGGTGAATTCCCAAACAAGCAGGGATTTGTTACCCTGGCCAAGAGAAGTAATCACCAGTGCATACATTTCAAAGTGTCAGCTGATATGTTATAAACCTTGATTTTCACAGCGCTCATAGATCACTTGCAGTACAACATTTGGGGAGCTGGAAGCCTGTCTTAATGATTGTTGCTCATGCACATGGTTACTGGAAAATCATTCATGAATATTGAATCCAATTATTATGAACAGGTGCAACCAAGTAACTGCATTTCATGCTCACTCGGATATCACAAACACTTAAATTTGATAAAGCTAATACACAAATATATACTCTGGTACACAACAATAACTTCATGTTGATTCATGAGAATGCAAATATAATGATCATGATTCTCAGTTTTGAGGTTGTGATCAAGATTCATTTTCAGTAATTTTAAACAATTATTTCACCTCATTGCTTAATTCTTTCTAGAGCTGCGAATCCAATAAAGGGAAAAAGAACATGGTTTGTTGTAATCCCTTTCTTGCTAAAAAAAGGAGGCTAGGTCCCTGAGAGAAAGAAAGGAAGAAGCTGGTTCATTTTAAGAATTTTTCAGAGCTGTGCTGTTCTGAAATTGCCAATAGAAAAAGCATTTGAGTGGGACCATGTCCCAGGCTCCCTCTGTTACTGGACAAAAAAAAGCCATGGACACACACCTGAGCACGTACACGTCTGGAGACACAGACTTTACCAATAATTGTGGTTTAGTACATACAGAAATGGATCGCATCTTCTGGGTGGCCAAAGCCATTCTGCAATACCCTGGCACTGCCAGTGTCACGCTGGAGCCACCATGAACTTCTCAATATCCAACTTAAAATATTTACCCTCATGGCAGAAATTAGAAGGCAAGTCCAGAGACATTACTGTTTTTCTGATTTTTCTCCCCAGATTTGCCAGGTTATCTTTTATCTTGCATACTTCTTCCTAGAATGCATGTATTATTTTAGATAGCTTCTACCAAACTTAAATTTCTTGGTGTCTTTAAGAACCAGAGACTTTCTTTTCTGCCTAAAATCCTTGTAGTCCCTCTCTGCAAATATTTTTGTTTGAATTCCTCTTTCCTACACAAGAATGACTTGAACTGGACACAGTGAACCAGGGTGTTGTTCAGCACCATTAACACTTCTTGCTTTGGAAGCACAAATGGTGAGATGCTGCCACTGCTCTGCTGTGATTGCACATTGCGCTCACAAGGGAAATATGTCTTTATGAAAATTGGTCTTATTATTTTTATGCTTCATAGTTCCCACTAAAATTATTTTGACCAGAAATAAGACTGTTGAGCATGACTGAGCAGAAAAGGAAATGTTCAGCAGTCCTGATAACCTTGTAGAAATTGTTGTTGTTGCTGACCTGAGCCCTGGGGTGAAAGTTAGAATGATAACAGCAGTAATAATAACAATACTAATAATCTCTAGCAGTATTAGAAAATGCTTCTTCCTATGTTTGGGGAAAATGCCTATAATGATTCTCCAAGTTACATCCTCAATACTCACTTGGTTTCTGTATATAATAATTCCTTATATATTCCTTGTACGGTATCCTCATCAGTTCAATCTGCTGGGCAATATTCTCCTTCACTATTTCCAAGGTGACAGCAAAGTACTTTGCAATTGGCCTTCACTGAGCTCCACTCAAAATATCTCTCCCTCCTTTCATTTTTTTACCAGCAAGGAGAAAGATCTATCATCTGTGCAAGGACTGAAAGTGGCCCAAAGAGATATATTTTTTGAATAACTCTGGTTATGTAAAACCAAAGTCAACTAGGATTTCCTCCCCCCCAAAATAGGGGAGATTATTAAACTTATTTAAGTAGTCAGATTAAGGTCTGCTCCTCAAGGTTTTAGCTTTGGCATTTCTCTAAGTAACGTGAAATGCAGACTGTGAGTAATTGTGATAGACTGTACAGAAGAGTACTTGGAGGGTGACTTCACTTCCCCATTCAAATCAACACCCACACCCAATTTGAGATTGACTTAAGGACAGGAACTTACTTTAGACAGTTCAGTTACTGGGAGAGTGACTACGACTACCACCATTTGCCTTTCTGATATTGAGTGGGCATCTGCTGGACAGCTGTAAGATCATGCCTTTTTGATTAAACTTTGTGGAATTGCTTAGAAGGTGCTGTTTCTTATTTTACATGTTACCCTCTCTCCTAAAGAACATAATGCTATTGCCCATATGTCATCTGCTTATTGTTCTGGAATAATGCAGATCAGAGGATTGACTCCCCACTGTGGTACTTCATATTCATGCTGCTGTAATATTATGTTACATTAGTTGGAAACTGGAGTAATATAGTGATGAATGAAACCATCCATACGTTACTGCAGCCTTCAGCACATCTTTTCTATCAATAAAGAAAAGCCAAGTCACAGATGTTTTTTTACAGTTATAATTAATAATCATGGCACCATGTTAGCGTCATCTTAACATAATAAAAGCAAATCTATAAATTGTATTCAGCATTTTTACAGCATCTTCAATGACTGTTCTTTGCAGAAGGGTACAGCTCTGACAGTAACTCTTTTTGAACTGCATTTGTAAAGAGTAATTTCAATTTACTGTTTGTTTCCTTTAATATTATTTATGAAGTGGCAAAGTTTATTTTTTCTGTATATCATTTTTAGATTGATCCTTTACAGAGTTTGATTACTTCTTTTTTAATTCTGCATTTTCTTTCTCAGCTTTCAAAACAAATCAAATCCAGGCAGGATGATACGTACTATCACTCCTGTGCTATCCTAAGCTTTCAATAGCCTGAAGTGCACAACAGTCCCAAGACCCAACACCATATTATGTTTGTGGGCAGCCCAAGCCCCATTTGGTACAAAAATATCACCTGTACTTTTGAGGTTACTTTTAGGATGACTTCTGCAGAATGATGGGAGACATACATACCCAGTATAGGTGTTGGTAAAATGCATTCTTGTATGTGCAAGCATTTACTTTAGTGTTTTCTGATGCTTCTTTTTTTTTCCTCTTGGCTGAAAAATCATGAGCACATTTCAAATTGAACATATGCTTAGTCATTTTTTCTGAATCAGGGCAAAATTATATCAAGGGTAGTTGCAGCTGTGAAACACTTATTTCTAGAACCTTTGAAAGCGTGTTAAACTCTGAGAGAAATCTCTTTCAAATTGGATTTGACTCTTACTGCTCTTGTTCCCACTCTTAGGAACAAATCTTGCTGAGATGCTCTACACTTTCAGGTTGGATCCTAACAAAAATCGGAAGAGAAATGGCACATTGAGATATAATATGGGATAGAGTTACGCTGTGAGGTTATTTCAAAAACGCAAATAAAAATCGATTCAAGCTCCCTTCTGATCGAGGCAAAGGCCAAGTACATTAAGCAGTTAAGACTCAATGATCACGAGTCTTTTCCAACCCAAATGATTCTGATTCTGTATTCACAAACTTACTAGGCTATTGGAGCCCAGATATTGAGACATACTAGAGAGAAAATACCTTTTAAGAATGTTTATGTAAATTACAATTATTTTTTTCCCAACAGATGGTCTATTTCCTACTCAGCATAAAAGAAATGTGTTTTCCTACAACAAAAGTTGTATTTTACCTGATGTCATCTACCATCTGAAATCAGAGCAGTAAAATGCAGCTACAAGAAGCAAAGAAAAATATGTAACCATATCATTGGTTCTGCTTAGCCCATTAACGAGTCTCTGGCAATGGTGCATAAGATATATCTGGAGAGTTTAACGCTAATACCACCTTACTGTGAGGACCGGCCCGGTGTCTCCCAGGCTAAAGTACTCTTTTTATTGGAAATTTACTGGATCATAACAGAGATTTCTGTTTAGTAAGTATTTATTTCTTTTTTTTTTCTTGCTCATGAATGTCTGATTGATTGTTCTTTGAATTCATGTCAGCTTCCTGCATCAGCAGCAGCCTGTGGTGGCATGTTCAGTGGGTTAAATACCTCTCATTTTTCAACCTGCCACATGATAATTTCATATGGTGACCCTTAGCTTTTGAACTATGGGAAACAGTGAAGCATTGCTCCTAGAGATTTTCCCTGTCAGGAGTTGTAGGCCATTTAGTTTTTCTGTTCTTTATCCCAATCATCTGTGTTCTCAATCCTTGCATCCATATTAATTTTACTACATTAAACTCACGAGCTAGACCTGCAATGCTGCTATGAACATACATGAAATATTGTGGATTTGTCCATTTTTTTCTCAAGATATTTTAATATTTCTTTGTCTATTATTCAGATGCAGAAACACATATTAGAAAAATACAATGTACAATTTTTGAGCTCTTTGACAGTAAGGTCCTTTGAAAAGTGTCCTGCTCTGGAGGACACCTTCGCAGGTTCAGTTATGCAGTCAGGTTTATTGATAGAGTAATCCTTAGTGACTGTGAAAACCTGGCACCTGCCTTGATCTATCAGTATTTTTCAGATATCACATTGATCAGTTTTACAGTCTGTTATAACGGAAGCTTAAGTTGAGCTTTTCACAGACTCAGAAATGCTTATGGTGAATATCTCCAATCTTTTCAAGAGCATCCTATCAAGTTCTGTTGATAAAGATGAGATTAACCTATTATGGATGTCATTTTTCTAAAATACCAATATTTTCATTTGTCAGTTATTGCTAGCAAGAAGCAGATTTGACCTTTAAGACAGGAATATGTAAGATGTTGTCAAAATGGCTCAGAAACTCAAATAGATGTGACACAGCATTACCAAGACCATAGAGGGAGAGTTCACTGATCCTTATGACCCCCCAGAAGATCCTTTTCTCCTAGAAACATCAGTGGCAATACTTGCTTTGCTTAAATATATTTTGGTGAATTTAAACATTCTTGCAAGGAAAGGGCTAACAACAAGACTGGTGTAGACAAAGTGGCCTCTCCACTGCCAGAGTGGCCTGACTTTCTGCAGTTTTGTCAATTTAACCTTGGAAGACTTCAGCTTTGGGACTGCAGAGAGTTGTGTGCCATATTTAGTGAGTTCATAAAATAAGTTTAATGAACGGGAATTCCTAGATTTTTCTCTCTGTCCTTTTCTCCCATGCTATCAGGACTAAAATAAGCTGATGTACTTGTTTTCTTTCATGTTTTACCTATGAAGATATGGAAATAAGTCTCAACTTTTGGTATTTTACAGATAAGGATCTACAGAATCATAGAATGGCTAAGGTTGGAAGGCACCTCTAGAGGTCATCTTGTCCAGCCCCCTGCTCATGCAGGCTTAACCACAGCAGACTGCCCAGGACCATGTCCAGATGGGGTCTGAATATCTTCAAGGATGGAGGCTCCACAAACTCTCTGGACAAAACCTGCCAGTGCTTGATCACCCTCATAGCAAAAACATTTTCACTTAAGTTCAGACAGAACCTCTAGTGTTTCTGTTTCTAGCTGATGATTAATACATCATCTGTTTCTGAATTTATGATATTTTTTGTTAGATAAGGAAGGCAAATAATTTTGTACCGTGTAAGGTTAATGGGAAAAATAAAATTATGCTAATAAGCTGTAAAAGAGAGCAGCACATACAATATTGAAACAAATAAATGGTTCTCAGGTAATATTTTTAATAGTTTTGCACACCAGAACTTCATGAACAAATCCTCTCTTGTAGTTTCTTCCATTCCTTTTTTGCAATGCATTGAATCGTTAGTCTCAATTTTAGTATCTTAGTATTTAGTATTTTAACTCTTAAAAGGGAATTCTGGAGGTGGAAATGATAACATCATTAAAATGGCCAGTCCACTCTGTAGTGAGGAAGAGTGGAGATTAACATTCAAGAGCAGAGTTTGAATTAGAATTATACTCAGGAAAGTACAGAGGTCTGCAGTAGAAGATATAAAGCCATGTTTTCATTCCTGTCATCCCCTTCAGGCAAAGTTCTGCACAGCTGAAAATCTGCCACCATGTTATTAATTTTGTTTTTTAAGCAGGCTTGGTAGTGAACATGTCCTGCAATATGGTAAAATAAGGCTCCGCTTTTCCCTTTCCAACAGCTATAACAAAATGAACCATTGAAAATTAGCAATTTAAGAGCATCAAAATTAGTTCTTCTTGGATGGGATCCTTATTTTGTTGGGCATGTAAAACCTACTGAAAATGAGTGGGAGTCAAACCTCAGTTTTGCTCATCTTCTTAAAAGACATGGAAAAACTGTGCTTGCTGTGGATATTACAGAGTTAAATATACCCTTAAGTTTTTGTGAATATAATCCATTTCTTCTTGAATTTCTTTGGCCAGCTGGAGTTTTGGGTTTGGGTTTTTTTGTTGTTTTGGGGGTTTTTCTTATGCAGCATACAGCATTCAATATTATCTCATTATATTGTACTTGATAAATGCATATATTTTAAAACCATCTTACAGACTATTTCTATAAAAACAAATGTATAAGACATTGGAATATCAGTGATGAGCTTTTATTTCATAACATCACCCATGATGATCAAATGGAACAATAGAAGACCTGTCATTGTGTATCTGATTAACTGCATCCATCTTCCAATTTGCTGAATGATCATTTACTATTCCTACTTTGGATGATCAAGCATTTTATTGATGAAGCTCACCTAGAACTGGTTCAAAATCATACTGAAATCCAATGACAAATCTGAATATTGAACAGCTGTCTTGCAAGCTCCAGTCATACATCTTATCAGCAAGATCCTCATCCAACCAAACACTGCTCCAAAGACCATCTTCTACCCAGAAGTCAAATACGAGCCTCAGTCCTGGACAGGGTGAACCCTCGGCTCAGGTCTAGTTATTAATTCCTATAATTGAATGCAAAAGACTCAGGGATTGGTTTTCACCTGTACCCAAATTCACAGCTCTGGTTAAGGTCTGAGCTACTGACAAACAACTTAAACTTCTGCCATTGATTGTGCTTCCTTAGTGAACATTATATTGCAAGACTATATAACCACTCCCCAATTTTCTGCCTGCCCACTACTACTGCTGTTACATTGTCCCAAACAGAGAAGAGGTAGGGTGGAGTTTTCTGAGCAGCAAGTGCCCGTAAAACAAAGGATTTATCTTCATCCTAAGTGTATTGCCATGGTGAGGTGAAGATAATCACTGCAGCACTATTAGACTTATTTTGAGAGAGGTAACCTCTACCTGTTTGAACTGTTTCAGTCACATTGCCAGTCATATTTGCATCAAAATCTGGCATCAGAGTTCATAATAATAGTTGAAATAACAGCCTGTTCATGTTATATTTACCTGGATTCCTTCCAAGAAACAAGAGTCCTAAGTCCATGCTTTTTAATTTTGTGATAATTGCAGCTTTTCAAAAAATAATTCAGAATATAGCATTACTTTCCTTTCAAATCTGAATCTGGAAATAGTTTATTTTATTGGAAATACTTGCATCAAACAAAAAATCTTGACGCAGCTGCCACTTAAGTTAAGGGGAAAATTATGATTAACGTGAAGGAAAAATTTGCATCAAGGTTTTTTTAAAGGCAAACATCTCAAATCTTCATCCTTTAAAACTTTGCCTTCATTTATAGCATTTCTTGTGAATGTTACAGCCTTCCTCTACGAGCATATCCCTTCCCAATGCCTGCTAGAAAAGTTAAATGAAATATGTGCTGTCATTTGAATACGAGGCCCCAGATGCCGGGCTGCCTTTTGGCAGTGCAAGGATGGCTGCCAGGCCATCTGGCTGAGCCTGTCCCGGGGAGGGCTCTGCAGCTCGTCCTCTGGCTCACACCACAAAGGTCTCCTGCTACCAGGTGGGCCTGCAGCCAGCACCTGATGTCACTCTTGCTCGCAGATGTCAGCACAGGATAGGCTAGAAAAGATGCATAGAAGTGGAAGATCACACCAACCTAGGTTAAGATTTCAGGATGCAATTTTTGAATATATATATACAGTCATGTACATATATCCAAGAATTAACATGCATCATGCTGCTGAAATCTTCAGTACTCAACTAATGTTCCCAACTGTAACCACGTGCTGCAATTTCCAGTTGGCAGAGTGAAAAAAAAAAAAACAAACCACTACTGTGCTCGCTTTCAGTGCCCAGAACCTCAGCCGTGCTGTATTTACCCATCACTCTATTGGTATTTTGTTACCAGTGGCTGCCCAGCGATGCCCATAACAAAACCAGCCAGAGACTGACTACAGCTGATTTGCAAATTAAAACTCAAGCGTGCTATGGTTTAGTTTTTTTCCTTTTCATATGTTAAAGTGTAGTCTGCTCTCTGTTAAGATACAAGTCCTAAGGTCATTGCACTCATATCTGTTTACCGCTCCATTACTCAGTCAAAAAAAAGATGCACATTTATGATTGCAGCTTTCAAAGATTACATATTAGTAACATATTTTTTACTGTGAGGGTGGTGAAATAGGTTGCTCAGAGAACTCATGGATGCCCCATCGCTAGAGGTGTTTAAGGCCAGGTTGGACAAGGCTTTGAGCAACTGGATCCAGTGGGAGGTGTCCGTGCTCATGGAAGGGTGGTTGGAACTGGAGGAACTTTAAGGTCCCTTCCAACACAAACCATTCTATGATTCTATGAAGTTATTTCTTCAGATTTACAGAAAAAAAACTTCAACATAAAATAACTCTAATTGGATTGCTAACAGAGAATTTAGCATTATTTTTCCTAATAAAAATTTATAGTTTTGGTGGAACGTTCACAGTAATTTTTCTTTTTTGTCCCTTTCTTCATGACTGACTTTGTCACTTTTTTATACTCAGTTTTCTATTTCAGATTTTAAGCTGAAAAAAAATCCTTCTCTCTGAAGCAGATTTTCTCATCAAGTGAGCCATATATTTTTTTTTAATAAGGATATCAAACCCAGCCTGACAGAACAAACACCTTAAGACATGTTCTGTACATGAGTGTCTCTTTAAAAGTATTAAAGCCCTAGAGGTTGAATTGCTTGCAGGCTTAGCTGAACTGAAAGAATAAGAGACATCGCAATAAGACAGAATGATAACTCAAGTCTATATGTAGCATACAATCAATTTCATAGGATTTCTTCAGTAGCCCATGTCCTTAGTGGTCTGTGCATCTGAATTTTTGCTGTGTCAGAACATATTTACTATAGGTTAATTGTTCAGAAAAGCTTGTCATACTTTACAGAAGATTTTATTTATTTTTCCATTATAAAATAGAAGTTTTTGGAATATTTCAGGTCTTTTTAATAACATTTGTGCACAGCTTCCAGTGCTCCTGCTGGACACTTTCTCAGCTGGTACCTTCTCATTTCATCCCTTTGTTTTACTAAGTGAACTATCAATTGTTTAGACATGGGAATTACAAGCAATTTGCTTTCCCTAACGAAAAAAAGTGCATTGTTTTGCGTGGAACTGAGGTTCCTCAAACTTCAGAAATGTTTCCTGTTACAGCATAAGTTATACCTCTAAACAGAAATGAGAATTAGAGGTTGCAGCCTGTGTCCCTTATAGCTACTATTCTTAGCCTGCCCAAACACGTTCACTATCAGCTTCTGCTTCACCTTTAATTTTTGTGACTATGGTAGGTTTCTTAGTATACCAGGACCTGACTCTCGTATTTACAGAAATATTGCTTCTCATCTGACAGGGTATTTTTCAACTTAAAAACATTTCTATGTTAAGTTCATCTTAAATCGTTCTATGAAATGGACCTTTGGTTCAAAATGTTTATGCTTGTTTCTGTTGATCGTATAATTACACTAAATGGTTCCAGGTTTACATACAAATTAATGTAACATAAAGCTAACCATTATTTCTTCAGAAAGAGTCCCCTACAAAAACATAAAATTTCTTCTCAAGCTAAGAAAAGTTTATTTCACTTCTGGTAATTTTATTTTGTGTGTGTGTGCTAGGTGGAAATACAGAACTGTGAAAAGGCTCATTTTAGCAGGGATAACAACTCACAAAAGTTATTCTGAGGAATGGGGTGGAATGAATCATAATCATACGTGTGTATGCTGGATAGCAAAAATCAATGCTTTCTCTTAGCAAAGACACTCTCGGGGATAGAGAAATCAGAGCTGCGAAAAACCTAACAAATTTTGCCTGACAGATTTTCCAGGCAAACTACACTGCTGGTGCACTGGGAGTTCACTGAGGATGTCAGTCCCTGCACGACTAGGAGCAGCCCATTTCACAGTGTCTCATTTTGAATCCTTGGGGATGCCAATAACCCCACCACACTCCCCCTGCTGATGCACTGACCGGGCTGGGAAATGGTAGAGATGTTGGGATGGCAGAGAGCAAGAGTCTAGAGAAGGATACAGTAACAAGCGTACACTGACAAACCTGAAAACACAGAGGAAAATAAGAAAAGCAGATGTGAAGGGAAAGGGAAAAGAAGTATGGTGTCCCAGGGTGGAAAAAAAAGGTTTGCTTATGTCCCATTCCTGTTAAGAGTTTGTCTTTCTGGCCCAATTCAGCACTGTTATCTGTTTGATGTTGCAGATATTCACAAGTCTCACCATCATTAAGCCACTGTAATTCTGTGTGGGTTTGGGAAGCCCAGTTATTGGTGGTGTTTAATGGTCCCTTCTTAAATCATCCTTAGCTCACTGTATCTTTATTGTTACCTTGTTAAGCAATAATCATGCCAAGAGCCATGCATATTCCTGTAGGCCTAAGCCACAGAATGTGGTCATTGCATCTGCATGTCCAAGTCTGTCTATTTCTGTCTGGAAAATGCTCTCTCCTGAGAACAAGAAAAGTGGTCTTTTCTTGCCCACCAGTGCCGACAATTATACCTCAGTCTCTTTATTTGTCAGCAACAATAATGGCACTGTTGCGGCTCAGGAGGGAGTAGAAAAGATAATGAACGGTGCACCACTAGCATGGTGCAGACATCTACTGAACTACTTCTAGTCCCTGTTAGCAAAAATGATGTGATCTAAATGTCAGTGCCTAATGTGGTCCCATCCACAAGGGATTGTAACATATACAGCAAAAATAAGGGAAAATTGTTGCAACGTGATGGTTGCTAGGCTAACACTAGCAGGAAGAAAAGAACTCAATGAAATTGAAAAATTACATCTCTAAAGAGTGGCTAGATAGCATAATTATTTTAGGCCAATAACTGAATTAATCTCCTCCTGTCTTGGATCATTACTCACATAAGTCAATCTGTTGATTTGAGTGGGATGATTTTCATGAAGTCTACTTTGTCAGTGGGAGTGAGGGGTTTAAAAACTATAGATGAGACAAAGGATTCCTCCCATCAGCAGCTTGTTAAGGTTCTGTGGTAGAGTATTTGCACAGACAGAACAAGGCTGAAGGCAGCAGGTAATCACCCAGCTTTACCGGTGAGCCTCTTCTGTTTTATGTGCTCTGGACCAGGAAGCAACACTGCTTTAAGTTAAAAAGAAGAAGAAAAAGAAATAAAGCAGCAACCTAAGGACTGGGAGTTGCTATAAACACAAGAAAATCCACACTTCTAAATGCAAACTTGTCTTGTTTTCATTCTTCAAAGTAAAAGGTCAAGTCTCTGCATCATCCTCATCAGAGGTACTAACCCTTGTTCTGCTAAACAGAATCAAGCCAGTATTGATTCTAGCCTGAGAATAATGCAGTTCAAAATCAGATGGTTTACACACACACTAAAATATATAGCAATAATGAAGGTGGAATAGCAAGGCAGAACCTTAAGCTATATTTGATTCACACCGTGAAATCATCAGGTTTCATAAGCTCAGAAGGGTTGGACCTCTTCATTATCTGGACAGAAGACCTCGAAAAAAGCCTCAGGAGCTAAAGGAGCAATGAAGGTACTTCAGCTAGAGATCGATTCACTGCCATGCTGTTCAGTGTATGGGTGTACTTTGTTGCTGTAGGTGAATTTTGGAAGGGCTTGAACACTTTCTGCCATTGCGAACCCCACAGCAAGAGCCTCACTGCATCACATCAACAATCAGCCTACATTTTTAAGAAGATTCGTGGAATTCAATAACTTTGTGAGGGCAATGACCAAGTTGCATGGGGCTGTGCCTGTCTCTGCCCACATTTTATCACACGAAGTTCTGGCTTTCATGAATATCAGTCACTGCTCAAAGGGATGGCAGCAGTGACACTCTCATGAGCGCATGTGTCACTCTACTACTCAGCTACTAGTAAAAGTTCAACTCTTACTGCTGGCGTCAGCCAACCCTCAGCTGTAGGACTACGTGTAACAGTGTAGGACCACATGACTGACAGCATGGGGCCAGACCAAGGCCAGGAGAGCTCCATGCCCTGACCCAGCTGTGGCCAGTACACTTGTTAACGGAGGAAGTCACAAAGGTTGCCATACAACACTTTCCCAATCCTGCAGCAATCTGCAAATCAGGGACATCCCTGAATCTGCAAATGAGGGACATCAAAGACCTGATGTCTTTTTGGTTGGTTTAGGGTTGTTTGTGAGTTTTTTTAATAAAGATATATTATCCTTTCCTTTTATATGTTTATTTAACCAAGTCTTTATCATGTAGAGTTTTGGCATCCACAAGGTCCTGTAGCAAGGAATTTACCAACAGGTTACACTTGAGTATAGACATTGTATGTTTTTGGTTTGTTTTGAAAGATCCAGTTGATCTTTCGATTTAATCCCTCCCAGGTTCATGTAATGAAAGGCAGAGAAAAAGCAGGCCTTTTTAAATTCCCATGACTGTAGAAATCTTTTACAGCCCGTCTCCCCCATTACTCCTAAACATACCTCCTATTCATCTCTCTTTGCAGAGTTCTCTTTGCTTACACAGAAGTTTACTGCACTTTTGGCTGCCCTTGTCACATCTGTACCTTCTTTCCTCAAAATGGTAAAGTTGGAGACCAGGACTGTATGCAGTCCTCATTATATGCATTTATCAGCACTAGTTCTGTCCGCTATTTTCTCTCTCTTCCTGCTTCCTTTAAGAAGGTGAGGAGAGTTCAAGTGGTTTAAATGCTCGCATGCATGTCTCTAAAATACTTATTGCTGCTGAAGTCTAAAAGCGTGTATTTTAAATGAGATCCCACATTACACTTCTTTCTCCTTACTAGAGAAATCATTAGGAAAACAGTCGATGAGTGTACTTACATCATTTATATCTTTTCTACGTAAAGTCTAGATGCTGGATTGCAGTAAAGTACCTGTAAGTGTACAACACTCACTGCAGGCACTAATGCTGTTTATCTGCTCTTTGCAGGCTGTGCCGTACTCAAGGTGACTCTAACAGATACCTATATGCATAAATATTACACTAACCACCGTACCTCAAGATATACATAATGCATTACTTAGTCAAAGCAGCAGTATGAGGCAATGCATTACACAAGTTACGGACATCAAAAGAGTCCCAGGGCTCTTACCAGCAGTAAGAATGCTTAGCTGGGGTGTGCTCCTGACAGGGAATATCACTCAGCTTGTTGCAGAAGGGGGCTTAGGTGCTTAGCCCAGAAACTGGAGCATCTTTCTTTACAAAATATATCAGCCGTAGAGTTTCTCTATGTTCTCATGGCATGATTCAATATTCGAGGAAAAAGGCTTGATGCGTTCACAATGAGGCTAATGAATATTTTGCCACTGGTTTTAGAGAAGATAGAGCACTATTTCTTGTACTTTTCTCTAAAGAGTAAATCAAACCCATGTTATTAATCCATTTTCTACAGCTCTTAGGGTGCATTATTAGACTCTCAGCCATAGATCAAGCACCGTGTAAGGTACTAGGGAGGGGCCTTGAAGTACAACCAGTCCACAGTGCTGTGTCCCAGCTTTCTCTCCAAAACTTTAAGCCCAAGGCTGCCCATGTCTCGGTGTCCCTTCACTACCAGCCTAGTACCATGTCAGGTTTTGAAAGGTATAACTAGCTGAGGGTTTTAACTGCTCAAGTTATTCCAGTTTTTCTAGTTCTTCCTTTTTTTCTAGTACTGTCTGGTGAGCAGTGATCACCCAGTATTTGGAAAAAAAAAAATAAATTAATCTGTTGCTATATGCTTGACACCACTCAAAGTCTCTGTTAGAAAAGCTCAGTCTTTGAAAATATAACCCACAGAAATTGTGTAGACAAATCATAGAGAATATAAGTGGATTCAAACTCTTAACTAATCATAATCCACAGTCATGATTATGTGAAATGAATAAATAAAGCTGGATTAAGTGATAATCTTTAACCAGGTGCCAAAGAAAAGCCAATAGTTAGCAAAAGGAATGAGTCCATCTTCTCAAGAAAATACTGGTCATTTAACTTATGCTTCATGTGGTTTTGTGCTTTAGAGATTATTTTCTATTTCTGTTACTATTTATTAGTTTTTCACTTACCATCATGTTGACAAGCACCTCAGAAATCCATTTGAAATTTCCACCACAATTTCCATGATGCACCTTGCTCTATGTCCCCTCATCAGGACTTCTTTGCATGTGCTGAGAGGCTGGGAAGGAAGGAGGAGGCCCTGGAGCTTCCTTTTGCCTGATGAGAGGTGAACAGCTCAGCCCCTCAACCAGCACTGCAGCAGCACAACAGCATTGAGCAAAGCAGATGAATGCCGTCAACAACTTGTTTCTGCATCATTGCTGCAGCTTTCTGGAATCAGGAGGCTCAGGAGAGGCTTTTAAATGGTAAATAGAGGAGAAAAGGGACTTTGTTAGAACAATTTATTGGATGCACATGGTATTAAGGTATTGCTGCAGCTGGAATCAGACATGAAAATCCCAGAGAGTTCTTCAGTAAATATAACATCACATTAAATAAATAGATCGCTTCAAAGTTCAGAAAGAGATAGTTCTTAAACCTATCAGAAGCATCACATCTTCACCCAGAATAGCAAATTTAGTGTGTCCCGACCAAGCATTTTGATTTCATGTTGATTTATAAAAAACTTCATCTTAACAGGTCATAAAGCACCCTCTGCGTAAGTGTTTCACATTGTATCTCCAGAAGCTAATCAGTTCTTCCTTTTTAACAAAATAAACAAACAAGAAAATTAAAATATTCCAAAAATGTTATCCCTCTCATAAATCCCTTGATTTCTCACTTTTATCCACTATTTTCCCTCCTTCTTTTCCAGTTTATGTAGCCTGACTTCAAATCCTCTTCCAGAAAAAGTGATTAAACTAGTGACAACAATTTCTTCTAGCATTGACTATTGTGTCTCTTCAAGGCCTTTTCTTGATTTCTGCTCCAGACTGCAGGAAGTACCACCAAAACCTGCAGGATTCCTTGCAGACCTTAAAAGCAGCAATTTTATCCATCCTAACCAACCAATACCACACTTAGTTGCTGTGGTCTTTCCAGCCAAGTGGGAAAGACAGTATCTCTGGTGACACGAGAGAGACCTCAGCTTTCCTTTTTTTAAAATTTTAAAGTGCTCCTGCCTTTTCCATAAGCAAAACTCAGTCCCTAAGGCAATGTTTTGGTTTGAGCTAAAGAAAAAAATTTTTTTCTAACTTTTCTGAATGTTAACTGCACATTTTTCAGACAGTGTTTCTATCTAGAAGTGACAACGCAGGACATTGGTATTGAGAAAGGTGATTGTGTACATCTGTCCCTATGGAGATGAAGCTCTTCCATAAATTGGAGGAATGCCGTAAGTGAACAGGGCGAAAAAGGGTCACATCGGCAGGGATGGGTGGACAGGACAGGTGACTCAAAACTGACCAACTAAGTATTTCATTCCACATACCTCATACTTAGTATAAAACTGAGGGATCATGAGGGTCAAGCTCTCTTCTTTGATGGTTGGCATCCAGTGAAGACCTCGTGTGTCTTTTGCCCCTGATAATGGATCCAATTCCTGAGTCCAGCTCCTAAGTCCTGCTCCCTCCTGCTGCTGAGTTTAGCCCAGGACCTTTCTCTGTGTCTGCTTCGCAGCATCAGTGATCACAGGGTCATTGGAGGGGACGGTGGTGTTCAATTTTGTATATATTTTATTATTTTCTTATTAATAGTATTTTATTAATTATTATTATTGCTTCACTAAAGCCATTTTAGTTTTAGTTTCCAATTTGTAAGTCTTTCATTTCCCTTTTCCCTTTTAGGCATCTGTGGGATTGGGGCACAACTGCTCATGTTTAGCTGCTGATCAAGATGGATTGGGGCTAAACCTTGACAGGCAAATAAGTAGAAACTCATGACATATGAAATTCCATCAGTAAACTATTTGGATGCCTCTGAATAATCTTTGCCAGCTAGAAACAAAGAGAAGAAAACAAATACCTTTGGGATGTGAAAGACCATCAGGCCACAATGGAAGAATTACTGAGTTTTGTCCATTTTAAGTGAAAAATGATAAATTGTGAGTAAGGGGGCCAGACAGCCACCTCTTCTAACAGAAGCCAGCTCTGCAGCCTGTGTACATGAAGAACACATATGCCTGCTGTCTTGTTAGGAGAAGAAAATGGTGCAAGAAGTGGATGCTCATACATCTTTTGTATGCATGGCCAAGCTGCAAAAGGAATAATTCACCAAGAATGATGTGCAGGATTTGTCCCACTCGGTGTCTTTTCCATTGTAAATGCCAAAGATCCATCAATCTGAACTGCTTTTCACTTTTAATTTCCCAAGAAAGCACTTTCAAAAAAGAAGATGAGGCAACTGTGAAAAAATTGCCACTTGTTTCTGTTAGCGAGAGAACACCCACCATTCACAGGTACAGTAAATGTCTGCTGTTTCATTCATTGCTATAATGAGCCTGTATTTCTCCAAGTTTATAACGCCACATGCAACGCTAGACTAAAGAAACATCTTTCCCACTCTGTTCCCAGAAACAGATACCAGCTGGCACACATGGAAAAATACACAGTGATGCCTCATACTTTCAATTATTTAAATGGCATATTGTTATTTAAAAAAGAAAAAAACTAACCCTCCCAAAACCTTATGGCTAGAGATGCTCTTTTACTTTCAAACACAGCAACACTACATTTGTTTTATTCTGGGAGATGATCACAGCCATTACTGTTGAAAAATATATTGGAATTCTCCAGATTTTGTGTCTATAAAAATTTACTGGGGAAGGAGGGATTACTAGTCCTCTTTATTAGCCCATCTTTGTTCGTTGTGCACAAAACCTTCTCACCTTTTCAGCAAGTTGTTGAGCTGTGGCTGCTACTGCCCTCTTGGCAGAGCTGGCATTTTGGAAGAAAAACAGCTTATTATTGTCTCTAATCAAAAAGCTATAAAGCATCTTAAAGTTTGTACAAAGAAAATTCTGACACCCAGTTTTTTATCTGAAATTTTAAATCAATGTCATGTTTTAGAAAATGCCATGAAAAGAATAACTCTCTCCAATTTCTCCAAGCATGCAGTTAGAAGCAATCACCATTTGCGTTTCAGAAACTTGCAGTTTCTCTATTGCTTTCCATCACTGTTTTGTTAAATGTCATTTCTCACTAGCTGTCAAGCACTTCGCATTTCTCAAAATCAAGGCAAATTATTAAGGAGCCTTAACAAGGTCTTCAGGACATAGCTGTCAATCTTTTTTTTTTTTTTTTGAAACTATCATTAGCTGTTTTAATGTACTGCATTTTCAGCATAGGTGCTGGTTGTTTTCTTACCTACACTTGGAAAAGAAACAAATTTATCTGAATTTTGGGGTAAAATGTGTTGAAAGTGTATCAGCAAATATTACAAATGTTTAGAACACGGGAAGGTACATAAGAGTGTGAGATTTGCTGAAGAAAATTTATATACTTGAAATTTGCTTGAGTCACAGCAGTGTAATTGGAAACTCCCAAATTAGGAAAACTTACATCTGACTTTCCCAGTTATATTCCAAGTCATAAAAAAAATCAAAGTCTTAGGTGCCAATCATCCCAAACATAAGGAAAATTTGCCAGTTGGGTTGACCTTCAAGACAAACAGCAAGTACATGGGCAATATCTTTTCTCATCATTTTAATTAAAGACATTTCTTAGATCACAGCTTAAAGGAAAGAAATGTCAAAAAGGCAGATAACTTCATGCCATAGAAAGGACCAGTTTGACGCCTGCTGTGTGGACAGAGCTATGCACAGAATGACTGCTGGGCTGGCAGCATTTCTGAAGAAACTGCCTTTTGTCCCCCTTTGAAGAAATTTCTCCTGAAATACATACTTAAACCATTAAAGGAAAGAAAGTACAAGGTCTAAAAGCACTTAGGGAATAATTCAGAAACTGCTTCTGTCTTTGCAACTCATATGAGTATTAATGAACATAAATGTATTTATGTATTTTTTTCTGCAAATCAGTAACTCTTGGGCATAACCCATACAAGTCTGTAACTACCTTCCCATTAAGCATAACAAGGTTACTTCTACACCTAATAACACCAGCAATATAATTGTGCTAAAGGTTTAGCAAGCATGCAAAAATGCGGGTAGGGATATTGGTGAATACCTACTAACAAGGCCAGAAGAACCTGGAAAAAAAAACCAACCCTAGTAGTTGCATTGTACTGTAAAATGCATCACAGTAGAAATAATTTTCCTTCAAATACAGTAAAATAAATTCTAAAAGTGATAAAGTAGCAGTATATTTAGCTCTAACTCACATCTCTTCGGCCCATTAACGTGTACATATCACTAGTAGAACAGAACTCACAATCTTTAGAAATTTATAAAAGAAAAACATTGATTGCACTAAAACCCAATATTATAGTAACGACAAACTACACCTATATTATTTTATTAATTGATCTTTAATGTCCAACAGAATGCAGTTCTGAAAGTGATAGATTGCTGGATTATTGTCTCCCTTACATTCTTCTCAAGAGATTAAAAAACACCACTCTGCTATAGACATCATTATAGGTACAGGGAAGGCATTTGATTTATAATGTTTCTAAATAGATGGCACTGTGATGAATTACCACTTCAAAATATTAGTAGATTATTGGGTTGTGGCCTCTCTTTCCTAGTTATTCACTTTTAAAACTATGTTTCCAAGAAGAAAATCCTTGTAGATGTCGCTGCTTTTACGAGAAATTTGATGTGTGATGATACTGAAAATCCTGGTTATCTCTTTGTTGGCATAGGTGAAAAAGTAGTACAGTGGTCAGCCACCATGGACATCTTGCAAGGAAGCAACACCTGCCTCTCAGTACAAACTTTTGATTCTCTTGGGCAAGTATACCAGAACAGTCCTTAATCCAGGCCAAAACAATGTATTTATGGCTAGAGAAGAACTGGATTTTAAAATGAGAATGATGCAAGGAGATGAGGAGATCAGAGGTGATCAGGAGATGCGTATTGTTGACCTTTTCAAACACCCATTAAAGAAGTTTGCATCTATGTGCAGCAATACGTGGGCATGGTTTTGTGTACATAAATCGGAGTAGGTACATATCAAGAAGTAAGTAGAAAGGACTTCAACTATCACCACAGGAAGTAAATGTTTAGAAATCTCATCCATTCCTAAAATTTGTGTATGTTCAATAAGAAAGCTTTCTCAAGCAGTTATTCCAGTGCTTGTGTGCATAAATATGTGCTAACACATATATGAAGATGTTATCTTTGAGTTTTCTGGAAATAAATAATTTAAATCTTGACCTTGTTATTTAAAATTGTTCTATTGAAAGATTAATAAATTAAAGACTGAATTCAATTTTTAAATCTCACAGTATTCTTTTGAGATGAATTTTTAATATGTATAATGGCATATTTTCCTATGGATTAACAAAACCATAAACAAAGGGAACCACTGCTATCCACATGAGTCCTAGACATTGGACAGCTAATTAATAGCAGATTGCTCTTCTCTTGATTATAAGTGGGTTTTGGGGTTTTTCTAAATGTGAAGATCTCCATAATTGAAAGTCATGCAGAATATTTTGTAAAGCATCATGCTGTTTTAGAAGATCAGCAAGAGCTGAGTGCCATTGGATAGGATGTGACAGTACAGACTTTGAGAAACTATAATGTTTACCCATCGAAAGTCTACAAATGCAAATCACAGTAGGACTTAAAATGGAGCCCTGGGGGAATCAGAGAATAACTGAAGCCCAGCTGGAATGAAAAATCCTCTGGAGCAACAAATTCAATATGCCAGGATAAAAAAAATTAGATCTGAATCACATAAAGCCTTGCAAGCAGATTGGCAAACACAGTAGCAAAGTTATGCTCAGTGACGAAAACCATAATAAAAAGGAATGTTACTACGATGAGAGTGGAGAGCTGAAAAACATTAATCTAATCACATTCTTGCAAATTAAAACTATGACACTGTCATCTTCAAAAACACATGTTAGCAAATACTTGTCTCCCATTGTCCATGTAGAACTAAGATTTCTATGCATCTTCTTAACAAAATATGTGTAATATCCACTTACCAATCAGTTTCAAATTAAAATATTATTTCCAAATAATATGATCCTGCTAACTGAATTTCCAAGTGAGTTCTTGGCATAATGCTCTCTGAGCAGTTCTGCCATCCATCAGTTATTTTGCTGTCAGGTCTAGGGATGTGCTGAGCAGATGGCTGTGGATGCCGCCTGCATTCAGACTGCCGGCAGAGAAGGCAGGAACGAACATTTCCATATAGAGCACACTTAAAATTGACCCACAAGATGTCACTGTTGCTCCAGAGAAATTTAGCAGTTGGGGGCTTTTTCTGGGCATAAATTGAGACTGGGAGAGCGGGGTTGACTCCAGTGGGGTTGTTCAGAGAAGGTTTGAGTGGTGCTACCATCTTGTAGTTCCACCAGCCTGCTCTCTGGCTTCACTGCACTGAGGTCAGGGAGCTGTAACCAGCAGGGATCACCAAGAACCCTCGCCAAAGGGACAGTGGAAACATCCGCCCTCTTATAAGGATATCAGGCCTTTGGAGACATTGTGCAAGTGAGGTCCTTGTTTGTTAGGGGCCAAGAAGGTCCTATGGTGTGGTCATGGGAGCATGGGGTGCCTCAAGGCCCCATATCACCTCAAGCATGCCCTCCACTTGAAGGCATGTAGCAAAGTCTTGTCCCCATTCACAACAGCATGAGGTTTGATTACTTTTTCTCACTTTCCTGAATACTACACATGCCCACATCTTTAACAAAAATAAACCGCATGGAACAACAGCAGTGCTATCTACCCAAAGGTCATCAGTTTCTCTTTCCTTCTGCCAATTCCTCCCTGCTTGCTGTCCTGCTTGCCTCTTGTAAGAACTCAATGTTGGATAAAATTAAGCCTATGCTGTTGTTCCATTTGATGAAGCTGGTAAAGTGAAGGCAGCTGGTCCTTATAGATTTCAAACCCCAATTTCAGCTGCCTCCATGAAATAGGAAGACAAACTAACAGGAAACAGATCTGTTGCTGATTGAAACACAATAACCAAGGCTTTTGCTTGGCCTAGCTTTTTTTTCTTTTCTCCAATGAAATATTGGCAGCAAAAATAATATTAAAGTAAAGCCTTCCAGAATATATAATTTCAGAGCATGAATGGCTTTATTCAAACATACATATCCCAAATTTTAGCAAAAAATGGGGGTTTATAGCATTTACTCTGTATGGAAACACATCTACTGCAAATATTTCAACATTTGTAGGGACAAAAATTCACACTAAGCAAAAGCACATCCTCGCTGTATCAGAATATCAGGATTCCCTAAACAGTTGTCTGTGGATTAACTGTGCCAATTTATTTTTCCCAAGCTATAAATGAAGTTTCTCTGAGTTGTAGAAGATAAGTGGCTCATCTGTGTATTTGGTGGGATGATTACACTGAAACTTCTCATCACTGCCGCTGCAGGGAGATGTGCCAGCTATCTCTGTCAGTGCTGCACATGTGGGGTGAAACAAACAATGAACTATTTCTGTTCCTCAGAAGCACTGAGTTTCCCTTCGGCTGATGAAGACACCGACATTCTCAAAAGAAGAAAATACTTAATTTTCTTGTTAATCCAGACTCAGCAAAAGAAACCACATCTGCACTGTTTTCCATCATCCATCCGTCACTCCCCTTCAAAACAACACGTTCACTAAAAATAAAAATGCCAAGGTATTGTGATTTCAAACACCCCTATAGACCAGTCACACTATCTTTTGCTATGCAACTGATCCCTTGCAACTGCACTGATAGGGATTTCTAAGATCTGGGAATAACATAAGCAGAAATATGCTTTCTCTCATTGGGCACCTTGTAATGATGGCTACATGTCTCTTTTATGGGGATGGAGAAGATGGCTTAATTGTCTGTCAGAGGGCCTGCATACAAAGGAATCAGATGTAGGTTGGATATGACTGGAAAGAAACCCAATTTCTGGCTTCTTGCTGCTACTACTCTGAGCAAGACTTTCACAAAGCTAATGCAAAGAGAATTACAACCTGCATAAAACTCATTGGCTTTTAGACCAGGTGCTGCAATGGCACTCCTGGGTTTTCTGTAAGTCCCAGGATCAAGCCAAAACCCTAGAATAAATGAACAACGCTATGTGTGGTAGAGCAGTTCTCAGTACACCCACTTAACTCTGTTTTCATCTGAATGTATTAAAAAACTCTCCAGAACCATGTCAATGTCTCTGTCCAGATAAATGTGCATTTACAGGGCACATGAGACTTCCACTAAATAAATTATGTGATCTCTTCTGGGCCGAGGAGTCCCTGCAGCTTATTCATACAATGCCAATGAATCACCACTAAGTCATGCAGGGAGCTGTAGAGCACAGATCATCAGGACTTCATTTACTTAGTGCAGACATGATAATAAAGTTGCCCCGCTGATCACTGTCGAACGTCCTGCTCACATATCATGCCAGCTCTGGGCAAGAGAGTAATCCTGTTTTCTTACAACAGGTTACAGTGGGGAATCAATCGTCCTCTGTGCCTGTGGAGGTGGCCTGAAGCTGCAAGTGGTGCATTTCAGCCAGCGCCTTTGAGCAGCTCTGCTACACTGTAGGCAGGTGAGGAAAAGGAGGAGAAAACAACTGGCAGTTGCTGGTCAGGCATTGCAGGTGTGTGCAGCATGTGAGTGCATGAATGGACATGAAACAGAGCTAATGGAGAAGTTATGTTTGGAGGAGAATGGTTTGCTTGGACAGATGGATTAGTGCTTGCCCAATATTCTGCTCCAGTTCCCTGAGCTGTTAATAGCCTTTGCCTCTCACAGCGTTAGAGACAGAAGTACTGTTCACAATAAGGGTTTATTTCCTTTGCCAAGCTGGAAAATATAGCCTATACAGACTTGGAATACCTTTCTTCTCTCTTCTGTCTGGTTGTCTGTGTTGCCTAACTGTTCACTTGGGAGCAGCCTCAGTTCCAATTGGGATGTGCAAGGGGTGTTTTCAAGCCCAGTTTTACCTAAGTACTGGTACATGGCAATTTCCTATGCTCTTACAACACACTGAAATGGCCATCAGAACCCAGCTTCACATTACTCTTTGGTGGACACAGCAAAAAGGCAAAATGAAAGAATAGCAAGCCAGGTTTGGTTTTAAAGAGGTGAATTTCATCTTAAATGGGAGACATGGTCATAGATTGCAGTGGGGGCTTGGGAGATATGTGAGTAGATGAGGTCTGTCTGCAGAAGGTGGTGCCAAAGTCACTACCATGAACACGTGTTCCTCCCTCATAAGAATCAAAACTCTCTGAGTGCCTCTGGCAGAATGGAGTGAAAGAGTGTCCTCAGCTATTAGAATGGCTTTTTGCTAAACAAAAAACAGGACCTTCCATAGAGAAGAGAACCTATCTCTGGCCACAGCATTATAGGATTTCTCCACTAGTAAACATAGCTTTGGAACAGACATCTATCCTCTGAACTGAGTAGCAATATACCTAATAATAATTAATTTTATTTTAAGGACTACCTAACTTTTTGCTCTGTATTTCTCAGCACTTCCTATAAATGTTACTGATTTCTAGGTTAGTATGGAAAAATGTGGAAAAAGTGGTTTATCTTTTCAGTAGATAAAAGACTCGTGAGCCTTTCCTGAAAGATTGACCTGCTGTATTAAAAAACACAAAAGCCACTCAACAGTTACCTCAAAGACATTGTAGCCTTATCTTGCAGTTTTCTAAAAGAAAGAATGACCCATGAATACTGCAGCATGAATTGCTTTTCTCCTGCTCATTATCCAGGGGAGGTCTTTACCCATCACGTTACAGAATCATTTCATCGTATTTCAGAGTTCATTTTCCCCCAGGTCCTCTACACCGTGCTTGATTTTAATTATTTCTGATAGTTAACATTTACTGAATGGTATCACAATAACCCTCCTAGTCATATGAAAAGGAACTAATACCTTAGGTAAACAAAAAGGACTTTTCCCTCTGGAAAAACAGCTATGCAATATGAGAAACACTGATTTCAGAGTGAGCTGGCTGCTCCACATTAGCAATTACCCAAAGAGCAATATATGTGGGTATCTGAAAGAAGCATAAGGTATCACCCCCCTCATGGGCGGGCTGAGATCTGACACATGAAGACAGAGCAAAGCAATCAGATGTCCATTCTGTTTAACTGCCTCCTTGTATAATCTTCCAGGTGTTAAAGAGATCAGATAACTTAATACAAATATTTTTTTATGTCCAACTTGTAGCAATATAGCTGAGAAACATCTCAGTGTCAAGCCTCCTCTAACAACGGTGAAACTCCTCTTGTACAAATAATAAAAATGAAAACAGTGCATGGATTTTTATTTTCTCAAAAATCTCTTACATTTGCTCATTCTTTCCTCAAAACTTTTCCAAGCTCCCTTAGATTCCTTGTATTTTTGTCTGTTGGGATTTCTTGCTCTAGGATATCTGAGTGGGACTCGGACAGGAAAAGGCTCTACTCTTGCTTCTGTGAGTTTAAGAATGACCATTTTAATCCACAGCAAGAATCTGTCCAGGATGCTGTTATCTATTATCAGAGACAGTAAAGTGTAGGGGCTTAGATCAAGCACAGACTCATATTTCTCTTCTGCGCTCTCCCAGTTTCTAACAGTGTGCAGTCAAGAGATCTCATAAACCAAGATGCGATCTTTGAATTTAAGAAACTAAGAAACTGATATTTCCTTCATGTATTTGTGTGATCTCTTTTTCAGCCCTATGAAAAACGTATGGTATCTGCAACTCTTGTGACAATAATTTCCAGTTTAACTGCATGTCATGTGAAGAAGTCATTCCTAGTTTTTTGTTGCTTGTCCTTCCTCTGAAAGAACAGGAACTTGGGATGCCTACCCCGGGGACCCTCTGGCTCTTGCTTTTGCTCAGGAGCTTATAAGCCATAGAGAGAAACAAACTGGACATACAATTCCCACCTCAGCTGTAGCAAGATGGAAAAGCAAGAGCAAGAGCACTGGTGATGGCAGGTTCTTAATCCCAGGCATTTAGGAGGGTCAGGAGCATGTTTAGGAATAAGAGATGGGGCAGAGGAGGTAGAAATAATGGGTAAATCTTCTAAATTATCATCGTTTGTCACTATTTCCATTCTATTGGTGGTAAACAGGATAAGCCAAAATTTATCATTCCAATGGTACAGGGATAAAAAAATAAGAGACTTCTGTTTATAAGCAATCTATTCAGCTGAGCTAGTAAACACTTTGCTGATAGCAATTTTAAAGAAGTTTATTGTGATATGATTTTTAAATTGTTACTAATGACCTACAATGCTTTTGCATGAGTGCACATATTTTTTATAGTGCGGGCAGAGTTTAATCCCAGGTGTGAAATGGATAATTTTGACTAAGTAAGCACTAAGTTATAAAGTCACAATTTATCCTGAATTAAGCATCATGAACTAACTGAGAACTGTACACCAAGATGTTTCTTAAAGAGATAATTCTCTTTGAATTTTGTTTACTGCACTTTGATGAATTGGAAAACAGGCTTCATTATTATCCTGCCAAGTTTTACCAACATTTAAAAGTCTGAAAAATAAGTTATCTAAATTTAAGTAACTTTAACCTACTTACGTTCTTGCTTATTTTCACAATGGTATCATAGATTTATTCTGATCCTGAGTTGGAAGGAACCCACAAGAATCATGGAGTCCAACTCCTGTCCCTGCATAAGACAACCCCAAAATTCACACCATGTACCTGAGGGCATTGTCCAAATATTTCTGGAATATTGTTTGATGCCGTGACTGCTTCCCTGTGAGTCTGTTGCAGTGCTCCACCATCCTCTGAGTGAAGAGCCCTTTCCTAATATCCAGCCTGAACCTCCCCTGGCACATCTTCCATTGGTGAGAGATAGGATAAACCAAAGCTAATTTAATTCTCATGATACAGAGCAGAAAAGAAGTGATAGACTACTTTTTATAAACAATAAATTATTGTGAAATGGGCAGCCTATTTATGGCATCATATAACCTCTCAAGAAATTCCTATAGACAATGCAGGTTTTTTCAGCTTTGCCCCTTGCTGTCTGAAAGCTGCAGAGAAAACTCTTCATTTATGGTCCATGAAAACGCGAGTGGAGATTAACATAATATGAGAATATTAAGGTCTTTCAGTCTACTATTATTAGACTTGCTAGCGTTATTTTGATCAGAAGTATAAACTAAAATTGCCATACGTTTTCCCTCTATTTATAATGATTTACATTGTATTTTAACATTGACAAAACCAAATAAACTGAAGAGCAAAAAAACAACAACTAGTCTCATCAGCTGGTTGTTTCAAATTAACTAGTACTAGATTATAAAAAACACCTATCTCACCTCCCCAGATTATTTGTCTCCAATAGCTCTATTTACAGTGTTAGGCTCCATTCAGAGGGACCAACTACCATCATTTTCCCTACAGCCGCTGAAGTGGGATTGAGACCTTTTTAGGCTCCTTGATGGATCACTACCCCTAAAATGGATGGTGCAAACCACAATTCAGAGAACCACAAGTTTCCAAAAGGCACTTTATCCCCTACTGACAGTGAGAGCCAGCAATTCACACACATGTGCACCTTCACAAACACCACTGTGACCAAACAAACCCGAAATCTGAGGGAAGATGCTGTACAGAGAAGCAGGCTGGGACAAATCAGTGCCTCCAGGCAGCTCAGTGCCGTGGGGCTCAAAAATCAAAGTCAGAGCATATTTACTTGTTTTTAAAAATACTCTAACACTAGTATCACTTTTATAGAGAATTTTTTGTCATTCACTTCAGGCAGCAAGGGGTCTCTCATGTGAGTCTAATAAAGCAAGCCCCTGCTGTTCTGTGGTGTGCCTTATGCTTAGCTATGAATCAAACCAAGTGTAATTGTCTTCTGCTTGATTTTTCTTTCTGGACCCAAGCAATATTTGGTTCTATGGCATTTATTTTGTTTAAACAGCATGCAACCACACTTCAGAAATGAAACCATCTAGAAATTATCCACAAATTATTCCAGGAGTGTCACTACAAAAGGAGGTCAATAATAATTTTAAACAACGTTATTATCCCCAATTCCTTATACAAGATACTCACAAAACTGTTAAAAAATGCCAATAAAAAAATCCTGAGAGTCAGTAGGAACAAATAACTTGCATTTATTTTTTCTACGAAGTAATCTTAAAATCGGATGTTCTGAAGAACAAAATATTGTGATTTCAGTTCACTGATACTTGAAAGATACCTAAGATTATCCAGCTGAAAGTGAAGTTATATTCTCCTTAAAGTAATAGTTCCACATGAGACTTCAGCACTTGTAATTTCTGACAGGGTAACTGAACTCATAGCAAAATAGCCTGGGAGTTACACTGAAATAATTTATCTCACAACATTCAGAAAAATGCCAAGTTTGAGCATGAGAGACATATGCACCTTATTTTTCAGCTAACTTGGGATTAATCTCAATATCAGAGTATCCGCCTCACAGAGGCTTTTGCAGCAAGACGCAGGCGAGGTGTAAGCAGACCAGGAGAAGTGTGACCAACTTCACCTAACGCCCAATCTCGAATAAATGAGCCATGATAAGAGTCATTTCTTCTTAATTCATAGAACACTTCACATCTCTACAGGGAGCCCCAGCTATTTTGCATGGCTAGTGCCATTTAGGACCATTGCAGGGCCTGGAAAGGGCATGAGGAGGAAGAAGAGGAAGCAGAAGCTCTGAGCAAAGGGAGCATTGTGCTTATGTTCACTTGGCCCAAGGAAGCCACATTGTTTTTGAATCCTGCAGGCGGATCTGTGAAGCATGTTTGATTCTAAAAGGAGAGTTATTTTAAGCAACTAATTAACCCTCTTTTTATTTTTCCTGGCAGTTTTGCAACATTTAGGTTTAGATTTAAATTTAAGGCCGCTTGCGATCCCAGATTGGAATTAGAGTTGGCTTGTGTTCTGCCTACGCAAACCCCACACAGATATTAGGCCGCTAGGTCTCGTTTGAGGCACTGAAGTCCCATCAACAGCTCTTGCTTGTGTTCTGTATTAGCAATACAGACATTGCTCATGAGTTAGTTTATAATGCAAAAAATTAGGGAAAAAACTGTCATTAAGGTGGTGTTGAATTGTCCCAGCTGATTGGAAAAGTCAGGCCCAGTTGTCACATCAACATCCAGGTTTTCTGCTGGATATCGTAATTCTCATAAAAGGTTGTTAAGGTAATTAAGATGTTGAGGTTTTTTTTGTTTGCCATAAAGACATATATGAACACATATTTAACCACCTCCTTTGTTTGAGCTAGCTCAACAGAGATCTTGGCTGTATATCTAAGCTGGAATTGTGTTTAAATTTAGGCTATTGCATAAACCTAAACCCAAATAAGCATCAAGAAAGTAAAAATTCAACAGAATTTCAGCTTTAGTCTGGAACAGAAGAAAAACAAAACAAGGACCCTGGCTTTCATCTAACTACCACTTTGAAGTTTCAGCACTTCCTAAGTATTGTACTTGGGATGCTCCTAAACAATCTGAAATCTCAAATAACACTATTACCAGGGCAATAAAATGGAATTTTTGTAGATTGTTTAGGATCCCCAGAGGCAGGGGGAAGAGGGGTGAAGCCTGGTGAATTGAAATATAAAGTGAAATTGGAATTGAGGCAGTTAGGGAACATTGCTGAGCTGAATGGCAGTTCAAAGAACCCTCACTAAGTGATGTATACAAACTTCAATACAGTTTTATTTTAGGCTTGGCTGCACAAAGAAGTATGTGCTAATAAACTGAATCATCAAAAATAAATTGTTTCAATGTTCATTTCTTTTGAATTAATATCTGTAAGCTCAGTTTTATGACATCCATTTAAGCTTGTGTTCTGATGTTGTGCATGACAACATATTTTGAGGAGCTGCATTCTGTTGTAGAATTGGGCTATTTGATTTACTACAATGAAAATATTTGTTTCCCAGAATGGTAGCTATCTACAATGAAGGTTTTTAATTAGGGACAACACTTTATGTACAAAAAATTGTACAGTGCTCACTATTAAAGCTGCAGGGGGAAATTTTGAAAGGACACTAAGGAATCTAGACACATTATGCCATTAGCTGCAATATTGAAAAACATTGCTGAATTCCCTTATAAGGAACTAAAATTTACTGGCTAATGCTATTTACAATTTGGTAAGCAGTAGAGGATGTAACTAAGGCAAGTCCTCTTGAAGTAGCCATCTTACAGCAGACAAAAAAGGAAAAGATGGACATCATAAACTGGAAGATATTTTAGCATCATCTACATGGCATTATCTGGAGACGAGAGTTACTCCTCTCACTAAATAAGACTGGGAGAAAGGCACCTTCCTCCTCACCCTTTGCTTTCATTGCACTCTACAGTCAACAAATTGGGCAAGAGCTGTCAAAAAAGATGTATAGGCTTTGTTTTGAATGCCCTGGATTCAGCCCTCTCTGCTAGATGGCCCCACGTGACCCACCTTGCAAAGAGAATTGGAGAAGTCAGAAACAGCAAAGCCATAGTGGCTTTATGGCTCCACCTGCTTCAGCTCACTAAACCCAAATTAGAGTTGTAGATCATGAACTTTATTAAAGCAATACATTTTTTGTTGGTCAAGGACTGTTATAAGCATCTTTTTGTTAGAGTTTCATAGCAGGTTAAACTATTACAAATGCTTTCTTAAAACTAAAACAAAAAAAAAAATCAAGATTTGACAGTGGTTTTACCAGAAACAAAAAACCTAAGTTCATTTTGTCTCTCTTAAAGGGATTAGAATATTTAAGTACTATCTCTGGATTAAAGCTTGCTTCAGACTGGAAATGTATTAGTGATCCAAACAACATGACTGTTTTTTCCCTGGCTACATGTTTTAATCTAACAGAAGATATTATCTCTCTTCACAAACACTACATCTCTACAGACTCAATCCATGCATACAACAGTATTCTTATCAATCGCTCTAGGAAAGCATACCTTGGAGTGAGAAGCAGGTTTTTTAAATTATCAGTCTCTGAAGTCAGTGGCAGTAGAGTCTTTGGACAGCAATACTGTTTTCTAAATACAACTGATGATTTTTCAGTGACAACAAACACATCGTTCCAGCATATATCATTGACACTGATCAAGTGATAATTTTGCTTATCCTAACATACCAAAATTCCATCACCAAGGACATAATTTAAATTTCAGAAAGCCTCCACAATGCTACAGTTAATTCTCTGCCCAGGTCTCAATTGCACTTCAGAGCCCATCTTCTTCTGGCTTCCATGGTCTACGGCAAGGTACATTTAATGAGCACATGCAGTGTCCAGTTATGATTGCTGCTCTTTGGAAGGACAGAGGCATCTTGAAGTGCTGAGGCCTAAGTAATAGGCCTTGAACCAAGACTGACCTCTAGAAGAATCTTCCAATCAAACACCAAATATAGTCATTAACAAAATATATATGATCATTAGTAGAACTATAGCTTAAATGAAACAGAACCAGTAGTAAGAAGGACATGTTCCCTGCTTGGCAACAAGTAGGCGCTTAGCAAAATATGCATGCTTATTTGTAAATGAAATATAGGTGGTAGTATGAAGGACGTGTTCCACTTGGGAACATGTAAGCACAATCAGATAGATAAGGAAACTCACTCGGTTCCTCCTGGAGCCCTGGCCAGGTTTCAGGTGAAATCCATGAGGAGATTGAAACCAGATGTTTCCGCAATTGATGTTATGAAAGCTTATTTATCCAACAATATAAAATAATGGACCTTCTTGCAGCGACTTTGGAGACCTCACCCATGGGTGGATGCACTGTGTGGGGCTACCCAATTGCCAGGACAGGTGCTCCAGATCCTTTCTGCAACTGAGGCTCCCCAGCACCTATGGATCTGGATGATGGTAAAGTGTCTGTTTGGTGCCAGTGTCTGTTCTGTCAACCCCATCATTTAGCAAAACACATCTACACAAGGTTTATTGTAATTTCATGTAGTTGGTAATGTCAAGATACAATATGGTAAACCCTTGAAGATAGTGGTCTTAAGGCTAGTTTGTTGCCCATCTAACCCCATCAGTAAGATCCAGGCCTGTCTGAGATTGTTGATTAGGAAAATAAACTACACACATATGCATAAATAGTCCACTGTGGCACCATAATATTAAACTTGGCTGCACTGGAACGAAGTACCTTCATTACATTTCTATGATAAATATCTCCCTTGCCCTGCTGCAATTATCAAAGGGCTTGATTAAGGGATTGATTTGAATGCAAACAGCATAATTGACCCAGGAGAAAAGATGAATGGATATGGCCAATGCAGCCTTTAAATAAGCGTGTTACAAATAGATGGTAGCATAGGGAAATGTCACCAGTCACAATTTATTATTTTGCCATTCTCCTTCAACTGAAAAAAAAAAGGGAAATTTACTTTTGCTGCATACAGCACATACAGAATTTTCCAGCATATAATGCCTTTTCACATAGTCTTCAAATGTTCTAAGTGGGTCATTTAATTTAGCGCATCCATAAAGTCATGATCTATATTAGTTAATACACTAAAAAAAAAGTAATGAACAGTTAGCCAGAAGCCCTTTTATAAACAGCAATAAACAAGAAGATTATTGAAACAATACTTCAGCTTGTTGTCACTTTCTACTGAGGGGGGACAAAGCAGAGTTGGAACTTTTTGAACTACCAAGATCTGATTTCTGAAACACTCAAAGCATATTAAACTTTTCATGCAGTGAAATGACTGGAACATCTATCAGATTTAGTACAATTTCAACCTTGCATGGACTTAAATTAATAGCAGTTTTCATTTCTTTTGTGCTTTTCGTCTACAAATTGCCCAGTGCAAAACATCTAACAAATCTTCTCAAACCTTTGTGAAACAGGTAAGTCAGCGGGTTTTTTTTTATTATCCCCCATCTTAAAGATGGAGAAAGTCAAAGGTGGAGCAAATACTTATGAAAATTAAGCTCAATGTCTCAGAGCAGTTTCAAACTTGGGTCTAGATGGAACTCACTGATGGATTAAGTGGAGAAGAGTTTATCCTCCAGACCTCGGCCCTGAAACACCTCCCTCAGTTCTCATATTGAAGGCTCTTTAGACTGACCTGTCCTGAAGTCCATTTTTCAATTCAAGTTCATGTTAGTTCCCTGCCTCAATATACCTAACAGGACTCAGGTCTCAGACAATCTGCTTTGAAGTTGAACCAGAAGACAAGTTGTTCATCTGGACACATGCTGCTCTTATTGCTAAGGTGAGGGATCAATGCAGGAGTGTGGGAAACCATACTCGATGTGAAAAGGATGGGACTGGCTGCAAAATACGGAATTTTCTAAGACATATTTCAGAAAAGTATAAATGAAACTGTTTATCTGCTAAGTCACGTAAATATCATGTGATCAGCTTACGTATATGTAATGTCCTTCACTATCTGAGTGTTCAAGACTAGGCTGGATGAGACCATGAACAATCTAATCGAGTGGAAGATGTCCCTACCCATGGCATTGGGGGTGGAACCAGATGAGCCTTTAAGGCCATTTTCAATCCAACCCATTTGATGACATGATTCTATGATTTACTTTCTCATATTGGAGAGCCTGGGACTTGGAAATTAATTCCTTGTTGTCACTCGGCAACTTTAACTAGCTTTTGCAGTATTTTGAAGACTTCTCATATTTATCCACAAATATTATTTAGTCTAAATGAAGAAATAAGATGAAATCTTAATGAAGTAGAGTCTCAAGAATAAAAATTGCATCAAGAAGTACACAGAGAAGAGGGTTAATAAACAAAAGAAAATACAGTATCTCTTGGTTTTCTTTATGAGTATACCTTGCAAAGGCTAATCCCCTGCCTATTCTTCTAAGTAAACTAAATGATGAATTTGGTTAATGTACAGAAGAATAACTATGCTAATACAATTACTGAAATGACAACATCTATCTTGCATCTTAAAATTGCTGATGATGGATGAGTGACACTCTCTGAAAAATAAGGCAATTAATAGCATTGCTTTCATTTGTCCTAGAGCACTAGGACATTCTGCTCGTTTCCCAGTATGCACTAATCTACTCTTCAATATAATATTACATACATTTTCATTGTTCTCAGATCAAATAACTCCTAAAACCATAAAGAAATCAATTTTTTTCACAAAAGAAACTGGTAAATTTGCATTACTTTGAAGCTGATCAAGTTGCATGAAAAAAATACACTCCCTTTGCATCATGGCCGTTTGGTTTGTAATGGCAGCATTTCCATGTCTACTGCTAGAAGTCATTGCATTCTTAGCATTACTCGATCCATTTCTTTATATACCTTTCCTTTACCAACAATTCCTTCAGGTCCCCCCCTACAAGGACATTGAGGCACTGGAGCACATCCAGAGAAGGGCAACGAAACTGGTGAAGGGGCTGGAGAACAAGTCTTATGAAGAGCAGCTGAGAGAACTGGGATTGTTTAGCCTGGAGAAAAGCAGGCTGAGGAGAGAACTCAAGAGTGTCTACAACTACCTGAATGGAAGTTGTAGTGAGGTGAATGTTGGTCTCTTCTCCTAAGTAGCAGGTGATAGGACGAGAGGAAATGGCCTCAAGTTGTGCCGAAGAAGATTCAGACTGGATATTAGGAAAAATTTCTTCCTGGAAAAGGTTATCAAGCAGCAAAACAGGCTGCCCAGGGATTTAAAGGATGGGTAGTTAAGGTGCTCAGAGGTATGGTTTAGTAGTCAACAGGTATGGCGGGAGTCTATGATCTCAAAGGTCTTTTCCAACCAAAGAATTCTATGATTCTATACTGAAAAATAAATCTCTAAATCACTGTTGTTTTAATCTGTATCAACCAAAATAGAAATAAAAAAAAAGAAAAAAAAAGAAAAAAAAAGTCACTTTTTGTTGAAAGCAAAAAGCCCCGAAACTGAGACATGACACACTTGGCAAGTCTTTTTCCTTACTGTCACCTCAACTCTATGCACTTACTAGAAATGAGACAGTTATAAACTAAAGGCATCTTTAATCTAGTGAAAAATAATTCAGACAGACAGCAGGCTGTGCCACTTGGCACCTCACAGACACATGTGAAGTGTAAGACTTGCTTATCCCTCTCAGTAAAGCTGAGCAAATTCCTGCCACCAGCCTAGCGAGAGAGCACTAGGTGCCACCCATCAGCTCCATCAGCAGAGAGACATGAAATCTGAATACAACTTTTAGTTTGAAGTGGAGCATATTCCCACCCCAGACTGGATGAATGCTAGGAAAGCTAGGATTGCGTATTTTGGACTGGTCTGTTTTTGACTTTAGAGCACTATTAGTGATACCAAGCTACATGAAAGTAATATTAGGCTTTACAAAATAAATACTTTAGAAAGTTCCAGACACAAAGTCCAAGTATCAGTTTGAGCTGTATTTTGTTTCAAAAGCCACTTTAATTAGTGTCTGTTGTTTTTTCATATTCATGCACCTACAATGCAGATGAAGCAAGAGTATTTCAAGTAGTACCCCAGAATGTTACTACTGAATAGGTCATGGATATTGGACACATTTATTCAATTATAGAACAAAAATTTGAATCAAATAAAGTTAGATTTCTTTAAATATACTTGTATAACACATGTATTTAAAGTGACACTTTTTTAGGTATCTCTAATTTTAGGTATTGCTGAATTTAGGTATTATTAGCCAATAATTTAAGCAGTCTGAAAGATTCAAGCTGTTGTTTGTGGCAATTCCAACCAACAAGAAAATCACATAATACCAAACACAAGTTAAAACAACATCAGTGACATAGTAACCTGAAAGGATGGGAACAGTCTTCTCACACTATAAAATGGGTACTTTAAGAGCACACTAGAAAATATTCACACTATTTAGAAACTAAATTGTAGGCATTGAAGTAATGCAATTTTATAATTGAACGAGAAGTACAGCTCTCCATTGATGTCTATTGTATTAAAATATAATACAAGTAGAAGTTATTTTGAAAGAATGTCACATCCCAAATTTCCTCAAAACATGTGAGTTATGAAAATGTGGTAAATAATACTAAGAATCTCACACATCCCAAGATGTCAATAATTATGTTGCATGCTTTGAATACCTGGATTTCTATCCATATTTCAAATAAGAGATATAGAGATGTGAGTGGTTGATACAGAAAAACAAATTAAGCTTACAACCAAATCTATTTTTCTTTCACAGAACTGTCTGTGAATTTTTACCATCTTTAAAACTGAAAAGCAGAAACAATTGCACCTTGAAAAATATTCACTTAATGAAAGTTCGTTAAGTCCAGTAAGTTCCTGCACTCTAAGGAGGATACAGTCAGTTCAAGGTCTGTGTCTGTGAATCGAATGAATGCCAGCACATAATTCCCTTGCTCAGGTTTTCCAAACCTGCCTTGTCCAGTGAGTCCTCAGTTTCAAAGAACTCCATTTGCCAGCTAGACATAGTTATTAAAGTGCCTCTGTGGAAGTGTAAATCAAGTAGACAAAGATAGCCAAGCCTGCCCCTTGTGAACAACTACTGGAAATAAAAGCAGTGTAGCCCTGTTAACATGATGAGAGGGAGGGACAGCATAGTAGCAATATAGCGTCTAATAAGGAGGCTGAAAGAAATGTGTCAATCTTTTCTACTGTGTAATATCATTAAGTATTAATTGAAGTAGTAACTGGAATCCAGGTCTTTCTCTTGTCTAAGTAGATACCTCTGGCTACTGAGTCATTCTTTCTCACTGTTCTAATAAATATTCACGTATTATATATAACCTGGTGTGCAGTTATAAAAAAAAAAAACAGAGAGAAACAACCCTTTTAAAACTAATCCACTTATCACTGATGTGGTTCCTCAGCTCCAAAGGTGCAACCTACCAAGGAAAAAACGTGCACTGGTGTACCCATATCCTTCCAGAAATCTCTAAACATAGACTTTCAAGTTCAACAAGTGCCATTATTACCTGTAGTCATCTCAGTAAAGCCTTCCTTCATTTTTTGTAAGGAAAACCCCAAGCACTCAAATAAAAAAGCTGGTTTATGTTTTGAGTTTTGCGAGCACTCAATATAGTCATTGACTTACCCAGATCTATAATTAAATCAGCCATTAAGATTCTGTAGAGGCACTGATTAGCTTCTAACTTGCAGATGTATTCGTAAAAGGACACCTCGTTATGAAGATTAGCTAGGTCCTAACATGGTATGAGGGACAGAAAAGATGAGAACAATTCAAACTTACATCACTTATATGCTGTAGTGTCTGAAATCCTACTGCCCACATAAATAAACCAGCAAAATAATAAGTACAGGAGCCCTTAATCAGACGAATTAAGCAGATATTTAGCAAGAAATCCAGCTTGAAGCACTTAATGTTGACTTTTCAAGCCGGAGCCCTTGATTGTTATGATTAATATAATTCTACCCAGGTTTCTCAGGCCATTTACTACCACAAAATAGGGATAAAACTGAGCAAGGGGAATGCAATTCATAGTGGCAAGAAAAAGCATAAAGCTACACAGATAGAGGTTAATCAACCATCCTTCATGCAACATCTAGCAGTAATGACAATACACCAGCTCAACACTCAATAGCAGCTGAAAAAACATGGACACTCCAAACAATTCCATTGCTTTCAGCTAAGCTATGTGAAATCAAATAACATCCAAACACAGGATGAGAAAATTTGAAACTCTACTACTTTTACTTTGTGATCTAGTTCAGCATATACATGCCAGAATAGTTAATCACCATCTGGTCTCAGTCATGCTTGAGCCAGGACATGACTGCTTAGCCTTAAGTATCCTCACCTGCACTACATTTCTCCATTGTCTCAATGTGGGTGTGGTGATTCATTACAAGGAGAATCCTGCAGTAAATTTATTTTGGATGCCCCCATCTTTCTCTTTAGATTGCTTCTTTTTTGCTTGCTTTCTTAATTATTTTCTCCTCTTGCCTCCTTCAGTTTTTCAAGGACTCAGAGTTTAATATATGAAATATTATGTACACATTCAGAAGAATAAACTAAGGATGCTTTAGGGCTAGAGATGCTAGCTACTTTTGAATAATTTGAGTCCTGCTTTCAAGTGAAACATTTCATGTATGGAAGCAGCCACCAACACCCAGGTGCTCTGCTTCTGCAGGTATTTTATCCCATTCTGATCTCTGGTTGCCCTAAACAGGCTTAATTTACCTTGCATTACTTTTCATCTGCTTCATTTTCAAATGTGTTTCAGATGAATAAATAATACAAGAGTACGAGATAAATGCACATAGGCCACGTTGACAGCTGTCAAGCTTACCACCACCACCATGTATTAATGTCCTACATCTCTTCATCCATCTTTTTTATGTATTGCTCTTGATAACTGATTTCTGTATGAAATGTGTTAAGAACAGATCTGGAAAGCGTACTGCAGGTGAAAAAAAGAAATATTCAAATGCTAAGCAACTTTTAAAAACCTGCATATTCTATATTCAAATTAGGCTTCCATTTAAATAAAAGAAGGCAAAAATTTTAAAACAGAGAATCCAAAATATACTAATATTCTCTGCTAAACGTTTAGTTGGAACACCAGCCTAATACATTAACCATATGAGTGACATTTGTTTTAATAGTGATAAAGTCATTTTATTACTAAGAAGAGCTTTAGAAATACATGAGCTACCTTGAAAAGATGTGGCAATTGATGTCAGAGTGCTTCTAGGATTTTTTGTGTGTGTGCAGGTGGACTGTTGCTAATGAATTGTTTGAGTTTCTCTGCTGCTCTGTCTGTCGCAGGCACTCCTTTGCATGTGACACTTATCTAAAGGAAACAGTTGAGAAAAGCGAGTTTTAATGCACCAAGTATCAGGCAAGCAAGGAGGACTTGGGTATGTTGTCAATACATGGTGAAGAAGGGACTCAAAATCCCACTCTCTGTAGGTCCTCAGCCCCTTCTTCAAGCCTCCTTCAGGAATGAGGGTGGCTCTGCTACTTCGCCTGCCCTAAACAGCAGGCACAGAGCGAGAAGGCAAGTGAGGTCTCCAGGAGGAGAAAGAGGTCACCTCTGCCAAGGGACTGAGTGAGGGTGGTTGTTATTCATGATGGAAGAAGATGGCTAAGAGGGTGGTAGGTGTACACACCCGCTCAATTGGTTTGAAAAAAAACACAGAAAAAGTCCCTGGGGATGGAGTGGCTCCTAAGGCCTCTCACAGGACCTTGCCCTCACCATCCCACTCGTCTTTTCCTTTATGCATTAAACCCGCTCAAAACTTTTTATCCTGTTCAAAAGACCTCAAAAATTCCTTGACTCGGCTTTCATCAGCCCCCAGGATAATACCAGTCTTTCACCACTACACCTCAATTCTTGCTGACAAGTCAGTGCTCTGTTGCTGTCACCAGCACCATAAAACTGAATCCCAAAGAATTACTGGGGTGATACAATCGCTATTCTCATGCTGCTGTCAAATCTTGAACGAACCATATACACGTGTTTGTTTTTCCTTCACACTTACTTTCCTTTTCTCTTTACATTGCTTCCCATATACTTAAATATACCCCTGCCCACATGTACACATATACATATATAGATATGTGTGTGCTCAGTTATCCATATACTCACTTGGCCTCTCTGAATTAGTTGTTCGGCTCAAATTGCTGTCTGCATGTATTTATACTGTATTTGCAAAACATGACTATTTGCATAGTCACTCAATTCTATCTGTCTGTCCCCTAAGTTTTCATGCTGTGCTCAAGGTGTTCAATATCGATTGTCAGAAATGTGAGAGAATATCAGGGACCGGTTGCTTTGTCCATGCCCCAGCATAGGCTGAAATCCCAAATTAATTTCTAGGCTTTGAAGTGTTCCCAGTGAGCTCTGGAAGGGTGCTGTAGGATGATAACACACATTTTCAGTTACTCTTTCATTAAGCACCTACTCCCAGCCACCTTTGGGAACAGCTTGCTGAACTTAATGGACTTTGGTCTGACTTCAGTGGCATATAATAATATGTTATTATATGGTGTGGTTTTCAGATCAGTGCATTTCCCACACATTTTATACGCTAATATCTCTCACAGGGTCAGCATAGTTAATTGAGGCAGAATTTAAACTTACTTTCACGTGCATTATGGTTTCATATACATTTACTGGGCCAAAGCAGGCACTGATATTATTGGAATATTAGGGGCTCAGGTCCTCCTGCTGAAGTACATCTACTAATGAGTTCTACCTCTTTTTCAATTCATTTTTGAAGAACCACAATAAGAAAAATATGGAGGTAAAAAGAAACAAATTTTAAAAATAACTTGACGGTTCTACAGAAATAAATCCTGAGCCTCTCTCTGTAAATACTAACCATGCATTCAATATCAACACTCATGACGGCCCAGTGGAAGCATTTGTCAATGAAGCTGTTCCTAGTCATATGTTTTTTGAATGTTTATGGCATTTTCATTTGTACTGGACATGACATGTTGTCAGTGTAGCATTTTCCCTCTTTACATCTTTGTGGTATTATTAGTGACAAGAAGAAAGTCATGCTGTGTGCATAGTAACAGCTTTTCAAAGGTAAATAACGCAGCTGCTGTGCCTGATTTTTATTTTATAAAGGCATCAGTTAATGATTAGTTATAAAATAAAAATAATGCAAGGCAGTGCAAAGTATCTGCCTTTTAAAAAGCTGTTATGGTGCAGGCAAATATCTGCATCTGCATGTGAATTGCATTGGCAGACACAATGTGGGGACTGCATCTTCAAAGTATGAAGTATGTAAGGTCATGGGCGACTTCTTGAGTCTCCCCCCAACCCTCCCCATATGCACCACTTAAATCTCTGGAAGCTGCAACTGTACTAAACTCCCCAGTTTTCTAAACCTATAGCTTAATCATAGAATCATAGAATGACTTGGATTGGGAGGGACCTTAAAGATCATCCAGTTCCAATTCCCCTGCCATGGCCAGGGACACCTCCTACTGGATCAGGTTGCTCAAAGCCTCCAACCCGGTCTTGAACACTTTCAGAGATGGGGCATCCTGACTTCTCTGAGCAACTTTTTCAATTCTTTTTTTTTAAACTTATTTTTAAATTAAATAGTTCAAATTTTTTTGGAACCACTATGAGCTTTAGATACACAAAATGTGTCTCCACAGGGCTCTGGCTACAGAATTGAGGCTTTTCATTAGTTAAACACGCATATAACTACATCCTACATATATGCATTTGTCCTCTCTCTCTGCCCCCTTGCCAGTCTCCAGACAGTTGCCTTTAAGTGAGGTGAGACCTTTCACCATTTAGATCACAAAATTCGATGCTGAATTTTGACAGACTTTTTTTCAATAGCTTCACACAATTTCCCTCTCCAGTCCTTTGCTTTCCCTACCTGAGACTGGAATAAGGATGCCTGGAGAGCCTGTACTGAAAGCAGCCATAGTCAAAAGCATTTTGAAATCCTACAGGTAGAAATAGGATGAAAGAAAAAAGTCTCAACTTATCAACTCTCTTCTGATTTATTCTATCATGCCAGCAGATTAATACCCCAAAAATTGCCAGCCATATTTTGACACTGCATGCTGTTGCACAATGCCTTAAGCTGCTACATAAAATAAGCTAACCAAGCGAAAAAAGTGATTCATGTATATTACACAGGTCATTTCTGATAAGCCAGGTGATCATGTTAATAAAAATAGAAAAAAAAAATAGAAAGAAAAAATAATACATGTAGCTCAGTGGTGAATGGCATAAAGAAGCAGTTACATCCAGTAGAAAACCTAATAGAAAGAAGATAAGTTTGTGCCACGCTTCAGATCTGAAGGAAAGCAGTATTTCATCACAATGACAGAAAGGAAGTAATGCAATGAGATTTAACTTGCATAATGAGTGTTTGCTATTATCACCAAGTGGCTTCAGGTAAATAGTCCAGTACAGAATCAACTTCTTGTATTTGATTCTGCAACTGTGTAAACTGCTCGAAATAATAAAGTGTAGAAATTTCTACAGGATATTCATTTGGTGGTTTACCTATGGGAATCAAACCACTTACTGCGGTGAAACTACTTCTTTAATATCACCTAATACTGATTTTTAGTCTGATATAGAGGTAATTGGAGGAAACTATCTGGGTTCATCTCTTGTTCTGAGTGGTTTCCTGCTCCAGCGGGGCAAGAGGTAGCCCCAGCTCCACATGGACACAGCCTTTAAGGGTACCTGGTGCTAATAACCATGTTGTGGGTTCATTGTTCCCTGGAATCAGTGGGCTGATGTACTGCAGAGCATCTTCCCTGATGCTGGATGTCTTGATTTGGACAAATTAATCTAGCTCTCCATCTTTTCCACACCACTGGATCTGCTGGGTAGCATTTTTGTTATCATCTCACCAGTTAGCTGGGAACTATTTCAGAGTCTGGAAAGCCAATATCTTTTTTTTTAGCCATATTACTCTGTTGTTTCCTTTTTTTTTATTCCTGATCTGAAGTCCATAGAAATCACTGCAAGGATAGTTTGGAGGGATTTTTTTGAGTGGTGCTGAGACCTAGTTATATTTTCTCTAATAAAATGTTATTTGACAGTATCATTGTCAGCTAAGTACATACTAAAATCAATCCCAAGTTCTTCAAGTTCCTAAAGGTTCTCCTTTTTGCTTCTATTCTAAGGCAGTTTTCATCTAACTACTGGAACACATTACTGAAGCTAATGGTTTAGCAGGCTTCAAGGATGAATGGGATCTATCTATAGATAATAAAAGCCTTCAGAGCTAACTCTTAACTATCATTAAACAGCTTTAGAAAGAATATAAAAATTTCATACTGCAGATCTAGAGTCTCTGGGTAATAAGTGTTTGAAAGACATTCATCCTCTTGAAACGTGAATCTGTAATTGCCTACTGCAAAATTTCTATAGCTCTTCTCAAACCATCTAATTCTGGTCAACACCAGTGATCCTGTAACCCAGCTCAGTCACAGAGCCCAACTTCTTCCTTAGACATATTTCCTTTTGCTGTATTTACAGCCTGCCCATTTTCTTTGTCTGCTGGCTTGCGTGTTCATTTCATTTTCTTTTGTAGTTTTCTGAAGAACAGACTTCCATATTTCATTTTTTCTAATATTACATACAATTTTAAGATTCATGTCAGAGAAATAAGAGTTAAAGGAGTAATTTCCCTTATAATCTATTCATGTCCTTCTCAAAGTAGGGCTATACTAATTAAATAATAGTTAAGAAAAAAGGTACACTTACATTTAGTATAGACAGCCTATTTTAAAGCTATGAAAAAATTAATTATACTGTGATTAGTGGGTTCACAGTTGGTGAATTCTGGAATGCTGGTCCTTTGATACACCTGCTAAGCTCTGCAACATACCACTGTTCACCCTTAATGCATCACTAAAGCTACAAACCTAATGGCCGATGAACTGACAATGAAGTGGGTTTAATTCTGACAAGTCTACCAGGAGGAGTCAACCGGACAACAGTGTTCTAATCCTCGTTTATAGTAGTTCAATGAGTTAGTCCTGAGTTTTACTTCTGACTTCATTTTTTCTTAATCCCAGCTTTTTGTAGATGTTTCATTTTTTGTGGTTTAAGAATTCATTTTGGTTTTCTTCCCTTTATCCATCTCCTTTGGCATAGTCCATGCATGCTGTGGGTACACGATGTGGCAGAATAGAGAGCAGCATCCCTTCAGCTCCTGCGGAAGGAGTGTTGGCCATGGCACTGGCACAGCCCCCGCAGATACCAAGGGGTTTGCAGCCACTTTCTGGGCCTGAGCCAGTTCCTTGGCACTGCATTGCACTGGTCTGTGCAGAGATGCCCTATGGAACTCCCTCTATCTAGTCAGTGAGCTTTTTTTACGAGGTTTCTTTTTGCTTTTGTTTGACATCTCCGAGATTGATTTGTTTGATGGTGACTATGAATCCAAGAGTTGAGTTTGACGACAATAAAGTATTTATGTGTTAGACTAAAGTAGTGAGTAGTATCTAATACCTTCTATGTCCAAAGATCTGCAACCTAAGCAGTACTATTCTCAGAATACAGTGAGTTTTAATCTTTTCCATTGAACACAATAACAGGTATTCTTAATACTATATACTTCCAGATAGGTTTGGGAGGGTGCAGTTGATCTCCCAGTGTCATGGACATATCAATTCCCTGCCATTTGTCTTGGAAATCATTCAGCAGCTGTGAATATTTCTTAATTATTTTTCTATTCTCTTCTCAGTCTTTGTTTTTCACTCTCCAGTGAATAAATTATATTCGGTTCACCATTTTAAAGACAAAATCAAAATCTGTAAACCCTGTGGGTTTTCCCCAAAGTTCAGTTAATTCTAGAAATACTGATCAACATTTGAAGTGGTCTTCAAACAAACTTACAGTTCTTTTTAAGTTACATTCGTATTGGCCAGACTTGCAAGAATCATTAGTGATGCTTTTCTCTTTTATGTGCCTTTGATTCTACCGTGCAGCTTGAATAAAAGAGAAGCAGCTTGCCTGGTCTCTCTTCTCTGTCACAGTGGAGGTAATGCTGGGCACAGGTTGACATATCCTAGACAAAGAGAAGGAAAGGTGGTATTTGTGGTGGCTTCACAGATCCTTGACAATAGAGGAAATAGGAGGAAATGTGGGAGGAATGGGCAGTGAAGAATGTCCACATTCTGACATGGAGAGGAAGGGAGAAAAGACATGTCCACAGGGATCCTGGAGTTGCATAAAAATAAAAGCACAAACAGAGCTTTAAATAAGAATAAGAGAATAAGACTTGAGAAGAGGGAAGACAGCAGCTGAGCCAGAGCCCCAAGCAGCCACGGCTTCAAAACACAAGTTCCCTCACAGGTGAATATGAAAATTTTATCCACTATCAGAAGTTCGCCAAATGTCTCACAAAACTAATACATCTAAACTGCTTCTTCAAATTTTGCTCTCATAAAGTTGAACATACTGTCACAAGTCAACGGGGCCCATTTCTTACTTAAAAAAAGAAATGGAATAAAAATCATGGCTAGCTAGCATGACCCACAACTATCCCCAGACTTGGAGGTACTCTTGAAGTATTCCTGCCCTGCCTACAACTGGCCACAAGGTTTAGCTTCATTGCAACTGATATTCATAATTTCCTTGTTTAGCCTGAGAAATAATTAGGTATCGTATGTTCTTCTACAGACATATCTAGAATGGAGTCATAATGTAGTCCATAAATAAAACTAATAATAGTTCAGTAGCAGGATAGTTTGACATTTCACAAATAAAAAAAAAACAAGGACAAACAACTGAAAAGGGTTGTTTGATTTTTTTTTAGGTATAATTAATTACATGTGTAAATACATTAGCTACAACTCTGAACAAGCAATTAGTTAACTAATTATAGAGAAAATGCAATTGAAGGCTATAACAGATGACCACCTGTCTGCTAGCCATCCCAGGTGTTCCTGTGCTCTCCAGGTTGTTTATTTAGGTTTTAAAAACCACATCTGTTGACAGAAATTCGACATAACTACAAAATGCAATACACAGAGCACGAAGAAACCAAGCCTCCCTACAAGCAGATTTTTTTTCTTTTCTCCTGCTGCTGCTGTCAGCCCCAGAAACAATTCTTGTACCCACCAAAGCATATATAATTCAACACACATGCTGAAATGCTGCTCTTGTCACTGGGTCTTAAATATGTGGTCAAGTGTTCTACTCAGTAAGTCCTAGACCAAGTTCATGTTTAATTACTTTTCTTAAAATAGGAGAAGGGGGATATAACTTTTAAAACTTTTTTTTTCATTCTTCAAGGCAGAATTATCAGCCAGAAAAAACCCACAATTCTTGTAAAAAGATGTCCAGAATTGGATCTTTCACTATCCTTACCCTTCTGGAATGTACCATACTTAAAGCCCAGAACTACCTTTTGATCAATCCAGACATATGCAAGACAGTGCATATTGTCAGTGGGGCATACATGGGATTAAGTTGCTGAGGAGAAACTGTAATGTGAGATCAGTGTCTTTGCCTGGTTTTCACATGTCCTTAAGCCCCCTTTAGAGGAAAGTCAATGTCCTTACAACCTCTTTGCTTAAATACTGATTTGAAATGTTCGAGACAGCCTCTTTTGCTTGTATCGCTATTCCTTTTCTTCCTGTTATGGAACCATTTTCCTGGTGGAAAAAAAAAATGGATAATCCTTTACATGAGAATGTGCCATTTTTTCTGGATTGCTGCAGTTCTTTTAAGATTTGCTTTTCTACCTCATTAAATACAGTATTTAGGAAGGGATTTTTTTTTCAGTAATTTATTCCCTTGAGAGAAGTTTACAGCAACTAAACTAATTAGACATGAGTCTAAGTAAACATGAAAATGCTAATACGCTTCCAAGCGTATGCACCTAACGAATTAGTTTTTTGTTTTATATTTATCTTTTAGGCAGTATGGAAGTCTCCAATGTGATAGGAGCACTTCATTTCCTTTCCATGTTCAATGCCACTCCACCTGCTGTAGCTGTTGTGAAGTCAGGGTGGAAGAGGTTGCCCTGGTCTGTGCAGCAGATAAGCTTGATAAAAAGAATCTGGACTTAGAAAATAAATAAATAAAAAAGTGTAATTAGGAAAAATATTCGTCATTATGTAACTGTTTGTAAAGACTTTATCAAGCTAAAAGTGCAAATACAATTTTGCATTGAAAATTTGGTTTACTTTTAAAATAAATTTAGATTATTTCTAGACATTACTATACCATACTAGATAGTATTTGCATCTATAATACTGTCCTCTGGTTGCATTAATGCTGCAGTGCCCTAAATACTGAAGAATAAAACTTCTGTAGATTATTAATGGTTGCCTTGTGGTTCATGAACACTTATTGTTGGTCTTCAAATTCTGCTGTGCATTAAAGTCTTTTACTCTTTTAGCAGCTGACACCAAAACCTATTCTCATTTGAAAATAATGTAATACATAAAATACGGACACTTTTCAGATCACATACTGATAGGTTATTAGGAATGGGGGAAAATGCATGGCTTATGACAGCTCTTCCAATCTCATAACCTCTCACATACTCAATAAAGTTTCACACAAATAAGATGGTGCGACTTGCTCTAACTCACCTCATCTTGGTTCTGGTTGACTCCCTTACTTTTATTGTTTAGTGAAAAACTTAACACAACTGTTTTCTTTACCTAATGACAAGAAGGTAACCTGCTGAGTTTTTAAAGATCAACTGCTCCAGAGTTACACAGCAGCTCTTGTTAATAGAAGACTATTTTCCTAATATAATCAATAACTTTAAGTATAACTGCAACTCTGATTCTGCCACTATTAAGAAATAGCAGGTAGAACATTGTCAGACTTTCAAACTTAATAATTATCTTACCTTCTCAGTATTAATGAAAGCAACGTGCCCGCGTAGGGTCATTGATGCTAAGTAAGGCTATTTGAGCAGCAGTTGTGCCAGATCCAGAGGTTATCACTCTACTTTCTGCTGATCCCATCACCCACTTCATCACTACTGGAAGTTACAGACTTCTCCAAACTGTCAAATAATGGCACGTGTAATTGCTCGTAACCCAGTTCTGTCTAAATCAATCCAACAGCTAAAACGCTTCTAATAAGAGGGGTTATCTAACAGAGCTCAGTTCAGCAAAACTGGCTTATGGAGAGACTACACATGCAGTTACACTGACAGATCAGAGAGGCTGCTAATTTCAGGGAAGGGGTGATGAGCAGCTGAAGATGAGGAGTGAAACAGCAGGAAAACTTTAACAGAAGTTAACTGAATGCAAAATGGCAAATCTGATAGTAGTGTTACTGTGCTCTCTCTCATCTTTATCTTTCAGATAGATGCACAATAAATACTGATGTCTGGTTTAACATAGCACTCCTGAGTTAACATCAGACTTCGTCAGCTGGCTCTTTCTCATGCCTCATTTTCTTTTTAGATCTTAGCATATCAGCAGACACAACACAGGCTGAGAGATGGGGTTGCTCAGCCTAGAAAAGAGAAGGCTCTGGTGGGACCTTAGAGCAGCCTTCCAGTGATTAAAGTGGGCTACAGAAAAGATGAGAAGGGGCTCTTTATTATGGAGTGCAGGGATAGGACACAGGGGGATGGTTTTAAGCTGAAAGAGGGGAGATTTAGATTAGATACTAGGAAGAAATTTGTTACTGTGAGGGTAGCGAGGCAGTGGCACAGGTTGCCCAGAGAAGTTGTGGATGTCTCATCCCTGGAGGTGTTCAAATCCAGGTTGGATGGGGCTTTGAGCAACCTGATCTAGTGAAAGGTGTCCCTGCCCATGGAGGGGGGTTGGAACTGGATGGGCTTTAATGTCCCTTCAAACCCAAACCATTCTATGATTCTACAATATTGTCAGTGAAATCATACAGCCTAGCTTAAGCTTTCGTCTTCCAAACTTAGGGGGAAGGAGACACATGAGAATGCACTGCCCTCGATTTATTTATTTTTTATGAGAAGGAAGTGAATACTGACACGGCAAAGACAGACTAAAGTGTTAACACTAAACTAGGTAACAGCACTTTCTAGAAGTATGAAATACGCTTCCACTGTGCTGAGTTACAGACTGTGTGAAGCACCCCTTTGAGTGCCAGCATCTTACTCACACAAGCGTTCTTTCACCCTTGGACATGACAAACTCACTTGGGAGTGACAGTGGGGAAGGCTTAGGGAGCTGATTCCTCCTGCTGCCTTCAGACACACGCTGGCTCAGTATGAGGGTGTCAGAACTGTTGGGCAGAGTTTGTAATCGGCTTTGTTCCAGAGAGCAACCCAAGGGAGCTTTTTAAGGCACTCTTAACTGGCTTAAGGCCGAAAGTTAATCAGAATGGAAAAGCATGCCTGGGATGGTTGGACAAAGTACAGCTTACATGTGTATAGCAGGGGAGAGCTTATAAATATATTTCCGTAATAACTCTCTACCAGGAGAATTCATTCCTTCCTTTGCTGTGCCAGCTCAGTGCATCTACTCGGGTCTCTCTGTCCTCCCTTTATGCTATTAAAAATCGCCTTCCCACCCCCTGTAGGTACCCATGAGCCATATTACAAACAATGTAGTAACACCTCCTTCCATCTCATGAAAAAAGTCATAAAATGCAAAGCAGAAAAAAAATCATGAATATTTTGTTGTGTTTCTTTTTCTTTCAATTACAATAAAGGCCACAAAGGTGTTTCTGAGGACATTAAACCAGTGGGTTTCTCACCTGAAAGATGGGAAGAGTCACAAAATTAGATGCCTTATTACTTTTAAAAGTCCTCCTTGATACTTGAATTCTTTGACAGATTTCTAGCTTCTTTTAAAATATGACTACTTACCTGTTTTCTTCTCTTTTTGCCAACTATTTGACTGGCCCCACTGTATCTAACGTTAATTTTGGTATCAGTTCCAAAAGGGTAAGATTTCACTCTGAGAATGTAATTTATCTCTTCTTTTAGTACCTTCTTATAATGTTGTCAGAGATATAACTATATAGCAATTATTTTGATAAGTGAAAGATGCTTCCAATGTTCTTCCAGCCTCTGATTCTCATTCTTGCCACAAAAGATGGTGGCTTATAAGTACTGGCTCTCAGCAGGTACCATTGTGATTATTTTCGAAATAGGGAGATAATAAGAGCTGAGCAAGAATTCTCAAAATAAAGCTTGATTTAAAATCTTCCTTTCCTGAAACATAAATGCTAACTAGAAATGCTTCTTTTCTGGAGATTTAGTGCTGGGACACAAGTTGGCAATTAACAGCCTCGGATACCAGAGAATGTAGTGATAGGACAAGGTAGAATGGGTTTAAGCTAAAAGAGAGGAGATTTAGATAACATATTAGAAATAAATTCTTTACTATGAGGGTGGTGAGGCACTGACACAGGTTGCTCAGAGAAGTTGTGGATGCCCCAGCCCTGGAGGTGTTCCTGGCCAGTTTGGATGAAGCTTTGAGCAACTTGATCCAGTGGAAGGTACCCCTGTATATGTCAGGGAGTTGGAACTGGATGATCTTTAAGATCCCTTCCAACCCAAACCATTCTACGATTCTATGGTTCTATGCTTTTCTACCTACCCTGGAAAGACCTGAAGACCAGAATTTATTAATTAGAAAAACTCTGCACTTAGAGGAATGGTTGTTGAGAGGATCTTACGGCTGCAAGTTACCATCACCTTCAAACCCCCTCAACTTCTCCCATGCCTAATGTTGTCTGAAAACATTTTTATATAAACTTTTTCTGAAAAAAATCATATAAATCATACAAAGACATCAGAATAATTACAATGCAGAGAAATTCCAACAAAGTTTTAAACTTCATCCATTTCCATAATTGCATCATTTCTCAGTTGCTGCCCATCTATAATTAATAGCTGCAAAAAGAAAAGAAAACCTTTAACAAATTTAGCACATACATGTTTAAGCTGTCAGTTATGGATTTAATTGAATAGGAAGAGAGGCAGTGGATGAAGAATGTCAGTCTGGTAGCTATTCAAAGAGCATGCATAGGGGAGCTGTTATTTGGCCTCCTTTATATGTTCACCCCTTTGCCTATCTGAAACACTTCTATCAGTTTTCCAGTCATATGTTTAGATGATGAATATAAATTCAGTCATTTCAGAAACTGGCCCTCCATTCACCCAGGCACAGGGGCTCTTGTACCCCTGTTCACGTCTACTAAGTTCTTTATTTAAGGCTTGCTGAAGATTCAGGCAGAAATCATTGAATCAATTTACATTTAATGACTGCTTCAAGGTTCCTTTTACCAGTTTTCAAGCTAGAGAGTTAATTATAAATATTCTCCCCACACTTCACAAGAAAACTTTCCATTCTGGAGCTCGGAAGATAACATTTACAACAACTGATAGAGGCAGCAGTTGCAATCCTGATGCGGGGTCAGACATGATCACTTGTGACTTCAACACCAGCCAGGGTTTTCCTGGGAGACAGCCATGGGAGAAAAGCTGCCAGGGACTGCAGCTACAACAAACTGATCAAATTATTGTATCAACACTGCTTAGCAGTTTGCACTTGAAGCACAGAAAAGCTTTTACCATGCCTGAGGTTTGTACCTCTTTCCAGGCACACGAGCTCCAGTCACTTCATAATCAAAGTTTTCAGAAACCAACAATGAAATTGAGGGTTTTTTTTTAATAAGACTTTCTCCTTTGAGCATACAAAGTTTTAAGTCAAAGAGATGGGATTATTTGAGTAGCAACACAGATCCTCTCCACCACCTCCTGCCCCCATCCCACAGCTCCTTAGGAAAGCCCAGCACTCGACAGACGTATCCCCTCAAATAGCAAAAGCTGGTATTTTTATTTCACTGTGATGAGATTTTTTTTAAGTGCCTTTTATTCAACCCTTGGCATTGCAGGTTCCTTATCATCATGGAGTTGGAACAAAAAGCAGTACATGTGGGTCTGCCATAAAATAGCACTTGCTCATCACATTTGGACTGACGTTTTCTTTTTTTCCTACTTTTTTTTAAAGATGCTAATTGAAAGCCCTGCAGAGAAGCTGTCAAGTTAAATTTATGACAAAGGAGCTGCTTCTGCAGGTTGGTTTTCAAATTGCCAGCTGGAAATGTGACTGACACGCGTGTCACATGCATGACAGAGAAATAGCTCATTCCAAAGAACTTTTAAAAATCAGTATTTTCATAATTGGTTTGAGGTTTGTGAAATGGGAAGACAAAGGTGCTTTGCTGTTTGTCAGAGCATTTATAGGTCATGTTTCAGAAAATTACTTCCCCAGGAAAATTTCTCTTAGGGAGGGCATTTAAGCATAAGTTTAAGTCCCAATGACATTTCTGCAATATTAAGGGCTGAGTGCAGATTTAAATGCTGTGTTAAGAGGGTTGATTTTCTGACAGACTTTCAAAACCCGCTATTCAGGGAATATACATTTAAATAGAGGTTCACACTCTAAGCTATGCAAATATTGCCAGCAATAATGAAGTGCTGGGATGGCTGACATTTCCGAACAGTGAAGTTCCAGAATTTCCTGGTAGCTTAAATTTGTTCACATCCTTTTGTCTGAAATCTTTCTCCCAATACTCATTTAAAAGAAATTAGTAGATTAAGATATTTTGATTTTAATTGGGCTCAGTTTAAATACAGGCTATTTCAACCAATGAATTGAGAAAGTCTTTGCATCTTAGAAGTGGGTAACAGTGATTCATCTGACTTAAAATTACTTTGAATATAAAAATCTGTTTTCCTTATTTTGATGAGAAATCACTAAGTCTAAAGAACCTAAAGTGATCAAAATCACCCGTATAACAATGTCTTTGTATTTTTGGATTATTTTATCATGTTTTTCCTGCATTTCTTTAAACATTCTGACAAAAAACCCAAACCCTTCTGCTTTCAAAACCTTTATTTTTACAAGTTTCCTCATTTAACCAACACATATGTTTTCTCCAAAGCCTTTCAGAAAACTCCATTATATTCAGAACTTGAATTTGAAATGAAAAAAAGAAAGTGTGTAGTGAAAAGTGTAGAACAGATGGGGGAATAAAATAAACCCCAACAAAATGCAAATTGTTTCAGCTGTTGCTTAAATATAATGAAAAGTGTAACATCACAAACAATGTTTTTCTTTTCCCAGTGCTACCTTTCCTTGCCTTTGAATTTTTTTTCAGTAATTCCTAGTATTACTGCCATAACGTCAGCCACTTGGATATGAAAATTATTGGGAGCACTAGCACAGGTGGTGCAGGAGGTCAATAATGGTGAGTATTGATTAGACTTGCTAAGAGCAGGTTTTATCAACAGACTACTCTTGCTGTCAGTTTCTTTATTCATTGTTACTTTTATCATCTATTTAAATTCCATTTATTAGGATTATTTACTCTATAGATGTCTAATACATAGATGTCTCAGATGTCTAATGTGGCTGCCTAATTTAAGAGGTTAGTATCACCAAGCTTTTAAACAGTGAGTGGTGAGAGACAGACCTCTTAACAATCTGAGAGTTATATCCACATCCCTCACCAGTTATGGTCATACAGGCTATCTAACAGGAAAACAGCACTCCCATTTATTTGGGACCTTTATTTCCTCTTCTAGTAGCCAAAGGAGAGGAAGGTCATAGGATTTCAGTAAGCACAGAGCAGAAGCCTCATTTGTTGACCTGAGTATTCATACAAAGCCACTAGTCTGCAGTGGAATAAGTAGATATAATAGATGGGCAAACATTTTTAATCATGTGTATGATTTTATGTGTGGGAAATTACATCCATATGTGAAAAAGAGCGGTACAGACTAGATGGTGAATTTGGGAAGATGGAACTTCAATAAGATTACAGGACCTAGCTCTCCATTTCTCATGGGAAAGCGAGAAAAGCAAGATAAGCATCTTTGTATGTGAGTACTGCACCACCCAGACCCAAGACAGCCCTTCTGCAGGATCCATATTGCCCCTGGGATGTGCAGTCCCACTGCGAACGCTTCAGGAAAGGTGTGTTTCAGGGCTGCTGGATCCTCAAGCGCATCCTGGGGCTGCTGCAAAATTGTTTTTAAATCCTAATGCATTGCTGGAGTGTCATAACTGTACAACCAGGCTAAATGTATGTCAGTGGGTGACATTAACAAATGTGACTGTTCCAGATATAGCACCGGTGGGTGTCACACTGCGCTCTTCCGATAGCTTACATAAGGGAAATGCTATGGTGGGTGTCATACTGCACTCTTTTGATCGTTTATATAGGGGAAATACTACAATGAATGGTAGCAACATGAGGCTACACCATTATACCTGATACCAGGAGTCCACCTGATATGACGGGTGGGTGAGAATGATGATAATCTTGGCCTTAGGGGCCAGAGAAGGTGCTCATTTGGGACTTTTCTCAGAACAGAAATACTCAACACTTTTCTCAAAGAGGAAATGACCTGGTACCTTGGCTGGAATGGGCAAAAATTCCAGCTACTTCTACAAGTGAGAGGTAGAAATATGGATTAAAAAGCAGAGTTATTCTAATCCTGAAACTATTAACTATAAATATTTCTATTGATTTATTTTATGTAGGATGTCTTTCCAGGATATATGTGTCTAAATTACGAACATTCATTGAAATCAGACTGAAAGGATCTAAAAACACGAGGACTGTATTTATAGAGAAAGCATCAAGAAAATATATGATGTTACTGGTATTGTCACTATTTTATAGCAGAATAAGGTGAAAGGCAGATATCCAGATTTCCCCTTCAGAGCCAGTATTACTACTACACCTCTCTTCCTTCCACATGAGCCCAAATCAATCTATTTATTAGAGAAAAAAAAATATTTGAAATTTCACAATTTCCTTAATATTGATTCCTGCTCCCCAATGAGCTCTAAAAAGCCCTGACTTACATCACATTCAGTTAATATTACCAGTTCATTTACAGTCTATACCAAGAGTAGCTTATGACTTCATCCATGTATAGTCACAGAAGCACTGATAAAATTAGAACTTTATGAAGCTCAGGTACTAATTACTGGGGACTGGGCTGGCAAAATGATGCCTGTTTATCTGCAGAGTGCTGCAGCCATACAGGTTTAACCTGTTAAGCTTCAAAACTCAGGCTAGGGGTTCCAATCACAAAGTAGCCCACTTTTCCCAGAACGAATAAAAATAAAGAAAAAAGCCAGCTTTCAGATAACGGCTGACTGATGGAGACCAGCCTCCTGCTTGCTGTGTTGATGATCAACGTTTACACAATGTTGTGGAACCACTGAACTTGTCACCTCCTACCCTCAAATACATACACAAAGGCTTGTTGTTCCTAAGAAGTAAGAAGTATCTTTAGATGCTGCGGTGATTTGGTTTGTTTGCTTAAAGGATTCCTCTTTCCTGATGGTACGATGCTGACAACAACATCGAACTATTGCAGCTCCTTGCACCGATGGGCAGACTGAGTGAAGGGTGCCTTTTTCTTCCTATTTAGGGCTGGCTGACTTCTGACAAGCTAATCTCAACAGCTCCATTCCATCTTATATGTTTGTCATGAAATAAACATTATCAGTATCTGAAACGGAGCCATGAACAGCTGTGCTAATTATACCAAACCAGCACCTTTATTTAATCACCCTTTTTATCATTATTAACTAACTAGTAAATTGAGTATTTACACAACACATTAGAAAAAAATGCAGAGTACACATATCTCAAAAAATCTGCGCCTGCCTAGAAACCATTACCACCCATGGACTGTAAAATGCAGTTAAAGTAGCTTGATTATGTACAGGGCCTGACAGGCATTCTCTCTCAAGCATTTTTTTCTTTAATTTATGGAATAATTACAGCTGCTATTGGAGCGGTTTTGTTTACAGCTTCATTACTGCATGGTATTAATTGTAGTTTTATAATACAGTTTAGTACATTCTTTCTTCATTTATTGACTTACAATATTTTGATTCAATACAAAAATTCTCCCCTCACACCAGTTTATTTCAGCAATTCTCAGATCTAGCAGTTTTCAAAACTACACAATTTTCAATGTGTGAGTCCATTTTACACATTTTGGTGACCTTCTGTGAGAACTGAAGGCATTGGATCTTACAGAGTACAGCCCTTACAGTAATCTTCATAATAGCTTTGTGACTAAGCACTGCTTTTGCCCGTAAAAATCACCAGACTTTGTGTCTTTGACACAAACAGCTCCTGCTATTTTTGATATTGACAAAACACATAATAACCACACCGGGTTGCTATGGCAGGAAAATCTAAACTCTTTGGTATAAAGGATTTGGCATGGCAAAATGGTGGGAATTAAATGGGAAAGGAAAGCTATCTCAGCCAGTAAGAACCTGCAGGATTTAAAGGAGTGGGTACTTATGTAGTAAATGGCAGGACTATTCAATTACTCTAGGGTATGTATGAAAGAAACAGCAGCTGTTCTGAAGCAGATAAAGCTGATGTTCAATCACTAGGGTCTAGGGGGAAACATCTCTTTTGATACATTAAACCGTTAACTCCATTTTTTGGGGTACATCCTCTGAGATAAGTCAATGAAGATCATTATAGCAGATGCTATACTGAAATGTCTACCTCCATAGCCAGACTCACCATGGCAGCTGCTATTCATGCAATTTTTCAAAACAGAGATATTACAGAAATGCAATGGTAATAAAGGAAAAATAATAGTACTTTTCCTGAAATGGATAACAGTTATACAGAACCAAACGCATTCAAACAGTGTTCCTGACAGAGGTTGCTATCAACTTGTAATACCCAAACCCAAAACCACAAATGGTGATGATGGTGCTGAAACATGCAGCTACGAGCATCTTCAATAACATCTTGTACCTATTTACTCTAGAGAAATATCCTTTTCATTTTTATGCAGACAGATAGCACTATTAGTCTCATTAGCATAAAGACAAAAAAAAAGCAGACACAAAAAGGTGCTGTATTTATCAATTTCTACATTTAAGTAATTTTCTTACCAGCCAATGACCTTCAATGTAGTTTTCCAAAGAGCCTTGATCCATGGATATTACAAGGAACTTAAGAATGGATCATTAAGAACCAGCCCATAGTAGCAGCACCTTTTGAAAATCAAAACCCAAACAAGTCAGTCTCAAGAAACAAGAGTAACATATTTATTCCATTTTTCTCAAACATAGTTCATGGTGGGAAAAATATGGTCTGAGCATACAAACTATCTATGTCAAAATTTTACTCCAAATAGTTACTCATTAACATTAACAAGATGTTAAACCTCTCATTTTCACTGCTAACCTTTGCTTCTTTTCCTTTTCCTTTGTTTTCATACTCAAGATAATGAGCAAAATTAATCTCACTTTTGCTATGAGACTTAGTGCTCCTTTTTATCATATTCATATGGCAAACAATAGACCCTACGAATACAATATTTGGATGCATTCAAAATACATATCAATTAAGGGAGTCACATATTTTAAGATTGGAAGTGCTGAACTGCTGTTGAATATCATATATTACTCTATGAGAGGCTTTATCAGATCATGATTTTCAGAGTAAATTTGGCTTAGTATCATTAAAACACACACACTACTAAAGAAATTCCCCCTCCAGTAATCCAGCAATGAATGGTTTTCTATGTATCAGTGACATTACACTAAATCCTTTGCCAAACTCAATGCTTAAAAAAAAATATTTTAAAACATATGTATACCCTACACAGTTAAGGTATTTTTCCACATGTTTCCTACCAGGCTTCTGAGGTCCTATTACTAATTTTGAGTAACAGGTCACAACTCTTTTCCATTTATCACTGTATGGATCCTAAAAGAAAAATACTGCATTGCAGGTGAACAGTTTTCCAGTCTCAAAAATACTGAATTTCTTCCTGTAGAAAGTCTTCACTTACACCTGCTCAGTGCTGTAATACTGCTCAGCCTTGAAGCTGACATCCTTGTGGTAGGTCCCTCTTTTGTCTGAGAAATAATGAAGAAGGTGCTTAATAAATTTTGCCTTTTACTCCCCCAAGCTGAAGTTGTTCAACTACAATTATTCAAATTATTTCAAATAGCTTTTGTCAGTATGAATTTTGTTTCTCTAATGAGAAAAATTACCATTTCTTTTATAAGTACATGTATGGACCTTGGTGAAAAATAGTCACAAATAGAAAAATTTATTCAGTATTATTCCCACCATATAGAATATCTTAAAAAATAAATATTTTCACAAAAAAAATTAATCATAGAATCATAGAATGATTTGAATTGTAAGGGACCTTAAAGCTCATCCATTTCCAACCCTCCTGTCATGGGCAGGCACACCTCCCAGCAGATGAAGCTGTCAAAGTCCCATCCAACCTGATTACAATCAGCTCTAGTTAGAGATTTAGGTAAGACCAATCCCAAAGTTTGTTATCTGGTACAGATGCCCAGGAAGTGACGTCATCTTATGGATGCTTTTCCAGAAAAAGCTGCCTGGTATTCTTGTCTCTAGCTGAATGAAACGGAGTAGCTACAGGACTAAGACTTAGAGACACTGACTTCTAAAACAAAAACAGTTCCAGGTTGGCCCACTTCTGAATACATTGGACAGGTTCACAAAGGTGTATAAACCACAGTTGGTCACTGCCACAGCTGGACAAACAAGTCTCAAAGATGCTGATCCCCAATACAATGACAGGTTTGAGCTCATTGTAATGCTTTCAGATCATTATAACGTGGAAGGAAATGAAAAATTAACTCAGGGAACTCTCCTACTACTCTAACTTGTGCAGTCAAGAACTAATGAGGAAAATGTCTTTGCAAGACTTAAAAATTGTGCTTGTAATAACATTATGCGTAGATTTCTTCCTGTTACATTTTGCATAACAGTGATCAGTAATTATCTTCTAATTTCTGAAAAAACTACATAAACACCACTGAAAAAACCCCAATTAAAACAAGTAACCTAAGTGGCATAACACTTAGAACGTTTATAGAATATTTGATAAGTACTTAGAATTTGAAACTAGTATTCATTCTTAACATCCCAACCTGCATTTATTTTTAGCATTAAAGTAGTTCAGCTGGCCTAACCAGAACAACACATTATGTCAGATTTGCACTTAATTGTCTTCAAGGCCAACATAACCTGATTACAGGTAATTACTCCATTCATTGAAATCCTAGCATGCAGCATACTTCAGATGTAATTAGAATTACCTTAAAAATTAAAATTGTCTATAAAATTATCTTAAAAACTCACCATCTTTTGTAAAGATGTTGCAAATTATAACACAGTACAATGAAAATGAAAAATATGATAAATGCTCTTACAATCAAGGTGGTCTTTATTTTCCCTCAGTTTTATACTAAAAGTCTCCCTCTACAGTTCTGTGCTTCAAATGATAACCTGGAATGTGGAAATCCTGATTCATATCTCTGCTCCAGTGGGACTCTGGGCTAATAACTTTGTATTTCCATGTCTGAAGCATCTCTTCTGTAAAAAGGGGGTAAAAACGCTTTCCAGAAACTGTTATGTTGTCAAGTGGTCGGATACTTCAGGTGCATTTTCGTAAGAGACTTTCATGAGATGATGATGATGATAATAATAATGCATTATAGAGCATCTCATTTCACTATCATTAATTTTATTGAGTCCAGTTTAATGGAGTTACTTCATAGAATCATAGAATGCTTTATGTTGAAAGGAAGTTTTACAAGTCCTCTAGTCCAACGCCCCCACAGGAGCAGGGACATCTTTAAGTGGATTAGTAGATCAGATTTATCTTCACACTGCTATCTTAGTACTTCACAATATGGCATGAACTGTGAATTTGATTGATAATTTAATTAATATTCCCTTTTTTTCCCCACAGCATTGTTAGGAAAAATGTAAAGGAAATAGTAAATCTAGCAGTGATCTTGACATATAAGAAGGAGTTTTCTTCCTCGGTAAAGCATTCTCTATTATTTTTATTCCTTTGCTCATTTAATTAGTTTTGTTCCCCTTTGTGCATTTCAACTTATTGTAAAATTACTGTACTTTTATGATATTTTGTACAGAAAAAAAATAATTTCATGCAATTAATATTACCAAAATACAAGTGGGGATAATCTAAGTATGCCCTTGAACTACTAATATCAGCTACTTCCTAATTTTTGAGACACTGACTGTTGATACGTGCTTAATCAAATCCATTTGGATAATATGTATACTCTTGTACAAAAAGACATGCTTTTCTTAATTATCTTAATATGTGTTATACAACTGCAACTATGTCTACAGGGAAAATATATTACTAAAGCTGTTACTTAATAATTAATCAGATTCTAATCACATTTTTTGCATTTCTAGCCAGCTCAAGCACTTATGTTTTTCAATATTTAGTTATGCTTTTATATAGAAAGTCCCAGTAGGAAAAAAAAATCTTGAAAATATATACAGACACCAGCCCTTTATTTCTCAACATTCTACTTCATAACTCTTTCTACTTTCTTTATTTTTGCACTGCATAAAATCTGTCAGCTTGGGTAAGTGTTTTCAAGAGCATATATATGCCTTAGAACATAAAACTCTCATTTTCAAAATCTGCCTAGATGTCTTTTAATTTCAGAGTGCAATTTGCATTTGCCATTTTAAATGACAACTCCTATTTTTAGGTCTCCTATGTGCTTTGAATTATTTTAACCTCACTACCTCAGTATATTATTTTTTCCCCCGGTCTTCCTCTCTTTGTCATAAGTTTTAGAAGTCTGCTATTTCTTTGAATTCATTAGACCTCACTTCTCCAGACAGCTACCTGCACTCTTGCACTCTTAACATTAAATGCATACTTGATTATCCTGGTGCTTTGCCTCACTGAAAATAGGCAGAGTTAGTGTAGTGGAACAGAAGGAGATCAATAAAGCATCTATCTGTGTTGTTAGTAGAGTACCTCATGTACTGTGCATATATGCTGTACATAAAGCAGCACTGTAGAAGACAAAAATAACCTTCAAATTGTCTCAAATAGACATTAATCATTTTGCTTTATGTAATCATTTTCACTTGATATGAGACCAGCCAATACAGATACCAAGCACTCAGCCAAGAGACAGAAAAAGACGGATGCACATTTATATAATTAACTAACACATTTTTAGGCTATAAACTCACTTTGTATCCTTATCTAACTGAAAGATTAATTCTGCAACTCAGTATTTGTACACATCCTATCCCAAAATGGCTTCCCTTCCTTTCTCACCTCATGATATCTCTTCCCAACCTTCTTCCTGCAAGACACCAAGCTGAATCTCATCCGGAATGATTTTGCTATGTGCCCATAATTGTAGCAGTATTTCAGAACCTTTGTGAAAGTCCCCCGACACAGCTAATTAATCTCATCTTTTTTTTCCTTTTCCTGAAAACTTCAGCAGCATGCAAAATTATTTGGTGAAATCAGGATCCCGGTGAAAAACAGGTGTTGTCTCTGGAGTTGACCTTTGTGGTGAATAAATTACAAACCAAACAGCCATCCTTCCAAGGCTTGTGGCATTACTCTGCTGTTAGGGTATGCCCCTGTGCATTCAGGTTTTTGTACAGCAGAAATCAGAAGGCAACATTATGCTCCTCCTCAAGGTAAAGTGATCATCTTCTCTGGGAGGTTTTTTTCAGGCTGGCAGAGGGGAGATATCACGTGCTTAAATCAGGAAAGAAGCAAGGAGGAAGGAATACTATTTTTAATCTAAAAAGCTTCCAGCTCTTTGGTGAAAGAAGGCATATGTAAGGTGACTAAACTGAAACTAAATGCCAGATGATTTCTATATGCAGACATTTTTATTCTTCATTGATTCTAACTATATTTTTTAACATACTTTAATAGAATAAACTGTTCTTTGGGAAAGTTCTGTAAAACAATAGACACAAAGGGCTTGGCTGCAAAAATTACATAATTTTTTTTCTTTGTTTTCAACTTGGATTTTTGTTCCGCTTTGTACCTTTCTGTTACTTGTTTGTTTCTGCATTTTGAATTCCCATATATTAGCTTGTATCTGAATTCTCCAAAGGCCACCCAGAAGATCCAGAGAAAGTGACTCGTAAGTACTCTTTCTCCAAATGACAAAAAACCTCAATGATTTCCATTCCCAAACCATAGTGCCATTTGAGAACAACTTCATTGTCAAAATATAGAACCTTTTCTTCCGAAAGACATGAGATCATGGTAAGAATCAACCAAAATTTTGTTACTTCTGCCTGTTTAGAATCAACTCTGTTGTACATTTTACCTTAATGTCATCTCAGGACCTTGGGAAAATCATAAAATCAATCACAGAATCAATCATAAAATCACAGAATGGTTTGGGTTGGAAGGGAGCTTAAAGATTCCAACCCCTCTTCCATGGGCAGGGATGCCTCTCACTACTTAATAATTTCCCTGAATCTTGTAATAAGAGAATTTAATATATTTACATAGATAAGTTATAAAGAATATGTCAAGTCACATGTGTCATATGATTTTTTTCTCTCTCCCGTGAGTCTCTGATACACACAAAGTACACAAGTGTGAGCTCCAGAAATTCATAATGATGAGAATTGAAGGCTGGCTTTGCTATAAATGAATATCAGAGGCAGACTTATTGTCTGCCTCAGCAAAGTAGGCATACATGTGCTCCTTTTATCCTCCTCCAGAAGTGTTCTCTTAGTTTAGTAACTTCAATATTTCATTTCTCAGGTTTTCTATCTGTAGCCTTGGTTGTAAGCTTGCACAGCATTTGATGTTTCAGCTGCTGTTGCAAAATGCTGAAAGCAGCCAATGCCCTCTGCATTCACATACGTTTGAAGAATGTAAAAAGGTAACACTTGGAAAAGAACCTTTTTGTACACCTGAAATCTCACAAGGCTTTACCTGACACATTAGATAGCATTTGTTAAGTTCAGAGGCACAGTTGTTTCTCAGTAAGAAACTTGTTTCAGAGTTTCTCCATAAGATCAAATACACATCTCTCTCATGTTCAGGTTGCAAGTAAACAGGATATTTCCAGAAGCATATATTCTCATGAAAACAAATTATTTTTAAGATCCAGCATCAGTTCTACTTTGAAGGTCACTGACCACATTTATCACCTGTTAAAGCCCTTCCTGGAATCCACAAAATAGTGCCTTTTCAAGATGTTTTCTAAGAAGAATACAATAAATTAAGACAAATCAGCATTTTTTCAGATGGTTTATCATAAAGTTTAATCCACTGCAGAAGAACTTCCTCTTCTCATGTAAGGTAAAACAAGTGGAATGGAACTGGGATGAAGAATGTAAGTGTACACTGAAAAGAAAATAAATGTTCTTTGGCGAGATTTTACTAAGAAGCAAACATTTAACTTAACTCATAACTGAGGAAATCACTGAAGTGTGCTATTAATCACCTCCTCCTGGTAAGATTGTTTTCCTGAAGTACTGCCTCAGGACGACAAAGCCCAGAGACAAAACACAACAAGTACAAAAGAACTGCTGTAAATGGAGTATTCAAACAAAGGCCCAGATAGCCCCTGATAGCTAAATTTGAAAGCTCACTTATATCCTGTAAACATATGCATTTTCAAGTGTAATAGAGATGTCTTTCCAAATAAGGATGTGTGTATAAAACAATAATTGCAAAGCATAACACTCTAATACCCTTTTTGAAGTCAAAGTGAAGAAGTTATATAGAGACTGAAACTTCCTACTCTCCATCCCATGAGCCCACAGGAATAAGATGCATTCAGTTTACTTTATTAAGAAATGTTATTAAACCAATCAATCCAGGACCTAAGACTTACATGAATCAAAAATAAACTTTGTTCCTGCATGCTGTAACACCCTATATGTCCTTTAAATTAACTTCTAAATCACAAAAAATGCACTATCTTGGATCTGGTTCCCAGAGCAAAGCTTTATAAAAGATGACTCAAGGTAGTTATCAATTAAGTAAAATTGCACAAAAAGGAGAAATAAATGGTGACCAAGTGTGTTTTGACACGAGCCACTTTCTCTACAGCAAATTTACCCCCAATAGAGCATGAAAAGATGCATTACAAACTCCCAACACATTGACTAATTGAAAATTACATTTTCAAAGGCTACTATACCCACTGAAGTTCTCTTAGTAGTACCTAGTATTTCTTCGGTTTTCTGAGTTTTTTAAAAAAGAATGTTAGTCTTCAGAGCCAGCATGCTACAAAGCTATGTGAAAGTATTAGGGCTACAATAAATCCCTAAGAGAAATTTTGCTGTGGAAGATCACTAAGCAGTAGGACATGAAAGACAGGCAGGTTCTCAGATGCTGCACAAAGCCTGAATTATTTAGACCAGATGAAATACTCTAAAAAATGGATTGAATGGGAAGCTCTAAGGCCAGGAATAATATAGATGCAGGAAGAAAGTTATTAAGTCTCTTCCACTCTTGATCACTGGCAAGGAATAACTTGTTTCTGTGATTCTGTTATTGACTTCTGTTGAGTCACTTCCTATTCATTAATTTAGAAATCTCACAACTGTTACCAAGAGCAAAAAATATGACTCTACATGTCATGTAGCATTGCCTAGAAAAGTTGCACTGAAGGTCTCATCAGGCTGGCTCCATGGAAAGCTGGTTCTCTCCATAGTGGAACACACTTAGGTGTGTATCCATGAAGATCCCTTTACAGCAATTTCTTCTCATGGGCTACAACCTAAGACACTAACAAGAAAAACAAGACCCCTGAGCCAGATTCTGTTGTCTCTCACATTTCGCACTCAAGTAGCTCAGTGACTGCGGCAGCTTTCACATCCGATCCATTCTCACTACAGAGTAAATGGCTTCAAGTCTCTTGATAAAGGTCTGCATAAGGGAATTGAATTAAGCAGGTCCTGCAAAAGCAGTATTTTCCTCTTGAACAGGAGGGCTGAGAATGATTAAATAGAGATTTAGCAGGGCTCTGCTGACATGTAAGTCATCTAAAGAAACCATCTTCACAAGGTGATATATGATTGGGATACAACATTCCTTATGCTACAACCCTTTACGTAAGGTAGTGCAGTTATGTACTGGCCCAGTCTCAAAGCCTCACTCTAAGCCTTATGCTACTGCAATCGAGTAGTCGAGCCTATTGGTTAGATACCTAGTCATGTTATAAAGGTACTTTGGTATATAAAGCAATTATTTTTTAAAAAAAATATTTCTCAGTGGGAAAAATCTATTTAGTATATTTTAACTTAAATAAAATGACCAATTTGAGAAAAATTAAGTAATATGCCTAATAAAATCATAAAATGCAATTTTAAGCTGCAGTGAGCTGAATAAAATATAGAATAGGAGCTTGCATTTTTTATTAAGTTCATTAATCTTGTTAATGACTTATTGAATATCTTTGAATTGCTGCGCATGACAAAAAATTGATCCCAGTGGCTACATTGTTACATGCTTTAGCAACCTCTTTCCATAGTTGCATTTAACTGACAGGGTATTTCTTCAGTCCATTCTCTGCTACATTGAAAAGAACACTGCAGCAGATGTGATTTGTGGCTGGAAACTATTTAAAAGTTTCAGCATTGTTCTGAACTGAACACCAATATTTACTTTTCCCTCCCGACAATGACAAGGGGAGTACATAGATACTCAACAATAGAAAAACTTACCTACGAATGCAAGTTATTGGCTTTATTGTCTCTGTTTTGCTGTCCTGAGTTCGGCTGTAATTCTATTTTAGATGTAGAATATTTTAATAAATATTACATATAACAATAGAATTTCTGTCCTAGGTTAAAAAGTTTAAATACACACCATAATTCACTAAGGGTATCAAGTAATGCAGAAGGACCCTTCAATTACCTCCTTGCAAAAGAAGGGTTTGATTCAAATTTTGCATTGGCCTGATTGTGGCTTTGTGCCTTCTTATTGAAACTACCTTACAGTCTCCAGAACAGACCCACATGTGTACACTAAGCACAAATCCAAAGGATGCCACCTGGGATAAATGAATAATGCTTCTGAGATAAAGCTTTATGAAAAGCTAACCCATACCAGTTTACAGCATCTCAACCATACTATTCCAAAGGAAGTATTCCCAAGTTCAAAAAAAACATGCTGAAAGAAATGCCAGTTTACTGTGTTTGTGCATTTTGTGCAGAACGTGATAAAGTATTTGATGTGCTGTAACGTAAAATGGAGAAGGGTCACATTATAGTCCACATTCTCATGTATTATGGACACATAAAATATAATCTAACACAATAAATATAACCTTGAAAGAAGCAATGCCTACAATATAAACATAAATCCTGGAGGGAAGTCTGTATGCTGTAGCCATCATTCCGTATTAATGTAAACCACTCAGAAAAGCAGACTGATACAATAAATCTGATTTTAAAAGAGGGAGAAAAAGCTGACATAGGATTGTTGGCTGTTAATGCTTTTGTTATTCAACCTGTCATACACATAGCTGTTTCTTTTGAATAAATTTTACTGGCTAAATAGTGGAAGTGAATATAGCTGTACATTTATAATTCTTTGTTTAAATGAAACTTAGGGATATTTAGGGACAAGCTGGATACAATTAAACAAAAATGAAGTTATATAGTACACATTAAAATACATTATTTCAAGCCTTACTTCTAAATGGACAATAAGTATTTGACAGTATCGTTAAATACTATTATCAACTCATAATTTTAGGAGAAGCAAAAAAGAGGACATCTTTCCACTAAAAAGGACAGAGTTTGTCCTAATGACAAAACCAAATTACTTTGGATAATATATAACTACAGGAACACTATTAACTCTGTCATAATGCATTTAACTTCAGCAATGATTAGATAAATAGCATTTTTGTTTTATATTAAAAAAGGTGTAATTCTTATAACTGGAAGCTATATCCCATAAAATTTAATTCTTTTACTAAGTAAGTCATCGGTCTTGATAGCTTTGTGATACCAACTATCAAGTATCTTTTTATGCAAAGTTTTTGGATATCTTTAAATTCTTCAAGCTGATTCTCATTCCATTAGTTGGGCAAAGTCTTCCTTGAATCCACGGACTTTGCCCAGATGTCTGTTACCAAAAATGAAACAAGAAATCAGCTCCATCTAATTTCTCTCACAAATTTATCATTCATATTCTCATTAATCATTTTCTTAAGGCACCCAAGAATTAAATAAAGATGGCAATTGATAATTAAAATGTCTAGGTAGATTTAATAGGAAATTAACTTCTTTATCTCAGACCTTTCTACATCTCTATCACAGTTTTTGTGGGGCTTTTCCCATTGTTGTTTTTGCTTATAAAAGTCAAGAACCCTGACAAAATGTTGGAGCCGGTGATATGCTTGCTAAAGCATTTCACTGAAAAGAATGCTGTGCCAATTTATTTGTAGGTGACCCAACCAGCAGAAATAAATCTACTTACTTATTTTAGAGCTATAGGAATAAATCAAATTTTGTAAGAGTAGCCTAAGTAGAAACAGGCAAAAGTTGCACACTTGTTACAATTATTTGAGAGGGAGGATTCACATTTCACTAAAATATCACATTTTATGTTCTTGAGATTAATTCTGGAATGCCTATGCCGCTCCCATTTAGCGGACAGCACACTTAATCATATTTTTATATGGCTCATAAAGCAGATGAGGTCTCTTGCATGTATGTCACGAAGTCTCTTGTATGTATGTCACAGCTCTCTGTATAGGAGCTAGTTGAAGGTAAAAAGCATTTTCCAGCAGGTGAATGCTGCAGCATGTGGCAAGCCTGCCCCCTCATATGGGGTTACTCATAGGAAAGATTACGGTGCTTTAATAGATTAGCTCCTTCAGTTTACATTATTACACGTGATGGCCACTGTATAAATCTGTTATACAAGTTATTGCTTTAATCTTTGATATTTCAGGTGGCATGATTAATCTCCTTCAAAGAAAATGAAAATGGTTGTAGTTCTGCTTCCTTCATATCTTGCATGTACAAGCGATGCTATCATTACGGTTTAGTGGTACTGTCTTTCAGGGGATCATGCATTTTGCTTTTCAGATCTTTCTCTGAGAGGAAAAAAAGTATGTTCACTCTATTAAGTATTTTTGCATAGACTGTTGAAATATTTAACCTGAGTGATGTGGCCATTAGTGACATAGGTCTGAGTGGGAAGGATTTTACTAATGTCTATCAAACAAGAACTGGAGTGGGATATTTTACAAACCCAGTTCTTGCCAGGTAAGCAATTCCTGTTACTAAGATGTCCAAAACATTCTTTGAACTCCTACTATAGGTGCTTTAATGTACTTTTCACCACCTGGAAGATGAGCCTGCTTTTATCCTGGTTTTACTGTTACACATTCAACATCAAGGGACATATTCTTCTTTTAATTGGTAAAAAGAAGGACAATTGATTCACTTGTATTCTCAAAAGTAATTCTCAATAATGAAAATATCATCCCTGACCATGAATTCTTCATTATTCCTTTGACACTTTTAGCACTGATATAAAAATTTTAGTGTTCACAATCAAAACACAAGGATTGTCTTCATATTTGTGTACCTATGTAGAGAAAGTAGGTTAAATTTTTCAAGCTGCCCAATATTTTTTATCTCTTCTGTATAAATTTTTTTTCTATTGATGAAGTAAATAGGGTAATAAAACTCTCTTGGGAGTACTATTCTGTTTTATCAGAATCATCACCAAAGTACATGACAGAATAACCAAATTTCAGGATTCTCTGCAACTACAGGTAAAAATATATCTCCACTTCTTGCCTCAATTAAAATCAAACAAAGGCTAAATTCTTTACTAAAGTATTTCACTGATGGGTTTTCACACTGCAGGGACAGCTAAGGCCCACTTGGAATATATGCCCATTCACAAAATGAATTGTTTTATTATGAATTGTAAGAAAAAGAAAAATAATATAAACAAGTACCTCCCAAAAATCTGCACTGCAATAAACAGATGTGATCTTCGTGCACTGAAGGGAAAGACATGAAAGTTTATCAGCTGTTTTGAATCATTGATCACTCTAAAATTTTTTATTTTTTAACATGTTCTGTAATCTTTCCTGACTAACCCTCATGTCCTATTTATTGCCTTAATAAAGAGACATTATCTTCACTTAAGATCATACATTAATGTGATTTTGGGAAAACTGTTAATGTGAAGGAAAAAAACCTCCATTGATCCAACACTCAGATTTTGGAGCATCTCATCACTGACATGAAAACTGTAGCATTTCTGAAATAAATAAGGTTATAATCATGCTGCAATATAAACAACAGTAAAACTGAGAGACTCACTATGTCAAATTCTGTGTTTAGGATCATCTTCTCCAAAAATAATGACTCATCGTGGAAAAGGCTGTGGGTGACTTCACATATTGGGAAACCTCCAGAAGCTGTCTGTCAACTTCAGGAACGGGGCATTGGCTTCATCTTCCTCCTCAGTGCCTGCAAACCAACAACAATTCTATTCTATTTCTATTCAATTTAGGAAGAATTTTTTTTCCTGTGAGGGTGGGGAGGCACTGGCACAGGCTGTCCACAGAAGTTGTGGCTGCCCCATCCCTGGAAGTGTTCAGGGCCAGGCTGGATGAGGCTATGACCAACCTGATTCAGTGGGAGGTGTCCTTGCCCATGGCAGAGGGTTGGTACTGGATGATCTTTAAGGTCACTTTTGACCCAAACCTTTCTATGATTATATGATTCTATGAACAAAATCAGCATGAAGGGCAGCAAAATATCTATAAGCCAGAAAAGTCGTTGTATGTTTCAGTTAGAAACCTCTATGGCTTCTGCCTTGGAAGGACCAGAAAAATACTTGGCTTTTCCTGTCAAACCACCAAACCCTCATTCACTTTTACATCCACCTTCTCTTCCTTACTATTAGCCACACATAATAAAAATCTCACGATACTTTTTTCCTTCACCTCCTGTTATATTTTAGGTTTATTTTGACGTGAATAAGAGTATTCTGAGATTAAGAAAATATTTTTACTCATTATAAGAATAAACTGTAAAATTTTGAGGAATACATTTTTGACCAGAATTAAGAAGGATTAAACTTCCAAAAGATGATGTATTGTTAGTGCTCATTGTCCCATAGTTTTGAAAGCTCTTCAGAAAGATGTGCTATAGTTCCCAGAGTCAATATGTTCACCGTTGTATTGATACATGCGTTTGAGATCTCACCACCTTTTATTTTAATCTCTTGGGCTGTCTTTTAGCTGCTTCTAATTTATTTCATCAACTTTATCTAAATAATCACAATCATGATGTTTAACTAATGGTCTAACAAATATCATTCTGCTCCTTGGATGAGGATTTGAAATGCCAGCTATGAGTGTCTAATTGGGATTCATTTTTAAAAATCAATCAAATCACTGAGACAAAAGAACTCTCCATTGAGTTAATGGGATTTACTCGTGTCTAAATGTGATTACAACATGGACACTTGTTTTCATATTAGTCTCCCACTGTACTATGTTTTTGTGCAGTTCACCCAGGGACAGTGGAGATGAAAAGGATGCTGGCAATCCTAATTGTATTCTAGCCAGAAAGTGCAGAACATGGACTACATTTATACTGATGCTACAGATCACCTTCCTGTTAGTGCAGGAAGCTGTGACACATCTGGCTTCTCTGTGATAACCTTCACCTCAAAGGAACACTTCAGCTCTGCACTGCTGTTAAAGCCAAGGTTATAAAGTAACTCTCTTAGATCTATATAGAAACAGATCTCTGAATGCAGGCGAGACATGCAATTATCATAGTTCTGCTGGTGCCCCTAAGCCACCATAAGGAGAAAGAAATATTTCCATGGATTTACAGACAAAACAAGAAGAAAAAAAAGGGGAGGGAGAACAACATACAAATTCAAGATCTGTTGAAAGTTCTTATTGTTTTAGTCCAGTGATGAAGATTGTTTGACATTATTTATAAATAATTCAAAAGACTTTCTCAATAATGACTCGATAAATGCCCCAGAGACATTACACAGGCTAGTAAAAACTTCAAAGCTCTGAAAAATTAAAGAAAAAAAAGATTTTTTTTAAAAAAGGGCCCACTTGGAAAAGACAGAAATAAATTTCACATAATGGTAGTTGCACCAAATGAATCCATAATGAAAGAGAAAAGTAGGGTGACCTTTACATAGACATATAACAGACGTTGAAACCAGTTGAATCATCGACGGCTAAAGATCAGTCGCTCAGAGGTTCGGTCATGAGCTAAGACCATGTTTGTTCTATCAATAACAAAAAAAAAAGATGTTATAAATCAATTGTGGCTGCTCGTGATGATAACTGAATTCAGTTTTGTCCATCACATCAGGAACATAATTTTATTTTCCGTATCTGTCTGAGGTTTTTTTATTTCAGTCATGTTACAGTAGGCTATGAGCATATAGTTGCCAAAATAGAAAAGATAGAGAAGGGGAGTAAATTGATTAGAACAAACCTGCAAAGACTGACAGAGGAAGAACCAGCTGGGAGAGGATAGGGACATTTCAAAAGGCGAACTACATAAAATAATGCAAATCTAACAGAATGATTGTTTTCCAGTGTCTTGTGTCTTCAGGCAATTATTAGCAATGCTTAGCAACACTTCCAAAAGAAGCAGACATTTAAGGAATGAAAATACCAGCTAGTACTCCAGTGGGCAATGAGACAGTTGCAAGCAATCTCAATCTTCATGTGTCAAGGCGGTAACCCATTATCTGCCGGAGCAGGAATGAAATTCCAGCCTCTTTTTCTCAGACTCTGCAGCATTTTGCCTAATAGATCAGTGACTAGAGAAATTTTTATTTCCTTTCTTCTGAAACAGTAGACAGGGATGACTGTCCTCAACCGGATTAAAATCATTCCTCATGTATTTCATAGGCAGGGGGAATGGACACTGGTCTGGTTTTGGCAGAGTTGAGGAGGCAAATTCACTGCTCCCTGCCTGGTTTGATGGCAAAGGAGGCAGCTGGCAGAGCCGCCCTGGTTTCTGGCAGGCTTTGTAGCACTTATTTGCACTGCAGAAAGGTACTTTTATCCAGCTGAGCTGTGAAAGCCTTTTCTTTTTGTGGCAGAGGCCAGATACTTCCAAACCAGCCTTCACAAAGTGTTTACTGTGAACTCAACGGGGATGGAAGCAGCAGCTTTACTGAAAGCAAAATGACTGTAGTTCACCCCTGTGAGAAACAATCAATCCTTCTGAATTCAACCCTGTGCTCAGAATACAATGCTCACCTAAAAAGACAGCAGTGCAGTGGCATTCAGTAGAGAACACCGGCTCTTTGTCATAGAGCTGGAATACAGCTCTTCGAGCAGTGTTGTTGCATGGTCACCCCCTCTATTCTCATAACATAACTAAGGCATTGCCATTTTTTTGCAAACACCAGCCACTGAGCTAACTCCTACTTCATGTTTTCACCTTCCAAAATATTCCTTCACATTCAGAAGGAAGTCTTTGGGAATTCTGAATGTTCGACATGACCCATGAGTAGAACAGGTTTAGATATCTCATCATTGAAATTAAAATGACACCAAGAGAAAAGCACAAAGTCTCTGAAACAGAGACTTTATTTTATACCATTATTTTTAGGCAATTTTCCTCATATTTGAAGGCTTCACAACAGCTCCTCTGTGTTATTTCATAAGAAATGCTTATTTTTTACCAAGCTGAAAGTATCCTATATGAAAAGTAAATGAAAATATAGAAATAATCCTGAGTACCAGGAATACTGAGGAACTTTATACAAATTAACGCTTCTTGTCAATTCGATTTATATGACTATTCTCTGAATAATTTGCATGTGATACTAAAAAAATAAATAAATAGGAGATATTCCATGCACACTGCTGAAGAAAGATCATAGTCTGTATCTGGTTTTGCAAGACCATCCAGTTTGTTTCCTTCATCAGGAACCCTTTAAAAGCAACACACCAAGCTAAATTGCTTATCATTCTTCCAGAATCCTAGTTTTTCATCTTTACTATAAATTCGTCCAGAATTAATTCAATACTTTTCACAGCCATATAAGACCAGCATATTTTTCTTAATAAATATTTGAATTAATAAAGAAATAGAAAAAAGTAGTCTTTGAATTACAACTTAAGTAGATTTTCAATTAAAAAGTAGATATAAAAATAAAGAGGAGATTTGCCACACTATATTACAATCTCTCACATCATTCGGATCCATACATTTTATAATCAAGATTAATCTGCCAGAGCTTTTTTCACTATCTCATTCCATCATTGATCCAATACATGAAGCAATTTACATTAATAACCACAATGTTATACAGATTATTTATTTTATAATGAAAGCAGAAAAATATCAAAACCTTGGCAGAAATTGATATTAAAGGGTTTCTAAAGTATCAAATTTAAATAGCCATACAATAGTTTAACTGTACCTATTTAGTAATACAAATCTAATGGCTTCAGAGACATTCTCACATTCTGTAAGGCAAGGCAGAACAAGGAAATATAATCATAAAACGATCTTTCACCCCCTACATAATAAGGAATTGTGAGGATACTTCTTTCAAATGGTAGGAGGGGAAAAGAAAAAGAAAATAACAAATAACATCACTTTCTTCTGCTGACTCTTTATGTCCTAATACTGTACAGCTGACAAGGAAACCTTGTTTCAGCTGAAGTGAGGGACTGTGGAAGCCCCTGCAATACACTGACTGAACTAGATATAATTTCTATGTGTTTTATTGTCATTAATTGTTGAATAGCATGATTTATTGCTAATTATTACTATTATTTTAGCATTGCTACTGATTAAAACATAAACTATGACAATTCAGTTTAAAAGATTAATACTGGAGAAACCTCCATGGATCTCTCCCATCTCCAGTCACCTCCAGCTGCCTTCTGCATCCTTTACTGGTTTGAGGAAGAAAAGGCAGCAGAGAAGAGCCCAGTGATGGGGCTGGAGAGTGCTATTTGGAATAGATGGGCTCTGAATTGTGCTATTGTCCCTCTTAGTAAGACTGTTATTCTGCCTTTCCCGCCTCATCTGAGTCAGTAACTTTCATGAAATACATAGGAAAGCTGTCTTCTCTTAACTTGCTTAAAAATATCTGGTAAATTAAAAGGAAGGAGGGACAAAGGCCTCTAGCAATAACTAGTAAGAATATAGTCTTATAAACATCACCTCCCTCATAAAGGAGAACAGGAACATGCGTAGCAGATGGTGAGCAAAGTCTCTTTTAATGAGACTGGCTCTAACACACCAGTTCCCAAACCTCTTGGGAGATGCTGGTCTTTCCTGGAGGTGCCCAACACACAGAGTCTGTACTGCCATCATGTGGAGGATGTTAGCTCATCTTGTCACACTTGCTGAACAATTTTCCTGCGCACATCTCTTGCAGGGTCGGTCTGTCCCAAATCATGTGATTTCCCATTACTACCTCTCCCTCTAAACTATCAAAATATCCTTTACTTTGAATATGCCTGCTTCATGGACCACCTACCTGGGCTCTGTTAGAAGCTAATTGCCAAGTACAAGTGAAAAAATGTGAAAACAGTGAACCAGTAGGGAAAATCTGCAAGATGAAGGAAATAAATAAAGAACAAGATTTTTAAAAAAGTAAAAAGAGCATGAACTAATTAACAATCTAAGGATTAAGTTAGCCAAAGAACATCTGTATTCACATGCCCCTCTGATGAGATCTAATGTGAAGGCTTGCGTTGGTTAGCTTTGAAGTTGCATTTTATTATCTAAGAAGTTCAGTGCACAGATTTGATAGGGATTATAGACATTCTAGTAACAGAGGGACCCCTGGGCCCCTTGTATCCGCTGTTCTTATTTTCTTTATATCCATTTGACTTGTAACTATCCATACAACATTCTCTATCTCATTCACTGTGCACACTTTTACTTTATATTCTAATACTAAACGTTTCACCCCCCATCTGCTTTCTTCACAAAACAAACAGGACATTTTAATTCTTCTTTCCCATATATTGTGACATAGAGTCAGTTAGTAACCTAAAAATCGTACAAAGGCCTTGCTCATTTCTTGATTTCCTCTGCATTTGCTCTTCCTCTAATTTAATAGCTCCTTGTCTAACAATGTTTGACATCATGTTTGTACAGTACAAATATGATCCCATGGTTCTAAAATTAAGAAACCATCTGTAACACTGTAAGAAACACTGTAAGAAATATTTTCCCATCTGCAAAGTTTCTGAGTCACTTGCTTGCCCTCTTGATTAGTAATGTAAAATATAAACCTTTTGATAAATCCAGAAAGTTGTTGATGTAGGATCTCTCCGTAGACATAGACCCTTGCTTCCTGCAGCCATAGTTTAATGGTAGGTTTTCTAGGCAACCTTTTTCAGCTCTTCAGCAGCAGCTATTTCTGAATCCCCTGTCCAGCATCTGCCAAAGAGACTTATAGACTGGCCTGAAGATGATGGCAGGTGTTAAATAAAAAGCTGGATTCAGGATGGATGACCTGTAGACGGCACGCGCTCACCTTTCTGAGATAGGCAAAGAAGAACAAGAAAGTATCTTTGGCATTGGCCTGGCTGTTTTCTACCTGTACTAAGCAGAGGCAAGCAGGAATCTGCACCCCTTAACACACAGTATTTGAAATTCTTAGCTGCAAATAGCTATAAACTACTGAATTTCAGGGTCACCAACCAAATCCTGGATGGCTGTATGCCGGTGACCCTGAGCGGAGCTGGTGACAAGGCTTACAGTTTTCTACTGAAGAAAATACCCACAGACATTTCAATTTTTTAACACAACAAATCTGAGGATTTTTCAAGGAATCCAAATGAATTGCTATTTACTGTTTTGCTGTTCCAAAGATGATGCATCCAGGCATTAACCTAGAGGTAACCAGATCAGGTCTGGGAAGCAAATACATAATACATTCACTGCTAAACTCCTAAGCACATATGAAACACACTATGACTGTGGTTACAAAGCAAACAAGTTACTTCAAGTTGGACTAAAATTATAGACTTCTAGTGCATGAGCTGTTCACTATGCTACTGACATTCTCTTTCTCTACAGTACATGAAAAGCAGATAATATATGTACAAAGATAAACTGTGCTGTCGTACTGGAGACAATACTGTGACCATAGGCAGTCACAAAACGTTAGCCAGGTACTCTAGATCCAAAGCCAGCCAAAAGAACTTCTCTGTACAGCCATATAGCAAGGAGTAAGTCCTTTGGCAAAGTATCAAAGTCTTTTGCAAAGTATATTTACTAGTGTTTCCAACACAGAAAATCAGTTATGGAAGCATACGACAGTTTTTTCGGCATTTAAGCTGAAAGAGGGGAGATTTAGATTAGATATTAGCAAGAAAAGTTTTCCTGTGAGGATGGTGAGTCCCTGACGCAGGTTGCCCAGAGAAGTCACGGATGCTCCATCCCTGGAGATGTTCAGGGCTAGGTTGGATGGGGCTTTGAGCAACATGATCCAGTGGGAGGTGTCCCTTCCCATGGCAGAGAGTTTGGAACTGGATGATCTTTATGTTACCTTCCAACCCATGCCGTTCTGATTCTATGACCATGCGGCATATAAATGACCATCCTTGTGTGTCATACATGATTGATTATAAAAGTTAAGACTCTCCAGCAAATTTGCACTAACTCTGTTCACTACCTAGACAGAGCATCATCATGACTGAAACTTGGCATTCATGCTGACCACAATAATAAGAAAAATCAGACTTAGCGATCAGCAGTAATGATCAGCGCGTGCGTGCACACATAAATGTCAGCAAGGCAAATGGATGGGCTCTCAGCAATGCTGGCATTGACATTTATTTAACTGCACCCATTATATGTGTAACATGTTTCTCAGGCCTCCAGCTCTGGCTTGTCTAGACCTCTTTATAAATACAAAATTGTTTTCACTAATGAACTAAAAAAACAACCCCTCACAATTAAGAAGCAGCTTCTTTCCCTACCTGCCATAACAGAAACCTGCAGGTCATTAACTCTTCTTCCCACTAGAGCTGATAATGTCATTACCCACGCAACAGTGCTAATGCGGAAGCACAGAATGATTTTTCCCTCATTCTATGTTATTTCACTAAGCAACGTGGTTAAAAACCCAAAGCATTGAATTCATAGCAAAATCATTTCAATTCACCTACCCCCAGTTAAACATTAATCAGTCACTAACTGGGTCATCATATCAGAATAATTTCCCAGAACAAACTCTAAACTTGTTGACTGCTGAACAAATTGAGCAAGGAAATAGCTTTTTTGTATTTTTAAACACCTAATTGATTCTGTGGCTCTGTGGTTCTTAGTCAATACAACGGTAATTGGAATCGTTGTGACTAATGCACAGACCACTTTATAGGCATTTCTTATTTGCATAAACATCTCCTCATCTGCCTCCTCACCCTCTCCAGCTTTTCATATGTATGTTCCCCAAACACAGTATTCTCCTTTAGCGATTTCTCTACCACTGTTACTGTGTTACTCAGACTGGTTTTCACCATACGGCATCTAAGCAGCTCTTCTTAGTTATCACCATTTACAACTTCACTTTTAGTATGAAGCATCACCTTATGGAACCATAATGCTGTTTATTGCTATTAATAATAATTAGTTGTTAAGCTGTATATACAGGTCTTATTAGGAAGAGCATAAAATAAACTAAACCATAACCATGTTTAAAAACATTAATTAACTTTCTATTAAAGTATTATTTTGAGTATGACTGTCTGATTACGTGGGCCCTTATAGTGAAACAAAATCTTCCTTTCTCACCTTGTGTGAATTTATGGTCTTGCTTGCCATTTTTATACCAAAAAGCAAGATTACCAAGATACTTCTCACCTTCCTAATTATCAGAAGATGAGCACTGGCTCTCTCATGGAACTAGGCCTTTTGGAAGCATCAGTTTGGACTTCTGGCATTTCACTGCTCACTTTTGGAAAACCTGAAAACAAAGCCCAGTGTACTCTGTCCTTGTCATAAAGAGACACTGTATTACCTGAGGCATAAATCATGTTTTTCTCCTTTATCTTCTGATACTCTCACATTTATTAGTGGACAAATAAGCTGTTCCTCAAAGACTTTTCCACTTTCCCTTGCCCTCAACTTGTACCTGCAAATCAATTGTGATTCCAGTTGTGTCACTGTTAAATATGCCATTAATTACTTCAGTGAGACATTATACCATGCTCAGAACAGACTGTAAACATTTTATGTCATTAGGTTTTGCACTGAGGCTTTTTTTAATGCCATAACAGCTCTATTTATACACTATGTTCTGCATAATTAGCTACTAATGAGGCTCTAACTTTCACTGCTGTAAGGCCTAGATATCTGTTCCTCTTTCAATGAATTCATTTTTGCTGTCTCATTAACACACTAAAAAACCTGAAAATTGTATTTTAATTAAAAGCTAAACGACCTTTGTCTGGAGACACTAATGAACAGAGAGACTCCAGGGGAAACACAAGAACTTTGCCAGTCAAGAGGACAACATGCACATATAGCAAAAAGAATAACACTAAAAGATAACATAGTTCACATTCTTATTTTCAAGGGCAGGGTTTTCTTTCTTTTTTTCTTTTAATTTTCTCATTTTCTTTTTTCTGCCTTGTGACCAAATAATCTTTAAAAAAAAGTCACGAGTGGAGATTGTTATCCAAAAATGTTAAAACTGATACTTTTGCTAAATTATTTAATACACTATCACTCCATTAGATAAATATATTTGGTAACACTAACCCTAATGCACATGAATAATCCAACCACATCCTGTGTCAGACTTGGGTTTCATCTTCAGCAACACTGCCTACCCTCAGACTCACAAATTACAAGCCAGACCCTAAGAAGTGATAAGACTGTCTTAAAATCATGAGGGGTTGTGTATTTTCAGTCTTCCTGATGCCTTCTATTCCTGTCAGTCTTCTGAATCACATTTCCTGCCTTTTCTCCATAGCTTGTGAGGGCTAAAAACATAATAGCAGAAATTCATCTAATCACACAACTTCACTACCGATGCAATAAAATCAGGAGCACTGACCACGGTGCTTCATTTCCTGACTTCTGCAAACACTTTAAGCAATTAATCAAGTAACATACCAAAATACATCAAGTTGAACATTATAAACAGTGACTAATTGTTTAATGCCATTTTCTATGCAATGTATTTTTACAGCTAGTTCTATCCCATGTCCTTCAAAAGAATCCTGTAAAGGACCTCAACCGCATCAATGGCACAGATACAAGAATCCAATGACAAGTGATGCCATAACACAAATCATCATCTCCCTTTCTCTTTCTACCTCATTTTAAAATGTTTCTAATCAGTACCTAAGGGACTTTTAAAATCCTTGACAAATTTGTCCCATCTCTTCAGAATCGTAAAAGAGAAGAGCCTACAGTTCAGCATCCTAAAATACAGTGTTCCTTGATGATTTACTATGATGTCCTTTTCATTTATGAAGAGTAAGCACTAGTTAATCCAGAATTTTTAAATTGCTTTTCAGAAAAAAATCACATTTTTATAATTTAAACCATTGCTTGTAACTTACAAACATCTCAACTTATAAGTCTATTTGCTTTTAATAAAATGCAAGAAAAGCTCAATTTACCTACCAACGAGTAATTAGGAGCCAGACATCCAAACAGAATTGATATTATTAATGATTCAGTCCCTAGAAATAAATAATGAAGTTTCCTCTTATACTAATACAGTTTTTAAACTGTTTTAAAGCAATGTGAAAACACACGTCCATGGAAACAAATAACACAGAAGGACAGTAGAAATAATAATTAATATAAAAGGACTAGAAGATGTAAGGAAGCAGAACTTTTGAAACAATATATACAGTTCTAGAAATAACCAGAAATAAGATGCATAAGCATACATAAGATACTATTAAACAATTAGACAACAGAGAGGAGAGTTTATTATTCTTACTGGAAATTCTTGATAGAAGCCGTATCAGAGAAATATGCCAGAGGGAAGATCATCATACAAAAACTTCTGGATTAACTGCCTTCTTCCTTTTCAAACACATGATTCTGAACTTGCCATTTCTCCTCACTTCTTGGGATAATCTGAAGCTCACTCAGTAGATGACACCAGAGCCCTATATACTGATACAAGTTCTGGTTCTTAGTCTTCATTCTGATCTCCTTAATGTGAAGAGAGTCTTAATCTCTTATGAAGGCTTTTCCTAATATTAAACTAAGTGATAGTATTTTGAATGCTTAGCGGTCTATTCTCCCTAAAGATGAAAATCCAAAGTAAGCCAACTTAATTAGGAATTAATTCCCTTTAAATCACAGTCTGAATTGTTCTTTTCTTCTTCAGGCTCTGACCGATTATTTGTGGCATGATATGATTTACAAGACACGGGAGCAAACTAATTTAGGTGACAAAAGTGATTCCATCTCTCATCAGAGATATTCCATCCTGGTTTAGAGAAATCCATGTATTAATAAAAAGTTTTGGCCTGCTTACAAGGCTCTATGTTATTACTTAGCTATTACTTCACATAGAACAAATAATGACATTTTAATTTCATTACAAACAGCCTTCTTTTCCTGCTTGAGTGGATAATTGTCAAAATCATGTTTAAAAGAATGCATTAACTCCTTTGGAATTCTTTGAAAGTCTTCAGATTTCAGCTGCTGAAAATGTGCTGGCTTTTTTCAAACAATTCATATTAAGACTTTGACTTTAAACAAGTTTTCAATTAATTAACATTGCTACTGCCCTTCAATGGAATATCTCAACCTAAATGTTGATTATTCTTTAATGGTTAATGAAAGACTGCTATTTAAGCAGCTGAATACACAAAGAAGGCTGCACAATTATGCTAGAACATTATCGTTTCTGAATACTACTTTTAAAATCTCTTGATATGAGCCTCCGGATCCAGCAGTCAGAGGTTGTAGCAGCTGCCAATACTTTGCCCTTTTTTTAAAGTTTTTTTGCAAACAAAAGGAAAGGCTGTGGAGTACTAAGAAATACGGGGTTTTGACAGAAAGCAAGTAATAAAAACAAAACAATTTTTGACATGATCAACTATGAAGACTGAGCTAATAGGATTTGCTCTTAAAAAAATAAAAAGGTATTTTAATGTATTCTGGATGTCAGTATAGTAGGATAGGAGGTAGTAGCCTTCAATCCAAACTTATGGAGAAGAAAGTCTTTTAAGAGGATCTACAGCTTTACTCTTCAAATATTCTTCTCAATTATGTACCATATTGCACAAATCTGACGTATTACAAAAGCAACAAGAATGCCTTAGGAAACAGTCCCATCTCTCCTGTTGATGAGGATTATCTGTTTATAAATTACTGAATAAATAGCTGACATATTTTAATGAGTGCTTCTTGTAAATCCTGAGGAATCCTTTTCTGTATACTACTGGATGATGATATTTAAACGCTCAAGAAAATTTTCATTTCAAATCTTTTAGTGAGTCATAGAAAACAATGAAACAAGTGTGATGCAGTTCTCCAGATGAGGTCTCATAAGAGCAGAGTAGAGGGGGAGAATCACCTCTCCCAACTTTCTGGTCACATTTCTTTTTATGCAGCTTAGGATACAATTGGCTTTCTGGACTGCAAGGGCATATTGCCATCTCTTGTCCAATTTTTAATCCACCAGTATCCCCAAGTCCTTCTCCACTGCCCTCATCACACATTCTGTAGCAATAATGGCAATTGCCCCATCCAAGTGTAGCACCTTGGACATAATCTGGTTGAGAACTTAAAAATTATTAAAATCAGTCCTATGCCCCCAAGAAAAATATCAAGGATGTCTCCAAAGAACCCTAAAAATGAATCTCTACCCCAATGAGTGACTCATGAGCATGTGAGAGGATGTGGTGTTGAATGGTACTGAAAGAGCAGAGTAAGACTCAATGGTCACACTGATATTTTCCTTTAAAATTATCAATTATCCCAAGAGCATGTGCCTTAAAAAACCAAGGTGGCTATAAGGTAGGAGAAGGTGTTTTCCTAGTTTGGACTCACAAATATACTCAATGCATGGTCTTTAAAAGGATTATGTTAACTTATCTGTGTAAAAAATAACTGCGTCCTTTCCCTACCATCACTGCACCTTCATGCTGTGTCCACAGCATTTTGTTTAATTCCTGTCATGTGTCAGGAAATACATCCATCATTCACAGAGATCACGAGAGAATTTCCCTCTGTCTGCTGTGCTCCTTGCATGAAATGAACCATTCTCAGCAAATATTTTAACAAAGAACAATGGAGTCGGTATTTTTCACATGGGTAATTGTCCCATTGTCATCCAATTATGTTTGAGAAACGCCATTAGTGAATGGTACTTCTTGTGTGAATTAGGATAGCTCTCAGGAGAAGTCAAGGAATTAATTCCTCAATAGTTGATTTTAATATACAATGTGAGCATTTCAAATGTTGTATTTACACAATTTCAATCTGAATAAAATAGAAAATGTCACCTCAATACTAATACAACATTCCTGTAAATTATGTACATTTTTAAAGCTAATGAAGCTGTCATTAGCTTATTAAAATTTGGCAAAGCAGTTATTTCTAAGTTATCATCATGACTTTTAAAATATTTTACAATTAAATGACTAATTCATTTGTATTACTTGTAGACTATATGAAAACCATTCTTTTTTTTATCATGGTGATTAGGATGAACAGCATTAAATTTTATTACACATGTTCAAACACATTCAAAAATTTGACTGTCCTAATTTTCCACATCAATATATATTGTTTCAATCCTGTCTCAGTGAAATCAGAAACAAAATTTTAGTTGATTTAGCTCGAAGTGGGTCTAAATAATGAATTGATGCCACTGATGCTAAAGATAAAGAATTATATTTAACACTCCATTTTTCAATAGTGTACTGGCATACATGGAAGAAAATAATCATAGAGAAATACACTGCTTTTAAGTTTAGATTTAGCTAGGTAAACAAAGGTTAGGCCTTAACTACTATAAAGAAACAGCTCTTCATTTGAAGACTTGATCTTTTCATTTTATCTCAGGACATATTTGCTGTATTTATAATGGAAGTTCAGAAATATGATGACAATATGTATTGTTGCTGGGCACCATAAAGAATGAAGTAATGACCCTGGTAAACACTGGTAATTAAAATTACACATGTTCACACAGCTGCCCTTTTACCTGCACACCCCGGAACTCATTCTTGTTCCTCTGTGCCAACACAGATGCCACCTACATCAACCAGAATGTACCTATCCAAGAACCAGGCAAGCCTTTTTTGTGACAGAAAGGAGATGGCTTCTACAGAGATTAATTTGTAAAGCCAAAAGTTTTAATTGCTGCCAAAAAAAAATTACAGCACATAATATTTCTCAAAGTATAACTGAATCTATGATATCTTTTGAGGTAACAGATTTTATTCATGTGTGGAATGACTGAATTGGAATATTTTCCAGTCTTTACCAGCCAGTGGTTTCATTGCAATTTTAGAAGCTTTGGTTATATGAAGTAAAGGGGAATGGTGGTTAACCCAACAACCCTTATAGTTGAGATGTTGTACAGGTGCAATTGAAATCCTTTTATTTTCATAAATAATTAGTGCATGTTTTCACTTTCCTTTATCAATGAGACTTGGAACATCAACATTTTCTACTGCATTTTGCTGAAATCAACTTGTTCTGAGACTGCAATAATGTTCTGTCCCAGCTGTGAACACAGTCTCTTCACTAACAGCAGGACAACAGCTTCAGTTCTGAATACATCAGCTGCTTTTCTGTTTTCTCCTCAAGCAGACAAGAGAGTAAATGCTTGATGTCTCCACATTTGATGGTTGGACTTGATGATCTTAGAGATCTTTTCCAACCTTAGTTATTCTACGATTCTATCCCATCCTGAAGGACTGTCTCAGAAACTTCTATTTCTTGCTTATGTCCACTGAAAAAATAGGAAGCTGAAGCACCAATATCTACCATGCAGAATAAAGTCAAGAGACCAATCAGTCATCAAATATGTCAAGGATATCTGATTACAGAGTCCACAGTTCATCATTTAAAACTTATATATGTTGCCTTTTAATTGTGTTTAAGCTAGGGGAAAACAAAACAAAACAAAACAAAACAAAACAAAACAAAACAAAACAAAACAAAACAAAACAAAACAAAACATGTCTTGATGCAAACTTGCACAACATATGAATCCAAAAAAATAAGTAACCAATAACTGTTAAAGTGAATTGGATGTGTTATACATACATGACAATTTTCAGTACATTATATTTTAACTGTGCATGGAACAATTGATCTGTGAACTCAGTTGTGATGCTGCAATTCATTTACTCATTATAGTTTTATTTAAATAACACATATACAAAAAGAAATTTCCCAGCTTCCAATGGCAACATCCAAAAAGAAAGAAAAGAACCAACATTATTTACTTCTCAACTGACATTAAAATGAAAAGATAACTTTCCTTGCATGCTGGAATCAAAGGAAAAGAGCTGAGAATACAGAAACAGCCTAAAGGAAAATGCAGTAAGTAATGTTCATTTTCAGTAAGATGGCCAGCTAATTTTTGATAGATGGCTCTGTTTCACACACTGCAGACAACAGGTAACTCCCCATCTGCAGCACAGAGTTCAGATCAGGCAGTAATGGGCACTGAGAATGAGCTGCTGGCAAAGGTAAGGAGACCAACCACTGGGTTTTCTATTCAGAAGTCATGTGGAAGAAGTACAGTATCTCTGAAGAATGGCAGAGCATGAAAGGCAGTGAGCTTTCATTATCATTAAAGCACCGATAGCAACAACTTCCTATTCCCTTCTAAGAGAGGAGGGCAGGCTGCTTGGCTATCCACACTTCCTACTGACTAGACTTAACCTCCAAGACACTTCACAAAGGAAGAGAGGAACACAAAGTGTCAGCTTCATAATTTGGCCAGCCCCCTGACCAAATGTCTTCTAAAAAAATAAGCACAAAAAAACTTGACATGGTCACTGATCAAGGCCCAAACCCATGTATAACCTTGGGAAGATCAGTCAGGAATTATTCATTTACTTAAGGTGTGCCTTTGCCACAGCCATCCCAGGGGCTGTGCTTAGACCCTCCTATTTTAGATCATGCTGAGGTGGCTCAGTAGTCACAGAGGTTTCCTGCTTCAAGCAAAAACTCAGGAACCAGGTCTTGTTTCCCAGCCAGGATCCTTTTCCTGGGCTCCTAGCAGTGCTGGGACCTGTTCCTTGCCTGGAGAGTTCTTAGCATGCAGCAGCTATAGCAACTGCACCCTTTCTGACTTAGTCCAACTCAGCCTGCACCCCATTAGAAAGACCCAAGCACCGGGAAAGATTGACTGCTCTCTTATCAGCACAGTTTGCCATGCCACTTCTCTGTTCCAACAATAGCAGCAGGACACACTGACAGGGAAACACCAGCTCTGTTGTATTGCAGTTGCCCCATACTGGAGGCATGTGGAATTATTTCCACCTCCTCCCCTTTTTTGTACCTTCAGACATCTGTATAACCGTGGCTCAGGCAAAGGCATTTGACTCATTCAGATCATATCGGTGCAAGTCTTGAGAGGACGGAAAAGCAATAACCAAAAAGAAAGTGAGACAAACCTAGCTCCTCTTCCTACAAAGTAAAGCTTATAAAGATTTGGGCACGCATCATATATTTATAATTCTGTGTCTTTTGCTGGATAGCTAGATAGAAAAAAAAAACCAAAATAGGAATTAAATGGGGAAAGAGGAAGAGAGAGGGAATCTCTTTTAGATTATCACCATTTAATCTACAGTTGAAGATAATACAGCTAATGTTAGGCTCTGCTATATCAAGGCACTAGGTCATATTCCAACCCTATTTACAACAAAATAAATCAGCAGTAACAGTAAAGACAAATTCTACCAGTGTTGTGAGTTAGAACAAAATTTCTCCCACTGGGATTTTACACACAAATTCATTTTGCTGGAGATAAATTTGGGAAAATATTGTATTCCTCTCACAGCCAAATGATGGATTAGAAAGCCCCAAAGGATGTTCTGCCTCTCTCTTGGTGCTGCTGCATTGTTTGCTTTCAGATTTAGGTGGCTTCTTAGCTCAGACCTATGAGTGTCATTTACTGCAACCAACATAGACAGCAGGAAATGTCCCCTGAATAATGGAGAGCTTTCAGTCACCAGAAAGACAGTGAAGTAGCAACTCAAGATTAATGTGTAACTAAGCAAGAAAAAGGCCTGCAATTAATCAGATGCTTCAGTAATTCCTAAACACTTTCTCTTTGATTCTGCTCTCCTCAAGAATATGTAAATGAAACTTTAAAAATACACTCAATTTCTTTTCTTTGTAATGTAGATAAAATTCTGCTGCTAAAATGGCTGACAGACTTGTAAGGAAAATTAACATGCTTAAAGATTTAAGGTATGGTGATATTAGCTGTCTGCTATGTCACCATCTATTTATTAGCATGGTAGCTCCCATTGATGAAACTGAAGAAGAAAACACATTTAATATTTTGATAAGAACTCATCTGAATCACTGTCCAGTAACTGTGTCTATAGCAGGACTACATAGAGTCTTATGTAAATAATACTAGATCAGAAAATAGGTAGAAGTCCTTTGCAGGCTTCATTAGGCCAGTGCAATGCAAAGACAACGTATTATTCCACAAGAAGAGGCTAAGAAATTGGAAGTTGTATACTAGATGGTAGAAAGCCCTAACTGAAAACCTTATCTTGCAAAATGATTAAGTGGAACATGCTAAACTGATACAAATCAATTCAAACGTTCACACAGACATCACAGTAAAAATGGTGTTTGTTATCCAACTACCCACTAGCAAAGCAAGACAACTCTGAAAATCCCTGAGACAGAAACCATAAAGTAACAACTGCCAATTGCTCATCTGTCTTTGAGAATTTTAATATGACCTGCCACAACATGTAACAACTGACATGGTTTTCTGTTACTGACCCCAGAACAGCAATGAAAGCCCAAACTCTGAAACAGCCTTGACAAGAGACACCTAGCTGAAATAGCTGTCATTCTGGCTCTCAACTGAATTAAGTTTTGGGGTGGAAGACTATTTTAATCAACAATGAGTCAACACAAGATTAAGCATGCTAAGGACTGCAAAGCAAAGACTTGCAGTCCTTAGCATTTGATTGATCTGGCCGGTTTATTTTTCTATCCAAACACTGTATTGTTGCCTGAGACCAAGCAGAGAAGCTTCATTATTGCTCTGGATGGAACACAATGGTTTTATCAAGGAGCAATCTTTCGTGCTACAAGTATTCTAGATACCTCCTACGGAGTTGCAGCATACCATCTGATGAACACACGGTCTTAAATTAACAACCTAGACTGGACACTAACCAGCTCTCATGAAGTGGAAGTCTTTTCTCTAAATCCTTAAGAAGCTGATTGAACACACACTCTCCATCAAGCAATTTCTTGTTTGAAGATCTTGGATACGAAGCAAATTTCTTTATTACCTTCCAAGAGCCTGGGGCAAACTTCTCCTGTTTGTCGGGAAGGGGGGGACAAAGGGGGGATGGAAGAGGTTAATGCTGCAGAATGCCCCTCCCCCCAAAAAACCCTCTCTGTCTACGTGGTGTGAAGTATTTTGATTCTCTTTGTGGAACAAGTAAAATGTAAAACACTTCTGCAGATAAACAAGCAAAACAACTTCTTGGCTTAGGGAAAAATGGAACTAATTTCTACAGATGATATATACCCCTCAGAGTGAGAAAGAGAATTACTGTCTACTGAGTTTCTCTCTGTAGCTTCAGAAGAAGATCAGAAAGAATTTTCCATTGGATGCTTTCTTTCTATCGAGCCTATTTCCTCATTCAAGGACTTCACTTTTACATTAGACTCTTGCAAAATAGAATTAAGATGAGAAGATATGTATTATGAAATCAATTGTAGTCTTAATGGCATTTTTCAATGGCAAGCCTGAGAACAGCATTATTTTTTTAACTTGTCTGTTATCCTTCTACTAACTTATTTGAATACATAATATATACTGCAAGAAATAAACAAGTACTAGAGAAAGTAAGAAATAAATATAATAAGAATAAAACCACATAAGTTCCACATTTGATGTAAACTGCTATGGCTCTAATAAAGTAAATGGAACTACAACAATTTTACAAGTTGAAGCTCTGTCAAGTTATTTCTGACTAGGAGGTTCATACAGCCATCTATAATAACTCTATCTTTAGACTTTCTAGAATAAACAGCTGCTTAGGAGAGGGGCATTTCTTTGTATTTCACTGAAGATACATTTATAATTAACATTACACTGTAGAGTTTCAGACATACTTGTTATTAACAGTACGTGCAATGCGAAACAGTCAGCAGCATCTACTTGTGGACAGGCAAAGACAGCAGGACTTCCCATCACCTCTGAATTGTTGTGCACGTAAAGGTGCTGAAGTCTATAAGGAACCCACATAGTATGAAGTCATCTAAACCCTGCTGATTATCGTGGGGCTGGTCCTATGATAGCTCAGCTGATGTGGAGTCCCCCGCCCAAACAATGATCAGAGTGAACCTACGTAAACACAAGGGGATCTCACACATGCTCTGCCTTTTCTGGAGAAAGTGAATCGATCCCCTGATGTATACCTCTAATTGACTTTTCTCTGACAGGACACAAATGAAATTAATGGACACGAGTAATTTCCTGCCCTACCACATTGGACAGTCCTACATAATTACTCTGAATAACCTTTATTTTAAATGCCCCAGATAATTTATGAAAAGTCCTCCTGTATGTCCTTAAAGGTATTCAGGTGCTACTGAGAGGTGCTTCACTTCTTAAATGATGAGAATATGAATCATTTTTTTTTCCTCTCTTCTCGGAGGATCCTTCTCTCTCTACTTTAAAACAGACATAAATCTACAGTGCTGACTCATGTCTATGGCTTCTATTAATTCAAATTTTATATGCATGCATGAATGATCATATATCATAATAAAGTCTTTAGCAGTAAATACCACCCATGTCAGCATCTTATTAAAAATTATAAAAAAATAATTAGAACTGGGCTTATGTCTATGACTGGGGAAAATATTAATTTGTCAGTTTAATATCCATCTACTCAGGAACCTTAAACTAGTTCTACAACTACTCTTCTGTGTTTTGTGGGGTCATACATGCATCTAGACATTGTTGGGTAGAGTACTGTAAAATGCTCACTTAAATTATTTAATCTGTGCTAGGATCTCAAAATACTTATCAACCTAATTGCACATACAATGGTTTGTCTCCAAGTGACAGACTTCACCTTCTAATTTATCAGTGCTTTTGGAAGGACTCCAACCACCTTCCACTTATGAAAATGGTCCACAGTAAACTATTTGACAGAACAGATAATACTTTGCCATTAACAGCACATCATAATCTGCAGGGGAAAAGTGCTAATTTCCCCATCACAAACACAATGATAGAGTTTCGCTCTGAAATACCTCTGTCTGTCATCCTAAAAGGCAAAGCCAAAACTACCATAGCAAATGATTAAATAAAGCACAAAGGCAGAAATGTTTACTCATGCAGGTGGTAACTGTTTTCCACAAGGTCAGACATTTTTTCTTACCCTTTGTTCAATGGTTTTAATAGACATTATTAGCTGAATTGGACTGCCATGCTATTCTGGATTTGTGGTTTCACTGAAAGAGTTGAGACTTGGGAGGATGACTGCATTTATTGAAAAGAAAGGGAAACCGTGATCTGAACTGAATCTATGTTAAATCCTCTAATGATCTCCTGATCCTCAAAATAAAGAAGAAAATGATACAATATTGGTGAAGGTAGGTTTTCATAAAAATCTTTTGTAAAAATTCTTTGTCACATTCAAGCTTTACGCAATTTGTGGATCTGATCTTCTATAAATTAAACTTTTAACACTTGTTTTGAAATATGCCTGAACAAGGTTTCAAAATTCTTTCTTAGAACATAGAATCACAGAATCATTAAGATTGGAAAAGGCCTCTAAGATCACCCAGTCCAACTGTTTGCCCAACATCACAACACCTCCTAAAATCATGTCCCGAAGTGCCACATCTAGATGTCTTTTGAACACCTCCAGGGATGGTGATTCCATCACTTCCCTGGGCAGCCTCTTCCAATGCCTGGCAATACTTTCAGTGAAGTAATATTTACCAATATCCAGTCTGAACCTGCCCTGGTGCAACTTAAGGCCATTTCCTCTTGTCCTATCACTCATTACTTGGGAGAAGAGACCAGCACCCACCTCGCTACAACCTCCTTTGAGGGAGCTGTAGAGAGCAATAAGACTCTTCCCCTCACTTCTCCCTGATATTTATGATATATCTCCATCTTCCATTCTTCCAACGAATTAATAACTCCAGCTCCCAAAGCATTTATCATTTTTTGAGTCTGTCATTCAAGTCTACTCAAGTTCAGATTTATGCAACTAATCACAATTTCACAGTTTCACAGTATCACAAGGTTGGAAAGGACCTCTGAGATCATCAAGTCCAACCTATAACCCAACACTAACACCAACCCATCATCTAAACCATGGCACTCAGTGCCTCATCCAGTCTCCCCTTAAACACCTCCATAATCTTAGCAAGCTTCCACATTGCTTTTCAACCATAAAAAGTGACTATTTTTTAATGGAGTAGAATGTTTATTCAGAGCTAAAACTGACTGACTCATGTAACTTGAGTTACTGTTACGCTTCTTTCACTGACCCTCCACACTGAAGGTATGTTTTGGGAGTGGGCTTAATGCTATGAACTTTGCTCTATTAATTTCAATATACATTCAGTCATATAAAGCTTCATTTGTCTCATTTCTCTGATATTTCTGAATTCTGTTTTCAGAAAGACATCTATGAAAACTATGAATCTGTAAATGCAAATGCATTTCAACCTGTGATAGCATCTAATTTACACATCAAGGGGAAATAATCTTATTTTTAAAAAGCATTTATATATCCCTTAATTCTACTACATTATAAATGATTACATATAGTGGGTGTATGACAAATATATCTGCAGAAGTATGAAAAATAAACAATAGCTGACATATTTCAGGACTTTGCTTTAAAAAAGGATCAATAGAATGTTATAAATATGTAATCATTATTTTCAATGGATCAGAAGTATTATCTTAGTATCCAGGCAACATACATGTTCATTTATTTCCAAAGAAGATACAAAATAATTCCATCTCTTTTACATTATTAAATAACCCGATCATAGATAAGGATACCAATATTCATAGAAAAAGAGATGGAGACAGCTTGAGCGAGGAAGGTATTTTAGATACAAAACACATTTATACACATACTACTTTATTGGGTAGAATAAGAGACAAACTCTGAAAATTTTATTTGCCTTCCTATATTCTAGATCAGTACATTAAAACCACAGATTTCTACAAGAAATTCAGAATAATTTTGAAAATCCCAAGCTATTTCTGCAAGTGTCTCAAAATTGAAGAATTATTCATTGTTTGGAAATTTCTAACTTATCTAGATAATGGGCTTATTAAATGTTTCACTGTCATATATCTCAAATAGACACCTTTGCAGAGATTCAGTGCAAATACATATGCGGAGTTATTAACTGAACATAATGGAACAGGGTAAAAAAGTGAAGACCTATTCAGAAACTTAAAAACTTGCAAATCTGAAACCAACGCAGATGTGGAAACTGATTTTGCCTCTTGCATGCCACATTGTGAAATCTTCCAAGAAACCATAAACAGACTAAAATTCAGAAAATTATTGATGATAAATCTGACCTGACTGAAAACCTAGGGCCAGGTTGCCATGGCACATCCTTCACAGGAGGCAAAAGAGAGGCAGAAGCAGAAGAGGCATAAAGGAGGATTTTTTTTCCTGTCCTAGAAAAATCACCTACAACAGCAGGGGTAGCACCCTACAGAGAGCAATCTGCAATATACTGAAGATATACCTGTGGTTTATCATGCCAAAAGACCTTTGGGTCTTGTTTGATCTCAATCTGATGCATGCATCTCAAGAAAACATATATTTAGCTGTTGCCTTTACAACAGGAATGATTAATGCAGCTGTCACGATACCTTCTGAGGAGCAGATGCTATTCAGCAGCATCAGCTCCATACAAAAACAGATTCTCGGAATTTTGGAAGCATTTGGGGCACGGCTGGCTGGTGGGGTTACCCTTCCCTATGGCTAGATTTCCATGTAGGAAAACCAGAGAAGATAATTCACTTAGGAATAGCTATTGCTTGGAGAGTTTCCCTTGGAGGTATACTCAGCAAAGCAGAAGCCGTGAGATTAAATTAGGCCCTGGGTCTCTGTGAGCACTCAGCCTCCAGTGTTTACAACACATATTGTCCCTTCCAGATGTGAGGACAATTTCAGCAAGTTTGTGTGACAAAAGCCTGCAAGGGGACTCCTGTCTCATTTCATTTCTCCATTCCTTCTTCCAGCTCTGCTATTTTTCCCTCATTTAATCTAATAGGGTGGAAAAAAAGGAAAAATGTCTCATGGACAGTTTTTCAGTTTCTCTGTTATAGCATTGAATAATATTTGCATTTCTGAGTGGATTAAAATCTGCAAGCTTCTTATCCTCCTCTTTCCATCTGCACCCGCAAACACTTCAGTTGTCAGGTTAGGAAAACAGCTTGTGTTCCAGCAGCTTTCTTACCAAGGCTGCAATGCTGTTGCCAGGGCTCGTGACACTGGAGCTGAACACAGCCCCAAAGACACGGAACTGTCAGCTCTCAGCCGGTTCTGTGTTCTCCTCTCACACACAGTCACCTCATCACCTCATTTGAGCTATCAGAGTCTGAGTGGTTCAATGAAGAATTAATTTGGAAAGAGACTCAAGGCATGCACAAGGCAGAAGACATTATGGAGCAATTTTGTTGCTTTATTTAACTGCATGTAAGCATTCACGCACTGGTATGGCACTGTCTTTTCAGAAAAGTCCTTTCAGCATTTATTGTCCTTCAATCCAATTCATTTGATATTCATTCTCTTGAAGCCTGACATGAAACAAATGGGTTTTGGTTTTGTGTTTGTTTTTTTTTTTTCCTCCAAAGAAGTTATAAGCCAATTTCAGAATCTACCTTCTGCTGCTTGAGAAAAGACCAGTCTGATACATAACCTACCTGGTCAGGCTTCCTGCTGTCAAAAGAAACAAGTTGCAGTAGACAAGGAAGAGCCTCTGAATCTCTTTCCATTGTACTGAACTTTAGGCTGGGCAGGATGAACTGATACCAGGGTAACACAACAACAGCCTCAGAGTTGCTCTTAATCTCAAGCAGCTACTGAAAAAGCCCACACAGTGGTCTGGATTTTCATTAAGAAATAAATAAACCAAAAAACGCTTTACACACAGAAATTAAATAACGGTCTCAGGACTTCTCAGGTAATTACTCCTGGCATTGATTTCTATGTAGTGACAACAACAGGTTATAGATTTCTATTTAGCGTTCATTAGATTTGAGGTAAATGTTTATACTGTTTTCTCCCAAGATCTGATTTCACGAACTGCAACTGGCTCAGCTGTTTCCTACTTCATACATTAAGTCAGGCAGGCCATGTTGTTAGTAGGAAATGCTCTGAGGACTTGGTTTTGCTCTCCTGTATACAGTGAGACTACAACCATCTTTTCTTTATGCCTTTCACAATACTTTAACCACACCACTAAGGATTAAAAGGGTTGCAGAGGTGTCGCTGATGGCATAATCTGAAGACAACCACATAGAGACGTGCTGGAAGCATAATAAAGCCTGCAGAGACTCTATTACCAGCAATGAGACATGAAATGGAAAGAGCCCAGGTTGACTGTCAAGAGCCTGGGGTGAGTGTGCTGAACAGGCTGCCACAATAGAAAACAAAGAAAGAAAACAAACAAAGAAAAAACTTATTTGTACTTGCAAGCTAAGCAAGTTTGAAGTGGGAATTAGAGAGCTGCATCAAGCAAGGAATCCTCTTGAGACCCCTTCCCTTCTGTCTCCTCCAGGATAGTGCTGCACTTCTGGCTTGCCTAAGACTGTAAATTTCTAAATGAGACTACATAGCTCACGAGAAACCAGAGTCTACATTTGGGGTGATGTTCTGTGTATTCAGTAGAGTATAATGTTCAGTGCGTGACTGCAGGATTCCACTATATAAGCCTGAATAGCAAGCTTCGATAGTTTGTGCATGTATAGATTACAAGCTGCCATATGGTTTTCATGCAATAATTAAATAAAAATATTGTAGAATATTTTTGAGTGATGAACATTTTGCAGCTAATGGGTCTGGCTCGTATCCTTGGCAAAACCAGATTTTGAGTCATTGAAAATGAACTGATTTCCCACAAAACTTTGTTTGTTTACTGTCCCATTCTGCCTAGCAGGAACAGCTTTAAACAATCTACTGTAACCACTTCTCTACTTCCTTGACTTTCCTTTTCTCCAGAAATTAAATACAGCAGTGTATCCCTAATGTTTACTATGGAGGGAATTTAACTTATTCAGATATAAAAATATTTTGAGCCCTGTTGTGATATGTATAATGATATAATAGATATTCCAAATTCAGACAGTAAATGTAACAAGAAAATATATATTTTATTGTGAGAAACATGTGTAATCCTCAGATGTAACTTTGATTTAACATCTGTTTCAGCACTTTATGTTACTGGATTGAATTTTCATACAGTTACCAATAGCTGTGACATCTCAATATTTAAACTGACACTTTCTCTGTAACAGTACATGCAAGAACATACTGGCTTTTGTTTGTTAATTTAGGTAGATACAGACAGATTCAGCAAGTATAATACTACTTACAGCAGCAGTAAAGCTCCAAAAGGGATTCTAAGGTACCTGGATAGAGGTATCAATTTAAGATGGCTGCCACACAACTGCTATTTTACAATAAAGCTGGAACCTCCTCTTATGACACTGAAGGTCACAGTGAATTTATTCTTGTTATAAATTTGAAAACTATTGCAATACAGGCAGTAATGAACATTCACTTGTAACCAAACATACAGTGATTTTACTCAAGCAGCCTGCTGACACAGCAGATCTAAATGAGCTGCACTTGTATGCGTACACTTGAACAAGAAACAGATAGTGATGGCCCCCAGTACGCTGAGCACCAAAAAATACCTGGGCAGGCTCTTAAACAGGTTTTCAGAACTTGTGATACTTTCATTCCATAGTCTATGTAGTGGCAAAGACATTTTGAGAGGTCTGGAATTAAACACTACTGAGTATTCTGACAGATCTCACTATAATCTTTTTCAGTTACCTTTCTGTTGTGGATCTTGTCTGAATTCTTGTGCCTTTCTGTCTTGTAGCATCTCCTTCTCAGGTTCCCCACCTGTAAAATGAAAGGCATTGTCAGTTGATGGTGCTATTGCTGCCTTAAAAACCTTTGTACGTTATCTACATGTGCATGCCAAGTAAGAATGGACTGAATCCAAGCCTTGATTCCTTGTAATGAACCTAGACAAAACTCATCAGTGTGCTGAATCGAAGCAAAATTCTGCTTACCTAAAATCACAAACCCCTCAGGCTAGAAATTTCAGATTGATTTCAACCTAATCCAAAGAAATATTTAGCAATTGTTTGGGTGAAGTCTTGAAGGTCTGGATCTGGAACATCATTCGAAAAGCTTTTGTGGGGTTAAGCACAGATGCTCAGTATTGTCTGGTGCTCTTAACAGTTTACATGTTGTCAAATCAATAATTTCTCAGAGCAGGCTGACACGCTTGTCCATCCCATGAAAAATCTGCCCCTTCTGCCAGGGTTACACAAAACCTTCTGCTTTTCTTTGCCTTCCCAGCCTCAGTCAGTAAGTGGCCAACAGCAGGCACTCTTGCTTCTTTTCCATCCCCTGTGGGAACAAACTCAGAAGAATGTTACTGTATTCAGATAAGCAGAAGTAAGACGTTTCCCTCCTCCTGCTTCCAACTTTTGCACTAGGGAGATGCTCGCTGACACAGGAGACTGGAAGCCCCTCCAGCACAGCCGGAGGGACTGCCTACCTGTCTTCGAACCTTGTTTATCACCAAGCAATCTGCCTTCCCTCACACTGCCTCTTCTGTTTATTTTGTAAAGCACCGCCTTTTTGTCAAGTTTTAAAAGCATACCCTGTACTTGCCATAAGAACAAGGATCTGACATCAACCAAATTAGTCTGCAGCTACAGCGTTACTGCATTAAAATATCAATGAGTATCACTCAAGCAGTATTCACATTTCAACAGCAGAATAGCCTGATATCTGATTCTCAGAGAGTTAACAGATACACCTCTGGTAAAAATTATATCTCTATTAGTTATTAAAATTTTCAGCAGCTCAAAATGCATATTCAATACATTCACATTTACTCTAGTTTAGCTGATTTAACTTTTAGTACAGAAGATGTGTAAAAAGGATTTAAACTACATGGTTTTCAAACTGGAAAAACAATTAACCTAGTTATCTGATTAGTCCCCTGAGAGACAGCACTTGTCACCAATCTCTATCTGGACATCGAGCCACTGAACACTACCCTCTGGATGTGACCACCCAACTAATTCCTCACCCAAATATCCTCAAATAATTGTTTGTAACATGAACAACAGACTATACACATTGCAGAAACTGGAATAGTTCCAAGATATTTTCCATTAAACCCACAATTGTTAACCTAGGATTCCCCACGGCTGCAAAGCAGATGTTTTAAATAAGGTAATTTAAGTAAGCATGAGGAGAAACATTATGGCAATAGGAATTTTTTAAATACTGTTGGTAGGTACTACTGTGCATACATTTCCAAGTTAAGCAACAATCAATGCACTGCCAAACGCTGTATCATACGACGTAAAGGAGTCCCATGATCCATCTTGTTTCTATGATGAATGTATATATGTATAGAAACAGAAAAGTTGGAGCCAACAACACCAGAGTAGCATTCATTCAACATTAAGGCACAATTCTACTCTAAATGGAATGCCTTTTTATTTGACTGAGCTACTTGTGTAAATTCATAGACATGGTTGAATTCCCTAGTAACTAAAACAAATGGTTATTCATTTTAAGTCCTGCTAGCACTGCAGAGTTAATAAGAGTCCTAGAAAAGTGAGCTGGTTTCAATTTTGGCTTACCAGCATTGGCATAAACTGAACTCTCACTGCAAAACCTTCATGACTGATGAGGCATAAACCCGCAAAGGCATAGCTTGGGCTTTCAGGCTACACATAAATCTTCCAAAGATTTGCTAACATCTTTTCTTCTCTTTTGGTTCTGACAATTAATCATATTTAACACAAAGTCACTGTGAGCAAAATATATGCAAGGAGATGCCATTTTTATACTATATAAAGGCAGAATCACTGTTTGAGATGAAGCACTGAAACATAAAAATAGCAAGCAATTCCAGAATTAAGACTACTCTCACTGCTGATATAGTCTCTTCTTGTAGTCTATCATATCCCCAATTACTGATGGATTTTCTGCCATACATGAACTACCAAAGCCCGGTTTCATAATTCTGCTTTCTCTATGCAATCTCCGATAGCATTTTTAGGGTTTAACTGACCTAAAAATGGCCAGGATTCATACCTTTTGCATGTTACTGAAAACGCAAAAAAAATGTTCCACTAAAAATAGTATCCTTGGAGGAACTAGGATTAAAGTCATACAAACCGCAAGAGGGAAATTCTGCCTCCACTGAACTCACAAGAATAATTCTTATCAACTTCATGAAGCCAGGAATTCATCCCTTTTCTTACTGCCATTGTAGCAATTTCTTAGCTGGTTCATGAGTATGGAAATCCAACATCTTCACATTTTACAACTAGGACTCCTAGCACTTAGCATCCTTTGGACATTTGATATTATTTTACATTCTTCCAATCTTAAGAGCTGAACAAAATGCAACAGCACTCCTTTATTTGTTAACTCCTCTTGCTTGTGTTAGCTTGCTAATAGCATATTGCACTGGATTTATGCAACAGAGTAAGGAGATATTTTCAGTGTGAAAGAAAATAAACAATTTTCCAGTTGGTGATATGCTGAAGAACACTGAAAAACTTGTGTCAAATGTTAAGTATTACGTGTTAAATCAGCTGCAACAACATTAGCTGTTAGGAAACTAGTATATTCTTTAAGGAAAGGCATATTTACAATCATTGGTAAAATGGTAGGCAAGAGAAGCCCTACATAGAACGCTGCACTGTAACAGCAGAGGATAATTAAACAGCAAGAAAATAAAAGCTAAGTAAAAACTACCTCGATAAGACTAAAAAGTCTTGCAGTCTGAGTTTTCCAAGCCAGTAAATAAGAGTATTTCAGACCATATAAGAAGCACAGGTTCTTGAGTAATGCATACATAACCAGCTCTATCTTCTCCATTATGACAATAGCAGGACCCTTTCTCCTGCAGAGCCCTTCTCTCTGTATGCTGGCTTATCCATGGATGGGAAGGTTATAGAGAATATCTCCGTCCTATGCCTGGGACCAGCTGCAGCTACCACTGTGACTAGTAGCTTCTACTACTGTTTGATCTAAGGTGAAGTATCAGAAGAGAAGCCTTTCTTTAATTTGGGTACGCATGCAGTAGAAAGTTGCACAGGTTGGCGTGCTCATGGTAGCAGGATCCTGCCGGTTTGCGTAAGTAAATCTCCCAGGGTGCTGCAGGATTTCTGCTCTTGTACTTAGCATGTCAAGACAGGCTGTACTCACATCTACTTTTTTCTGGGTAGGTTTCCCCAGCAACACAGCAACGCTTCTAGCTTCTTCTACTTTACAAAGCAGTAGAGAAAGTATCCTCCTCACTGTTGGCATAACTTTTGCCTATATTAAGCTTACAAACCTCTGCCAGATAGTGCTGAAATTACTTCCCTCACCCTCCCCCTACAAGGAATATTTCCTAATGTAAACACAATTGCCACACCATAATAACTAGGTCTTGCATGCAGATAGCAGTTCAAACATGTAAAATTGAGTGATGTGAAATTGACTGCAACAAGATAGTTCAAGATAAATCTAATAGATGCTTTCTGTAGTTTGAGGTGAAGAATGTAAACATTTTAATGTAAAGTTGTTTAAAATATGTATTCTATGCTACTTCAATTCAAGCTACAGTAGCGTTTTGATAAATTACCTATTTCTAATTGGCACATAGCAAAAAATCTCCTGTACATCTCTGTGTCGTCTTGTATATTTAAAAGGGTTGTACTTCATATATCCTGCAATATTTTTGTGTCAGAAAACCTGGATTTTAAAATTAGTATCTTCAAAATTTTTAATGTGCCCTGCAGCCAGACCATAACACGTGGCATTTAAGTCCTAAAATTTGCAGGTTTAAAATTTATTCAGATGAAATAATTAGATACCATCTTGTATGTCTGCTACAATATTTTGCACATGAATTATTTTAAAACACTGTGAGATTCAAACAAGAATCAGATGGGGACAAAAGGTAGTAACTCATAAGTAATTTAGGCATGTCAAAAGATAAATTGTTGCTTTATATTTTTTCTTTTTATGATTTCTGACATAAGACTGGATTACATCTGCAGTATTTTCTACTTTGGGTATAATTTTCGTCATTCAAATGAAGGCAGAGCAAGAAAGAATGAAAATCAATTCATATGTTCAATGCAAACTATTTACATTATGGTCTTAAAAGGGACATTAACAGAAAAAAATTTATTTTAAGCGTGCAATCTTAATAATGAGAATCAGAACTGTAATGGAAAAATCATATAAAATTAACTAATGTCTGTGTAGTTCTGGTATAATTATTGAATTCTCCAGGCTGCAACAACTGAGAGCAACTAAAATATGATGGCCTTGAAGTTCTCAAAATAATCACTAGGATTTCTACCCTTTTTTTTCCATTGTTACAGTCAATGTCCTTACAATTAATTTACCTGGTGCCATTTTCCAGTCTAGTTATAATTCTTGTCTGTTCTAGTTATAATTCTTGCCACAGAAATGAAGAATTTGAAACCTTCTACAGATCATTTTTAATGTTCTGCATTTGGTTTTGCTCATTCCACCTCCACAGTCATCTCCAGGCACAGTCTCATGAATACATATATAAAGGTTCACTGAGCCAACCAAATGAAATATGGAATATTAACAAGATGAAATTCCTTTCTCCTTGCTGAACAGCATGTTACTACATATCACTAGTAGACATACAGATTCTTATAAATCATGCAGCGACATCCATAAGAAAGAAGATGGAAAACAGTAGAGAACTTAAAAAAAGAACACTGCTGTGCTTTTAAAATAATGTTAGTCATTCTTAGATGTCTACAGGTGTGATTAGACCATGCTATGTATGTGTATCTCACTAGCAGTGAAAGACATTATCTCAATGCACTCTATTTTAACAGTATATTGATCTACTCAGAAAACTTTCCGTCCCAAAATGGAACAGGCTCTGAAGTCCATGAATTCTAGAGATAACTGTGATCTCTGTATACTGCTATCTATACCCCAAGTTTTAGGTTTGAGCTTTACAATGAGCAGAGTTACCCAGCAACATTAATAAACCCTGAAGAACATTCCTCAGTGACTTACAGATGATCTGCCAACATCTCAGCCATGGTGCCAGACAGTTATTACAGAATCGGGTCTTGCATTCTTCCACCATTTGGGACTCCTTGTATCTGAAAATGACAGATAACAGCGTCACCATTTTCTTTTAATGTTTGTCAACGTGTTTTGAGAATTTTCGGTCCTTGACTAAAATGAGTAACAATATTGACAAATTAATGACTTGTCTACTCTATACAGTTCAGACATCCTATATCCTGTGTTTCCAATCTGGTATACACCCAACTGGTAGAACACAGAGCAGAAAGAAGATATCGTATTTCTCATATCAGACTGGAAGACATTTCTTGTCTTAGAAGCACAGATGCATAGCTGTGAAAACATTATTTCCAGATCTAGAAAGAATACAAACAATGATAGATCAAAACTATGACGGACTTTTCATCATATGGTATGGCCTTACTCATAATTCCATCATAAACCCATCATTCTTTGAATTCTGCTGCACACGCAAAGGTCAGCAAACTCACCACGTTAGCCACAAAGACTGTTAAGATTTCCTGAAGGGACTTTTCTTTCAAGTATCATGAAGTTTCAAAAATACATGGAGCACAAAGGAAGTGCTCAAAAGCACGAGGATTTTGCCTGCTTCATTTGGCAGCAAAAGCTGTTCAGTCCTGGCAGAGACCCACCAAAAGGGGCTGGACTGCTCCTGCTGGTACCACCTTGCAGCCTTGCTCCTGCCTTCAGCACTTTGCTTAAGCACTCGTGGTGGCTACAGTCACAAACCAGCAGGCAGGAGAGAGCACTTTGTGCACCCTCACCACATCACAAAGCTTTGAAATGGGTGGCAACATGGCAGGTGCCAGCAGGAGAAGGCTCACAGTTTTTTACATTTCCAGTGAATTTATACTAGCACTATATCCTTCCGTTAAACGTCTGCTTGTGAAGAAGTCTCTTGCAAGACACAGATGCACTCTGTCCCTTTTTTTCTTGTGATGTGTAAGTACAGAATTAATAATGGACTGCAATGAAGTATCGCAAGCAAGTTCCCATCCATTTTCCCTCCAACACACATTATTAGGTATGAAACACAAAGAAACATAAGCACTAAAACACTGGGAATTGCAAAACGTAGGCATACCATGCATGTGCATCTGCTCTAAATACAAATTTAACTGCCTGAGGACAAGCTCTCTTAAAAAGACTTCTGCTTAACTCTTCACACAGAGTGGTCAATGCTCAGATAAATGGGGAGCCAGTCAGCATTTAGTTTTCTTCCCTTTGTTTAATGTGTGGCCTCAAGTTTCCTTTCCTTAAGCGCTGTTCTGCTCTGAATACAAATACTAAATCTCAGAGTGATTCATGTACATTTATTCATTTAAATAAACAAGGAATTGCATATTGACATCTGGGGGAAAAATAACATAGAATTGTCCCTCATAATTTTAGCTTGTGATTTTTAAAACAGGAATCTTCACTGAGAACTCAGCTCCTTCGAGAGAGGGGCTTTTTTAAACCTCATTTGTTTCTTCACTGGTACCTCTGGTATGAGGGATCTATTCAACTGCATAATACTTGCCGACATGCATGCGGGTCCTAAAATCCACACAACTCTGCTAATTCCAAAATCTCAGAGACTTAGGTAAGTATTTTCCCATTTTTACAGTAGTGCCAAATGAAGTGACAGAGAGCATGTAAGAATTGAATCCAACAAAAAGGCACAGTTTGTATCACAAACTAGATTTAATAGTTGTCTGTGAATGTTTCAACATTCTTGTTTTTCTACTTAAAATGCTCTTGTTTTTATGTCCAATTTGAGACATAACTTCAGTGCTATCTGTGAGTCACAGAAGCATCTACAGTATCTCTGCTGCATTATGAATTTTTATTTTATATGTATGCAGATCTATCCATTCAGTCATCTACACAGCTAATGTAACTAATGATTGTCATTTTTCATTTTATCAGAGGTTCATGACTTATTCAAAGCTATTTTACAAAAATATTTTCTACTTCTACTCCTGCTAGACTGAAAACTGAAGAAGGTAAAGGAAACAATATTAATTTAACATTTTTCTAACAGAAATAACATATATTGTTGGGCTACTAAGAAAAAACAGATGTATTGATACATGAGATTTTACGTTCTTCTGTTTTTCTTCTTAGCAAGGATAGAACAGAGAATTATAGGCTGGGAAGTTTACCTTTCTTTTCCATCCCCACATATTATCTCTGTAGTTTAAACAACACTGTAGTGTTCAAAAAAAATACAGCAGAGCAGCCGTGCTATATATAATTGCATCTGGATGCCATCTATTTTCAAGAAGTGCTTTCTAGATGATTGAATTTAGTTCTAGTTTGGGGAAAATCCAGGATATTTCCAACACTATCAGCTTTAAACTTGGCTATTTTTCTCTTCCTTTTTTTATAAAATCATGTAGATTTATGACCAGAAAAAGCTGTTCTGAATGTGATGTGTCTATAATCGACAAGATGGTCTATAACTGAGACTTTCAGATGTTTGGATGGAATTTCAGCTGTGCCTCAGCACAGCAATCGATTATCACAAAAATAATTCTACCTTCATCTGAAGTCTATCAGACCAGACAAAAAACCATTCAAAATGTTTTCACAAGCTAGGCTGTTTTAACCACTTTGTAAAATGCCAATCTACCAGATGGAGAAAGAAAACCCTAGGAAGAAAGTAGTGGGATTATCACGTAAATTTAAACTCTGATGGTTTCTTCTGTTGTGTTTATATATGCATATATGATTCACAGAAAAAAATGCATCTCTGTGTGTACCTATGTACATGTCTGTACAGTATAATAGTTGAAGGTTTCTCATTTTAGAAAGCTATTTCAGCAAAGCTGGTTTTTCATGTTCATAAAGGTTTTGTTGAAGTTCCTACTGAAAAAAAACCAGCAAAAGAATATATACATAATGTATGAAATAATATATATAAAAGAGCAAAAGAAGCAGTTCTGCTAACACAGAAATTAATGAAGCCTACTTTATGAGTTTAGTCTGCTGGTTGCTTATGTCAGTATCAAAGAAGGTCTGGCTAACATCTTTCCAATTGTTAAAGAATAAAAAGGTCTCTCTCTTAGAAGTGTGTGGTAGTGTTTGTTTATTTCAAAAAGCATGAGCTGCAGCTTCTCTTGTAGCTAGGGCATTTCTAAGTGGGAACAAGGACTCTCCTCTACTCAACAGTCATTGTATCCTTTATCAAACCTGCCTGAAAGCTGCTAACAGTTTACAAAGCTATCAGCTGACACAGGGGAAAGAACAGCCGGTGGCACAACAGCAGGGTCACACACACAGACTTCTTCTCTTCCTCTATCTCCCCTGCCAGTTCCTATGTGACTGCAGAGGTCTAATTTATCTAGGAAACCATGCTAAAAGCCTGTCAAAACATAAATATCAAGATTTATCCTTCCCTTGAGAAAAACGCTTAGTTGCATGGCTTAATGAACTGCTAGAAGGAAGCTGGGTGGTGTTATTTTCTGTTTCACAGAAGAACAAATAAACATCACAAGCATTCTTTTTTTTTTGTCCCCACCAGCAACTCCAGAGTGAGAAAATGCATGAAAGAAGTTCATTTAATAGTGAGAGACATCATCATCATCATCAAGGGAAAATAAAGCTGTAGAGTTATAATTGAAGGAGGAATATTTTCCCTTCCTCTCAGCACTATAGCTGTGCCTGTGCTGGCAACTAAAGACTGCCAGAGCAGGGGCTTGGGCAGAGACCCTGGCATGCAATCATCTCTTCTGTTACACTGGGACACCACCCACGGTTTGATTTGGGCCCCTACCAATTATCACTGTCCAGAACAATTCCTGGGCACAGGTCTGGCGTTACCGCACACCAGCAACTGTTCCCCTTTGCCAGCCTTGATGCAGCCGTCCTGTGTGAGAGGTTAAGAGAGTTCAGCACCATGAGTGAGCTTGTCTGATATCTTGCCTTTTAGATTCTGAGTACAAAATAGCCTGAATTCACTTTTTTTAAGTACAGATGTAAACAGCAAGTTCAGCTCCTAAGGCTGCAGAGATGTCATAACTAACACAGAGTTAGAAAGGCCTCTTCCAGTACAGGTCAAGTAAAGCCATTTTTGCTTTACTGGCTTTGTTTTCAGAAGGCTATTTTAAGCAGTGAATGCATTACTGAGATTTCAAGCTCTTCTTCTGATACAGAGAAAAAACCCCAACAAATCTGCGCCATGTATAACAAAACTAGCTGGTTTGAAACTCATACTTATATAGAACATGGGAATATTAGGTAGCATTTTAAAACTTGGCTTCACTGAAAATTTCAAATGGTAGTTGTCCTTTACCATGTTCTTTGTATTTGTTTATCATGAAATGTGCTTAACTTCATTCATAAGCACATCTCATGGTTTCAGTGGCTGCATGTAAGATTTGCAATTTTTGGAGTAGCATAGGTATGTCAGTTCCCTCTAGGGGAGATTTAGATTAGATATTAGGAAGAAATTTTTTACTGTCAGGGTGGTGGTTGCCCAGAGAAGCCGTGGCTGCCCCATCCCTGGAGGTGTTCAAGGCCAGGTTGGACGAGGCTCTGAGCAACCTGATCCAGTGGAAGGTGTCCCTGCCCATGACAGGGGGATTGGAACTGGATGATCTTTCAGGTCCCATCCAACTCAAATTAATCTATGATTCTATTATATGATTCTATGGCATTTTTTGGGGTAGAATTGCGGATTAGTTGGAGGGTCTTAATTTCAAATAGAATCTAACAATATCAGCTCATCCTCTAAAATGTAGCTTCACGCAGAGTCAAAGATGATACACTGTGTATGTTATTAAACAATCCCTGACCATCCCAACTCTGAATAAAGCAGGTGATGAAAAAAAAAAACCAAAACTAAACAAAAAACCCCAAAACTAAACAAAAAAACCCCAAACTAAACAAAAAAACCCAAAAAAACCAGAACAACCACTGGCAGCACAAGCAACTAGACACGATCCTAGCACAAATTACATCCCAACAGGCAAGACTGAATCAAAAGTCAGATCCTGCAAAGTAGGCAGAGTTTGTTGCTGGCACCTAGACAGGACTTCAAAAATTGTTTCCAGTCTGAGAGATTATACATAGAACAGATCATGAAATGAATAAATTACAGGTTCTGAACATAATTTATTTTATTTGTGGCTGTTGCTGGAAATTTTTATATGTTTATTGTTTGGCTTTTTTTGTTCTTGTTGCCTGGGATTTTTGTTGGGTTGGGTTTTTATGTATTTGAGAGCTCAGAGATGCCAACACGGAGTGGGAAATAGTGCTACAGAAAACCTGCTAGCACAGTCATTAGCAATGAGACTCAGTACAAACGTGATCCTCTGTATTGGGGACAGGTGCAAAGGGGCCTACAGAGCTAATAATACAGGAAATACAACAATTGAAATTATTTCCCCAAATTTCCATTTTTAGTTGCAATTTTAGCAATTCAATACCAGTAGACATCACCAATAATATTTTGCCTATTATTTCTGAAAACAAGGAAAAAGGATGGGCAACAATCAGATATCTACACCAGGATTTATTTCCTGCAATTGAAAAAGGCATGGTTAATTAGTTGTGCGTGTGCCTACGATCATTCTTAAACAATTTACAGAAAGATTCTCTATGGGACATTATACAACACTTAATCAATATTATTAGGATTATAAAGCTATTAAAATTAGGGTTTATAAGAAGCTTTGTATGCGTGCTCTCCAGGGAAATGTCAAGAAAATGTCTGGTCGCAGTTAAGTCAAATAAAGCCAATTAAAGGAAACCTTCAAATGCACTTCTCTCTCTCACATAAAAAGCCAAAACCAAAACCGTTAAACCCAAATTCCTGGATTTACGTACCTATTGTCTAAACACTGTTGTCAGTAATTAAAAAGACCAGGTTCTAAAGGGAAGCTATAGTACTATGAGACTTAATAATGTCTTGCCTCACAGAAATGGTGATTCCTCCAAATGTTGTGATAGCATTCAAGAGGTACAAGAGGCTTTTGGTCACAAAGAAGCAATTCTGAGGGAAGACAGTATCTAAGAAAGTTAAACACATTGCTTTTTTTCCAGAGTTCTTTGAACTGCACATCCTAAAATCACCACAATCATCAATATGTAATTGCTGTGAGCTCACTTTACTGAACACACTAAGTCAAAGCTGTTTTGAAAAACAGACAACAGACAAGGATATTTTTTTTCCTAAATAATATAGTATGAATGTCATAAGCAAAATAGAAAATTGAGACTAAATTAATTTTTAAAACTGCTATTTGTAATGTTTTGCCATTAGCACCCAAATCCTGAAAATAAGAAAAAGTAGATGTTTGGATGCAAGATCTATAAATACAGTAACATTTTATTTCAATATGAGGACACTGAATAGATTAGTGCTGAAATAAGAAAAATAATTTCAAGAAGGTTTTTTTAATTGACTTGATTTATCAGGAACTCCACAGAAACTCAGATCAGGCGTCAGGAATTTAGTGGAAATGCACCTCATTAATCTACGCCCACATATGCCCTCTTGGTTTCACAAAACAATTGTTCAGATATAAGAGACAAATACATATTCTAATGTCTTAGTCATTTCTCAAATAGACTTGCCAAAACTTTGGAACCATATAGACTCTGATTTTGCAACAACAGCTAATGTAGCAAATGACCTTTCTGGCATCACAAAGCTCCCTTGGTTTCAAATAAAAACGACATTAGTTCAAAAATCCCCTTTCACACATAAAAGTGTTTAAAGATACAGGATAATCCTTTCAACTAAGAGCTCTAAAATTAACTATCAAATAGAACTTATATATACACAAGTCTTAGTCTGATCAAGAAACTGTGCTACTATCTCTGTTTACATCAGTTCTCTCTTTAACTACTGCCTCTCTTGTTCTCATCCTGTACTCATCTACACCTTTCTTCTGCTGTAAACAGCATGATGGAGTGTTCAGAAAGGCCAAATTTGTTACAATATAACTCAATAAAAAAGCTGTTACTATGCATTAAGCTACTGATATTAATCAACTTTTAATACTTTGAATGTACCATTCTTTGATTAAGGATTTTTTGTTGTACTTTAACATTAAATTCTACCCATCTGTTCAAAAGCCTGGTGCCATTCTTCACTGGTATGAATAAACTGAGAAGGATTTGCTCTGGAAGTGTCTTTCTGGGGTTTGCTATTGTTATCTAACACCAAATATGGCATTTTGCAACAGATAAACGAATGGCACTGATTGAACTCTGATGGATAATGTCTGAATTTGCTTGAATTAGACAGTTTGGTCAGTTTCCCAGAAAAATTCTTCCGTTACTGATATTGTGATGATTTCCATCCTTGTACGAAACTAATTTTGCTAAGGCAGTAAAAGTGCACCCTTGGAGCTTTATTTATTGTCCACTCTAATTTGGTTATTTCAGTCTAACACATTTATGTTCCAAGTGTAATAGTGGTTTTGAATTCATGCCCAGTTTACATTATAAAAATTCATTTACCAGGAGGGGTTTCTTTTAATACCTAGTATCTTCTAAAAGAATAGATATAGCTCTGGCATTTCACTTTCCTAATCATATTTTATTAAATTATATACAGAAAAGTCAAGAGATCAATGGGATCTGGCTAAGAGAAAATGATTGTGCAGACATGATACAGAAGAGTGTCCTTACCACCTACTACCTTAATTGAAAAGTCAAGATAATGAAGGAGAATAATGACAGTTCTCCATAAGTCTAGTTGGAAATCTAAGAACTCTACAAGAAACCTATCACTTTATCATATTAACTATTGACACTAAAAACTGCTCAAATCACATGTATGGACGGATAAACCAACAACAGAACATCTACACTCTCAGCTCCAGGACACTCAGTATTTCAGTGGGAATTTTTCTTTTTTACTTTCAGACCCCCACTGCAAATTGAAACTTTCAGTAGAAAAATGTGAAAGCAGCAAAATCAGTCATTAACACTTTACTTTTAATATCATTTTAACAGCTAGCATGTATGACTAAATAGAAACATCAGACTGGCTACAGAGTTTTTAAACAACAAAAAAGTTGTTTTCACAGTAGCTCAGATATTAATTTGAAAGATACAACATGTTTCATACAGAAATATTAGCATGTTATTCTCATTTAAAGTAAAGTAATTTTAGTCATTAAATGTATTTTGTATATTCATAACATTAAAATACAATGTATGTCCATGGATTTCAGGACTCAACAATTTTCACCTCAAACTCTTCCTCTGAAATAAGCAAGTTCTACACATCATCTTCCTGTATTGAACTGGAGTGAAGTTGATAATGTGGCAAAGTCTCGTGGATACTAAAGCAAACAGCGAATGCAAGCCACCTTTATCCTTCTTTAGCCATAATTTGTTACCTTGCCATAAGCTCCTTATTCTGTTTGGGTTAAAATGCAATTTGAAAATGAACAAGAATTAGCTAGAATTAGCTTTTCTCCCAAAATCTGAGCCTTCTCACTGACAGGGTATTATTTAGCTGGCCTTTGTGGCTGGAAATACTAATGACCCAACTCAACCCTGCTTCATGGACTAAAAATCACTCTTCTCCCTCTCACCTCTAAGCTCATTGTTTACAGAAACTGCCTGAGGTCCCTTTCCCTCAACACCAGCCAAAATCCAGCTGTTAAAAGAAACTCCTCTTGACAGTCTGCAATGACCTTCTTTCCAGTCTCTGATCCATTACTAGATTTTCATACCCTCTGACCTGTTAGTCACCCTTAACATTTTTCTACTTTATTTATACTTCTCTTCATTCTTGCTTTTACTAGCCTGACTTCTCTCACCTCACATTTTGCTGGTTTTCTCTTCATGGCCTTGACTGTTCTTTTAACTCATCCTTTGCAGGACCCATCTCATTGCCCCTCCAGTTTTCTGTAAGGAACCCCATTAGGCTCAAACTTTGATTAAGCACTTTTTTCTTCTTCATATCTTATGTTTGGGTAATCTCACCTGCCAAATTAAATTCAACTGACATCTCTAGATCAGGCTTTCCAGATTTATCTCTGAACCGCAGATGTCTCCAAACAATTTTCGCTGTCTTTGGCTTCTGCACATGGATGATTTGTTATCATCACAAAATTAACAGAGATATAATTTTTCAATTATTTTATAGTGTCATAGACCACATAATATTGCTAATATGCAACCTTCACTAAAACTGCCAAAACTCTTACGATCTTTGTTATCGAGTTCCATACCATCCTTTTCCTTAGTAAATTAAACTTTTAGTTCCCTGTTGAAACCCCTTTAGAATTCTGCCATTTTCCTTTAGATATCAGAATCATGGAATGGTTTGGGTTGGACGAGACCTTTAAAGGTCATCTAGTCCAACCTTCTGCAGTGAGTGGGGACATCTTGAAGGAGATCATGTTGATCAGAGCCCCATCTAACCTGACCTTGAATGTTTCCAGGGATGAGGCTTCTACCACCTCAGTGGGCAACCTGTGCCAGTGTTTCACTACCCTCACATCCTCCACCTCTTTCCCATGAGATGAGTATCTTATGATTTATAAATTGGCTTGATCTGGATAGATTTACACAGACATCAAAACTCTATCCTGAATATATATATATATATACAGAATACTAATTTAAAGTTTCAGAACATCACTGTAAGTATGCAACTTATTGTCTGCGTATTTCTGTATATACATGTTTGAACATGTGTAAATTTAGCTGTATCCTTCCTGAAAGATTGTGTTCGCGGTTTGCTTCTTTTGTTATTTTAAAAACATAATATAAATAAGAGGAATAGCCTGATACCATAAATCTTTGCAATTTTCTAATATGCCAACTATTTATTCAATATTTCTGAAAAACTGTAAATAGATAAGCTGTAAAGATTGTTATAAATAAATCAATTAACAGCATCCAGAGGCTGTTTTCCTATTTCACTGCTATAAAACAGGATAAAAATTAAATCTAAAAAAAAAAGATTAAAAAAAAACAACCCCCCCAAAATACCAGGAAAACCAACAAACAAAAAACTTTTTAACTTTAAGAAACTGATTACTGTTTGAACAAATTACTATAAAACCCTCCCATTTATACCAACAGTACTGATCCAGTGTCATTTACCCACAGATTAATTCAAAATATTATTTCAGATGATCACACTTAGCTGTATGTATGTCAAGCTATAAATAAACAACAAACTGCACCTATATTTAATATATTACATGTTATTATAAATAGATTAATAATTTTAACATATGCAATACATGTAGCTTAAAACATATGCAAAACAAACAAGAAAAAGGACTAATAAACAAATGAGTAGAAGTTTGGGAAAACTCACCAAACACAATAACTTAATATTTTTCTACTTAAGTGGATAATTGAAGTTTGGGTCACAATTCACTAGCAGATTATTCAGAAGTATTTGGAATTTTGTAAATGTATTTTCTCTGTGATGTATACATCTGAGACACCAAAGAAAATGTCAAGCATGACTACCATTCCAACACAGAAAAAAAAATATATATCTTCTGAAGTATTGTTCTGACAATTTCTCTTTTGATTTATGGATAAATGATAGAACTGGGGTTTGGCTCAGCAACATTTTTAAAGTAATCAAAGATTGCAGAAGAGGACTAAACATCAAGAAAAAACACAAAAAGCTTCTAACAACTAGAGACATTCATCTTATTCAACAGAGAAATAAAAGAAACATCCCAGAAAAATGAATATCAAAGGAATGTTCAGTCACATTTATGAGAATGTTTTGTAACATTTACTTTTATTTGGATAATGAAATAGCTAATCAGAAGGGGTAACTGGCCCCCACTCCTGTTTTATTTGCATGCTTACTAATCAGAAGACCAAGATAACCGCCTCAGCTGTGGAAGCCTCCTGTTCAAGTCCTGCTTTACAGAACTCAGGACAATCAGAGATGAAAAAGTCTGTTCTGAGGGCAGATTCCATGGCACTTCCACGGCATCAAAACATATCCTACCCAGACATCTTTCCAAACGGAAACACGTATTTAGGTCTGAACATAAATACTGCAGCAGAAAAACATTCATGAAAGATTTTGTGTCATTTCAACATAACCAAATGTAGAAGTCGCAACAAAAACTGGCTGTGACACAGATCCTTCCCCACAGTCAGCCTTGCCTGGCCTGTTTCCAGGGCTCAGTGGAAACAGATACAGTGCTTTTCTTTGGTAAACAACAACATTTGAACCATCCATTATGTAAATATTCTTCCTTTTTTCATAGAACAAGAAAATTCTTGCATGACTTTTATTTTTTGTTGCACAAAGAACATTTTCCCATGCTTATATTACAGAAATATTCAACACAAGCAGAATCTTAAACAAGTTTATGCCCTCATACTGAAGGCACACAGAAATGAGCTAAATCTGCCTCCCTGTCAAGCACAAATTGACTCAACCTGCAACTGCAGACAGCTGGTGAACTGACTGATTACTATCAGGATGAACATCCAGGGATCAGCATGTGAAAAGATGACATTTTTCAGTACTGAAAGGGCCAACAAATTGCACCTATAACCAGTCTATCAAAAGGTTTGCACACGGATGTTAATTCTGGTTTAATCCCAGGAGTTAATTTTTGAATCATCAAAGTTGAAATTTGGAAACAAAGCTGTTGGATCCAAGGAATCACTGCTTCAAAGCAAAGGAAATAACATACTTCATATAAAGTCCAGATTATGCCACCTGTGATCCCAAGGAAGATCTCTGGAAACATTAATAAAAGATCCAAGATGAAGGTGTCTCAAAAACGTCAGTGTCCTCATTAACTCCTGCAGTGAGCACTGAAATTGAAAAAAAATCTGTAATATCATATCATACCATGGAATGGTTTGGGTTGGAAGGGATTTTACAGATCCAACACCCCTGCCAAGGGCAGGGACACCTTTCACCAGATCAAGTTGCTCAAAAGCTTCATCCATCCTTGCCTTGAACACCTCCAGGGATGGGGCATCCATGACTTCTCTGGGCAACCTGTGCCAGGGCCTTGCCACCCTCACAGGAAAAAAATTCTTCCTAAATTCTAATCTAAATCTCTCCTCTTTCAGCTTAAAACCATTCCTCCTCATCCTTTTCCTGCACTCCCTGATAAAGAACCCCTTCCCAGCTTCCCAATGACCTCAGAGTTTTTGTTTCTTGAACCCATTATTGCCTAAATGGGAATTTGGCAATATTTTTGACAGTTTTATGTATTTTGCATTACATACTCTGCGTGTTGTTCTCCATATACTACCATCTCTGGTCTTAGAACTGCAAGCTGCAGCTGTGATCCAACCTCCACAGCAAGGAATTGCAGCCTGGGTCACCAAGGGATGGGTGTTATTTGTTGTGGGTGAGGAGGGACTTTTGTGAGACTGGTTTCTCAGATAAGCCCAACATAATAAAAGACATCAGATTTGGCCAAATGTGCCCCCAAGCGTGCAATTAAAGACCATGAACTCAGTTTTCAAATCCTTACCTAGCAAGGAAATGACACTATGAATGAAGACACCAAGAGAAGGCCAGGTTCAAAGACATCAAAGATGAGGTAAAAATACGCTGATTTTGAAGGGAAGATGAAACATTTAGCTTATCAAAAGCATTATTTTTATAATAGTGGTACCATATTTAGCTAATGCATTCACACATGGAATTAAATAAGCTGTATTTGAAGCATTCTATTTATAATTGTTAATTCTCCATTTCCTGCAATTCAGACTAATGAGGCATGTACTTGATTTTGAATTTTTTTTTTTAAGATTTAGCATAAGTTGGCGTGACTACACCAAACTTCTACTCTTTCTACTTGAAAGATCTAGGCTGCTATGTATGGAAAATAATTTAATGCAGTGATGTGGTAGGTGAGAGGTTAAGCAAGCTTTTAGCACCACATTCCTAATAATACCTTATTTTTATTTGCATGATTACAATCTATCAAAAGCCTGCCCAGACAAAAGTTACATAAACTTTCAGAGAGAAACCAAGAACTATGTTTTTCCTTTATCTTACTATTTACATTGCTGCTTATGGCTTGAATCTGTTTGGTTTTTTTAATCATGGCATTGCTTACTTAGAGGCACTAAACAAAACCCTGGATTTTTAATATTACAAATAGTACAAAAAATACTATGTGAAAGTAATTACTTTGGAGCATTTCTTGATAAAAATTGATGTAGAGAAGACATATAAAATCTTAAAGACCATATCACCAAAGTTTTAGGCTTGCATCTGCACAGTGTATAACATTGAATCAGTTCCGCTGCATGGAGTGGCTGTAGGGGATGCCACATTCTGCACCAATACCTTTGGGGCAAGAATATGTGATTAGTGCATGCAGTTCCTTGAATGAGTCAACTGAGTTAGGAGGAGTGGAACGTAGGTGACAATGGGTAAAAACTGGTTTTGCCCATTTCCTACATCCCAGGTACTGGAGGGAAGTGAGATGCTTATTTTTCAAAACTCCACGATTTCCCTCAAGCGTAGGAGCAAGAAAGGCTCAGAAGAGGAAATCGAGTCATTATCATAGAATCATAGAATTGTCTGGGTTGGAAGAGTCCTTAAAGATCATCCAGTTCCAACCCCCCTGCCATAGGCAGGGACACCTCCCACTGGATCAGAATTCTGAAAGCCCCCTACAACCTGGCCTTGAATGTCTCCAGTGATGGGGCATCCATGACTTCTCTAGGAAACCTGTGCGAGGGCCTCCCCATCCTCACAGAAAAATATTTCTTCCTAATACCTAATCTAAATCTCTCCCCTATTTTATTTTAGAACTGCTCCTCTTTGTCCCATCACTGCACTCAGTATGTATCTCATTTCCAAAGCTGTAGCTAACCCAGAGCAACTATTCATATACCTATGTGCAGAAGCTCTTATTTTCTGGCCTCCTTGGCATATTCAGTCTGTTACAGCCTACAAAAAAAGAAACATTATGCAAAAAAAGATAGAAGGAGTTCAATTAAGTTAAATTGGACTAATGTAATAAGAGTTCAGTTTGCACTGAAAATATCCTTTTGGTATCTGTAGATGTATTTGTAAATTACCCACACTATTTTTCACTAATATAATCTTCCTTCCTAGTGACTACTTTAAGAAACTCCAATACTTTTAAACTTGAATTTCAGTAAAACCTAACAGCCCAATTTAAAGCTTGTCAATAATGTTCATCCTTTCAGGCAGTGCAGTTTCAGACAACACAGATACATCAGGTGTCCTTGTCCACAAGAAACTTCAAATTAAGGTAAATTGTTTAAAGATCACAAACATTTATTGAATTTTTGAGGCCCCCATTTACTCAGAGAGTACAGTTTCAGCAGACAGAAAGTACTCGTCAATTTCTGAATTGAGGCAAAACACCTTTAAAGGAAACATGGATTTCTTAGAGCTTAGACATGAGATAGGGGAACCTAATATATTTTACGGTAGATAAAGCAGATTTACAGTTGGTTCCCAAAAATGTGACATTGCATCCTTTTCTTTTTCAGAATGAAAGTTACAGAAATGCAGTGCTCAGGATGTACAAGTAGACATTTCCAGACTGAACTGACTGTATTCCTGTATAGCACTGCTCACAGATTATCAGCTAGCACTGCATTTAAAAATGGCTTAGTACAAAGGCTGCAAATCAAACCCCAAACTCACAGAGTACTTTTCCATTGACTTCAGGAGCCTTTAGATCAAGAGTAGAATATTGCTTCAGTGGTCTTTAAGAAAAATGAAAAAAAAGAGCTGACAGAAATGGCGACCTAAAAGAAGTTTTACTAAAAAGCGAATTTGAGACTTTTACTCAGCTTCTATCATAGAATCACAGAATGGTTTGGGTTGGAAGGCACCTAAAAGATCACCTCCACAGAAAGAGAGCTGATTCACTTAATTTCTTTATCCATACTTAAGCTCTGAAGCCCATTATGGTAATTATCTCACTGTCTAGCAGTTGGGCTAGATTCCAAAAGGAACTCAAGAATAATATTATCTATTATGCTTCAGTTCTTTCTTTCAAAGTAGTAAAACAAATCTATGAATCGCTCCCATGTGGAGAGAAGGTAGTCGGTCTTGAGGGGCTTCCTCATATGGAAACATCTTCCAAAGACAGAAGCATCCAGAGTCTGTCTGCTAGGGTGCTCCTATTACTCATCTCACAATGATCTGACAGTACTGGTGTAAAGGCAGTTATCTGAACTACAGTGAGGGGAAGTTCAAAACTAGGAGAAAACCCAAACCAGAAGGCATCAAAGACAGCTTCAAACAATCAGAGACAGCCCACTCTTGTGAGTTGCAAGTTCAGTGCCATACAGCTTAATAAAATTAACAATTTCACCATATACACTTATACTAGAAGGCAAACTCAGTCTTTGTATTTTTTTTATCATTCCCTAAGATCATTGATTTCCCACCCACTCACTACAGGGGTTCTGGAAATTCTCCCGAACATTTAAGTGTAGCTACTGCTTAAAGATGCTTCCAGTGCACATTCACCACTGAGTTTCTACTGGTAGGTAAGAATATTTCATAAACAAAGATATTTTGAGGAAAAAATGGCTTTTTTTCTCCATTCATCCAAACATACAGTTTGCTACACATGCAGCAATTTTTGAAATTGTTGTTCATATTAAAAGTAAACATTCGGATTAATTTTGGTCAATATTTGTACAGAGAAAAGAGCTAAGTAATTCTACAAGCCTATTTTTGGTAGGATGTTTTAAATGCTTTATATTTTAAACATACTTCAAGTTCACAGCTAACAAGGATGTAATCAAATTCAGTATGACTAGATCTTAAATGCACAGGTTTTATTAATTATACAGCTATTTTGTCATTTCCTTGCATTATTATTTACCTCCCCAGTGAATCTTTCTTACAATGTTCTTCTGTTTAAGAAAACAAAACCAAACCCCAAAACACTCCTTTATAAGAAAACTCTTTAATCTACTTGAGTGCCAGATTTGCACTTGTAACTCTACCATTCAGAGCTATATTGAAAACATAGGCTGAATGAAAGAGAACAGAACTGGTAGTGCTTTAAGGCATTTGCCCAATCTTTCTATGTGTTTGCCTCCAATTTGTATCAGATTTAAACCTGTGGTATAAGAGTAACTACACAGCACTATTGTACAAATGACCATACCCTAACTTTTGATATTAGAAGCAAGAAATCTTTCTCACATCCTTTTCTATTTTGTTGCTAAAAAAAATTTCCAAGGAGTCATTAAAACTTGTCAGGCTACAAGAGGACAGAGAACACGTGCTGTGCACAGCACAGTCTGCTTCTCACAGTCAGAAGTGAGGGTCAGTTGGAGTGAAAAGAAAATATTTAGGTGAAAGTAAGTAAGGCTTTTTATCATTTTCAGCCTTTTCTCTTCATGCTTTGAGCCTCTGGGGAGGCAGGGGGAAGTGTTGTTCGAAGATGCTGTTTCTGAGTCAATTTAATCAACTGCACAGTTCCTGGCAGTTAAAGAACTTACAGGTACCAACTGCAGCTGGATTGATCATATGTGCACAAATTGAAAAAAGACTCAGTGCTAGAACAAGCAGGTCACATCATTTCATCTTCAATGAGATGTCAAATGTCAGGCCGATCACTGGAGACAAGAAGAAATATGAACAGAGAGTATACACACAATTCACCTTTTCTGGTCTCCAAGAATTAGTTCAGTCTCAATGGCTCCAATCTCAAACACCATGTGCAGAGGTGACCTGCACTGCCCACAGGCTTCACAGCCACTGCTGGTTTAAGCTGAGACCCTTCTCTCTCTGAGCCTCACCATACCCTTCCCTACTCTTTTTTCTACACCACTGTCCAGCACCAGCACCTTTTATTCTCCCCATGGGATGGAGATTTCTTGCAGCCTTCACTTTCAAGGGAAAGCACCTTCCAAATTCAGACTATCCTTAACTGCAGCCTAATATTCACCTATCTTAAGGAAAGGAAAAGATAAATACTCATTCTATTCTCCCTCATGTTTCCTGCTTAGACCATTCCTTTGGTCAAAGAGAAGTAGCAATCCTTTGCATAAAACAGCATTCACACTGATAAGCAATGGTTGTTTGGGTAGCTAATTTCACATCTTATTTAGCCACAGATATATTTGAATCATTCTCCTAATACAACTACATCCCCTACAGCTAGATAAATGCCTGAAGCAACTGGAGTAATCACAAAAATACTATCAGGGACTACAGCCCAGATATTATCCACTAGAGTGTGTGGTACAAATATTACCCCAGAGGACTGGACATCAGAAGCTGTCTGTCAAAAACCATGCCAGGAGCCAGTAACATGCACCAGATCCGTCTGGAGCGCATGGCAAACCACTTCACACTACAGATGTTTTTGAAAACAGCAGCAGTACACACATGGGAAAAATACTGGCTTTTTAATAACTGTGCTTTATAGAGAGAAGGAATAATAATGCTAGTTTCTTCCAGCTGTCCACTAAGACAACTTGGTTCATAAACAAAAAGTTCATAATCTAAGTGTAATAGATTTTGCTTCCTCGGGCTACACAGTGCTATGAAAGTATTTAAAATGGACTTTTCTCTGTGTAATCAATAAGGCTTTCACAGAAAGATTGGTTCTATTCTGAAGTTTTTTAGCTGCTTTCACAGGGCTCCTAAACACCAAATAAGAATTTTATCAATTTCTGTCTTATAACTCTCTCCCATTTCTTCATAACCCCCTCTTCAAAGTACACTGAACTTAATGGTAAAAGGTTCATTTAAATCACAATCTAAAAAAAATTTCAACTTACAATTGATAATCCAAAGAAAAAATACACGTATTTTATAGTGTATTTCATGATAACCTCATTTTTAAAATGAGTGCAGGGAGTATTCTGCAGGTAGAGTTATAATAATATTCGATAAGTAGAACTTAAAATATATCACATTACAACATATGTATTTTCAAAGGGTCCAAGTGAATGTATCAGCTTTTCTCTCTAAGAGCAAAATGCAGGTTAGCCTGGTTTTAGTGCTTACCCACTCATTACTGAGTGTAGCCAATGTCACGTGTAATCCAGTGACTGGGTTGGATTTTTCGGAAGTTACGCCAATAAATTTTGTTGCCTATACCTCAGAATAATTCATCTGACTTTACATGATTTCCCCAGGTTTCTCTTACTGTAGCAGAGTGCTTGACTGTTCTCCTGGGATCTTTTTATGTAATGGACCCCTTCATATGCAAATCCCTTGCTCGTAGCATGGGAGGTGGAAGAGCCTTGACTTAGCATTAGCCTTCCCTCAGAAAATTTTCCATAGGCTTAAAAGATGAGACAGAAATGCATACTTTGATAAGGGTTATGGGACAAACTTGTTCTATGAATAATTCAATAAGAGGCAAATAGCACTGCTTTTGCATGGTCCTTAGCACTTGGAAGCACTGACTCAGAGGAACATATCACCAGCATCCCTTAGCAAATGCTATGAAACAAAAGGAATACCATAACATACAATGCCAATCCAAAGAATGGCACCTCAAAGTGCTCTGTGATTAGGTGAGAAGCTCAGGGTAAATGGAAGGGTAAAAAGTAGAGGTTCCTCCACTCTCTTTTGGTCTTCAGGGCAAAGGATTCAAAGAAAGATTCTGGAGAGAAACAAAGCTATCCCAACCCCATGTGTAGGCTTTTCCACCATGGAGGTACCATCTGGTCAAGAGAAAAGGATTTTTGTAATTCAGCACTTTCAATACAGTTGCACTGGTCCATGCCATAGCAGTGAAGGCCACCTCAGGGATCAAAACTCCGCCGTGTTACACAGCGTACCCAGAACAAAAGATCACTCTGAAATCTCCTGTGCTTGCCCATTTTCCTAGTCCACATGCACTCTTTTCCCCACTAAAAATCAAACTGAATACATTGCTATGAATGGTTTTTGCTCCCAAGAATTCTTTTCCTCTGCTGCAATCATTATGCTAAATTTCACTGAGAGAAAATGGTCCAATGGAGAATTTAGTAGATCTCTTAACCCTCATTCCATAATGCTGATACTGCCATAAAAAGCTGACTTCACTACTTTTATAATGAAAAGTAAGGGAAATTTGATAGTGCTAGGACTAGTTAATGTGTTAATGTAACAGTTGGCTTTCCTCATATGCCAACGACTTTCTCTAATAGAATTACAGCAACAGAAATACTGAACATTCATTTTTATACTGTATTCAGTCTCATTTCAGGAACTAAAAACTGGCCTGAATGTGAGGAAAAAATAAGTGTTCATAGGCTCAATCCTGCAAAGTGTTAAGTGCCTGCAACTCTCAGAGAAATCATCTACATTCTGAGATTTTAGCCTGTTCTTATTCAAGCAAACTTCTTTTGACTTCTCTTGCACAAGGAGCTTGCGCAAATGAGGAATAAGAAATCATAGGGGCTTGTTTCCAGATGGGAGATACTATGAGATGAATTAGAGAGTGAATTTCAAGTCTAACAGCTGTTTCCCACTAAACCCCAACATGGCCACATTTAGTCCATAAAAAAATATTCCTAGTGTGGAATTAACTGTGCCCACAGGGGAGCTACTGTTATATTGCCATTCTGGATTCTGAAAAATAATCATAATAATTTTGCACACAATAGGAACTGAGGCTCTTCAGTGTGTTTTACAGCTGGATCTCAAACACCATTCAGTTTACTTACAGAAGTGATAAAAGGATGCCAAGGCTACTCAAACAAGTACAGACAATATGGTTCAAATCTGGTTCAAGTCCTAAAAGTAGGGCTGTTACAAAGATAGGAAAATTCCTTTTTCTTTATTTTAAGGTATGAGAATAATTAATTTCAGCATTTACAAGTAAATATTGTAGAGACTGTAGAAGTAGGTTAGATAGATAAAACCAAACAAAATCCAGAAATATTATCCAAGGCTCCAACACATCCATGCATTAATTACATTATATTCCAGATAATGTCTGTCTTTGAGATTAACCAGGTTAAAGTAAATATTAGGTAATTTTCATTAATAACAGTCAACGGCTGGTTATCTCATATTTCTGGTTTCCAGGGGTTTTTTATCATCTCTGAGCTTCAGTTGTCTTATTACCATCCCCTGACTAGCACATGTTCTTGACCTCCCACTTTGAACTCAGAGTATCTCAGAGAGAATTTATATTTTCCTCTGATCTGCACAGGAACCAGTAAAATTGTATATAGTCTGCTCTGAGAGGCAACGAGGACCTGAAGACCTGTACTTTTTTTTTTCCCCCCTCTGGGAAAATGTGAAAATTGATCAGCCTGGTCACAGGAGAGAAAACAGAAAACAAACTATTGCATTCTTAGAAATTAAGAAGGCAAAATATTTGGTTTATTGTAAAGCTGAAAAGATCACTCACCGGAAGATTTAGCAGAAATTAAAACATGTGGAATTTCATTTATTCACATGGGTTGAATCCAAGAAAGCATTTGTATGTACAGTGTATACCACGGCAGGAGTCTGACCTATTGGGTTAGCTAGGTACTACGACAATATGAGTTATAGTAGTGTCTTATTTGGGTTTCCTAAGACTGCTTCTCCTGACATAAAAAGGAAATAGCTATCAGGTAGGCATACAGCAATTAGTAACCAAAACAAGTTAATTTAGTCTTTCCTCTCCTACTGCAGTGTCAGTCTATTATGTAACTGACATTTGCAACAGAGTGCATGGCTGCATATCCATTTGGTAGTGAAAAAGTAAAGTGATCTAGAGTAGTAGTTTCAATTTATTTCAACTATTGATTTCAAAATCAATTTCAACACTCAGGAGGTGGTATCTGTAGCTAAGATACCTCGGTAACAAATTTTTGCACTCCACTATGAAGTATCTACTGTTCCTTCTGTTTCAAATGTCACCGTTACTGTGGGGATTTTTTCCTGAATTAATAGCAGTAGCATTGAGGTTTACTGCAGTATGTCAGAATGATTAAAATGCCACACTCACAGCTGTCTGTATTCCCATGACAAGTAAGTTACTGCAGATTCATTAAACAAGAATGAAAAGAATATTTTTGGGGTGCTGATCTGCCATAAAAAGAGACTGCAACTGATCTACATCAGGAATCTGATGGATAAACTAAGCAAGAGTCATTAATTCTGTGCATATACAAATGAATGAATAAACATTTACCCCCATTATACTGAGGGATTTAATACCCAGTTACTTGTGTTCCTGAATCTACCCAGTAACATTCCCTAGTGCCAGGCCACAGCTTTCCTGTGCAGAGCTCAATCTTTTCAGTCAAGAGCACTTTCTAAGCTTATTTTACAGAGGTTCTTTTCACCTGAATTTGCCTACTACATGACCTAACCCAGTTGCACCTTTTTTCTGGAGTCTCTGGTCCTCTGCTCTTTGGTTTTCTTCATCTATTTACAATAACATTGTAATTCTAAACTGTTTCTGGTAGTTTGGAGAAACAGCTCTCTTTGTGGGGACCTTTAAATTAAGCCATTCAGTGTTTTTTATTTACCATTTTTTAAAACTTTGTTTTAATCTGTAACATATTCTTTGCCTATTCCCTGCCACAGAGTCTCATTTTGCCTTGGTTTTCCATTGTCTAATGCATTTTATATGTATTTTTTTAAAAAAATATATCTTTACAGTCCAAAAAATATTGAACCAAAAGCAAGTATTTATGAGAAATGTGGGCCAAGGAAAATTCCTACAAATACAGATATGGTTATTATACATTAAATAATAAATTGCTTGAGAATCAAATATAAGATGCTTACACTGAAAAAGGACAAATGCGACACTTGATTATACGAACGGTAACAGCATGTGTCAAACCAGTACAATAATCCTTCTGCTCTGCTCAGCGATGCTCAAGCTTCAACAGCAGGACCAATTGGATTCAGTGTGGAACACGACATTTCAAAAAGACATAATGAAAATCAAGCAGATGACAACAACAGAGATGAGAAAAACAGCTTAGAAAGTGCGGTTCAGAAGAGTTTATATTTTGCATTCTTTTCACATGTGTAAAGAAAATGGAGCTTGAAAACTATCCCTAAAATAAAGACGGAGAAAAAAAAAGGCAGTTTCCTCCAACGATAAAATTGCTGTGTTTATCACTTTCTGCTTAGTAATTTAAATGAAGAAAATAAAGATGAACAGGCAGAAAAGTGAGGTTTTCTTCACATTTGTCATGACAGAACATCATATAAAGATGTTGTTATGACACAACATCATATAAAGATGTCACAACTACAGAAAGTGAAGAGGTGCATACTAAAGGCAATCTGAATGCATGAGTATTTTCACCTGTAAGTTGTGGTGAGATCCGTATGCTCTATGGGTGGTAAGTGAGCACCTATTCACTATTTAATTACCTATCCTTGCTATATATCTAAACACAGTGCTGTGCAAAAGGCCTTTCATTTCCTGAAAGGGCATAATTTCTCTTCTAATAATTCCAAGTTCTTGTATAATGTTCAACACTATGATTAAAATTTTACATAAAATTAATTTCCCTCAAAAAAAAAAAGCCAAAACACTTCTTACTTTCTCCTCCTTCTGCTTCATAAAGAAATTTTTAAGAAGAAAAATAAAATAATTTTTTACAAAAAGGAATTCAGTGCTAGAAAAATTAGACCCTGAATGTTTCATCTTGCTCATCTGTCTGGAAAGCCTTCTTGAATTCAGTTTTCATAAGTCAGAAAAATACAGAAACTTGAAATCTTGAATTTAATTAAACATATAGCAAATTACTTCAGTGTTTCTCTGTTGCATTCTGTGTAGTCCATATACAAGTGGACACTTAGGTTTCTGTATTGTGCAATGTCCTAAGCACACCATGTTCTACTGCCTCAGCATGTCCTGTAGTGGAGAACTGATAATGGCATGAATAATCCTGTACAAACAGATATAGAAATTAATCAAAGCTTCCCATTCACCAACCTTTATATCCTAAATATCTCCCATGACTGACAAGCCTCCAAGTTTTCTCTAGGGTACTTTTGGCAAGTCTATCTCCAAAAAGAAAATCCTCCAAGAGGAAAATCTCTTTCCGTGAATATGCCTCAATGGTTGAATGTCCTAAATCCTTGGCTATTGCAACCTTACTTTGATAGAAAATAGATTAGGTAAGAGAAATGTTTTATAAATAAGAGAAATAGTTTCCTCATATCGATTTATCAGAAGGGGGCAATTTTTGACGTTGCAAGATCTGTTTTATTTCATCTACAACTAAGTTAACGCAAACCATTAAAAGTTTTGCTGTTATTTTTCTGCTTTGTAGAATATGTTCAGGTTGAAGACAATCCACATGGTAGAGAGAATTTGATGAAAATCATCCCAAACATGGCACATACCCCTCAGTCCACACGCAAGGACAGATCATTTCTCAAAGCCAACACCCAGTCACAGAAATAGTGACGTGGGGCCAAGCACAAGAGCACAGAGGCCTGAGGCTCAGGAATACATTGATTAAACAAAAAGTCACAGTTCAAAGTGACATTTACAAATAAAGCAACAAACTCCAGGCTATTTTATCTGAAACATTCCTAAATTATTCTGCATTTCCAAACCATTTTATATCGGAATAAAGGATAGACACACTTTCAGCTACCCTTAACTGCACAGAAAATACATATATACAATGAAATACCCATAAGATAATATTTATCCTTAGTCCTGCAGTACTGATAACAGTTTTTAGGCTAGATAGTGGTTTTTCAACAGCTAAATTAAGGTTTCCCCAAAGTATGTGCATTTGTGCAAGCACTTGATGTTTCTTATTGAAATTACCAAAAAATAATAACAATAATCATAAACAATATTACTAGTTTTAAAAAGATAGTTCCACTTAGTTCTCGCAATAACACATGCACTACAAAAAGAAAATAGAGATAAAAGTAATGCAAGTGATTTCATTTCTCTGGGTTTAGTTTATAGTTGAAAAATAATTTTATCCATGAATAAAACTGATTGGGTTTTCACTACAATTTGGAAAGCCAGTGAGAGGAGTAAAGAAAAAGTCATCAGCACCGAAGCAGAATTATACTACAATAAGATGATTCCAACAGCTTTTCCCGTGAATACACTGATCTCTTTACATAATCACTCCATCATCAGTGAAAATGTTGCTAGGTTTCTTTGCCTCTACATTGAACTTACATGGATTTCTTCCTTAGTAATGTTGATAATAGTCTGGTCTGAGTACTCATTAATATCTTACTCTTCCCCTCTAAAGAAAACAGAAATATTATTTTTAAAAATTGCCTCAAGACAATCCAGATAAAATGCAGACTATTGTTACACAAGTGTTTAACATAAGCAAGGAAAATTATTGCTAGATACAATATCTTCGTATACATAGTGGGTGAAGAGAATCAAATGCATCTCTGAAATTAGACCAGCAACAGCTGGAAAATGCAAAGATTTGCTTTCCTTCTTGTACATCCATAAGTTTGAACTTTGTTTATTAGTTTGCAAAATATATTTTTCTCCATTGTTAGCAGTTCTCTCATCATTACTCTGTTTCTTATTCATTCCTCTGTGCTGTCTATAAGCTCTATTACAAACTAGCTGGTACAACGGCCATCTTTGCATTAGTCATCTTTATTGATAGTTTCCATCATGAGATATTACTGCAACAAAACATACAAACTGACCAAAACTACAAGCTAGAACCTCAGGATCATTAAAGGATGTGCATGCTTTGATGAAATCCTGTTTCCACTGAGTGACAGAAAGCTGAGTCTTGGGAGACATGAATGACCTTACTCAATGACATGTTACTACCTTCCGGTTTTTGGATTTAGGACATTACTAGCCCCATTCTAATACACTCATCTGGCTGGCCCTAAAGTTCTGTTCTTTGCTCCCTTTCTCATGCCCTGCTCCCCCTCCATATCAGTAAATGAGTCTTTAAATAGGCACATGTGCGTCCTACTCCATTCAGCTTCCTGCAGAGAAGCTGTTCCAAACCCCTGATACATTTATTGAGATAAAAAAACCTAAAACTGCCCAGATAATTCTAGATGTGATCATTAATTTTAATATTCTCTATTCCTTTCCTGATAACCCTTAATGCCCGATTCACGTTATTACCTTTAATTGGTGAAAGTGATTAAAGGAAACAAAAAGCAAAGTGCAGCAAAGACATTTATAATGGAACCTTTAAGAAAAGTAGTAAGCAGTAACTTAAAAATTCAATTCCTTAATCAAAATTCGAGACTCTCGAGCAGCCAGTAGTCAGAAATGTTTTTGAAAAGGATGACTAGATAGTATATTATCAACAGGTATTGACAATTACTGCAAAAACAAGCATAATTTATTTCAGAATGGCATGGCCGGCAGACTGAGGGACAAAATAAGCCAAGTCTTCTTTCCTTGCTTGTTTTCAGATTTGCAGATTTAAAATTCTTTTGAAAATACAATGAGAATACAGCTGAGAATAGAACTCAATTTGTGAAGTTGATTGTAGCATTATTTATAAGCAAAGGAATAAGTTAACTGTTTATCTATAGATTATCCTATACATTTTTCAGGCTATTTGGGATAGTGACTTTGATAAGAAATACTGAAAGAGGGCAGAGATGGTTTGGTTTTAGCTTCAAAATCTTCTCTGTCCCACAGAAAATGGCCAGTGCTGGTTTTGTGGAATGTAGCCCAGAACTTTCCTTTGTGGCAGCTATAATTTCCCATATAATGTACAAATGTAAAGCCTAATATCACTCCATTGATTAAATGAGAAAATAGCGTGACTTTCTATTATTCACATCAATGTGAATCAGTCATATCGTTGTATAGATCCAGACAAATTTTCTGGTAGATTAAAATAACATCACTGCAAAAAAATCTTTAAAATGAACCTACAGTTACTTCTGCACTAATGAAAGAGCTTCCTCTCCAGGGCAGTTATTTTCATTAAATTCTTAGCTCTCATAAATAAAGAAATACATTTTCCAATACAGAAATGAGAGCTTCAGAGCCAAGAAATCTAGCTCAATTTGACTGAAAAAAATATTTTATAAAGTTTTACACTTGATTCTTTCTACAACTATCCAGATTTTTCACTGATTCAAAATTATATCTTTTTGCTACTTTAAGAATTGGCAGTGGTGTAAGGTCCAGAAGATTTTTGAGTCGTGAGAACTGAGGAGTGTAGGCTTAGTTTCTCATGAAAACTTACATCTAAGATAAGAAATATCCACAACTGATGAACTTTGCCTCTTCTTCTTTGCTCACTTTCTACAAAACCACAGTTGGAAACTTTAAATTCATTCCAGGCAATGGAAACTTTTCACCTATTTTAATGGGGCCAAGATTCCACCTACAGAGATTCTGCAGAGTCCTCCAAATAAACCTCGTTACATTCTACACATGGAAAATGCCAGGACAGAATAGTTAAATTAAAATAGCCACTTTCATACTTAAAAAGCAAAATCAATTTATACGAAGCCTTACTGATGCAAAAGTCACATTCTCTAATGCAAAAGAACAGCTAATGCTCTGTTCTAAAATTGGTTGTCAGACATTCATCAACGAAAAAGCTCTACTGGATTTAGCTGAACACACTTAGCTACAAGTATTTTCCCTAACAGTTCCCAGTGTAGCAAAGAGAGGGAATTTCAGGGTATGTTTTAAAAAAAAGAAAGATTAAAAATTTGTCACACAAGGTGTGGGACACAATTTGAAATACAGAATAAAAATATTACTGCTGACCTCCTTGAAAGAAATAATTATATAGTACCACAAACTCATTAAACATCTACCAGTACATGGTTGGGACCATCATAAAGCTGGCACAAACTCTGTGGTGTGGCAGAAACAGGAATGCTTTAAAATAGAGGCTGGGAAACGTAGTTGGAATGGATTATGGCGGAGTTTGCCGGCTTAACTAGGGGTAGGAAAATGGACTATTTTTGCTGGAGTTCACTGAGTGCAAACTATTCACTTGATAACATTGCCCATTTTTCTTGCTTTATGCACATTGATTTCCAATACACAAAGTTTTGGATGTTCTCATTTTTCTTCCAAGCGTAAATCTATCAGAAACATTGCTGTCCTCTCCTTTGAGGAACAGGAAGCAGGAAGGAAGAGAAACCAATGCCTTTAATTTCCCCCTCCTATTTTGTGTGAGAGTGACTTAGAGAAACACATATTTGTTACTGAAAGGACAATAAGTGTGACATGGCTGAGGTAGATTCTTGTCTTAGTTTGTTTTTTTACTTGAGAAAAATGTAACTGTATCTTCAATTATATAACAGAGTTCACTGATTTCAGTGGAAAATGTGTTAATGGAAGAATGAAAGAAACTAAAAAGGAAAAGTGGCAGCAGAAAGACAGGCATCAAAAGAGAAACCAAAAGTGCAACAAAGGCTAAATATAATATAAAATATAATATAAAATATAATATAAATATTATATAAATATAGGCTCTTTCTCCTTATGCTGATCCGTTCGGCCTAGTTTTATGCTGATATAATCTGACTGGTTATGCAAATTTATACTTCAACCTAACTGAAATCAGACAAATGACATACTATCATTTTTATTTATGTTTGTGTTTTCTTTGATCTTAATCAGGGCTTATTTTTCACTGCCTTTAACACTGCTGTGCTGAAATTGAAGACTAGTGAGCATTAATTGCTTCCTAAGTCCACAAATAGGTAAGGGTAGAAATAATTCTCTTCCCATAATTAAACAATGGACAGACAAAATTACCTTTACCTCAATGCTCTTTAAAAATTCTATTACTGTTCATAAGAATAAGGGGCTTCATTACACAAAACATCTTCGAAAATGTTACCCTGACTAGAGGGTAACAATCCCAACAAAGTTTTGTTAATACCACTCTTTTTTTAATAATCTCTTTAGAAATGTTTCTTCTTACACTATTCATAAAACCAATCACTCCCGCGCAGATTTCAAGATGAAAATAATATTCCCTCAGTGCAACCCAGGCACAAAGCTTGTAATGCTATGTTTCCTTAGGAGCCAAACTATACTTATGTAATTATGTGTATATATCGACAAAATGTTCTCTCTGAAAAACCTTTATAGTAGAACTGTTTCCGTTTAAAGACAGAAGAAAATGAAGAGAGCTCCTGGTCCATAATGGTAAAAAATGTTATCTTTTATTTATTTTGGCTCTAGCAGGCAAGACAATACTAAAAAGGATTAATTTACAACTGGAGGATTTCAGAATCACAGCTGTGAACAGAGAGTTCATGGGAAGCAGAAGTACCAGATTGCAATGAGCATATCTTACACATTGTAGGCAGAGCTCATTCAGATATAATGAGGAGAACGCAGGAGACCACAAGAGCATTCCCAGACATGTGCTCAGGGACAGCATAAATTTGTTTTAATTTCTCAATGTAAGAAATGCACGTTTCTCCATCAAATAGGGACAAGAAATACAAAGGTTGGAAAAATAAAATGTGAATTGAAAGTAATGGCTCTGTGATAAAACCATAAAATAAGTATTTATGACTACTGCCTGTTATTGTTAGTATGCTAAGTGATAGCACTGGCAAGAAGGGAAGATGGGAAGTTTAGGTCATTTAGCCAGACTGTGCAAACAAAATATTCTCATTTTGGTGTTCAAGGTTGTGTCCCCCCAACTCCCCTGCTTTTTTTAATCATAGTAAATAAAATAATCAACAGCAAGAGAGTGCAAATCAACAAAATCTTGCACTTCTGACTAAGCTCTAGAAAATATAATAGCACACAGGTGAAAACTCTCTTAAAGCATGAAAAAGGTTTTCACATCCATCTAAAATGTACTTTGACGCTTAAAGCAGTGAATAAATAGTTAGGCTTCTTAAAGCTAAGAATCACAACTTGACTGAAACCACTGGGAGTATCACTGAGATCAGGGTTCATAACAATAATTCACAAAATACTAAAATATATTAGTTTCCAGCTGTCTAGTTTAATTCCTTACTTTCATACTTAAAGTATTCTATCAAATGCTTCACTAGATGATGCCATAAGGGCTAAAATACTCAACAGAAAAGACAAGGAAGGGATGAAGCTCTGGAGTAAACAAGCCACTATTAAAATAAGCATAGAGCTGTCAGTGACTGTTTTGCCAACTAAGCTTGTATTTTCTTCTACATCTATTTAAACAGGCTCTCTAAATTACCATCACCTAATGAACAGTTACCTGGTTCTGAATCATCTGGCCAACAGTTCTTTCAATACCATTCTGACAAAGAAAATTCCAGTTACTCTGAAACTCTTCAATAAAGTATCTTCATTTAAATATAGCAAACATATTTTTGCTACCAGTCTACAGAACAGAATGATTAATTCTTTCAAGTTTTCTATGAGCACCATCTGGTTGTTGTGATTGTTGCTATATTACTTATCAACATCTTTTAATAATTTTTCTTTTGACAGTTTAGTCTTTGACAGTGTCATTATGCCTGAGAACCTGGGGTACTTCATATTCTCATCACATTTGCGTTACCTACAGGGAGTGCTGGAAACCGTCAAGCAAGATAGAGAACGTATCGACAAGCTTTGTGAAGGGAAACAATTTCAGATGGGACCTTTTTTGAAGGAACAGAGGTTTTTTCCAAGTTCAGCAGTAGGGTGCTCGTTTTATAGCAGTTTGGGTACCCTGTTGAATGATTCTGAGAAGGAATGTGCTCCTTAGTGAATAAAACTTGCACTGAACGCAAAACCAAAGAGCTTTGGAACCCCCATGTCAAATTAATAATTTATGCTTAGGAGATTCCTATTTTTAAGAAATGAAAAAATAAGGCTGTGGGAAATGAATTCTTAGTGACCCATCTGAAACAGGTAGTAGGTGAGGAAGAAAAAAGGAGAAATTAAGACAATGCGAAACTGCAGCAGAATGCCTCATTATTAAAAGAAGTTTAAACTTGTGGTAGAAGATAAGCATGAGCTAAAAAAAAATGCAAAAATTGTTCTAAGGTGACTTCTCTTTTTTAGGACAACATTAAATCAGGTCCCTTTCTGGTATACTTTTTTAAACCTTCAGCTAATTCAAAACACTGATATTCATGCATTCCTAATGATACCTACAGATTCACAAATATTAACCACAACCACTTACAAAATGGATTTTCAATGGATAGCTACTACTAGGGAATTCTTCTCATCTCTGACATTAATAATCTTTCCTCTGAAAGCTGACTTTATTATACTATATTATATGTTTTTTTCTTTAGCTGGATGTTGAATATCAAGTATTTTAGAGTAGTAAAACTAAAAATAGTTACCCTGCTTGAAAGTCAAAGAGAAACATTTTGGACAAATGCCTTCAAGTGTAACTGTTCAGAAGATAACATTTACTGGATAAGAATTTCTTTATCTTTTACTTAAAAATGTATATATAAATAATAATACACACGCATTTGATTTTTATATTTGCATTATGAATCATTACACAGAGGAGCTTATCATCCTCAATGTAATCAAAGACAATGCACAGAAGGAATCATTTCACACTGTTAATTATGGTTAATTTTTCTTGTACTTATATCTGTACTTTGAACTAATATTTACCAGCTAGAGTCTATGTCTACTAAAAGATGTTTGAATTACATATTTCCAGAAAAATTTCCATACTACTAATTATTTTCTAGTTACCAAGCAACTTTCCATTAACAGGGAGGATCAGAAAAATGTCTAGAAAACACGGAATTAGGGCTTGGTTCAAGCCTCTAAAGGAACCCACTTCTTAAGTATTAGGACACTTGGAGCAAGACTTCAGTTTTCCTGAAGTCTGATCTTAAAAGTACTGTGAAATAAAAAAACCACTGTTTTAAACTTCAACTTTTCACGACTTCATTAATCTCTTCCTGTGAGTATGATCAGCCATACAGTAGAATAATTCTTTCACTCTCTATAATCCCACATTATTGAAGGAGCACGTGCTCCTTGTCAAGAACAGATCATAAAGATGTATTGACAAAAAGCAGAGTTTGGATTTTCTTCTTGAGATTTTCTCTGTCCTTTAAATTTATCTAAGCTTTGTGTTGAGACTGAATTTCATCAGTTTCCTAAGTGAACCAAGTGAAAGTGTTTCAAACCATGTAATAGTGCAGCAAAATTTCTAAGCTAATACCCAGAAAAACACCTAGGTCTACAAAAAAAACATAGCAAAAAGCCTCAGGAATACCATCTAGTCGAGTTTCTAACATAAGCATATCTAACCTGAATGATTTTTTTTCCTTTTACTTTACTCATTCAAATGTATTTGGGACCTCAGTGCTTCGTAGCGTTTCTGTGTGATCTCTATAAAGAGAAATTTTCTCTGCAATAAAACTGTAAAAATCGTATCTTTTGAAAATTCAGATAGGAAAAAAAAATAATTATATGTTGAAAAAAGAAAAATTAAACTGAGTAAAAAAAAAATAATCAAAGTTTACACCTGTATTATTGTTTAAAGATAATGTTAAGTTGATCAAGCATAACTGATTCTGTATTTCAGATATATTTAATTTGTGTACTTCCTTTAAGTCTGCTCTCAGGATTATAAAAAATTATTCTTTTCTTATTCTCAGCACTTCTCAGAGGAATCCATGTGAAAATTAGCCTATAATAGCCACACAATAGCCCCAGGTGTTAAATAAGTCACTTTACTGCCCTTCACCAAGAAGAAAGATTTTTTTTTTTTCAGACTGGGAGCATTTGACATGAGAACTTTCTAACTTATCTAATATATTTCTCAAAACAGTGAGCTGAAAAAACTTGCACGATTATTGATGGTCTTCTATTTTGTATATAATCTTTAATGATTACTGCACAGACAATCCCCACTTAGAAGTTAAACTGCAGAAAAGAAAAAACAAGCAAATTTGTACTGCTGTTGTCAGAAAATTCTGTGAATTTAATTTTAATGTGCATTCAGTAGTTCTTTCCTTCAGTCCTTACTCAAACCAGTTTTCTACTAACATGAAGAGTTTTGCCTGATAAAGTCTACAAGATTTTACCTCTTCTGCCTGCACATATTGTCTAGAAAGCTAAGATAATCATTTTAAAATGTCAAATTACTGATTTTGATGGCACGTTCCTTGCACCAAATACATATGGTACCATTACAAAACAGCCTTCTTAAGAACATATGTTTTAAAGATAAAATACTACAGATTAGAAAGATACAATTACCACATACTGAAATATCACATACATTCAAAGGTGTTTAATGGAATCTCATACTTTTAATATGCAGGCACCTTCCAAGGCTTTTTTACTGTTACCAACTAGAATTCACAAGCTGCCTCTTTCCCAGGCTCTGTTGGGATACAAGAATCCTGTATTTCCCCATCTGCCTATCATTCCATACACAAAATGCTTTGGATGGTAACACTTCCAAACGTAGTAAGAAATCCAATGGGAGTATGGTATGATACTTAGGAAGCAAGAGTTTAGTTTAACTTAATGAACGAAGAAGAAAACATTACTATAGCCACTATGCTTGCTTTCTGTGTCTTAGCTGCAAATTAATTTTCTTTGCCAAGGTTCATTTTTAATCTTTGGGATATACTAAAATCAAGTTTTAATGAATACTTGGAAGAAGCAATTACTGTGCATTTTCAGAGCTTCAAATTTCAACTATTTCACTTTTATTTGCTTTAAAAGTCTGAAATCACACGCATCTCCTACTCCTACTCACAGCAGTCTGAGGATTAACATAAAAATTGACTTCAATCATTTCCATTTTCAATTTTTTCCAAAACACATTAGGAAACTAAATCCAGAACTGTGTTGATGATAGAAATTATCCAGGACTCCAGTCCTGAGCAGAAGTACCTCCTGTGGTTCATGTAAAAGAGTTTAGAAGATAATTGCTATCCTATTTCTCATTGTGCATTGAACTTTCAACTGCTTGAACGTAATCAGCATGATTATGCTTGAGCATTTAGTTGGGTAGACAGTTAACTGCTTGAAAACAATCTGACCCAAACATTAGACACTGGCATAGGTGCAGATTGAAAACACCAGCAAATTTTCCATCATTTTAATTTCTGTTCTGAAAAAACGCTACAGACTGCTTAAAAAACCCACCAAATAATAAAAGAACACAAAAGAAAAACCCCAAAAGCCCCCAAATCCTTAAAATTGTTTGAGGTACCAAGAAGAACTCAGCAATTTATGGAGAAAACAGAAAGGCTGAAGGATATTTTGTAGAATGGGTGCCCTTACAACATAGCAAAATATAGACATATATTTTAGGTTCTTGATCCTAGATCTCAAAACTCAACTGCTTAGAGGCATGTCTGTGCAGTCAAGATCCAGATTTTCACTGTGGTTAACCCAGTCTGAAATATTATAAAATTTCACGTACAGTAACTTTTGCTTCTTGCTTTTCCTCTGAAGTCATCATTTAAGGAACCTAAAATGGTCCTACATTGTGATCTTTGTATTTATAACAAATGAGAAGGAAAAAAATTGACCTAGTAATGTATTATGAGCTTAAGACTTGTATAACTATTCATACATCCGCAGTTTCCTATCTTTCATGCAATGAGTTAAGATGACAAAGCAGTTGAATATTCAATTACATATATGAGGATTTTGGTTGGCTGGGTTTTGGGTTTGTGGGTTGTAGCGGGGTTTTTTTATGAGGGGAAAATTGTTTTTTTTTAAAAGGCAATATTTCATAATGGACATTTTGACTTCCATAACACAAGCAGGGGAAAAAAAAGGTGCTTGAAAATAAGGTTGGCAGCCAGCTGCACAAGACTTATTTATAAATATCTCTTATGGTCTTGTTTTCCAGCTACCAGACACACTGTAGTTGGAATGCCTCCTGATGTTTCAGAACAACTAGATACAAATACATACAAAGCCATATGCCCAGGATGGCAGAAGTTTTACAGACAACCAGCTGGGACAGTGTTTTGAAATCCAGGGAGGAGAAAAAAAAAACTATTAATTTTTCTTAGTGGTGCTAAAGCATAAGGATTACAGTGATGAGATGAATAACTGGCCTCTCTGTCTCTCCAGAGAGTATCTCGGGATGCTATCAGGGAACACAGCAAGTTGAGGTGTATTCCATAACATGGGGACCTGCCAGAGTATGTCTCTAGCATGACACACAGGACACTAGGTGAACACACTGCATCTCCAGGGAACAGAGCCAGGTATGGCCAAGGCCCTGCTCATTCACTGCCTCTCTCAAGCAAGGATGTATGATCAGTCTTTGGCATCAGCAGAATCCCACTTACACTCACGTGATCCATTCTAACAGGGAAGGGCCATTGGGACTATTTCAGACAACTAGAATTCCCAACTAGGGGTAGATGTTAATTTTCTGGCTCAGTCTAAGACAAGTTCTTTTTCCCCTCTATGCTAACAGTCTTTTTCTTGGAGTTTGGAATGAGAACCATCTTTTGTGCTTTGCGTCTGATACCTTTGGTCCCAATAGGGTAGGAACAGCCAAAGAAACCTGCAACTGGAGCATGATTCAGCCACCTGATAATCAGAAGGAATGCTTTGCTAAACCAATGGTGAAAGAGCAGATGCTGACCTTGGTACTCACCAAGCATGGAAATAAGAAACTTTGTCTGGTCATCTATGGGACTTCGATGAAGAAAACATCTGCTGCTGTGATGTGACAAGGTTGTTTTGGTCTGCATTAGAAAATGGGATGTGAGCTGTCAAAGATTTTTTCTGTCCCTGTATAGAGGACAGAAGAATGAATCATGGTTCTATTCTTCTGAAACTTCTCTGATAGAGGTAAATCGTGCTTCAACTCCAGGAAAATCAAAACCCTCCAGTATTTTTGTAGGGTCCATAATCTACCTGAGGGATATAGAAACAATAAATTTATCAGAATGAATGCTGCTGTGTCAAAGTACTAATTCACATCATTCATTATGAAATTCTGCCAAAGAGAATGTCGTTGTGTGTGAAAGAAACACCAAACCTTTTCCCTTCTCAGTGGAAGAACTTCTCTCATGTAAAAGATGTCATCATTAGATTCCATGCAAGCTTTCAAAATCACACCCAGCAAAAGCAAGTGTTCTGAAAAACCGTAACAAATCTGCTAATGATTTTTTGAAATAGATGCACACTTGTGCCAAATTGACATCACCATGACAACAGGCTGTAAGAAACACATGCATAAATGGAAAGTTAAATGTTAAACTGGTCATTTGTATGTACCCAGCATGGCAACATGAAGTTGTAGTAACTGTATGGACCACATTAAACAGCCAAGTGTTCTTTCAGTTTTGAAAAAAGAATAAAAATAGAGTAACCAAGCATTACAAGCAACAGGTACCAATTACTGTAATCAGGCATATTGTTATACAGGCTCAATTGATTTTTTTTTCATAGAAATGTGGCAATGACTGCTCTTACAAACATATTTACATCACCTTCAGTACGGCACTTCCATCAAGATTTATTTACCTTAGCATCTACCTTAGCATCAACCTTACCAGGATGAGTATTCAGCCTAAGATAAAAGTGTAAAGTGGTTTTTAAAAATTTCCATAGCATTTTAATGAAGTTAACTAAAAAAGGCCATCTTTTGCTTCAGTTTCAGTGATTCCATCTGGCAAGAAAGTAAAGGTGTGCATCGAGTGATAGGTAACTTGATGCAGTCAGTCATAAGTATCAGAATGAGGTGTGTTATGTACATATCCAGTGTGGGGAAACAACCAGAAGAACTGTGATTGCCATAAAATACAACCCTTGATATAAATGCTTGTCAACTGTGAACACAGCTGAAAAAGTTCTGAATGTACTTTACCTGCAAGCTTCTGCTTTAATACGTAGGCCTGATAAGGGAGTGCTACCAACATTGTAATCGGGGTGCTAGTAGCAATAGTTACTGTATTTAATTCAATAGAGTGTTAAGACATTAATTAGATTATCAATAAATTCTTGTCTTTATATAAAAAATGTTTTCCCAGTTCTCTGAAACAGATCTTGAAAGAGCGTCCCTTTTTATCATCAGGAATTCAGTGAATAGCCCAGGAAGCTCCCAGAGTTCACCCTATCCAATAGTGTGCCTTATCTTTATTGTGGAGGAATCATCTCTAAAATTAATCTGGAAGTTTAGTGTCTTCCTTTTCTACAATTGCTTATTGGGTTGTCTAAAAGGTTGTCAAACTTTCTTAAATTATTTTACTTGATTTTTTTACAAACAAAGCACAAATCCATTTGAATCTCTGCTCCTAAAAAACTGAGGGAAATAACACCTTTTTAACACTGCCTAGAAACACAGGAGTGAGATAAAACTAAAACATATAGTCCCAATGAGCAAAGGAATTATGTTCTATCCACCTTCATAAGTCACAAATATCAAAATCTTTTTAGAACATGCCATTCACTTTCAGTCTTGCACAGAGAGCCCTCAGCTCAAGGAGGATCAAGCATCAAAAGATGCTTCACTAAATTACAGGAAAAATGTCTGTATTCTGTTTTTTTGCAATCCTATTAGTCGTAGTAAATCGTGTGTGCGTCAGTTGAGTTTCAGGAATATTATATGCAACAGCAACACCCTTTTTCAGAGGCTGTTCCAGTACTTTACCTAATAATGGCTCCATGACATTAGAAGACTTTTCTCCCCTAGCAATAAATCTACTAATCTTCCAAATCCTTATTAAATTCCACACCCATTTACCTCTTAACACTCCTGCATAATACTGCTACTCACAGGATGAATGCCAAGTCTCACAAACTGCTTATCCTCCACGTATACCCTTACGTGTCAGAAACTGAAGCTCCTGAACAGCAAAACTTTCAAAGAGTGTCATTATTCTTAGAATTAATGATAAATTTGTTTCTAATGTTTAGCTCCATGTTATGTTATGTTTGGAACAGTTCAAGTTAAAGAAATTATTTATCAGTTATCCTCCTGGAATGTCCCCCTGCAATTCAGAGCCCAAATTCTACCATGCTAAGCATTTCATGAACCCAAACAGAAATGACCGCTGTCCTCAAATAAAAGACTTTGAGGAGTTCCCATCATCCTTCATGCCTTTAGAAAAACAAGGAACATGCACTGTTGAGTTCTAGGATACAGTCCAGATGAGAATTTTTCCAGAATTATTCCCTTCCTACTCGTGTTCTAACAAAACCAAAAACCAAACAAATTAAAAAGAGACACTGTATAAGGAACAAGAGCTGTTTAAAAGCAAATCTCTAAACTAAGCCTGGGATACTCTCCCAGCTCTTAAATACAGCAAAACAGGCAGTCTTAACAACCTATTTCACATTATGAGATTTCTAAACTCTACAAATTTAAATTAATTAAAAAACAGAACACAGAGCAATATAACCATAGTGTAATTAATTTAGGTGCAAAGTAAGAACACAGAATGTTTTCCCTGACACTGGTTTGGTTTTTTTACTAATTTAGTGCCTGATCAAGATTAGCAATAAGAAAAAAACCACACTGAAACGGCAAAATCATTTCTCCACAGGATAGAAACACAAGGTGATTATTAAAAAAGCAGGAAAAAATCTAATCAGAAACAAAAGACATTATGTACCATGTATTATTTTTATCACTAAGAATTTCCCATATAAAAGGAACGGAGAAAACCATAATTCAGAAATGGGAAAACAGAGGAACTGTTAAAGTGAAATGGACTTCTGACAAATGATAAAGTACAGAATATGAGTTCGCAAACTGACAAAACAGAACACTCCAGCACTAGTAAACCAGAATAGTGCATATTCCAGCTGAAGCACAGATATTTTGGTATTAGTCTTTTAAACAGGTCCACTTACTTGCCAAGGCTACTCAACATTGAATGTTTGAGCTTTTTGGGGTGGAGTGATTGATTTTTGTTTGCTTGCTTTGTTTTTTTTTTGCTTTATTGTAGTGTGAGGCTGGTTTGGAAGGTACAACCTTCCATTCTTAAATTCTTAGGTTACCTTAACTACCAGGCCAATTTATGTATTCCCAGCTTCATCCCTAATTGCCCAACAATATTAAAGCTTTACATAAGCATTGCTTGACTCGAACTTCATTACCTTGAATGTTCTCAGAATCTTTGAATACTTGACATTTATAATCTTTATGATATACCTGAGTGAAAGTAATCCAGACTACTTAGAATAGAATTAAGAAGAAAAAATTTGCAGAATTAATAGCTTATCCAAGATTTCACCAGTTTTTTCTATAGCTGTTTCAGTGTTCACTTGTTTCTGTTTCCTTCTCTTCTAGCTGTCCATGCAAGCCAGTTTTCCTCATCAGATGGCAATCTTCTTTAGTATCAAACAGACAGACATACCCAGGTTTGCTTTAAGTTTCACTCAAAAAATTGACTTTCTGACTCACCCTATCTTCCTGTCCTCACCAAGTGACTTACATCTGAGACAACATCATTTACTACGCTCAGCTTTACATATGGAATCTCTCTTCTTGAAGGAAAAAAATATCTCTGCATTAGGGAGCTGAAATAAGAATAAGTAACAAAAACCCTGGCACCTATAGCATTTCGAAATCTTTTCATTCCAATAGCCACACATGCAGAAAACTTTCAAAGGAAGACCAGATTTGCTAAACCCTAAGAGATCATTAGAACATAGGGTCTACTATCTTGCTTGTGCTAATGCTTCAGAGAAAAGTGAAACAGAATCCCTGTGATGCCCACACAGCAGTCAGTTTTGTGCCAACTGTTTGCTTCAGGGCTGGGAATTCCTTTTCACGGCGTTAAATTCCACTTTCTGGCAACGCAAAGTGAGGCCTAAAGCACTTCTCTTTAGCAGACACTCTAGTTGCCACTGGGGTTTCTTTGTATACACAAAAATGTTGGTCTCTTTTAGATGTTGTTGTAGTTTCTCATTTGTCGTGTCCTTCACACAGGCAGGTATTTTTTAAGAATTGAGTTGTCTACCACTTCACACCAGAATCACAAAAATGTGCTAATACAACCTACATTGCATTCTTTTTAAAGAAAACTGTTTAGCCTTAAAAATCATTTGCCTAGTGCAATAAATGCCTATTTCAGAAGAAGGTAAACTTTGCTGCTTTACCTCAACTAATGGAATCCATCAAAATGAACTGCTTCATTTCTCCTTTTGAAAAGTCCTATGCTAGAAGAGAGCTTATTGCACTGAATTGCACTGCTTTTGAACTTTGACACACACATATGCCTCCTCTATCTATTCCTTTGTAGGAACTGCTTTAAAATACTAAAATGGATCTACTTCTACTGGGACAGTTTACACAGGATTTATCCGTTATTGCACTTCAAAGTATAAACAGTCACTTATGTGACAGTATAATCAGTAATCAGGAAGTATACATATAATTAGTTGCACCAATTCAGATACAAGTTAGAGCTATTACAATATCAGGAAGATTTGATTTTATTTTATCCTTTGAATTATAATCCAAAATCATAAATCCAAATTTTAAGATTAAATACTAGCTGGTAAAGCATTTCTACAAGTGGAAACTGCTCATGATCCCTCGATACGCATACTTGCACAATAAAAGTTACTAAGTATCTAAATTTTTGCTTTTGGTCACAAACAAAGTGCTTCAATCTGGCTAAATGGCAGTTCAGTGACCTGCCTCATACCTGCACCTTAATGTTATTCACAACATGGTTTGAAACTGCTGGTGATATGATCTCAGGTGTGTTCTCCTAGCATCTCTAAATGAATCAGGAGATACATAACCTATAGCTAGAAAAAAAAGAAATTATTTCAGTATTCCCTGTATACAACACCTCAAATGTGAGCTTACTCATCCATAGCACAGAATACATTGCTAGAGTCCTTCCCTCACTCCTGTCAAAATTATTCTATGTTACAATTATCTTGGGTCTGGCTGTGATGGAGTTCATTTTCCCCATAGCATCCCTCACAGTGCTGTGCTTTGCATTGAGAGCTAGAAAGGCACTGACAATACACCAGTGTGTTGGCTACTGCTGGACAGTGCACACTCAGCATTAAAGTTGTCTCTCCAACATTACCGCCCTTTATCAGCAGGCTAGGTGAAATACTGGGAGAGGACACAGCCAGGAAAGCTGACCCAAACTGACCAAAGGGATATTCCACAACATATGATGTCTGCTCAGCAATAAAAGTTAAGAGAAAGGAGGAGGAGGTGAGGGCATTTGTTATTTTATGACATTTGTCTTCCAAAGCAACAGCCACGCATACTGAAGTCCTGCTTCCCAGGAAGTGGCCAGACATCAACTGCTGATGGGAAGTTGAGAATAAATCTTTTATCTTCCTTTGTTTCCACATATGGCCTTTGCTTTGGCATTATTAAACTGTATTTACCCTGACCCACAAGAGGTTTTTTTCCATCTTATTTTCTCCCCACCTTTGTCCTGCTGAGGAGGTGAGTGATAGAGCACCTTGGTGGACACCTGACATCCAGCCAATGCCAATGCACCACAATAATGAACTAAATAACGATCAAGCCAGTAAAAGAGTGTAAGGGACATACAATTCATTTTCTAATCGTGCTATAGCAATCTCAAGAAATAGGCAAAACCCAGATTTCTTTCTTAGCTCCAAATACTTCAATATTCTCTACAGCCAAATGTGCAGTATCCCAGATAAGCACAAAATTACTAAGTAGAAAACCCACTTCCCTTTCTTAGTGCAGTTCTGGGAGAGAAAATTGACTGCTTTGTGATTTGTGGAAGAGACACCTCCAGTAAGAAGTTTCAGAATACAGTGCCAAATAAAGGAAGTTATCTATGTAGTAGAAAGTGACAGACTTTACACTATGTTCTTACCAATTTTTTTTAGCCTCTAGCTTAGTGCTTGGGCTTCCATCCTTGCTTTCATCTCTCCCTAGATATTGTCTTGAAGAGTGTGAATTCCCTTATATCAGTAGATAGTTAATAATTACAGTCAGAACACTCAATAAAAAAGTATCTAAGCACCCTCTGTTGATCTAGCTTTCCATTATATAAATTTAAAAGATTTTTAGTTATCAATTTGAATTTTATAATATGAAATGAAGATTGTGTATTTTATAAATAAAAACATAAATTTATACTTCAGAATTTGTTGTAGCAGTTTTAAAAGACAGTGGTCCTTATGTCACATAGCACTAGCTTACCTTATCAAATTCACTCAAGTCTCTAGAAATCTAAATCTTGTCAGGAACAACACTGTAGAATAAGCTAGATTTATAAAAGAGATTATGTATTTTGAAAAATCATAAATAAAAGAGAAAGAAAACCAAAGAAAATTACATGGCAAAATCCCACTGCCCATCAGAGAGAAGGGGAAGGATGTGAGGCACAAAATATCACAAAGTACTACAATACCAAACAGTAATGAAGTGTTCAGAAAGATAAGAACTCCCCCTTCTCCATAGTGCTTCATCCAGTACTGCCTTCTGGTACTAAAACTGACCTTTTCTGTTTCAAGTCCCCTTGACCGCAAAGGGAGCACAGCCATCTTAATTGATTAAGTCTTATACGGAACAGCAGTAGCCCCTCATCTTCCCTGGATATCAGCATGCCTGAATATTCTGTTTTCTAGAATACTCTCTTTAAACACTATTTAGATCAATGGAGCTTCCTTTCTTATTAAAAATAATAATAATAATAATTTCAGCCTTTTGAGCTTCGAACATCATAAATAATGAAACTAAAAGAATATGCAAAACTATGAAGTTAAATTTAATAAGATTTTCTTGTAAATTTAATCCATACATGTTACACTTAAACTCTGGCATTTCTCATAATTGCTTATGTTTTGGAGACAAAAATTTCCCTCAGATGTATAAGACACAGTAGGTCTGATATTCCAGAGAAAAATCTGGTCCACAGTTTATAGAAATTAAAAATAGAAAACAAATGCTGGGTTTGTTTTTTTTAATCTACAAGCTGAGGTATATATTGCTAAAAAGTTCAGGTTCGTCAAAATCTATGAGAATGGATTCCATCAATTGAGAATAAAAGCAGAGAAACAAGGATTGGATTCAACACTGGATGAAAGCAAGCAGTGTCAGCTTCAAAGAAATACATGAAGGTACTAAGAAGGACACAGAAAGGAAATGAAGAATCTTCAAAGAGAAAGCAGCAGGGTTATGAATGGCATGGAACAATAAGTAAAAGTAAAAAAAAAAGTAAAAGGAGAAGACAGACAAGGTACATGAGGAAAGCAATGCAAAAAGAAATCTGGACACATTCCAGCACCTCAAAGTCTTTCTGGTACTGAGGGGCCAAAAACTGAACACAGGATTCCAGGTGTGCCTTAGCCAACGCCAAGTAAAGGGGGAAAAATCACTTCCCTGCTCCTGCTGGCCACACCATTTCTGATACAAACCAGGATGCTGTTGGCCTTCTTTTTCCCGCCGGCAACCTGCTGGCTTGTGTTCAGCTGGCTGTCAAACAGCACCACCACGTCCTCTTCTGCTGGATAGTTTTGCAGGAGCTCTTTCCCAAGCCTGTAGCACTGCATGGGGTTGTTGTGACCCGAGTGCAGGACTCAGCACTCGGCCTTGTTGAACCTCATCCCATCGATCCAGCCTGTCCAGATTCCTCTATAGAGCCTTCTTGCCATCATGTAGAACTAACACTTCCACACTTACTGGGTCTGCAGGATAACAGTGAAAAAAAATCAGAAAAAGGAAAGCAAAAGATTACTAAACAGAAAGAAAATAGTGATGCATAACTTGCTGTTGAGGTTCAAGAAATACTGAAGATGTAAAAATGTGCTCCCTCCCATACCTTTGCTAGACTTCGCCTTTCACCCTCAAGAAAACAGATCTCACCAGCAACGTGCAGAGGAGGGAAAAGTCACCAAAGAGGAAGTGTTTATACCTCACTCCCTACTGTGATGCTCTTATCATCATAGACACCACTAACTCCAGGGCTAGAGGATGACTAACATGTTTTGCTTTTTCCTCATCCTATTTGTTACCCTTCTTTTCTTTGGCATAGGAAAGGAACAAAAAAGCTTCACTGCCAAATGCATGTTATTTTCTTTCCTCAGTGTCAGCGGGATTTCTCTGTAGGCACTTGCTCCACAAAAGTGTTCATCCTCCAATAAATTATGACATTAGAAGATCCTAAAGCTGGATAAAAGTCTGAGTTTTTAGTATTGTGCAGTATCACTTCACCTTACATGTCCTGTGACAGGGAATGCAGCAAGACTAGAGGCAGGCTGGGACCGAGTATCAAGAAGAAAGACTGACTTCAGTGACCCTTTAAAAACGGTATCAAACATGAGATGGGGAAGAATACTGGTGTGCACTATTCAGTTTCTTGCCGGGGTGTAATCACAGACCTGCTGTCTACTTAAACCACGTTTTATCTTCTCTGTCATGTTATGTTATGTACTCAAGGCAGCCACAAAGCTTCTAACTGTCACAAAGATTCAAACTGAATTATAACCATAAATATATGCAGCTTCAATCAAGGAAAAGTGATGCAATGTCTCTACAGTTGTTATTTATAAAATACAACTGGTCAAACATTAAAAAAATATGGCAAACAAAAGTAAGTAGTGGGTTTGGATGATTACAAATAAAAATGACTGCTGATAAATCTGCCAGTCTTAATAGATTTACATCTGCTAGGAAAATGAGGAGAGACAAAACTGTCTTCATATTATTAATAAAGCTTGTTCAAAACTTTGATCTAACTTAAGGAAAAAAGTTAACTTTTTTACTACTAAACACAGAGAGAAATTTTAGTCTTTGAAGAGTTACGATAAACAAGATAATGACAGAACAAGAAATATAAAGGCTGTTTTTATGCTATGAGAAGAATTACCTAATTTGTGTTAGTTATTGGCTATTGCTGGGTAGTTAGACTTCCATTAATAGAAAAAAAAATTGCTTCTAATATCTTAGGGATTATAGATGGACAGCATTAAACCCATAGTGTGTATTATGTATCATTTAAAATGATGAGATACTTCAAAACACTGTAATAGTCAGTGCCTTTAGAGTATCAGTAGAATTTCTAGTAGAAACTAACAGAAAATATCTAATTGTACTAAAAAGATTCCTTTAAAGACTTTTTTTTCCCTGTACAGGTAGCTTCTTCCTACAAGTTTCTTGCATGTGTGATCAGTTTTTAACAACTCAAAGTAAAAAAAGAAATAGGAATGTCTACGTTGTTCTAGGAGGACATGATAAAAGAAGGGACACCAAGCCATTGTCTGCATCTCGGGTTTAGGACCTCCAAGCCTACTTGCAAGCTTTGTATATAACCTTAATGTAAAAGAAAACTTCTTCAGCCCTGTGTTTTAACTGCAAGTATGAGGAGGTTCTCCTCACCTCAGGACAGTGTTGATTACTGAGAATAATAACTATATTGTTGAGAAACATGAAAAAATATTTTTGCTTATAACTGGTCTCCAGACATTGTCTTTTACCTTATATTGGAACCTAAAACACAAAAACATCCACATCCCTTCACAGAAATCAGTTAATAAAACGAAGACAAATGAAAAAAAAATTCTTTTCACAGTTCACAATAACATTGTTACATTCCCGAGACACACCAGGCTCTGCTCTTGTGAGACCTCACCTGTAGTACTGCGTTCAGTTCTGGAGTCGTCAGCACAGGAAAGACACGGATCTGTTAGAGTGAGTCCAGAGGAGGCCATGAAGATGATCCAAGAGCTGGAGGACAGGCTGAGAGAGTTGGCCTGGCTCAGTCTAGAGAGAGAAGACTCCCTGGAGACTTTATGGCAGCCTTCCAGTACTGAGAGTGGCTACAGGAAAGCTGAGGAGGTGCTCTTTACTAGGGAGTGCAAGGATCAAACAAGGGGGAATGGTTTTAAGCTGAAAGAGGAGAGATTTAGATTAGATATTAGGAAGAAAGTTTTTCTTGTGAGAGTGGTGAGGCACTGGCACAGTTGCCCAGAGAGGCTGTGGACGCCCCATCCCTGGAGGTGTTCAAGGCCAGACTGAATGAGGCTTTCAGCAACCTGATCCAGTGGGAGGTGTCCCTGCCCATAGCAGCAGGGTTGGAACTGGATGGGCTTTGAGGCTCCTTTCAACTCAAACCATTCTGTCATTCTATGATTCAAAATAACAAGCCAGAACGTTCATAAAACTTATACTTGAAGTAGTTGACTAAAACGATGCAAAGCTCAATGCCATGGTTAATATAAAACAAATGCAGATGTGCAAGGACATACCTAATTTTCCCAGTTTGGATATAAGCTTGTATTATTAAAGTAAACAATGATTGCTAACAAAAATGATACATTTGGAAGTTGAATACCATTTGTGGTGACCACAGCTGAACTCTACACACTATTTCAGAAGTTCAACTGCATGAACTGTTGTTCTAGGTACAGGAAGGGAAGAAGTATCTGTTCTTTTTTGAAGAACAAGTTCCTAATAATGCACACTTCTGTAGCTTAATTAGAAATCTTTCATCTTTCAATATCTTTAATAAGAGCCAGGAAAGAACTTGTTTTTATATCAACTATCCTTAATAGCAATATTTTACAGCATGGAAGTTGAAAAGGTCAACTTGCCAGGCAATAATACATAAAATAAAAATGACAACAAGGGTAAGAAAAATCATCTTGAGGTGAAATTATTCTTCTACAAAAGCAAAGCAATAGTAATTATCCTGTTAATATGAACCACACATTATTCAGCTATGAGAGAAAGCATAGTTCTTAAAAATTTGTTCACTATATTAAAGGTAAAAAAAGCATAAAAAATAGTTTATTGAGTAGTCAGCTATTTTGGCTATAATAATTATAATCACAGCATTAGCTTAACAACTTAACAGATATATTCCAGATGTGAATTTTAATTAATTAAGGCATACTATGCTTCGATTCTATCAGTACATCCAGCTGCCAAACAGTTAATTGTCTGTTTTCAACATCACATATAATCAGCTACTTGATTAATGACTCACCAAAGTTTTCTACACAGGAGGCAGAGATCTACACAGATTTGCCTTTGACAACTTTTCACACATCTATTACATTTCTGTTGGCAGCTTCATAAAATGGTGGAAAAGCTATTCCAAAGTACTATATCAAGGAAATAACACAGCACTATGTGTTTTCTCCAGGCATGAAATTTTTAATGGTTTATGTGAAATAACACAGAAGCAACTCCTGTCCACAGAAGAGATTTAAAATGTTTTTGTTTCAAGGATAACCAATGGTATGTTTAGAATTTCTGCTCCTGAAAGCTGCATTAGGTCTTTCATATCGAGTGCTGAATCTCCCTAGAATCTAAATTGTCAAATTACTGTCTCCCCAAGGAGACAATTTTCAGGTTTTTCAAGTCATGCCTAAACTAAAACAGTGAAGTTTTACTGAGATGGTTCTGTGCTTGATTGCCTTTCAAATACGTATTAAAATAGACTTACTTTCACTTGGACAGCTGCCAAACTAATGAAAATCTGGGGGTACAAGAAATGACAACATGCACAAATACTCCTTTCCATAGTGGTCAGAAGAAATACACTAATTTCTTTCTATCTATTCTGTCAGGACACTTCAGACAGCATTAGGAATCTTTTTCCCTCAAAACAAAACCCAATCTATTTTAGTTTTAAGAATTAAAACTTGCGTAGCCTCTGCTTAAATGACCTCCCTGTGACACATTCTGCATGTTTCTCCTTCACATCATCACCAGTTAAAATACAGATCCCATATGGCCAGCAAGAGAATCTTACTGTTTACAGAAGAACATTAACTCTGATAGCTTGTTTCTCCATAGCAGTACTGCACAGTTACCTGCACTATCATCACACTTGGTCTACCGAAGTACCCTCTAACCAAACCGGTGAGATATCAAGCACATAAGCAGTCTAAAAGGTGGGTGGAAAACTGTCTGGACAGCTGGACTCCAAGGGTTTTGATCAGCTATATGAACACCAGCTGGTAGCCAGTTACTAACTGCATCCCTCAGGGATCAGTAGTGGCTCCAATACCATTTAACATCACTATTAATGGCCTGCACAATGAGATACAGCACAGTCTCAGCAAGTCTGGTAACGATACCAAAAGGGCAGAAGGTAATGTGTCAACACTCCAGAGGATAATGCAATTCAAACTGATTATAAGAGGCTGGAGAAATGAACTCACAAAACCCCTCAAAGTTCAACAAAAGAAGATGTATAGTGCTTCAGAAACAGAAACCGTGCATCAGAAACAGTGCAGACAGAAACAACACTACACAGCCAACCAGCTAGAGAGCAGCTTTGCAGAAAATTGTATGGTACTCTTGGTCAACAAAGAATTGAACATGAATCAGCAGTCAACCCTGATGGCAAGGACAGCCAACAGTATCCCGGGCTGTATTAGCAAAAGTGCAACCAACAGGCTGAGAGGAATCACAGAATCATAGAATGGTTTGGGTTGGAAAGGACCTTTAAAAGCTGCCTACTTCAATGCCCCTGCTATAAGTAGAGACTTCTTCCACTAGATCAGGTTGCATAGAGATCCATCCAATCTGGCCTTGAATGTTTTCTCCCCTCTGTTCACCATAGGAGGGAACATGGGAGGAAAGCCAGCTTCCTCCAGAATGTGCATTGTGAGAGAAGGACACACAACGAACCCCAACTGCACCATGGGAACAACGTTGCTTCTTATTAAAGTGTATTCTTAACCTCAGCTCCACTTAAAGATGAGTCCATGTAGAAAGGAATTTCCCAGGAGAGACTTATAACTAATTGCTCATTGCTTTGTCCAAAAAGCTACCCAGACATACAAATCCAATAGGACAAAAGATTACAAATTCTGGAATTTCCCTCAACCTGCTACACACCAATTTCACTAATAGCAACATTCTGAAGTGATACCAAAACAGCACAGAAAACAACTGGATGAAGAGACTTTCCTTTCATTTAGATAATCAACAGCTAGCAAAAAAGGTTTTAAATCTAGTTCTAAATTCATAGAATCATAGAATGGCTTGGGTTGAGACCTTAAAGCTCATCCAGTTCCAACCCCTGCCATGTGCAGGGACACCTCCCACTGGCTCAGGGTGCTCAGAGCCCCATCTAAGCTGGCCTTGAACACCTCCAGGGATGGGGCATCCACAGCTTCCCTGGGCAACCTGTGCCAGGGCCTCACCACCCTCATAGCAAAATATTTCTATCTAATATCTAATCTAAATGTGCCCTCTTTCAGCTTAAAACCATTCCCCATCGTTTGATCCCTGCACTCCCTGATAAAGAGCCCTTCCCCAGTTTCCCCACAGGCCCCCCTTAAGGTCTCTAAGAGCAAGTTTGAGGGTGCAAGCGGAGACATCTATATAAAAATTACTATCATTTCGTAGTTTTGGAACTTCATGCTCTATCTAAGTAGTTTCCTCTTCAATTTTTAACTTTACCTTTCACCAAAACAAGAAAGAACAAACAAAGTGACCTTTCAGACAGAGAAAATATGTGGTTGGTCTTTAAGAAAACATTTTATTCTGCCTGTATAATGACCTACTGGGAAAAATGTGAGCTTTTAGCAAAATGTCACTGTGCTGTCACAGTTGTTCTACCACTGTGATGAATATTGGGCAACTCTGTACGACTGCTGTAGTTCGCCCTGCACTAGGGTCATTGACCACTTATCACTGTAGGGATCATTGTGAATAATGATGGTGGAAAATGTGGAGGTAGCTGGATAAATAGATACTTGCCATTTCCTGAGCAGAAAAAAAAGCCATAGAAATTGTTTGCCTCTGAACTAGAAGAATGTAAAGGAACTATTTTATGTCTGCTTTTGATTAAATATTCATCAATTTTAATTTCGATTTTAACATAAATGTATATTTATTTGTACTTTGCCTATAATCAAAACACATTAACCAACACTTTTTTCTTAAAACTGCTTTGTGTATATATATATGCTTCATCCAAAGCAGTTCTATACTCATTAGATGATTAAACACCTGGTTAAATATATATTTTTGTTTCATGAAAATGTATTCTTAATCAGGAAGGCATAGCTTACTAGAGGAAAAAGGCATGAATTTGTTTACTTTTTGCAAATAACTACTTTGATTTCACTCATCTCTCACAACTATGTTACTACTGTCACTGCTGGTACCAGCATTCCTTGGATAAATTCCGTATACTGACACCAAACAATCATAGCAGTAGCACTGACAGCTGATGTAGAATATAGACCAGAAAAAAAAAGTAGTTCAAAATTTGTTAATGTTCTACAGTTAGTAAGAGATTTGCAGAAAGAGAATTAAACTAGAAATAGCACAGGAAATTTTATACCCATTTCTTTGGACTTTCAGTGGAATTTTTTTCACTTTCTTGTGGGCCACTGATAACTGATAACATAGGGGATGAAACGTAGTTATTACTCCTGAGTAATGTGAGTTACCCACTAGGTTTTAACCTAATTCAATGCTCAGTGAAATCTTGCAAAGGGTCATGTCAGCAATATGAAATTTAAATTTTAACCACAAAAGTGGATATTTTTTTCTCCATTCCCCCCCTTCCTCCCAAATATTTCAACACCAAGCAAGAATGTTTTCATTTGAAAAAATAATTACAAAATGTTACTTTATACTTACACATAACTTGCTAGCAAGTTCCAGCAGAAAGACAAAAGAGAACTGAAGGTTACCAAACTCAGTATAAAATTCAGCTCATGCTTTTCCCCAAAAGTCTCATTTAATTTATCCAGAATTTAAAAAAATAAAGTCACATAATGACCTTTTTCATATTCTTATGTTAAATATTACAATTTTTATCTGAAATATTCATCATTATGATGCTTTTCAGAAGTGAATTACAAAGCCATATGCACCAGTCTTCCCAAAACCTGAATGTAAGTGTTTGCACATTCATTCACTTAGGAAGCAAAAGCAATCCCATGTGTCTCAGGATCAATAGGAACTAACCAACAAAACTTGACAAAGTATATTAAATTGTCAATAAAGTCGATAAATATTTTCTACTGTGGAGGCAGCTATCACCAGCTTATGAATTTTGTTATTAGAGGTTTAGTGAAGAAAAAATAAGCATTTATTGCCAGATCATTTATAAGTTGTTCTTGATTGCCAGTATGCTGTGGGTATAAACACTATATTCTACATAGTCTCACCTATTTAGTTTAAATACAAGGACGTTCTTGGGTTTGATCAAACAAACAAAAATTATCTGTTCAAACACAGTGATGACAGCATTGTCACTCTTTGCAATGAATCTATTTTAAGAACAAGTATTTGATGATCCTGAAGTCCGTGATCACCTCATAGACAGTTTTACAAACTGACTATTTCTCACAAGGGTGAGTAGAAAAAAAAAATCATCAATCCTAGATTACAGGCAAACCTATCTTTCCCTTGCATGATGACCATATATGTTTTGAGCTCTAATCCTCTGGACCAACTGCAGCAAGTGAAATCCAGGCAAACCTAATCCAGAATGGTAAAGGGTACACATGCTTTCTTTCAACTGTGGAGCAGATGGTGCATTTTAATTTTATGTCTGGATGTCTAGGATGAGAAGGTGATGGTAAAAAGGTTTCCCCTTTGGTGCAATAAATCAGTGGCTAAAGTATTCACAGACCTTTCATCTGTAACACCTTCCAACATCCAGCATCTATATCATTTTTCATTAGCCCAAAATTCCTATGAGATAAGGAGCATTCATTCAAATTCTCTCATTTTTTTCTTCATAACTTCATTCAGTGTTACCAAGGCACCTAAGGTGAGACAGAGCACACACCAATACTGTCAGTATTTACTGAGTAAACAGCCTAGCTTCTCACATTGCTCGTCTGGAAAGAGTAACTGAGATGTTACTCTAGCTGGTCTGCAACTGATTGGCAGTTTCTTAAGGAGGGGAAAGCCTAAGCATGATTTTGGATAGAAAAGACCTTAATGATCACCCAGTTCCAAGCCACCTGCCATGGGCAGGGAATGAAACATGAGAACAGGCAATGAAGGAATGAACCCTCTGATGGTGATTGCTCATCTCAATAGTACAGTATCAGACAAGTCCTGAGGGCACACAAGTTATCTTGAGAAAAGACGAACCAAAAAAAACCTGGGAGTTGAGGGTGAGGATGGATTTATGATCTACCACTCACAATGGCACATATTCATGACAAATATTGGCTAAGAACAAAGAGTAGATTCTTGAAAAGATCTCTAAGGTCAAATACATGTGGTTATCACAGTGGCTTGGCCCTTGCTAGCAGGCAAACTCCCACCCAGTCCTTTGCTTACCCCCTTCTCCTCAGCAGGAGAAAGGCAGAAAATAAGAAAAAAAAGGAAAAAGAAAGCTGGTTCAAGACAAAGAAGAGGATCACTTACCAAGTACTGTCACTGATGAAAAGGCCTCTACTTGGACAAATTCATTTATTGCAAAATAAATACTTAATTACTGATTCAGGTACTGGAAAACAAAACAAAACAAAACAAAAACAACAAAAGAAAATTACAGAAACTGACATTCCAACACTTCAGGAAAACCCCTTTCTTCTCTTTTTTCCGGGCTAAACATCACTTCCAAGCTCAACTTCATCCCAAACACAATTCCTCCCTCCTTGTTACAACCACAGGTTAGAATCAGTCCCTTCAGGGCTTGGTTGTGCACATCTTCACAAGAGCTAATTCATCCGTCTTTGTAGAGCAAATGAACCTGCACAGAATTCCATGCTACAGCTGCTCAACTGCGAAAATATGTTTCTGTCAGAAAATAGCTGTTGCTTTGACTGAAAGTCAACCCCAGTCAACAAATCATACTAAAGGAAGAATGAAACATGCAGTATTCGATTGACCTTCAACTGCCTGAGGAGATTAAGAAGTCCCCAAAACGTAAAGTGAAGGACTGATTCTTATGGATCAAATTTTAAATAAGCCTATAAAATTGCAGTTCTTAGACTGTGAATGAGAGAGGAAAATACCCAACCCAATCTTCAATTGCATTTTTAGATCTTCCTTTGAAAATCTCACTTAAAAAAAGAGGAAGGGCTACAATCTGCCCCTCTCCTCCTCTCTTCTTTTTCCTTTTATTACTGTTTCACAGAGGTAGGGTACAATCAAAGGCCTGATTCGATTAGAAATTTTTCCTGGGCCAATTACTTTTTTAAATAAGTGAGGAAAGACAATTTTTGGCTTCTTCTCTCCTTAGCAATGACTCTTCACCACACAGAAGTTGAAAAGGTTCAGAATTCTGTCAGTAGTATATAAGAAAATCATGTAACACAGGGTAAGAAAAATGTTTCCTTTTTAGTGAAAGACAAACAAAACATGAAACTAAAGAATAAAAGGGGTTTTTCTTTTAGAAATGTAGATTTTGAAATTACAATAGATTTTATTAAAGTTGGACCATACTGAGGAAGAATCTACTTACTTACAGCAGTATTGCAGTAGTAATTGCTGCTCCATTTTATGTAGCGTAATGGGTTCCAAATGCCAGCTCCCACTCCATTTTAGAGGGAAGATCCAGCACTGATTAAACAGGTGACTCACTGGTTAGAAAACTTACTGCAGAAGGAAATTCTTAGATTATAGTTAAGCAAAAGCATCTAAAGAGAAAGCCCTGAGAAGATGCTGTATAGGCTGTTTCTGACAACATCTCCATAATCAGGTAGTGCAGTACAATAACAGAAGAGCTGCTCATCAGAAGAGCTGGTGAGAAGAAGCCAAAGACCATATCAAACGTGTTTCAGAAGGCTTTCCTCCAGGTCAGGTTTGGTTTGGTTCCAAGGAGTGAATGTCCATTAGCGCGGCAGAATCTAAAACCTATTTCAGGTGCACAAACATGATTTACTTTCATCTAAAAAGAATGCAACTTGAATTTCAAAGACTGATCCACAACGTGAACCAAAGCACATTAAATAGGTAAGGCTGGTAGTTTAACTTCAGAAACGCACTCGTGAGCTGAACTAAAATGCTAGTATAGTCTTACACTGCAAAACACACTGTAGCAGTTTGCCAGAGAAACAATCTGATATGGGATACACACTGTTCTTTGAGTTTTAATAGGAAGTTAATATCTGATCTGGATTAAAACCATTTCAAGTCTGCGAAAAAGAAAGCCCTAACATGGTCTTTGTCGAATAGCATTTTACTTTCTTTTTTTTTTTCATTATTACTTCAGAACATTATAAGTCCAAATAACAAAGAAAAATGAGGAAATTAAAGTTGTAATTCTAACAGAGCTCTGGAATCCCCTGTCACTTTCAAACAACTGCATAAAACAGAAATTTTATGCTCAATACTCTACCATACATCTAATGCCATTTATTTGCATATCACTTGGCTGCTAAAGCCATAATTTTAATTTCTATTAGCAAATGGGCCTGATTCTTGACTTACCCTGATATATATTAGCAATGTTGAGTCACAGGTTCTGGATGCCTTATTCTTAGTTGATTAAAAAGTTGACCTTCCTCTCTGTAACACTGCTCATCCTAAATCCAGCCTGAAGGTACTAAGCAGACATATGTACTCTGAAGCTTGGATTATTAACATCTGCCTCTCAGTTAAGATGCTTTGCAAAAACTATTAGTATCAAATGTTGTCTGTATCTGCTGCAGAGTCGAGCTTCCCTGTAAAGAAAAAAAAAAAGCCACAGTTTTAACTCCTATTCTACTTCTAATGCCACAGAAGCTGTGTACAAATATGGAGCAACATCTTGAAACATAAATTCCCCATGGTCAATAAAATGTGAAATTGCATCTGTAAATAAATGGTATTTATGCAATATCGTGATATGTACATGTTTCAAAGTAAATTTATTAAAAACATGTTATTCAGTATCTATTTGTTGGCAAATGGTTTAAATTATTACTAGAAGCCAAAGGCAAAGAAAGATTCATTTGATTGCTTCATGGGTTTATCTACATGATTTAAAATATAGCAACTACTTTTTTATACCTAAGTACTTCAGACGACATTATTTTATCCCCACAGTTTCATCTACCTTGTCACCAAGCTGATACAATGCATGCTAGCACAGATGGTGCAAAGAATTAATTCTTAATTACATATATGGACCTATCATTTGTGTATGTCTGCTAATTTCAAATCATTTCACACTGTGGATTAATAGCATACAACATATGCCCTGTCCTTACACCACGTCCTTCTGGCAATGATAACCATTGTTACTCTGAAGTTAAACCAACATATCTTTACTCACTTTTATGTAGTGTATTTGCTGGAAGTAAGACTACGTAGCCATCAATTTGTATTTCATAGATCAGTACTTCCCAGAAGTTTAAAAACTACTTTAATAAGAGGCAAAGCTCTCCCATTCTTCTGTAAGCAAGAAACATTAGAAACCACAATTCCTTCTGACTGTACTTAACTATTTTCCAACTTTTTAATATTTACTTTTTTTAAATATTAAAGGATTTACTACAGATAATAATGGAGTAAAGCTAAAGCATAATTGCAGACCTGCATATTGATCTCAAGTCTCACGGTATGAAAAAGTTGATGGCATTTTTAAGCAGTTCTTAACCATCCCTGCCATGATCATCTTTATGCACTTTCTCATTTATTTATAACAGACATTTGTTGTCTTCAGCCTGAGTTAACTATTCTATAAAGTCAGTAGCAGGGACAATGGCTGCATTTTATGTAAATCAAAGTGGTGTAATTTTAAACTGGTTAGAACTGCATCAGCTTTTGCAACCAAGTATATTTATCCTCTGTGTAATATATAAGCCCTTATGAAAGGCTCACTTGGAACATGCATGAAAAACTACGTTCCCTAATACTGCAAAATCACACCTGAATAAAAGTCTTACTAACTTTACAATGAAAGGAAAATATTTTAGTGGCACTGCAAAGGGGCAAGGTGAGGACGTAGGGTACCAGCAAGGATTCTTGAGATGTAGATGCTGAGCATCCAGCTGAAACACAGATATTCATAATGCAGCAAACTTTTACAAACTGAAAATGTTGAGATAGGTTTCAGTCAACAGCTTAGATCCTCCAAAGGCAAATGTAATGAACAGTTTAGTCCTTTTTGTAGGAACCTGTGCTTTTAAACCATGTTTTAATTTTATGCATGCTCAGGTACACACCTAAATTATACTTTTATTTCTCCGGTCAAAAACATTACCGTAAGTAGACTTCCCTTTGAATAGTCTGTCATAGAGGAAGAATCAGCGATGTTTGCTATCTGCCACCAAATTTTAATCCCTGTCCTGTAATCTTATTTGCATGGGCTAAAACATCCTTAGAAAAGGGTTTGCTCTGCATGAAACAAGTCTACATTTGTGCATCCTATCAAAATTTTGCATTGATAAATACCATTATTTAATGTTCTTGATTTAGTGGACTTTACACTACTCGAGCATCTTCACTCCTTTGTACAAAATGTATGTAAGGATGTTTACATTAGAAGATTATTTATGTACAGTTACAAACAGATTGCCCTATGTGCTCCTACTAATAGCATGTTGCATACAGTGTATATATTATGAACACATTCATATATCACTTGACTATTGCTTCTAGCAATAAAATATTTTGTATGCTATGTGCAATGGTGGCCAAAATGAGACTTATTAAATGTCAACAAATATAAGGGACCACAGCAGCATTTTAAGAGGAGCCTTATTAAGATGAAATTCTGTTTTACAGCTTGTTATGAAGTTATTTGACATTTAAGTGTCACATCTAATACTTCTGATCAATAATGTAATACACTGTACACTAGATTTTAGTGAGTAGAAAGACGTTTTTATACGCATCAGTTAACTACTGAAGTTACCATCATAATAAACTCTGCTGTTAACCTGTCTTTGGATTTATGCTTCTTTTCTCTACATTTGATCAAATCTATGATAAGTTTTATAAGATAAAACACAAAAAGATGCTGGAAGAATAACTCATCTTAATGCAAATGAGCGCTTTTTTTTTTATATCCCTTCTCAGAGCTTATCTTTTTATTGCTCTTGCAGAAAGCAGGACAGTCTAGTTAGAGCCAGGGGCTAAATCAGAAATGACTTGACAATCCACTGATAACATGGCATTTTTAGAATATATTCTCTGCTCTAAGCTCCAGTGACTAAGGGTGAATCATAAACTGTACAAGTCAATCACCTCAGGATTTGTTTTTTACATGAAGACTTATGAAAATTTAAGTGTACTTTATTACCCAAAATGAACTTTTATCTTGAACATCTATGACATGCTCCTGTCATAGGTCAGAAAAATGATCGCAAGGAAGTATAAATGAAATAGGACTTTTGCTTAACAGATTTCATTTGTTTGGCTTGTTTTTAATAGTTTGAGTTCTACCACCATAACTGTGATGCAGTACTAGTATCTGGGTTTCCCAATATCCGTATAACATCTGTTTAGGTTCCCTGAAGAAATGTAAGTAAAGAGCTAAATGAACACAACATACGTCAAAAAAACTGGGGGCACACATATGCACACACATATACTGAAGCCTTTCAAAGCACAGACTTTCAGCCCCAGCTTCCATCTTCATTGTTTTTGACAGAAAACTGTACTTATGCTCTCCCCATAGCAGAACTTTCCCTTTATAGGGGACACTTTTCACTACTACATTATCCATGTTTATGGTTAAAGATCTAGAGTGGATTCTCACTCTGACTGCTGATGCTCCTGCCTATGTCCCGGATATTTTTATTTAGTCCTGGCCAGCAGGAAACATCTATTTTCCTTATGTCAACACCTGGAAGGGGTCTCAGAGATGACATCAAACTAAAATCTAAAGGAACGTATGACTAGGCACCAGAAGCTGACGAAGCCTAAACCAAGTTGGTAATAATTTAAATTAAAATGCATTCTGTAGTAACTGTGAACTGTTATCGGGTGATCTGATGGCTTTTGCTACTGCATATAAGAGGGCTAAATAGCAATTTTATTACAAAAAGTAGTGATCTTAGTTATCTTCAAAACAGTACATGGGCTTGCTTCTTTTCAAAGGCTGACCAATTTTTAACAAAAAATGGAAGAAAAATAACCACATCTCAAATCTATCATTAGCGTTACATCTTTTCTGGGTTTTCAGTTTTTCTATACTTATTTAAGATATAGGATAATGAAAAGCAGTGAAATAGGATTTCAAGGCAGGTGGTAGTTAAGGTATGGGAAGGGATGTGTCATCTGATAACCCTCAATATCAGTGGACAATTTGCTGAAGCTAAATTATTTCTTCCAAGAAAGAAAAAAAACTTAGCGTCTTTATCCTGCCTGGTGGCTCCAGAGAGAACACTACCAGCTGCTTAAATGTATACATTAAGCAAAGTTATCAGCTACTTGAATATATACATTTAGCAAACTATACCATTTTTAGGACACTCTACTGAAATGATATTTTATTTTTTTAAGAAATTTTAACAAAAAACTTACTTTACTAAGGAAAGTCACAATTTAGACATCCATTGTCCTTATTAAATAGAATTGCTTTTCTACTGCATGGGTAAAATTTTTAAACTGAATGTGGCACACGTTTATTGTTGTCATTGCTAAATATAGATTCTGCTATGCTGACAATTATGAGAGTAAAATTAAAATTAAATATGCTGTTAAGGAAATTAACTATTTCTCCCTGACCTTCAAGTATTAGGGTTACTCTTCACCTCTTCTATTTTTCTACCTTCAGTTTGTCAGAAAACAGCAAGCTATTTGCTGCTACATCCAGTTCAACTGCAAGTAACATTTTTTTAAATTAATTTTCACAATGTACAGCAGTTTTATTCATTGGTAGTTGGATAACACCCATGGACAATACGGTGAACACCAACTTCCTTACTTCTCCCACAAAAAAACCACCACAACTTCCCTAAACTGTGGTTTTTAAAAGGCATGCATATTGGACCATGAGTCAAGAAAATTATTAATTACATGTAGACAGTAAAACAGCTTCAGTAAAGGGGAAAATTAAATGAGACAGACTAACCAACAGGTTAGCAGCAAAAGGTGAGCATTAATGCATTGGTGTATCATTTCAAGTGTCGGGGTCCATAGTGTATTTCAAGGGTTACAATGGATTTTAGTATCACCTTAGGGACAGATTTTAATTGTGCATTTTAATAGTGCTGTTCAAGCTGTTATATGATTGATGTTGTTTGATAAGAAGTTGGATGTAAAACTTGGTTTTGGACTGAACTGTGGCACTTAAATAATCTCCTCCTGGATTTCCTTAACACATTCAAAAAAATTAAATATATTTTGCATGCCTGTCATCCCCATTTGCCAACTTCAAACAAATTCTGGCCCAGGATTATTCCACAAAAACTGTGAACTGATGTAAGCTATGCTAGCATCTTCCAGACAAATAGAGAAGAAGAAGGAAGCTTAATCATCTGTCCAAAGAAGTCAAGATGCATGCAGTAAGTAAGACAGAGGACAAAACAAATGAACCAAAGAAAAAAATGGGAAAACAGTGAGTGAGGTAGGTTGACATAAACACTCTTTTCATACTCCAGTTATGCCTGGTCATGCCCCATGAATCCATATGCAGATACAGTTACTGAAGAAACTCCCACATTAAATAATTTTGAGCTCTCTTTGCCTCTTCCAAATAAATCAGTAAATCTAAACTTTTGAAATAATAAGACAAATAGTAACCTCACAAGGCCAAGTAACTACCTCTGCCAGATAGCAACCATACACTGATATACAAGATTTCTCAATCAATATTTACTTCTTGTATGTCCATTTTAAAATTAGAAGTCAAGCATCATATTCTGAATGTAATTTTTCTGAAACCTGTGAGATGATATTCTCATTGCAATTAGAATGAAGCAAACAGATTGTTTTTAACACTCAGTGGCATTCTTTTTATGGACTCTCACTCTTTCATAGACCACTTAGCTGTAAATAATCCACGCATAGAGCAATTAGGCCTTTTCCTTGTTCTATGGGTTACAGACTTTATGCATGTGTAAGTAACAAAATATTCTGAAGCACTACGCTACAAAATACATTTAAATCCCTATGTTAAGAGTTACCAAATTACTTTGATATTTAATTTTTTCTTATTTGTCATATGATTACAGTTTTTTGACTGAATCACACAATTACTGAGTCCAGACAAAGAATCATTTTACCTGTAGTCACTTTAGAAAGGACCACCTTTATCACCTACACGTAGTTAAAGGTGATGATGAGACAGGTTATCAACAGAAATAAGAGGAGCTGTGATTTTCACACAACTAACAACTCTCAAGTGAACCAACTGAAAATGATTTCCACACTTTTTATAGCAGAGAAGCAGTAGATATACAACTTCTTTTAAACGAATGATACTGTTCATTTACAGGATCATGGGAATAACAAGGGATGGTTTGGTCACTGAAACCAGAGAGAAAACTCTCCTTTGCTCAGTGGGCCTCACACAAAGACTTGTGTGATTATTGTATTCTGTGCAGAGAAGTAGAAAAACTTAGGATGAAACCAAGGTAGAGCAGCAACTACAGAAGATAAAGGCATACTTGGCTTTGCCTTTATTGTTTCAAGTTAGAATCACTATGGTGCTTTCTCTTCTCTTGCAAAAATGCTGTTTATAACCTTTTTACTTTAAACATAGAGTCAGGTTATACTGAATTCTATAGCATCAACAGAGCTGTTCTGGGGGAGTTTGCAGCAACAACTGAAGTCTTTGCCCTCCTCTATGTAGAAAAGATCCAGTATTGTCTAGGGAATTGTTTTCAAGGACAGAAATAGAGTGAGAAAAGGTTTCTTAACACTTTTCCAAAGTAAATTTAGACTGTGAAAGACTGGGAAGAATATTAATCTGTTTTACTCATACACACTCTCTTTTAAGACAAATTAATTATGCAGCAGAGGCATTTAGCATAAAAATACAAGCTTTGAAATGTGAGTGTTAAGTGTAGTACAGGGACATGAAACTGATAGAACTGATAGAAGGAGATTGAAAGAGGCTAATTAGAAAATGTCTGGGAGAGTATAACCATTTGACAAAAAGTACATAAGACAAAGCACTGTGGGCTTTAGCAGATTATTAATGGTCTGCAAGATTTATTATCTGTTCACCTTTGAGATCAGCTTTTTTTCCCCTCAATTTAGTCTCAACTACAAAAATGCAAACCAGCAAAAGCAACTGTTGGTTATAATGAGGTCACAAGCTAATTGTGTTCTTCTTTTAAATCTTAGAGTAATAGCCCTAGGAATACAATATCTTACAATAAACATCAGTTCAATCAGCTAAAGCTATAACCTGGAAAACTATGACCAGATTCTCATCTTTCTTAGTTTTTCATAAAGAGTGAGCATAAACATTTGTTCTGTGGACCTCAATCCCACTAAAGGTATTAATCCTCTGAGAAAAATCTCTTTCAGTGGGTCTAAGCAGATTCCATTACTGCAATGATTTTTTTTCCCCAAGGAAAAAATGCACAGATAATGTTGTGCTATAGCAGGCACTGCTTTAACCATGTGCCTGAGGAGTATTACTTCCCTCTGTACACACAGACCTGAAACAGACCCGCGAGAAGAGAGACTTGAGAGTCCTCTACCAGTTTTCAATGGAATTAATGTAATAGTAAAACCATCAGAAATTACATAGCAATTTTATGCAAAATATAAGAATTTTAAATCATTGTCTACATCAAAAAAAATAAACAGATAAAGCATTGAATATTTTCATTCTTAGATTAAAGAGATGACTTCTGCATTCCCTGCTGTCATGTTTTGCTTATTAGTCATCTTTAATATAAGTATAAAGATGGAAAATCTGATGTTATAGGCATTACACAGTTAGAACAAGGGGTCAAGTAGAACCAGATGTAAATTACTGCTCTATCAGGTAAACCTGCAATACTCTGCTACTTCTGTCAGCCAAGTTTTCTGATTTACCTGAGAGTTCACTACATAAAAAGACTTTACATTTTAGAAAATGAAGAGAAATATATTTTCTCTAATTTCAAAGTCCATTGCTTTACAGTTGAGCATGAATAATAACCTGCTGTTGTTACTGATTAATAATCACACTCTGAGTTTAATATGGAATTTTAGTAACATAGAAAGAATCCCACATGCACTTGGATACAATATACAGATCTAGATATAATATTTATTTGGAAATAAATACAAATAAAGTAGAAAAGCTACTGGACTTTTATGAGAGTTTGTGTTTCACATACTAAAAGTGTGAGTACTGTCGTTGGCAACATCAAAAGATAGGCATATTTCTGGAACCACAGACCCACATCTGTGAGAACAGTGAAGTGCATGAATTCCTTCTTGGCATCGACAGGAAAGACTCTCTATTTCATCCGAGACCAAGCTGAGGCACTGGGCTGGTGTTTAGAAAGATGAAAACTTGATACCGTGCTGGCCCAAGTAGAGACACGATCCAGAGGTTACTTTGCTAAACTGGCTCCAGTACCCACAGGTATTCTTCAGAGCTCAAAAGTGCCTCACTAGCAGGCATCTGTAGGACCTGTTAAGTCTTTGGGAATGGTCGGGAGAAAGAAGGTGAAACTATTCCTCTCTAGGTCAAGGTCGCTAAATCTAGAAACTTGTGTTCATCACAGCTTGCTCTGGAGTAGTCCAGACTATGACATGGCTAATGGAACATCTGACTCTCTCTGGAGGAAATAATTTTGTAAGCGTGGGTCTAAGCCTGGATCTTAGCAACAGAATATGAAGCTTAGAAGAATCTTTCTAAAAGAAACAAGTCTTCCTGAAAAGAAACTAGTGGTACAAGGGCCAGAAAATAAATACTTCCTCAGAAATATTTTTCCTTCAATCTCAAATTCATAGGGGAGAGAAATGACCAAAATGATAAATAACAAGGTCTACTGAAAGAAATTATGAGTAGGAAAGGTTCCTAGAAAACCTAGGACAGTTGACTGAACCCCATGAATATACGTATAAGAACTTTTTCATGCTCTGTCACTTATTTATTAATAACCTTATTGGAAAAGTTCCTGATGTTCTTATTGTTCCATGGAAGTATTTACTTTTCACAAAAAATATTGCAATAGAGCATTCATAGTAATGGATTATATGACTTCAATAGCGATGTAATAGTCACTTTAAGAAACACTTGAAACATTTAGACACTTCATGAAACGACTGAGTGTAACAGGCAATGTAATAAAATGTCTGTCATGGAGTCATTTTGCAAAGTGACTCAAAAATGTGAATTGTTTCATGAAATGACTGGTTTCACAATATGACCAACATAAATATGATTTGTCCTTCAGTACAGTGCACCTCTTTATATCTTAGAGAACTTTCAGTGCACTGGGAAATAGCTGATATACAAAATATTACCAGAAAAATATTAAGACATAAAGTTCTATGTATAAGGCTTCAATATTTTATTCTTATTGAACACTACTTCTCGTACTCACAATTTTGGCTTTCCTTCTTCAGTCCTCTCTTTGGATATATCCATTTATGAAATAACTCTCAAAAAAACAGAGTCATTTTTACTATCACAAATTATTTAAGAACCATGAGCAGCACAAGGAGTGTTGATTCCATCCTGAGCTACCTCAGTTTTGTGCTGGTTCACCACCGCACCGTCTCACGAGCTGTGGTAATTCTACGGAGTTCAAAGCAGTTGTTCCAAAAATCTTCAACAAGACACCAGTGAATCAGCCCGTGTCATAACCTTGGAAACAGAAACCAAATAGCGACACTAGAACTGTTGGTACTTTATTAGAAATACTGTCCATAACCAATAACTACAAGGCACAAATAAGTGCTAGAAAAAGAAGAAGAGAAAGCAAGCATGGTCAAATATGGAGGTGTTTCCTATGAGAGATTAAACAGCTATCACTCCAGCGGCAACCTCAAGTTTGTCAAGTCCATCAAGCACTGTTTTTTCTAGAAGATGGAACAATGGCTCAGGGAATACTATACAAAACTCCTTCTTAAAGCCTTTCACTGCACATTTGTTACAGGTTACAGACATTTAGGTGGGTGAACCTTTCTTCATATGCATTTCTTGCCAGCTTGCTAGCACAGAATATACAAGAAATGATCCAGAGCACTTTCTACCAGCAGCGAAATACATCAGAATATTTATTTTCTTAGCTTTTGTTGAACCACAGACCATACAAACAGTTACCCTGCACTGCTGAACTTTACTGAGCAAAGGAAGACAAGCATTACGTAAAGGGTCATCCATTAGTGGAATTCAATTGCCTAAAAGCAATAAAGCTGTGGATGTGCCAGCCTCAAAATTTTGGTAGTCTGGTGTTTGGGGGCTAAAGGGGATGAGTGAGGGGAAGAGGGCAGGCTAGAATTAGCTTAGTATTTGCCAAACAATGATACAGCAGGATTTACGTGATAATTAAGAGTAGAAAGAGTTGATGTTAAACATAGAAGCTCAGAGACCAGGTAGAAGGTTCAGGAAAGCAATGATTTCTCTTTTCACTGAAGAAATGGATTAAAAGACAATAAGGACATTTCAAGCAGGGAAGAATTTCAGCCACATGGTGCCACTCACCAATGAATTCATGCCCAGTAAAGCAAAACTGAGGAGTTTCTAAAAAATCAACATGGATTTTTCATAAAAGTGTATGACAGAATATACTACTTTTTAAATTAAATATCAAAATATTGCTTATCTTCAAAGTGCTTTTCAAACATTAAAATTTGCTTTGAAAATAAGAAAAAATATTGCTCTGCATGTGATATTTACAGTAAGTAGATAAAGTGGCAGCAACACTATGCACACATTGGAGACTGTTGCTATTAAAAGAAGGACATAAAATTTTATTTTAACCTTTTTACATGAATATTTTTTCAGGGTTAGTTAGAACCTTAGTGACTGAAATATTAGTGGGAGGCAGAGGGGGAACTTGCTATGTTTGTGAATTACTAGGATTCTTTTTAAAAATGTTGCAATCAGTCTTAATAAAATGTACACATTTTTATTTTGCTTAGAAACTACGAAAATGGCATTTATGTGCATGTGTTTCATGACTAGAACACTGTAAGCTATAAAATAGTATACAAAATACTGATCACCAGGGCCATCCATCAGGGTATCCAAACATGCATTATCTCTTGATACCAACTGGTGTTAGGCACCTTATTTAAAATTGCGCAGCACATTCTCACCAGTTTCTACAAAAAAAAGTTTGCAGAATCATATTCCTTTTCACAATTAAATAAACCAAAATAAAGTCCTGATTCTGCAAAGAATTAGGTACAAATAACTTAACCTTTGAGACTTTTCCCATTGGAATTTAAAATTACTCTCTATGTATTTCTTAGACAAAAAAACCTATATATCTTTTGAACATTTCCCATTTTAATGTGTATTTGTTCATTAAGTACTGTAGATTGACTTAATTTAGGTTCTGATTTTATTTTTTATTTTATCATGTTTTAAAGGCTACTAGGGTATAAAATGGTGTAATAGTTGCAATCACAATTTTCTTGTTTGATCTCATCTGTGGAGATTACAAAACTCAGGTCAATGCTACTAAAAGTACAATAATTTTGTTGTGCTGCCAAGATCTTGAATACAGGTTCTCCAGCTCCATCTTCTGGCACAAAAGCACCTAAGAAAAAGAGTCTAATTTTACCAGTCATAACTGTCTTGACTATATGAAAGGAGTTTCAGCAAAAATGAGCTTGTTCATAATATATGACAAGATCTGGATTGGTAGTTCTTATATGGAAAGGCAATAATTTTCTCTGGCCAAATCTCACACGCTTTCCCTATTTCTTCTAATCCCCAATACATATTGTAATTAGGTCTAAAAGATGCTTCAATCTACATGGACTAGATAAAAATCATTTTGGGATTATATTCAAGACTGAAACAGTCTCAAAATCAATTTTAAAATCTTCTTGGACTCACTTATTCCAGATGTCATATAACATATGCACAGTATTTGCATGGATCACTCTAGCCTGTACCAGAATAACAGAACCAGATCAAACCCTAATCCTTCACTCCTTAGAATTCGTAATTTCCCAAGATTACTAAGGGTTTAGCCACAAATCTCTGGAAATCTTATTCTTGCTTCCTCTGGTAAACTATATATGTAGGTGCTGAATATTCTAAACTATTTCAGTGCTAAAGCAATATTGTGTTAAGCCAAAATCCAACTAAAACCTGAAAAGGCTAATCACTTCACCAAAGCTGCTTCAGCAACACCTTCTTAAAGCAAAGTGTTACATATGCCTTCTTTAAGATTAGGAAGTACTTAAAGCTGCTGCTGTTCTCACTAATACTGTTTGAAGACCTTGAGCTAAAAAAAATCCACAAAAGAGAGAGATTTTCCTCAGTGCACAAACAGTTCCACTGTGTGCGACTTTCTGACACAAAGCTAGAGGAGAAATTAGTCCTCAGATTTCTCAGTACCTGGAACATTTGAGTCTGCAAAAATTGCAATTATGGAAGCTAACTTAGAAGTTCAGGGTCTTGGTAGAGGTTTTATTTATTAGTGATATTTGAAATTATTCATAAAAATAGGTACCAGCACCAAAATTTTGCATTCTGTAAAGTGCATGCCCAGTTCTGCAAGTAAACAATACAAAATGTTTATCACCTATGCTCAACAAACACCATCTGCCTTTTCTGTGTGAGTGATTAATGAGTTTTCTTGACTAAGAGATTATACGGCCGAATTCAGCCCATAGTTTCAATTGTTTTCCTGCCCAAATTATTATACTGTTATGTGAACTACTCAAACAGCTGCTAGACTGTAAGAGAAGGTGTAAGTGGTTCTCTTGCCTACCTCACTAAGATTATTTGTGCATTGAGGTTCTCAGGTGAAGAACATTATTGAAGATCACAAAGAATCTAGATTTATCCAGGCAGATAATCTAGTTTTTCTTTGTAGAGGGCATTCATCTGTAATAAAGAAGGCAGAGTTCTGTAATTTTCAAGCACTATTTGAGGGGGAAGAAGAGAAGTGAAAAAAGTTTCTATCTGAATATAGCTCATACATCAGATAAAAAGGTCTTCACTTAGGCTGTCGCTACTTAACATTTGAGTCTCTCTGCTATCAAATTTAAATATGATTCTTACTTATTTGGTTCTATCAGGTTGTCCTGACCAGCAAGTTACTAGTTACTGCAGCAGGCTTCTACTATTGGATTCTCTAATCCTTTCTAGAAGGCACATATGAAATTTTTAAAGGACTCTCAAGTGTAAGAAAAACAAATAAAATTAATGTGTTATTTCCCATCGCCTTTAAACTACAAATTAATATGATTTTGTAATGATTTATTCTTATTGTCTCCCAATCAAAAATGCTACCTCAGTAAACCACTCTCAATCTAAAAGAATTACACAAAGGAAAATTTATGGAGAATAATAATAAATACATATTGAAAAGTCGAGTGATTTCTGTGATAGAACTTACAGGAAGAAAACTTAAAAATTGTCTTCTAACATCTACATTAAAGTAACACCAAATTTGAGCCTTTTAACTCCTAGACAGTCTAATTATTACCTGCCTTGCTCTAGTTTGCTGAATGCTAAAGTATTTAGATAAAATGGAATTGCTTGAACAGGAAAGACTTATAAGATGAGGGATCCGGGAGTTAAAAGTCTGAATAAATTAGGAACTTCAGCTTGGATCTGTCATAGCCAAAAATCCATTTTAATACCTGTGTTGTATTGCTGTATTGTACTAGATGTCCAGCTGAATTACTCAGGCATCTACATCAGAAATGCCAGACAGTGAATCTCTATGAAACACTAGCACTTTTCAATCAAAAATAACAAAACATTCCCAATTTGCTACAGACTAACTTTTCATCCAAACTATGATCCACTACACACAAAACCTCACTCTAGCAGGAAACTCATTTTAATCTGGACATCTTCATGCCACTTCAGGCAGGAATCAAATTACTTTCCATAAAGAGGTGGAAAGCCCTACAAGCACTGGTTTTGGCAGAAGGAACGTGCAAATGAGACAGCTGCAGTACAACCTGCTTATAGGGAGGAAAAGATCAGAAGAAACTGTAAAGGGAACTGTTTGACATATCCAATGGACTATCCTGATATCTGGTCTGCTATGGCTTCACCAGATTTTATGATGTTCCAGGATAACCTAGAATGATTTAAGCTGCTTCTGAAGAATTTTAACGTTCTTCACAAAAAACAAAGATGACAAATCAGTTTAACATTCTGTATAAATTGCACATTTCTTAAAATTCCACCTTTTCCGATTAGTGAATGCATTGTAGGTTTATGTATATATTTGAGAATGGAAATGTCCTCTTTTGTACTATAAAAATTTGATTCCACCACTATTTTTCTTTGCCCTACCAATCCTGAACTGGAGATCCAAACCTCTGAGTAAGAATGGAATATTCCATGAAAATAGTGGGGTTTTTCAGATATATAAGTAGTTATTAATTTTGTTATTTAGTTCTGGGTTAGTACCTGTTACTATCTGTGACTGACTTCTGAATCACTGCCAAACCATTCTTTGCAAGCAAGATAGCCGTACAGTTAACCTGCCTTTTAAATCTTGAATGTAGGGTAATTTATTGTTGTTTCCTTCTACTACTTCAGGGCTGGTTTTCAAATGTCTTTTTAACATATTAATCCCAGGTAACTAACCAAATTTTTTGTCACTTTTTAATGGATTAGTATATTCTTTCAAATATAGCAAGGAAGGAAAAGCAGACTTTGCTTGTTTGCTGCTTGCTAAAGGTGCAAGAAGGTGCATTATCATCATCAACACTCTTATGAATCCATTTTTTATCCCCTGCCAATGATACTCACAGGATAGTCACATATAACACTCACAGCTGATTTGCTTTCCTTCTGACTATTTCTCTAGTCAAGCCCCAAATCTTTCAACAGAGGCTTTGTAACAATCTTTTAAATGCTCTCGATCAGGTAAATCTCCACGTTATCTAATTTATTTTAACTTAAATATATTCTCTTTCTCAGCTGGAAAAACCACACAGCATGGCCAAGGCTGGAAGGCACCTCTGGAGGTCACCTTGTTCAATGTCCCTGCTAACGCAGGGTCACCCAAAGCAGGCAGCCTAAAACAGGTTCCCATCCAGACAGCTTTTGCATATCTCTAGAGATGGAGACTCCACAGCTCCTTTGGGCAACCTGTGCCAGTGCTCAGTCACCCTCACAGTAAAAAAGTGTTTCCTGGTGTTCTGAGGGAATGTCCTGTGTTTCCGTTTGGGCACTGCTAAAAAAAACCAAACAGGATCCACCTTCTTTGCACCATCTCTTTAGGTATTTCTACAACATTGAGAAATCATCCCTGAGCCTTCACTTCTCTATGCTATACCACCCCATCTCTCTCAGCATTTCCTTGTTGGAGAAATCCTCCTGTCCCTTGACCATTTCAGTGGGCATTTGTTAGACTCTTACCAGTAGCTCCATGTTTTTCTTGTACTGAGGAGATCAGAACTGGACCCCACACTCCAGGTGTGGCCTAAGCAGTGCATAGTAGAGGGGCAGGATCACCTTCCTCAACCTGCTGGCAGCACTCCTCCTCAGGCAGCCTAAGATGCCGCTAGCCCTCCCTGTGCGGGCACATTACTGGGTCATGTTCAACCAGGTTCGTTTCTGCAAAGCTGCTTTCCAGACAGCCGTGTACCCCTCCCAGTACATACTGGTGCCTGGGGTTGTTACCTCCCAGGTGCAGAACTTCATGTGTTTTTATCCCATGGGATATTTGCCTACTGCTCTGGGTTTTTTTCTTATTAGATATGAAGATGACTGCCTATCTTATACAAACCAGGAAGGACAGTAATTGCTTTTTAAAACAGTGCTAAATTAAAATGAGAAAGTCTTTTGCATCTTAACAAGGTAAGATATAAATCACACGAGAACAATGTTTCTTCATGGAAGGCAGGAGACTACAATTGATATTCACTGAGGTCAGTTATATAATTTTCAGTAGGTTTTAAAATCTAATGCATCTTTTTATGACAATTTTCCTATTAATACACTATTGCATATTTGAATGTATTCTTGTAAATAAAAAAAAACAAACCCCAAAAAATCCTAACATTTTCCCCAATATGTAAAGAATGAATAGCATTTCTGAAATAAGAATTTAGAGTCCCACCAAATTAATTTCACCTTTCTCCTTTTCCTTTGTTGAGGGAATTTGCCATATCCCCTACTTCTGGTTTCATTCAGCTTGAACTTCTGTTTGTGTGGTCCTTTTAACGTTTTTTGATGTAAATTAGTCCCTGAAGAGGCAACTCATAGAAAAGTTTACTGTAATGTCAGGTTTTAGAGCCTTTCTAATTATTTTTCCCTTCCCCTTGTACCTATAAACATCTAATCTTCTCCACTATGCTGCAAGCCTATTAAAATTAGAACTCCAATTAAGAATATTCAATTGATTACATTCCGCCTGGCTGACAGCACCACTACAGCTGCTTGATTCATCCTTCAAACTATAAAGAAATATTTTTTTAAAAAAAAGGTCTAGGAAATGTGAAATGGAGACTTTATTTTGATATAAGGCAACTTCACAGATTTGGAACAGGCCTTTCCTAATGAGTTCCAAAAAGAACTGACTTACTTCATACTTGGCAATGTACCTAAATGATTACAGTTTGTTTTTACAAATATGAACCAACACTCGCACTACCACATGTAGCTGGTAAAGCTGAGTCTGAAAGGAAGAGTACTTCAAGGCTAATTTCTCCTCCAGCCCCTGTTATTTTTATGTACATCAGCACTTTATCATTTTACTGAGACGTGCTGCAATTTTCAAGTGCTGCAAGAGAGCCAAGAGAGTTTTCTTACAACAGTATTTATCTACTGTATCATTAGGGTTCTTGTTACCGTAATTTCACAGTTCTGAGCAACAATTACTTGATTTATGGGAAGTATCGTCTCCATTTTATGGACAAGTAATTGAGCTCTGTGATACATTAATTGATTTGCAGGGGAAATATGTTAAAAAGCTAGCTGGTAAAGCAAATTATTCACAATCTCAATGCCTTTTAGCGTTGCCACTGTAGGACCACTAAAAAAGTCTGTTTCAGTTGATACCAGTGAAGCTACAATTTACTGTTTGTTGAAAAAATGTTCACATTCTAAGATGAAAGTGAGGTTAATGCGGTTCCATGAGCTATAAAGTCATAATTAAAGATTACTGTTTACACTCATTTCAAGATCATTTCTTAGCTCAAGATGTATTTAGTGGGAAGAGCGAAGGCTAAAGATGAATTCAACAAAGTTTTGATGGTGAATGGAGTAAAACGTTATACATAAAAATTTTAACAGAGGTGATGCAATCACATCTCATGCCTGACTGTCATTCAGTGCTGCAGCTGATAATCCCAGAGTGCTGGTGATCCAGCAATTCATCAGGAACAAGTTGCCAGATCAGAGCCTGGGATGGTTACTAACATTTAGTAAAACTCTAGTTAATAAAACCAGTAGAGAGACAAAAAACTTACATCGAATTCAGCCCTAATGCAACTTAAACGATATTTATGTAAACTCTGTAATTTTAAAAATTAAAAAACCAACAACAATAAATAACCACTCATGTTTCAGGATCAGTGAAAGTCAGCAAATACTCAAAACTGATGTTACTCTTTCTGAGTAAACAGAACTCCACTGATGATTAATTTGCCCCTCTGGTCTAATCTTTATTGACAAAGTGATTTTTGCCTTCGCAAAGAGTATATGAAAATCCTATCCTTCTAGTTTTACACTATTTTTCATAGAATCATTAAGGTTGGAAAAGACCTCTAAGATCATCCAAGTCCAACTGTCAGCCCAACCCCTACATGTTTCAAAGTGCCACATCTACACACTTTTTGAATACCTCCAGGGATGGAGACTCCACTGCTTCTCTAGGCAGTCTGTTCCAATGTTTGACCATTCATTCAGTACAGTTTGCACAGGCGTAAATCACAAGGCAAAGTATATAGCAATAAAATACAGAGCTTCTGTTTTAAAATGACTATATTTATAACCATCTCTCTACAGGCTTTATTACTCAAAAATATGTATGTTAGGAGCATTAACAATGTGAATGAAATAAACAATTATGTGACATATCTCCTAACAGGACACTTACATAAAATTTAAACACATTATAGAAACTAGGTACAATATCCTCAGTATAGAATCTCATCATTAATTAACGCTAGTGACTGAATTTTGTGAATTCAAAGGTATATTAATATACACAAGAAAATTCAAGGAGAACAAACCTGAGTGTGCTTTGCTCAAATGTGGTACACAAATTTATTATTTATCACTATATTTCTGTCATACACAAGTAAGCCTACTACAAAATAAATGTAACACTATAAAACCTTGACTTTGTACCAGCATCTGTCACAATTTTTGATCAAAAGAACAACCACCTTGCTAGCTTAAAAAAACCCATATGAATAAATGAAAAAAACAGCAAATGAGATTCTATAGCATTATAATAACTGACAAATACCTTAACATAAAAGATATTCTACTTTGCTAAATGCGTTTTTTTAGAAACGATCAAGGTAGAACATGCTCCTGTGTTACAGTTCTGCATTGCAAATCTGCTCTTGTGAAAGATTAGGGCATATGCCCTTTTAGTTCCTGTATTTTATTTTGTGATTGAACATTATAAGCAAATGTGTTTGGGATTTTTGTTGTTTGTTGGGATTTTTTTACTTGTAAGAGAAAGTAAAGATCATAGAAGGACTATTTCTATGAACTGAGAAAAACTTTTATAACCTGTATGATAGACTAAAATGGGCATGAATATAATATAGAAGTCCTGCCCCAAGTAGAAATAACACATTTGTATAACTTCATAATAACATTACAGAGTGTTTATAAAATCCACTTCAAATGTTGGCAGCATCCCACGAAATGCTGAGTAATGACCTATTCCTAAACAATCCTGGCTCAAATACCATTTTTTTCCCCGCTCTCTCTACAGCTACTGTGGGAATAGAGATGTAAAAAAAAGAAACAATTCTCTCTGAGAGTTAATCTGTTATTAGAAGTTGTTCCTATCTGAATCCATAAATCCTCATGACTTCATAATGATTTTGGCAGCCAACGACTGTGATTGAACAATACATAACTCCTATTCAGAGTAATAAATAGATACAAATTTACCTGGCAGACTACTAAGGAGTCTCATCTTCTCAGGGTTTGGACAACTTAAAAGGCTTTCAATAACTTCTCACTAATACTCAAAGCAAGCAACACGTGCTGAGAGAGGAAAAGGAAAGGATTGGTTGAAGGGAGTCAGCTGGTGACAACATGCTGAAATCATTGCTTTTCATCCAAAACACAGCATCCTGACTGTTAATTACCAGCAGTTGATGCAGGGACTTACCATAGGGTCCTACTTCTTGCTTAGAAACAAAGTATAATATTAATGCAGAAAAAACCTACTGGCATAAGTAAATAAAGCATATTAGCACTGTAGCTGTTCAGGGCCACTGCTGGTCACCTAGCATGTGGCAAATCTTAATCTTACCTCTATTCATTTTAACAGCTCGGCTTCCATAGCTCATCAGCCTTCTGTATTTCTGCTTGTGACTTCTGGAAGATCGACTGCGCCCTGCATATGTAAGGTAATATAATGCCCTATGTATTCTGGATATATCTGAATATTTAAAGGACCTGTACTGAATCTGAATGTGGCCAGTTTACCAGCTTGCTGCTTCTGCTCCGATTGACCTGCTGGACCTCGAAGGCAAAAGGACAAGTACTTCTTTGTCCATAAACTCCATAGAAACCACAAAAAAAAAGATCGAAGGACAAAAATTACTCATGAGCACAGCAGCTTGCAACCAAAAACAGCAGAGTCAGCAGTTAGGTGTTTCACTTCTTACAGTATTCCACTTGCAAAAGTTCCAGTTGAATACCTGCTGAAAAGTACAGGTTGTACTTCATTTATATTTCAAACCATAATAGCATAATTCTGTTGCTATTCAAAGAACAGAGAAAAAAAATCTGGGCATTTGTTAGGTTTTAAATTGTTTCCAATTTCAGACCTAACAAAAAATGAAATGGAAATTACTACAAGTTTTAAGACTTCAAAATAAAAATATGAAGGAATACAAAATGTTATATAGGTTGTTTATTGCCTTTTCAGCAGAATAAAGTATTTGCAAACACATAAGTACATGGTTTTTCCCCCAATGAAGAAAAGATGTATTTTATAACCTGTAAGACAAGCTGTAAAACCAAAGCAAACTTGATTCCTGTAAACAGAAAACGTTCTTTAAAAATTCAGTTTGGAGAGTATAAATATTTAATTGTCTCAAGCATGTCTTAGAAGCTTGGAATTACTCAAAATAGTGTCAACAACAAACAAAAAGCAACCTAAGCTACTTTAGTAAGAAATACCTTATGAAAAAGTCTTTTCTTAATAATCTTTATTTCAGCAGAATCAGATTGATAAAAACTGCTTTGAAGTGTTACTTTACCTCTGAATTTTTAACTCTCACTCCTGACATCATCAGTGGGGGAAGGACACAATGAAAATTCCTTTTATTTTTTGAGTGACTACAAGGTTTTGACATATACAATAGTAATAAAAATAATTTATTCACACAGGATTTTGTTAGAATAATAAGTCGTTTACCACCAAGTAACTTTCTATATGTTTAAGAAGCAAAATTAACCACTCAAAGTAGTAGGGAAAAAACTGTATGTGTCTCCATCAAAACCTCCTCAGACTGTTTTGGGCTGACTTATAACCTCACAGGCTGCCTCAGTGTGACGCCATACGACAAAGAGACACATTAGAGAATGGATTCAGATGGATACCACACTACTGTTGTTCTGAACAAATGGGATGGGCAGAAAAACTCTCTTTCTACCTCATACTCCTTCCTTATGTGGGGTTTGTCAGTTACTATGTCCCATGATAAACTGCTTGCAGCAGCTAAGCCAGGACCTCTCCTGCTCCCCAGCAGTGTTCCTGGTGAAGAATATAGTTTTGACTCATTTCACACCTAGTCAAACTCTAAGCTGCACCATATACACCCTTCAGGTGAGTTTGACTTAATTTTCTAGGAATAATTCACTCAGCCTTACAGATTCCAGGGCCTGATTGTTTTATATGCATATTCAGAATCCAGTGATGAAGTCAATTCACTCGTATCACCGCACGGCATAACTATGTACCAGATACACATAACCCACTGCCTTGTGCTAAGCATTAGACAACTGGCTACACACATCAGATTTATTAGGTTATATGTTGCCTGTTAAGTGAATCTTGATTGATAATTAATGTACATAGCCAAAATTATAATAATAAATAGATTTTATTAAGAGCAATTTTAAATCTAAAATGGAAAACATAATTTCTAAAGCAATTATTTTAAGAAATTGCACTAATAGTAAGACATTATATGCAGTTTAATGATGAGTAATTAATTTATATAATCACACTATTAGTAAGATATATGTACAGCAATTACAAGTGTTGTGTTCAAAGAATTTATCTAATCATAATATCCAAGTATTACTTTCTAAATAACACAAAATAATTTGTCTGATTAAATCTTTGTTTAAGATAATACCCAATGGGCATGACTAGGAGCTAAAATTAATGGAAGGTGTTAGTTTTGAAAGTTAGAAATTTATCAGTGATGCATAGGAAGATACACACAGTCTATACATATAAATATATGCCTACAGCTAACACATATGTTGATACTACAGACATTAATTTTCAACAATTTACTTCAGCTAAAAATTGAAAATTTTGGAAACCTCTGCTAAACAGAGCTTGTTTGAATGACCATAGTTCTGTTTCAAAACACAGACTGGAAGACTTCCACTTCTCAGAAACATTTTTCCTTTACTAGTTAGAGTTTTAGAAAAATATATGCCAAAAACAAGCTTTTGTGTTTCAGCATTTGTTACACTAAGTAACTGTCGTTATTATCATTATTGTTGTTGTTGTTATTGTTATTATTAATTATGTCTAATTTTGGCACATTTCTAACAAAAAGTAAACTTGAACACTCTAAATCTCATTTTAAAATGCGATATTCCAGACAGTTCAGCTCTGTGTAACATCACAGGGTTATTTTTCAGACATATTTTCTGAGTTCAGAACAAATCTGCCAATTGTTTTAGTTGGGTTGAATTAGACATATAAAAGAACCACCACCTACCCTCTCAAACTTTACATTCCTATTCTCTTTCTGCAGCTGTGATTAGTTGATTTTTCTGCATAGGTTATTTTCATTCTAGCAGCAGCAAACCGGTTTAAATGATGAATCATTTTATGCTGTTCCCCAGGCACCGCTAATCATGGTAATCTAATCTGTTCAAATTAACCCACATGCCACAGTTCCACAGACAATTAACCCTTGTATTTCAGTGGGTTGTGCAAATCAAACCTCAACCACATTACCATAATCTTCTGCACACTATGTAGATTGCTTCAGTATCCGTAAATACTCATAAAGATGTTTCTTTTACATAATTTCTCCTAACACTCAGATAATGTCTAGGTAGAACTCAGAGAAAAACAGAAACAACAAAAATCAATCCATTGTTTCAATAATTCACAATGTCTTACAGAAAATACCAATTTTCTTCTCAGTCTAGCACTGACAACATTTATTAGACCTGAATCAGACTTTCTTGTCTGTATTAACAATTACAGGTGTTCCAAAGGCTGCTCCTTTATGGCTATGTTTCCGCCTCCCCCAAATAACAGCCCTCTGACCTCACTCCATAGTCTCCCAGGCTGTATCACTGTGAGGTACCCACCAGAACAGGGACCTCTTTTACACCTGAAAGGATGTCTCCCACTAGGGGCTGCCAAGCTGAGACTAAAGAGTTCATCACTGGAGCCAGCAGTCACCTCACTCCAACGGCCGGACACTGAGGGCAGCTGGGACAGACCAGCATGGCTACACTACAAGAGTAAGGGTAGGTCTAGCGCTAAGGAGAGCTTACAAACCTGGGAGACAGAGGCAAGAGCAGAAGGAGGTGATTGTCCCACTCTGCTCCACACTGGTGCAGCCCCACCTTGTGTACTGTGTGCAGTTTGGGGCACCTCAGTATAAAAAGGACATAAAGCTACTGGTGAGTGTCCAGAGGAGGCCACAAAGTTTGTAAGGATTTAGGAAAGAAGCCATTGGTCTGTTCAGCTTGGAGAAGAGGAGACTGAGGGCAAACCTCATTGCACTCTAAAGCTTTCTCACAAGGGGTGGGAGGAGGAGCAGGCGCTGAGCTCTTCTCTCTGGTCACCAATGACAGGACCCAAGGAATGGCAGGAATATGTGCCAGGGGAGGGTTACGTTGGATATCAGGAAAAGGGTCATCACCCAGAGGGTGGTGGAGAACTGGAACAGCTCCCCAGGGAAGCAGTCTCGGTGCCAAGCCTGACAATATTCAAGAAGTCTTTGGACAATGCCCTCAGACACATTAAGTGAATTGTGGAGTTGTCCTACTCAGGGACATGGACTCAGTCTCTTCCAACTCAGGATATTCTACAATTCTATGAAAACACTATAAAGCCTATTCTATTTGTGTGCTCTTTATTCTGGGAATTTACTCTTAAAACGCTGGCAATCTTATGTTATTTCTATCCACATCAGCTCCATAAGTATGCAAGCAAAGCAGACTTGTTTCTTAGTTTGGAAGGACAGACTAGGATGTAGGGATGTTTTCTCAGTGCAGCATTACCTGGTTGAGAACAAAATGCCCTCACCATAGCTGCTGTGGGAGTTTCTTCTGACATTGCTTGTGCTTCATGGCCTATTAGGTGGCAGTTCAAAACGTATTACAATTGACCACGAGACAGATTACCAAACTTCTTGACAAGTAATTTGACTTTCCTAGGACTTAGCTGATTAGAAATTCACTGCCCTGTATCCACCACTCATGAAGGGCCTTGTCTTTCTCTGTGACAATATGAAATAAATGTGGATTTCTTCAAGAGCAAAGTGAGACAGCAAAGTTTGTGCCATATCTGTGCAGTCTCTCAACTCTATAGTCTGGAGAAGAATATTAATTGTATTTATAGACATGAAAACCTGTAAAGAAAAGAGTGTCCCCCTTGAATGGCCCATGTTTTGTCCTCTGGCAAGTTTTCCTGACTCTGGGCCAAGCTCGCAGAGTCAGTAGAGAGACAATTTCCCAACAGAGAGATAATGGAGAGAAAATAGTGGGCAGAAGAGCATACCAAAGACAGCAAGGATCCGTGGAATAAGGGCTCAAAGACATCTTCTACAGTATCCAACAAAATAAATATTTATCATCCTTAGTGGTCTAGACACATTCTGACGAGCTGCATTATGGATGCCTGTAAAGCATCCCAGCCAAGGAGTTGATGGGGGAATCTCCTTGTGGACCTGAGTGACCCTCAGGTATTGATTTAACATGGAATTACACACAAACTTGACAGTAGTTACACACAGATATTTTATGATGGATATCTGAGCCCTGTGACATATTCAAGACTGTGGTCTGCTTATAAGTAGCTCACAAAATAAAAATGACTCTCAGAATTAGCTGCCACAAATCCTGTTGCAAGAATCCCTTAACTCATTTTCTTCTGTACGTTGCACAGAATTGATTTGGTCTGAACTTCTCATATTTAAAAACTGAATTTCTCTAAAATTAGAAGGACACAGATTACAGGCTAAAATCTGATTCTTGGTTAATTTAGCAAAGCTCATGGAATCAGGTTTTTAGTAGCTAGATTCAAAATTGTATTTAATATCTATCAGATTGTTATTTATAGGGAAAAAGCACATATACTCAAATTTACAGACTTGAAGCAGTATTCACAATAATTTTCTTCTCGACACTGCAGTGACAATACTGTCATTCAGTAAAAGATATATAGTTACAAAACTGTAGCATAGTCCAAGATCTACATTCACTGGCAATAGTAAATTTAGAATGCAGCAGTTTTTAGAAGTGAATTGAGGAATCCCTGGCATTATAGCTTACAGGGGCTGTGATGCATTTCTTTAATGCTTACTTAAATATGGATGGAGAAAAAAACCCTGTATTTCACAATCCTTTCCTGTGTTGCATTTTCATAGCCCAATAAAAAAATTAGCTCTGCCATGACTCAAGCGACTTCAAAGTCATCATTAGTTGATATCAGAATACTGTTTAAAATACAAAGTGCTTCTCAACATATTCAAAATATTTTTAATTTAAGAGAATATTTTATGATCACAGGATAAAGGCTGAGCAAGTCCCTTGATGATTTTTCCGTCTGACATTGCAGCCACACGCTTTGTCAGCTGAAACACAACTCACTTTCATGCTGTATTATCAACACATTGGAATAGCAAATATTTTAAAATAGTCTGAATGCTTTGATGTGCAGGTTCCTGATTCACTGTTTATCCATAGCCATTCTTTCAATTTAGAAGCATTTCCCACTTTGCAGTATACCAGGAGTTTTTAAGTTGTCTTGCTGAGAGTTTTAAGAAACGTCTCTCTGCAGGCAACAGTGGATTGCAAACACAGACACACAGAAAAGCTCAGGTTCTTCAGAAAACTACAAAGTCTGGTTGCCTACACTGCATTTAGCCTGAAATGGAGATGCTCTTGGAATTACCAAGTTAAGAGCAAATAGTAATGGGACAAGAAAATGAACCAATGCACCAGCATTTTACCTATTTTTTTACCCAATTATTATCACTTTCCAGACACACTACAACTTATGTTAAATTTCAGTCCTAAACTGACCTTCTAGGACCCAATGAATAAAATTTAAAAAAAATTTCTTCTGTCTTTCAATCTAAAAGACAAATTCAGTTCCTTCTTTTTCATCAGGGATAGTTACTCAATCCTTTTGTTATAGATTTTCCTGCCAAATTCTTCCAGTACACTTTCCCCTTTAATCCCTTGTTATTTGTTCACCCCAAAGACTCAACAGTCAGGATCAAATGAAGCTTTTTTAATACCCTTTACTGCACAACTTATAATAGCAGTGGACCTTGTATCACATTAACCTTAACCAGAATTTCCATGGAACTAAAGCAACATGGTTTTAGTTCTCTAAATCTGAGCTAACATATCAAGTGCCACAGTTATTATCTTCAGTCATCAAATTCTAAGTGCAACAATCAGAAATATGAACGACATGTCACCATCCATGGGTTTGGAAACAAAGGAGGAATATGCAGCAGTAGAAATGCAGAGCAACGAATATTACCAACTCTCACCCCCCAAGAAGTCTGTGGAGGCAAAGTGTTCTGCCTACTGCATGGAAAGGCATATCTTCACTTATGGGGAGATCTTTTTGTAGGATTTGACTCCCAAATGATGTAGAACAGTAGCATAAAGAAAGGGTTACCTGCTTTATGACACTGCAGTGAGAATTTTTCCTTTGTCTTAGGAAAAGCTGTGAACTAATTCCATGACATTTAAGTAGCAGGACATGAGCAAAACCAGTTCTATAACACAGAGCTGAAGGGCACAGAGTTTTCAAAACATACAAAAGAAATCTTACAGGTAGGTTTGCAGTACTCCTACAGCTACATCCCTTGACAGGCTGAGAGAGTTGGGTTTGTTCAGCCTACAGAAGAGAAGTCTCTGGGGAGGACTTAGAGCAGCCCTCCAGTACTGAAAGGGGCTACAGGAAAGCTCGGATGGGCTCTTGATCAGGGAGTGCAGGGATAGGACAAGGGGGAACAGTTTTAACCTGAAAAGGGAGAGATTTAGATGAGATATTGGGAAGAGACCTTTTCCTGTGAGGGTGATGAGGCGCTGGCACCGGTTGCCCAGAGAAGTCATGGATGCCTCGTCCCTGGAGGTGTTCCAGGCCAGGTTGCATGGGGCTTTGAGCAACCTGATCCAGTGGAGATCCCATGGCAGAGGGATTGGAACTGGATAGGTTTTAAGTTCCCATCCGACTCAAACCATTCTATGATTCTAATAATCAACCTACCTCTGATGGAACAGGATTCTTCAGTTTATCTGTTTCATTTTACTGGGGGAATAGGTTTAGTCGACCCTCAGTATCTGTCTGGCTTCTGTGCTGTAAAAAGACACAAAAAAATGTGTCCCCACAGCAGAGTTTGCCATCTGAAGTTCAAGCCAAGAAATAAATAAGCAACAGAAAACACAAGGAAACCATAGGACAACAGTGGTTACAGTGATGGGATGCAGTCTCAAAATCTAAGCCATCTGAGCATTGTGACAGCTTCTTTTGGATATAACGACAGAGGAGAAGTAAAGGAAAGGATTTGGAAAAGGTAATTAAATCAGTTTGCAGACATTGAGAAAGATCATGGTGGAAATGACATAATTTTTTTCAACAATTAATAATTGGATGATGAAGGCTGATATAATAGGTCCACCAGAGATAGGATCAACATTTTAATGATAATTAAAATAGCACTAAGCCATGAAAGCCCTCAGGAAAAGCAGGAAAGGCTCTTCTGATACATGATGCAAAGAGGGAGGCAGTTTAAAAGAGCATGAAGGAGAACACAGGATTAAATACGATCACTAACAGAGAAGCAGAAATGAGGCAACTGAGAGGATGAGGTTATATCCCCTGATGATGACTGGGGAGGACAAGAAAGTAGAAAGCTTGACTTACCCTTTACCCACAGAGCTGGAAAGACTATATAAGGAACTTTTTCCTTGCAGAGAATGTGACCTTGTGTTTATTTAGGAGTAACTTCTCATTCATATTGAAACTGGTCAATTAACATTAAAAATGCAAAAGGGAAGACTATAAAACCTGCCTTTGGGATCATTCATTTTTAATCATTCTTTTTAAATGACCAAACAAAAGTGAAAACAAACTCTGTCATACTCACTGCTTTCAGATGTGGAGCTGCATAAAACCAGTTATTTCTCAGTCAGAAACAGAGACAGCATAAACACAGGCTCCTACACAAAAACAAACGAAAGATCTCACAGAAGCTGAGCCTGCAGACAGAGTCACCATTAGTTTTGAAAACAATGAGTGTGAGAGGATATCAAGGTGTTCCTCATCTCAACTAGGCTCACTAAGAAAAACAGGTGTTAATTAAAATCGAGTCTTAAGAATGCTTTTATGAGAAGTGGTCCTCTAAAATCCCTTCGTTCTTACTTTCCACTGCAATATTTTTTGAAAAAAAATGCTGCCTCGACTTTTATTATTTCTATGAGTTCTAGTTTCAAAAACATCAGTACTGGCTTTTGGTTCGGATTTCATATCTCTCTAAAAAGTTCGATACCCAGATTACATTATTTTCTATTTATACCAGGGCCTTCATATCAATAAATCCCTGATAAGATTTAAGGCACCCACTTGTTTGTCGTACACAGCATAGATGCCATCATGGATACAGATTCACTTATCATTGCAAATATAAGATGACTCTGCCTGCCTTTATCCTGCAGTACTACTATACTCCATCTATAGTTTTAGGAAACAAAGAATCCCTAATGGAGTTATATAACCAAGAGATCTGCTAGAACGGTACTATTTTCCCTCTTGCATATGTTGTGTCTTCAAGTTTTCACATTTCTATTTCAGAAATGAAACAGAAAACTATTGTTTGTGTAATGGAAAAACTAAGAGCATTATTCCTAAGGAATGAGTAATTTGTCCTATTGTTAACAACTACTGCCAAAAACAACAAAGGCTTCTTTCTCTAGGAACAACAGCTGAATTAAGAAGATATGTAGAGCTAGAAAAATTCCTTCAGAATAAATTCTGCTTCAGGCTCTCCCCTTTCCTAATGTAATGACTAAACTTCTTGTGTATCAAGAACAAGAAATCTCATTTTTTTACTTTATTACACTTTTAAATTTCTTGTATGCTTGCATTTTTAACTGAAATAGATTCTTTATCATGCAACATGTCATAAAGCACCAAGGTTAAAAACTCCTGCTCTGAACTCCGTTTTTATAAAAGACTGATTATCCTACATTCTGGTATTGCACAACTCGGGAGTCTTTTTTTGGTGTTAAGGGTACAGATTACAGGAAAGGAATTTGAGACATTCATTATTTTCTACACATCCCTGAAAATCCCCTTAATTTCCCCCTGTAGAATCTGTTCTTTCTCAAATCAAAAACTTCTTCATTTTTTTCCAGTATCTTAGAAAGGTCATTTAATCCTACTTTATACATTTAATCTTCTTATACACACAAATATACAAACAGAATAATACCCAATAAAATTGATTAGAAAAACAAATACAAAAGCAGGTCTTTCAAAGACTTGAATGCTTCTTGGTTGAAGAAACTTTTCGATGCATTTCAAAGCATTTGTTAAATGCAATGAAGTTATCTGTGATGACTTACACCAACTTTACCCAGCTACAAAAGATTTGAAGTAAAATATGGCACTAAGCAACTTCAAGCTGCTTTAGCACTCAAGCTCATAAGGTCATTCTATTTATCAGAAAGTCTAACACTTTGGTAGTGTCAGAATACCAAATTTGTTCTCTGAAACTTTTGAGAAAGGTGTTAATAATTAAGGTTTTTTTCCCTCTTTTCTTCTAGTACCTCATTAACTTGATTTGGGGTCAAATTATAAACTTCTTCATGGTTTACTCTTTAAAAAAGTACTTTAAAACAAGTTTAAACATTCAGATTAAGATTTTTTTTTTAGAAAAAATAAAATTTCATTTTTAAAAGAAACCCCCAAAGCTGAAAGAGCTCAATAAACTCATAGATCTATTTCAGTAGTTTTAGCTTACTGAAATATACATTATTTTATAGTTACCATGTCAGTGAATACTAGATAGGAATTTCATTCATGTCCATGTGCTAAATTGTCATAAATCAATGAGAAAAACTATGGGTTGGTGGGCTTCTTGTTTCATTGTAAAAAAAAAAGCCATAACAAGAATATCACAAATACTATTTACTAAAGAACTTGCTTTAAGAGTAAAGTCAGTGACAATCAGTGCACCTAATTCTTGTTCCTCTGTTTGATCTGCAACAGTAAATCCATCAGAAAACTGTCCTTAGGGATGCTGTTTTCCTCTTTTACGCTCCCTTTGCAGTTCTACATATCATCTAGAATACTTATACATGCTTTCCTACTAAAAATGCTTTGTCTAACAACATAATCTCCTGGTATTTGGATAGTCATGTTGCAGAAAACTTTGCTAAACTAAAAGCTGTCTTTTTCTATATATTTCTTACGTGAGAACTAATGTAAGTAAATATCCATTACCACTTGAGTTTTGATAGAGAATTTTTATAGAACATGTACGCTCTAGTTGTGCCTGTTCTATTACTTTCTCTTTTTTTCCTAAATCAACATCAGAAGAAAAAATACTGATATAAACAAAGGCTTTTTCACTTCATATTCTGAAAACTCAGGCATACTTACAATTAAAACTAAATAAAAACTCTTGTGGCTAAAATCAGTTTAGATTTTTACATTTTTCCATATGTAAGTTTGATGGTTATTTTAAAATTTTATTTCCACTGCCCACAGATGTAGAATAAAGCAACTCAGCAGAGTAAAAAACTGTAGCTGTATCTCCATAGACAGATAAAAAGTAATAATATTTAACAATAAACTATAACCACCACTAATAAACATTTAACGATAATCATAAAAAGATCTGGGCATTGTGAAGATCAACAAATTCATGACAATACTGAATTAAATACACTGGTGTGCATTTAAGAATACAGTGTTCCATAGCAAATGATAAAACACAGGCTATCTTCTGATTCTGGTTGTTAAAAAAAAATATTTTCTGAAGCTGTACACTTTGGTTTTTAATGGCTTTTTTCCTGTACATTCTCCAATTGATCACCTCTCCTTGCACAAGAATTTAACGTATACTACGCTGTCAAAAAGTGCAAGTAAAGCAAAATAGGTCCATTTTTAGCAGTTTGCCAATTTTGCAACTAGGCAAAACTGTGACTAACACGCCGTTCAGTGGAGGAATGTTGTCTATTTTTCACTAGAAAGAGTCATTCTCAATGCAAGAACTTACTCTTCTCCTCTCCATATTCAAAATACATGGACCAGATGGGTGGAAGCAGATTTTTTTTCTTGCACTATGTTTTCATTAGATAGTTATTAACCTGGTTACACATATTGGACAATCAGACCAAAGATTCTGATTCAGGAGGGCACTCAGTCATTCACCAGTCTCATTTATCTTAATGACCAACAGTTACCCGTTTGCTCAAGGAAGGTTAGAGAAACAGAAATGCAAGTCATGCAGCTTCTATGAAAAATGCAGTTACGGAGACAAAAAGCAGTACATTCAATGCTCCACCTCTAACTCAAGACTTTCTTGCTTAATGTAATATATGTTATAGCAATGTTTTTTAATTTCTAGAGCAGATGCATGAAATATACAAATTGCTTTCAGAACCCAACACACTGTCTTTCGAAAATGATAATAAATCTACCAATCTTGCTGTAGTCAGAAAAGTGGTGTCAAATCAAACAAGTCAAATATACCTTTACAACTACAAAAAATCATGTCATTATTATTCTGTACAATTCTGTCTCATGACGTATATTGTGGACAGTTATACAAAGCAGCTACGTGCAGAAAAAAATATTTAAGACTTTAAAAAATGTCTTGAGACCATAGTACTATTTGTTTTAGCTTCTTAGAATCACAGAATGGTTTGGGTTGGAAGGGACCATAAAGATCATCCAGTTCCAACTCCCCTGCCACAGGCAGGGACACCTCCCACTGGATCAGGTTGCTCAAAGCCCCATCCAACCTGGCCTTGAACCCTTCCAGGGACGAAGCATCCATGATTTCTCTGGGCAACCTGTGCCAGTGCGTCAGCACCCCACAACAAAAACTTTCTTCCTAATAGCTAATCTAAATCTTGCCTCTTTCAGTTTAAAACATTCCCCCTCATCCTTTCCCAGCACTCCCTGACAAAGGGCCCCTCCTCAGCTTTCCTGTACACAATCAACATCCCATCCTTCTAAAGCAACTCATTCAGTCAACTGGAAATCTCTGCTATGTCTGCAGAGACAGCTTTTTCGGGAGAGTAGCAGAATTCTGCTTAATCTAATGTTTCAAACGAAAACATTGAAAACACTATTAGGATAAACAACAGAGACACAAACATACCATAAAGAGAATTTTGTTCCTACAGGATAAATGTAGTAAAGTTTATAAAGTTTTCTAAACTTAGTAAAGAAAAGATTATTGTGATTCTAAGTTTCATAAATTATCCTGAAAAATCTCATTAATCCCTTTTGGTAAATATAGAACTTGCAGAACCATCCTTTTTAAAGGAGAAATTAAAATGGTGCAATTTTAACATGGCATTTTTTAAGCTAAAAGGTGCCACAGCAAGAAAATAGTCACAGATGCATCCATCTCAACAATACAGTCTTCCATTGGATCACAAGATTGATTTAAGGTTTCAAATGTTGCTGATTTTTTTTAAAGTCTTCAAGTGGCTATTCATACTAACTCCTAAAAGAATCTCCATTCAAACAGTGCTTCAAAAAAACCATCTTCAACAAAGATAGCTTACTTCTTTGAAATCTACTTGAAATCTTACATTATCTCAGGAAGAAAAAAGACAAAAAAAAAATCTATTACCACAAAAACTGGACTATGATATTCCCAACCGTATTTAAGTAATTAAATAAAATGGAGATATGAAAATATTTGCATTATCAAAAGAAAAAGAAAATCTTGTTAATTTTCACTTGATCCAACACTGTCTTAAGATCCTTATGTTCCAGAACAATCTGGTACAAATAGCATGAAATTTAAGGTTATGGAACTAAGATGAAATCAGTTGATAGACTTCCTTTAACATGCGGTCTCAGCAGGGTAATTTGTCAAGGCCATTCTCATGGTGTATAGTGCTTGACATTAATATGTATCTGTAAAATTCCAGCAGAGGAAATAGCTGGAATAAGTGTCAAGAAAACTCTGTTATCTGCTGTACTAATAACCACAAGGCTATACACATCATGCTGAGAAAACATCCATAAGGAGCAATGTCATTACCTTAAAATTTCAGGTTGGCTTGATGAGCTGTTTATTCCAATTAACACAGAAGGAAATTGCTAGGTAACTACCACCTTCATTTAGGAAGTCTCTCTAATGTTCAGCTTGTGATGAGTTCTGCAACGCACTTTTTTGAGAAACACAACATTTAAAGCAATATTAAAGCATGTATTACAACTACAAATTTAATCTCCTCATGCTGTAATCTGTATATAGAAATAGCTTCCTAAGGAATTTTCACACATTCAACAGAAAAATTAAAATACTTGATACTGCCTCTGATCAGAGCATAAGTTAAATTTTCATTTTACAAAAGGCTGCCATTCTGCAAGATCTCTTTTTTTTATTATTCCTTAAATGACAAGTGAAAGTAGTCAGTTCATCCTTTCAGCTACTTGAATTCAAATCTGCTATCCTTCTACAGGATGCACTGCTGAGCTGTCAACTAGGGCCTTAACAAAAGTAACTTTAAACAAAAATTCAAACTTTCTTTAGAATCAGACGCTGATTTTAGGCTACGAAATATCCTTTGTAGGTATGTATTTGACTATGTATTTCTTTATCTTTGATCAGGAGACTGATCAAAATGCTTTATGGATGTGTGTACAGAAAATTGCCCTTACTGCAACAACATAAAAAGCAATAACATGCATCTAAAAACAAGGATGAAAATACAACTATTAGCTGCATGGCAGGGGGTTGAAACTCGATAATCTTTAAGGTCCCTTCCAGCCCAAACCATTCTATAGTTCTATGATCTCTCCTCTGCTCCTCAGCTCAATTTGTTCATGATTACTCAAAACAGCTTGCAAACTACTAGTGTAACTCCTGCAGTTTGCACAAATCAGCATCAAAATCCTACTGCTTACAGTTCCACACAGAAACCAAGCTGTAAATATGTAGGTATGAATCAGATCCATGGTACTACCAGTCAGTAAAAAGGCTGGAGGGGATAGCTAGAAGGGCAGAGGGGATGGATGTCATGTTGCTCCATGGATCTTCAAATACAGTTACACTAAAATCTAGGATAATGCAAGATTATTTTAGAAAATATTGCCTCTCTGTTATCAAGCTGCAAAAGTTAAGTTCTGTTTTGTATATAGAAGGGGAAACTAAAGGTTTTGGGAAACATTTCAGTGACAGGCAGTTGACAGACTTTTCCCCAGCGCATGGCTGATTCAGGGTGATTCAAGGAAGATATAGATTTTGAAAGACTTCAAAAGCTGATCGGTAAAATACTAGGCAGTATATTCACTTTACCAATAACTCTTAACTTGACTTGTTAATCAGTCCACTAATACTGCAATTAACACCAGAATACACTTACAGGTGATCTTTACGGTTCCTTCCTACCCAAACCACTCTACGATTCTATGACTACAAACCAAAAGAATGGTGTATATGCTCAGATACATAAAATTTCCTCTACAAAAATTCTCTTTAAACATTGAAAGTCTATAATCGTGCTCATGGTGAATGAGAAAAATAGTATAATAATGATGTATTTTTGTAAATAGCACAAAAGTTCATTTCTGTCCTTTTTAATACTTGTTTTTTCTAAGTATTAATGAAACTAGAGGATCATGCTGTCCATGACACATTATATTATTTCAACTACTATAAACGAATATAATTTTGTGTGTAAAAATACAGACTCACTTTCACAGGATATAGTATTATAAAAGAAACTTAATGCTTGTTTTCAACCAAGTAGTATAGGAGAACACACACTTATTCATCTACTTTGTGCTATTGATTCTTTCTTCTGTTTGAAATTTTGAAGAATACTCCCTAGAATTTTGAAAATATTCCCTAGAAAAAGGTTGCTTTGTGCTGTGTGTGTGGTTGAATAGTTTCATTCCACATGCTTACACACTGATCCTTGATCAAATGAAAATGTGGAAGGCAATGTTCTTTATAAAGGGAAGATGTAAATAACCAAGCCCCTAGCAATGGAGAAAGGTTTACAGAGAAATTCAAAGTCCATGCTGAACCAAGATGGGTAGAAGAGATCGTTTTAATCAATAGATAAAAATGTCAGATCAGAATAACAAGCATTTTTTCCTCATCAAGACATCCGTTGAAACAATGTCAAGGTGGAATTAGGTCAAAATTTCTCAAAATGAAAAAAAAAAAACCTAATCTGATCTAGTTTACCTAATCAGCTATGGTTATTATTTACAATTTTGAAAACATCCAAAGCTATGAATCCTAAACTTTCAGCAGATTGACTGATTGCCTTGTTTTAATGATTTCCCATTATTTTACCTACTCATTTTAGATCTAATTACTACAGATTTACAAATTGGAACATAGAGAATAACCAAATGACGGGTTGGTTTCTTTTCCCCCTTTTTTCACAGTATGTTCAATCTTACCTCAAAGAGATAAATATTGCATATAATATAATACATAAAAACGATGAAGTACAGTGCAGATTCCTTTCAAATCCAGCTATACCCAGTGCTATTCTCAACATTTAAAAAATCTGCCTGTATGGTGGTCCTGGAATTTTTGTGGGAAGTTGACAAACCTTTCCTTGTTCTTTAAGAGTAAAGACAGTAACTATGTATCACTTTCTAAAATGTATGCAATGTCTGCAACTGAAACCAGGAAGTCATCATTCCTGTCATAACTGAAAAGTCACCCCTCTAAGTAACCACAGAACAACACTGGGTTCAAGAAGCTTTCACCAGCTGTTGGCAGTCAGAGCACCAAGCATTATCAGAACTCTCAGTTTATGCACTTAGGAAATACCATGAGTGAAAACTGGAGTTTTTCTTTGAAAAGAAATCCAAGAAATATATTCTTGAACTAGATTCTTTTTAAGTGGATCAAGGCCAGAGCAAACGAAACACAGAGCATCTCTGAAAGTGTATTCAGGGCTTTGTTCAGAATGTTAACTCAAAAGACAAACCTAGAATCACATCTTCCGTATTTGTGGCCTTGCACTTCCATGTACAAGCTAAGAAACGCTATTTACCTGAAAGAAGCACTGACTAAACTAGCTATTTTAGTGCTCATTTTCTTTTCCATCTCCAGGTAACAAAGTGAGCAGTGAAAAACACATCAGGGAATTCATCATTCAATCAGAACAGCTTCACAACTGCAACCAATACCTATAATTCACTTCCTTACATTAGACCAGAAAGCCAATGCTTATGCAAAATAAGGAGTATTAAAACTAAGCAGTATAATTATGTATGTCTCAGTAAATGTTAGGAAATAAAATTATATTTACCTTCAGTTTTGAAAGGAGAAAAAAGAACAGAAGAGAAAGAAGTGTGTAAAGTTTATAGGGAGTTAAAGTTTATACTTTATAGGACTTTCAGGTTGTTTTACCTTAAATTTTAAAATAAAGGCAATGAAGTTTACTTATGTCTAGAATACAGGAGGAAAAATTTCACTGTATATAAAAGAACTGGACACACAAAACCAACTACATTAATGGAGATTATTCTGGAGCCTGGAGAGCCCACAAGCACAGGGAAGTGTTTAAAATCAAAGTTTTGAATCTAATCTAGAGTAGAAATAACTACAGTGTTTTTGTGACTTACTGATGTAGTGAAAATCCACTACATAGAGCAAATTTCAGGGATGTGGGCCTCACTTCAAAGCTATATCATAGAACTACTTTACTGTTGCTCCAACATACAGCTGTTCTCCTTCCAGACACCGTTCCTTCAGAGCCTGAATCTGAACCTTTAGCACTACACTTACACACCAGTAACTCCAAGCATTTACTCAGTATCTTTCTTTAACAGAACTTCAAGAACTGAAGCATTTTTAACTCCCAAAGCTTTGTGGGACACAGAAATTGCTTTTTACCCACACCTAATGCGAGTCCTATCAAAACATTGTGTACATATGTGTAAGTTTTGTTATGTACGTTATACATGCTATACAAAACTAGTTTGAGACTTAACACCTACATATACTGCCCTCTTTGTTGGGAGTGCTCTGTTCTTGAATGAACCTGAATGAAAGCAAGACAGTTGACAGTGGGATGAATGTTACTGTAATTGATTTGACTAAACGTGCAAACTTTCTTGCTTTCCCAAAGTGTTCATCCCAACAGTAAGGGCTTACAGAAAATATAATTGGTCTTCAGAAGACTTTAAAACAGTGGATTTTTTTGTTGATGCTGCTGCCTATGAATGTGAATGACTGTTTGCCATATACCTGCTCTCTAGTAATAAGTTTTCACAACTCAACAAGTCAGGAGGAATATCTCTAGAAGGAATGGACCTGAGAGACATGACAGAAAAACAAGGACTATAAAAACTATCAAGTACTCTTAGTTCATGGAACTCAACTGTGCTACAGACAGTGCTCATCACCTGTTTCATATGTGATCTAAAAACTTATTATATTGGCTTATGCTTCCAACAGACATCAGATAGAGTGGAAGTTAATGTAAGTTAACAACAAGGAGTGAGATAACAGGAGAAAAACAAAGATAATATTGGCACATAAAGAATTAATGAAATATTGAGTACCTAAAGAAGCTGAAAAATGCACCTTGTTATGTACTGCAACTTCCACACTGAGGTTTTGAAATAGAGACTAATTTATATCTTCAAAAGGTTTAAATCTTGATGTGAAATCTTCTACCTCCATCTTTAGAATAATTAACTGAGGCATGCATCTTACTAAGATGTTTATAATGTGGCCTTTTACTGTTTACAACTTTTTCTTGCCATCAAACATATTGGTTACATAAATATCTAAACTAAATGTATCTGTTTCCCACCATTTGTAAACTGTTACAAAGAGAAATTGCTTTTTTCTGTGTTAATTGTTGAGACCATATGTTACCAGTAGAATGGGTATTGAGTTAAGATTTTACACTGCATACGAAGCGAAGAATGCATCTAAACAGTAAACTCTGGATCCCAGCCCTGAAATCCTATTTTATACTCATTTCTTTGGCTTTGGGAAGACATTAAGACAGCCTGTAGCTTACTAGCAATAAAATATTGACATTGGCAATCCTAGTTTAAGCAGATGTTCTGCAGATGCAACGGAAGACTTAGAATGTTTTCTGGACAAGCAGCCTGAAAATCACTCTCTCACAGATGAATAAGCATCAATACAAAACACACTGTTGCAAGCCTTGTACTTCTGTACAACAGATAATGAAAAACCATCTGTCCATTGCAGTAATTTGCCAAGAAGCCAGTCTAGCATATCATTCTACTATCTGTATTTAAAATATCCTACTAATAAAGAATATTTCTTAACTGTTTTCATTCTGTCTGCACAAACTGAATAGAAACTTCACTGCGTACCTCATCTCTATTAAGGATAGTCATGTAGATAACAAGCAGATTAGACCCTGCAAGTATAACTTTCAGATTTGGAGAAGCTTTAAATTGAAAATTAATATTAACCTTTTATTCTGCAGGAATTGCTCTATTTAAGCATTTATGATATAGGTGCTTAAATACTCCAGCAGAAAAATAAAAGTATGATCTATAGAACTATTTTTGAAACTAAATAAAACACCCATAGACACCAGTCACCATTTTGAATTTCCTGATCTTTAGAAAATTATAACACTAAATTCGTATTTGCACCGCCAGCCAAACAAGTCATATTCAGGTTTTTGAGGGGTTTTGCATACATTCCTTTTAGCAATTAACTTATTTTGGTCTCTTTTAACAGAAAAAAAAAAAATGTGTGACAGTTTAATATAATGCTTACATGGACTTTTTATAATCAACACCCAGTGCTCTCAATAGCCGATTCTACTCTTGTCTTTCAAGTGTCAAAAGCCGATGGCTATTATGAGATAGATTATACTCAGTAATACTTTAGTCCAACAAATAATTTTAAGAATGTGCTTGCAATTACAATTCACACAATAAAATATTTTAAGGGAATACATTTTTGTATCAATAGAACTACACGTCGATGATGAAAAATACACAATAGCATGGTACTCTATGCTGTATTATGCAAATGATTGCATCAAAGGTCAAAGCTTATCTCAGTCTCATAATAACGTAGTCTGCAGAGAATAATTAATTTACAGTATGCTCTCTTATGTTATGCACCACAACACTAAAAGCCATTTTATTCAGTTGGGTTTTTTTTTTACAGAGAGAAATCATATCAAAGGTTTTTAGTTTCCTGTTCAGGGACTTGGGGGAAGATGAGGGGGCAGTTCTTTGTACTAGTCCAATAGTAAGACCAATCTAAAATTTATTATTAAAAATACTGGGGTTTAATTGCTTAAAATGCTATTAAATTTTGGTGGTTTGGAACAAGATTTCCATGCCCAATAGCCGCCTTACAGTACTACAGCAAAAGTGCTTGAATGGTTTCCACAAACTAAGCAGTACTTTAAGGATTCAGTTACACTGGACTGGTGCCTACAGTTTACGTTTATTACATGTTTGTGAATTAGTGAAGACCTGTGCTGAGGATTTGAAGTGTTATCTAAGTGCAGAAAGGTTATGAAACCAGCAGCATGAAAAACCAGGATGCTAACCTGTGTCCAGTGCACTGGTGAGAACGACTGCTCCCTGAAATTTAGTTCCATCACAGTAGATCCAGCCTTTTCCATCCACTGGCCCTGTTATATTTTCCTCTCCCTGTCAAAAAGAATAACATAATTTCTTGGCTTCATGAGGAAAATACCTTTCAAGAGATGATGTTCAGAGCAGCCCATGCTACAATATGCAAACATACAAACATCTTTTAAATCCTACTCAAACCCTCAGCACTCACGTCACATCTGGTCTGTAGAGTCATGTAAAACTCGATTCAAGCATATCAAACTGAATTCAAACTTACAGACCTTTCCAAGTCTGTTTCCATACTATAGAACCAGAGTTACAGCTGTAGTAAATCTTCCAAATTACACAGTCATTTCTGCTAAAGCACAAGGTGTCTTCCTTGATATAACAGGATTTGTCCTACTTTTGTTGCACTGAATTTCAGGTTGTGTGCTATGCACGTCTTTCACAGATCTGCCTTAAATAACACACTCTGTCATGCCTTTAAAAAAACTGACCTAGGCAGTAGGTTTGCAAGTGAAAGGTACAATCACTGTAATGAAAGGTAATAACAAGATGGAAAGGAAATTGTGTCATATAGCCGCTTCCTCTGCTCCTGCAACTTATTGAATCACAAGATGGAAAGCTTTCCTATAACCTGTAGCAAAGGCTTAGAGGGCATCTCCCTCACATAATGAAACAGAAAGCTCGTGAGAGCTATCCTGAATGTCAGGTTGACTTTGAGACAGAATCCCTCTTCTCTATAATTCTCATTGAACGGTGTTGATAACATGCAACTTAATACTGTGGAAAAGACTCTTGGTTCTGCAACTTCTTTAATGCTAGTATCTAAGTCAGGTTTGGGTAAAATATTGGTCTTTAAACCAATACAGATTTTAGTGCTGTTTTTAATGGCCAGAGAACTGGAAACCTCTTACATTTCATGTACAAATTTAACAAAGGGGATAATAGCAAATGAATAATAATAAGATGAATGATACCCTATATGTTACCAACATCATTATTATTAAAAACATATAAAGCTGTAATATACATTAGAACTAAATTATCGTCAGCCCACAATCACATAGTGACTTTTCCCCCAATCAGTTCAGAATGCTTTCATCCTAAAAACTGAATATCACAATACGTTATGTGGTAACAGCAGCTTAGCATTGATCACTTTAGTTCTACTTTGAAAGCACTTACAGACATGCTTTTGATATGCAAATAGCTTTATGAACTATGTGAAGATATCATCATTGCACAAATACCTAAATAATTGGTACCATATCACCTAATTAGTCCAGATTTACTTTCTAAAAACGCTTCAATGCTTTCTTTAGGATCTCCTTCAACTGGTCACATATTACAAGGGTCTTCTTCCCTAGTCTGTCCCTATGATGTTTTAATCATGGCCAGAGTCTTGCAATTTTCTTGTCTCTAAGTTTTCTCTTGAAAGAAGTTATCCTTGTTTGCCTGCTGTGTTGAAAACTTACCGTACATTACAAGACAACACCTACATTTCAGCTGTACTCATGCCAGAAGGAATTCATCCTGCTTGAAACAATGCAGCTAACTTTCAAATGTTCTCTGAATGAATCAAAATGATGTAATTTTTTGTGTAAATTCACTTGTTCAGAGTAGCATGAACTACTTCATCATGGCCATGTTTGATTTCTGCACTGTAACTTCTTCGGATATCCTCTCCGTTGTTGATTTTGCTGCCTTTCACAGGTGTAATTCTCCAAAATATTATCTTGAAAGAAGCAGCAATTCAGCATTGCTTTTTGCTGCAGGGCTCACAACAGGAAGACAAGTAATTTAAAGAAGCCATGAAATGAACACACATATGCTTCTTGTGGCTTTGTTTTGCCTCAACTTTTGATTTTAAATGTTATTGGAAAATTGCTTATCAAATGCAGTGAGAGCAGTGGCACTGTCTGTTGAAACTAAATAAAGGTTATATACTAAGAGTAGAGGATACATTTCAAATTAAATAATACAGTATTTAAGGCAGAGTTGCACATCATTTCTTTATTTGTCATGTAAAAAGAACTTATAATTTAAATATTAAACAAGAATCATTTGTTTATAATTAAAATACTTAAGAAAAACAAGTTAATGAGAATTATTTGTGTGCAAATATTTGTACTTCAGCTATGAAATATATTTTCAAATTTCCAATGCCATATTTTCATATAGAGTATATTTTGCAACACCTCAATTGCCTGTAATTCATTCCTTCTTTATGTTTTAATTATCTGACCACATATTTTCAGATACATAATAAAGGAGCATGGGCTTCTGAAAATAGCCTCAAGAGAGCAGGATCTTTAAACAACAGTATGAGATGTTTGTTTTCTTCTAAATCAAAGGGACCTTATTTTTTACCTTCAAGTGTTTTTACCACATTTGTATTTTGAGTTGGAAGCTACATATAGTTCCTTGGAAATAAAGTGGAGTCACGCTGTACACAGAACAGAAAACTAAATGCAATAAAGAAAGGGTACTTATGTTACAAAGAATTGTGTTATGCAAAGGGTTAACTGGCCGTATCTTTAAGTCCCTAATCCAGCTTCAGTCACTTTAGCTTATTTTCCTTGTATTTTCTAGGAAGGTGTATGCTTATGTTTGTTCCAAGGGATCTTGAGCAACATTATCTTCACATGATCCAACAGTCTTTGAAGCTTGTTCCCTCATGCTCGCACACTGTCAGTGTGGATCAATCAGGAAATCAGGACGTGGCAAGAAATATCTTTTTGTCTCCTATGCATGTAGAGAAACAGCACTGATTTTGACATACCTTTTTTCATCTTAACATACCCTGGATAGAGTCCCAAGGTATTTCAAAAACAAATGGTAAATTCAAGAATAAGACGCAGACTGATTAAACCTTGTACGAAGCTCAGAGCAGCCATAACCACTCACACACATTCTTTGTCTACCCTGGAAACTGGTGCTGCCACCATGCCTTGCAGAAGCATTTGTACTAACATGAAGCCCTGAAGACAACACTTTTGTGCTTTATAGTTGCCTTTTTTGCAAGAAATCTTCACACAGGCAAGCACTTCTGTCCTTAGAATTCATCTGTCAATATAAACCCAAGTGTTTGTCACAAGTTGCAGAACTCAACCAGCTGTTGCAGTGGCAATGTCATTCAAATGACCGTATACACAGTTGTCAATTGCCTTTATACACTCAAAATTAAACACTGACAATCCATAGGAAGGTAGAAATGCTGTAGAGTAGTTAATGTTGACAGTAATTGCTAAAAGGTCATTTGGAGACATTCATTAGTTGTTTGCTGTAACAGACAGTCATTATTATTGGCAGCAGAAATTGGCAAAAAGCACTGTTATTGTCAGAAAGCACTAGAAGAGTGGCATTTGTCAATATGTACTCTTCTAAAAAGAGAACTAAAAAAGAGAGGCTAAGAGACTCCATCTTTGATGCAAAAAGGGAAAAAATAGCATGAATACCCTGATGTGGTTTTACTTGATCTAGTTTAGGTCTAGCTGATGTGTGCAGCCATCAGTCATGAAACTATGAAGATATGTGACAAGTGAAAAGAAAGTAGCTGCAAAAATACCTCAGGTGACCAAGTGAAATACTCTTTAAGTTGTAATAATAAAGGTTGATTCAATGCATAAGCAACATATGCAGCATTAAGACATGGATGTCATCTCTTCCATATCCTGCTCTGTGCACCTCCTGATACTCTCACTGAAGGAGAGGACATGGACAAGAAGTGCTGCCAGGGACAAAAAGATGCACAGCACTCTGCAATACCAACACAACAATGGTAGGGGCAATAAGAACAGAAAAGTTGGTTTTTTTCAGGCCTTCTCCAGTCTCCCATTGTTACTTGAGGAGAAAATGCAAATGGAGGCACAGGCTCTCTGTCTCAAACTCTTCCTGACAGCTTGGAAAATAAGTAGATGGCATTAAACAATTATGGGAAGACCTGTGGTTGGTGACAAGTCCAGAACGGCACTCCTGTGCCTCAGAAGTGGACATGAAGTTACTCAAAACTCCACTGATCACTCCTGACTTTACTCCCATACAGAACTCCACAGCCTTCTCAATATGCAAATTTTTACAGCTTAAGTATTCATGTCTAAAATTATTCCTAACTCCCTGTCTCAAACACCACCCACCTCTCCCAGAGCCTCACTCAAGAAACCCAAATTCTCACTAATTCTGCTAAAGCTCTTTCTTAACTTATTTCTGTGAACCTGCAAAACACATGCCTTGCCTTCACCTCTGGGAAGACTTGAACCATCTCAAAAATGATTGAATATTGATATTTAGAGAGGACCTAAAAAAGTCTCCAGTTCTGGAGCCTGTACAAAATTCACAACAAATTACAGTCCCAAAGCAGTATTTTAAAACATAAACTATCTCAGTAAACCTGTTCCGTAAAATTATCAACTGTTCCTTCTCCCAAAGAAAATTAATTGGTATTTTGCAAAAAACTTCAAATATGTAGGTCAATCACCAGGTGTCATCTGCAGTAAAAAAAAAAAAAAAGACAGTTTGTGCTCTTGAATTTAACTCTTGGTCTTTCTACTCTTCTTTTATACAGGATGGGCACATACAATTAAAAAAAATCCTTAGATACTTTTGGACTCTGTATCGGCCCACTATCCTCTCTATCTGGTCCCTTCCAAACCAAACCATTCCACTATTCTATGATAATTTACACTTACAAGAATTATTGCTATCTATATGAAGTTATATGCATTTTTCCTGCATCAGTGAAGGAAAAGAATATATTAAGATTCAATATACCTTTTTTATTCCAAATACTTGAGCAAATGCTGACCATAGTACAGTTCAAACTCAGAAGAAGGTGGAAGAAAAATATAAATCCAAGTTGCATCTCTGTAATTTCCCTTTAAGGCATTCCAATGATAGAACTAATGCACATCTTTTTACGCTGTCAAGTTATATTAAATGCATTATTAAATCCTCCCCAAACCTACATTCTAATAAATGTCAGGTCTCCAATTATTAGATATTTAAATATTTGTACTAAGAATCGTTAATAATGAGAATACACATTACAGATGTGTCTGCTGCACTATTAAAGTGAGATAAATTACTTGGGGCAATTATTCACAGAGCCTTAATAAAGCTGATTTTCTTATCAAATCTCAATAATTTTTTTTAATATGGGTCCAATTGCACTAATAATTTAGAATAATTATTTAATAACTTTCAGAATAAACACAGAAGCACTACTAATTTTTTGAAGACACTTTAAGTGCCTAGTAGGAAGCCATTTAACAGCAGCTATTTATTGAATGCATATAATTTTCATGTTTCTTTTCCGGGTTAAGCAAAGCGACCCATCTACCTATTAAAGCTAAATGAATTTGTTAGCGGGTAGGATGATGTGCTAAGATTACCAAACAACTTTTAGTTCCTACCTACTATCTCTTCTACATCCCTTTCCTTCCCACAGGCCTGCAATTCCCTGATCACAGAATCATAGAATGTTTTGAGTTGGACTGCCCCTGCCCCAGCATGGGACCTTGCACTTGGCCTTGTTGAACTTCATGAGGTCTGCAAAGGCAAACTCCTCAGAGAGGTGGTCATCCCAGCCACTTCTGGTACCCTGTCCAGATATTCACTTCTGGTGGAAGGATAACATCATGCCAAACCACAAAAGTCTGAGTTTATAAAATTCAATTCAAAGAAATCTATCCTCTCTTCCATCAGTCTTTTGAGGTCCCTGATATTCCCAAGGACCACATCATCCCACAAGTCCAGTGGATTTGTTTGTGTGGCCACCAATACAAAATGAATCCATACCAGATGGGCCATAATGTCATATGAAATGTGAGGCCAAAAAACAAGACAGAAAGTTCACTCTCAAACAACCATCTAACTGCAACCACGTGCACAGGCTCTACACAACAACCCATAAGATTCATTTCACCTTAAGAAAAACTATCCAGTAGTTGGTGAAGCCAGTCGAGCCAGGGAGGAAGTAATTGTAACTCCAAATATAGTACGGCAGAGGCTACCTTGGTCCCCCAGAAGTGATTTCAGCAGGACCATGAAGAGCTCTAGCTTCTGCGGCAGAGCCCAGCTAGTAATTATGGTCCTATATTAACAGAGTCATAATTACTCTTGCCATAACAGATATCCTTCATTTTCCAACTCCCTTCCTTCACCTCAAGCACTCAGAATATGTTTTATGTAGCTCTACAAGTTTTCTTCTTGGCAGTATGCCACAAATCCCATTGGATGTAGGGGAAAGAAGCATTTAAGATTAATAATGGGTTCAACAGAAACATCCATTCAAGGCAGTAGAACTAATTCCACATCCAAGTGTTCAGAGTGTAAGTTCTTGACGGAAGAGAAAACATTAGTTATAAAACCCCATAGAATGAAATTATTAAGAATTTGCTAAAGAGTCTTCCTTCATACCCTGGGAGGCAGAAATGGCATATATTCAGGTTATTTGTGTAGCTCAGCCTCAGTGTAATTTTTTGGTACAAGTATCTGAAAAACAACAAAAGGACCTAGCTTGTCCTTCTTTCATTGCTAGTTTATAAAATAAGGCAAAGAGCTTTTAAAGAACACAGGACAATCAGTAAAGCACTCAAAGTCTTGTACCTCACCTTTGTCTCTGACACAAAGGGAGAAGCAAGAAGATGGGGGAGATGAGGGAAGAAGTGTATTTTGTTGTTGACCGTCCAATTATATATTTACAATTAAGATGTCCCAACACTTTCTGTAACAAAGAAGATTAGCTGAATTATCACAGTACACTTTCTCCCTCTCTGTCCTTCCTTTGGCTGTCTGCTGTATGCATTAAGCTTTCCAGCAGAAGTTGAAAAACGAAAAGCCAGCGCATGTCGTAGGACAAGGCTGCAAAAGCAACCAAATGGAAACTGGCAATAGCAGACATGTTAATGTTAAACCTTCAAGGTCACATACAGCTTTGAGTACTGGTTTTGATCCTGACCATTATTTTTTTCCTAATTCAAGAGTTTTCCTTTTTAGCAAATTCATTAACAATGACATTGAATTTTTAAATCAATTTATGTACTGAAAGAGGGCAACATCTTTTCACTTCCAAGATTTATATATTCTTAGGGGACTTGTTCATGTGCCCTTTCATGAATCATAGAGGAAGGGATGGTTACTGTGTTACAAAAGCAATAAAACATGCAATTTACTAAAACATTAGCTGAAAATATTATCCATGGAAGAATGCTTCTGATTAGCTAACAGCACCAGATAGGTTTATGATTACAAGTTTTAAGACTATTTGATAACATACAGTGTTATTTTCTTCTCAAAGGGAAGTTACAGCACATAATGCATTTGCTGAGCTTACTGCTGTTAGCAGTATCACTCAAGTTGCATCCTTCAGAAATAAAATCTGCATTGTATTGTTAAATTCTACAGTGTGCTAATAAAACACTTCAGAAATTATTTCTGATTTTCAATATGGAGTCACAATAAAAATATAATTTTCTAAATATAAATATAATTATAATTATAAATATTTTTACCAGGTACTGACATTTAATAATGACTCTAGTTGAAACAACTTGTTCTTTACATTTAACATCATTAAAAGATGATAACTTTTGGCAATCACAGTTTCAGTTATGCTTACAGGAAATAATAATAAAAGATAACTACAAGATACATTTGAATGACATTTATTCCTTACATTTTCCTGTTTTGAAGAAATGAATCATTATTATTAAAATATGTATCTAGTATTTCCTTGGCTTTTGGGCACACTGAATTATTCGGTTCCTTCAATATGTTCAGAGATCACATTTTCTTGGTATTTAGTTCAAACTTTGTTGTGTTGATTAATCTGTCACAAACAAATATTAATGGAATGTCACAATCACACTTGCACTGAAGTGAAATCTTGAGGCACTACATCCTGAAATTGTCATAAAACTGCTGTTCTGCCCACAACTGAAATAGCTATACAGAAGCATGATGTGATCTATTACTTGCTTAGTCTGGGAAGCTAATGTATGAAAGGCTATTCAAAATAATTACCAGAAAAGAAAGAAGTAATTTATCTCAGTTATAGATACAGCTTCTATTACTACAGTAACTGAGTAACCAGTTATCTCTGACATCATTATACACCAAAACTCCTGTTGGGCAGTGAAGTACATATAACAGACAGCAGAAGGTGTCAAGACATGAAATGATTTACATGAGCTTATATGAAAAAGCAGAGGAAGGATCATCCTGAGATTAGCACATGAACAGTGGAAACACTTGTTTTTTTGGAATACAGTTGAAGTCTCAAATATTACAGCTGTCTACTAGGGTTAAATCCTACTCAGCTCATTCATTATGTAACGAGTTCAGCACTTAAAGATTTTGCCATACAGCCCTCCTGTACAGGATTACCCAATCAAATAATGCTCAGTTCCTAAGAACAAGATAGTCCTTGACTTTAGGAATAATATTTGTTACTATTTTTATTACTACTATTTTAAAGACCGATAATTAAATAAGAACTAGTACTTATTATTTTAATGTAATTTAAAAGAACTCACTGGCAAGAAAGTGTTTGACACAAGAACCTGAAAAAAAGAAAAATTAGTGTAGCAGCATCTCTAAGACGTACCTGTTTGACTTGAGTTTATATTTAGGAAAAATTAGGCAGAATGCAGCTGAATAGACAATGGCAGATTAGAATTATCCAAGCACAAAAGAAAGTTATTGCAAAAAAATAAGCCATCAGCCAATTTAGTAGATACGACAGGATAACCTTTTCAAGGTTTTTCTTTCTTTCAAGAAACTTTCTAGGTTTCATTATGGCACAGGTTCCCACACTATTTTCAGCAGAGACGCAAGTATTCAGATTACAGATGTTCCACAGACAGCTCATTAGCCGCCCAGTGCTCAGTTCACTCCTTCCAGCTAAGAATCTGCACTGATACACGACAAAAAAAGAAAAACTTAAAAGGCTGCTAATTTTATTACATTTGTCTGTAAGAAATTTTCATTATTATGGAGAGGTCACAGGCTTGTGAGTGTCAAAGCATGTCCTTAGTGAGACAACAAAGTGTTCATAGAACAATCTCTATTAAAAACACGACCCATACTGTAGAAGTCTTGAACATCACTACTTACAGCTGTTCCAGTTGTCTCCTATAGAACTACCATTTCAGCCATATGTAAGCATCCATTCAGTTAATCCAGCTTGCATAAATTGCTCATCTCCTAACACAGAGATCATATCTTCGCCTCAACAAGGATAGGCTTGAACTCCCTTCGCTTTCTACCTGCTCTGCTTCCCAGAAGCACTTCTACCGCTGGAAAGGACTGCTCAGCCTGAGCTCAGGCCAGCACCTAAGAGTAGGGCAGACTCTCCCTGTAAATGGTTTCATCTTTCTTGCTCATAGAATGGAGATCAGGTGGGAAACTGGTCTGGAGACTCCTGAGAAAGCACCTAGGCATGAATGGCAAAATCTCTGGTGCACACATGCAGGGGTCCAATATTTGGCCAGGCAACAAATTCTCTTTTGAGACACTTCCATTATTCAGGAATGCCCCCCACATACAAGCTACTGCAAAAGGAGATTTTACATAAAGAGGACGCTCAAATCTATTTTCTCTTTTTGTTTGCACAAAACAACCCCACACACACACCTTTCATATCTTTTTCTTCTCCTTTTCCACCAGGGAATATTCACACTCAGCCTCAACAATAGATTAAAGAAGTAAGAAAAGCTAACTGGCGCAGACGGTTACACCTGCTATAATCACTAACTTTCCACCACTTAATGACATAACCAGAATGTTTTCCAAATGCAATGAAGTAATATATGTAAATCAATGTACTTTTGGCTTTCTCACTGTTCTTCCCCATTCATCTCCCCTTTATTTCACCATCTGTCAGCAGTTCAGTCTCCTCCTCTAGAAATTGAAGGGCGTATGGGGGCCCCAGGAAGGTTGTTTTCTCTTTTAAATTTTGACTGCAAGGTTCATGCAGTGCATTACAAACAATTTTTTATTCATTAAAATCTTAAAGGAGCAGAATAAATGGATGCAAATAAAGCCTATAAAAGTTTAAACTGGCTGATGTTGGAATGATGAGCTGCAAACAACTGAAGGATTTTAACAAGGTATTTTTGTTTGTCTGAATTGTGCTTCCTAAGGTAAAAAAACTTCAGACTCTTCTCACAAGTTAATCACAGTTTTACCTTAAAACATTCTGGTCTGTCTGACACACTAATCTGTGAACTAATTAGAGGTTTGAAAGAGCTACATGGACACGAGGCTTCTGTCTAATAAACACTCCTTCTAGTTGTTTTTCCTGTCTTTGTGGTTCAAGAAACCACACGTTCAACTGGTAACAAAAGATAATTAGCCGACAACTGCAGTTCCTTGCATGTTATCTGTCCTATTTGCAAATCCTTGCACCTTCTATTATGTCCAATTAGTTGTTTGGATTGTTTTTCCTTTCTAGAAGTAAGAAGGGAAGAAACTCTCTTTTAAGAACTTAATCTCTCATTAGTCTCCACTGAATATACCATTCAGCTATCACTTGGTTGCTGCTATAAAAGTTGCAAAACTTCTCCTTAATAAACCAGTTCCTTGCTAAATCACATACTGTTTTTTCCTGTACCTAATACTTAGTACCAAGATCAGATGTATGCATTCCATTAATAGTTAATGGCCTGAAAGCTGACTCTAATTTAAATTACTCTAATATTATATTCACATTTTCCCTGAGGAAATGTAGAATACTTATGAAATATTTCTTTTAAAGTTCTTGTTTTAGTTACTGAAACACCAATTCATCTTAAAGAATCTATTAAAGCTTCTGCAATTTTACATTTTACTTCATGACTACATTCAAACAAAACGAATTATTTTAGTCTCAAATTGAATATTTTAGGAGGAACATTTAAAGAATATGTTAACTTGAACAGCACTAGAACATCAAAATACTTACTGTCCATGCAGGAGTTGCCTTTTGATTGAAGGAGACAGGCACAGCAAGAGGACTGACCATTGGATGTCTTATTTTTCTCAAACTACGTGATACTGTATATTAAATACTCAGATATAGGTGTTCTTCAGGTAACTATTATTTATCACCTGTACCTTAGTGTAATTCCAACGTCTTAATTTCTCCTGAAACCATGTCTCCCTGCAGTTCTGTCTCAAACAAGACACATACTGAAACTCAGAACCAAATGTGCTGCCATTCATGGTTCCTAAGTGCAACCCACAAAGAGAGCTGGCCAAAGGGCTTTTCCTCCCAAAGTCTGCTGGAGGCCTCTTACAGGGATAGTAAGGGGAAAGATACCCTACAATCTACCCTCTGTGACAATTCTTCACCAGGTATTAAGAAAACTATCAGTAGTACACACTTCATGAACCTGGAAAGGAGTTCAACATTCTCCTTAAATGAGTTTACCAGACCACTAAATAAGTTTACTCTCCCATCCCTTCTCCTCCTTCAAGTGGTGTCAATCCTTGTCTTTGATGCTGAAGTCCCACCACTAGGTCAATGCCAGCCAAGGGTCTCCAGGTCTGTCATTTTTGTTGCTCAGCAGCGCATCTTTGGGATCTTGTGTTTTGTGACTTCTCTGTAAAGGATGGTGCATCAAGACATCATTTGAATCACTTGCCAAAATCTTCCCTGGAACTCGGTGACAAGCACTCTCAAAGCCTTGGAAATGACCAGCAACTGCAGAAGCTGGGCTTTGGTCACTCTTCCAGAAACAGTAACCTGCCTTTCTTTGAAGAGGCAGAGGTCTGTGGCTGCATTCTGGCTTTGAGGACACATTTTCATGTTGCTGTCACCAAGTCAGTTGAAAGCAAAACAACATGTCTTTAGGCTTACATTGCCCCCCCCCAAAACTGTAATTTGCTTGCTTACCTTCAGCCTGAGTGTTCAGGCTAACTGCATTGCACTCCTGATGTTACCTTGATTGACCCCAGATTATACAGACCTCTGCAGAGCACTTAGCTACAACATTTCTGAAAATACAGTATCCCTAAAGTACCCACTGGGCTTTACTCTAGAGGTAGGTTTGTATGAAAACAAAATAAAAAGTATCTATGAGTATAGAAAACTCAGTTCATTTGTCAGTGGTTTCAGTTATTATGATAAATTTGAATTTATAATTTTAAATTCTTTTACTTATGTTCTATCTGTTTCATATTAATACAGCTTCCTCAAATATTCTACACTGAACTCAGCATGCAAAGTTGGTTGCCATCATCTGTATTAAAGAATATTTTTGCAGCCACTTTGCTAATTTCCAGTCCAGTATTTCAGACCAGAATTCATCTAGAGAACTCATGCCTGTGTGGGAGATTCATGGATTGCCATCTTCTAATGCACTGGTTTTATACTGACCTCTTTTATTGCAGCACATTTGTGAAAAAGCTCTTGCTGCATCAGAGCCAAAAATTTTACACCAAAAAAATGGCAAAAATCATTATAAATCCCAACCTCTTGCAAATAAGAATGGAATGACAGATCATTTGGCAGCATATCTGGCTTCTCTGGAAAAAAACAGTACGACATCTGCTGCCAGCTCAGAAATCAGTGTGGCAGAGCTGGCTCTCTTTCTCACACTGCAGTAAGAAATGAGAAAGAGCTTTGGGAGTCATCTTTTTGAAACCATGAACCCAATTCTAAACTTCTCAGTGCTCAATTATTCAGTTCAGTGAGAAATGGGTTCAGATTAACCATGAAAATGGAAATAAAGAATTTGCTTGTAATCTGAAGTAAAGGTGTTAATGACTCTTATTTGTTTCTGGCTAGAAGTAGTTTACAAAAAACAAGTCATGGCTATAACACAGGAGGGAAGAAAAGCAATCAGTTCAGTACTTCAAGTACCAAACCAGCAGAATGAAAAAGCAGGTCAGTGATGAACCTGTGTAACACCCTCAACCAATTTTAACAGACACTGTGTTGTCTACTTTAAAAATACAACTCTTATAAAAAGGATTGTGTCTCAATGCTGTCTCTCAAAACATTTAATTAGAAAATTCTAGCTTAAACTCCAACCTAATAACCCTTTTTTGGTGGTACAGCAAATATGCATGCTTCATGTAAACAATTATGTCATTAAATGTTTGGATTATGTATTTCGATAGTCCATCTGCACAATTAAGTAGTAGTGGCTTTATGGTGGGAAATCTCTTGCTACAGTGAATGCAGCAGCTGATCTCATTTACATGCAAGCTAGCCACCATCTAATTCCTTACATGATGTACAGAAAGAAAACCTATTTCAGTACTATCTCAAATGCACATGACAGCACAAATAAAGTGCTTTCAGGTTTAAGGTATCCATTACAATTAATTATCCATAAAGTCCTTGGCATAAACTGTGAAAAAGCCCTTCCTTTTGAGTAAATGGAACTCCATCAAAATTATACAAGCACCTGAACTGACTGCAAATGAAAGCAAATTTCGATTGTCATTTTGTTATGAAAGTCTTTTCTCTCTCAAGATGTTTGACACAAGGTTTTATTGCCTTAAATTTCTAGGTTAACAGATAGCATAATGTTTTTTTAACAGATAGCTAAGAGTGGGTGTTTTATGACACTTCAATAAATAAGGCCAATAATAAGAGAAAACATGAACACTTCATGCAGTGATGCCTTTATAAAATCAGTAGCGCTATTTCACAATCATTCAAAAAAGTTTGTTCAGTGCTAATTAAACTGTTCATCAATCTATCACAAATCAAGTAACAAATGAGAAATCTCTCAGAACCATTGATAATACATAAGTAAAAACATCTAAGTAGACTATATGTTAGAAATATATGTGGGAGGGCCAAACTATGTTAGTGTGAAAAACCTACCTAAGGACTCAAAGTTCTCTTCTTTATTTAGAAGGTTACAGAGTTGATAAAAGCTCAAAACTTTGTAATTAATTCGTTCTCCCTTCAGGACTGGAATACCATGAGAGAAAGGCAGGATTTTACTGTTTCAGTTGCATGTTAAGTCCTGTCTTCTCGACACCTCATTTGTCAAGGTTAATATTTGCCTTTCATTGTCCCTAAATAAATGTTGCTTATTATAGATACAAAAGTTACCTGGCATTTTACAGGAGAGTCAGCATTTGCTGTGTTATGAACTCTGCATTGTAGGTATTTTAAACTCTATCCTTCCCCTAGGTGAAATTATTTCTGTAACAATGGCTATTCTAAGTGTCTATTTTCGGATGGACCTGTATTAAAATGATCGCTCAAAGTTGTCATTAAAATACAAATGAAAAAATTCAGCAGAACTTCTATACTCCTCTGATTCCTTCACTTTTTTTCTCAGCCTTTCAAATACCAACACTTACAATTGTATTGATTTTATAATGAATGCACATGAGATGAAAAAAAGTGCTGATTTTTTTTCTCTGCCATGTTCATTGTTGCTTTTCTCGCTTAAGTGAGGTGCAGTGTCCCACTGAGCACGTTAAAAGAAGATGAACAGTGGTGGAAAAAGTTTCTCTTACAGGATAACCATTATAAACCTTTTCTCATAAGGCACTAGCTGTAACTAGTTTAGTGCATTATAAAAGAATGAAACCTGTGATTTAATTTTTTCTACAATGCACAACACGAAAGAAATTACAGTTTGAAATATTATTAAAACATTTACTGAAGCAACACTAAGAAGCTGCTGCTTATCCATCCACCCTCAGCCTATGTATAGATTCAATGGATTAAAGTGATCATACTGAATTATTTTGTCTAAGAATAATAAGTAATGATGATAATGAATTAGGCTGGAATAAGACTAAATATTGTCAGTCAGAGGTCTGGGAAGTCTTCGTAGAGATTAGTCCAATTTTCTATTTGTTGAAGTCTCCTGAAGATGTTATTTTTATAAAGACAGTATCAAACCATTAGCAAAACTATTACCTAGCAATAAGGATGCCAACAATGATATTTCAGTGTCATTGTAAATACACATTAGAATGCCAAAGGAGATCGTTGCTGAATTCACACTTTGACACAAAACTTATCCAGATAAACGCCATCAATGAGGGAACGTACGATATATATTATAATTGTCTTTGTTCTTGAAGATTATCTCATAATAAAACTACCATTTGCTGTAAGACATCTAATACCAGGTGGCAGACAGAATACCAAAATTTATTCCTATGTATTCTGCTTCAGATACAGCTACCTATTTGCTTAGCAGGTAATTTCAGAACTCACTGCAACCTTACAAGAAACAGTAAGCTCACACCAAAATGCACGCAGAAAAAAAAAATAGTGATTTCAAGGGCTAAAATGTTACATTGTATTTGAACAGTAAAATTAAATTAAAATAAATTCTGACTGCTGTGCACTTCATGCAAAAAAAAGAAATACTAGTACTGCATGAAAAAATATTTTAAGAAGATACAAATTAAAAAAACCCCACCTTTTGGGCTTGACACACAGCTGTTCCATGAAAATCCGTGAATTTTCCATGGAGACAAGGGCTGTTGTGAGAGGCTGCAATGATGAAAGAAAAAGATTTCTTGATTTCATAATACAGACTTATTTAATCCAAGTCGCAAAACTGTTTACTGAAGAAAATAATGACCAAGAAAGTCAGGCCACTTCACATGTGCTAAGGTCCATGTTTGTCTAGGGCTTTTGATAGACACCTACCAATTTTCTTAATAGTAAACCAAGGAAGGAAATCAACGTACTCATGAATAGGTCATTAGTTGGGATGTGACTCTTGCTTTTTCTCTGCCATCCTCTCAGCAATATTCTAGATCATTTCAGGGAGGATGAAGTAGGAATACTCTCAATGCATTAAATTTATTTTGACACGTTAAAAAGTTTCAAGCTTCTGCTGTCCATGCAGGCATTTCACCATATCAGTTACAGATAAAATTGCTTTCCAGATAGACATGTGTCTATGAGTTCTAAATTCCGTACCTTGGACAAAGGTAGCAGTGTAGCTCGGTCTCAGTATACCCAGTGCCCCATTATTTTGTCTGCATCTCTGCCTAGGTTTTTAATAGTATTCACCACACTACTTTCTATCACAAAGACAAGGCTAATTGGACTTCACGGAGGACAGAAAAGAAAACATTTAAGTCTTTTGAAAATAACTGTCTCAGAGGCTTGTAATTTCAAAATGCCTTTCCTCCTTCTTAAGAGAAGCACTCCCTTGCTACCTTGCTCATAACAGGGCAGATCAAATATGTATCACAGAACACAGCAGGTAGTAACACAAGCTGTCTCGTTGCTACTGCACACTGGCAGTGATACAAGTTGTTCTGGTACAGATTTGGGGTTACTGGCCAGAGCCCCTAGTTGGACCTTATTATAAGATCCAGAATTAAGAGTTAACTCGAACTATAACTTTTACGAAAAGCCTGGAAAAATCGCAATAACAATTGCTGCTCTGCCAGTGACAGTAATACACTATGGCTGAACTGAAATTTATTACACCTAGCATATGCTTTTATTGAAGTTTTATTCTTATATAAAGCACCTCAACAAATGAGAATGCTTTACAAATTAAGATGCAAAGAACTTACTATAAATTAATATAAATATCAATTAATATAGAATTTGGGTACCTTGTTACACAGGAAGATGTTTATCATCATGGAATATACATAAACAGTGAGGTGAATATGCAATGGAAGTAAAGAAAAAAGAGGGCTGAGAAGGAACTACGAATACTGGAGTAAAATCACACTAATGAGAAATGTAATAGAAAGCTGGAAAAAGAAAGATTAAAATGTATTAAGAGGCTTGTAAGAAAAAAAAAACGTGGTTTAGGTGGAAAACGAGAAAAAGGTGTACTAACACAATGGTCTGGCAAACTGGAATCCACAGAGAAAAGCTCAAATAACACTGAGAGAGATCAGGAACTCTAATCTGGATTATCCTGCTATTCAGGAACAGAAGATGTGTATTGGTATGAACACACACCCAGCTACGAAGGACATTAGGCTCACTTTCTACTACCCCTGCCAAAGTAGTATCAGCTGTCTTAACCTGCTTCCCCCTTCCCCTGAACAATCAGTTAAAAAATGACCCACCTAAGGCAAAAATGTGGGTCCCAGTACTGCATAGTGAAGGTAAGGAAGGTATCTTTCCACACAATTTAGAAGTTCCTAAATCACAGGTAGTCAGTCCCAGGTAGTAATGACAAAGGAGCACCGTTAATTTAATCCTGCAGTCTTCTTCCAGAACCTCTGCCAAGCCTGACAAGAAGGGAAAGGTAATGGGCATCACTTGCCTTTGTTCTGCCATGTCTGCATGCCTCCTCCATTACTGTCAACCCCAGTTGCCAGGCTGAAATAAAAGATCAACTTGTGTGATGCCTTGCACCTTCCTTCAGTTTCAGGAACTGATGGTACTTCACAAGGGATTGATAGTGGCACTGATCATCACTTGAACCAGGGCCTAAAATGAAAGTTACAGCAGGAATTAGGAACATGCAAAGCTGGAAGAACTTTAATTTTTGTTGGTGAATGAAAGAAAATTTGTAAAGGAAGGTTATTTCTCTTTAATACAGACAATTCAAAGAATGAACTGGCTGTCTGCAGTGTTAAATATTGCATTTCATGGTGTTACACTACATTTGCAAAAATCTGATCTTCAGTATTAACACAAGAATAGTTCTGCTACCCTCCATCCCGAAGGATATTTCTGTAACATGCTTTTTCCTTTTAAATTTTGTGCCACTAGGAATTTTTACTTTTCACAAAAATCACCCCACATATAAAGAATTGATTGTGTACATCATAAGATTTTCATAGTTATATTAAACATTAAAATAATTCAGAAACTCTTGAAATGCTTCTAATGGGTAGCAGTACACAACCAGTCGTTTATGTCATTCCCCTCAAATCAGCCAGATGTGAAAACTATGGAAAGCTATTCAATATAAAAATAAATTCTCAGTGTCAACATAAGAAGTTTTCTTTCTTCAAAGGTCAAATTTATGCTCTGCAGATTCTGAAATGTGCTGGATTCCAGTGCCAGGAACATGCAATTGAGAATGCCACCATTTATTTTCCTCAACTATATCCAGATTTCTGTTCACTGTATTTATACTGAATGTACTTCTGCAGTCTATTATTCCAAATTTGTTCCAAAATCCCAACTGATGAAAAATACTAAAATTTTATGGTAAAAATACTTTCAAACACTGGCATTTTGAATTGTACTTAAAGCTGTGAAATGAAATAAAGCAATTGTACAAAGCTACCATATGTTCCAAAGCACGGACACTGGTGATACATTAGCATTTTTATATCACTGCTCTAAAATGCGAAGTATTACACAGAAGTCTAGACAGTACAGAACCAGAACCATTAATTTCCAATTTAAAAGTGGCAACTTCCTCCCAGGATGTTCCTCCCATTCTCATTGGTGGGTTTTTTGCTTTCTTAGTGTGCTACGTAATTTACATTTAGCTCAGTTCAGTGATCTGGAATATTAAATGAGCTTCGCTGAAGATGGCCAGCAACAATGGTTACACCCTGCTAAAGTCTTTGTAAGAGGTTAGTAGTTTTTCAAGAATGGAAGGAGTATATTTTAGAGTATGATGGAGGATCTGTATTAAACTTTTAGAGTTAGTTATAAAGCTTTATGTTTGTTAAAATACATTAGCTGGTCAAGACAGAACCCTCGAAACTCCACTGACTCACACATAGCCCAAAACTTCCAGTTGAAATGCCAAAATATCCATTCTCTGCAGGAACAACAAGCTTCAAATGGCACATAATATTCTGGTGATCTTCTGCTCAAAACTGATTTTTGCTCTAGTAAATCTTCTACAATTTTCTGCATAAATGCAGTCCACCAGAGCTACTTTGACAAGAAACAAACTTGCATCTAGACTTGTACTTCCTATACCACTGTGGGCAACTACTCAGTTTTTTTCAGCTGTTACACAGTGAAAATGAGAATACACCATTATAAGCTTCTCCAGGTTTCAAATAAGGAGATTTCACTACTAAAATTCTATTCAAGCAAATTATATTCCCTTTCAACTTGCTTGAAAAGAGCTTCCAAGATAAGTTATATTATAGATAAAAATTGTTGCAGTAAAACTGATTAAAATGTATTACACTATTTATAGTTCAAAGTTATCTTTGCTTCAGGCGAGGTATTTATACCTTTCATCAGGATTAACTATTTTTACCAAGTATTTTTTAAAAGTGTGTCACTCTCAATTTTAATTCAGTCCATTACACCTGTAAGTCTGTTTTGGAGAGATTTCTGAGGATTTACTTCACAATAGATGAGCTTAACGTATATTTCAATGGGAGACAGGATGGGTGGCTGGAGAGATACGGAGAGATGATCCATGTATCAGTCTGCTGACAGAAGAATTTAGTATTAAAAGAGAGAGAAGAAACATACACACTGGGTGGTATTTAAGGCTTTTCTCAATCCATCTTCTCTTTCAGTATACCTGAAAAACATGTTGAAGCAATTCATAACATTTCCTTTCGGAGCACATGTTATTACTGGCCATTAATGGACATAGACTTGGGTGCTTTGTCAGCAGTTAGAGAATTTCACAGTTATGTCAAGAAAGCAACTTCTGTATTGCTTACCTAAATTTAAACAAAAGGCTAGCATAAAGCACACAGGACATCAGGCACTGCTCTATTTATTTTCTGTTAGCTAAGTTGCTATTTAAAAACTAGAAGCCATAAAGAACTTCACAGAAATTCCAAATGCTGATGAAATACTGATAAAGACAGTTACAAAAACTCTGTTTTTCAGATCATTCCTAGAAAGCGTGAAATACTGCTCTTATAGTCAATATATCATTTGGGTTTTTTCCCCCCCACATCAATCAAACTGTACAGCTACATTATATTTACCTGTGCTGCAATATTTGCATGTTGATTCTACTTTAAAAATTTAAGTATTTGTTCAAGAAGATCCTACACACTAAGGGACGTTTTTTCCCCAAAAAGGAAAATAGAATAACTTTTCTCTTTCTTCAGCACAAATGGAAACACCTGATAGTAAAAACAACCAATCTATTATTTTTCAGATGTATATCTAAAAAAGCCTATAGAAGAAATGTTTGTCACTCCAACTGTTCTGCAGTAAATTGGTTTGGTTTAGTAAGCACTACCCAGCTGTCTTGGTGTCATCTGGAATAAGCAGATACATCCTTTGCTCTGTAAGATTCATGCTAAAAAATTACTGTATTTGCCTCCAAATTTGTCTGAACAGCTAACGAGAGAGTTGTTGACATCAACCTTACTAGGTATAAGCCAGAAGATGCTCTTGAAAGTTTCTGGTGTTTCAATGTTTGTTTATTTTGCACATAGTACACTTAAGAGTTTTAGTTGAGAAAGTGATGTTTTGCACAATATTCTCAGGTACTGTAAAAGGAAAGCAGGTTTTACATGAACTTTTTGCTGATTTTGTTGTGTTGGAAGAAGCATTTTCCATCTCCTTGACATACATTTTGCTTTATGCAGCAGCATTTGTTTACATTTGAATGACACATCAAACACTAAAAGCTCTTTGTCAGGTTTTATCAATGTTTTCCAGCTCATGTCCTGCTTCCATACTGACAAGTTTGACAAAGGAATTCTTATTGGATAGGGAATTAATTAGACTCACAACATTTCATCAAATTTCCACAGATTGTTTATATTCTGGATTACCTTTGAGGGACATAAGCACATAAAGCAACCAAAAGCAGAGTTTTCTCTCAAGAAACAACTTCACCTGTTTATCAGGTAAAAAGGCAAAAGCAGTACATATTGATTATTTTTGAACCCTACCACTCAGAAAATCATCTAGCATGCCCTGCTTCTTGGGTCACCATTTTAGATACAATTCTAATATAACGGTGAGGTTAAAGTAAAAAAAAATAATTGCTCTCCTTTTTTGGTAAATGAAAATTAATGGTCACAGCTGAAGAATACTTGCTCTACCAAAAACATTGCTGTGAAAGACTTTGATTTTTCAAGGAACAAGACTTAAATTGTTGTCCATCTGCCAAGAATAGTAGCTTGGTAATTCACAGGAGATACCATTCTATTTCTCATACTATAATCCAGCTTTCAAACACAGACTCACACATTGAATTTCATGCATCACACTACAGAATACATCTCACATGGAGGATATAACGCATCCACCGCCATGCAGAACAAACTGCTGAAGGTACCGAGAAATATCATCAGTATGAAATTCCTATTATTTTCTAGGAAGCTGCTTTATTTTCACATAATGTGGATATTTTGTTTTTCAAGAATAATTACAGGTTCCTGTGAAAAGCAAAAACCTTTCTCTGAAACTCTACTATGAACTGTTTAATTAGAAACACACGGTTTCATCACAATTCCCACCAATTGTGATTTTTTTTTTCCCTATGTATTTCTGACCCTTACCTTAATACCTTATTATTTCCACACAATAGCAGAGTTACTTCTTGGTATTTCATAATCTTTTCAAGTTGTGGAGGTTGTCTTTAAGAGCAGGGTTTGTCTTAAAAGTTTCAGGATAGAAAGCTGCTGATTTTAGATTCGTCTTAGCTTGGAAAATGTACAGTTGGCAGTGTTTCCTACAGGGTTTTGGATCTGTGTATCTATCTTACAAAATCTCCTCTCTAACTCATTCTTAAAGTGACTTCTTAAAGCAATTCATAGAATCATAGAATGGTTTGGGTTGAAAGGGATCTTAAAGGTCACCCAGTTCCATCCCCATGCCATTGGCAGGGATACTTCTCACTGGATCAGGGTGCTCAAATCCCCATCCAACCTAACCCTGAACACTTCCAGGGATGGGGCATCCACAACTTCTCTGGTCAACCTTTTCCAATGCCACACTCTCACAGTAAATTCCACATATTATTTTTAATTGGACAAAAAGAACAAGCATTTTTAAGATATATAATACAAAGCTTTAGGTCTTTAAAAAAATGGTGTCAAATTCTTCAGTCCTAAATGTGAAAACACTATTCTGATAGCAATGACTACGTATCCCTTCGTATGTTCTTCAAAATACTGTCAGTCTTCAATAATCACTCAGAGAGAGGGTTCACCGATGAGAACGAGACACCATAACACAACAGGTCATGATAGTTCCATATTCATTACCGAGTGCCATATAATCTAGAGGGGTGCTTTCTTCTAAATGCATCCAAGTTTCTGCCGGACAGTTTTACACAGGTATACAACTTAATCCTAATATCCGTAGGAACTCAGAAAACAAATTTGGGAGGGTAACGATTTTAGAAGCTCTAAGGTAGTTTATGGATACATACACAAAGATTCCTAAAACCTTTTTCATTGTAAGAAAGTGCAATTACTGCCTTTAAATGTCAGTTCTCTGTCTTTCATAACAGTCGTACTCAAGTGTACAAAGAAAATAATGTAGAACTCCAAAGATCAAAAAATTGAAAACAGATCTCATGAATACTTATAACTATCTAAGGGGCAGATGTCAAGAGCATGGGGCCAGACTCTTCTCAGTGATATCCAGTGACAGAACAAGGGACAACGGGCTCAAACTGAAATATGGGATGTTTCATCTGAACATGAAGAAAAATTTCTATACTGTGAGGAACACAGGAAAAGGCTGCCCAGGGGAGATTGCAGACTCTGTTTCTCTGGAGATAGTCAAAACCCACCTCAATGTGCTGCTGTGCAACCTGCTCGAGATGAAACTGCTTTAGCAGAGCTGTTGGGGTCCCTTCCCACCCTGACCATTCTGTGATCCTGCAATTTTTACCACATTAGAACTATACTGATTTCACATTCCTGCATCTTCAGAAGTACTACATTTCTTTATGTTGGAGGAGAGTTTGGGAGTGATATGTAACTATATATAACACAGTATTTTTAATGGTCTCTAGACACAACTGTTTTTAGAAAGGAGCATTAGGTAAGCACTGTCATGCCGTCCACACTTTTCTGTGTTGTAACACCTGTTTTCCTCCTTCCAGTTGAAAGACTCATTCACCTCCTCATCTACATGCCTGTGACACATACTTCAGACTGTTTTAATTAACTGTGTTATTGAGGGGAAAATTATACTTTTCATGAACACATAGATTTTTAAAGCACACTTGTCCACTGCTAAAACAGACATTCTGGATTAGAATACGATTAGATATGCTAACTCCTTGCACAGACAAGTGCCTGAACATAGTACTACTGCAAGAGCAACAACATCCTCTGCTCGCTAGCAGCCCCAAGGCTCAGGCACCTGACAGCAATAAACTACATTTAGTGACTGGTCCAAGTCAAGCAACACTCTGCAGGGGGACAGATGCTTTTGCATAACATGATGAGAAGTTTGGAATGGATCATGTAGGAATTTTGTGAAGACAACTAGAGACTACAGAAGTGTGGACTGCACCCCCACAGAATGAAAATATCCAACCTGGTTAATGAATGTGTACAATTCTACACAGGGAGGTTCAAATCCTTGTTTACCCCTTTCCAACCAGCCAGTACAAGCATTGTGCCATATTTGTCTATCCATCACTTCAATACAAAGATAGACCAACCCAGTTAGGCTGATTTAAGAGAAAAGAGTCAGATTTAGCAGATTCTGGTTGATTTTAGCTTTTATAGAAATATAATGAAAAAGTATAATGCTAAATTTTTTAGTATTTATGCTATCAAATAGGATAACACCCTGATTATTCAGTGAAAGGTTTCTACAACTAACTAGAATAAAAACCATGTTAAAAGAGAAGTCATTCTGCTGAATAGCACTGTAGCAAGGGGAATATCAAAGTCAGATGTTATTATACAGATAATAATATTCCCTTTCAAACATCTTCTTTCTGCTAAATTTCACATTTCTGTCACCTCTAAAATTTCATCAGTCCGTTATTTATAATTTTATCCCAGCAAAAATACACTGATATCAGAAATTATGCATTTCAGTTAAAGTTCCAAAAGTAAAAACAAACATAAAACATCTTGCTATATACTTTTATAGTGAATTCATTAAAGGATAGGGAAAAATCGAGCTTTTCTGTAAATGCTCTGATAAATTTCAAATAACACACCTGAAAAAATATTGTAAAATTCTAATGAAAGTGAATGGATTTTAATCGGTTATATTTGACAGTTCATTCCCACAAGAAAGTCATCTCTTCAAGTCTAAGCAAAGTTGGCAATGCATCCTCAAAGTTAAAAACGAAAACAGTCAGCAAATGCAAGAAGCGAGAGCCATGCTTTGTCAGTAACCTTTTCACTGATGGCAAAAATGAGAGAAAAGTGACACTGTACTACTTCTTGCGTTAATGATAATAAAATATATTTGGGATTAGCATTTGAGAAGCTAAGGCACATGGACCAAAATGCCTGGTGAAAGTAATGCCTGACCAATTACTTTTTAACTAAAGTTCTCAAAATAATGAGAACCGAATCTGACATTTAAACAAAAGAACATGAACACTTGTCTACTTAATTATCTTAAGCCTATAACTTCAGTCCTATACTTTTTCCTTTCATTATGGCATTATATAAGCAGCTTTATAACAAGAGGAATACCAGGTCACATATTTCAGTAACTCCAGTTCCTAAAAAAAGGTCCCCACACTCCCCTCAGCAGCAAAATAATGCACAATCAGCTTAGAATTCCACTGCTTTGACATACTAATACAGATTTAGGTGGGGTTTTTTGCTTTATTTTGTTTTTTTTTCCCCCTTGTCTCTATGCCTCAGGATTCTTATGAACTGACGGTACCTGTTGTTACTATAGGTTTTGTAACACTTCACTCAAACACTTCATCAGGCCCGTTTCCCTAATTACAACAGTCATGCCAGAGGGAAAGACATTGCTATCACAATTTTGATTTTTGTACCTTGGGAGAAAAATCCTGCAAGAATTGCTTCTACAAGACTCCCTACCCTTTACAGTTCTAGGGAGGAATTGTACTCTGGTGAGTTGACTTTTACACAAAACAGTAACCCAAAATAAAAATTACATGCAACAGGGAACAGGGACTTGTTGTTTATAAACATTTTTGGAAAGTACCTACCAAAAATTTGACAATAGTAACAAAGTTTTGTGTAAAATTGACAAAATTGTTTCTAACGAGTTCACAAAGTTCTGGTTGGGGTTACCGTGTTGGTTAATTTTTAAAAAAGTGTTAAACTTACCATGTTTCTAAATAGTAAAATAAATAATATTGTTTTATGCTTTAATAGCACTTTAGGGATCCCTGTTAATTCAACATGACTGGGACATTTCCTGGTTCAGAACAATCCGTAGCTCTACCACAAGCCAAAGCACTTGACATTGACAGCCAATTGATCTCATGAGGGCATTTCCCCTACAAATCTCTGCTGGCAAGAGAAAAGGTGAGGACATTCCAACCTATTTCATTCACATTTCACAAATTATAGTGAAAACTATGGTACAAATAAACCCAGCCACCTTTTCCGTACCTACTGCTTTCTTTTTCGGAGGTGGGAGGCAGTGGTGGTAATGAGTAATATTTCTTTCTTAAGAACAAATTCTGTAACAAGAAGATTCAGCAGTTCAGATAGAACCTCTCCTTGGCAAGGCTTAAAACAAGGCCCTGAACATTCTAATCTAATTAGACCCTCACAGAGTGGAAGGTTAGCCTAGTGACCTCCAGCTTCCTTTCCAGCCTATGATTATAGATGACATAATTAATATTATTGTTGGCAGGGTCTGTGTTCAGGATGTTGGTCACCTTCAAGTAGGTTGTAACACTAACACAAATCTTCTTATTGGTAATTTGCTGATCAAGTATTTTTTTTATATTTGAGGTTGCAGGAAAATCAGATTAGGCAAAGAACATTCCACACCAGAGTACAGCATAATCACATTAAAAAATACTAGTATTATTCCTCTTAAATTTGGTACCTGCTGTTGGAAATCCATTTATAATTGAAGACAGAGAAGTAGGACCAAATTAAATTTACACTTTCATCCTACTTACTGAGTGGGAACAGGGAGGAAAAAATCATGATTTTTCAGGTGTAAATATTTTTTCTCAAAGAAAAATTGCCTAAGTTTTACCAACAGGACGCTCTAGACAAATTTTTTAACTGAAATCACCAGCTGAGTTACCAAAATCTCTTATAGGCTGAAAAACATAAGAGAACTTTGGAAAACATGGATTTTACATACTAATTTCCTAGCAGTAGAAACTGGCAGCTTTGATCCAGCATATGGTTGAACCATCTTTCACCTCATGAAGCTGTTGCATGGCTAGTAAGAGAGATGGTTTAAATACAATAGTTTTTTTCTGTGCAATTACCATGATGATAGCTTTCTGAATCTGTTTACTATAAACACATGAAATAACTTATATTTTTAACAGCTCAGTGTTGTTACATAAACCTGCATGCTAGAATAGAATGCTCAGCCAGCGAGGCTCTAATTGCTCATTAATTTCTTATCGTATCTAAAAAACTGTAGGTCATTTGGCCTTCTGGAACCCAATGAATGCAAATGAATATATTTATTTTTACAAGTTGCTATATCATGGGCAGTTAACACCAGTGTCACCATAAGAAACAAAGAAATAAAACTATATGCAAGTAAAAAATTAGCTTACCTGCAAAACCATACTTTTTCATTTATAAAAAAGAGAAGAAAACAAAAAAAATACTGTCTTTTTAAAACAGAAGATACATATATCCACTACTTTTCAGTAAGGAAAAGCAGGTTGACTACAAAAAGAGAACTCAGGGATTTAATGAAGAAGAAAAGTTTTCCAAAGTACATAACTGCAAAATATCTGAGGAACTCAAGCTTATCTGTTAATTATTCATGTTTCTGTTTTCGTTCCCAGCTACTCTGGAGCTGCTGATGCTGGCACTCTCTACTAGGCTTAAGCATCCTTTCAGCTCAACTCTGCCAAATTAAACTGTCACTTTCTATTAAAAAATCTATAGCAGGAGGTTTTTAATCTTCTGATTTATACTTTGTAATAGCAAGTCAAAGTTTAAATTAGGACGGTATCAGCTTATGAAATAAAGCCTAAGCAGTGCAGTGACAACCACCAGAGAAGAAAAACTTCCTGCCTGCATCAAAGTGTGCAGCAGAGCAGTTTTGTTTTCTATCTTTTTAAAGGTTTTATTTTGCAAAGTCTCACCTCCGTCTCACTCTTGTTTAAACCATCATTGTCCATAGATTCTGACAGAATGCATCTGAAAGAAGATATCGCTTGCCATCAAGTGTCTGAACTGCATCTGAGCATTAGCGACCTGCTACACCTTTCAGTGTTTTATCATTTCCTTATGGAATTGCTCCTTCTCAAACTTTCACAAGGAACTAGGGGCTACACGTTGCACTGTGCTGAAGATTAAACTCAACCAATTTATTAATGTAACAGCTTTATAGAACACTACTCTCCTTTTTTGTTGAATTCTTCAAAAGAAAACAGAATATGTTACCAGTCCTATTTATTTCCCTTTCCCTTTAACACTATCTTTCCTTCATATTTTTCCTCCTAAGCATTTCCACTCTATCTTCTGCAATGCTACCACTCCTGTATTTTCAATCACGATTTTCTAGGGATTTTTTTCCCCATCCCTCTACCTCTAATCTTGTGATAACTTTTTTTCACTTCCTAGCAGTTATATCCCTTATTCTCTGCAAAGGTACAACTACTGTTTACTTTCTATTCTCCGTTTGCCCCAATGATGCTGCAAAACCAGGTTTTGCACACTGAATAAACAAGACATCTCATGGGACAAAAGGACAATGAAGTTACCAAAGTGCTTTATCAATCAAATTAGTTTTGCAGTGTTTGGAAGAAGTATTTGAATTCCACATGTCCCCCAAAACTCAACTTCAAGGCCTTGGCCTCCAAGGGGCTACAGTTTTATCTGTATTACTTTGACAGTACAGGCTACCAATGGTTTTATATGCAACACTTTACCAGTCATATAACCACTTTCACCAGCTTCTGGCTCCCACCAAAAATGTTAACTCAGTGACAGCTACAATACAGCATAACACAGTTCTTCGGCTCCTCCTTTGTTCTCCAGCTCATATCAGATTCATCTGATCTGTTTGAGCTGAGCACATGTATGACGTCTTCTCTGTCTGGGTAATACCCTTAAGTATGCTACGCCAGGCACAAAGTCAAAACAATACAGGCATTCATATATATATTTATATATATAACATATACACAGTATTACCCACCAGGAATTTAAATGTAAATGACATTGCTAGATCTGGTAAGAAAACTATTTAATTAGAAAATACCTACAAAGTACTATTGCATAACACCCATAAATGACAAAGACAGACATGAAACAGTAGAAAGTTGACTAGAACATAAAGAAATACTCCAACTCCACTCATGCCCTGAGAGTTCTTTGCTATTGAAATCCGCCAAAAGTAGCCATTTCAGGGGTGGGCTTCCTTAATATCACCTGCAAATCCTATTCAACCACCTATGAAGGTGACAGTACATTTGAGGAATTTGCCTCTGCACACGTAAAGCAAAATGACAGTCTAAAAGAATAATTTTCTAAAAAGAAAGTTATGATCTTCTCCAAAAAGAATTTCAGACATAATGCTCCATGATACTACGTAATTAAGTAAAATAAAAGACCTCATGAAGGGACTGATTTAAAAGAGCAAGTGAAACTAGAGCATCTATTCCTGCCTACCCAGGAAATATGATTTTTTTCAGTATTTACACTGATGTTATTGTCCTGAAGTAAAGCTACAGAAAATTTACTCACAAGATGTGCCCCAGAAAGGGAGAAAGTGACCTGAACATGGAAGAAATAGAATTTATTATTAGGGCTACTATAACACAATTGCTCATAAAACAATTATTTACAGCAACCAGTAGCGTTCTCTCCATTATGTCATGTCTCATAAATTTTGAGATCATTTTTAAAGAGGTTTAAATTGCCTATAAGCGTAATCTTGTTATGATATCTTTATCTTGTCATATGAAACTTTACTCCCATACTTCTTTTATCCTAGGGATCTTTCATTCACTCCTACCATTAACAGATGTTAGACCCTCTGTCTGGCTCAGTATGCACTCATACTTTGTATTTCACTGGAGGCAACTGTTACAACTGTGGCTCAGACCAAACTGTGTCTTTCTAAAATGACTGCAGAGACTGCGCAAGAAGAGATCAGCAAGGAGAATACAAAAACTCATTAAAATAGTAAACAACATTGCAAGGTTGCAAAAGGATAATTAAACTGGCTAAAAAGCCTAATCTTTCTGTAGTTGTGTAGATTATCGAAACAGTCATTATACAGCATGGTATTCTAAATACTGCCAATCACATTCTAGCAAGGGTCAAGAGGCTGAATCCTCAGATAACTGAAGAATAAATGTACACTAAAAACTAAAGTTAAAATATAGAGAGATATTTATATATACTTGCCATAACATCCAAATTTAATTCAGGCTTTAGCAACTGGAAGTTTGCTAGATATCTATTAAGTCATAAAATAAGCACTTACAGCTTTTTTGTATATATTTTTAAGCTAAAGATAGAAAGAACTCATCTCTCTTCTCTGCACCAGTTAGATTTTATATACTGAGTGAGGAGTTCTTAGAATATACTGAGCACAAACGTGGTTCAGTCATTTGTATTCCTCTCTTCCCGATCTTTATAGTTAAAAAGCTCCTACATGAGGCAGTACCAAAAGACTCTTTTTGTTGAATATAAATGGAGCTTTTCTTCAAAGCTTATTATTGTACAGAAATTGAATACAAACTCTTTAATGTTACTCTAAAAGCAATAAAAAACACCTACTGCAGTAGAACTCCTCTTAAATGGCAAAGCAACCACAACACTGCTGCTTCCTATGCTTGTTTCATACCTCTTACTTATCTCTTGTGCTGACCCACATTTGCTTTTTCTATCCACCCTTTCCTTTGTATCAAGAGCCTGATCCTGCAAACCGGGAGACTACGACTTTACTCTGAAGAAAGCCAAGTTGCATTTCAAAACCACATAACTCAAATTTCATGGGGACTGACACAAAAAACCATCTGAGAAGTTAGACAGTAACTACTTGGGGTGCAGGGAAGTTTCTCTTCTTTTGTTTCAAGCCTATGACCTGCTGCTTCGTTTGAAATTTTCTAGTTAACATATCCCTGGTTGTAGGATTTCTTAAGCCTTTTCAGCCTCTCTGCTATCCACCAAACTGAAAAGATTCTTTAAAGCAGCTGTTCCTCACACGGAAGCCATTCCATACTTCTGATCTTCTCTACAAGATCTTATATCTGCTTTTATCAATCTTTCACGATCTTTTCCCTCCTATCATGTAAATAATAGAAAGACATAACTTTCTGGGATGACTGCAGCTGCCAGTTGCTTGTTTTGCGAAGCAAAAAAGTCTAGAACAGACTGTAACGAGACAAAAGTGAAACGCTGGTTCTCATCACCAGTGCATCAAACAGTACCTGGCAATGACATCACAGCCACTCTTCTCCTCCCTCTCTCTTCTAAACCTTACCCACTTCATTCACTCTGCTGACATGAAAAACTTGAGACCTCCAATTATGTAGTAGAAATTAAAATGACAGAGAATATCAAAAATTAAACACCGTGCTAACTGTTCACCGCCACATTTTCTGTGTTGGAGCAGCACAAATGGGGCAGAAAGTCACCATATTAATTATACATTATTAACTTTAAATACTCAGCGCTAAGAGAAATATTTTCATCAGAAGATTTAGAGAATGTATTTCTCCCATTCAGCCATTTTTCAAGGAAGGAGTAATTTAAGATATAGGTTTTTTACTCAGCATGCTCGGTTGGCTAACTTGAACAATCTTTTGCTGATCTGGTAAAAAGTACGATTTCAAACACCCTTCACACTTTCTGTAAGTCTATAAGCTGAACAACTACATTCACTGAGAGTGTCAGAGATTTTTACTACTACAAACAGCAGTGAACAGGTACAAACAGTCAGTACTGTAATTCAGACAACTCCCAAAGACTGAACTCCACTAATAAATGTGACAGAATACATGGAAACTGTTGAGCTCTATTTCCATTCAAGCAAACAGCTTAAATCACACAGTCCCTGCAAAGGAAAGCTCCTCCTCACAGTGAGGGTTAATATAAGGATGGTTTCTCTGTAATCCAAAGCTTTTCTCGAAAAGGTAAGGTTACTCTGTGCTAGAAAGAATTTATAGTAATTGCCTTTCTGGCGCCTTCAGAAAGGTTATTTTGTTATTTTTATTCCCACTGGAAATTAAGCATTCAGATGGTCAGTATAGATATATTTGGTTTTTTAAAGGGGGTAGGGTACACTTACATTAGTGATGCAATGCACAAACTTATAATACATAGATTTCTTTGAGGTGTAAATCTTCCTTACACTCACAATCAGCTGGTGTCACACAAGGTCACACAAAACACCTTTCCCAACATTTGATGCCTAAAATACACTAAAGTGCCAAACAGGGTGGATTTGGTCACAGTTTTAGCTGTGTGCTCCAAGTTTGCCTTAGTCTGACTCTCTGTGTTCTTGTTGTTCGTGGACCTGAATTAATACATGCAATTTAAAAGTTAGAAACAGTTTCTTTGATTTTCCACTGAACTGAACCGAAACAGACCTTCCATAATCTTGGCAGATAATAAATCTTGAATTAAATTCTACCCATATAGTAACTACTGACTGGAGGAGATAAGCAAAGTTTGGGTTTAAGCACTCAGCCTATTTTAAATTCCAAAGTTTCTCTGAAAGATTATAAAATTAAAAGTATGAGGAAAAAAAATCCAATGAGAAATTATAACGAAATGAAATTTTAATTACAATGGGAAGAAGCCAACATGAACCATACATTCCACTGCAGCCATTTTCACCTCACTCTCAGAATCATATTGGTGAAGACCTAAAGAACGTGATAGGAGGCCTCCAAGATACCATTTAACAGATTTTCAAGTAGACTGAAATAATCAAAATTGACTTTTTACTTCTTAATTAGTGACCTTAGAACTGCTAGAAGAGTACTTTTGGCTTAGAGATTCCTATCCTGATGAGGTTTATCCTGATATTTGATTAATTCTCACTATGAAAATCACTTTCTTCATGCTCTACTAACTGTATGCTAAAAGGAGCCTTTCTCTGTTAATAGCTTCAAATGCCAGTTGTTGTGACAGAAACTCTTTTTCTTTGAATTGTTTGATCTTTGAAGAAAAATCACTTATCTTTGCTGAAATCTAAGGTGATAGCCTCTGCAGTTCTCCAGCATACTTCTGCCCTCATCGGGTGTGTGTGATATTATACTTTTACCAGGAAAATATATAATAATTAACTTAATATTTTTAATAATTAAACTGAAAAATATAGAAATAATTTTAAATACAGTAAAACTAGGATATATACGCATAAGTATACATTTTAGAGACATAATCAGTTATTGTAAAGCTGCTATGTTTGAATCAAGTTACAGTTATATACATCTACCCTTTATGAAAGGCTTATTAGCCCATATTCATCTAAACAGCATTACTCAGTAACCTGTCATCTTCTCCAGGGATTATGTGATTGCATGTGAATTGTAGGGAAAGTGTGTGCTCCAGCAAGTCTGTAGTTCAGCCACCTTTAGAATCCGTCTTCTTCCTTCTGAATTAAAAAAAGTTAGCAGAGCAGCTAACAGGTACTTCTGTGAAAGCACAATTGCAAAATTGCTGCCTGCTTCCCTCTGTAAGCAGTTCCAATAACAACTTCATAAAGCAACATAGAAAGAAGAACTTAGAAGTTCAGGGAAAAATCAACCATAACATCAAATAAATGTTATTGGATGACGGAAAAGTTTTTCTAATTCACTAAGTATCTACCTTCTATAAATTCTCAAATTCAGAGGTATTTCTTTGCATCCATCATACTTTGTAGTTTGGCTTATTTGTGAATCCAATCACTAATTTAGGATTTAATGTACTCCAAAATTCATACCCTGTGGAAACATTTGGAAGTGTATTAAAACTTTTTTTAAGTGATCTTTGTCTCCACTCCTACAGTATATTTAAACAAATTGTCATTTAATGACAACTTGCTGTAACAGAGAAAAGAAGTGTTATTGTAGCAAACACAGAAAAAGGACATGCCTCCCCAGGAATGGGGGAATGCCTTAAAAAGGAATTCTAACAGAATTCTCTATCTGGAAGAAGACTGGACCATTTCAGGTTTTTCCAAAGTACATTTTAATTCACTGGTGGTCATGATAAGTTTTCTGAAAAACCTCAGACCATTTTTGTTTTGGCCACTACATTGAAGCCTCATGTAATCCCTATGATCAATTTGAATTGCATTAGTGTAAGTACATAAAATCTGTAAAAAACGTAAGAATTCTTTTTTTTTTTAAATTTATACAGTGTAACATCAGTTTCACCAAAATTAGTAGCAGAGTCTAGTCTAGTGAATTTTCACTTTTCTTAATGAGTTTTCTCTTTATCATTTGTTATGGCTTTATTTTGCATCGTAACCATTTATATCCAATTGACAGTTATAATATCTTGATATATTTGGCATGTAAAACTCATTTCAGTGATCCTACTAGTGTATTAGATAGGTTCTGCCCTCCCAGAAATATGAACAGAATGTTAAATCAAAAAAATTTCACAAGTTATCTCTCCTCATATAATTATCAGGAACTTTGAAATACTGATGTCTTAATTCAGTATCATGCAATATCTCATATCATCTATCTACCATCTGCCCTGATGGAAACTGCATGAGACAAACAAAATCCAGAAGTTTCAGAATATCCACTCCTTTACTGGAGTCTAGTGTTTCTCCCCAGTATTTCCTTTTCTTAATGTCCAGTTGTATGCATGGAATACATCCTTATTCTATGCTGGTTTGATGTTCAGGCTCTATCTGTTCTCAATGACAGCTGCGAGTGAAGTATCTGAGGCTGAACAATTGGCCAAAGTGTGTGAAGTTATCTAAAGCACAGGAGTGATCATCTGAAGTCTCTTACTACTCATTAAGAGACAGGGTAGGGAGATTCTGTCCTGTAGAATACTGGTAGAAAAAAGCTGTATTAATTAGAAAAAAAAAAGAAATCAATTGCACCATTTGGAAAACACAAGAACGAAGCAACATGCTGACATCACTGTTGGCTCCACATAGCCTGAGTCTTCTGCAGTTTTAGAATAGACCAAGTAACCTACATCTGAAACCATGAAAATCCATTCACAGTTTGAGACTATCACTTCCACTGCATTGCTTTTGTAAGAATAAGAGCAAAACAATCATAGAAACGAGCTGATATCTATCATCCTTGTTGTGTAAGTTATTAAATTGTCTTCTACTTCTCAATAGAGAAATCAACTAAATTCTCCAAGCAAACCCCATTAAAAAAAAGTCATCTGCTTAGATTCTCACCAATTTATTGTGGGGTTATCGGGAGCATTTTATTTTTTTGTTTCAGACATCAGACAAGACATTCTAGAAGAGTTGAAACTACAAAGAGGCTAAGGTGTCTAGCTTAATAACGAGAACAACAAGCAAGAGCAAAACATATATTTCAAAGACAGTATATTCTTACTAACACAACTGAGAAGCCTGACTTTTTGACTCCTAAGAAAAACATAGTTTAGTCAAAATGGGAAGCAATTATTTCATTTCCTTGAAAAAAAATAGCACAACAATTTCTACCATTTTTATTCCCTGAGAGTAGTCACAGATTCTTTCTTCTCATTATTACAAATCTCTAACATAGCACTAGCGTCCTCAAATTTTCTAATGGAATTGTTTCTTTTAATACAAGTTATGGAGTTACCCTCTTTAGCAGATCATCTCAAAAGAAAGACCACAGTACAAATAAAATGCCTGACAGCTTTTATGTTTATGTCAGCTAATGGCTGAATTTGACCTAATTACCTAGTTAAAAAAAATGAGAACTTTTACAGAATCATTTACATAAACACCCTTGGGCCATGTATAAAACAATTCTTACAAACTTGCATTTGTAGCCAAAGCCATATGCATAACAGAAGGTAAACTATGAAGGTGAGGGACCACTATTTGACTACAGTCTTTGCAAAACAGGAGATAAAAACTACTTCCTGAATGACGGGAAAACAATGATTTTTGTATTTTCAATACTACTGAAATACAATTTTAAAAGTTTAAATTCTAACACAAAGTCAGACGTGCCATTAAGACTGGGTAATAATAAAACAGAAAGGAATTCTTTAGAAGTTCTAAGCTTCCAATACCATCACTTCTTACCATCAGGTGACAGTATTGTGTAACTCTTCCAGTTCTCAGATTTAATTTGGCATTAGAGAGGCACATGCAGCATTACCAAATTCTATAAGGAGACATAGTGTAAGCTATAACTATCAAAAAAATATAGGGACTGTTTCAAATGCATAGCTAGGGTAGCAATGCATACAACCACCAAAAGACAAAGGAATATCAGATTCAACAAACCCTAATCTTACTCTTATTAAAATTGTCTTGATACTATTTGCTTTCAATTAATCAGTTTACTGTGTCTTATTTTAAATTGTAGCTTACAAACAAAATCCACTGTGTCCTTTCACTACTTTATTTGAGAATTTGCCTACCCATCCAACTATAAACTGTATATATGCCCTCTAATCAGACAGAAAAGTCATGGCTCAATATATCAAAATCATTTTTCTCCCTAAGGACCAAGCTGTTTTGGGTCCCTGTGCTAAAAGCAGAGAAAAATTGAGGCAAGTATGAGAATACCTGTCCTTTTCATGAAAGCACAGAGCCACTGGGACAATGGACAATTTTAGGTACTTCTGCCTATTGAATTATCTGAAATAGTACCTGGAAAACCATGGTGTGCAGGGGTATCCAGGTGACCTAGTTTGAGAGGAGCAGCACTGCAACTGCACTGACACAGCATTCTGCCTGTAACACTATGCCCTGTTTTCGTGCCCTGTTTGGTTCAGGAACAGCTTAGGCGTCTCTGTGTGGCACTGCTTTACGATGCCATTTGTATTCTCTCCCGCTCCGTTCCCAGGCTTCATTCAATCAGCTAATTGATTCCCGTGATCACAACTACACTCTATTCACTGGTGGCTCACAGACCTACAACCAGCTCTGACACATTTTCTTATATTCAATTCAGTATATCAACATCTTTTTCTGACTTCTCCCCAGGGATATGTCTATCAACCGAGATTTCAAAGGGGTCTAGATGCTCACGGAATTGCAATGGCAATTCAGTACCTCACTGCAGTAACATTAAAGATGGGGAACTCAAAACAATTCTGACATCCTTTTCTGAAAGTTATCATCCACTAATTCAGTACTTGTGAGGGCACAATCAAAGAACGTATTAGGCTTGGGAAAACCACCCTTCTATAAATGATTACAAGTAGTAAACTATCATGCCACTGGCTTGAAAGAACATCTATTAGAATACGTGCTCTGATATGAACCAAATTAACCACTTTTTCCTGTTGAAGGCAAAGGTTATATTTCAGTTTAGAAGGAAATAAGAAGAAAATCCTGGGTGTACTTTGATATTTATTCATCTGTGGTAGTATTCTCTTTAAATATAAAATCCTGCATCTTCACATGGAAGTCATAATCTTCCCTTTCTTGCCCTGAACTCTGGCTTCAAGTCCCATTGATTACTTACCACCATCAGCTGCTAATATAACATAACGTAATGTAACATAACGTAACGTAATATAATATACAGAAAGGCTACCTGGCCTACTGAAATACAGATAAACCCTATAGGATGGGAGTCTTAATTTGTAAGAATACAACAAAGTGTTCGTATACCTGGTCTATCTGCATTTCTATAACCTCAAACTATAAAATGGATACGAAAAAGGCAGTCCTGATTTTTTAATCCTATGTGAATGTTGTTTCCAGTAATAATTTAAGTATTTTGTTAGTGTTGTTCATGAAAATACACAAATAAATAGTTTAATTGACACTATATATTAAGCTGGAACAGTCTTGTGCAGAGATAGTACAAATTTTGCTATACCTTCACTTATATGACTTAAAACACCATCTAACAGTTATTAATATCTACTGCAGATGTTTTTCCAGCTGAGTCATAAAGGTGATATCAATCAAGTTATAACTTTTCATGGGATTAAACTTTTGCATAAATATTAATCCTTTTACTCTGTCTAGACCTGTGAGGGCCTTCACAATATGAGCCATTTTCTATTTTACACTTTAGGAGCATAAACTGCCTATGGTGCATTTTTATAATGAAATGTGCACTGGGCCTGTTAATGTAATTTTTTTTCTTAGCACAGCACTTTAAAAATATTAGCTTCAGTTTTTGAGCTACTGATTAAAATTGACTTTCAATGAGAAAAAGCAGCATCTGTTTTCATATAAATAACAGTAAATCTTAGATAGGAACTATACTTTTATTATTTTGTTGAAAATTGAATGACTGCGCTGAATGATAATTTACGTTAAGAAGCATGTATAATTTTTTTTTTACCATTTCATTAGATCACTGTGCAGTTTTTTGAAGCAAATACCATTCAGAAGCAATTACTTCTTACCTAGATGTTTGATTCATATAATTGCTCAGAAAACCCTCCAATGTTATCCTGAACTGCAGAAAAAGACCTATCTTTTTTGATACTGTCATGTCAGCAAAACAGCTAATGGTTGATTAACTGCATCATACCATTGTGTCTGAAACTTTGCTAAATCTCTATTAACTGAAGAAAGGCAATCTCACAGTATGGGTGCTATTACTACAAAAGAACCTCATGTCTTCTGCTCAGTTTCTCCAGTTTCTAATGTCTTATTTCCTGCAAAGCTCTCTCGGTATGTGGTAAACAATTTGTAAAAGGTGCACTAGTCCAAAAATAAATGCAACTTCACAATATGTCTGATTACCACTTAAACAACTGACAATTAGCTGATTACAAAACCCACTAATCTTAAAAGCGTTTCTCCCTGTGTTGGAAGCCTATACAAATCTACAAACTGCTTTGATACCAACTTCACAATCCATGTCTCTTCTTTGTCACATAACTACTAGTTTCTGCTTTGTAGTAACCAAAGAAATGACAATCATAATTTCAGATAAATATACTGATTGTCATGGGTTTGAAAATCTGTTGAGAGACAAAGTTTTCTTGCTGCAGAGAACAGTAAATACCAGCTGTGTTTCCAGCTACACGTCTGCTCAGGGAAGGTGGGATTTTTTTCTTCCTTGAAGATTAATCCTTTAGGAGAAACAATAAAAAAGAAAACTGTGACTGTGGTCGTGATAGTGAGCCAACCAAACAGGAATACACTCAGTGTAAGGACTAATAGCTAAAAAAAGTCTTCCTCCACTCCCCAAATGGTTGTGGAGGGTTAACCTTGTCCAGCTACAAGCACCCACCCAGCCAGCTGTCACCTCACTCTCCTCTCCTCAACAGGACAGAGGGAGAAAATAAGATTAAAAAGCTCCTGGGTGAAGACAGAGGAGATCACTTACAAGTTAACAACACAGACAAACTCAAGGAAAGTTAATTTAATAAAGTACCTATTAAAAACAGAGATGGATGCTGAGCAACAAAAGCAAAAGCTAAAACACCTGCCCCAGAATCCACCCCTTCTTTCCAGGTTCAACTTCAATCCTTCATTCCCAATTCTTTTACTTTCTTGCCTCACCTCCAAATGGCACAGGGAGTATGGGGAATGGCGGGGAGATTGCTAGTCTGTAACCTGTTCTTTCTGCTGCTCCTTTCTCCTCACACTTTTCCCCTGCTCCAACGCGAGCCCTTCCCATGGGCTGTGGTCCTTCAAGAACTGTTCCACCATGAGACCTCTCCACAGGTGGCAGTTCTTCAAGACAAACCAAGGATGGGCATCTCCAAAGGCTGACAGTTCTCCTGACAGGCACTCTCAGGAGAACCTGATACTCCATAGGCTTCTCCATGGGCTGCAGTTCCTTCAGGCAATATCCACCTGTTCTGGCATGGGCTGCAGTGAGGATATTGCTCCAGCATGGTTTTCTTCATAGACTGCAGGGAAATATCTGCCCCACTATGGTCTCTTCCACAGGCTTAAAGGGAATATCTGCTCAGGCTCCCAGAGCACTTCTTCCAGCTCCTTTTTAGATAAACTCTCATACAAATCTCCTTAATGGAATTTTCCTAGTTTCCTGCACACTCTTTACCAATGCGAAACACCAATTTTGTTCCTTTTCATTGTTCTTATCTTCCGAGCATTCCTGGATCATTACGTGCATCTTGCAGACTCTCTGGCAAGCTTCCTGACATGTCATGGAGCAAGAATTTACTGGTTTGATTCTTTTTGCTAGTTTTTTCCTCAATTCTCCTTCCTTCTGTATTTCATCTTCCTGAATTTTTGATTTGTAAGCTCGATGTATCGAACCTCAGATTCCAATATAGATGTCCTTATATAGCCTTTGAAACACTTGTAGGGGTGCTTCAAACACTCTTGCCTTTTGAGCTCATTTTATGTTAAAGTTTTAAAATATTTCCTCATTTTTATAACTCTCTTTGGGAACGTCAAGATGGAGTGGATTTCTGGAGAAGTCATTGCTCCTACCTGCTCCAGGGATGTACACATTAGGAAAAGGGGAAGAGGAGGGAAAACTGGAAGGGTTTTTGCAGCACCTGAAAACAGAATCTTGTGGAGAGAGAAGCTATCCTGTGCTCAAGTCAGTGAAATATAGCAATCAGATTGGGGTAAAGAAGTTGTCTGTAATTATGGGAGGGAACTATTTTGGGGGAGGAAGCCAGACAAGGTGAAAACAAGCAGAGTTTTCACATTTGCGACAGACCATCAGGGAAATGGAAGCTATTTCATATGTATACCACTTAAACCTATCAGGTGCTAAAGGAACTGTGGATTGTGGCATCTTGTACAGTTCACCATACTCACATGGCTCACACTCAGTTCTCACAAGTCAGAAAGTAGGCAGCAAGTTGATTAAATTTAGCTATAACAAGGACTAATCTTTCACAAACCAGACTAGCGGACCTTGAGGCTTGAAAAGGGGGACAAAAATCTCCAGAACTGGTCACCTAACCCTGTCCAGCACAACTATTAAATAGATCAAAGGTTTCTGCTGCCCTCTCACCACAGGAAGTATGGAAAAATCTTGAGTCCACATGATCACATCTGATTATGGAGCAGATTTCACACATGTGTTAAAGTTGTGGCCTGTTATTTCAATCCATTTCATTCACATATCTCATGCTTGAAAGGTAAGATCATTAAAGCCAAGTTCAGTTCTTCAAATCTGCAAGACCAAAACAACGTTGGAGTGGCAGCAGAAAATATGTACTAATTGTTTTGGCACATACTTCCTAAAAGACATTTCTGCAAAGTAGCTCACCACCTTGAAAATCATGCAAAAATTCAGCAATCCAAGCTATGCTAAAATAAAGCTATGAAGCAGCCTATATCTGCCAATTACTTTAGGCAGTCTATTTCAAGGCAAGACATGATAAAAACTCCAGATGAATTAAAGAGAAAAAACGTGATGTGACAAAAATCTCATTGCTCCTTTCCTGTCTATCTTAATATTCTTCTCCAAGCTCTTACCTGTCTGTATAATTAAATTACTAGTGATGTTACAGGCACAGGACCTAACGACTCAGCTTGTGGTGTCAATCACTTCTCAAAGAGCTCCATTCATGGCTGAAAAAGCCCCAAATTGAGCGATAACATACCCTTGATAGTGCTGGCAAGGACAGCAGCTCTCCTACAGTCTTTCAGAGAATAACAAAAACGGGTTTTCTCCACTTTGAAATAAACAAGAAGCAAAAATTTGAGTCTGGGCTGAGCTGAGTTGCAATTAAATGGGCCTCACCAATGGTAACTACAACTTGTTGCTAACACACTGCGCATCATGGCTACAATGTAGGCTTCATGTATATGTACTTTTTTTTAAATTAAGCTTACAGAACACTACTTGTTCTAGAACCATCTGAAACATGTATCCTATCAACTTAAAGGCAATCACCTTGTCTAGGGGAACTTTTCCTTTCAAAGACAACACTTCAGTAAATAAATAGAAACGGTGTCACTGTAAAAAAAAACTAAAATTGTTTACATTGTGAATTACATGAGAGAAAATTAGAGTAACTTGTCTTTCTTGAGTTAGCAAAATGATGCTGAGAAAAAAATCAGGGTTTACTGAATGCAGCTGCGAGAAAATCAGGATTATGAAGCACATAGTAAAAGACCACCTGTTCACCAAAAAAAAAAAAAAAAGGAATGCTAGCATGTGTTCAAATAGAAAAACCTTGTCAAAAATAAACATTGCTCACGGTGAAATGCAGCTGAAAAATATTTCCAGCCAACATCAAATGTTTTGGCCAGTCTTCTGCAAGGAGTAACAAGTAATACTGTTTTTTAGATGATGCTCAATAAAATTACATAAAATCACAAAAGTGATTATCTGATGTAGTTGTCTATGAAAGCACTGAAATTGATCTGAGGACCCAGGAAATCCCTTCCATTAAATGTTTTTAATTAATGTTCATAATTTTGTTAAGAACCCCTTCATGCTAACAGCGAATATGTTACTACCAATGGGCTTCTTACAAGAAATTTACATTGTAAATAACACACAGAGTTCATCTCAAAAACTGTGGCAATTAACTACAATTTAGAACAAAAAAAGCTCTATTCAGATGGAAAAAGGAGAAAGAAAGCTTGAATCTATACCTTTATGTTTATCCATAGGATACAGCAATCATAAAACCAAAAAAAAAGAAAAAAAAGAATGGAAAGAAAAAACTACAGGGACTTTTGGAGATGACTTGATTATACTATATTATAGTAACTTTCTAAAATTATATTACAGTAACTTTCCGTCACCTTTTATTGTTACAGCAATTCATGTTTCAGATTCAGAGAAGAAAAGTAAAAGAGAAGAATGAACAAAACTGTAAAATTAAACTGGTCAAATAGTATGGAAAAATACCGTGATTTTTACCTGTTATCACACTGTTTTTTTCTTCTCTGTATAATCATCCATATCCAGGTAAATGTGCTTTTATTCCATAATATTTGTGTTTGTGAAGGTTATTACAGCCCACTACTTTTTACACTCACCAATGCCCAGAAAAAAGCACCTTAACAACACATACATTCTAGGGGCATAACACCTGCTACTTCTCATACAGGAATGAAAGGGAAATTCACCACAATAGCCGTAGTTCTAGATAGTGTATAACAACATTAATACAACACATCAATAGCTGTTGCAGGAATATTAAGGGACTCACAGTGCTTCACATGTTATCTTCAGTGATTCTGCCATTTATCCACCCATCTCTAACTCCATGTCCCCATGTTTTCTGAGACACAAGTAACACTAAACTGCAACAGACCTGCTGCTCACATACCCGAAAAATTGTTTCCCAAGTAACACTATCTACATTCTGTGAAAGATCTCTCACCCGTCAGTTTTTAATGGTTCAGGAGGCTTGTAAAATAGAATTCTGTGTTACAGATCTTGTCCAAATTTATCAGCACTGTATACTGGCTGCATTCTTTATTTGAGAAAAACAGGCATAGTGATTGCATACAAATGGCTTCACAGCTGAGAGCTTGCTCTGTATGAGAATTTGCACTTGTATTTATTAGAGATTTTCATTACTCTGACTACTCATCACACATCTTACCAAACTTAAGAAAACAACACCAAACACATTTGTGTTACCTACATATTAGCTCATAAGTTTAGCACTAGATGGCCCAGGCTAAAGAAAATATTTCTCTCTTTCAGCTTCATTAAGCTCTCAGCTTCATTATCTCAATATTTATTAGGCAGTTCCCATATTGTTTTGCATTGAAAATGACAGAAATTGTAATTAGAATCTGCTTGAAATCACTGACAGGGTTTTATTTTTCTGTTTCATTTATGAAGTGAGAGTCTTACCTACAAATCTTACCTTTCTGGTTTTACAGATGAAAGATACTGAAAATCTTCTCTGCTAACCATTTCCACACTGCAATCTGCATTTCTCACATTTTAACTGTAAGATTAAACAATTTTGTTTGAAAGTCAATAAGATTCCCCCAAAATACAAATCCTGAATAAAGAACATATAAAGCATATTTTAATGCAACTTAGCTATTTTACTTAAACATTTTGATATGTTGTTATATCACCCAAAGCATTTCTTTATGGAAAAGATGTGTATGAATACTTCATGTCAATTTTCCACACAATATAAAGCTTAGTTAAAAATTCCGCAAACATTCAGAATCAGTAAACATGTAAACAATGTAAACATGGCAGCAGTAAACCACTGAGAAGACTCAGATCTCTGTTCTATAAAACAGGTGAGATTTCTTCTTAAAATCCTTCAGCTTACCAGAAGATGCCCAAGGCTTGCTGCACTGGTAGTCTATAGTTCAAAACTCATCTCTGCTGTATTATTTACCTTCTTTAGCACTTAAAATTTCTTATTAAGCAGCAAGATCTCATAACCTCAGCCACAGAAAAATACAATGCCTTGTAAGTAGGCGAGAAAATACAAGAAAGAGTACTGCATTTTTAGTTTTTAATCTCCAAAGAACCTCACACTTAAGATTCCTGTACCTAGTGCATCATAGCTGCCAAAATTTTCATTACTCTTTACATACATATATAGATTGTACTATAGCATCAGACCACTCCTAGTGAACCAGTTCATATATATTTAGGACTGTATAAACTCAAAAAGCAACACAGCTGTGTCAGCCTAATGTAGCAGTGGCATTCTGCTTAATGTATGCTGCTTCTTGCCTAAAAACTCCACTCTGTTCAATTCTGACGCCTGAATTGTTTCTCATACATAGTCCAGTATCACCAATATACTTCTAGAAATAAAATTTCTATGGCACCTTCATTTCAGCAGCTGAATATACTTTAAACTAACCCTGCTGCAGGCAGCACAGAGGTCAGAATCCACACCCAGAAAAATTCATACACTATAGCTTCTTCTGTAACTCTCACCGATCCCTATGTTCTGCAAGTGAACAGTTGCACACTAAAGAAGAAAAAGGCTTCCACCACCCTCTATATCACTACCCAAAGCATCTGCTTGGAATGACCGCTACTCAGATGGAAATTTTCTTTAAAACCTTGAGAAAACAAAAACCAAAACATAGATCAAATCTCAGAGCAACTCTTTTCTAAAAGAATAAATATTCAGTGGTGCGAAAAGTCTTCCAACTACAGATTAAAAACCCTACAGAGCTGTTTCCACCAGCTCACTCAAAATTTAAGCAATTAATATAAACTGAGCAGTAATCAGTAAGAAATTGAAATAAGCAGACCAGTAGGAAGGCAAGATTTGTAGTTCCTACTATTTTGCCATGATGAACTACTAAAACGCCTGAAAGCCTTCTAAGACAAATGTCTACATTGGGCTCAAAATTGACATACAAATACACACATGCACATACACACACACAAGCCCCTAATTCAGTACGACAAACGTAAAAGTCAACAGGTTAAGAATCCTCTATCAAAACTGTCAAAAATTATTAAAATTGCTTATCAGCAAAGACTGTTCTTAAGAGAACCATGTTATTTCTATCAATCCCCTAAAAATAGTGTTTAGCTCTGACAACCTCTGAATGTGAAACCAAATTATTTTCCTTATACATACCAAAAATTAGCCATTTCAATATTAGCTTTTTGCCTCCCCTGCCCATTACACACAATACATTGGTGTACTATAAATGTAAATTTAATATAAAACATGAAGAGCTGTGAGGGAGTTGCTTTAATTTTAGGAATTTTCTTTGATCCTCAACTAGGCTAAATGTCACCTTACATGGCAATAATGTCAGAAATTAACTTTGTCTGTAATATGTACTTCAAAATCCTCTTGCCTTTTGACAAATGGAATAATTAAAAAACATCCATGAGACATGATTTAACTGCTATTTCCGTACATGTTTCTCTGCCTTTATCCTAGTCTGTGTTTCTCTGCATACACCACTGCGCATAATTCTTCCACAGACTGGCAAACACAGAAATCTACAATTGTAGGGATTTCAAGGCTCAGAAGGCCCAGCGTGTAGGATAATTTCTCCTGGGTGAGGCACTTTTTCATGTAATGTGGGTAATGTGCTCTAAAACAAGTCCTGAGGCACCAGCTGGCTCTAAAGGCACAAATTCTACCAGTCACCACTAGGACTTCTATTGGCAGAAGAGTGAGGTTAAAACTCATGGAAATGAAAAAAAAGAAAAAGAGAGGAGGAGTGGGGTAATTTTGTCTTTAAAACAGGACTAAGTAGTCATGATTCTAAACTGTACGATGAAAAAGCATTACAATTACATTTACCATTACAATGAGAGACAGATTATGAAACTGAAGCTACAACATGGTACACACTAATGTACCTACCAGAGTAACCAGAAGTTACAACAAAAACTATTTTCTTCTGCCCTTCCTGTCTTCTGTTTTTTGTAAGTGTTTTCCTTTTACAATGGATTTATTTGTGTTCTAAGAAAATGTGGGTTAGATTCCAGAAGGACTATTTAAGTGTCAAAAGGCAACACTAAAAAAGGGCAAACAAAGCAAACAAATCCTTCCCCAATTTTCTTCCCCTGTCAGGAGGGACGTGGAACTCATATAGCTACAAAGATAAAGTACTCAAAATACATTTTTAATTAGGTAAAATATTATTTGCCGTGATAATTTAGTAATTAATTATGCTGCCTCAAATATTTAAACATGAGATACAGCATGTTACAGAATTTTTTACCAGACAAAACTGGTACACAACAAATCTACTTAGTGACAGCATGCCTTTTCTTTTCATCACAAGAAAAGAAGTATTGGAAGAGATAAAGCTTCAGACCAGTTTAAAGCCTATAAAGAGATGTACACAATCACGATTATTTCTTACAAACCTCAGTCATGAATGTGACAAGCAGGTTTAAAGCTTTGAGTTTCCCATAGCAACCATCATGCAAAGGAAAAAGGAGCTTGTGAAAAATTACACTATATAAATTTTGTAATATTTTCAATAGAGGACGGCTCTTATGCCACGAGATGTATAAATCAATGCCAGCTGTCTTCATTATTCACCAATCCCTTGGTGAGACTTAAAATGGTACAGCAAATCAGCTGAACATTTACCTAACTTTTTTGGGGCTCAGGATCTGTTGATAACTGTGTGACCCTATTCAAGACCAAATCTCCTCAGACTCAGGATCACCCATTCTTTTCTGTCCCTCCTGCTAATATCAAGATGCAGCATCAATAAATAAGAAGTCCTTAAGCCGGAAGGAAAACAAAGAAAGCAAAAGTAATAAATCCCTTCCTCTCCCTAAATCAGGGCACTCAGCAGGCAGTCAGAGCACACCACCACAGATGCAGCTGAGAAACAATAATCCAGTCCCACTCCTCCTTTCCTTATACATGTCAGAAGGAAAGGAAAGAAAGGCAGAAAGGAAACGGTACTAAAACCCCTTTCTTTCCAGTGAGCCACAGAGGCGATTATTATTGAATCAATAATAGCAAACATCAGCCACCACATCAGTAATACTTCTGTTATTAGACAACTCAATATGTGCATGTTGGCAAGGTGCAAAAGCCCTTTCTCTCCATACTGTGCATTTCTTGAGGTAACACGCCAGCAAAATGGAAATTAAAAAAAATGTCCCTTATTTTCATTCATCATAACAGACATAAGGAGTGGCTAACTATATACACCTTGATATTAATTAATTAAGCCTGTAACAATATTTGAAATACTTGTAACGTAGTAGTCCAGCATGTAGTATATAATAATTACATAATATGCACATCATATATAATTATCCCCCCCCCCCTTTTTTTATTCCTCAGGTCACAAAACCAAGTAATTAGATCACCAGTCAAAAACAAACACTTGGTTAATATCAGCTTTGATATTCAAATATTGCAGCATCTTGCATGTGCTTTCTGTACAGCAAGCTCTGTTCCTCTTTCTTTTATCCAAGAAATAAAAATGTGAAATAAGTATTAAAAAACTTTCATTTAAAAACTTTAAATGGGAGAAAAGCTGAAGAATGCAAAGCAAACCCATTTTGGGACAAAAAAATAAAATCACTAATTTAACTTCAAAATTAAAAACCACACACAAAAAAATGTGCTTTTTGTTTTCATACAGATGGCTTAAAATCTCTGCTGACTACAGTAAATCTCTAATGACAATATCATTGGTGTGAATGCAGTTTGCATGCACACAGTTCTTCCTGGAGTAATAAATGGAGAATATACCCACTCAATACTTTCTGGACTACAAAGAGGGTAAATTTCAGTTCTAAAGCAAGGGAAGTTACTGTTCTAAAACAAGAGCCTAAATCTTATGAAATTATTAAACACTTCGAGAGATCACATCAGACTTACAAACACATACAAAGATCTTCCACTCATATAAAGTCACTTAATATGCAAGGTACAACAAAAAAATTTAGGAGTTTTTCTAGAGATAGATAAGAAAGGATGGATGAGCAAGATGAAATGTCTTTTAACAGAAATATAAATCACTCATTTTACAAGTCACATCAATTTTCTTAATTAAAATATTCTCTTATTCACATAAGAACATTTAGAATTTACAGACTGAATGAGAATTGTAAAGTTAACTCCACGTTCACGAAGAATTATAGTATTTAGGAGTAAGCACATCCGGAAAAAGGAATGAAAGAAGTAATCAGGATTGATTTGAATGACAAAACTTTCTCATCCCATTTTTCCTAAAATCTCCATTAGTTTCATTCAGAAAGGCTGAGGATTTGGATCATGACCTGAACACTGCGTATTTGGTTTCACAATCTTCGCAGTAAATTACAGTAAGGTTTTTTGTTTGATTTTATTTGCTTTTTTTTAAAAAAGGAGGGGTTTGAGGTCAGTGAGATTATGTAGTTTTCATAAATAAAACAAAATATTCTAGATTAATTTCATGACATTTGTCAAAAGTTACAAAATTCTATAAATGTATTAAGATGACTGTTACTAGAAATGTTTTGAAATTTTCACTGAAAAGTAATATTGAATAAATAATTTCACATTGCTGTAAATCAGAAAGTTGACTAAAGGCTTTGTGTGGCTTTTTTTTTCATTACTTCTTTTCTCTCCCAGTCAAAAAAATGGACAAAAAAAAGACAGGTCAACACTACTTTTCAAAAGTGTGTAAAGCAATGATTCATATTCTGGTAGCCGTTCCCTTGTATTTAAGCTAGGTGTACATGTTTTTCAACAGAACTGCTTCCAAAGGCAGCTCTTGAAACAAACCAACAAACAGATAAACAGAAAAGATTGCTGATATTTTCTTTGCTAAATTTTGTACCCATGCCCTAGGAGCCAAGAGTGTCATGTGGTAGAGTATTTTGTGGTTGATTCTTTCTGGCACAATTCCTTTTGATCTAGGGTAGGGTATCAATACAAGGGGTCGATGCAAATCAAACCCAGACTTCAGTAGAGCTGGAACAAGGAAGCTCTGCCTTCAAATCACAGGTTTTGTTATAATAGAGCACCATATTTTTAAAGAATACCATCTCTATTCAGCTGCCTTATTCATTTGCCTGGGTGATAAGTATAAATCCCAAACTTATCTTCCTTAACATGGATTAAGAAACTCTAACGCTCTCCTCAAACTGCTACTGCCAGAAATAGATCAAGATAAACTCAGAGGCCACCACAGCAGAAATCAGGATGAGTAAAACAATGATTCTCCGCCTTTCAACCCCCCCAAAAAAGGATGAAAAAAAAAATCACAGTCATAGAATCATAGAATGGTTTTGATTAGAAGGAACCTTTAAAAGGTCATCTAGTCCAACACTCCTGCAGGAGCAGGCACATTTTTAACTGGATTGGTTTGCCATTTCCAGTTCTCTAGGCCTCCAATACCTCCCTGGGCAGCCTGTGCCAGTATTTCACCACCTCATTGTAAAAAATTTCTTCCCTATATCTAGTCTAAATGTACACTCCCTTAGTTCAAAAGCCATATTTCCACCTGCTTCCTTGGTATATTATTTATGCTCTTAATTTATTCCTTCTACCTTTCCTCCCCATCCTTTCTATCCAGTACTACTTCCAGTTCTTCTTTTCCCTTAACCATGTGTGTTTGCTATTTATTTCCCAATTTCCACCCTTACCAACACACAACCTCATTAAGGAGTGTATTAAATGAGAGTTAACTATCTAACTTTACTGTTTTTAAAACTCTTGTTAAACTTTAACAGATAAAAATCAATCTAGTTTCTGTTTTGTTTAACAGAATATTGGCTGCATGCTTTCAATGGAAAGTGATCGACTCCTGTCACGGTTTCGCCCATCCAGTGGCTAAAACCGGGCAGCTTTTAGTCCCAATCCCAAACCACAGGAAAGGGAAAAAAGCATACGGGAGAGAAAGAACCATAGAATCATAGAATGGTTTGGGTTGGAAGGGACCTTTAACATCATCCAATTCCAGCTCCCTGATGGCCTGGAAACTAACTCTGAAACAGCTTTAATGCAACAATAATAACAAGAGGAAGATACAATATTAATAAGAAAATAGTAAAATATGCACAAGTGTACAAAAAACAACTCCCCCGATACCCATACGTTACCGGTGACGCTGCAGGGCAAGTGCGGGGAACGTCTTGAATTCTGGAACTTGTGGATGGGTTCAGGGGCAGAGAGACAGGTGAGGTCCTCCCTGAACCTCGGCCATGGGAGAGACAGAAACCGGACCCTCGTGATCCCGAAGCTTTCAGACTGAGCACTGAGTGTATGGCATAGAATCCTTCGTTGGCCAGGCTGGGTCCTCAGTCCTGTCTGCACCCGTCAGCTCTGGGATGGCCTTAATTTCCATAGGAATAGATGTGAGCAGTGGCCTCTCCACACACTGATGGCCCATTGTTTCGGTGAGAACTATCAGGCTGAAAATGCTCTGCTTCAGCCCAAAAGAGCACAATCTTTTAAAAAATAAAGGACAAAATCTTCAGTTTCTGCAATCCGGCAGAAACAGACAAATGTTCTTTTCATATTTTTTTTTCATTTATGTGAGGGAGGAAAAAAAGGCAAGCTCCAATGAAAACATAGTTAGGACAAGTCTTAAATCTCAAGGAAGAGTTCAGGAAACAATTTGCAAATAGTTTTCCTGAAGCATTTGACTGTCCTCTAAAAGACATACTGAAAAAGTTAAAGAGCTGCTAATATCTTAAAACTGGAGTTGGAAGGATTTTCAAGAGTTAAAGCACTTAAGAATTAATTTATGATTATAAGCAGGAATTGCACTCAAAGTGAAACATACTGAGGCAGAACACTCATCCGAGGCCCTGTGCAAAATAATGTTCTGGATGAGCCAAGAGGCTCTGTGGAACAGCACTGATTTGGCAGCATGTACATCACTTGCTTCCTAGAGATCTAATTTTAATGAATTCTCAGTTGCTGCAAATGCAATGCATTTCTTACCTCACTTTCGTATCACTGGATTTCACACAAAAGACTAAAGATCATGTCAGGCTGGGGGAGGAAAGAAAAATAAAACTGTTCATTTCACAGCAATATTCAAGTCCACTGCAAGACAATAAAAGGTTTTAGATCAACATCTCTATGAAGAATGGCGTAAAAGGTCTGCATGAGACTGACTCCCAATGCAGTGATTTTCCTGACTAGAGTCAGTTCAATAGATACACACAACTGGGGAATTTCCTTACTTAAGAAGAAAAAGCTGATCTGAAAAAGCAGCATTTAAATATCTGCCCACAGATGATAAAATCAGAAAAGTCTTTGAAGAGCTCTTTCACACATTCTGTCTTTATAAACAAGTGTTATTCACAATGGAGTGGCTGAGGCATTCCCATTATGTCCAAAGTAGATACTACTATCATAAAGGAAATTAGCAACACCACAGTTACAAAAAGTTTCTCTTATAATGAAGTAAACATAAATATTTTACCTTCTACAGAGCACAGAATGTTACAGAAGTAGTGGGTTTTATAAATAAAAACTATTCACTGACTAGAGCTGAAACCCTTCACTTGAATTTGCTGGGACATAAATTTTGTAGGAGGATTTAAAAATGCAGAACCTGGAAATGATAAACTCATATTTCATACAACCATGGAGGTGGTACTATGTCTGGTAGTTCTGACAGAGACTAAGGAAAACCACTAATTGCTTTCTAAGAAAAAAAGAGCTGTGTTCTTTAAGTTTCTCAGAGCACACTAAAAATGAAGTGAAGATTTTGTTTCTATTCATCTACTGGTTCAAAACCAAATATACTGTCTTAGAGTGAAAGTAAAATTACATATTTAAGCCACTTAAAGATAAAGTCGATGTGTTTCTAGAATTACCATTATATAAATTAGGATACACTTATTACATCAGTATTAAACATGAGACTGACATTTCTTCTGCCGCACGCATACAAAGCATTACACGTGGATGTCACTCCCTAAAATATAAAACTATACACAAGCTCTATAACTGAAGTTGCACGAATAACCAGAGCCACAGTGGTTTCAGTAGTGAATATCAGAACTCATTTAAATTGAGATTAGCAAAACAGGAAAAAATAAACCACTCCCGTGTCAGTCTGAACTGGGTTTAAATTTCAATAGTGTTGAAATCTGTCTGGAGTTGAAACTCCAGACACTTGAAACAGGCTTTGCAAGCATCTTCCCACCAGTCCCAGTGTTGTTTAAACCTAGGCTTTTCTATTCTAGACTGGTTTCAGGAACTTACCATGTCTTCCACCTAAAGCGCAGGTAACATATGCTGAGAGCCACAATTTTGCTCAATGTAACAATTCCTCGTTTAAGAATGATTTGATAAACACACATGCAACTAGAATATTTGTGACGTCCTTGTTTCTTGAATGCAACAATAAATGGTCTGCAAAGTACCACATACAACAAACTGTTCTGAAACTATAACTATGGGATTTGTTTGTTGCATTTAAAGGACAATTAGGACTTGCTAATAAATCTGAACCTTACAAAAGAGGTACAGTGAGATGTGTTTTGGCCTGGCAAGTGAAAAAGAGAAAAATAAAGTCTCAGCAATATTTAATCAGAGCAGAAGCTACTATTATTTATTTTATTCATACTAGGCATCAGTATAATATCAGCAGGAGGAGAACTCAATGTTCTCCAGTGAATTAGCTGTAGGAGAGTCAACAAAAGACTGGATATTTTTTCGGGATAAGATGAGTAGCTATAGTTCTGCTGATTTGTTGACAGACAAAATATCTTCAAAGTAAAATCATTTATACTTTTTTTTTTGTAATTATCCCCAGTCCCATAAAGTTTGGGGAGATTCCAATTGAATTCCAGGAGAAAATTTTTCACCATGAGAACAGTTAAACATTAGAACAATCTCCCCAGGGAAGTGGTAGATTCCTCTACACCAGACACTTCGAAGGGTCAGCTCAACAGGGTTCTGAGCCACTTAATTTAAACCATGTATCACCTAAAAAGGTTGGACTAGACAATCCCCAAGGTCCCTTCCAACCCGGCATTCTGTGATCATATGATTCTAAGTATTGCTTTCTATTTATTATAGTAGAAATTGTAGTCTTCTATTCAGTAGAAAGAACAAATAAATTCCTCTATGAATGACAGTACTAAGCATGAATACTTGAATTTTTATACAAATGCAAATGGATAATTGCAGGAAATACACTCTAGAGATAATTATTTGTCACTGAATACAAATATTTTAAAATTACACACATATAGGAGTGTTAAGCAGTCTACATCTGAAAAAGTGGGTAGTGTCATACAAGCTGACGCACAAACACTAAACAAAAACAGGTTTCATTTGTTGGGTTTTTCCTATCCTGCAATTTTAGAATCAAATGAAATGATATCAGCTGTTTAAGATGCATTTTATTCATTCAACTACTGAAATTTTTCTGGATTCAAAGACACAAATATTATCAAAATAGAGAAGACTGTTCACATTGTTAACATCAAGATTCTAGAGAGCAAACAGCTGTAGTTTTAGTGTCCTTAAAGCTAATTTACACATTTTACATTAATGACTCAGAATTATATCTAACATAAAAGTTTCCAGATGTCATTTCCTATTTTTTATATGAGAATGAACCAAAATATGGTTCAATATTGAATACAGCTATATTCAACCATTCTTATTTTTCCTTAATAAGCTCCTGGTACTGATAGGGATATCCAAATGCGTTCCTCATGAAGTAAATATATTCTTCCTGCCGAGCAGAGTCTGGTCACACAGAACTCATTGCAGGATAATTGTCTAAAATGGTAAATTATTTATTCTTTTCTTGTTAGTTTACTTCTAGAAAAGCTTTTAGCACCTTGTGCATTGGTGAAAGATTCCTGGCTGACAGTCCTGGAGAATAAAATTAAGAACTGTGGAAGAGCAAATGTATGAACGGTTTTATCACATTGAGGGATTCTAGGAAAAAAGAAAAAACAACAAACATATAATTCTTGGCTTCATTACAACTCTGTCAACAGAGAGGCTAATTAGTACTAATTACAGCAACGGTTTTACAGCATGCATTCAAATAGATGTTTTTCTGACCTTGCTGGTATTTATTAGGATTGTCCCTATAACAGCAACTAAATGCTACAAGAGCTCAGCTTTTCTAGATGTTATATGGACACAGAATGAAAAGACCTTTTCCTCAGAGTTAATAGTATATATATATATATACCAGAGACTAGCTATAAAAAAAGATTTGTAACAAAAAAAATAATGAAGAAGACTGAGGAAAAGAAACTACGAGTGGACAGAACTAATGACTTTGATTTAAAGGAGAATTTTTTACATTGCACTAAGAACCAAATCTTAGCCTTCTATTTCTTACATTGTCTGTAAGAGCAGGAAATGCTGAAATTCTCCCTTATCACTTTTTTAAGCATCTTTGCAGTCTTAAGTCAAAACTCTCAGTTAACTTTTGTAATGAAGCAGCAAACCTTAACATCACTCTGCTGCTTGCTGTTGACACAAGACTTTTTAGGCTATAAAGCTGGAAGGCATTTTTACTGATATGATGCAAACTACACATGAGGATAGATACATACCTGAGCATCATAAAGACTACGATCGTATGATCCCTGATAGGACATTCCAAAGAAACTGAGAAACTAAACAAATTCATTAGGACAGTACGATACCTGGGAGCTGACTGACATTGCAGAAATATTTCCAGAGGTTTCTGTAACCACCACTGCCTTGCTGTCATTCTAGGGAAGTCAGTGCATCTCAAGGTTGAGAAGCACCACTTTGCAATCATGTAAACTTGTTAATTTTGGTGCTGCTTTATATACTTATATACTTAGCCAGCAGCAACTCTCCCAGATTACACTGCATTTTCTCACTGAAATAGACTGCAAACACTGTTTATCTTATTTCTTTCCCTTCGCTCACTCTTGCTTTCGTACATACATTATGGTCATTTATCCTTGTTCCCCTAAGTCTGGGATATTTTTGTATTGATAATAGGAAAAAAGTAAAGATTGTAAGAAGCAGACTGCCAGTCTGACCTGGTCATCAAAAACACATCTCCAAGAGGTAAACTACATGAGTGCAGATAGCAGCTTAAGGTCAGGTCATGTATTTATCCCCAGATAGTAAACAGGTTTCTGTACAACAAAAGAGAATAATGTAAAGTGAATGATTCCCAAAATGGGATTAGAGGATGAATTTTAGTGATCCGCATAGGCATGATTTATTGCACACTACTCAGTCTTTCTCATTCCAAGGCAGTTCTTGTCATTTTACTAACGTTCATGTTCATGCAAGCACTCAGATTTTTGGCATGTTATGACAGGGAATTAAAACGTGATGCACAGCTGAAGAAGCTCACTTGATGACATTGTAAGTATACAAATTCCTCCTCTTCTGTACACTGAAAATGAGGTGCCAAAGACAGTGATTTGTGACAGGCACTGGAAGGCAACGTGTGCCTCAGAGCCTCAGTGCCTCAGATCACCAACAGGAAAAACTCAAGAGTGAGGAACAACTGAATAGTTGTACCTTCTTGGGAATTCAAGAATCTCAGTCATCCAGAACGTGGCTCTGCTCCCAGTTATTCTTGTATGCAAACAGTGATTGACTTGCTTTTTGTTTAATACAAGAGTGATTTATCTGCATTTTCTAGTTTTTACAGCACTCTGCTAGAGAACATAAACCCTCAGACTGACCTCCATCTCTGCCTTCCTCAGCTGAGATCTTATCTGCAACTGTCCAATAAACATGCTTCTGCAACATTTAAGGAAGAACACGAGAGTTGTAGTTCTGGGAGAGGAAAAGAGTGGGTGCCAGTTTCTGTTTCAGCAAAACGGTGACTCCTCTGGTAAAAGAGAGTTCCACATTGTAGTTCTACGTGGCACATCTATCAGTTTTGCATCACATTATCACTGGGTAAAATACATGCAGACCATTAGGAGCAGGAAGTCAAATTCTTTCTTTCCCACAGAGGGATCTTCGACATCCGCTTCAATGCCTTCATCCTCTCTTTGCCCCCCTGAGTGGCAAGTTCTTTGTCAAGCAGCGCCCAGCTAAGCAAGAAGCTCACGCTACTTTCCATGAACTTAAAAGCTATTACTTTGAATCTCGTCAAAGCGAGCAAAAGACAAGCTGAACAGAACTGCAGATGAGTTTTGGTTGGAGAAACTGGTTTACCAGAAAAGGCCCAAACCAGCCTGGATTTGTCCTTCTGCAAATCTAGGCCTGCAAGTTTTAAAACAGATTATTTTTTTAAGTCATGATTTCTGAAATAAGAGAAATGCAAAAAATTTAGCTTCTAATATAACAGAACCTCCAATTTTTAAGTCCAGTTCATTTTGAAATATGAACCAAAGGATTAAAAAATTAAGAGACATAAAAATAATTCACATTAAATGGATGTAAACATCACAACTTAATACAACGAACTTACCTGTGAAAAGAGGGCTTAAATACTCAAAACTCAAAACACAGTTTCTCCTCATTGCTTTGTCATTACTTTATCAGCCACAAAGCAGGAAATTAGACAAAATCTATTCTTTGTGACCATTAAAACTAGTGATCAATGGCTCACAGTCATGGTAGGCAAGAAAATAAAGTCTAGAAATGAAAAAAAAAAAGGAACTAGCAAAGCATTAGGCAACTGTGTGCACAGGGAAAAGCTATCAGAAGCATACAGAAGAGGAAGATAAGAAACTAATTGCTTGACTTTTTCATAGGTTTTGTTTGGTTTTTTTTTTGGTTTAATTCAGTATATAAATGAGAAGTGACTGTGCTATCTGCTGTAGACCAAGAAAGAAAAGAAGGCCATATGCTGAAAATACACAACACACAAATTTAATATCTGCAACAAGGATGTTAACTCAAATGTTCAAATATCATTTTTTGAACCTGATGTCATGTAGGACTTCGCAGTTCACGTTTGTGCAAGTTCCAAAAATATTCATGGCTCATTACTGCAATAGGTACATGTTAGCACTAACAGGTTCTCAGAATTTCACAGAAATGCTGTTTCTGAGGTTTCTTTACTGTATTAACCTCTTCAGAGGAAAATCCGCCTAATTGGCTTTTTTTTTCTTTTGATGAAGACTTTCCTCTTTGGATTGTATCGGAGTAGCTACCTGTCATCTGTCAAATCAAAATGGGATTTGTTAGCAAACTAAGACATTCTGTCACACTCAAAAGGAAATGGACATTTGAGATCCTGGTAAGGACAAGAGATGCCAGTTTGTCATCTCAAATACTTGCCACTAAAGAAGTATATCAAATGTTAATATTTCTGTTAATTCAACTTTGGAATTTGACGATTAAACTATAATGTTTTCACCAAGTGACATATACTCTCTTGATTATGCTATTCACTTTACTTACAGTGGGAAAAAAAAGGACAAAAAAAGACCTGATTTTTTAATTTAATCAAGCAGGTAAATGCAGTGCTAGTAAACTACTGATGAGTAACTACTGTCAAACTTGTCAGACAGCTCCTCTGAATATTAGTGAACAGTTTGACACTAATGTGCTTCAGTTTGAATGAAACTGCGTGGAGTTAACATCTGAATACTAATGATTGGAATCCTACACTGGATACATAATTAGAAGTTTACCACACAGAGTAAGAAAATAAGCATTTCAAAGAGCATAGCTTGACATAAGTGCGTAAAACCAACAGAGAGAATGAATGATTTTACACTAAATAACACACCAAGCACACAGGAGGGTTAAAAGGAAAAGGTGTTTTTCAAAATTCTAAAAAAAGAAAATGTCCATTTTATTTGTTATTTCTAATAACTACCACAGTCTCAATGATTTCTTTCCTGCATTCTGCATCAGTAAGAACATCCCTCAGGACACAAAACAAGTATGCTGAATAGATCCAAACACACATCTGTGCTCCAGCAAGTTATAACATAAAAGAATTTCTTCTCCTCTACTTATTTGTCACTTCCATTAATACTGTATTGCACCTGGATTACAAGACATTTAACAACTGGACATAGGTTAAATTGGACATTTAACAATTGGACAACTTTCAGGTGTCATGTACATCACTGTGTCCACAGATTTTAATTCATATTTAAACTCAAAACTGATTTTTTTCGGACTACAAGTTCATTCAACCAGGAAAAAAAAGAACAGATTTTTGCACAGAGAAATTCTAAGCAGGAACATAATTCAAAGATATAGAGAAAATCTGTTAAAGAAAAAGCATTCATCAGTGGACTGCTGCATTCACAAATAAAGAATTGCAGAACTGGGACCTATGCTAAATGTTTAAAAGTGACTGTTTAAATGTAACTGTTTAAATGTGGGCACAACACCAATTCTCTTTTCTCTAGGCCTAACTTTCTAAAAGAGCACGCTGCTTCACAGAATCTTCTCAAAGAGCAGAAAACATCTTGAATCATAAATTGCAAGGAAAAGAATTGACGTCTACTGCTATATTACCAAAGCAACATGTCCATCTTTTATCTTTCAAAACATTGGCTTTTTTTTCTCTGCAGTTCTTAAAGTAAACTAATTACTGAGCCAAAATCAGGCACCTGGGAATATGTGTTGATCTTTTCATTATCTTAAAACCTGGTAGAGAAGCAGAGTCCTCAGTAAGGACCTACAGTCTCTATTCTGACTTTACTATAGTGCAAAATTCACTATCCTGAGATTATTCCTGTCACAATCCTGGCATCACTTCAGTAATACAGAAAAGAATTAATGAAACTACTCCCAAGAACTTACTGTGAATCCTTAATTGTTTTGGTGCATGTTCAAACTTTAAATAATTGATCATCACTGTATTAGATTATCAGACTGAGGAACACGTGTAATGTACTAAAACCTAGCCCTTTTTTATCCTACTTCTTTTATCCCTTTTCCTCCAGTCCATACTTCCATCACCACCAGGTGCTAGAGGTGGACCTGCCCTTTTCTTTTTTTCTTCAAAACACTTTTATGAAGCTATTATAGACTCATCATTCAAAGTTCACCTACTACCATGTTGCCTTGGACACTCCATGAAGCTACAAGTTATATTTCTCTTATCTCTCTGAAATGCAACAAAGTATAATCAATTACAGGGTGCAATAAACCTCTACTGCGGATGAGCTTCACAAGGAAAAACCCAAAATTTTCACCATAACCAACAGGACAACAGATTGCCTGGAAAATCTTAATCAGGTCTCTTATTGCACATCAGTTACTGTACAGTTTTTGTCTATTTATTGGACTATCAAGCAGGTTTGCCTCAGTGAGACGCAAAGTGAATGGCACACTCCACTATTAGTCTTCTATTCAATATTATGCTCCTCCAAGTCCTGTCCTCATCCCAATGTCTTTAAAGACTTCATTACTTTGTTCAGGGTATCGAAGCCCCCCCTTAACTCCAAATATTTTTTCCCAGGTGCAGTGTCTCCTGTTTACATACTCCCAATTCATGCTCTTTTCCAGTTCCACAAATCATGCAGGCTTCTTCCCCATTATCATCAGCTGGACACTAGGAACAGGCACTTGTCATGCAATCTTAATCACATCTGGACTAAGCAAAGACTTCACCATCTATATCATTCTTCCTTTGATGAGCATCAAAGGTCTGCTGCCACCAAGAGGTAGGGAGCACTTCTCAAAAACTAACTCACAAAAAAAATATTTTCAGTAATAGATTTCTTGAGTCATGCTAACAAAACAATATGCCAGTACTCATCCCAAGGTAAAAATCAATTATTTTAGTTATTTAAAACAATATTTACTAAAGCAATAAATATAGATTAATCATCGTCTTTAATAGTTTAGAAAAATTCTTGTGCAATATTTTAACAAAGTACGTACGAAGGACAGTTATTTAATGAATTATCTTAGCAGAGCTGTCAATGCAAAAATGAGAATAACTCAAATATATAAAAATGTCAAGTTACACCCAACTCATTCATTTTTTAGATTTGTCTCAAGTTTTGAATTTATAGGCAGTGAAACACCATCATTTATGTGTTTACATTTACCTGAAACTGAGTCTGTTCAGATAAGTAAGCAGATTTATCCTGACTCTAGAATGCATTTTTAGAAGTTGTCTTCCTTTCTTCCCAAGTAATCACCTATCGAACACAGTTCACAATGAATCTCTCTTCTGCTTTTGTTTAAATGTCACCCCTTAAAACACCAATTTCTCCTTGCAGAGAAAGCTGACAATGCTTACCAGCTTGTGCAATTGAAAAGATGGACATTTATTTGTAAGTGAAAAGAGGGAATCTTTGCCCAAATACATACCATTTTTATCAGCAATCTTTTTGTTATTGACTCTGGTTCATGTTCAAAGACTTTTCCTGTTACATCCTTTGGGCTTTACATCATAAAGACAAAGAATTCACAATAAACCTATTCAAAGAAGGCAGCTAAGTACAACCAGGTTGTGGTTGCATAATCCATGTAGTATTGGATCACACAGCAGTATAAACACAATCAAGATCAGATGTGAGAAGAAGATTAAATTTCTCTGAAAACTGCCAGAACAGATGACGTGTAGTTTATGCCAACTTCATGCCACTTTTATGACAGCTGTGGGAGGAAAAATGACACATGATCTAGAATAGAATAAGGAAGGGTTGGACAGATGCTACCCTGATGAACATAAACTGTGCTTACAGAAACTTAGTGCATCGAAAGCACTGCAACATTTTGGATCCCACTCCAGCGGAGTTTATACTGAAGCAACATTTTATATCATGCTTTTTTTTTTTAATCTCATTCTCTAAACCCTAATGCCAGATTTACTGTACGATTTGCTCCAAGGCCATACACAGAGTCTTCTTATCAGAATGAATGCATCCCTTTTCCTGAGCATCTGTACAAAACTTAGTGGGTGTGTATGAAGATAGCTGTTCTTTCCTTCCCTATAATTATCACCAGCCTAAAGGAAAAAATATTTTCCATTGTTCTACGAACAAACAGCCTTTCTTAATTGAATGAGGAGAAATATGAAATGCAAGGGATCCATATTATTCATAATAAACGTAGAGGAGAGACATAATCTAGCGTTTCATTTTTAACAGCCACTCTTTTACAATCTTTATCTGGAATGCGTGTTTCCCTTTAACTAGTCAAGAAATTAGAAACCACATCAGAATACATTAATAGGGAATGTAATAGACATAACATGTAAGAGCTATGAAATATGTAACAGATTTCTGCACAACTATGAAGAGCATGCATTAGTTATACTATACTATTAGTTATGCATAATATTATACTGCATACACAGTGAAGGGGGAAAAAAAAGCCTATTCTGAAGTTCAAAGAATATGTCTCCTTTTCCTTTCCTTCTATAAGTCTCCTTTTCTCAGTAGATTGTTTTAGAAATCTTTCAGAATCAAACTGACCAGAATTTTTTGCTTGCTACTTTGCTGTCAGGAAAATAAGTGAAATAGCTCTTCTCATGAGTCTGATTCACTTCTTCAGAGTTATTACACCCAATACAAGACCCAAAGCTCATTAAGATCAAGAACTATCCTTCCGTTAATTGCAGCAGCCACTGATTAATGACCAGTTTCTATGAAAGGCTGAACAGGACACAGTTTAAATTATCTATTTGACTACCTATAAAGGGAATGCCTGAATTGATTTCCTAATTTCACTATATTAGTTATGGCTCATCCTTCCCTCTTTCAGTAGAAAGATTCTTAATCATTAACTATATTACATAACAATGTAGCAAATATCTAGCACATTACCTAATTCTATTAGCTTTGAAGATCCAACAAAAGTATGGAGTATCCACAAACTTGTATAACAAAAATTAATCTAATATTTGGCATAATCCCTTTCAGCAAGTTGTGATTTAATCTGTCTTTTTAAGGACATGGATTCAAACCAATGTTTTTTGTTTAATATGCTTTGCCATATATATGTATCTAACAAGTCTTAAAAGAGTCTCTCCCCATTATGCTATGTAAATAGTTCATGAAAGTATAATATGAATAAATTATAATTTGAGGACTGGGAGAGTTAAATACAAGAGGATAATATAATTTGACATGGAATTAACAAAACGAAAACATGGCATAGCCTACATAGCTCATCCAAAAGTATTCACTCTGTGTCTCAAAATCTAACCAATGCAACAGTTTTCCACATTAACATTTATCAGAAAATTAATTAGCAAAGATTCCTGTGCTCCAGGACTGTCCCCTTCTCATCTTCATTTCTGCTAAACTTGATTTTTCAAAACTGTTCATAGAATCACAGAATGGCTGAGATTGAAGAGACCTCTGGAGGTCACCTTGCTCAAGCCCCTGCTCAAGCAGGGTCACCTAGATCCAGTTGCTCAGGACCATGTCCAGATGGATTTTTATTCAAAATAATTGTTCAATCACAGTCAACAATTCTCCAAAACAAGTATTGATAATAAATAATGTAAAAAAAAAAACTTGGTTCAGCTCTGCTTGTTAGAATAACAAGAATGTTCCTGAGAATAAGTTCAATAAATTTAGTTTCATATTAGCAACAAAAGACTTTCGCGGAAGTGGGTAAATTAGCCATGTTTTGTTGGATGTGTTAGAAATTTGATAATTGAAGTACGTAGGAAAGATGGCACCCATAAAAAATTGCATAATCTTGAAAGAACTACCTCAACTATCTGACCAAAACTTCAAATAATGTGTTTGGTAATCAATATAACTTAACAGAAAAATCTCTATTTTCATTTTATATGAATGAATTTTTAATTTTTTTGTAGGAATTTAAATTATGTTTAACAAATGAAAATACACTGCATGGCTGGATTAATCTAGCCCTTAGTCCCTACTGACTGTTGAGTTGGTAGCTGTTTACAGAGTTTTCAGACTTCACAGTTTCAAATATGGTTGAAATTAGACAGTAGTTTCAAACTAATTCAAACATAAAGTGGCACAAAGTGACTGCTGGCGTGATCTCACATAAATTTCTACAGGAAACTGAGTCAAACCCCCCTGTTTTTATGGAAAAATAAAAAAAGCAAACCATCACTTTCTTCTCTCTGAGAAAAACTCAAATACTCAATGTTGTTACGATTAATGCTATGGAAACTTAGCAAAAGAAAGCCCAAAAAATATTTCCAACAAGAAGCCAATTTCGTGTCTACTACAGATGCAAGCTGTACAACCCTCTGGCTCTGAAAAATATTATGCCTCTCTATAGGCAGCTATGAACAAACCAAGACATTAAGAAGTGAATAATACTGGTTATCAGCTTAAAACCAAGCAAGAAATCTATCATAAGTTATCCTAAAAAAAAACTCAGATTACCTAATAAAATCAGTAGCGATTTTAAATCAGAAGAAAACAATATTGAGAAAAGGTATGTACTCTACAATAAACGATTTTTGAGACAACTGTGTTTTCTCATTATGATTACTAACTACATAGTTAATACTTGGGAAAAATATAGAAGCACATTTTGAGTTTATGTAAATGATCCTAGATCCATGAGAGTGCCTAAAATATTTTTGAACGATGCCTTGCCAATAATGTATAAAGTCTACAGGTACATTTGTGCAGCTCAACAGGACATCCTGAATCTGATATTCTGAATTATTTTCATTTTTTAGTTATTTCCAAAAAATGAGAAGTTTGTGATTATCCATTTCAATTGAGACTCACAGAGGAGTTAGTTGCACTTTAGAAGCTCTCTTTATGATCCAGGCAACTATGTAATCTTTTGGAAGGACAACAAGCTGCTCCAGTTTCTCAGCTGTAAAGCAGTAATTATTATTTATTTCTGCAACTATTTACCAAGATTTACCACTTCAATTACAGCAACCCAACATAGCAGTAGTTTTGTAGTATGTTAGCTATTAAATATGACTACAAATAACACTGAGAGAAAGATCGGTCAGATTCTAAAGCCAGAATCAAAATACTACACATGATCCAAAGGAGAAAATTAAACTGTAGAAAGAAACGAAAAATTCTTTCACAGACTTTGGACAAAGTTTTCTTGCCTTGGGTTACCTGGAAGATTTAAACAACTAGACTAGAACATTTGTACCAAGCAAGGCACTCCTCATTTTTACCTACACTCTCAGCATTTTTGGGGGGTGGTTTTGGGGTGTTTGTTTGTTTGTTTGTTTTTCAGTGTTTGTTTGTTTTGTTTTTTAAAGAGTAGGTGGCCTCCCTTGGATAGTTTTCCATAGAGCTGGATAGTCAGTATCTCCAGGATTGGTTGGTAAACCCGACTTATCAGTGAAAATTGTGAGAATTTTTTGAAAGACTTATCACAACAACAACAACAAAACCCCATACGAAATTGCTGCATCTGATTCCACAATTTTTGTATGTAATGCTTACAGGTTACTTCGAAAGTCAAAAGTGTTCAGTTGGACCTTGTTCAGCTGACTGTAGTTCAGCTGCCTTATTGAATGAGTTTCTATCAGAATATTGGGAGGTTCTAATTTTGCAGGTTACTTGAGCCTTGAAGTCTGAAGATAGATGCACTGAGGGTTTTTTAAAATGAACTTCAAAAAGTGCGTGGAAAAATATAATTTGTCATGTAGCTAGACTGCAATTAGTCTTTTAATTTCTGTTAACCACATAAAAATATTGTAGCAATTAGTAAAACAGATTTTGATGCAAGGAGCATAAAGGCAAAAATTAATTTGGACAAAAAGGTACTCAGATGTAGAAAAGACCTGTAAAAATGACTTAATCTGATAATATAGTACTCTGATAATATTTCTGAATCTAATTATAATAAGACCCTGGGATGCAGCTGGGGGCAGATATGCAATTTTCCAACCAGTTGCAGGTCACAATGTTATCGGTCCAGCTCTTCTAGCAGCCTTTACTGGTAAAAAGTGAGGTGCTACTTCATATGACAGCTCTTAAGCTGAGGTAAATGAGTTTAGCCTGAAAAATCTGAATAAATGCTTTAAGCTAATCTGGTCATCCAAAACAGAAAAAGGGTATCATAACACAAGCCATTCCAGTGACACAGTCTCTGGCACAGCTGTAGTAATTAAAAACAGTGTTGGTGGGGAAATAGCAGCAGCTTTGCTCACATTCACAATGGCACTCACAAAACAGTAGTTATCCAAGCTAGAAAATTATAGATTCAAGAGTATGCTTGGGAGAGGTTATGAATTACTCTGGAAAAAAAACCCACAAACAAAACCACCAAATAATAGTTTTTATTGTTGTTTAAAGACTCAGAAAAACTTGGGCTGTGTAATTAAGGTACCCAAAAGGGCAATATATAATGAAAGTGTCTTCCTTACCTTATCATATTTTACTAAGAGTTGGATGTTTGTACCTCCAAAAAGAAACTATTCATCTCCCTCTGCTGTTGACCTGAATTCTTGACACACAACAAGGATGCAAAAAAACTGGCACCCAAATTGCAACACATAGCTTTTTTTATGCTGTATCTCAGTGTTTTCATACTTTTTTCCCTGTCTTGTACTCAGCAAATGATGAGTACAGATTCTAAGGTGTGATCTGAAAGCCACAATATTCTGGGTTTTTTTAGAGATATGTTATAGATACCTAGTGTGTGGGGGGAGGGGAACTGGAAAAGAAACTAAAGTTACATTCATTTGAATGTTCCATAAGAGCAAGTTTTAATCATGAAGATATCCTGCTACAAGTTAGAAAGTGTACTTAGTAACTATGTGCCCTCAGTTAGTATTTTAATATCTCTGTATAGGTGGTGTGTAGCCTACAATTCTATAAAAATTAAAATATTACAGGACATAGTTTTGATTGATCTTACCATGAGTTGGCTGTGGGTGTCTAAGCCTGCTTTGAAATAGTCATTGGCACTACCTCAAAAGGCACCAGATGCACCATTTGCATAAGTAGGGCGTTATAGTTGAGATTTTTTTTACTTTTCTTTTTTTCATGACAGCAGATTTATGGTACTAAATTATTTTGTTCACAGATGGACAAAAAAAATCCTGAGAATCTTCTAGACGTCAGTGAGGAGCTCACTAAGTACCAAGTGTATTTGCTGAGACATCCTAGTTCATTTAATTCCCTTGGGATTAACTGTTACAATTTATGAACTAACAGCTTGCAGTATCTGCACAGTGCTTCATGTTATCACATGAACCTGTTAAAACCAAATTACCTTATTTAATTTTTATTTCTTATGTTGTTCTCCATTTTCATGTGGACAAAAACATGCGTACAACAAAAATGGAATAAAATAAGCCACCCATTGTTGCAGTATGAAGTAAATGTACTTCAAGCTCAAGCACAATTTTCAACTCCTGAACAAATTAGATCGTTTTAAATAAACCTTCTTTCTTAGTTCAACTGTACAAGAATTTAGATATGCAATATCTTTCCCCATCATTACAATGAATCGCTTGCCTCCAGTGATACTAAACAGAAGAAAAGGCACAAGAAATCTTTAACATTTAGTAAATCTAAATAATCAGATTTCTTAGCTCTAACCACCCAGAAAAATACAATATTTGTTTCTAGACTTCTTGAATGACTTATTTTTCGATCTTATTTTTTCCCCCCACATTGCAACTAGCTATACTTTGTATATAAACATTTCACATCAGCTCTCTTCCAAGAGAATTTCCCAAAGACATTATACACAAGATAATCCTTCCAGAAGCAAAAGGCATTTAGGTCAGCGCACATTATAAAACAGTACACTGATTTGTGGGATCCATCATATCCTATTTTTAACTAGTTCAATAAGAACTTCTAACCTGTCTTTTTATTGCTGTCAACTATCTTGATATCAAGTCTTGCATTATTTCCTTACAACAAACTAGAAAATTCTCAGAGTCCACAATCAAATTTAAGTACTGTGCACAGGCTTCTCATCAGCAGCAAATGCGATTTCCTCAGATGCTAGACAAGAAAATCTCATAGGAACAGAATCAACTGCTTTTTTCAAAACCATACCTGATTGTCCTTTGCTATCAGGAAACAACAGTTAAGATATTTTTTCAAGCAATTACCTATTCAAATCTCCTCATAGTTAAAAAGATTTTCCAAAAGTATTTTTTTAATCACTGACAGAAAATATTGAAAGTGTGCAAAGTATAATGTTTCATATTCCGCACAGTTAAAAAAAGGTTACAAGCATGTTCTGAGGAACTTTCTTATAAATTTCCATTACAAGGTCAAATACTGAGACCTTTGATTCAGGCTGGAACATAATCAGGAAGATAAAGTTGGAAATTTATTCAGAATATAGCACAGAAATCAACTAATATTTTTGCTATGTTCTACTTTTAGTAACATTTCAGATAAAATCAAGGAGATCCCAATCTTCTTTCCTACTTGTCATAAACCATGTCTGCCTTATTCTAGGTCACATGGCTCTTCCTACAAAGAGACAGTAACAAAGGAAGTAACTCTGTTTAGAGTTTTTTCCCAAATCCATCGCAGAACAGTAGGGGATCATTACACTTTGAAAAAAACAAACCACAAAACATTTATAACTCCTTTCTAAGGCCAAGAGTTGCTAGAAGCTTACAGCAAGCTGCAATCAGTGAGTAAAAGAGAAGAGCTTATCCAGCACCATTAGACATGCTCAGATAGTCAAAGAATGGCTGAGATTGGGACTCCCAGAGGGCTTCTGGTCCTACAGCTCCTGTAAGCTCTTCTCATTTGTGCCACCAGTACCACAGGAAACATGATCTTACAGCAGAAACTGTACTAGAGCTGTCCCAGACACTTCTTCCTAACTCTGGTTCAACATACTCTGAAAAGTTCAATGGCCCATTATCTTCAGAAAAACAAAGACCTAGCATAAAAAGCTATATGCTTGCTGGAAAATGTTCCTACTGACACAGTAGTGAAGATGCAGTAATTATCTTAAATCCCTGTTATGCCACAGGAGTGGATGCAGGTGTTCACATTGCACAGATGAACAAAACACAGGAAATGCAAACACAAGAACCAGCCTCTTCTACACACAGTGGGTAATAAGTGATGGCTTTCATCCACATCTAAGAGAAGTTATGAGTGAGAAGTGCAGTCAGCACAAAGAATTCTTCCCAGTAAACATTTAAAAAAAACCCCAAAAATCAGCAAAATAAAATCACTGCCAAAGGTGTAATGCATTTCAAACAGTAAGTTCCAATCTCATTATGTTAATTTGCTATTTTGAATTGTAATACACACTTCATCTAAACATGGGTATGCCACAGTATTTCAAAAGCATTCCATTCAGTTCAAGTTTGAACAATTCCTCCAATCCCAAGAACTGTAAAGTAACTAACGACAGCTTCACAAAAAGAAACAGATCTTCCTTTTCAGTAAAAGCTCAAAAAGATGTCAAACTTCAGAATCCCAATAGCAGAGAAAATCTTTTTTTTGAATTTGAAAACAAATTTGGGGATAATAACACACAACTGGCATTAATGCAGTATTAGAGGAGCACTATATAAAAAAAGAAAAGTATCCAGGAACAGATTAGTAAAACCTAACATTTCAATTGTGTATTTCAGAAAACTAATCATTAATTATCGATAACAAACCAAAAAATATCCTGTAGGGAACTAATTTACCTGTACAATTGAGATTTGAAAAAAGAAATAAATTTTGTGCCGTTAAGTCCAAGCCATAACTTTATGCTGAGTAGTTGAGAAACACTGCAATTAGATGAGAACTTGTTTTGCATTGGGCTCATTGGAAGCATAAGGATGAAAATTACTTTTCAGTTTGTAGTAATTGCATCTTGTTGACAACTGATTAGTCATGCTGGTCTTAAATGCTGACAAGGCCATTAATAAGGTGAGAATTAATGAATTAGGTAATTTAGAACATTTTTGAGTAAATAAATCTTTAGAGTAATTACCCTCTATAATGTCATTGTAAGACAATGAGTATGGCAAATTTGTGTTAAAAAAACATTTTTAGTAATGTAAATACATTGAGATTTTTTTAATCAAGGAAACATACTTAAATAAATCACCAAAAGGTCAACTAGATTATACCGTGAAAAGCAAAACGCTGACAGATTATTGCCATATTAGCTAAATCAAATAACTCCTGCAATATCCTTACACTGTGGCAAAACAATCAGTCATTTAATATTTCCTATTTGTACTAAAAGTCAGCTTAAAAAAAATGAAAAGGGGAGGTAACAAGAGGACTTCTTTGAAACTTAAAGATTAATCACAATCACACTTAATTATTTCATTACAAGTTAACATGGATTGGAAAGACAAATTTTCCTAATCCATTACTGTCTATAATCTCAAAAGTCCAGTAGCAATATGTCCTGACTTTTTCCCTTCAAGGATAGAAGACTGTCACAGCATAAGTGAAGAGCTTTCTGGAACAGGCAGATGAAGAAAGAGTTTTATAGCCATCAGCAGAGAAACAGAAGCTTTCATAACGCTTCATGATGCAAGCATGAAATAAATTATTTTATTAGCATTAAATTATTGAGTTTTTCAAATTCTAACAAGAACATACCCCAAAATATTACCTTCTTCCTCTGTCTTGGAAGAGGCAGTATTGACTTCAATTAAATTATTACTATATGCTGTAGTTACCACTGCAGTGAGAAGGGATTTTTAATTTCAATGGATATTCAGGGCAACAGGATTTCTATCTTTCAAAGAAATAGCCTTTTTTATGGGTGCAGCAGAACTCTATAAACAGTGCCTTACTAACTCTCTCTCCAGTTAAATAGCTATGAAACCATCACTCCATTAAAATTATAAGACAAGACATAATACTAATTCCTTTATTGGTGATCAGGATAGGTAATTAATATAGAATTAATACTATTTCAAAGTCATCTAAATCAATGTGAAATCCACAGCAAGAAAGGACACATTTTAAATATCTGTGAGGACTAAATTAATAACATAAAAAACCAATATTCTCAGACTATTTCAGCTACTAACTCATACTTACTGACTTCAAACAAGCTTTTTGTCCGATTTTAAGGAAGTTGGTTTAGGATCATAGCTATAACTCAATTTCCAGTTTCACGAAGACTCTGGATTCAGACAGTTTCCTTCTCACATATATCCAGCAGCAGGGTAAGCATAAATCTTTTTGACTCAGCTCCACTCTGAAATACAGGGGGAAAAAATAGTTATTTCCCTTTTCATTTTGATTTGACAGATTGTAATTTCCTTTAGTGTAAACTGTATCAACCATTGTGAGTCATCACCAAAGTCAATGAGACTACTCTGATAAAGTTAAAGCAGGTGAACATATTCTTAAGCCGTGTGGCCTCCAGATAACGAAAAGACTCCAACGATTAGCTGTTAGAAAGTGGTTATGTGGAAGGAGCTTTTGTGTTCTGATCTCATTCAGTGCTTTGGCATTTGTCAAGCCTTTGTTCATTAATAGGGTCAGGATTTCATTCCAAATATAACCAGGGAATTTTTGCCCCAGGCTTTGGCAGACCAAGATTTCTCACATGGAATTTAAAGCAAAAGGCTCATGTAATGTTAATCAGAACAAACCTGAATGAGAAAGAAGCCTGAAAATAAGCTTTGCTAAGATGCAACTTCCCATGAGGGTTTCTTGAGAAAATGATTACCACTTCTCTATACATTTGGAAAAACACTGTTCAAAACCACTTTTCCCTTGCTCAAGTAGGAAAAGGTGAACTGAAATCAAAGCATATTAGCAACTATAAAATATTAATGCTTTGGATTCCTTCAGATTTTTCAATACTACATTACTAATGACAACTAATTGTAGTGGAGATTGCTGCAGGACAAGCTACTTCTACTACAGACTTTACATTTTTAACTATAAAATATTTTCTCATAAAACTCATTGGGATCCTGGTAGGATTTCACCATGTCTTCTAGCATTCAGATGTCAGTATCAGCTGAAAAACAATAATCAGAATCGGTAACTTAAGAAAATTTGTCCAGCATTACAATTTTTGCACATAATTTCTTTTGTAATATAAAGAATAATTTATTTTAAAATATTCTTGCAGAAAGTGCATTCAAAGAGTACTATACCCAGTCCCAGTATTTTAAAATAGCAAGAAATATTTCATAATTATCACTGTTGTAAGAGCTCTATGTTGAAGGGGACTGGAAGATCACACAGGAGCTCATTCACTTATCTGTGACACCTAGGGATTATCAGCTTCTTTCAGTGAGCCAGTAACATAAAGGATACCTGAAAAGCAATACAAAATCTACATCAGGAAAAGACTGTTTTACTGAAGAACGGGATCAGTTAGCTACAATTGCATCTGTTAAAAAAATTGACCCTAAGATATGTTATTCATATTGAGAGCCTTAAAACAGCCAGCCCTCACCCACTGCAGATGCCCTCTGTTGATGATAAATGTCTGTGTTCCTCCTTTTAAAGACCTCAACACTTCTCCCAGACCAAGTGGAAACAAAGAGAGAAGTTAACTGTTGCTGTAACAGAACTTATCATCACCATCTCTCTCTCTCATCAGATCATCATTTGTTGGGATTGGTTTTGCTTACAGATTGATTACAATTCTTCCATTTAAATTCTTGTTTTAAGTAGTGCCAAACCTTGGACCTTTTGAGGATTTTCCATTTCATTGCATACTAATGTCCATTTTTACTGAACTTCATATTTTTATAATTATTTTGTCTTTATGCCCTTTAGCTTTAATATCTGCTATAATCCTAAATCAAAGCAGAGTGTGATCTCTGCTGCTCATTTCCCTTACTTATCTTTCCAACTGCAATTATGTTGCTTTTATTACTGAAACTATAACATTATTGCTCCCAGTCTACTCTGATAGTGAATAATGCTATACTGCTGTTCAGTTTGATCTGTTTACATCCTTAAACATACCCTACTTTATAATTTTATTGAAGTACTTCAATGGATGTCTATTTTAGCAGTACATTTTTATTACAGTTTTGGTAGTCACCCATGCATGCTTTTTTTTTATATGGATGATACTCTCTTTACTTTTAGGTCTGATCATCTGTTGTGATTAATATTAAAAATGCTTAATTTCAGAATACCTTCCACTCTGTCCATCTATTGTCTTTTGACCTTGAGAGATAGATATATAAAAGAAAAATTTTCTTCTTTCAAAGCACATTTCCATTGAAATGAAATTGAAATTTGCTATACCTACTTTAAAATCAAAACACTCCTAAGCCCTTAGACTGTAACAAAGTACTTTCTACTTCTACAGGTGTAAATTTATGTGTAGCACATTGTGATATAATATGTAGGCTGCTACATTAACATTATAATTTGAGTCAATAAATCTACAGAACTATGATTATCCATACATTTTAGAATACATTGCCATAAGTTCTAATACAATCTCAAATAAAACCTAAACCACATGAGACAACTAGGAAATCCAAACAAAAATACACCAAGAATTTAGGAATACTGCAGAGTATCATTATGACCAACAAAACATTTTTTCCAGCACTCAAATATGCAGCAAGAATCTAAAAACTTTAACACTAAATGGTGTTTTAGACACACTAATAGGTACAGCACAGATTCGATCAGCTCGCTGGGTGCTGTAAAAAGAAGCATAGACCCTTGGAAATCTTCATACCCATGTGTAAGTGTTGCTGTTGTAGTAAGGCATATCCATTATTACTTACAATAGATTATCCCCTACAGTCTATAATACACATTTTAGTTGTCTTTTATTTGATATATACATCAACCCACAAAAAAACCCCATACAAAATATGTTAACTTTATAGCCAGAAATTAATAGACAAGGTGGCCATTTTCCACCTGTTTTCTTTTTACCTCATTCAATTTAAAGTAGTACTATCTCCTGTCCTTACAATTATTACAAAAGCTGTATCTGAAGATCATTTCATTAAGTGCAAATCATATTTCTACCGTTGTTTTTAACTGAGAGAATGTGAAGTCAGTTCTAGATAGAGTCAAAATAAAACAGGAGCGTTTTTTTTCAAACACCTGGAGTATTCAAGGGACAAACATGACAACATACTGTGATTTAATTTCTAGTACTTTACATTTTACAATGCATACAGAAATAAATAACCTGATCCAAAGCACAATGAAGTCAAAAGAAAAGTTCTTGCTAGTTTTAACAATTTCCATCTGACACTTCCAATTTCAAAATTCTTCATCAGGACAGGGCCTATGTCTAACAATAATCATCCTATAGGCTTTGAAAGTGAAGCTTTTTTTAATTGAGGGGACAAAAATTGGTCTTACACTTCAACTCACTTAAATCCCCAAACAGAGTTTACCCTAGATGTAGTGAAAGGAAACCTGATGGGACAAGACAGGTAATTTTGTTTTTAGTTACAGATGTCCTTTAGATCAGACGTTAAAATGGAATAAATGCTTCTATTCGGTAGAAATTAAGTCTCTGTGGTACTTCAACAAAGTTACAAAAACCTCAGCAAATGTTTCTCTTTATTAAAGCCTTAGCAGGTTTGGCTGATGCATCAAGAAACAAGCTCAATAGCTTGAGCTCGTTATGACTGGGTCCAGCAGTGCTCAGGGGAAAATAATGCAGCAAATACCCCTGCAAAAAATGAAGCAGGCATCATATTGTAATAAGTCTTTTCCATTCTAGACCACTCAATTTTTCCCGGTGTTTTAGCAGCTCGGATGGAAGAAATAACTAGAAACAGTTGTAGATGAATGTTACATTTCAGCAGGAATACAAACCTGTGCAACAGAACCTTTGTTTCATTACATAGATTAATAGCGGATCCTTTCTGCAATGTGCCTACACAGGATTTTTATTAAACAATTCCCTGTTTGTTTCACATTGTTATAAGAAGCAGGATAAATTCATTGACTATATTCTTAACCTAGCAGCTTCACAACACAAAACTTAGTCTACTGCTTGCTGCTATTCTCTTCCCAGTGTTACATTCAGAGCTATGGTGCATTTAGCTATAAAACATAGTTTTACATGTTTATAAGACTTAGTTTTCCTTAACTTGAAATCTAAGTCATTTAAACAGAAGTACATTTTCTTTGCTTGTTGTAAATGGGAAGAACAGACATAAACTGTTGTAATAGGAAATATAACGGAAGGAAGTAAAACCAAAGAGGACAGGTACCAGAGGAAACCCAAGACTGACTATGAAGTTGTTTAATAAAAAGCTTATAAGATTCAAAAAAACATCAAAATGGCCAAAGCATCAGCTTCTGTACAAAACTTGAGCATAAAATAAGCATATGTCAGGAAAAACAATCTAACAAAAGCATTTCAGCTTATGAAACAGCCATTAAATGAAAAGAACTATTTTACTTCATAATGGTTTGAAAACTATCTAAATGAGGTTACACTTTTAGACAACAAGAGTCCTGATGAAATAATCAAAGGGAAAATAACAGTGTCCCTGATCTTCACTTTATTTACTCTGTGCAAACAATACACTAGAAGAATTGCACCTGTTTCGTATGTTCAAGTCTAAATAATTTTTTCCAAGGGAAAAGGAACATGCTGCCTGGAGATATGCAATTGAACAGAGAAATGTACTAAGCAATCCATCAGAAAAATCTAAGAGTCAGCAATGGATGCTTCTTTTACCTCTGAAACAACACAGAGAGATTTTTCTCTCTCACTGCAGTATGAGGTAGTCACTACTTCACAATGGACATCTTGGCTAGAATGCTTTTCCTCCTGTGTTCTCTGGTTTCTGTTGCATTAATTAGGGTCAATGTCACAAGTACAACAACTTTAAAACAGCACAGACAGAACCCCCCTGTATATAGCATCTAATGAAATATAATGACTAATAAATCAACTCATCAGGAGTTTTGCAGTTAGTCTCTTTTCCTTTTCTCTATTAAAATCAGCCTCTCTGTGCCCATTATTCCTACAATAGATTTGCTTTCCCCTATGGCACGTATACAATACAAAACCTGCTTCTAAGTGAACTGCTAAATGATATACTATGGCTCATTATTCAGTCAAACACTACATGCCAAACTGCATGAATAACAATGAATAACTAACTCGACTAAATAAAATGGAAGCACAACAAAGAAAAGTGATGCACAAATTACTGAGTCCAAGTTAGAACTGTTTGTGGTACCTCCATTATTCAATGTGTTCTTCTTTCTTAATACGAAATTCCAGAAAAAGAAAAACTACTACATATTACACTCATAATTAGTTCCTAAATATTCCCATTGTAACTAACAAGCATGTTAATTAGCAAAGAAATCATATATATTTGTCTTATTAAACTCTAGCACATGACTGAGCCTAATGTAAAGATATATTCTAGGCTTAATAATGAGTGGCAGTAGTAAAAGAGGACAAACTAATAGGAAAAGATTGCAAAAATAATTTGTGCCATTTTTTGTGGGAAAATTAGTGTCAATCAGAGTCGAGCTAAGAATGCACAAAAAACCCCCAGTCCTTGAGGTATATATTTAATTTGCCTGTTAATTCTAAAAGGAACTGTCCATTTTAGATTTTGTCTGAGTTCAAAATAGGGCTAAGACCATGCCAAATTTTATTCCAGCATTCTTTTAAACTGTGAAAAAGCATTATTATTTAAGCATTCTGTAATGATTAGACTTGTAGAAGAAAACACCCAACAGCAGTAAGCAATTATGCAGATGCATTTGTATTGTGGAAGCTAAAGGTTTATTATGCTTTCAGATGAATAAAATAATGCCCCGGTATAGAGCAGACCAATTCCTTTAAAAGTTTGCATTTCACATTTAATCCAGTCTTATAATTTAATCGTGATAGTGTTATGCATTATACGAGGGCTGAATAAGTGTGTAATTATCTGAATGCAAGATTTTTATGCATGAGACAATTACAGCACTACGGGCTATCCCCAAAGTACAGACAAGGATAGATGAACCAATTAATTTCTTTCTACTGTTTGTATTTCATGGACCTCTTCCATATTCCTGGGTAAATATAAAAGATTATAAAGACTATCATATTTATATCAATTTAGATCCTAAACACTTGCTATATATGAAGAGAGCATGTCTTGAATTCCACAAAAATCTGTGAACGTTACTTTAGTTCTTCAACAAGAAATGACATAAAAGTTTCTGAAGGCACAAAAGTTTGAGTCATAACATTTTTTAAGAAGTGAAAACTCAGCATAGTTAAGTCTACAGATCCCAAGCATATTTGCATGTTATCAGTGAATCAGGAATGCACCTTTTCTATCATTTGACCTTTTCTCCTAGCATTCTTCCACTCTTCCTATGAAACACTAGAACTGAAATGCTCACTGAAGGTAAAGGTAGGACATGCCAGGGACTTGGGTAACTTCTGCAGGGAGAAGCAGAAGCTGCCTCAAGGCAAGGACAGTATTACCACTGCTTCACCCTTTGGGGGTAGGGTTACTGGAAAAGAAAGAAGGGAATTTCTGTCAAAACCAGTGTCTTTATTACCTAGACAGAAACCAACAAAAACATATTGTACCTTCACATTCTCAAACTGTGAGGAAGAAAGTGGAAGGGATGTGGAATTTAGAAGAAAGCGTGGAAGGAAACTGAATCTAGATCTTATCTCCCACTTTCTTGCTTTCTTCTCTCTCATTTTTTCCCCAAACGCTCTCTATTCACCTAAGTTTTCTCATCTCTGGTTTCTACACATAGCAAGAGTATCCCTACTCATTCTCTCTGTGGTGAGCTAAGCTGGATAGCAAGCACATTCCACTGTAGTTGTATGAGAAAAATGTTAAGTCAATGTTCCCTTTTCCTTCCCACCTTCCCAAGTCCAGCTAAGTTGGACTGCAAAACTATGGCTGCAGCAGGGAGAAAGGATTCTCCCTGGATTCTATGCTGCACTCTGGAGAAAAATCTTGACAGTATTTTAGAGAACAGACAGAGCTTTAGAGAACCAAACAGGCTATGATAACAGGCAGGGTGTCTCTCACTGCATCAGAGAAAAACTTACTCTCTTTGCAGGAGTGCAAAAGAATATGGCTTCTAGCACGTGTAGAAGGCTCAAGACTGGATTGCAGAGGCCTTGGAATAGGCTGGAGAATACACTGACAGCTGTGGCTCAGAGAATTACAAGTAAAAATTACCTTCAGAATCACTGGTCTTAAACAGCACAGCTCAGATAATGTAATAAAATAACAACACAATAAATATTTGACATGAAAGGTAAGAAATAATTTTATGTTCTAGTCGTGCACAAGCTAGAATACAAGTCCTGTCAGATATCCATGACCTAGGCGAAGTAAAACACAATGAGCTGATTTAATTTGTCATATAATTTACTTTCTTGACAAACAAAATATTTTCTTTCGCATTTTCTCAATATAAATTACATTCACTAAACCAAAGGGGTTTTTTAATATCAGTTTGAAAATGCTTATCTACAGGTTGATAAGTAGGAAATAAACATTAGCTTATTATTTAACTATTTCTGTTTTCTCTCCTTTAACTTAGGAGAATAAGAGCAAGCAGAAATTCACCCTTAATTGGTGGTACCAAAACAAGCTCTGCCACAGCATGAAGTCTGGTTCATGCATAGGTAGACATCACTACCCTTCTACCTAAAACTTAAATTTAAAAACTGTGATAAATATGCAACATACTGGAACCAGTGTCAACTAGAAATTGTCTTTCTTCAGCTTTAATGAATATTAATAGAGGAAAGAATTGCAAACATGAAACATATTTTAAATCCCTCATGGTCTACTTCAGACTTAAAACCTTCTCATCATAGAAATAAGAAAGGCATAATATAGTTCTGCTAAAACAAAATAAACTTAAAAAATGAGAGAATTTCCATTACTGATTTATTGATCTTTTTCTTCCAGATCAGCTAATGAAGTCTGGTTTTCTTTTAATGTACCTGAATAATTTTAAATTGATTTACAGTGAGACATAAATAGGTAAATAAAATATCTAGTTTTCATTAGAAAGACTACTGAATTCTATAAAGGCATATTTTCTTTCTGAGATGCACAATGATGAAGCAAGTCTGATGAAGCGTAATATGTTGACTCCATCGTAGATGTGGATTCAAGCACACAGTCACTAAAAGGAAATCAAGTATTCTAGACAAAGGATTATTATTCACATCCTGTAGTTAAATACCCTCTCGAACACCAAACTCTGGCGTATTCATACAGAGTTTAAAAAAACAATGAAGTAATCAATGAATGAGCTGGGAACAAGACTTTTACATGGTCACCTTGTTTTAATTCTCGTCCATCTGTTTATTTACAGCCTGTCATTTCCAGGAGGTTCAAAGTAGCTTATAAATAAGCAAAAACATGGTTATAGCAAATATTTAAGGGTTTGACAAGCTATAAGAACACAAATGAAAGTAGTCTATCCACACTTTTATATTTCCACATATATACACACAAGACATTCACCTACAAGTCACAGAAATGCTCCTTGAGATATAGACACTGTAAGACTAGCAGACAACATTTTTGTCCAACACCATCTTTTTAGTACAGAACTCACCAATACAAAAACTGCCGCTCCTTCCTAGCATTTACCTGAAAACAGTGAAGATGGAATCTACTGAAGAAGTTCTGCAATAACATTGGTGAATTCACTAGGTGAATCTACTGCTAGAACCCCTGTTACACACATAAAATGATAACATGAATAAGGCAAGGAAATGCAGGACACAACTTAAGCACAGGGATCAAGCCTGAGCTATTCTCAATTTCATAGGACAAACTCACTTTTTAAAGCGTTTTTTTGAAAACTGTATAAGGCCAGGGAGGCTGTAAAAGATGGCTTGAAAAAGTACCTAGCAGGATTCTTCTCAATAGCCAAACAAGCTGTTTGACAATGTGCACTCCAAATAGAAAGAGTGTGTACAGCTCTCCTTTTCACAGATCCACACTTCCACTTAAGCAAAATTAGTATTTCTAGCAAAGAACTGAAAAATCTAGTTTGCCTTACTTTTACTGTTATCACTAACTAAACCTATTTGTTAAAAAAGCTGCAACAAAAGCATACAGAAAAATTGAGGTGTATTAGTCTATTGTGAGCCAAATACCTTGGCAACATTCAGCCAACTTTATGCAAAAAAAAGCATTGATTGTAACAAAATACAAGTATTATCAAATATGGGCAGCTTCCCTGGGTCCATAAGGGAAAATAATCCTATAAAATCAATGCAATACAAGTATTAACATAGACGGTTTTCTGGTCGATGTCATAAGCACCATTTACACTCATGGATATGGTGCCTATGTCTGAAGCTTTCCTTTGTGAAGTCAGTAATACTATCTTATGAAACATTAATATTTGTTGTTTGAACAGCAGTTCCTTATCTTATAATCATTTGATGCTTTTTTATTAAATTTGGCTTAAAGTCACCCTGTTTTAAAATGTTGCGATTGTAGATTTTTTTCTCATTTCATGTCAGAAGAAAACCAATTTTTTTATATTACTATTAAAAACATTAGAAAGAGCGGTTTTAATTTTTCAGTCTAAAGAAGGCACATAAAGGATAACCCACATTTTCAAGCAGCTGTGCTAGCCTGTCCTTCTAAAAAGACTTTTCTTCATTCAGCAGGATAAAGGTCAGTAAATAAAATGTTTATATCACACTAGGTATAATCCATTTTGGTAGAATAGAGATTATACAGGAGATGGTCTTCCTAGCACCTGTTTAGCTTATACTGCAACTTGTTCGTATTCTAATATTATCTTCATGAGGGTCTAGGGCTACCACAGACCTTCCTCTGGCAGGTTGCAGGTAAGCAGGTTTTATTTATAGGCAACGATTGTCTTGGTATCCCAGTTCCCTCACAGGCCTTGGTATTTCAGTTCCTTTACTGTACCATCTCTGCTAATTATAAATTTAGTATCAGTTACAAAAAAAAGCTGGCTTATTTAATTCCTGACTTAACATGGTCACACATTTACCACAGCTTCACACGTAGGCTTTAGGACACAGTCTCAGGGAGAAATGTGTCACTCCACACTTGTGAGCCCATTTCAAAACAAACCCAAACAAAACACACGCAGGCTTTGCTCTGCTTAATTCTAATCACAAGAAGAAATAGTGCTATCCCAGAAGTTTCCATTCCAGATAATCATATTTTTAAAGAAACTTCACTAAACTTTCATTCTGCAGCACTTCAGGAGGACAGTTCTGTATGCTTGACTAAAACTGAGGAGAGAAACCTGCAACACTGATTGCCTACCTGTAATTCAGTATGTATGTGTGAGCGTGGTTGTATCAATAATACACACAGAAGAGAAACAGAGAAAATAAGAGCTATAGGAATGACAGTAACTTGGGACAAAGAACATTTAGGTATATTCATCCAAACCCAACCATTTCAACAGAATTAATAATGATTGAAAACACTTTAAAATGCATTAGGCCAATTTACACCCCTACGTTCTTCATTTTTCCATGTTAATGGGTACCAAAGGCTCTTTCTGAGGACACAAATGACTAGTCTACCAAAGATACAATCACTATTCTCACTTGCTCTGTTCCTTCACACATTTCTGCAAAAGTGAATCTTAAAACCAGGCATGAAATAGCAACAATTTCTGTGCTGGTGCCTAATGACATCTAACATCATGCATCACCAAGGATCTGATTGCCAGCTGCCCTTGAAAACAGTAAGAAAACAATGTTTCTGAAGTTTCCAAGCTGCACAACGCGAATTTTTGAAACAAAAAAAACCCTATAAAATTTTTAAAATAACATAGTATTATTGCGTAAGAGTCATTCCCATTTGTGCTACAGAAATAATAAGCATTTACTAATGAGGTAAGCAAGTCATTTACCTTGTAGTGGCCTGTATTTGTTGTTCAAATATCAAATAATAAAAAGCTCAGGCAGTTTTCCATTTCATACCTATAATATTTTCAGCAGCTATTTTCAATAAAGCAGCACATGGAGCTCAAGTAACAGCCTGAAACAGCACTATTTTACTTCAATGTTTTCGTAAAGCAATAGGTCTGCTGCTTTTTTAACCAAATTTCATTTCCCAGCAATAATTTTAATAGCTACTTTAAACCTATCCCACACCCTTAAGGGATGTTGGGCTCTGATAAAAACAAAATCATCCACTTGTTTCTTCCACAACAGAAACATGCTTTAGTAATAGTCATTTCTTTTATTAGCACCCTGCTGTTCAGTGTATTAAAGGGGCTGGGATGGAAAGTTCTGCCAATAGATAAGGAAAACAGCTGTCACAGAATCATAGAATGGTTTGGGTTGGAAGGGACTTTAAATATCATCAGGTTACACACACACACACACACACACACGCACACACACACACACACACACACACTCCCCCCCTCCCCCATGAGCAGTGACACCTCCCACTGGATAAGGTTGCTCAGAACCCCATCCAACCTGTGTTTGAACACTTGCACAGAGGGGGCAGCCACGACTTCCCTGGGCAACCTGTGCCAGTGCCTCCCCACCCTCACAAGAAAACATTTCTTCTTAATATCTAATCTAAATCTCCCCTCTTTCAGCTTAAAACCGTTCCACCTCATCCTATCCCTGCACTCCCTGATCAAGAGAGATCAACTCCCTGATCCCTCCTCAGCTTTCCTGTAGGACCCCTACCCCTGGATACCTGAGAATGAAACACAAAGTTAAACCTCCCCTGCCTAGAAACACTCCACTTTTGAGCAGAGGAATTTGAATGCCTCCCTGTATCATCAATACGAATAGACTTGCTGACCTGACAGGAACCCTCTGATCATCAGAGTGCCCAGCAGCACCTCAATCCCACTGGAGAGACACAAAAGCCCCCGGAAGGGTGGGAAAAGAAGGGGCGGGAAGGGAAAGGAAGGGTGGGGTGGGACGGGGAGGGGCAGGGCGAGGCAGGGGTCATTCAGGTGAGGAGCTACTGGCCCTGCTTCAAGAAGCTGTTTGCATAGGATCTTCAGGTACCTTTCGGTTTGGTGATGATAAGGTAACGATCCGTGGTCAAATTCTTCCTACTTGTTTGTTTGTTTGTTTGTAAACCTTTTCTGGGTGCTCCCAGCCCCCCTCAGAGTCCCGGGGGCAGCCACGAGGGGCATTTCCTGCAAGCTTTCCCCTTAGCTGCCCAAACCAGAGTAAATAAAACACCAAAAGTCCCATTTAACACAAATGCTAAAGGACTATTTCAAAATTTTTGCATGTGGTTTCATGAGGACCTTTTCCACGGTTTCTCCAGCGCTAGTGAGTCAGAATGTGGTTTCAGAACCGGCTGAGGTCTGAGCAGCCTTTACTTTTTCCAATAGTTTTGTCATTCTCAATTATTAATATGGAAGCAATTTTAATATATAATATATTTAGATACTTTTAAAAGTTACATGCTGTAACTCTTTTCTCGATAAGCTTTTGGTATTGTAGTAAATGTCAGGAATGAGCCTAGATAACTTTCATCCTTTGAACCACTACTGGTTTGAAACACCACATGAGCCTTCTGATATGTTCATTTCAGGTAATGCTGTCCCCTGTGACTGTTCACTTGCCAGAATATTGTTTTCAGCTTTACATTTCATATTTCACACTGTGATATCACAGAATAATTCTTTATTTGTTCTTGGGTTGTAAAAATTTATAGAGATCATATTGATTATTTTCTCCTCATATTACAATCAAGTCTCAGCTGCCCGCACTAGTCCTGTGTACGTTACTTTTGAAACTCAGTCTACCTGCTAACAATATTTTATTTCAGAGCTTAAATTTCCAGTCATAACTCTAATTATAATCTGCCTTTTTTCCAGTGCCACCCACCTGCAGATTATTAAAGCTGAGAGTTCTGATAGAGGATGAAAGCATTAATAGTATTTATTCATATCTGCATGGATATGATTTTGGGGCAGCTTTACTGAGAATACCAGCAAAGCTGCATTTTAATTGCAAGCAAAGCTCAAAGACCAGGCCTTGAAGGGCTGTAGAGTTATTTAGCACTGCTGTACATAATCTGTGTGATGCAGGAAGGTCTCCTTTTGAGAATGAAAGTTGCTTTCATCTTTCTAACAGCAAAACTGTTTAAAAAAACTGTTTGCCATTTTGTGGATTTTAGCACCTACATTTACACTGGTCAGCATTTGGCAGTTGTCCTGCTTGCCCAGCTGCACTTTGAACAGCATAACTGTGGATTTAATTCAGCCTCTGTATAAAATACAGCACTTTGAGATTAAAGATGTCTAAGGTAAATCATAAGTGCAGCAAGCTAATGTAGAGCAAGTGAATAATCATCACAGTTCAGTGTTGAGGACCAGTCATTTATTAAGCCTGTGTGACGAGATTCTGTGTCCAAGTAAGTTTGGTGGAAATATACAGAAAGTGAAAACAAAAAACTTAGGATTTTTAGTGCAGAGAGGCACCCCATGGAGAAGTGCTGTGAGTGCATTTGATCGTTTTGTTATAGGTAATTGTCGAAGTAGAATAGGGAGATATAACGGCAGCATTGGCATGGAAAGGAAGGGATTGTTTTATATCGTGTGTGAGTGTTTATTCTGAGGAGTTTTTTATGAAACAAGTTATGTTTATAAAATAGGAAATTTTATTTAAAACACTTGAAGAAACAAGGGAAATGTGGAAACTGACAATTCACTCCAAATCTGCTACAGCATCTCCAACACTGTATGCTGGTTTATGCACTGTTTGCTTTTCTAAGTAATTGAAAGAATACATTTTCAAATGTGCAGTCTATTATCCATCTCTTGCAAGTTGAATGACTGGTTTGTAGTCTGTAAGACTATAAGTCTGTAAGATTCTATCAACTTTCTTATACATGGCTTACAAGTCTTTTTATTTAAACCACACCTATTCCCATTTTCAGTCTGAACCAACAGCAGCCTGTGGATGCCTAGTGTATCCAGAGATACTTTGTTGCAGAATTTCACAGTATCTCACCTTTACTAAAAGACAAGGAATACTTTTGCTTGCCCCATTTTTCTCTAACATTTTGGAAAACTCTTCCTTTCTGTTTCAACCTGACTGTTCTTTTGTATTTACTTCTTAAATCTCACTATTTCCATTTATCCATTATATTCTGCATTTGTAATAAGTGCAGATTCAAACATGTTCAATTTTAGTCCTTAAAGGAACATTTCCATTTGTGATTATCACCACCTAGGTGACATTTCCCAGATACTAATAAAAGCTGTTTCTGAGTAAATATAATTCATACTCATTACCAGCAGTGAGTTTTCATGTTAGCTAGGGTAGCTATGATATTATTGTGTGGATTCTTTTACCTAAGAAGTTTCTCTACTTCTAAATAGCTTTAAGCTGTTCTTCTTTATACTGTATCTTCACTTTTGCGCTGAATTCCTGGTCCAGATCCAAAAGAACAAACTGATACAACTAACATTAGGTTAGGGGTTTTATAAATGGAGGAAACTATTCCATCTAGTCAATGCTGAACACAGAACTAGAAACTTTTTGTAAATAGTATCATTTAGGAGAAAATTACCTTTCAGAGGGAGCAATGGAATTGTTCTAATCTAAGAGATCATTTAGATATAACAATAACCTATTCCTAGTCTTTCCCTTGATAATGTTGCTTTTGCAATTGCAGTATTCCTTAAAATCAGAATGCTTTAGAAGGTGTCTGAGCAAATGAATAAATTTAAAAGCAGACTTAAATTTTAGGTTTGATTTGCAAATACCAGGTCTGAGTACTGCATTCCTAAACTGACAGATTGTTGTATCTAATAACAGATACAAGCATTTAGTAACTGTAGAACTTTCATGATATTTAGGGTATAATTCTTCCTTATTTGTGTCATGAACATTGGAAACACAGCTGGAAATATCATTGTATGAGCATGGGAATCTTTTACCTAGTAGTTCAAATACTCTAATTTTACTATATGTGGAAACTGTGAAATATGTTCTCTTTGCATTCTTAATTTGTATAGAACAGATGGTAGGGCTTCAAATTTAAAGCAACAAATTTAAAAAGTCTGTGGTGATTCTTCACTCTTAAAGGAGTTTACCATGGCATATGTGTGGCAAGAAAATGAGGTGCTTTTTTCTTGCTTGGATGTTGCTAATTTGGCATTCTGAATAAGTTCAGTATATTTTCAAAGGTTCTCACAGACTTGAACAGTTCCTAGAGAAGAAGTTAGCTGATTTTCATCTAATTGTGATAAGGGGGGAATCTCGTGACATTTATAATACAGAATACCATGCACATTTCTTTTGTTTTTTTTCACATTGCAAGCAAAAGGAGAGGGATTTATAATGGGCATCATCTGAATATTAGGTATTCAGGTGTTATTTTTGAATTCCAAAGATTGTCTCAAGTTCTGAATCACCTTTAGAAGAGCTTTATATTGAGAACTGGAGTTAATAGTCTGCTTTTCATTCATGAATTGGGGAAAAAAATGGGGTAAAAAGATAATGTATTGCAAAGTAAATCTACCTCTGCTTATCAGTTCTACCAAAAACCTTATCGCTTTGTAATGTTCTTCGGAAACCCTATCCATGAATTCCATGTTGGAAGTTCCTAGTTGTAGTCAGGAAATGCTTTTTAGAAAATTCTTAGTGAGATAACTTTTATGTGAAGACTTAATTTGTAACCATTTAATCACTAGACTACTACTCATGCAGATTAAGTCTGCTGAATACACTTACTAGATAAAACCTATAACAGACTCAATTAACGATTTCCCACTGATCATTTCTGCTCGATGGAGGCTTTCCTATCCTTTTTGCTCATGTTCTTCTTGGTAGTGACCCACTGAGTATCCCTTTGGCTGCTCAGTACTGATTCAGTGGGGTTTTTTTTTAATATTATAGTGCATATTTTGGTTTTATAGAAATCAGTTAAAACACACTGAGACCCAGCAAAATGCAAATTATAGCACTATTAGAATTTTTCTTTTCTGCATTCACACAAGTTTTGTCTGTGCACTTCAGTTCTTGGCCCAAACTCTCTTCTTGTGTCATCGCATCACAACTAAACTAAGAGCATAAATATCCCTCTGCAGAAATGGCATTACATAATTCTTTGATCTCTAGATCTACACAAGATGTTTGGCACTGCAAACATGGAACTCCCATATATTTTGGCATATCTGGTATCTCCTCTTTACTAGAACTCTACTTGTCTCAGTGCCAGAAGTGCTGGCAGCTTTTTCAAAACCTCACATAAATGATACTTAACTGTGGCCCGTGCAAATCTATGTGTGAGGAATCTGTGTGTTTGCAAACATTTAGACTTTCTCTATGGCATGCGAAGACAATAAGTCCTTCTCAGTATCTAGTTTTCAGTCCCACTTTATTTCTGGGAGAAATACTGTTAAAATCAGCTCTCAGTTCACGCTTCAGCATGCTGTGCATGGAGACGTTAGTGGTGGAACTAAGCCAGTTCTGTCCATCTGCAGCCAGACAGTCCTCTCTTCACTGTAGTTAGATTTGCTTCTGTTCTAACCACAGACTTAGCAGCTTGCTGGCTCCAGTTCCCTGTACTTGAAAGGTTCCTAGAAGATCAGGCAGGGTTGATGAATGCAATAGTGCTTGAAAAACAAAGGAAGGGTAAATGAAACAGACATGGCAGAAGAAGCAGTATCATCACTAAAGGTCTATCATTCAGTTTACTTATATCATTCGTTTATTCTAAATGGTTTATTTTTGTAGGTATTCAACTGCCTTAAAAGTGTTCGGGCAAAGTCCAATGTACATAAACTAATTATGATTTTCAGTAAAAATGTGGAGTGAGTACACTAGAATTGATAAACTCAGCCAATATTTTGGTTTTCTTTTGTCCTCATGAGGTAAGAGATATGTAAGTCCCTGTGTTTCTCATAGTACTTTCCTAATATATTTTGGTTTTTTATCCTTTCAGGGTCTTTGGCTTTTAAGAGGGCTTCATGACCCAATCACTATTCGCTGTACTGGAGAGGTTTTATGGGTTGAGAGCATTAGTAGGCTCATCACCTTCCTGGTGGCACTGAATAGGTTGTTTTGTATCTGCTATAAAAAATATTTTTTTCTACAAAACAAATCCTATTGAAGAACGGTGTGTTCTTTTCTTCACAGCTTACTTTTTTGTTTTTATGTACTTCTTGAGTATAGATATTTTTGTTTATGGTTGGAGTCAGACTGACTTTTTAAAATTACTTCCTTGTCAGCAGCTGACTTTGTACCAACAGCTACACACTCAACAATAGATTTTTAAGAGGTGACTACGACTGGTGGTTCATAAACATTAGATTGGACCTTACAGTTAAACTTCTGCCAACTCCTCTGAAAAGTGAACAATTGTCCTTTAAGAGAATGTCTTAGTGAAATGAGTGATCTGCATCTGTGGAGTGCATTTGGCCTCAGATTGTCTTTATTTTTGGAGAATCAAGAAATATTTAGGAATTATGTTCCGGCTGCTTTATTTTTTTCATTAAAGCATCCAGTGGGAGCATATGAACTTTTATGTGAGATTGGTTTCACTGGAGATTACTACCATAGACAGATGGTTTTTTCATTACCTGCTGTAATGGACTACATATTACAAGAGCAGCAGTAACACATTCTATCTTGAAAATTAAGGGCCAATCAACCTGTAAGAAAATTGTTTTTCAGCCAGATGTTATCCCACACTGAGGCCAAGAGGAGGTAACTTTTAAATAGCTAAAGAATGTGTGATGTGTAAAATTTAATAGCATTGAGCTATTTGTAATTCACAGATGTGAACTCAAAAACATCTATTTCAATTTTTTATTTTAGCTGACTGATTAATTCAGTTCATTGGCGTGAAATAGGCATATTTCATCCCACCAGGGACCAGGAGAGGTATGATCAGTAAGCCCTCCTCCTCCTCAGTCATGCAGGCCAGACTTCTCCCCTTGGCAACTCAGTATGTGCCTCATTGTAAATTGTGTACGCGGATCAAGAAACCTATTCGGGGAGTGCTGGCTTTGTATCAATACCATGTAATCTATCACCGGGAGCTACAATTAGAAATTATCACTGTGTGACTTGACAAGATGCTGGAAACCAGCAGCAAGTGCTTCAAGAATGAGTTTGGGATCGTGAGACCAGTACACAGCTCATGAACAAAACCTGAAAGCATAGGAAAATTGATGTTCATGTTTTATACTGGCATTCAAAAAATAGATCTAACAGGGGAAGAAAGAAGAAATTCAGATTAAACTGGTCAGGATAATGGACTTAAAGAGTTGTAAGGGTTAAAAGAAAAAAAAAATCCCATAAATGAATCACCTCATTCACTTTGGGGTTTATAGGCCAGTCAAATACATAACATGATTTTTCACTGTCTGTATTTGCATTTATTATTTCAATGAAAAATGCTGTGTTTTTTCATATGTTCAGTCTGTGCAAAGTAACAAAACAACTGAAGTACAACTCAGAACATTTCAGTTCTGTTCCTGGCTTTCTTTACTGACCAAGCAGTTATCCTGGTTACTTCTATAGAAAAGAAGCTTCAAGGGTTGGGAAACCCATTGTGTCTTCATTTCTTCTCATAAATGTAATTAAAAGACCGGAGTATAGAAACAGAAAGCATAAGAGATGTTTCCAAAAGTGGGAAAAGAAGTTTTTAGTTGTGGAAGTCTCTGAAGGCTGCCAGAGCCACTCGTGAGTAAAATGCTTTCACTGCAGCCGGAGTACTGAGGCCATCATTCACATGGAAAATTTCTGAAGGACTGCTTAGTTTGATTATGTAGATGCAAAACTGCTTGATTGATCAATCAGCTAGAAATCGACAGCACATGGAAATATTTGGCCATCATCTAGAAGAGAAAAATGAGGGCATAAAACTAGCAGTCCAAGGATAATTCTGCATTCATTGGAGACTGTATAATATAAAAGGATTAACAATAACTTGTGATTCTGGAGTTCGGTTCAGCAATAGCCTCTTATTTTCTCATTAGCACTTTTCTAAAGTAAATCATGCCAATGCATTTCTTATATTACTGTTCTGTTTCTGTGCTTGTCTTCCTTTTCTGCATTACTGTACTGGAAGGAATAATTTCCACATGAGTGATTGTCCTCCTGTCATTTAATTGGAAGCCTGAAAGCATCAGTTCAGGGCATATCCTTTTAAAATATCTATTCTTTTCTCCATTTGCTGTGTATCTGCCTTTAAACCTCACTTATTCAACACATCGTAATAAACCTAGAAATACTGAGTAACTTCAGGGCCTGGATCTTCAGGCTTTCTCCCAGCAGCTTCCTGAGTAGCATTACTGCAATGTTTTATTCCATCAGAACTAAATTTTAAAAGTTAATGTTGGTATGTCAGATTATTTAGGGGAAGGTGAAATCTGAAAAAGGGTTTTTTGAAGGGCTCTTACTCTCTGGGAAGCATTATGGACTAGATACTGTTCTGTTCCATTCCCCTAATTTTTATTGCATCACCTGTTGCAGATATGATCTGCTTAGCAGAATACAAAAACCTAAATGTAAATGCATTAACATTAAATTGGAGATGATCTTTCAGGTAATACTCTGGTCCACACAAGCACTGCCATTGTGAAACAATGGCAATCAGGGAAGTCTCCTGTTGTTTCCGAGATGAGTAATTCCATAACTCTTGCAAATAGGCTCCTCCAAGCCCATTTAGTCCATCCAAGATTAGTAAAAATTTCAAAGGATCTATTTCTTCATTGCATGTGCGTATCGGGGCTTTTCAAGAATCCTCAGCAAGACAGGGAGAGAATATATGAATAGGCAAAAGTGAGAAAACTCATGGGTCAAGATAGTGACAATTTAGTAAGTGAAGTGAAGCTTATGTACAAGGAGAGCAAAATAAGCAATTTATCCAATACTTCCCATCAGCAGGCAGATGCTTAGCCACTGCCTGGAAAGCAGAGTCTCAGCACACATAACTGTTACTCGGGGAGATAAAACACCATAACCATGAATGTCTCCACTTTCAGCTCCCTTCCCTGAGCTCTCCTTTTTGAGCACAGTGTCATACGGTATTGAGCATCTCTTAGGTCAGTTCAGGTCAGCTGCACTGTGTCCTGTCCCAGCCTACTCACTGCAGAGGGGGCAAGTGAGAGAAAGAGAAAACTGCAATGCTGCGTAAGCACTGTTGAGCAGCAGCCGGAACACAGCTGCGTTATCAGTAGTGGTTTAGTCACAAATCCACCATACAGGCTGCTGTGAAGACAATTGTCTTGATCCCAGCCAGCCACAGAACTAAATTGAAAATAGCATTCAAGCAATCTCTGAGATTTTTCTATGCTATTTTGGCAGTGTATTTTTAACTGTGTAGCTGTAGTTCTCCCTTGCAAATTGTGCCATGAACCCTTTTGGAAGTTTTCCTTAGCTCTAAGTCTATTTACGGAGTGTCTTGCTGTTTGCTGGTACTCATCACTGGATCATTAATACAATCAGTAAGACGGTTTTAAATATTTTCTAGGTCTTCTCATGTTTAAACAAAACTTATGTTTTAATTGGATTTTGATTCTTCCAGCCTGCTGTTCAGGATATTTCTTCATTTAGTTTGTGCAGAGTAGTAATGATTAACATTGGCTTAGAACTGAGGGGTTGGAAAGAGATATATTTACAGAGTGTTTAAATTCTCACTGATGAAAACTGTTGGTGAATTTCTACGTCACCTGGTAGAAATAGCTCTTGAAAGAGCTCTCCTGGCCTTTAGTTCAGACTATCTGTTTTCCTTTTCGTCCTTAGTTAATGGAATTTCACTCTTCTCGAACATGATCTCTCATTCTGTTGGGTCTAAATGCAATTATTCCCTACCACAGCATTCAGTTGGCCTACAAATATTAAGTTTTGGTTAGTGAATCAGAGCTTTGAGAATTCATCTGCTTCTGGACTAGAGTAGATCAGCCTGGCGCTGACTCCTGTGGAAAGGTTGACTACTTGAAATTCAGTTTTGCCTGGGTAATCTTGCCATTTTACAGAGAGAAGGAAAGTGTGACATTAACAAATTTTAGCATTTCATTACACAATATTTATTATGAAATGACACCTGAAGCATTCTATGTTTCAACAAATTATTACTGAGGAGGCACTTTGCTTTTGAATTCAGGGGAGGATGCTGAATTTAATATTCGTTCAGAAGTACTCAGAGCGATTTACAATGACAGCCAAAAATAATGAATAATATATTTATATCATCCATTAATAACCATCCATCCATTTAAAAGTTTCATCCTAATGCGTTCTGGAAATATGCAAATTAATTATGCAAAACCCTGAATGAATATAAAATCGAAATGCTTAAGAATTTAAATGATGCAATTAAAAGCTATTGCATATAACTCAAAGTTATTTTCTTCTATTACTTACTCATCAATCTTAATTTCGGTACCACCATTTAGAAGCAGAATCAACCCTTATATCTTGCCAAAATATTGAAAGTTTGAGTAAAAACTGTATTCTTGTTACTTCAATTACATTCTTTCCAGACATGATTTTAAAGTCTTTATTTAAATGGAAGTGACCTTTTTAAAGACAGATTACAGTGTTCATCAAAATTAGGAGGGTGAGTTCAATGGTGTCAGATTCTTTAAAAAAACCCAACTAATCCAACAATGAGAACCTGTCTAAAACAGATTGTAGCTACCTTAAAAATTAAAATCTATAACACTAGCAAATCGATACATGACTAGTGGTGATTAAGATTTGCTGACTAGGCTGCCTGGGGAGTATAAATAAATATTTTTATTATTATTTTTAGTAACATAGTAACAGCTTGCTTACTACTTTCTATACCATAATATACCTTGGGTTACAGATTTACTCCTGTGTCAACAGCTGTGTAGCACCCTGGTAGCACAAAAACAGTTTCAGTTGAATTTCTGTGCTTCTGCTGTAACCTTGGAGACTGGAGATTGGACAAAGGATCTGTCCTGTTGAATTGCAGAGCTCTGTTCCCAGGCTTCCTTGTAGGTAAGGTATAGCTCTTCTCCCATGAGCTCTGTTCCCAGGCTTCCTTGTGGGTAAGGTATAGCTCTTCTCCCATGAGCTGCCAAAAGTGCTTCCCCAAAGAGTCAGAATTTCGCCATTGACTTGCTGGCATCTGTCCTTTTCTTACAACTATTTTGTCAGTTTCTGCCTTTCATTGATGTTCAGGCAGTAAACAGGAAAAAAAAACAGAAGACAATGTTTGCAAATAACTTATATTCTATAAGAATAAATAAATACCAGGTCATACATACATGGTACAGAAAATCAAAGCTGATCGGTGTGTGTATGCTTGCTGAAGTACCAATGAAATCTTCTGGCAGGTCGATTGCTTTGAAAATGTAAAAAGATTCACAATTTGATAGAAAAGTCAATTTTAACACCAGCATCCTGGAAGTTATATAGTCTTAAGGAAGAATACTTTCAAGAGCCAGGAAAACTTTGATTTGTCTATTTCTTTTTGCTGTACTAATATTAATGCTTTTGTGTTATGCCAAGCATTTTGATAAAGGTCAAATTACTATGTTTAGATAGTTCTTACCTACATACTATAAAAACTAATTAACATAAATTCCTAAAGTCCTACATTTATCAGAAGATCCATTTTCTGTGTTTGTGTATCACTTTAAATCAGCAATTCATGATAATATTTTTTTTTCCTGAAGGAATACAAGTGCATGTTCTTTAGAGTTTGACAGCTATTCTGTTATTTTAAAATCTGCACAATTGCAATGCACCAAAATTTATTTGTAAGGAGTCTTCTGCCAAAATCTGTATGGTCTTTAAGGGTTTACAGATTGAATGCTTAAGGGTGAATGCATGCATTTCCCTTCCCTTGTGCATATCTCGGCCCTTCAGGAGATTACGCTATACAAATATAAACTTGAAAATCCAGGATATGAATGAGGACTCTATTCTCTCTTGGCAAGGCTCTTGCAGTAGCTGTTCTGCTGTGCCTCAACTCACTGAGTCACATTCTGCTTTAGCGGGAGTTTTTAAAATCTCTCACCCAGCTTCATTGTGTGGACTGGAAGGCTGGTCATGATGTTAAAGACCTGTTATCTTAATAAGTTGCCCTAGCTGTTGAACCAATCAACCTTGGAATCAAGATATCAAGACAAAACAACAAAATAGAAAATAAAAGTTCAGATGAAGACAAAGGGTATGCAAGGCTGAAAGATTTTTGGTAGAAAAGTTTGAAAATAATTTGATTTAAACTTTTTGGTTTGAACACGGAGGGAAATGTTGGGGATGAAATTATTGAAACATTCATTTGGAAAAATAACTTGATTTTTTTTTTAAACAATAGAGAACGACTTCAATATTATAAAAAATAGTTAACTTTTTTTCTGTATTCTTCGCTTTTCACATACAGTGGTAATATACATATATTACAGTAGAAAAACATAAGATTTAGTGGTTTTATGGACAAATTTAAGCTAATTAAAAATTTGAAAACAGTAGCAAAGAAAGTGAAGAAGTTGAGGTTTTTTTAATTAAGTGGTTTTCATCAAATCATACTTAATTTGGGATTGCATTGTCGAGTCCTATGTTCTAGAGGCAAAATCTCATTCTGACCATAAGAATTTTGGATAACTGTTACTGAAGTTTGTGTGTTATTTAACCTGGTGTTGCATCCACTTGTTTATTTTACTTTAGTGAAATGAATCTGATCCTTTCATTTCAAAAGCAGAGTAGTGAATTCAGCAGCATATAAAGTTTAAAGAGCAATGTTGCTGGTGATTAAAAAGGAAATTTTTTATCTTTCTCTCCTATTGAACAACATACTGAAGTACTGGACCATTAGGGAAGAGGAAGCCCTTTTCTAATATATGGATGTTGACTGAATGTTGTAAAATAGCATTGGACTTCACCAGAAAGGTAATCAATGTCCCAGGTTCAATCTTAGAAAAGTTCTGCAATCTCATCAGAAAACAGGAATAAATATTTAGCTTCCTTCCCCTTATCCCCTAACACTGAGACTTTTTGAATGCAAGGCGTTAGCCTTTGCATTAGTTTATTGATATTTTAATGTAAGATCTAACTTGCTTCAGGGGCACTATAAATACAATTTTGCAAAAGTCCTGCAATATCAATAGTCATTTATTTTTATTGATTAGTTGTCACTTCTAAATTCTGGGTACAGAATTAATGTATGCTGAATAACTACTTCGATTAATGAATTTAAAATTGACCCTAACAACCTATACAAACTACCGAAACGTTTTCTGTTACAAAACTAATTATTTCTCTTTTTTACAATCTGCAAATACTTTCATAATTTGACTTATCTCACTGGAAGACATAGAATAACAGAACAAAAACTATTTATAAACTTTCATCATTTATAATACTATATAGGAACATTCTGTCCAATCCTGTCCTTAACATCAAAGTCCAATACTGAGCATTGGAAAGGGTAAGCGAATTTGACCACTGAATATATTTCAGAAGGTGAAATTTTAGAAGATTAATTTGAAGTGTTTCTTTTTTATATGACTGTTATGACACACAGAAAAAAGATCTATTTCTGTATGTGTCTGTTATTCATACACATCGATACTCTGTTAGATAAGCTGCAACACAAGGCAGGTAAATAAATTCATGAGAGTTCTGAAACATGGTCAAGGTGTCACGGATGTGTTTCCTCCTTTGCATGTGGTCTTTCTCTTCACAGCAGTTTTTCATTTGATTCTTTATATATTTGACATAGCAGTCAGTAAACCACTACAACTCAGTAAAAGAAAGCGCAAGTACTCAGATTAAATTGTCTGTATGCAGATAAAATTAATTCATTTTTTTTTCTCTTGTAGCTGAATACTTAGTTCAAGAATTTTAAACAAAATTTTAGACTTAGGTGTGCACTTGAGTGTGGATCAGTGTTTTTTTGGTCTCTCCCCCATTAAGTAATAGATTAAACCACTCTTGATCCAAATGCACCCTCTTTTCCACTTCAGATGATAAATCTCTGGTTTTGGAACTGTATCCTTTGAAAAAAATGTTTTCTCCTTTCTTCTTTGTCAACAGTTTCAGTAACTTTACAGTATATATGGAGCTAACAGACAAGCAACAATTAAATTTATGTGATGTATGAATAAGAGAAAATTTTAAATAGGTAACTAGAGCAAACATTTAGATTAAACTACATTCATTTTCACGTTATATATATAGTGTTATGCCTTAAATATACATGTATAAAAATGGCAATTTTCAACTTACTGTTTAGAGAAATACTATGAACTGAGGAGAAAGCAGACTATCTTTTTTGAAAATGTTTTTATGATAGGTGTTATTAAGACCATCTTATATACTCCGCAACTGCATACTTTTCAGAGTTGATGTTCAAATATTAAATACAAGGCATTATGCTCACTTTTTGATGGGTGCAGCTCCAGTGCTTTAGGAATTTGTGGAAATAGAGATCATGTGCTTCTGTGTATAACTTAATCACTTAGCTGAACAAGTTTTTCCAATATAATACAGTTAAACTGGTTTTCAAAACTGTTGGTAGAACCTTCTAGCATATGGTCACATGTGACCATTTATCTGTGTCTTTATTTGTCCCCTGGGGAAAGCGTAAAGCTAACAACAAAGATAAGCTTCCTAAACTTACTATCAGTCCCCCAAGGGAGTCTCAACAGATGTTGCTGTGAGCTAACCCAAGTTGGTGTGTATTAAATTTTTCATGGATCTGGTATAACTGGTATATATTATATATACATGTATATGTAATATAACTGATGTTATGTTACAGTGAAGTAAAGGTGTTAGTTTCTGCCATCTAAGTATGCAAGCACTTAACACCATAATTCTCAGTAGAGCGGGTTTCTGGAAAATGACCACAAAATTACAAAACAGCAAACAAAATAGCTGGCAAAGTCCAACTTTATCTTTGTTGCATGCTGTTAAATTGTTACAAGGAGATACAGCAGCTATCACTTGCTATAAGTTTTGTTGCGTGGAAAACTGAAGATAGAAACGCTTGGACAATTAGAAATTGATGTCATGATCCCCAAGTTTTTTCTGAGAGTAGTAACACAGATAAGAAAAAAAAAGATACCAGTGTAATACACCACTTTATGATAATGCTACTATGGTTTCTGCCTGTGGATACGAGGGTTACGAATAGCAGTTTGACAAGAAATAACCTCAAGATGCATATAGATTGAAATCAATTGCAGAAAATAGTGTCATACGCCTTGTAATCTTAGAAGTGGAAGTAAGTAAGGAAGTCTTAGGCATTAACTGCAGTTTGCTGAGGCAAATAAATCCCAAAGCAGAGAACAAATGGAAGGGATATACTTTTGAGCAATATTGATGCTACTGACTAAATGACATTGAGTATCTGAAAATTTCTTGTAACTGGTAAGGCTATAAGTACAAAGAGAGTTCCTAAGGCTGTATCTGTGGTTCAGTGTGTCTCAACATAATTCATCCTCTGGATGCTTCCTGACTCTATGATGGGGTAAAATGTAAGCATTTCATTCTTCCAGAAACAGGTAATCTAAATGTCTGAGAATGAGGGAACTGTGCAATATTTTGGGCATGTCCCTGATCCAGACAACTGAGGAATGTCAGAGCAGCCAGCTGTCACTTTTTGAGAAAGGCCTAGGTGCCTGAATATTTTGCTGTTTAAAAGAATTAATTAACATTTTTTAGGGGGGGTTGTTTTTTTTTTTTACTGCATTACTACTCAATAAAGCTTTATGATATGCTACTTTGTTAAATCAAAATGTGTGTAGGAAGTAATAAAGACTTTTTCTAAGACATTGTGACCCCTCATTTTAAAAGTCACCATATATTTAAGAATTTTCATAAAATCTTTATAAGGTCCTTGGGACTACAATAATCTTAAATATAGATCTAAGGTAAATCAGTGACATTTATGTGATTTTATAAACGTACACTGAAGTTATGCAGAACACATTATGAAGTACATGTAAAGAAATTTATAAAATGGACATTTTTATTATACAAGGATGTTTTTAAGGAATATTCTTTAAAAGTCACTAACTCTTTACACCTGTCTATCAGTTTAGGGTAAATCTTCAACTATAAAAGGCATTAAAAACTGCTACTGTTTTATTTTTTTAAACTTGCTTCTTTGATCTTGGTGATAGATGGTAAAAGGTAACAGTAATGGTCTTTCTTTTTAAATGTAAATTTTCTGTAGTAATACTGGGTCAAACCTTGTAAAAATCAGAGTTAACATAGTTTCTTCTATGCGTCAATCTAATATAATCTAAAGATTGACAGAAAAGACCCAGAGAGTCACAGAACATGAAGGGAAAAATCAGAAACTCAGAGTATTGACTATAATGTTGTGGTTTAGCTGAGCTGTGTGTAGTGGCAAGTGTTGACATTCTGAGTTCTGTTTCTGTTTATTGTTCGCTTTTATTCCATCCACCTGAAAGAAAAAATTGAGGAATTAAACCTTAAAGGTTTTTGACAGACTGAGGTTAGTCATTGTGCTGGTGATGGGAGGTTACGCAATCTAGACTAGCTGAATGCTAAAAGGTACGGGTCACTCCCAGGCTCCTTGGCTCTCAGTGAGAGCTAAAGAGCAAAAAGGTGTGCACCACTGCACCATGAGACTGTAGCTGTCCGAGGAGCTGGATTTGGTAACAGGAAAAACCTTGCTGTGGTGTTGCACCTAGGCTGACACTTGTTGCCTGTTAGTGGGTGTAAACTGGACAAAACGGATCCATGCAGCCTAATGTGTTTATACCTGCAAATACCTGCTGCTTCAGAGGAAGGAGCAAGTCCTTTGTTGATGAGACTATGCAGTAATCTGTCTCAGGAAACAGTTTTCTTCAGATTCTAAACTTTGAGGCTCCATTTTCTCAGTATATCTTGCTACCAGATATTCTTGTTATCCTTATGAACTTCATTGAAGTTGTAAACAGTAAGTTCCATTTTTAATAGTGAGTTGCAAGGAAGATACTTCCTTTGATCTGTTTCTTTGAATGTTGCCTTAGGTTATAAGAGAAAAAAATAATTTATCCTGTTCATATCTTTTTAGAGCCTACTTCTATCTTATTTTTGTTTTACATCTATCAAGGTGATGATGTAAAAGTGATTTTGAGAATGACAGAATTGTAATGATTTCAGCATTATTTTCTGTCTGTAGTGGGTTTTGGTCTGGTATATGTGGGAGGTGTTGGGGTTTTATTCTTTTACTGTTGTTGGTATTATTAAATTAAATATTTTATTCTTAATAACTCTGACTTCTTACCTAAACCTAAATAAATGTCTTTATATTTCTTCTGAAGAAAGATGTTTCTTCTGAAGCAATCAACCTGCAGTAAAACTGATTTCTACCGTAGTTAGCAATGATTCTGACTTTAATGGTTGAATCATTTGACAGTAGAGTATTTACATCAAGTGTTGTAATGACAGTCTTACAAGTGATGGCAGCAGAAAACATCTGAGCAGCCTGTCTGTTGGTGTTAATATTTAGATGGAACAGCAATGAGCTTTTCAAGAAAACATAGCCCTGAAATTGTGATCTTTACTATGTCTGTCATTTCTCTTAGCGCTATGATGAAAATCATATTAATGAAAAAATATCATCACATTTTGGAAATTGGCGCAGAGACCAAAAGAGTTAAAACAATACCTTTACCAAAAGGTTGTATCTGTCATTTGCTCAGTGTTATGATTTTGCCCTAAATGCTTATTTAGGACCAAATGAAATAGAATTTTGAGTCTGAAAGCTAGAGGCATATTTAAAAAACACCTTCACCTCTCATCAGTGAATTATGAACAAAATTGACATCATTGTTTCTGGAGATACACTCCAACGTTTTTGGCTTCAGGTTTGCAGTGTTGTTCTTTGGGCAATGGGTTGAACAGGGAGAAGAGGAAGCTTATAGAAAAGGTGCTGCTTTTTTTTCCCCTGTTATTAAGTTGTTAGACTGTATTGCCCTGCTAAATGAAATGCTTCAACTTCTCTATACATGTAGCACAGGCTAGTATTAAAGTTATACCGTGTCGTCTTGAGTTGAAGACAGAGATAGGGTGATGACAGAGACTGCTAAGGGAAACCTTCCTTAGGTAGAGTTAAACTAAAAAAAAAATGAAAGAACAAAGGCACATTTTGGAGGCTGATGATGCATGAATACCCGGATTTAGGAGAGACCCAGCAAGACTCATATATACTAGATTAACAAATAGAAACCATGAGCTTTGGGAAAATTTCCCTTTCCGAACAGCACCATTTCAGTTTTGCCTAGATCGGTTTTCACCAGTTGCTCTTCCAGGAGGTGATTTTCCATGGCTAACCAAATATCTGCACAAAGATATATGTGGCATCTGCTCATGTTACATGGACAATGTAATGATACAGCCAACGATAAGCGACCAAATGTTGTGTTGTAATGTTGGCAGCTTAAGCCTATGTTACTTTGTAGTTTCTCCCCAGATGAAACCAATCAAGCTAGGTCACTTTATATCAGATAAGAATGTTGGCTTCTCAAATATCTTAGTAATATGTATGGTTATAACATCTAATCTTAGATTACATCATTCATGTCTTAACATGACTGATAGATACAACCTGACTTGCAGAGTTCTCAGTGACAAATTAGCTTGGAAAATGGATGAAAAAAAAGTCATTTCTTTGATATTAATTTCAAAAGAAGAGTCTTTTCTACAAGAACAACTGGTTTAAAGGATTATCAAGGCCTGAAGAGGATTTGCTGTTAGGTTAGAGATAGGTAAAAAGTTTGTGAGTTTTAAAAAGTAAATGGTAAGTAAAGTATTTTAGTGGTATTCTGTGTGTAAGAGTGTGTTCTTCTTCACTGTGCTTATGAGTTTAAATCTGGCTTGCAGGTGCGACTCAGGCACAAGATGGAGCAGGATTGAGGTTTTCTTGCAGCAGCTTTGCAAAGCACGAATTCTTAAGAGCTTATTAAAAGACAGTATACATGGAATCCTGTTCCCCCAAATGCAAACTCAGTGTGTTCTTATTCTGGAAACCTATCTAATAATCCCCATCATACCTTGAGTCATTTGAAATTTTTTATTTAATTCTTTAAATAAGGTCAGTTTATCTGTTGATCTGCAAACAATACCATAGGCATTGATGTGCCTCAGAAGCCACTCCATTTCTTTGCTGCTGCAAGGGCATGTTGTGGTTTTCCTCCTCCCTCTTATTCCTGTGAAACCCTCCTTTCAATTTTAGTGAGTCAGACAATGTTCCGCAAACAATCTTTGAATGGTGGCTTTGTAAGCAGTTAAGTGAAAAGAGGAATCTGCTGTGCAAAGCTTCTTTGTTTATTGTTTTTGCTGACTCTTTGAAAGTGAGGTCACAGTAAGCTCAGAGGGCTTGTTACAAATGAAGTAATTTAAGCAGAAAATACATCTTCAGAAAGGTGTCACACTAAAATGCCACACTTGCCAATCTTGCATTCATACCTTGCAGATTTTAATAGTTGTCATTAAATGTGATTATATGTAAATGATAGTATATATGAATGAAGTATATGGCTTCCAGACTTACGCAACTCAAGTATATCCATCTCCCTCTCCCAGTTGATGTTCTCCAGCTTTAGAAAGCTAAGCGAAGTCATACTTTTAAACATTAAGAAATGGTATTTATGTTGATGAATACCTGGCATTTTTAGGCCAGGTTATTGACACGTGTCATTTCTAAGTCTAATTATGATTTTTTTCTTCACTGATATCTAAAATAGCTTTTTTCCCACTTTCGTTGAACACAAAATCCATTGAAAATTATCAGTCATAAACTTTAGAAAACACAGTGAACTTTTATAACTGGATGAATGGAACTTGCAAATATGTAGCTCCTGAACCAAAATCTTTTATAGAAATACTATTATACTTTGCATACCTTTTTGCATATATGATGCAAAAGAGGGTTTTCCGATTCAGTAATTTCGGAGAGCAGAGTCTCATAGTAAAAAAAGTATGTCTGTCATTTTTTTAAGTGCCTTCAAGTTTTTAACTTCTGCCTACTGCATTGAGCTGTGTTGGTAAATGTGCATCTGAAACATCATTTAGCAAATATTACTATATTGTAATTTTTCACTTGCTATTCACAATGACTATTAATAAAGTCCTTTTCTTGGGTGACTAAGCAAAAAAATTGAAATCCAATAAAAAAAGAAAAAGAATTTTCAGCCAAGAAGGAGAAAAGTCTTGCTGACCCATGCGTTAAAATAGTAAGGTTCTGACTAGTGGCCTCAGGCAGATAATTACGAGTGGAGTGATGGGAGTAGACTACTGGAAATACTTATAAAAATTGATGAGTTGTTAACAGATGCTATAGAACATCAGCTGCTGTAGTAGCTTTTAGAATACAGGAAACTTTGAAATACTTTCCCAAATATGCTTAGAATAGCTGCAAGGGATTGGAACCAGGAAAGGGCGGAGTGGGGGGGGAGAGGCTATAAAGCTATAAACAAGAGGCAAATTAAATTGCTGGTAAAGTCCTTTTAACTGAGCTTACTGTTATTAGACTCAATTCCTGTAAACAGTCTAGTGCATAAAAATAAAGTAGACATGCAACTGAAACTACTTTTTGTAGCATAACATCTTTTATTTCATTTTAAGTAAAGGACAATTTGAGCAGCTACAGTGGATTTATAAACAAGCAATTCTCTAGGACTGGACGAAGTGCAGATTTGAAGCTGTTCCAATTATATAGGAGAATGAAAATAAGGTACCAAGAGCATGGGAAGAAATAAAGAACAGTTAAGAGAAGGGGTTTTAATTTGTAGGAGTTTCAAGACTACAATGTCAGTGGTAAACACTTTGAGGAAAGTAAACGTTCGTGCAGGTACTTCCTATGGGGTTTCATTTCACCTTGTAAAGGGGACCTTTACAAGCTTTTAACTGCTGTGGCAATGTTAAATTCCATTGTAACGTAAACCAGGCTTTATGTGGCCTTGCTCACATTTTCAACATATCCAGATAGTAGCTGATATAATTATTTTGATGCAAGTCATAAACTCTAGTAAGAAGCTTGCTTCCAAAACCTGTTGGTAAATAGGGAGAACATTAACCTAGTCAAGCACTACCTGAGAACTGCAAACCAAGAGAAATGTTACAAAGACGGCTTCCACTTGCTATTATTTCCTGATGCACAGGGAGGAATTACGGGGTGAAAAAAGCCCAGTTTGCATCTCAGCTATAAGGCACAAGAGCATACCTCTCTACAGCACCGAGAACATTTTGGTCAAAACAATTAAATTCATTTGGTACTAAGAAGCATTTTTAACTGCACAGCATATTTTTCTTCTGTAATCGCCAAGTGAAATCCAAAGATTTAATTCAAACAAGTGACTACAAATATTGATAACTGTCCACGTAGGAGAAATACTTCTATTTATCTAGAAAATGGACTTGAGAAATCATTTGAATATTGAATCTATGAGACAGTGTTCGTAGCAACAGTGGTGGTAAGTTTTCCTAATCTTTTTAAAAAATGTTTCTTTAGTAAGCCTGGTCCAAATCAGTAAGAAGAGTCACAATAATTTGCAATAATGAATATAAATTTAAAAGGCCGTTAGTATTTTAAACAAAGTTTATAGGTATTTTCTTTGAACCTACCATCATTCTTGTTCATGGTAACTAGTTTGTGTTATAGTTCAATGGACAAGAAATGGGAGGCTTTATATGAGAGAATTTTCTGCTGTTTTTTGAACAACATGTCATTATATGGGAATGTGACGTTTCTGCTGCTGTTTTGTAGCTGTAAACAGTTTAAAGCCATTAATTGTCCTGAAGCTAGGTTCAAATAGATGACAGCTAAGTGGCAACACAAATTCCTCTACGCTTGGAATCCCTAATCCTAACAAATAGTTCTAACTGATCTCTGAACATGAAATATTGTGAGGCATAAATGGGCTGTTGGTTTAGATAATTAACTGAAACCAATTTCATTGTTAAATTCCATGTTATATAAAGCTTTTAGCTTTCTGAGACAGTCACAGGTTACCATTTTTACTTTAATTGTTGTTTGCCTGCTTGTTTTTAATGATGTAGTTAAGTTACGAGAGTAAGAAACATAGTACGTCTATGTATGCAAGAACAGATCAAAACAGTTCAAAAAGCAGTATTCATATTTAATTTCAATAGCTTTCTCTTACTTATTGTGGTATTCAGTCTTGGTTTCTCCTCATAGTTAACAGACACACCGCCACCAAACAACCTACCACACATTTGCCTAGCCTTGTGAGCTCCAAGAACACTGCACTGCAGGAATTTATCAATGAAATTAGCGGCCGTCTGAAGGCTGTGCCGCATCTGCACAAGAAACTGGATTTTAGTTATCATTACACCATTATTGCTGTCTCCTGGCTTGCCACAGATTCTTGCCTTTATTCTGGCTGTCAAACCTGCAGAAAGAACATGGTTCTGGGGAAGAATTTATGCCTTCTGGGCCATGCAGAGAATTCTAAGTCATTCCCGCATAGCTTAGACATCAGCATAGCAGAGGTATTGATCTACTGTGGCTGGATGTCAGCTTGATCCATTGATAAGGATTTCAGCAGTCAAAATATAACCATGATTTTAAGGTTTTGAGGATAAGGGAATCCAAGCAATAACCCTTTGAAGGCTCTTTTTAGAGAGAGATTGTCTTTTACCAGAGTTTCCATACAGAATTTTTTACAGCGTGATGCTTGGTTTGGAAATTGTTAGTGTTGCCTTTTCTCTTTCAATTAAAAGTCTATTCAATTGGTGATTGAAATAGAGCAATCAATGTTTTCTAAAGAACTGGCCTACTCATATTTTTCTTGGAGCAAGAGAAAAAAGAGGAAAAACAAAAAGTAAAGAACTAATATTTACATTAAGATTCTTGTTAATTTAAAGAAATAAACTGTTACTATAATTTTGGTGGATATTGCCTAGTAGGAGGATGTTATTTGGGCATTTTTTCATACACTTGAGGCATTATGAGTAGCTGTGCTTGCTGGCAGTGTATCACAGTTCATTAAGTAAATTTGAGTTACCTGTAAACTTTATACCACAAATTATCTGGCATGGGTCATAAATTCTGTAAGTTTGAGGTTGCCTAAAATAGAGAACAAAATTATCAGTCACTCTCATAACCTGATCAAGCCTGGGTTATCACAAAAAAAGAGTTGTGACAGGAACTGAAGGAACATATGGTTCATTTAATCCTTTATAAATTGATAAACTCTTGTGGCTTTAAAGGAATGACCTTTTCAAAGCAAAATAATCAAATCCATCTCTTGTCAGTTTGGTGAGATTTATTTATGGCAGCTGATGATTTTTTAGCAATACTGTCAGTCTGCCTCTCAGTTCAATGCCAGTGAAATATTTTGTTTGTGATTTAACCTCCATTTCCCCTAGAATTTGAGAGTTTTAATACCAGAAAGTAGTTACGTATAACTATTGATCCAGTGGTAAATTAAATGGCAAACAAAAGCCATTGTATTGTTTTGTCAAAATGCTCTCAATAGGGAGCAAAATTCCATAATAAAACAGGATATGTTGCACTGAAATGAAAAGAAAGTTTCATTTCAAGAATGATCTTTTAAAAGAGCAGAGAAAGACCTTCACATAGCTAGATTTATTTGATGAAAACAGTACAAAGGTAATAAAACTGAAATTGTGTATCGAATTTCTTTTCCCTAGTATAAAGACAAAAGAATCTCAAAAAATTGTAAAACTTACCTAAAATGCACATGTGATAATTTTTTTCCAGTTACGTATTTTCTTTTTTTCTTCACATAATTAATTGATAACTTTATGACTTGGAATTATTTGGTTCTATTAATTTTGTTCCCTGCTAAATCCTCTATTGATCTCTGAAACACTGTGTATAATTGATATATTGTATATAAGTTATATATTCACAGTAGGATTTCTCTGACACAAGGAAGCAATGAGCATTTGGATAAAAAACTTCAGAACAAAGGAAATAAAAAAAAAAAATAAAATAAAATCTATTAAATAAAAACAAACTTTTAAGGGGGTATTTCCAATGTGGAGTAAGTTGATATTTCTGCCCAGATTAACATAATTGGAGAAGTTACCAATTTAATGGGTTGATAAAATCATGATAGTGATTACTAATCATATTAATTCCATTTACAGGTTTGCTTGCTAAGGGATTTAAGGTTAGTGGGACTTTAGGCATTGATTTCAACAGGAGAACAGACTCTTACAGAAATAAGGAAAGTCATATAAAAGTTTCTTATGTGACGTGATAATTCTATAAAAGACTGGGCAGTTAAAATAAAATAATGTATGTAGTAGAAAAGAATGATTTTTGAATGGTTTTCTTGATCACACCAGCTAACAAAATCCTCGTGTGAGTACCTCAGCTTTCCTTCCTTTTCTAGTAAGAGCAGCTCTGCGTGTCAGGTGGACTGAAGATGTCTGTAGGAAGGTACAGATAAGGTCTCTGTAAGAAGACTGTTCAGACTGAGGTATTCAGTTCCCCATTTCCAAAGGGCCAGGGAAAGCGAGCTGGCTGCCTGAAGCTGCTGCCTACTTTGTGCATCGAGGTAGCTTGTCTGCTTGTGATGGCTCACAGGATAAGCATTTGTATCTATTTACAGAAATAATAAGGGTAAACAGACAGAGGAGCTTGTGACACTGATATGTTTTTTTAAATTTACTTTTCTTTGGCATGTATTGAGATTTGATTACTAGTGAAATTCGTACTGATTTTTTTTACTATACATAATGGAAATGTATAATTCTTAAAATAGTGAAATTTTCTGTTTTATATATATTTCTATTTCCCTTACTAAGTATTTTTTTCTAGTTCAACAAGGTAAGTTGGAAAACGGCCCTGACAAATGCATTTGATGGGCACTAGAGACCTGAGCATTTGTATGTGATTGAAGAGATGAGTGTGAAAATATGAAAGAAATTCTAATGTAAATTACAACAGGTATCAGCAACATTATACACCAATATTGAATTAATATGTAGTTCAACTTCAGAAAGTTTAAATGCACTGGCACTTGGCCAGATAAAAATGGGCTGCTACAGTTCAGTCAGTTAAACTGCCATCAAAGAGCGCTTAGAACTTTCTTGTAAAATGAATCTGAAAAATAACAATTGAAATAATGACTGGGGCAGAGAAAATAAAGAAAAGTAAAACAGAATGCACATTACAGGCTTTATGAATGCTATCTCTACATTTATCATACTCATACCAAATCATGTATTTAGTATCTAATATTATTATACATATTATCACTCATACTAAATAAGAGCAAAACCCAGGTATAATGTGATTCAAAACAAACAGACAAAATGTTTACCCTATAAATGTGAAATGTTAAAGAAACGTTTATGGAGAGAGTTCGTAATTTAGGTGTAGGTGTTACTTATCGGTTTATTTGCTTTTGCTTCTCAAGGTGATTTCTTGTTGATACTGATAAACGCTGTTCTGTTTAACATTTGAACAGGAACATGACTTGGAAACTTGAAAATCTACCTAGTCCTGTGACAGGATGAAATGAAAATTTCTTACTGTTTCCACAGTTCTTTTTGATGTGAATAATGAAGCAGAAGAAACTGTTTCATAGAAAATTTAAATTTTTACTAATTTTGATTCTGGTCTCAGTGTACTTAAAGTTGCAATTTTGAATTTTCCTATTAACTGAGAGCAGGTAGAATTTCATTTTAAAAATATCAGTCCATGTAAGGAACCAGGTCTTGCAGCTTCATTGGTATTCTTGTCCAGTTTGCTGCTGCTGTTGGCAGAGAAGCTGACAAGAATACCAATGTCACTGAGTAGGCAGGTTGTTCCCAAAATCTATAATACTGGGCACTTTATCCCAAAATGACCACATTCTAATCCACACTCTTTCCTTTGAAGTTAGAGTCTTGAAATTCTTTACTATTTCCTTTCTTTTTTTTCTTTTTTCTCCTCCAAAATCCCTGACTCTGGAGCAGTTGGATATTTCCATCACTGGGAAACTGTACTTTGAGAAACACTAGCGTCCAGGTGAATTGGCTGTATAAAATATTTCATACTGTCCCATAGTCACAAAGGTCAAATTTCTACTATTAATAAGGGTTAATGCCTTTCAGAGCTTCAGCAAGATTTTTTAGATCTCTTCCTGATCTCAACAGATTCCACCAGTCTCACTGACAGTGTGAATTCCCTCTGCTTAGGGCTCACATGGTTTCTGAACTCCAAGACATAAATTCTGTTGTTATAATTCAGAATATACTAGCACTGCTCAAGGTTTGGAGACTTTTGTGTCATAACATACAACTTACCATTTATTTTTTGTCCTCTTCAGTGAACCCTTTAGAGTGCCACCTGAAAATAGCCAGCAGCATGTTAATGTCATTCACTCATACCCATGCTCCAGCTCTGCCTAAGTCTTACAGAGGCAATCTCATTTGGTCCTATTTTGCTTTCAGGTTGCCTGCCTTTGATCAGCCATTACCTACAGGACATAGGAACTCTTTAGCAATACACATCAACTGTGTAGAGTAACTGAAAGGAGTCTTTGCAAGAGAATGCTGAGATAGAAATAATGACCCAAATACAGCTTAAGCTGGGGCGCTGGGGGAATACCTGATGTAAATATTCTGAGAGTTGCTAAAGTGAGATGCTACCTTGAAATATTTTACTGTGAGCCTGTGTGACTGAGTTAAGTTTTCACTTGGATTTCTTCATACGCTGTAAATATTCTTCTCCAGTCTTCTCTAAGTTATGATTGTCTTGTTCATTACTGGCATCTATATGTTTGAATTGGATATCAGAGGAAAAGTGAAGACCTGTAACAAAACCAGCTTAGTCACTTTTGCTTTTAATATAATCTCCCTCCCTCTTCAGCAGAAACAAATTTAGTGCTGTATCAGTGTAGGTAGAATCTTTTTAAAGAAGATGCCTGCTACCAAAATAAGGTTAAAACTGACATTTGGACTGTAGGTCCTACTAGGTAAGGAAGAAATTATTAAAAATACTTCTAATTATAATAATCACTTAGATGTCTTATAGTATGAAAAATAATATTTTATGGAGGATTGAGCAGTGCACATTCAACAGGAGAGTTCACAGAGATTACTCTGCCCACTGGGACACCAGTGAGCCAATTTGATTCTTTCCATGGTTTACCAAGTTCTGATATGCTTAACACTGAATTTCATTTATCATCAAATTTCTGTAAGTCAAGTGGGATTGGTACTCTTATAACAGCTCCACTTGTTTTTCTCTTTCTTTTATGTAATTAAATAAGAGAGTTGGTGGAATTGCATTTTCTATCTTTGCTGTGCAGACCAACAGAGTAAGTATAAAACTGTCATTGATGTGGTATGAGCTCACGATTTTAATCTAGCCGAATAAATTGGACAACTATATATTTTATGACAGTCATAGTAGCTAGCCTACAGGAGTTGTTTAAGAAGCATAAATTAGCCATATGTCTAGGTGTTTCATTAACAAGCATCTTAATATGAACATTGATCTTGCTGAAAATGGCATCTCAGCTATAATAACGATGTTTGAGTTGTTCTCTTATGCCTAGATGTGCATTTTCATTTTCAGAAAATATTAGAGTTATTGAGTCTTCAACAAATAAACCATGTAAGAAGAAGCTAAGTACATTAAGAGCCAATTCCAGGTCTGCTGTAAATTAATATGGCTTTGCTGATTTCAGAGAGGAGGATTCTGCCATCCTTCTCCATATGAAAATACATGCATAGTGGCATGCAAATAGCCATATCAACTTAGATCACGCTATGAGGCCCTGTTTTCTGCTCAGTACATCAGTTGCCAGATGAAAAATAAATTATTTGTGTATAGACAGGACTTAAAGGAGGTGTGAAACACTCCAGAAGAGCTCAGAAAATGTTCTACAGCAATATATTTGTATGCATCAGAATTGACTACAGTGGGACTCGAGACAAAATTACTCTGTCAGCTAAACACTAACCTGCTGCTCCTATGTCATTGATACTATTATACACAGATACAGATATTTTATCCTAAATATGACTGACATTTTCCAAAGTGAAACCATAAGATTTAAAAATAAATATGATACTATATAGCTCAGAGTCCATCTGTTTAAATCAAAGATGCAGAAGTTCATAGTATGAAATGCTCATGCGCAGTTTTTAAAAGGGCAATTTTATTAGCAATATTTAACATTTGAAGATACGTAAACTGAATTAAGGAGCATACTATAATTCTAAAGAGTAAAATCTAATGCCTATTGAAAGGCAGGGAGCAAGAAGAAATGCCTTCACTAGTAGTATTTCACAGGTTGCCTGGAAGTACATGATGAGCCTTCATCAAGCAAGTTATCATTCTTCTTTCTTTATGCCCTATATAGACCTTGATAGTGGATCGTAGGACTATCAGGGACATTTATGCTTCTTCAAGATAGATAGAAGCAAAGCTGTGCACTCAGTAGCCAGTATTGTAACCAGCACAGAATAATCCATCACTTGGACAAGTGAGCAGCTTATTGTTACTTCCTCTTCTCTTTAATAAGGACTTGACAGACAAGAAATTATGCTGCGTGGTATCTTAAATATAAAACTATAGGTTACTGGAACTATTGGTGGAGTAATTGCGCAATTTTCTGTCTAATGCTCTGCAGGTTACAGATATTTTCCCCTGATGTGAGACTTTGCCAAGAGGACAATATAAATGGACCAGTTGTCTGACACACATTAGCAGATTTGCCCTTTCCTCTATGACTCAAAAGGCAAGAAGGGATAGATTTATGTCTTAAAAAACATACAGTATATTAAACTGGCAATGTTTGGATAGTTTGATATTCTCAAACTGTATTAAAATTATCAATGAATTTATACTTTAATGAAGTGTTGAAATTAACTCTCACTTTAATGAAGGTCATGGAAAACTATGTTTGACATCCAAATCTATTCATCTATGGTAAATATTTCTCAAGATGTTGCGTCTGAGATAGTGATGGATAAGTTAATTTATAATGCTACAATTTTAGAAAATTTGACTTTAAGAAAAGAGCATTGAAAGATTTTGTATATAAGCATGGGCGCACTCCTATGAATTTGTTCTCAACGTTCCTCATAAAGAAGAACCTTTTGTCAGCATTCAGTGCTCCTTAACAGTTACAGTTTTCTGAGAAATCAATACTTATTCCAGAGAAAGTTGTGGAATTTGAAATGGGATAATTTCATTTCTTGAAATCAGAATATGAAATCAGTTATCTGCAAAACAGGATTTGCAACTTAATGGAATCCATGTCTGTTTCTGCTTGCTACTATCATACATTTTTAGATCTGAATTTTCCTTTGGATAACTTTTCTTTGATTCTTTGTTGGTTTTTTTTCCTCCATTTAATGTGTTGTGTCATGAACTGAAGTGCATACACAATCCATTTCTTCTGATTATTTTTCAGGTAGTGGTGAGAAAGTGTAAGTGATATTCAGCCTTGAAAATATCTTTCCAGCTTTGTCTTGCTTATTCTGATATACTTTCAGAATTTACAACTCAGTTTCTTATCAAACCATTTTCAAGGTTGCAAAAGGAGCTACTAATAGCTTGGACAAATTTTCAAACTCTTTTAATTCCAGCATCTAGAGAGAATGGTTTTATGAGAACCATTGAATCATAGAATGGCCTGGCTGGAAAAGACTTTGAGGTCATTGAGTCCAACCGTACCTGTCCACCACAGAACCATCCCTGAGCATCTACCCATCTTTTAAATACTTCCAGGGATGGTGACTCTGCTGCCACCCTGGGCAGCCTCTGCTAGTGCCTATGAAGATATACATGTTTCCACGATTTCTAAACCTGATACAATGGGTTTCCTAGCTATCCTTGGGCTGTTAAATCTTTTTTGCAGTTAAATAGAAATTATCAAAATATTTTTAAATATCTTCCGCATCACACGATGACTTCATGATACGCAGCATATTATCTGGGTTGTTAACTGGAAGCAAATAATCAATTTTGTATTTGTGAACAAGCAACATTAGTAATTGCAAATTATGCTGATGATGCAAATGCAAAAAAGAAATGCTTGTTATAAAATTAAAATCACTGACAGCATACCAATATTGCATTTTGAAATATTCTTAATGCAGCTTTATTACTGTCTTGAAAGTGATCTAGCAAATATTAGATTATTGCTCTTTTAACTGGAATAACAAGACATCCATTTGAAATATTTGATATTTCCATGGTGCGCAGCATAGTAAAGAAAGGAAAGAAATGCTCCCTTTGCCTATACATAATTTCTTATATCATACAGAAGCCCTATGGGTGAATTTAGAAGGAAAAAAACCCACAAACTTTTTAGGGTTTATGTCACTGTCACGTAATTAAGACAAGTAACTTTTATTGTTTCTACGGATGTTATTGTGTCACTTTATGAAAGGCTGTGCCTTTCATAGATACAAAAATGTTTTAAGAATTGTATTCTTTCATGTTATGCTAGAGTAGTTTTTATGTCCTCCATTTGTCTTGTTTTAAATCTGAAAGACCAGTATGAGCAACTGAGAGGCTCGTTCTGCATAAACTGTAGTAAGCATTATGGCAGATTTTCTGACTATTGATCCCTGAAAGACTCTGTGTACCCTCATCTCAGAAAGCACAAAGTCTTTTTTTTCAGGAATTACATCTTAATTATCACAAATCTGGTTACACAATTAGAAATACTAATTTAGATACATTTATTTAGCTACAATATGGCATCGGTCTACTGTGGCATAGAGCAAATAAATAGCTAATGTGCTCACCAGCAGCTGAGGTAAATGCATATGGTAAAATCAGATTTGAATATTAAATGATTCGATATGTAGACTAATATTTGCTGGTATGTTATGGCCAGCAACGCAGACTTAACTATTTGGTAGCTGAAGCAATATCTCTTAGTTTAGATGCTAGGTAAATAATAAATATTGTTTGAGAGTGAGGGGACTGTAAGGTGTTGTAGCAAAAATGTGGCCTTCGAGAAAGGTTCCTAAAGTGTAGCCATACAGGGACTTGGAAATCAGAATGTTATTCACAGTTGGTTTCAGGTCTTCATATCTCTCTAGACAGTTTTTCAGTCTTCAGACAATGTTGTCAGTATAGAAGCAGAGGAATTCTCTTTGATGGAGTGATACAGGTCAGTTCTCTGAAATGCTTGCATTTCCTTCAAGTTCCATTAAGCCGGTCCAATATTCTGCAGTTGTATCAGTAGCTCAGAGTGCACCACTGGCACAGAAAAGGGATGCCCAGTTTGAGTAGAATTCCTCCCACCAGATCACAGGTTGCTTAGGCTGGATGAAGTTCCTATGAACTCTGAGTCCTTTCTTTGGATGTTTCCAGGTTCTGAGCAGACAAACCAGTTTTTTGGTGGCTTTAAGACTTCATCCTTCACAGAACAGTCAATGAGTCATTGAAGAATATTAATATGCATACAGAGTAAATCTTTGCAGTTTATCAACTTGCTAATTAAACTGTGAAACAGTTTTCTTTCACAACATGGCATTTCCTTACCAGACTTACAAGTACAAAAACAGAGGCCAGATTAACATCACAGTCTGATGGGCAGAGTTTCAAATGTGGACTTCCATGAATTAAATTTATTTCATAGGTACAAAGTCAGTAAAGCTTCAAAGTCAGTAAAGCTTCAAGCACTGGAGTAAATCTTCAGGTCATGATTTGTGTTTTATTGCTAGTTTTTCTTCAAAAATTAAGTTTCTTCAGGCTGCATTTTATACTCAAAACAAGTTTTAAGTTAACAATAGTAGCTTAGTGTTGCTTTGGAAAGGGGTGATTGAAATAATTAATTTCCCTTAAAATGATGGCTATGTGATAGTTCTAAGGGGCAAAGTAATGTGCTTCCCTTTTGGTTTCTCATTGACAAAGTATAAATAGAAAGAGCAGAGGAAAAAATAAATATGTTTATGTTTCGTTTTGGTATCTGAGCACTGGGAAAAATAATTTTAAAATTTATTTTTCCCATTTTTCCGCCTTCATTTTAGGTCTTGAATAAAATGCTTACTTTTCCAGCCGGCAGGTGGGCAGTAAATATTCTTTTACAGTGGAGGAGGCAGTATAGTGGGTCTGTAATAGCAGTTGTCTCCATCTGTTACCATTTCCTCTTTTTTCATTGTAACTTTCCTTCAGTATGGACTTGCTGTACTTGTTTCCCTTTCTGACCATACTCCTCCTTTATTCTGGATAGGACCTTAGATAGGAAGACAAATACAGCTTGTTACGGAGGAAAATAGCTCTTTGTGCTTCCTTTTAAGCCATGATAGCAACTTCTGGAAAATTATTAAAATTTTTAATACTCCTATTATCAGCCAAACTTGCACATGGCTTGGGGACTAAAAAAGATGCAGAGTGGTAATATTAAATGTTGTTAAGAAAACCAAATCAAGAGAATATTGATAAATGCTAAAGTAATAAAGTGATTTTTATTTACTTCTGTAGTTCACTTCCTATACATGTAACTAGATCCTAAGCAGAAATAAGAAGTTCCTGTGGCCTGTCAGAAATACTCTGTCTGGTCTTATTGCTCTAAGGTTCACTGAAGCAAAGTCAGGGAAGGTCATGGGATATTGCTGAGGTGGTTAAACTGCAAGTTTACCCTTTTTTCTGACAGAGGACAAGTGAATATGTTGTAAAATTTTCCGTGTTATTTAGTTAAAAAATTTTACATGACTTACCACTCTCTCCCTGCAAAACTTTAAAATATCTGAAGAAATTTATAGATATTTTTAAGACTATTTTCTTAGACCATACAAGGTGAGCATGTTGTGCAAGCAGTGCTGACAGACTCGACACATCAAATCTGATGTAACAATGAGTTGTTTGCCTGGGTATCTATTGTAAGGAAAAGTGAATACATAGATTTTCAGAACGGAAACTAACCAGTAATATTTTGTAATAGGAGAATTGTGATCTCCAATTCTTATTTTAGGGAAGTAACCACTTCTTTGTGTATTGTATTTTACCTTGACATTTTCTCAGATGTGCACTGGTTACTGACCAATGCTGACCAGTGTAAACATAGGTCCTAAAATCCACAAAATGGCAAACAGTTTTTTTAAGCAGTTTTGCTGTTAGAAAGATGAAAGTAACTTTCATTCTCAAAAGGAGACCTTCCTGCATCACACAGATTATGTACAGCAGTGCTAAATAACTCTACAGCCCTTCAAAGTCTGGTCTTTGAGCTTTGCTTGCAATTAAAATGCAGCTTTGCTGGTATTCTCAGTAAAACTGCCCCAAAATCATATCCTTGCAGATATAAATAAATACTATTAATGCTTTCATCCTCTATCAGAACTCTCAGCTTTCATAATCTGCAGATGGATAGCACTGGAAAAATATAGATTAATTAGAGTTATGACTGGATTTAAGCTTTGAAATAAAAGCTTGTTAGCATGTAGACTGATCTTCAAAAGTAACATACACAGGACTAGGAAGCTGGCAGTTTGAGACTTGATTGTAATATGAGGAGAAAGTAATATCAATCAATATGATCTCTAAACACTTTTACAACCCAAGAACAAATAAAGAATTATTCTGTAATATCACAGTGTGAAATATGAAATGTAAAGCTGAAAACAATATTCTGGCAAGTGAACAGTCACAGGGGACAGCATTACCTGAAATGAGCATATCAGAAGGCTCATGTGGTGTTTCAAACCAATAGTGGTTCAAAGGATCAGAATTCTCAAGACACATTCCTGTTCTTTACAATGTTATCAAAAACTGACTGAGAAAAGAGTTACAGCATGTAACATTTAAAAGTATGTAACTATATTATGCATTAAAATGCTTCTATGCTAATAATTGAGAATAAAAGTTTTGGAACAAGAAATACTTAAAATGCCTAAGATACCTCTTCTTCAACTGTTAAACTTAGTAATACGGCTTCACAGGATCTAAACAGTGGAGATGCGAAGCTACAAGTTTCACTGTAAATAATGTTTGAATCCAGCATCAGTTAAATCAAAATGAAGTTTCAACTATTTTTATCAGATATCAAAAAATTTTTGAGTTACCAGAAAGGGATAATATGTCGGATTTTACACATTTTAATATAGGTTTCATTAAGTGTGCCACTTTTCTTACAAACATGAGGCTAGATGGTAGAGTTTTACTGTATGAATAAGATGCATAATGTTATGTATTATCTAACAAAATCTCTCTATCTTCACTACAAAAATTTTACTAATCCTTTTCTAAGCCAGACTTTATGGTATGTGCGGAACTGTCTATTTATATTCCTTTATACTGCATCAAAACATACACTGATATTACTCTAATATTGCTATTTGAATAAAAAATGGCATTGGGGAAACTTTTCTTGGCAATGAGAGCCTGGCTGAAGCAACTGTTGCAGGAATTCTGTAGTATTCACTTTATGGTTTGGGTACAGTTGGGAATAAGATTTAGAAGAGTACAGCCTTTGAAATGTCCTCTGTTAGGGACCTGAAAGAATTTACTAGTTTCCATTACCAGGACACATGTTCTGGCCATGCACCAGTCTTCTGTTTATATGTGGAAAATACTCGGCAGTATGAACTGCTAGAGAGCTATGATATGATTCAGTTAGATTTCTGATGTGCTTATCAAAGTCACAGACAGCACACTGCTTATCTGCTACTTAGGCATTTTCCTGTGCGAAAAGAGGGTTAACAAATAGATCAGCTGACATTATATATGCTTGGTGCAATTGAATCATAAAAATATGTGCAATAAGGGCAATTCAAAGCAAGTATTTTTAATTTCACCCCTGAATTCTTAGCTACTTTCCTGAAAGAGATGACAGTCATTAAGTATGTAATTCATAGAGATTCTCTACCTAAGAACTAAAAGACTCATGAAAGTGAACAGGCAAATCTTTAGGTACCCTCTTCAGGAAACATTTAAACTGATGCTGAAGTGTTGCAGGAGTCAAGTATGCACTTGACACAACCATTTGAGTTTTGCAGTTATCTTTCTCTCATTCATAATCTAAAGGAAGGGTTTCTCATCTAGTTCTGCCAACAAAATAACATTTACAATAACTTCTAGCTGTATAGTCTACTCTTTATGAGTTTTTCCTGCTACTTTCATCATACTTGGCTTCCTCAGGTAAGCATTTTCAAAATCAGAGAGGTGAAATTTCCTACTGATTTTGTGCTGAGAAGTGGCTTGCTGCCAGAGGCAAGAAAGTTAAAAAGCACCAGCTGCAGCACACTTGGTGTCTATCAAAGATAAGTTGTTCAAGCTCAGGGTTATTAATTTGACAGGTATCTTTGCTTTCCATTATCATAGGGTACATTGAAATCACCAGCCATAAATTGTGTCTTTCTGCTAGTCTGAAGAAGTCTGGAGAAATTAAAGAGAGTAAAGATTAAGGTAAATAATAACAACGTTAGCCCCTTTTTCTTTCTTCACAATACAGAGGATACATACTTCTTGGACATGCAAGTGTTAATGAAAACTGGGAAAGAGCACTCTCCCTCAGTAAGAGGAAGTCCATTTCCTCTATTCCTATTGTGGGAGTCACAAGGCGACTCCAGGAGCTTCTGTTGGGAGAGGACATAGTAGATGTGTTTCAGTGACTCGCACCCAAAATTGCAGATGTTTCTCCTAGGTAATAATAGTTAGAGATGATAGTGGGGGCAGTCAAAGGGGCAGAGGGGAGGGTTAATTTACGAGTAAGAACAGGCAAGCGTCTTGGTGTTTAGAAGGAACACTACTGATAGTTTCAGTGAACACTTTCTTTGTGGTTCTTCAAATTGCTTCCCCTCGAAATTCGTAAACAACAGTAGTAGCTGTTTTTTCATGGGAGGAGTATTTGCCTAGACTGTCCTCCTCTTCCATATGGAAAGCTGTGTGGCTTTCCGTTAGAGTGTGCCAGAAAAAAACTTGGTGAAGTGGTATTCTGCTTTCTCCTTGCTATGTTTATGTTTTACCACCTCAGAAAGTCCTAGGCACATAACTTTTTTATTAAGTATAGAATCCACAAAAGGTAATCTGTCTGTTCAGGAGATTTACATATTTCCTACTGCTACAAGAAGATTTTTCATGTTTTCAGTGTGGGATTTGAGACTGGTTTTGCTTCATTGAGTCATTATGACCCAAGTCCTTGGATCCTTGCCCTTTCCCTCATCTATCAACAGTCCTGGCTGACTGGGGAAGTGCCACTCGACTGGAGACTGGCAAACGTAACTCCTATTTACAAGAAGGATTGGAGGGAGGATCCGGAGAATTATAGGCCTGTCAGCTTGATCTCGGGCACACCCTCTACTGGATGAAAAACTGGCTGGATGGCTGGGCCCAGAGGGTGGTGGTAAATGGAGTTAAATCCAGTTGGAGGCCGGTCATGAGTGGTGTTCCCCAGGGTTCAGTGCTGGGTCCAGTCCTGTTCAATATCTTTATTAATGACCTGGACGAAGGGATCGAGTACACCCTTAGCAAGTTTGCAGATGACACCAAGCTGGGTGGCAGTGTTGATCTGCTTGAAGGAAGGGAGGCTCTGCAGAGGCATCTGGACGGGCTGGATCGATGGGCTGAGACCAATGGGATGAGGTTTAACAAGACCAAATGCAGAGTCCTGCACCTGGGGCACAACAACATGGGGTGTTACAGGCTTGGGAAAGACTGGCTGGAAAGCTGCCTGGAGGAGAAGGAGCTGGGGGTGTTGGTTGACAGCCAGCTGAATATGAGCCAGCAGTGTGCCCGGGTGGCCAAGAAGGCCAATGGCATCTTGGCCTGTATCAAAACCAGTGTGACCAGCAGGACAAGGGAGGTGATTTTACCCCTGTACTCAGCACTGGTGAGGCCGCACCTCGAGTACTGTGTTCAGTTCTGGGCCCCTCACCACAAGAAGGACATTGAGGTGTTGGAGTGCATCCAGAGAAGGGCAACGAGGCTGGTGAAGGGGCTGGAGAACAAGTCCTACAAGGAGCGGCTGAGGGAACTGGGGTTGTTTAGTTTGGAGAAGAGGAGGCTGAGGGGAGACCTCATCACTGTCTATGGCTGCCTGAAAGGAGGCTGTGGCGAGTTCTCTTCTCACAAGTGACAGGTGATAGGACAAGGGGAAATGGCCATAAGTTGCGCCAGGTGAGGTTCAGACTGGATATTAGGAAGAATTCCTTTACCGAAAGGGTTGTGAGGCACTGGCAGAGGCTGCCCAGGGAGGTGGTTTAGTCACCATCCCTGGACGTATTTAAAAAAAAGATAGATGAATTTTTAAGGGATATGGTTTAGCGGATGATGGGTGCGGTTGGACTCAGTGATCTCAGAGGTGGTTTCCAACCGGAAGATTGTATAATTCTATGATTCTAAAAACTGTGATCCAGCTCACAGGCCATCGCTGCAAGATGTGTAGTATGGAAAGGAGAACATTCAAGAAATGTTGTGGAAGAAGTAAGAGTTTATTAGATGCTTGAGGCTAGCATTGGATAGACCCAGGACTGCTGTCAGTAAAGACATTTGAAATATGTACTAAGGGCTAAAGCATGTGACGTTACTGTAAGTGACACGTAGGGTCATGTTCAAATAGATGAATACAAAATATTGTGATAAAAAATACGTTCAGAACTAAATCAGTTGAAGCTGAGAAACTGGGCTGTACCAAGATGTAGTACAGCTTCTCAAATTAACAAAAGTTTGGTAAAGTTTTAATTTGCTACCCTCCATGACAATGTTACCAGCATTTCTTCAGGGTCCAGCATCTGTTGGCACTTATGATTTTGCAGGATCAGACCCTTAATATGTACCGTGTTAGCACAGCTTTAATTGCAACCCATTAGGAGCCAAATTGTGTTCTAATGCTGTAGATGTCCTCTGTAATTCACTAGAAACCCAAGGAACAGTAAACAAAACTCTTATTCAGCAATCTGCAGATAGGGTTGGTGACTGATGAGATCTGCTCGCTGACACTCCATCAACATAATTATTAGAGGTCAGAGCACTGACAGCATAAACTGATGATTATTCACATACAACATTGCATGGATAATTGGTTGGGTTACACTGTCAAGGTAGATGTTGAAAATGCTGGAATGGTAGTGAGTATTCTCATGGATACATCTTTTTCCCCTTAAGGGCCTCATTCAAAACTAGTTAAAGTCAGTGACTCATGAGTTCAGTAGGTTCTGAAACCAAGATCTGAAAAGTGCAGTGTGCCTAAGTTTAATTTTCATTCTTTGGAGAGATCGCAGTGTACGCTATAAATGGCTCATCTCTGATACAGCCTTCACAATAATGGCAGTGTGTTTGCTCTACAAATTCCTTGTTTGTTTAAACTACTCCTACACATTGTCACATGCATTACATCAGTTAATTTGCTTATTAATTCACAAATGAAGCTTTGTCTTCTCTATAAGGATTGCCAGTTGCAGAGAATCTTTCTTCCCATGTATTTCTTTTCTATTTTCCTAAGTACCACACTTGACTGCCTTGTTGGTCCTAGACCACTGCCTCATGTCATAAAGGTAAATTCATGGTTTGAAAACACATATTTCCTGTCTTTTTCTTTTACAATTTTACAAATTTACCTCAAGAATTTTTATGATTATTGCTCTGAGGCTAAAGGATCTGCACTGTTTTTTTTTCTCACTAAACGGATCATAAAGATGGAGTTTAATGTTTACTTGACAGTGTTTCAGGAGACTTGTAGAATCTGGGCTTGTACAGGTTCAGAGTATTATAAACAATTTAGTACACCCTGGCTTTAGATAAATTTGTTAAATGTTCATTCCTATTTCTAATTTATATTTAAGTTTAATAAAACATGTTCAGCTGTAACGTCTACTGTTGAGGTGACAGGAATAGAGAAGTGTGACCTGTAACAGAAGTTTCTTATGCAAGCAAACTGCGAAGAAAAATTACATCAGTTTTATGTAGTCTGAGCATGCCTAAGTATTCACACTTTTAACTATTCCATGAACTGTAGTATTGAAACCCAAAAAACTCAGCTGCAAATGGGTGTAGGTATTTTGCAGGACATTTGGAAATATCTCATTATTCTGATGCTCTTAGATGAATTACATATTTAATGCAAGAATGAGTTTAACTTTGGAAAAAAACTTAAATGTTTAATGAAGTAAGGTTTACTACTGAAAAAAACATACTTTCATTGCTAAATACATACTTTGCCTGTGATATGAAACTTGCCTTGTGCAATAACAACTTTGCGTATTCAATAAGCCCCCGCATAGGCAAGATTTTATGAGTGCATCCTTTCATCAGAGAGGTGCCTTGTCTTTTCGTATGCTGGTTAGCCTGAGTTAGGACAGGTTACAAGAGTTAGATCTGACAGACAAGTAAATATTGTCTTCTTACCAATGTGCAAGAAAACAGTACATTCCTCCAAACTATTAGTGACCTCATTGAAATATACACCCAAAAGACTCCAGGTTAATCTCCTGTGAATAATGTTTCCAGTAAGATTAGAGGAAGAGGAGAAACCTGAAGAACGACAAGCTATTTATTAACATTCAAGTTACAAATTGTTGTCACTGCACGTGACGTATTTAGGAACTGAGTTTTCTTTTCTTGGAATGTCCAAATCCAAATGCAAGCATAGAAAATGAGAGCATTTTACTTCTCTTTATTTGTCCTGTACTAAAAAAGTTTAGTTCTTGAGGACCTGAGCAGTTTTACAGTTAAGAAGTAATCACTAATAATAGAAAATTCAAGTAGATTGAGATTTGCCAGTTGGCACTTTCTGAAAATTTGGGTCATATAGTAGCATGGTGCAGATCCTCAACCCAGCTCAGGATAAAGATGTGGCAGATATTACATCTTCTAGTTTCACTCTAAACTTCAACATCTAATGGCAAGCACTGTGTGAAATTTCCGTATGTCAGTCTAATAGATGTTTATCTCTAACAACAGCTGCCAAAGTGCCTTGGCTAAATAAACACTTGGTATCAAGTCAAAATGGATCCAGATCTGTTCTTCTGCCCTTTTGGATGTTGTTTACATGTGTTTGCTGTTTTAATGATGCAGTCGTTGTACTGATTTTTTTTTAAGGAACACAGCTTTTACAAAGCAGTTCAATTTTTTTTGCTTCTTATTCCTGGCAAGAAATAGTCTTAAATTAGACTCATTAAAAATCTATTGTGTTGCTGAGAGCACACATGCAAGACTTCTTTTTCCTCACTAACGTGAAGTGGGAGAAGCAGAAATATCATTATATTAATGGATTGCAGAGAATATACTCAAATACCACTCAGCTTACAAAGCAAAATACAACAGCATACAAAACTATGATAAAAGAAATCTAGTTGCATAAGGCTGTAATAAAACTATGATTAATGAAATCTAGCTGCATATCACCATGACAAGTAATTCCTCACTGAATTCACCTATCAAAATTCTTTTGTCCTCTGGTAAGACAAATAAGACTTTGAAACCTGCCCTGAAGGCTCTGTGATGATAATGCATTGGCAATGTAATTTCATTCAGTACTAGGCACCATCTAAAGTGTGAGACTTACACAAATTAGAACCATGCTTGTGCTTGAAATGCTGGGATCTACAAGTATTTCCCTCCCAATTCAACATATTAAATCTTGCTCTTAAAAAGAAAAAGCTGTTTATTGGCAAGCCAGTACTATTGCCAAGGATATCTAAATCCTACTCTGTGCTCATGGCTACCAGTACATCTGTCAACAGTTGTTTTGTCCACATCAGCAAAACCAGCTTATTCAGCTTTAAAGACTTCATGGAAGCAGCTGTGAAGCCAGTCTGCTAACTTGCCAGGGACTTACCTGGACACTGTTATCAGGGACTGGTGAGCAAGTGCTACCTTCCACGGTACCTCCCTCCCTCCCTCTGCTTTCCACTACAATGAAAAATATAAGCAGTGGAGAGACACCTGAGAGTGGGAGTAAGTCAATAATTTCAGACTTGACTTTAGAATGCCAAGACATCTCACAACCTTGGAGATATAAAGCCTCTTTCCTGTTATTTTGGCATAAACCAATCCTTACCCATTTTAGAGCTCACGTCCCATGCATTGTTTGTAAAAGAGTTTGTGTCTGTGCCTGCAGATATATCCCTGCTATTACACAAATATCAATGAGTTTCTTTTGGATGCTAGTATTAACACTTGCTATGAATTCTTCATTTGTATCCTTTTTCTGCCATAGGATTATACATTTCTCTGTGGGTTTTGTCTTTCTTTTCAGAGCAATCTTAATTGTCTGATAATTTGCATGAGACCTACCATCTTCCCACAGGTTCCAGCTAAGTCTATTCTGTAAGAAACTTTTGCTCTGCATGGCATACATCATTATGACCATTCCTGTTTCATTTCTGAAATATTCCATCTGTGCACGAGCAGTAGTATCTTTTAGTCCAGTCTTCTGTAACAGATGTGCTTTTTCTATTTTTAACTTCTGTTTGAACTATAACTGTCTCTTCTTTCACAATATTTTTTTTTTCTAGCAACTACAGTGATCAGGGAATACTGTTCTAAATAATGGCACAAAGAAAGCATGTACAACCTAAGGCTGAAGAATAATTAGACATGACTGATACATCAAAATGGACTTACCCTCTTAAGACCTTATGATTTTCACTAATTACTTACAAGTCTTACTTTGTTATGCCACAAAGTATCCATACACATCATCTTGGTGTCTAAAGGAAACTTGTGTGCTATTTAAGTCATATGTAGCTCTGCAACTTACAATAATGACACCTACAGTTTAAGAGACCTTGAACTAACCCTTTCTGGTGAGATTAGTTTCATCCTGACCTCTCAAATAAACGGTCTCCCAAAGGGAGAAAATTGACGTCTTTCTCAACGCATATGTAAAAATTGTGTAATATTTGGATAACCTTCCTTTTATTAGTGTGAGGTGAACCTGCTGATCCTCATTTATCAGGAGAGGAAGAAATAATATAAATAAAATATGTTCTGTAATTATAAGTGGTTATACAAAGATCTTCTCTCACCAACCATGTAAATCATTTGAAAAGCCAAAGCCTTAGTAAGGGAATGCCTGACTTGGAAAATGAAAATGGCTTTACAATGTTAAACTGAAATAGTTTCATGATTATGATGGCCCAAACTACTTAGCACACAATATGTATTGGATTGTAATAATTCAGTAGAATGTCATTTATGAAATAGCATGTAGATAGGAAAATAGCAATGAACATGAGAAATGAGTGTTCCAAGGCCAGTTATATCTAAAACTCTGAAGAAAATTGGTTTATGAGTGTAGATAATGAAATAACACAGCTACATATACAGCAGGTGCCACCAAAATATCTTTGATAAAGACTGAAGTTCTCCATTCTTCTGTCAAGGCGTAATGGCTTTAGCTAGTACTTGAGTTTACATTTTGGAAGTTAATGAAGATGCAATTTTCTGACTTGACAGTAATTCCTTGGTCTTGGTTCAAACTTGAGACAGTAGGGAGGATGTCAGATGGGCAATGATCATCCACTTTCTTGTAACTGTTACCTCATAAAATGAGATCAGACAGGGTTTTCATCTATCAAAAAGCCCTTTATCAATCATAATACAAGCCGAATATGTAGTGTCCTCTAAACACAGGTATGTTCCTTTGTATTATTTTATACACACATCGATAACATCAAAATAACATGCAACAGAACCAAGTAAAATTGCTGAAGAACACCCTGATACCCAAACATGAGACATCTTAAGTGTCCATATCTTAAAATTCAAGGAGAGAAAGACAATTAAGAGTTTGCTTGCTAGTGAAGACTTTGATTTTGTTTTCAACCCCTAAGTGCAATAAACACATCTGAGACAAAGATTTTATCTTGAAATATGTAGTTAATCCACTTCCTCACCTCTCTTTCCTAGTCACAGTCAGCACAGTGTTTCCCAATTAGACTCCTGGTTCAGTACTATTTCTATAGCAAGGAGCTTGCATAAAAGAGAAGAAGAGAGAGATTTTCAAAGTAACCATGCTAATTAGGTGTCCAGCTCTCATTGATTTTGAATACGAACTAGGTCCTTTAGAACTCTTCATGCCTTTGAAAATGTCTCCTGTAGTCTCTCTCTGTTCTACTTGTACAGCCCCTAGCATTCAAAGATTCCAAGGAAAAGAAGAGACAATGCATGATGCCTAGTGTAAATTACCCTTCATGTCAGAACTATCTGCAATTGAAAGGTTTCAAAGGGATAGCTTTACATTGTTGACAGAGAGAAGCTTTAGGGCTATTAATATTTTACATATTAACTCCTTTCCTACTATAATGCCTGCTTTTGTGTAACTTTAAATATACAGTTTCAGTAGGTCTCTGTGTATTAAAATACATTTCTCCTTGAAGGACTGCCGCAGTGCTGCTTAATTCTCAGTGATAAATCATCTTCTGAAACATAATATTGAATCAGAATAACAGTTTATAATGATTTTGCTATTTTCTGAACCTGTGGCTCACTTATAAGGCAAGTTGGAAATGAGTTATTCCATGTACCTCGCTCAAATGTGCAAGATCAAGTGTCATATAATTAAAAAATGCACATGTATTTATGACATTCACGTCTTATTATGCGCCTTTTAAAAATCTATTTTACTGACCAGTAGTTAACAGCTGTTTCTCTGAGATTCTAAGTGTTCTCATAGTTATTCTGAAAATCCACATGCCAAATCACTTTAGGAAGATTTTCCTAGGGAAAGATTTTGTTTGTTACAATAGGTAAAGTGAAAATACAGCAAAGTGAATGTTCACTGGCAGACATGATTTATGCAGCAAAGCTAAATTTGTTCACCTCTGTCTCTTAACTGTGGGGGAATTCTTGACTTATGGGATAAGGAGAGGGAGAGAGACAGAGAGGGAGTTGGAGAGAGAGAATCATAGACTCATAGAATTATCTGGGTTGGAAGAGACCTCCAAGATCGTCAAGTCCAACCCTTAATCCAACACTATCATGATTACTAGATCATGGCACTAAGTGCCACATCCAGTCTTATTTTAAAAACCTCCAGGGATGGTGAATCCACCACCTCTTTGGGCAGGCCATTCCAATGCCTGATTACTCATTCTGTGAAGAACTTTTTTTGTGATATCCAGCCTAAACCTTCCCTGGCAGAATCTAAGCTCGTGCCCTCTTGTTCTGTTGCTGGTTGCCTGGGAGAGGAGTCCGACCCCCACCTGTCTACAACCTCCTTTCAGGATTCTGTTCTGTAGACACCACTAATAAAAGGTATGCACCTCTAATCCTGTGTATCTTAATAAGGGCACAATTGCAATAAAATACAGATTATAAGTCTAAATGTAATTCCACACCACAAAAGACACAAAAGTGCTGCTCATAGTGTACAGGTGACATTCCTCCAAAATTTAGAAGACAAGTAAGTCTGCACTCTTAGTTACAATTTAAAACCAAGTAGAAATTCTTTTTAATTCCTGGTGGAATGACTTGCTGAACAAAACATAATTACAGAGTACATCATGTGCAATCAAATCAGAAAGGACCTTGTTCTCCAAAAGTTCATCCAAAAGTGCTAATTCATATGAATCCTCACACTCTATGTCATTCTATAAGCAATGAGTGAAGTAAACTTCAGTAATTCCGTGCCCTATTAGTGACTTTTAATAATAAATAAATAAACAAATAAGTCCAAGAGAAAAACAAATGGTTGAAAAATTACCCCTAGGCTTGTGGCTTAGGATTGTAAATTGTCTGATTTCAGATTTTTATTTTGTTTTTACTTGAAGGGATTCTTGATTAATCTAAAAAGTAGCACATTCTGTTTACTAATTTCACTGCAAGGAAAAGATATTCATGTTTTATACTGACCTAAGGAGCTGGCATAAAAGGACAAAGGTACCGTAGCTGAACATGCTTCAGTTAATCCAAGAGATTTGCTATTCTTTGGGGGGAAAAGTTAATATAGGTAAAAAATTTTGAATTCAGGGAGTTTTTGTTTCTTCAAACTATTAAACTGATAGTGAGCTTAACACTAAAGAAAAATTGCAAAAAAATTACTTTTATTATTCTGATATTGTCAGAACACTAACTCATCTCTTCTATCTAAAACAAGAAACAGTTTAAAGTGTGATAGCTTTGAGTTTGCTGTGTTTGTTTATTAAGAATTCTTAGATCTCAGGGTGGGGGATGGGGAGAAGAAGGATAGGAGGTGAAGATGGCAGGGCAATATCACCAATTCAATTTAATCTTAAAATCCAAAATAAAATCAAATATAGAGGGGGAAATTAGCATAAGAATCACCAGTAATAAAAGTAAAGAGGAAGAATAAAGTAATTGCTTTTCACCAAAGTTTAAAGCAAAGCAATAACAGAGAAAATACTGCAGCTTAGAAAATGATTTGCCATTGCAGTGATTCATTTCTAGCCTATAATAGGTTTTATTTTCCTGCTTTGCAGTGATGCATTCATTACATGCCCAATTTAGAGCAAAGTTAGCCACAGAATTCTTCATAAATATACAACCGAGTCACTCCTCAACTCATCATCAATGCTACATCAGCATGAGAACCCAGATGGTATCAGTGTAGCACAACAATAAAATGTGGACAATAGTTGTCTAATACTGTCTTATTAGCTGAAAGAATAGGTTAAAATGACGAGAGTGTGTTGTATAATTGATTAGCCCAGCTTCTAGTCCTCTTGGAGTCAACAGTAAAATGCTCATTGTTATGAACAAGTGCAGTGTTAGATGTGTGTGTTTTTCAAATGCCTGCCTTGTATAACGATTAATGTTTTCCTAGCAGCATTAATCTGATGGAGGCCTTTGTGTTTTGTTACGTGCCACATGCTCTCCGTCCAAACACGTGGAACTCCAGTCGATTTACTGCTAGGAACATTGCTAAGACCGTTTTGTTCTAGTAATGCTTTTACACATTCTTAGTGTCATACATAAAGGTGGGGAAAAGCTGTATCCATTTAAGTGAATGAATGACGTCACAGACAGGTGATCTTGGCACTACCTAAACCCATTAGAATTTTACACCAAAAATTCTTACTCATTTACTGGTTACTGTTAGTAACATTAATTTTCAGAAGAGGAAAGAAGGCAGAGCTCTTAAACCATTTTTCCAAAGGTAAAATCATGAAGAAAGATCCCATCTAACTAATATACCTAACTTTCTTATTCTTAAACTCTAGTAATTTGGTGAATTTCCAATAGTAATTGCTTCTAGTATCCTTATTGTCCATTGTTATGTTTTTGAAGCTTTGGCTTTTAAGTTTATGTTCCCAAGGTAGGCAGACAACAATGACTTCAAGAAGTTTTCAGAGGCATCTCTGTAATACTCTGTTGACTACCTATGGAACTTACATTTATTTTCATTGTACTTTTCTTTAGGGACCTTAAAATTTAGGTGAAATTGGTGTACATTTGTAACCATATCCAGAACACCACATTTTGCCAGCTGAATCTGTTATGATAACTCACTTCCAAGAAGCTGTTAAAGAAAGAATTTAAATGAAACTTTTGTTTCAGGAAACTTCTAAAGTACCTGCTTTTTACAGGATAACAATTGTATTTTGTATATGTACTAATCTCTAAATATGAGGAACACAGTATCAATTTTTACAGATACCAAAAAAAATTATAAAATGTATCACTCAAAATAATAGTCAAAAAACCATTAAGACTTTGCCATTTCTAACATGCCATTGTTCACTGTCTTCAAATGCTTCCTTACACCACTCTTGGTTTCTAAGGGTTGTATATTGAAGCAATAACATGAGGAAACCATCTATCTGTCTTGAAATGTCATTGTCAATATTAAATAGACATATTTTCACCTCTGGGATACAGCAGTGATGAAAATGTAATACTGCTGAATTCAATGGCAGAATTGTCCCTGAGCTCAGTAGGACTGAGATTTCATTTCAGGGCTTGTATTCATATTCGACCCTAAATGATACAAACATTTAGTTGTTCTGATGCGCAAACCACAAAATGAGGCCTTTGGAAAATTTGGTGACGATTGGAGACTTGTTTCCTAAATACGAGTTACTGAATTGGTATTTTTACTTCAGGTTACGAGCTTTCTTTTCTAAGTTTATTTTACTTCTGTACAGTTCAAGCGATGGGAACGGCATTCATCGCACTCATCACTAAGCAGGAGGACAGTCTTGTTTTGATAGTCTACCAGCTGAAGTTTACATCTTCGTAAGAACATGTTCTAACTTCTTGTCGTCATCTCTTGAACAACTTAACAGCTTTGTGCATTGAGTTCTCTCTGGGCAATGCTCCAAGTTTCAGAGACCTGCTCTCCACTAATTTAGAGTGGATGGCATTTGAAAAGTAAAATGTCTTTCTAATAAGAGGTTGCAAAGTCATAGCAAATAAATGCAGTCAGCAGTGCAGTGCACACAATGACATCTGTGGCCAAGTACACATTTGTGGAAAGGTATCTGGCTCTTAATTAGTTGCCTAGGAATATCTACTACTACTTGACAAAGTCTTTTTGCAGCAGCTTAGATACAGAATGGAATTGTTTTAACCTGATTTATTGAAATTAAAAAATAGAGGTGATATTAAACCAATCAGTTGCACAAAAGCCACTGAATCATCTGCAGCCATAGGTTCCTGATTCTAGGCATCAGATATAAAATGAAATCACATAATAGGACACAAAGGACAGCGGCATTATGTCCAACTTTGATCCCCCATTAATTCCGTTTCAGGTATAACTCTTATGTATTAAAAGCAGTCATTCAGTTTTGCTCAGCAGTCTACAAATTCATATAAATCAAATCTGTATCTTCGTAGTTTGAAGCTATTAAAAGGACTAGACGAGTTATTAACTGTAAATGTTCTTCCCAGCAGTGGACAGCAAATCACATTCTAACGAGTATGCCATGAAAAGAAGAAACACGATACATTTTTTGATTGGATGCTTATATTCAAGACATTATGAGATCGGGTAATAATAATATTTTGCTATATAGCTGTAGAATAAGTAAATGTAACAGAAAAAGAACAACAGAAAATTCAGGGAACCCAACTGTAATAATTATGTTGCATTCTGATACATGACAGTAGTAGGTATACAGTTATAAGAGCTATTTTTCTGAAGCATGTAGAAATGCTGAAATGCTAATTTAACAGTTTAAGCTATAAAAGCTTAATTATAATAGCAAAGTGATATTAAGAAATTGAAAAAAAATGGACTAATTATTGGAACTATAACTGTATATATTTGACTGTAGAATGCTATTGCCAGGAAAGGTACAACATCTACAGTCAAGTCAACTAAAAGATTTTAAATATAACGTACCATAGCAACAAAACCAGGCAAAGTTATGCAGCTCCAGTGATCCAGTAAATGCTGCTGACTTTTATGATTATGAATATTGTAGAATGGAAGAAAGAGCATTCAAAAATCAGGTTGGATTCTCTGGAACTGACCTTAATGAAATAGGAGGAGTAAATTGGAACTGAAAAAGTAAGATCCTCTTCCCTATTACCTGCCATGTTTTTCTGGCTGAAATTGTCATCCTGACAGAAAAGAGTGAAGGAATTGGAAAATCTTTTCTTTGTTCTGCCCTGCAAGTCATCTGTTGCATAAACTCTCTGGAAAGAGGAGGATACTGTAAGAAACACTAAGAGGGATGACATTTTGCTTCAGAGGCTGTGGGAGTCTGATATTGGTGAAATAAAGGATGCAAACTGATCTTACCATGGAAGCCATTAAAACAACTCTTTCAGGCTGCCATGCTCAGCCGTACTCAGGCCACTGGAGGACTGTCATGTGTCCTTGTTTGTCACTGGCTTTGATGCATTTCAGTGGTTACATGCAGGAGAAGGACTTAACTTCTATGGGTTTGTCATTATTGATCAATGAGGCATATAATTTCAGTTCATTATTTCATTTCTCCATTTAAATGCTTTTACAAAGGGCTGTAAATGTAATTAATGCGCAAAGCAACTGTGCAGCATAGTCAGAAAAGCCCACATCTTAGACTGAAGATGTGTTACCTAACTCATTGAGACATTCAGATCTGTGTTTCCAGAGGACTGAGAAACTGAAGTATTTTCATCTAACTGCAGTTTAAAAAGGAAGGAGGGCTTTGTCCCCAGCTTCTGCAGTAGTCTGTGCGTTGTGGTTAGAACAAATCCTACTGATGTTAATTTAGATGGCAAGAACTAATGTAATACAAAGTTAAGGTTGTTACTCAAATCAATACAGATAACACTTCAAATTAGATTATTTTTCCAATTAATATTTAATTTGCATGTAAACAATGGTTCTTGTTAGTTAATTAAATGTCATGTGATTGTTCAAAGTGCACTTATTGATACTTGCAATGTAGTTAGCTCATAAACAACATGGCCACATAAAACATAATTCAGGACACATATGTTTGGACTTCCTACTGCTAGAATATTCCTGAAATTGCGTTTTGCTTCCTGAAAATGGGATATGCTTGGTTAGGAACTCTTCTAGCTACACTACCAGTGTAGTAGCAGGACAGTTTTTCTTTACAACTAAGAAGTGAACCTGCAGTCTGTGTTTTAAGCTATTATTTTATTTCCTGGTTTACAATGTGGATCTGTAACACAGAGGAGTTTTATCATTATTTTGGTAAAACAAAGCAACTGATACAGCCGAAAGGCATTACTGTGCATGCTGACAATAGGACAGTTGATTACTTCTAAGGCTCACTTTATGGCTAGAAAATTTTATATTGACAGCTGTATATTTTATTTCGGTTTGATTTGTTTTCTGATATTGTTCTTTACAGATTCTTCTCTACAGTGTATCCTTGAATTTGAATGAATAGAATCAGAGAATCGTAGAGTGGTTTGGGTTGGAAGGGACCTCAAAGCCCATCCAGTTCCAACCCACCTGCCATGGGCAGGGATACCTCGCATCAGACCAGGTTGCTCAAAGCTTCATCCAACCTGACCTTGAACACTTCCAGGGATGGGGCATCTGTGACTTCTCTGGGCAACCTGTGCCAGTGCCTCACCACCCTCACTGTGAAGAATTTCTTCCTAATGTTTAATCTAAATCTTCCTCCTTCTAATATAAAGCCATTCCTCCTCGTCCTATCACTACTTGCCTTTGTAAAAAGTCCTTCCCCAGCTTTCCTGTAGCCCTTTCAGGTACTGGAATGTTGCTTCATGTTCTCCCTGGAGCCTTGTCTTCTCCAGGCTGAACAACCCCAACTCTCTCAGCTTGTCCTCATAGCAGAGGTGCTCCAGCCCTCTGATTACCTTCGTGGCCTCCTCTGGGCTCATTTCAGCAGTTCTGTATCCTTCTTATGTTGGGGATTCCAGAATTGGACACAGGACTTCAGGTGGGGTCTCACAAGAGCAGAGTAGAGGGGGAGGAAGAATGTATGTAAATGACAGAGGGGAGGGGAACTGGAAGGCTCTATGGCCTTTAAAATATGTCATAGCAACTTCATTTCTAATCAGAGACTTTATTTATTGTCTTGGCGTCATCTGTCATCCTGATGCAGATAGTGATTAAAGTATGGTATAGAGCATCATACATATGTACTTCCTTTAAACTAAAAATAGCCTCTTTTTAGATAAGTGGGGTTTAAGTAGACCTTTCATTTTTCTTTGACAACTTAATACTGTTTTTCAGTAAACTACAAGTATGCAAATTCTGCTAGGGAGCATGATTTTTAAAAACATTTAATGATGCAAGTTTTTGTAGAGAGATGGTGCATTTTCAAAATGTTTTATGCATAGAATAGCTATTAATCAAAAACTTCAATGTGTAACAAGCAAAAAAACTTGAAGTCACCTGATCTGTTAAGAAGGAGCTGTTTATAATGATACAACTAGATGTATTTTAGCAGAATTGAATATTCTCAGAGAACTGAAACATCGACTAATGGACTAAATGCTGCGAAGCTCAGCTGGAAACCCTTATTTTCAGACTCTGCTGCAAACTTGATGGATAAGGAAGTTATGATTGACCTTTTAGGAAAAGAAAAACATTATGTTTTTTTTCATGAGCCCATGCTGTGTCCTTGCTGAAACCCTTATTTATCTGGTATGGAAAAACCATATACAAGACTTCTGTTCAAGAATATACATATATTGTTTATTTCTAGGTTTCTGTCTTTATTAGCACTTGTGTATGGATCATCTTGTGAGGCTGTGTTTTTTCCATGTAGAAAGAGTCAAATACACTATTATATTTTTTAATGAGTAAAACCCAGTATTTTCTGCGTCTTGGGGCTGTCTGAAACATTATTGTTGTGATTCCTTTTTGTAGAGATGGAAATAATTGTTAAACTAATGAAGCTAAACGTATTCTCAGGATGCAGATTTATCTTGTTGATCCAATGACTACTATAAAGGGTGATGAAGTTGCTTTTTGAGTTGCAGTCAATTGCTAAGCGTCAATTATTGGCCAATGTTTCATGAAGAGATAAAGAATCCTCTCTCTTGCCTAATTGTGTATCATGGCTTTCACTCTAAAGAGCTCTTCCTTGACAGGTAACTGATAGCTGCATCCATTTGCTGATGTTTTCTTAGATAACCGGGACTATCTTGATCTGAGGGTTAGGGAACTGCAATGACAGTCCAAAGAACTGGCAAGGCCAGCTGCCACAGAATAAATTTCTGAAACTTTTCTCAGAGGTTTCTCACCAGTGTGAACTTTGCATCAGTCATACAAATGTATTTTTTGAATTCTTCTTATGTACAACTATGTACATTTGGAAGGAAACATCAACACACAACATGATAACAAAGCCTGAATAAAAGCAAACTAATGACAATCCTTGAAAGGGAAATGTAATTAATTTTTTCATTAATTATTATGACTTCCTTATTTTATGTCCAAACACTAGCTTATGATAAGAAACTATATCGCCTAGAGTTATGAGGCAAAGGCTTTCCATTAATCATCATACCCTGCATAATGAGTGGCATGGCTAGTAAGACACAACAGACTTCAAAGTCATTCAATCAGCAGTCTGAATAATGAGAATTTACACAAAAATGTAAACAGTGAGCATGCAACAAAAGCAATAAGGTGGATTATAACTTTTTCATTTAAGCCACAACAAAATTGATAAATTGAAAGGAATTTAATTATATATCGTAAGTAATAAAGAACATTCCACAGATTCCTTAAAAAAAATGAATAGTTCAGGGCACTCAGTGGTTTAGAATAATATGAATTTCAATATTAGAAATAATTGCTTAGAATAAGCTTTACTGGAATCTGCAACTTTGCATTTAAATTGTGGTAGAAAACATCTGCCAAGTATTTCTTGTAATACTAAATTTGGCAAACATGCCAGGCTTAAAGATCAGCCCCTAGTATATAATGCTTCAATTTGCATTTAAAAATATATAGTGGAATGGAATGGGATGTAGTCTAATAGGCACCAAGCCTGTCATAATTCAAGGAGCTTCTTGACAATGCTCTTGGCCATGACGTTTAGCTTTAGGTGTTCCTATAAGGAGCAGAGAGCTGGACTTGATGATCCTTATGAGTCTCTTCCAACTTGAGATATCCTATGAGAATATAATATAATATAATATAATATAATATAATATAATATAATATAATATAATATAATATAATATAATATAATATAATATAATATAATATAATATAATATAATATAATATAATATAATATAATATAATATAATTCTAACTTGAGAAACAATGTGTGACTGATAGTTGAATGTAATATTTTTATCATATTTTTTCACTCCAAGAAGTTGAGAGAGGCAAAATGAAAGGACTGTGTTTCAGTTTTATTTCAAACCTATCAGTTTCAAAAGTTGTTGAAACTAAGGGCAGTTTTGTTATAGGTATTACAGTAAAATAAGAATTTGGGCTGATTTAAAATATGAGGATTTAAATTAGCCTTCAAATATTTTAGAAGCTATATGTTGCAAGGTGATGCTCTTTTAGAATATTTCTTGTAGATATATAGGAAAAAAAAATTATCTTTGGTGCAAAATTCCTGTGTTAAACTGAAGCATCTGGTCAAAATTTCTAGAGGTCCATTCCCCTCTGTCTTACACGTAACATACTCAATATCATGTCTATTGATTCTATAGGATGGCAATTAAGACCTCTGAAAACTGCAGAAAGAGTTACCCTGCACAGCAAGGGAAAACTTCATTTAGTTTGAATCCACTCTGAAACATTTGAATTCAGTATCTCCAACATTAACCTAAGCTATGAAAAGTTTGGATAACAAGTTTTCACACATCTATTTAAATTTCTACCTGTAAAAATGAAGCTGCAAAGAATTTTTATGAGTGTTAGGGATTTGGGAGCACAAATACATGTGAAGGCATACATTGATGGATTGACAGTAAAAGTCTGTGGTGGAAACGAGCAAAAGTTGCTTTGAAACCAGGAGTCTGGTCTTCTGCTTATGTTGGCTGACGTGTAAAAATCCAGGAATGGAACAAGCATAGCGATGATCATTTCATTTGTATGAAAAAGTATCTGCTGTGTAGTAGTGTGCTCTGTGTCCTGATACTTTGTGTTAAGTAATGCATGAAACATATTTTTAAAATTCAGGTGGAGCTTTATAAATCCATCAGCAAGTTATGTTTATTAGTAGTAGCAAGCTCAATTTTATAGCAGTATGCTCCCTTGTGATCGTGCCAGCAGGTAAAATCTTTGCTGCTGGCCATCTGCCATTCAAGCAGGGTACACCAGCCTTTTACCTGTCTGAAACAATAAAGCTGCTCTTTATAAAAAGACATGAGAATTGTATTAAAAGTATTTAAAAATATTACTTTGAGCTGCTGGAAAAACAATTGTCAAAATCTGAAGCAATAATGGATACAGTATAACTTGGAATGACTTAGTTATGTTGCATTTAAGAGAAATCCATTATATGAGACCCATTATATGAGGAAAAACTGTTAAATAAAATAATAATATCTTATTTACAATGTACACTAAGAATGCTATATTGCTAACTTATTCAGCAGTAAAACAAAATGTTGGAAATTATCTGTACTCTCAGTGGGAACACTTTTTTATTTCCTGGTCTGAATTTCTTATAAAGTTATATTAAGCTTTATGTGACAAAAAAAATAGAATTTTGTCTGAAAAATAGCTTGCTGACAGAAACAGAAAAAGATAAGCTTTCAGTTTTGTGCATGTATATTGGTATCAACATCAGTGCTTTGCAGACAGATTTCTAGTAAATGTTTTATACATCACCAAATTTACTAAATGTATTTTTTGAAAGTAAGGCATAAAATATCTCTGGTTATCAAAAATTTTGAATAGTTTTCACACAGATTTTTGAAGTTAGTTCTTTAAAATAATGCATCAAAACTATTGTGTATTCAATCAATGTCAGGTATAATGACTTGTATACAATCTGGTTGTGTGTGAAAAATTCCTAAATGTATTTTAATGCAATGAATCCTCACAGAAATAAAATCTCATTTTATGTGCAAATTTGCTGTACCCTGGGTTGGAAAAGGCAGGGTCTCCAGAATAGGACATAAAATATCCATCATAATGAGCAAGGGCATGCTAACGATGAGCACACTTGTCATGGCCCTGAGCTCACCAACTAAAAGATGCTGATATGGGGAATTGTCTTAAATGCTGGGTTCCTCAGATTTGCATCTGATATACATCAGACAGATCTCAGTCTGGACGAATGGGAAAAATAATTTCATTAAATTACTTCTACATTGGTAAGATCATACATCTAGGAATTGGACTGTATATCCTATTTACAGGGCAGATTTTAAAAGCAGTGCATTTGTGGAGAATTTGTGAGTCATGGTAGATCACACTTTCCCCAAGGCAACTAAAAACATTGTCATAATTTCTGAGCCGGAGTAGAGAGCAGTATAATCTCATTAGTATGACTGCAATATCATTTTTAGTGCTGGAGTTCTGACTTCCTTAAAAGTGTTTATAGAAAAATTCAGAAGGGCACAAAACAGGGCCAGTCACTGAGTAGAGGTCTGGGAAATCCACTTTGTCGTAAAGAAAGTTCAGTCACAAGTTCAGTCAGTTTTGTTTGAAGCTTGAGAATTGGTAAAGGGGTTTGATCACATTGCAGACACTGAGAACATTTTGTACTATCAATCAGACAATTTTTTGTTCTGTAATTAAAATGCGAATTTAGTGACTGGAACCTGAAGTCTCTAGAGGTAGGATATAGGCTCTACCCCTGGAGTAATTAGGCATTAGTAAAAAATTACCAAATGTGGTAGTGAGTTTCTTATTAAAAAAATAAATAAATATTTCTTTTCTAGAAGATATGTTGAAATTCACATCCCTTGTGCACTTGATGCAGCAGTTACTGAAAGGGAATCTTTTTGATGCTCACATACGTCAGACCGTGATCATAAAGGTTCCTTCAATCTGTAACATTTCTAAACCTTTATAAAAATATGATGAAAGGAGAAGAATTTCAGGGATTCTGACTATATTTATGTCATTATCGTCACCAGGCTAGTATAAAATATTAATTAAGTACTGTCAATTGTGAATCTACAGAAAAGTAGACACTTTACTGTTGCTCAGAAGAGAAAATAATGAAGGAAGGGATCAACAGCTTTCAGATAAAAATACATCTTGGTAACACATTTGTAGGATATGTTTGCTTCTAGAATGTCAGGTGTCATATAAAAGCAAGACGTGCCGTAAAAAGAAGCTTTCTGGGAAAAACGGGATTCAAACAGCCCCTGCACTGAAAATGTAGAAAAATGAAATTATTTTAAAATGCATGTAAATGGGCAGAGAAAGTACTATAGTAAAAAATACACTCATGCTTCAAAAAAAAGCTTTGGTTTCATACTGTGAAAATGAAGTTTTAGGTCATCCAGTACTTCAAGGAAAAGAAATGATTGAATTTCAAGTTGGTTAGTTTAAAGCATTCCATCAAGATTTTAACATTAATGATGGCCCAAAGCTGTTCTTGTACTTTACCTATGGTAAAACAGAGGAAGACTATAAAACAAATTAATTGATCTTTTTTATTATTGATGCCAACTCGTTAGTATTACAGACTCTCATACCACTATCCGAATTAAAATTTGTGGGGCTAAGAGTATAATTGCTTCATCATTAAGGGTCAGAAATGATAGGGTTAATTCTGAATATTTCCCTCAATATTAATAGAAGTATTTGAAAAGTACGAGAGAGAAAAATCTGGCCCACTGATTTTTCCAAATCAGATAAAGGAGAAAAATAAGCTAATTCTGTTTCAACTTGAATGCAACTTTAAATAAAACCCATGAACTTTATTTTACCCTCATTATGTGAGAAGCAACTCTACCCAAATCCATAAATAAGTTTCAGTTGTACAATTAGGATTTCCAAGTTTATCTGTTAAGAAGTTACTACAAAAAGCAGAAAACTTACTGAGCTTCAGACACTGCTATTTATAAATATCTAAGAGCTTAAGTACCACTCCTCAAAAAATGCATTGCTTCTGCTCTTCAGCTGTGGGTTTAGGTTGGCAGCACATGCTCTCATACTGTGGAGTAGATCTAAACTGGACCAAGTCTGAAAATAACGGCCCTATCGTGTTTAATTGTTCTGATATTACAGTAGTAATATTTATGATGATTAGCTCATCTAATATTAATTTGGTTGTCATAAAATGCTTATATAGGTGCTTTAAATTTAGTTTTGAAGGGTAACCCTTAAGCAGCTATTATCAAAACTTGCCTTAGAGCTGGATAAATGCAATATTGAACAAAACTGCTGGTTATGTTTGAGTAATGAAGGCTGTTATGTTCAAAAGAAATACATTTTGTGGTTCTTTTGTTTCTGTAGATCTTAATTTCTGTAATGTTTTATAGAGTTGGAACACCTGCTCTTCTGACAGTAATAAAGCATTAGGACAGAAAAGTGTAATTAAAGTATTTCTGATATAGAGGAATATATTTTAACAGCAAGTTTAAACATTAAGCAAAACCATATTCAGTGCAGTCCCCACACCTCCATCCTGGATTTTGTTGTCACTGCAAAACAAATGCATTTAACATTTTAGGCATTTGGAAATTCCCCGTTCAAATCTATTTTTCTGCTTAGGGAAAAAAAAATTAAAATCATGAATTGAAACTAACATTTGCATTAAAATTTGCACAGAAATGACTGCTTCATGATAGAGCTCTATTTAATTGTTATTTCAGTAATTATGTCTATTATACGCTAAATTCTATATATCAAACTGGCTAACAAGAACTCCAGTTGATTTTTAGACTGCATTTATTTAAAAGGGGCCACGCCAGACCAAGAAGAAGAGAAAGAGCATTCCCTGAAAAGACAGTGATTTCATTTATTCTATATCCAGGAGCTCATGCCTTTAATCAGAAAAAATGCTATATAAGCTCTACAATAAGTGAGAAAAAGATACCATTCCTTTGCTGTGTCTTCCTTCTATTATTCTGATATATCTGTCTCTTACTGAGAGTCAGAGAGTTTGAAAATGCTATTATTAAATTCTTAAAATTGTCTGCAAGTCATTAAGTCCCTAATACAAATTTGTCTTCAGGGGACCCTGTCACAAGGATTATGCACAGCCATACTATATATGCAAAAACCTTAAAATAGACATGACTCCCAGGTGCTTCTTAGTGAAACCTTGAACTCCATCACAGATGATCGTTTATTGAATTCAACATAAGCAATTGGGGTGAAGGTAGGTCAGTGGTGTCTCTGTGTGTTGAGAACACCAACACAAGATGACACTGTTCTAAAGTCAGCTAAAAGACATTTTCATTCAGAATAAGTAGTTCTGGAGAGCCAATTACAAATTTTTTACCCTTACCATTTACAAAACACTCTTTTTACTTGCAAATTCTTTAACAATAGAGGATAAAACCACTATTTATATTTTATAATTGCAAGTGAAATAATTTATTTTCTTCCTGGGATTGTACCTCTCTATCATCTGTACACTTCCACGGTGGATCTCGTCTGTTTTGTGAAGTTTATTTTCCGAGAGATATTTAATCTTTGTGGCACAGAATTTAATAATATGTGTTCACATTTAAACCTTTGGATTCCTGAACTGTTTCTTAATTTGTTGAAGTGCTTTCTTTCATTTTCAAATTCAGAATCAACCCCTTCTTGGCACCTTTATACTTGAAACAGTTTGGAGTATTAAAAAGTGTTTCTGCTTCTGATTTAATCTCAGACAATAACATTTATATTCATGGCCAGAGTTCAAGAAAGATGCCATCTCAGCTGCAGGAGATCTGCCCAAAAGTTTCTCACAACTTGTAGTCATCTTTGTACTTTTAAAGCGGATATTCTGATTATTTTAGCTCACCTAAGGAATGGAATAATCTAAACTGTCTCATCTCCATTAATTTTACCATTTCACATATGGGAGAACTGAGGTGTGGAAATATATGTTAGATATAAGGTGTTTAATAGTAAATATTTTCAAGTATTTTTACCCACCTTCTAAATCGCACGTCAACACCTAAATAAAACAACAGAGGCCTTTTTTTTGTTGAACAATCAGCATCTTAGCAGGAGGCAGGCTTATGGTTTCTTTTGTTCTGTGTTTTTTGAAATCGAATTTTTCAAGAAATACTGATGATTTTGCTTTATGAGGTCAGTGACTCATTCTAAACTGACAGATACAGATGGATACAATAGTTTCATTGCCAGAATACAGTTTAAAAGGGGTTATTGTATTCAAATTTGTGGCAAGTGCAGTGAGTGAACCAACTGTTCAATTACATTTAGAAAGAGAAAGCACTATTACAGCCCAAGTTACAGTCAGTAAAGATATTGCTAAAGTGTGAGAGCAGAATCAGTAGCAAATGAAAGAGGAACATAAATCCTTATAAACCTGAATGCTGTGCGGGAAGTCTGATGACTCTCTTCCTGTTGTGAACCTTACCTGTTCTGCAGAGACCTGCGGAAGTGACTTAGTTTCTCTCTTTCAGCTGCACTTAACTTATTGTCTTGTGAATTAATACTTCAACAAATGTGGTACATATTTCCCTACAAACAGCTGCCCTGTGCTTTACTGATATAAAGTAGATGATGTGTTTTATCCATTTCACACACTAGATTACGTATTCTCCTTACATGGACATTTCTGATTTCTCGGGATCAGTTTTTGTCTTATGTAAATAGTTCTCTGAAGGATTTCACAACAGCAGAAATAAAAAATAAAACCTATTAATAGGATAAAAATCATGTCTATTGCTTGCACAGTAAATAATTGAATCAAGCATAAGGCCAGGCAAACTACTATTTGTGTCTGTCCAGAAAAATGTCATGCTCTGTTTTGTCAAAAATAGGACTTACATCCCACAAAATTACAAGAGAAAAGCCAAGCATCTTGGGTTAGACAGAGTTAATAAATCAATCCAGTTCTTTACTAAAGGAGTCACAGTCAGAGAACATATATAGTTTAAAATTAAGCAGCAGAAGAGGGGAATAAAGACCCTTGCTAAACAGACTGAATTATGCAGGAAGAACATTTGGTAACAAATATATATGCACCTCAAAACCACTTAAAAGCAGGACATTTAACTTCTGCCAAGAAACAGAAGAGAATTTACAGCATAGCTGCAACCATTAGAGTACACAGCAATTAATCCTGTTCATTCATTACAAAGATAGGGCTGGAAATAATAATTGCACTGAAAACAATGACCACATGAGATGAATAGAGGACATTCAGAAAGTAATGAGTCTGTTTAGATGTGCTCCTGTTTGCTTTTGGTCTGCAGAAGGTAGAACTGAATTAAGTCATTTCTGCCCTCCTGTGTTATTGCCCAGGTAGGTTTATTTGTATAAATTCACACCAGAGTTTCACATTCTGTATTGTTGTGCAAACTCAAATTTCTCTGATGTAACTAATAAAATTTACTTACAGCCTTCCAAGATACAGAGATAGGAGAGATTCACAGTAGAAGGTACTTTCATTCTACATAAAATTTTAAAGAATGTAGAAAAAAAAAATTCTTGACATCGTATTATGCTCATTGTCATTGTTTTCCAAGGCTCATTATATTTTCTCAAAATCCAGTTGTTATTGTGTTTGTCCTGGTTTGAGCTTAAACTATTTTTTTGTCAACTGGTTTCGCTATAAAAAGAAGCGAAGTCAAGGGCCCTGTGTGAGAGATCCAGTTTTTAGGAATTAAAGGGCAGGATGGGCACTGCCAGATCCCCATAAAAGTGACTAACAAAATAACAGCTATGTCCTCACCAACCAACAAAAAGGAAACACAAACCTTCTTAGGCGTTGTGGATTTCTGGAGAATGCATATTCCTGGTTACAGTCAGGTTGTGAGACCTCTCTAAGAAGTGACCAGAAATAAAAACAGTTTTAACTGTGCCCTGAACAGCAACAGCCTTTGAACAAATTAAACAGGAGATTGTGCACGCGGTAGCCCTTGGACCAATCCAAACAGGACTGGATATCAAAATTGTGCTCTGCACTGCAGCCAGGGACAATGGTGCTACCTGGATGTTCTGGCACAAAGCACTAGGGGAGACAAGAGATTGACCCCTAGGATTCTGGAGACCAACTATACTCTAGATGGAAAAGATAGAGGAGAGTTTGTTCTGGTTTTGTTCAAACCAGAACACTGTTGTATAAAGATGACAAAGTAATAATTTATATTTTTCTTCCAAATTAAATATTCTGACCATGTTTTTCCTGGTAATCTTTTCCCCCTTTCTGTACACCTTTGTTTCCTGTTATTGTAGGCAGCATAAGCCTGTTCTAAAAAAATCTTCTTCATAGAAACAAGAAGTAAAGAACAAAGTGTGTTATAAATGTCTGCAAAGAATAAGTGCTAGACTGATGCTTTCAAACAGAACTAGCTATTTTTAAATTTTTGGAAGCTGTACAAGTAATGTACTCTGGAGATGAAAGAATCTTTCACCATTTTTGAAAGCCATTTCATCATAGAGTATCTCAGATTAAGTGAGTGTGAATCAATGCAACAATAAGCCTTTCATTATAAGAGGAGACCATCAAATAACACAGTTGCTTCAGATCTATTTAAAAAAATTGGGTGACCAAATAATGCCTTGCAGAGATTCCCAGACAGCTGTAGATCTCATAAAGACAGCTGATTAAGATTTCTCTTTCACTTCCCAGAGCAACTGAAATAATCAGGTCATAGTTATGGTATTTTCTGTCTTAGTAGCTTTTCAAGAGAATTTTAGTATTTACATTTTCTTATGAAAACAGTTTGTTTTGTTCAGTGCATCAACATCACTTTGGAGAGCCATTATCCTAATATTGATCCTTTTGCTTCAGTTATCTGTCTCCTGTGGCCCATTTCCAGAAGTCTTCTACATCGTATAAATCAGTCCTTTCACGAATGTCTGTGGTAAGACATATCACAATACTGTCAGAAGATGTTCAAACATGAGTATTACTTTGAAATGTCAGTGGATATTTTGCCACTGAATGAATTTTTGAAAATTCAATATAACTGAATGCTGAAGTCAGTAACCTGCATCCAAATTTTTATTTGTAATAAAAAACATGTCATAAAACAAAATAAAGAGACATTGTCACTACCAAGGTGCTATCACTTTTGGAACTGTTTTGTTCCTTTATTTTTTCCTTCTTTTTTTTTCTTAATCTTTTTATTAGAACTCTTTTTTGAAAGGAATATTTGGTATTCTACATCTCAAAAGCTGGCTGACAAAACTTAAAATATACAGTAGTGGGTGGAATTCTTTCTTGCCATAGCATTGATATTGAGTTTGTTTTAAAACATGAAAGATCCTCTCAGACGCCTGAAAAATGGTATTAAAATTTATTGTTAGATATTGCTGATTGTGATTGAAAATCACTTCATTAAATTACAGTACAGAGAGATGAAGGACATCTTGCAGCAATGAAAATGGTTGCAAATTTAATTAAAACATTAAATTATTGTTGGAATAAAGGTCATAATCATAAAAAGTAATTGAAGGGAGTACATTAGCATGTACCCTAAGGTATCCTTTCTATTTCAAAATATATATTACATATTTGACATTTAAAGAGGAAATAGGAACCATTTTATCTGGATGGATGAACTACAATGGTAAGAATTGTTACACATAATACAATTTAAGACCCCAATTTTTCAAAAAATCATTTGCTCCTTGCATAGGTACAACATACTATTTTTATGTCTTTGACTGAGAAAATTCCCCTTATTATTTATTGAACATCGTGGACCCGCACAGAGAGGAGGACATTATATCGTTTGCTAAGACTTTAACTCTATGGAAATATATAACTTACACTACTGCTCTCAAAAACTATTTTTGTCAGACTTGTTCTATTTATGATGGTGTTTACCATTTATCACTGCATTTTCTCTCCCTTACAGCAGATAAGGGAGCAAACAGTGCATAGAAATAGAAATAGAAATAGAAATAGAAACTGGAAGCTGCAAGAACGGGTATCCATAAACCTGTTGTTGAAAGTCTACCGATAATGCGGCTATGGGACCGCAGCACCTCAAGTCCTGAGGATTCCTTTTTCTAAGCAGAAAATACCGTAGAACTGAATAAAACTTCTGCTTAATCATTTCTCCTAAATACTCAGCAATATTATCTGTATTCAGATAAAGTCTTTTAAAACATACTGCATCCCTTTTTACTTTCTGCATTTACTAAGATACATTTTTGAAAAGGGAGAGGGTGTTGTTTGAAATGTCTCAGAGGGAAAAATCAGGGTGAGGATATTTAGAATTTTTTTGTATTTATATATGTACTTAGATACATATATTTATTTATATACATATAATTATTGGTGTAGAAACAGTTTAGAAGAAAAATGAAGCATGATGGTCTCCTAATCTGTTTGGTTTTGACCCCTCTTTTGGGGTTCTTATCTATGTTAGTTTGTTGTTCTACTAGAAAAATACGCAATTTAAGAGTTTTCTGGTTTGAATTAGTGGCATAATTCTGTTCTGTTTGATATTAGGTAAACAGATCACAGTATACAACCAGCTGTCAAATCCAGCCAGTTCTTAGGACATTAGGCCAATTTCTTGCATTTGATATGCGCATCATCCTTAATTACAGAACACCTAACTTCCACTTTATTCATATGAGTCTGAGGCATGAACATAGTGCCAGGTCCTTTGTCTAATCAAGAAAGCTGAAAAGCATGAAGAAAAACTACAAAGAGAGGTAAGAAACACAAAGGCTGTCAAGACAGACAGACAGACAGCTGAACTTGTACTTGTTTGTAATTCATTAAACTGCTCAGAACTGATGTAAAGGCTGTAGTATTAAATGAGCTGTTAGATAATAACAAGGAGAAAGCTGGTAGCACATGGGGAAAGTGAGACAGTGCTGTTGTTCTCAGTGTGGGTTCAGTGATTTACCAGGTTAACTTTCAGGAAAACCTTGCATCATTGCAGTGGAGCATTTAATGTAATATAGAAAGGTTTGAATGCTGGCAAGGAAAAATCAGAATAGCTTGAAAGCAATGCCGTTATCTCAAAATTTACAGTGATTAAAATTTTTCCAAGCATTTTATTTTCTCTTTTTCATCAGTGTTTTTTCCCCTTCTAACTCATTATTCATTTCAGTCTGCTGTTAAACAGCTTTATCAAATGAAGGCTATGTGTCTTTGTAATGAGAATGTATCCAATAAAAATGCTTTCAATTACATTTTAAAACTGTAAAATATCAAATTGCTGCTGTATGAGGATACTCCATTTAAAACTCTAAGATTGCATGAGAGGTCATTATGTCCCTCTACTATAGGACTTTGTAGTATAATAGCACAGTGTCACCTTAAACATGATTCATTGAAGGTAACAGTGAACAAACTAATTTTTTATTTGTAGAATTTTTTGTTTCTACAATCAATGAAATAGTTGATACAAAGTAAGAAAGTGTAAACTCTTTATTTCTTTATTGCGATTGCTACTAGAAGTTTTAGATGATAAAATTTAAAAAATTTCAAAAATGTGATCTATTTTTCACTATATCTGCGATTTGTTTAATTCTTAAATTTGTCCTCATTGCGGGGATTTTCATAAGTTCTAGTTTCTTCCATCTTTTGGTTCTCATTCACTGGCAACCTTTGGATTGATAGAGAACTGATTGAGTTGCAGGAGATCCGAGTTTAACTTCCTATTTTGTAATTCCTATGATACCTTTGAGAAATTACTGTTCTAATGTAGTTAAGTTCCATTTGCAAAAGACATTTACTCAGCAATGAGGAAAAAGTGCTAAATAACTTGATGATTTAGAATGTTGTGCCCTTTACATATACATTATAAAGTTTTGGTAGTACAGAATTCTCACTTTCACTAAGCAGGACTGCTTCTCTGCAGTTATTTAATTTTAGAAAGAGTTATGTGTTAATCACTCAAAGCTTTTTTTCCTAGAAACCTGAGATGCAACCTGTTTAGTGGATGCACCTTGTGATCCTCAGTCCTATTTGGTCCTCAAAGTCTTCATGTGAACCCAATTTTTAGTATGAAGAGAGAGCTTTATATCAGTGACATGGCAGGGGTGAAAGAATGAGAAAAATGGTGAATTTCATAAACATTCAGATATAACAGCTCCTTCAAAGGCAAAGGAAGAAGTTTTCCCAAACTTGAGTGTGCAAACAGAGGAAAAATGTATTGTTTCAGGGAAAATAATCACATGTCATGGTCGGGTAGGTTTTCCTCTTTCTTTGACACTTTCAGCAGGGATGTTTGCAGGATTCTTCCTTTGCCTTCCCATGGCGCTTAATCTCCTCTCCTCTGCTCTGCTTTGTGTGGTTGGTGAGGTCCTTGGGTCGGTGACGTCTTTGTGTTCAGACCCGCCTGTCCACACCACTTGCACTCACATGTGACAACTGTAATGATGTAATGACTGTCTCTCATATAACATGTAACATGTAGGTTACTAATGCTCCTCGTGGGCTGAGTGTGTCTGTTCTCCACACTGGGTAGCTTGCTTGATAGCACAGGCTTCTAGCAAGTTTACAAGAAGTATATTTTATATATGTTCTTTAGGAATAATGTTTTTAATAGAAAACACCAAATCCCAAACCTTTCCACTCATTTTACCTAGTTAACTACTGAATACCATATGCTCATTATTGAAGTTGTTCTGGGCAACACAACTGAATAGTTGCATGTTCTACGTGGTGCCTCTACATAGATTAATGTGGGGGAGTACAATAGGTGTATCTAAACTAGCAATTTAACACTTTGCAATGAGTTTTTTTTGGTGTTAAATCCACTTGCTTTTGTAGTTCAGAGTCATGCTGTATACATCAGAATATACCACGAGTACACTTAAAGCCATTATGTTCCCAGTGAAGTGGAGGTGGAAGTCCTGTCCTGCAGCATCATCTAGAGTGCCCCGATCACTGGTGGACATAGATCTTCCAATAGTTTTTTCCCTGGGCATCAGCAGAGTGCTGTTAATAGTCAAGGGCTTGTGTTGTGTACTAGGTTCAGATCGTCAGTTTGCATTCAAGAGAAACAAACAAATTAATTTCATCAGTAAACATGCATTGTGATTACAATTCCAAATGGAGCATCAAACTGATTCAAGACTCTTCCATCTTTGCACCAGTTGGTAAAGTGTGTACAACAAAAAAAGGGCCAGCAGGATTCATCTGTATATGAATCCAGACATCTTCACAATGGGCAGATCACATACAGAGCTCTGTACTTTAGTCTGGGTTTGGAGTAGGTACCACAGAGCCTGATTACTCAAGCATCACACACAGATGGAAAGAATTTCACCTTTCAAGCATCACCTTAATGTAATTTTCAAGAGCATATTTTACTTTTTACACATCTTTTTGCTATTACAGAACACTATATTCCTGCTGACAGATGGAATGGATGGTTTACCAGAATTAAATTAACTTCTAGGAGTAAATCTGTTTCCCTTATGTTTTACAGATTGTGCATTCTTATAGTTTGGAATTTAAAGGCAGGTTAAAAGGAATTTATTTTTAATATGTTTTCATTGCTTGCTGGAGGAGCAAAACAGAGAGAAAGTCTGTTTGTTCTTGTGGAAGTTGAAACATTTTGAACTAAGGTTTTGCCGTGTTCCTGATTTGTTCTTTTTTATTTTTAAATTATTATAAAAATACGTTGTTCCTGACAACTATACCTTTCCTATCCTGAAACCATTACTAATACACTGCTGTAGTCAGACCTATGCGTATGGTTATATCTATGCCAGACCTCCTAAGATTAGAACATACAATTTTAAATCTATGATATTAGTGAAGAATCAGGTAGCAGGGTCTCTGACAGGTCTAGGTAAACTCTCCATGAAGCCAGCTCTATGTGGGGACAACTCTACTTGGGAACAGCTCTACACGGGACACCACTCACCCTAAGCCTAACCCTAACCCTAAATCTAATGGCTCCCTGTAGAGAGTTGTCTGTGTAGAGTTGTCCTATCCCTTCCCACCTCTTACAACTGGACCTTAAAAAAGAAGTTGCTGTAGCTTTTACTGTTCTGGACTGCAGTAAAAATGGAATATGATATTTAGATTCCAAATAATTTTTACCTCTGTTATGCTTTATTTGTATTATACATTCAGGATTGTAGTATAACTTGGGTTTTGTTTTCCAGTGAGCAACATAGCTTTCAGTTGTGATAAAATAAACTTCTGTTCTTTTTCTGGTGCTAATGTAAAAGGCTATATAGATACCAAGAAAATTAAAATATCATAATTGCATATTAATTATTATCAACTTTCTTTCTAACACAGGGAGTTTCTTGATGATGTGAGATGTAACAGAATAGAACCACAAAATAACAGAAAAATTTAGGTTGGCTCTCTGGAGGTTGTGTAGTCCAATCTCGTGCTCAAAGCAGAGCCAGCTAGATCAGACTACTCACAGCCTTGTCTAATCAAGTTCTAAATATCTCCAAGGGTGAAAAGTCCTGAACATGCTTGGACAAACTGATCCAGTTTTTCACTTCCTCCAGTGTGAAAAGTTGGTCATTTATTTTTAGGAATTGTATTTATTATGAGGTGAACTGGGAGAAAAATGACGTGGTAGTTCTAAGAAAGGAAACTGAACTTAAAACTCTGTTGCATTAGCCTTTAAACCTAGAAAGTGACACAGCATGAGAAGACTAAATTAACAGTCTCTCTTGATTAAATCATGTGGACTTAAGTGATTCACTCAGTAATTATCAAATGTGCAGGAAATGTGCTGAAACTGAAAAAGGTTAACTCTGGTAGTCCCCTTCAGACCATGCATCCCTATCCAATCAGTCGTTAATATACATAAAGGAGAATTAATCAAGCCTTCAAATGTCTCATGCTCCTTAAAAAAAAAAAGAAAAATAAAAATAAAACTATTTGTGCAGTTCCAAATATTGCAAAAAATGGGGAATCTTATCAACATATATAAATAACTGAAGGGAGGGTATAAAGAGGATGGAGTCAGACTCCTTTCCTTGGTGCTCAGTGTCAGGACAAGAGCCAATGGGCACAAATTGAAACTCAGGAGGTTCCCTCTCAACATCAGGAAACACTTTTTCACTGTGAGGGTGACCGAGCACTGGCAGAGGTTGCCCAGAGAGACTGTGGCATCTCCATCCTTGGAGTTGTTTAAAACCCATCTGGACAAAGTCCCGGGCAGCGTGCTGTGGGTGACCCTGCTCAGGCTGGGTGTTGGACAAGATGATCTCTAGAAATGCCTTCCAACCTCAGCCGTTCTGTGATTCTGTGGATTAAGTGTCGCATGATAACTGATATTTGTATTGGAGTCTTGGGCTAGATTCTATTGCCTTACTTCTCTCTCACACACAAAGAAGTCCAACTGTATTTTTTTCATAGAATCATAGAAGCCTAGAATGGTTTGGATTGGAAAGAACCTTAAAGATCATCCAGTTCAATGCCATGGCCTTCTACTACCTTCTACTATATCAGGTTGCTCAAAGCCTCATCCAACCTATTTCTAGCTTTCTTTGATAAGAAAGAAAATGTTCTGTCATACCACTCTACATAAAGCATTCTGTGGTTGAGTTTTTCTTGGGGAATAGAACAAGGTGTGTGCAATGGCTCTGCCTCTTAGAGCACAGAACGGATTACATAACGTCAGCACTACCTTTCTGGTTTACATCAATGTCAGTGGTAAAAAATAACCTGGCTTTGAATAGTTCAAAAAGCAAAGGGGAGAGTTACTTATTTTTCCACCTGTAATATGCTGTTAATGTCAAAGAAACCATTTTCCCCATGAAGTTCATTACTATCTCATTTTTTAATGTTTGTCATCAGACAAAAACCTGAAAGATACATATCCTGCTGAAAACAGATTGAACAACCCAAAATAAGTGAAATAGGCAACACCTAGCTTCAAATAAGGAATGGAACACCACTGGAGAAAGGGTTGGAAGGGCTAGGAGATTGAAGAAAAGTTAGGGTAGACACACAAACGTATTTAAAAGGAGAGATAATGGGGATTTTCCTGTTTACTATTGTGTTTACTATTCATCAAGCCTAAAGCCTTAGTCACCACCTACATGCCTGTATATTTCCCCCCAAAATCTTTTTGCAGCCAAATTACAGTACAGTTTGATATTTTTGGAAGAAGCTTTGAGCATCACTGAATTTAAAAAGAAATTGCGTGAGGAAATATATTTATTTTAAAAGTAAATATATTAAACTTACTCTAAAGCACATTGTATATTGAATATAATAATGTTCAGTATACAATGTTTTTATGTTTCAGTTAAATGGATATTTGTATGAGCAGAGTATGCTCCTACAAATTCACTGTCTCAAATTTTCTCATGCAGTTTCCATGTTAGCAGTCTTAGAAGTGGAAATTTTGCTGTGTAGAAGAAAAAAAAATCTTTTGTCTGTTGATCTTTATACCAGTTGTCTGTCCAAAAGATTTCATCCATTAATGTTGCTCTACCATGTAGAAGAATATTAGCTTATTAAAACTACCACATGATGTTATGAAACATTTTTGTTCAGAAACCACAGGTCTAGACTTTGAAAGAACAGCACAGGTACTATTATTTTCATAGGTAAATGCATAGGTATAAACATTTCTTGTGAGCATAATTTTAAGTTAATTCAGACAGCTAAACTGAAAACATGCTGTGACATACTGGCTTTTAAATGCTTATGGATGCTCATTTTTATGATAATACCATGTAATCTGAAAAAAATGGATTTCTACTGTGTGCGCTACACTCCATTTTCCAGGATATTAGTGATATTTCCATATTCAGCTGCATAAAAATATTCCTAGAATTTTTCTCCCACAATAACTTTTCTATTTTTTTCCAAAAGCAGAGCTTGTCACCTGATGATCATTGCAATTTGCTTTATTAGAAATAAGAAAATTACAAATAAAAGACAAATTATGTGGTATATACTGGAAAAAAATTAGAGCTTTTTTCAAAGGCATGTGCCTTTAAAAATAAAGGTAAGTAGGCTAAGTAAATTTTTTATTTTGGCTTTAAGTAATAGAGTTTGTATTCTTCCAGTTTTAATTTAGGTTTGGGAATCTGTTGAAATCATGTATCCAGTGTACATCTTTAAATTAGGGGTCAACAGAGATTTCATTTGATAATTAATATTGTTATTTTTATGAATCCAGATTGTGGATATATAAGAAAAGATAAGTTGTGAGAATTTGCAGCACATTAAATATTATAAACCTGGACAGGCAACAGTTTTACTCCATATTAAAAGCTTTTTATGCTTTAAATAGCTGAGAGTTACCCAGTAGTGAAAATAGAAATGTTACACTAACGTATCAGAATGGGATTTGAAATTGAAAACAGGGAATATTGGAAATTTTATAAGCTACTGCGCCAAAACAATAATGAAATAGTACATGAGCAAAGATACTTACAATTATAAGTACAAACCAAGTAAAAATGCTTATGATTGCTCTGACCTTCAATTCATTACTTTACTAATTACCTTCATATTTCTCAATATAAAATAAACATGTTTTAATTATATTTATGCACAAATGCATCCAAAGTTTGGATAAACACTCATGAATAAATTAGAAACCCAATGAAAAACAAACTTCATAATAAAAGCAGTGACGGAAGAGTTTATTGTGACTATCAGAGTGGTTCTGATGGAACATCATACTACCTAACATAAGTTTTAAATTGTATTTGATTACAATGATTGTAGATTTTATATGAAGCAGTATTTGACTGACAATTGCATGGAAGAGAGAATGGAAACCTGGCAACATGGCAATTCTATTGTTATAGATGAAACCCTGCGAAAAATATAATCTCTTTGAAAACTTTGCATTTAGTATTTGATGGAAGCTGTAATTCATTCAGTTCATGACAGAAGAACTCCTAAAGTCTTCTGCAGGAGCTGGGAGTGTGTACTTGCGCCTCATGGATCAAAACCTTAATTTCTGAAGGATTTTCTGAGGGGTTTGAGGAGTCTTTTCCTGAATAATCCTGAATTTGAAGTCGTCATGCTATCCCATCGCTTTGTGAAGACCAAGACAATCCTAACAAGGAATCATAGTCATAGAACAGTTTGGGTTTGAAGGGACCTGGCCTTGAACACCTCCAGAGATGGGGCATCCATGACTTCTCTGGGCAACCTGTGCCAGTGCTCCACCACCCTCACAGGAAAAGATTTCTTCCTAATATCTCATCTCTGTCTCCCCTCTTTCAGCTTAAATCTGTTACCCCTCTTCCTGTCTCTGCACTCCCTGATCAAGAGTCCCTCCCCAGGTTTCCCGTAGCCCCTTTCAGCACTGGAAGGCTGCTCTAAGGTCTCTCTGGAACCTTCTCTTCTCCAGGCTGAACAACCCCAACACTCTCAGCCTGTCCTCGTATGTGAGGTGTTCCAGCCCTCTGATCATGGACACGTCAAGATAAGCATCAGAGTTGCTTTTCTGCCAAACAGAGAATCTACAGCATATGAACGGATGAATCTATGATACAAAATTTCAGGCATTGTCAATCCAGTTTTATAAAGGTTCCTAATATAGATTTAATCTCCTTACCTTGTCTCTAATGTTTAAAAAAGTAAATAGTTCTAATGCTGCAACTACAAGTACTACAACAACAGCAGCAACAGCTGCTGCTACTATCACTGAATAACTACTTCGATTATAGCTTAAATCTTGAATTTCTGTTCTCTGCTTTTCAGTGTTTAGACTATTAAGCACAAAGGCTGCTTACAAGTCATATCAGGTATCCTCTGACTATTGTTTTTAAAACATTTTTATCTTAAAAAACTGAATAGTACAGTGTAGGACGTCTGGGACAGCAATACAGCTAAATCCAAGCATACCTACTTTTACAAGGCTGACAATTTCCATCCAGTCTTTTTTCTTTAATTATTAGAAACATGAAAATGTAAAAATATCTTATTTATAACTAATCACTGAGAATCCCACATTGTATCACTCTTCTGCTGTGATCTGATTAGAGGGTAGAAGATAAATTAAACCTATTCATTTGACTTTGATATCTTGTGATGTTTTTATGAGGCACCATGATATACTTGAAATGTGTGTAGATTGTTTTTAAGATTCAGTTAAACTGGGCCTAGAGACAACAAACATTAGCATCTTGGCCTATAAAGATTTAATTGTCATAAATTAAAAAATCTCTAGAATATAGTATTTCAACACAGAAAGATCAGTAAATAATTATTTATATTTATATTAATTTATTAATCAGATTTTCAGTGGAGATGAGAAAAACTAGTCAATTGCTATGACTTGACACAACTATAACTTTTTGGCTAAATGTTTTTATACAAATGTCAGTAAGAAATTTAATCAGTTATTTTTATACCAAGTTCTTTTTATGTGCATGTCCGTGGATTATGCAACACAAAAAAAAAAGAGAAATTGGGTATTTACTTAACAGATTGAATGGCATTGAAGAAAATCAGGCAGTGTGACAGTATCATAATTCAAATTCTGTAAAAAGTACATTAATTTTAACAAAATCATTCATCTTTTTCCGTTAATGTTCTTTTCTCTCTTCTTTAGTTTGTTTATTCAAAAATCACAGTTTGCCATCATAAAAGAGATCTTTCTAGCATAAAGAGATATTTTTAGTGTAATTAACAGCCAAGAATTCTCTAGTGAAGCTACAAAAAATAATGAGCAATAAAAAAATGTTTTTTTCTGACTAACATTTTCTTTTTAAACTTAGTTCAGATTTAAGCACTTTTTTACAGCTGACATGTGCCATTAAGTAGTCATCAATGCTGTTAAAATCAAGAAGCTTCTTCATATGCATAGAGTTAAATGTGCTAAACCAGGGTCTCATATAAGAAAGTAAAACTAGGTCTACATTCTGTTACGTGGTTAGAACTTGTAAAATATAATTTCTAATATTCATATTCCATGATTCTTGTATTGAGGATGTTACCAACCAAAAAAAAAATTACATTTTTTCACCAAAATTAAAAATCAAAACGTAAAAGGAGGCCAGTACCATCCAGTTGGGATAGACCAGATTGTGAGGCAGAAAAAGTCAAATTCATTGTGGTCTTGTCCATTCTGCCTTTTGAGAGTGAGCTCCACTGTCTCATGGGAGCTGAGGGCTGCTGTGAATTACCCACTGATGCTGAGGATTGCAGGGGGGCGCACGCTGCCCAAGCAAGCCTGGTGAGGGGACACTTTCCATCAGCTTTGCTTCCTGGCTCCTTGTCTGTCCAACTGATTTGTCTGGGGACCTTCAATGAAATACTCCCAGAATCACACGGAGGTTTTGCTTGGAAGGAAGCTGAGTTCCTGCAGAGAACATGCACAATAAGGGCACCAAGGATATAGATGTTGTTTCACAGCAAAGACATGCTCTCTAAAGTGCTTGCAATTTGTCTACTATATTCAATATCTGGGTTCCCACTGCCTCTGAATTACCAATTAAAAGTCACTTTTCTTTGCATACTAAATGCAAACATATATGACAGCAAATGTTACACACTTAGAGCTAACCTAATAAACCAAATGCTAAACAATGTAAAATACATATTCTTGGTCACTTACTTACACAGGTTTAGGGACTTTAGTCTCCTTTCTGATATTAGTATCCCATAACTCTCTTTGATTGGACAGTAACTCCTGCCCTGCCAGCCTCACCGCTGGTAGCCATTACCTCTGACTTTCATTGTGAAGCTGCAGTTCTCTTCAGTAGATGTCCATTGGGACTGACAACCTCATAAACCTGAAGCAAAGATCTTTTGAGACAAAACTGCATGTTGGAGTCACACATTCTCATTGTAGGTGTGTTTGGTGTAATTTTCCAGCAGAGCTGGTGTCTTCTGGGACACTAAATAATGCTTTTGTTCAGTCTTATCCGTGTGTCTATATTTCTGCAAATCCTCCATGACTCTGACATCCACTTCTACTCACTGCCAGTAATCTTGTTTTCAGTTTTCAGTTGAATAAAATGTCAGCAGGTGTCAACCCATGATTTGCTGGCGCCATTTTACAATTTTGCAGAGGTAAATATAGATTGGTATCTCATTCTACTGCCATCTTTATAGGCATTTTATTATTTCAACACCATTTTCTACCAGCCTATTGGGAAAGGGGGTAACAAACTAAAGGTCCCACATCTAAGCCCATATTTCACATCAAACTGCTTCAAACTACTATGTCTGATAGGCCTGGTGAAAACAGATTTATGTGCATGATCATCTGTTTAACTGTACCTTCTTTTTTCTGAGACTGTGTCAAAGAACTGGGATGTTTAGAGCAAATACATCTACGTTCCCATTAATCATAAGCAAATCTCTGTGTTAGGCATTCAATTTTGCTGTGTCAGCAGTGTGGTTTATCTTTATGAGTTTGGCGTTCGTTTTTGGCATACGCAGTAGACCTTTACAGCTTCCTCAATATCATTGGCCACCTGAGCCCTTGGTGTAAATGATCTCTAGCTCTCCTCTTCAGTCTTTTCTGTTCTCAAATGCCTGTTTTGTACTGTTACAATGTTTTCAAGCTGTCTTAGGAATCGTTGTCCTGTAAGCACAGTTCCCTCTTCCCTCCAGAGGGACTGAGAGCTTCCTATTGATTAACTGTATAGTCTGGAAAATTGCTCTTCTGTCCTCTCTGTGCTAATAACCTAAATTGCTTTCTGCAGGATATCATCCTGGAAGTACTGCTTCAGCAACCATTGTCTATCTTTTGGATAAGACCAGATAAGAATTTAAATTAGGCTGATATTCTCACTCTGAACTCACCCTGGCGTAGCACTGCCAAATGCCTTTGGTAAGTCTGTCTGAAATCCTTAAATCCCTTCCAGATTTCTATTCATTTTTTAAACCATGTTTGTAATTCAAAACCAAAAATTAAGTGATGAAAACCCTCTCTGTTTTGAAGTGTTTTTTTCTGAGGCACCATGTGGCAATGGCAGCAGGTGGAACCCTCATAAGGGCAGCCATTAGACTTTGTATATCAAGCCAAGTCCTGATCCTCAGTCTGAGTGCATTAAAATTCATTTGACATAATAGTCATGGTATTTAAGCCAATGTTCTCTATTTTTGATCATACTTTTGTGTGCTGATTACTTCCTGAAGGTGTCTAACAGCAGCTTCATCTTGAACTTGCAATTACAGTATTTGAAATCGAAGTATGTTTCCATTCTTCCAGCTTTTTAAAATTAACATCCCACCTTCAAAGGACATTTTTGCTAAGGTTTGACAAAAAACCACAGGAACGTATGCCTACAAATTTACCATTTACAAAATCTTTACACCCTTTATCCAGAAAAGTGAGCATGCTAGTTGTGGCCTTAATCATCAGTAAAATCTACCAATGCTTTTATCACCTTTAAAATTGCAGGTTTTAATTTTTTAAAGCTGCTAAGAGATTGGTTCACGTTGTTTTATTTTTTTCTCAGACAAAAATGTGACTCCTGTAGCCAGTGATACTCTTCTGTGGCAATATTCCAGGTCAGGCAGCATTCTGGGCTAAGCCAAAAAAATAAAAAGAGACTTTCCATGTAGCCTGAAGTTTCACTAAAACATAAATGAGAAAAACAAACTTATTTAAAGTAGAAACTATTGATTTTAACCAGAACAAACAGAACTGAAATAAGCACAAGTTTATAAAGAACTCCCCATCTTCACATTTTTAAACATGCAGAGGGTACGTGCATAAATATGGACCACTATTCATCTGACTTTTTCTAATTCTAATGTGTTTAGAATGGAAAAATATTTATCTATTTATTTCTCATTCAGTTATGTTGATGCATGTGTAGTGTTTGTGTGTATGTATTCATAAGTATATAACAGTCCTCCTGTTACAAGACAATTAAGCTGAGAAAGGGGAGATTTAGATTAGATATTAGAAAGTTTTTCCTGTGAGGGTGGCGAGGCCCTGGCATAGGTTGCCCAGAGAAGTTGTGGCTGCCCCATCTATGAAAGTGGAAGGCATACCTGCCCATGGCATGGAGTGTGGAACTGGATAATCTTTAAGGTCCCTTCCAAACCAAACTATTCTGTGATTCTATAATGCAAAATTTTTCTTTTAACATTTAGGCTCTGAGGACTGTATACACAAGCAGTGGTTGACAGGTATCCCAGTGGATTTTTTATTTTAGTTAACATAACGAAAATTAATTGGGGTTGCAGTTCCTGCTGCAAAGCAGTTAAATGATTTTACTGAAATTTTTTCAATGGGCACAGTTTTTTAATAAGATTTGGCCTAGCAGTCAATATGAGGATACTGTAAATGGGCATGTTTCTTTCTTCTAAGGAATACTAAAGGAAACGAATGACAAAAGGTGTAACTTATCTGAGTTCAAGTTCCCTGGGGCACTGAGGTGCTTTCATGTTTATAAATGTTTGGTTTCACTGCTGAAGGTCAGTAATGCCTGCTTTGAGACTTAGACACTGGATATAGCTAAGCTACCACATGGTGTTAGTACAGAAAAGGATCAGAAACCATGGAACTGGGGAATCTGCATCTTTGTCTGCGTTGCTCCAAAGAGTGCTGCAGTTTCAACTTTAAAAATAATACTGAAAAATAGTTAATAGTTAAAAGAGGTCTACAGGTTTTGGTCATTATGATAATCACAAATAGCTTTTTGGTTATCTGGTTTCTTTGAGTTAAATATATTATAGAAGAATAGGACAAGACAGTTTGTTCCAGCTTCATGGGGGGCTATAAGGTTTCCTATCGAGTGTAGGCCAGCTGATAATGTTCATAGGCAAACTTGCAGAGGGATAGTGGACCAGCTTTGAAGGCTGTTCTTTTTATTTTTGACTTGAAGAAGGTCTTGTCTAATTTCTTCAGTTATATTACCTGATCCAATAGATGTTGCCTTCATCTACAACCTTTGTCTCTCTTACGTCCTTTAAACCAGTATAGCTACAGTGAAGCAACTTTGGAGGAATATCTAAATCTATAATTTTGACAATTTAGGAATGATCTCTCTTCTTGTTCTGTTCCTGTTATAATAAGAGCCTCTGTAATTTTAATTTAGATATTCTAAAATGAATGAAATGCTTGTGTAACTCTTCAAATGCAGATTCTGGCTTGCTCACCAGTGTTTGATGTAAGTATATCTAATATATAAGTACATTGTAAGCTGATTTTAACAAGTAATAAGTAGTTCTTCATATGAGTATTTAAGTGGAAAGCAAGGAGGTCAGATTTCTAATTTTCTGTATCTTCATTCACATGTGAATTCAGTGACACTATTGAAATTAATGAGGATTTGCCACTTGAAAAGGAATTGTAAAATTAATCTTAACTGTTCCCTTCCTTGTGAATTTTCTTAAGTAGTAATTTATCTATTAAAAATATCATTTCCATAAATTATTATGAAGAAGACTCCTTTAGCCTGAGATCTGCAAGTAAAACCTTCAGATGCGATTAGAGGAAGTCCTCTGGAGTTCAAATGTATTTGTTATGTTAGCGTATTGCCAGGTAGGTTTATGTAGCTTTCTGACAGCCTGTCTATGAAGGAAGTTAGAACTGACTCAATCATACCTTTGCGTCTACATCAAAGTCCAGTACTTCAGGACAATATTAGCTGGAAACCTAATAATCAGGTGGATTATTGAATTGTTTATGATTGTATCTTGTGTTTTTATGACTATGGAGGTGTATCTGTCTCTGTTATGTAAAATTTATTACATAAGAGAGTATTCCAAAGTTCTAATTGGCGAATAGTCTACTCTCCTGAGCAAATAAAAACTAGAAGAAATAACAAAAGAGTGTGTCAGCTCACTTAATACATTTGTTTCCTCTGTGGGGTTTTGCTGATGGAAAATTTTAAAGACCGATTCCAAGTTCTAAATGAATCCAGGAACGATTGGTCATAGGTGTGGCTTGGGTCACAGTGAAGAAGCGTAAGTGAGGACAAGTTTATGTAAAAAGTGAAAAAAAGAATAAGTACTTTATCTTGGAATAAAAGTAACTACTATCACAAAAGGAGGCTTAACCAACAACAAAGTCAAGTGTAATACCTTCAAATAATCAACTCAGAAAAATGCTGTTTTGCGTGACACCAAGATGAATTTCTCACTCAGATAGGGAAAACAGTCATTTGTGTTTGGATGAGTGAACTACAGTGATTGTTCTGCTTATGGAACTGAGCATCTACTTCAGCTTCTTTCTGTCCTCAGACAGCAAACAAATAAAACACTGTGGTGAAAGTCTGGCTTACATATCAAATACTGTCATACAAAACAGAGCAGTGACTCCGCTGGTATGATTCCCCTCTCCGGTTTCCCTTCCTGCCTGCACAAAGAACAGCATGGGGTTTTAAATCAATGATTTCTTCTATTTGCTGCATTCAAGAGGTTCTTGATTTTATGTTCAACTCAGATCAATTGAAATCTGTATGTCCTATTTTAGTCTGCAATTACCTGCTGTTCAGATAAGCCCTGGAGTGCTGGGAAAGCATAGGCTATGGAGCCTTCTGCCATGTGCTGTGAGCTGGTTCTTCATGTAATCCCTCAGTAACACCAGCCCAGGCCATGGGTTTGCTAACTTCATGAGGCAGTGTCAGTGTCACTTGCCAAAGATTACAAGTAATGAATCAACAATAAAGTAGTTTTTTCACTATGGCAGCACCATGACAATCCTGAGCCCACATATCCCATTTCTTTCTGTATTAAAACTATCCCAGGCTTAACCTGATACAATGTGATCAGTCTTATTGTCTGCTCACCATACGCTGAGCTTAAAAACAATGCAGCCTTCATCAGAGATTAAATAAGTCTAATGTATTTTGAGGATGCAAGATTAGACTATCATAAAACCTAAGCTCTCTTGGTGTAAGATCAGACCGTTGGCAAATACAGCTTCTAAAGGTGCTGCTTCTTTCCTGAGATAAGTCATTTCAAACAGGAATGTATTTAAAATTAAATGCACAAAGGCTTGCTTGAAAATAAATCAAACTTAAATTTTACATCCTCATGCACTATACATTTTTTTTGAGAAATGAAACCTTCACTGACGTATTTATACCTGCAGATGGAAATATATCCAATTCATTGTAAAATCATTAATAAATACCAAACACTATGTGCTGTGACTGGATAAACTGATCTTCTGTCATGTGATCCATAAGATGGATTTTCACTAGCGTTTGGAAATGGGTAGCTGCAAAAACGTTTGGGAATGCTTTTCCCTTCTCTCCCTTCAAATTCCTTTTTTTTGCAGCTTTATGCTTATTAGTAGTGAGCTGCACAGCCCCAGAAGCTGATTAAACAGAGAGTGTCAGAGTTCTCGCCTCACAGTTTCCTAGCCAAGGATCAACAATGGAGAAAATTATTTGCATTGGTGTACTAGTCTATGAAACACCAATTTGTCCTTTGGAATTTTGAAACACAAAGAGAGGATTTTAATTCACCTGCAAGGTCCTGTCCTTTGAGCTTGTTTAGGTGAATTGACTTTGCATAATGAAATTTTCATTGCTTCTGGAAATAATCAGAATAATACATTTCAGAAAGTATTTGCTACATCAAAATTGCTCTGTTTCTAGTTACCGGCTGTATCTATGGAATAGTATTATTAGCTAAGTAAACATCAGCTAAACAGCTATAACATTTTTAAGAGGTAAATCTTAAAGACTTATTGATAAATAATTCACACGTAGTTTCATTTTAGAAGTATCATTTCATCTAAGATCACTGAGATTTAAAAGGGGGAAGTAGAGGATTATTCACTTTGTTTTAATCTTGAAATTTTTAATTACATTGTTTACTATGCATTGAATATTTATAGATATTGTGCAGCAAATATAAATGGAGTTTACATTTCTGAGTAGTCCTATGAAGTCAGTGTTAATTTTCATCTACTTAATTTTATATAGAAGTGTTTGACACAATATGGAAGTAGGCACAGGAAGAAATAGAGAGGCACAAGTGCCTCTAACTGGAATAAATCTGCCCCATATAAGCTTTTTCATCCTCTTCTTTTCCATAAAATCCGAGAAATTACCACCATTCTTGGTAGATGGAGAGTGCCCAGATGATTAGGCTCAGCATAACAGGAGTAGGTAGAATTATTTTTTCCCCTCAAATATTCAATTTCTTTATTTAAGCATTTGTGTGATTGATTGATTGATTCTTGCTACTTAAAACAGATATTTGTCCAGTAGGAAGGATCACAACCTAAGTAGGAATCACAGTTTAGCGGGGTATGAGTTAAGCTGCAAAGCAGCGTGTACATGTGGACTTCTCCTCTCCATGGATAAGGCCCTGTTAGTGAAGCCCTTGCCTACTGGCAGCAAACCTCTTTGGACATTATTTGACACGTGCCAGAAAGGAGAGTAGCAGAAAGTGGTCCTTGAAACAAAATCATAGTTTGTTTTTCTTGTACAAACACTGTGCCATCTCACACTGAGAAAGATTAAGAGAATGTTATCAAGCGCACCTGGGTTTTTTGTGTAGAGCTACTCTGATGCTGTTATTCTGGATCCCCAGTGAACAGATTCGATAGCCCTGAGCACTTCAAAACTGCAAAGCACTGGTGATAATGAAATTCAGTGCTGCACAAAGCTCTGCCTCCTATTACACTTCTACATATTAAAAAGAAAGGGGGGAAAAAAGGCCCTACAAATGCCAGCCTCCAGCATGAAGTCTGAATCATTAATGAGAAGCAGTAAATTCAGTTTCTCTTTAAGTGCAAAATTTAGTGCAGACTTAACTGTTGTACATTGGGTTAACGCATGCACAGTGTTCTGTTTGTTATTATCTAGGTCACAGAGCTGATTTTGTTTAGAAAATTGAATTATGTTTGATAGGTGAATTTGTTATGCAAAATAATGATTCTGGATATTCCCTTGGCTACAGAAGTAGAGCAGAGTTGCCATTGTTTCTCAGTCCTTTCTTTGACTGGTGACACAGGATCCAGTTACATGCGTGTATTCACGGTGCACCTCTTCTTGCTGGAGTCTTGCCTACGGGAGGGTGTGGTTAATAAGGATATTATCTCATTGGCAGTCTTTGTGACCATCTACCTGCAGATTATAATAGCTACATACAGTCTTATTCCTCAGTCCATGTGAATGAATAGTTCTTGATAGCAGCCAAAGATATAAGAGTTTTGAGCTTTCCTTGGGACTATGAGGGGGGAGGCTTCTCAACATAACCGCCCATTCAGATCACATTTGCTTCCCAAGCCAGATACAGTAATGTGCATCCAGCAAAGTTTTTTACCCACCACTCTTCCTCCCCTAGAATTGTAACACCTTCGTTGAAATGTTCACATCAACTCTTCTTTCATCTGGATGTTCAGGCTTGTTCCTAGGGGTCCTGTTGCTGTCTGTGCTTCCACACTCATTTACCCCATCTATCATACTAGCAGCACATCCATATGTCTCCTGCTTCCTTGTGTATTGCTTCTTACCTCTGTTAGCTCCTTAATTGCTCAACTGGGTGTCACAGTTTAGCCCAGCTCTGGCTTGATTGACAGCTAAACATGAGCGGTTGTGCTCCAGTTCCCCAACCTGCCACCCCCACCCCTACCCCAGAAATGGGAAAGGGAAATGAGAGAAAAAGACCTGTGGTTTGGAAATGAAAACTAAAACAGCTTTAATGAAACAATAATAATAATAATAATAATACTATTAATAAGAGAATAATAAAATATACACAAATACACAAAATTGAATTCCCCTCAATGACTATAGCACCACTGATGCTGATGAGCAGGCACAGGGAAGGTCCCAGCTAGACTCAGTGGCACATGGGAACTGGACTCAGGAATGCACAGATCCAGGATCAGGGGCACAAACACAGTGTTCTTACTGGATGACAGACATCAAAGAAGAGAGCTTGACTCTTGCAGTCCCTCAGTTTTATGCTGAGTATGATGTATATGAGATGGAATACTCTGTTGGTCAGTTTTGGGTCATCTGTCCTGTCCGATCTTCCCTGCTGGTGCAACCCTCTTTTGCCCCTGTCACTTACAGCACTCAACCAGCTTGAGGATGACCTTCATCTCCATAGGGATACGTGTAAGCAAAGGCCTTTCTGCATACCAATGTCCCATTACTTTGGTGGCAATCATAAATTTTAAACGTTGTCACTTCTAGAGACAAGCACTGCCTGAAATAAACATGTAGTTAACTTTCAGAAAACGAAGTTACTTAGATGAGGCTTAGCTGAAAGTTAGAAAATCAATTCTGCTTAAGCTTAATCCAGAACTCTGGACACTGCTGTTACATCAAAAATTGGTGTGTATATATATATATATATGCTTCATAGAGATAAAGTGCATAGAAGAGCAATGAATGTCTTGCTTCACTTTCCACAAGATTCCTTATAGCCTACAGCAGCTTTTTCTCTCGACAGTATTTCTCTCCTTCCCCCAGTGAATATCTTATCTAATCCTTAATTAGAGTTTGAATATTTCAGCATTAAATAAATCCTTTTAAAGCAAACAAACAAAAAAACCCACACGCATTTTCTTCCAGTAGTCTTTGGTTCAGAGAGTGGAGTAGCCCATAGATTCCAGACAGACTTCTGGAGTCTGTTTTCTTTGTTACTGATCGGAGGAGGCAGCTTTCATTCTGTCAGTACTACAGGTAAGATAATTTTGATTACAGTAGATTTGCTTCCAGAAAAGGAATAGAATGAAGCATCTCACATGGATGAGCCAAAACTCACCCTCTTGGCAAGACCTTGTTCTTCTTGTTCGCACTGCATAGTATTTAGCTTACTTTTTACAGGCGGATGTTATTTAATACACAATGTTTTAATTAAAATATATCCAAGTAATTAGTCAATATATTCACTGTGTTACAATAGTTCATGGGAACCAACCAAGAATAATTTGTGCTAGACCTTCCATGAAAAACATGAATGATTTAAGCTGAAGACAAAAAAGATTGGAACTGTATTTATACAGTCACAGTATCTATATCTGAATAAGCACATTTATTTTCAATAGTAGCCTGCTTGAAACATCTTGATGCTTTCTAAAATTTAGAATTTAATAAACCCAATTGGAAGGCCTGACAGGTACTGCAAGGGAAATGGCTGAATTAGTGCTTTTCAAGTGACATTTGGTTGCAATAGAAGGGTGCGAAACCAAACCACCATCAGTAGAACTGACACATTGCAACTGTGTTCATACTTCATCTTCTTTCTCTTCAAGTCGAAGGAGATGTATTTCTAGCAGGACAAATTCTGTTACACTTCGAGTACTTAGATATGATTGAGACACGTGGCTTAGGAAAATTATTATTTAGAGGTATTAGGAGTTATCAACGTATTAATAGCTTAGTTTTGGTTTGTTACAAGCACAATGTTTGACAGGATGACTGCTTCTTCTACATGAAAACCTTATAGTTTATATATATTTACATTATGATGACTGGAGAACAGGAAATAAAATAAAGCAAGTAAATGACCTGCTTGTTTCTTACAGCTTATTGTTCAGGCAAGCTTTATATTGCAGTACTTTATCTCTCTTTTGCAGATTCTTACCTTTAATTGTGCCTTATTACATAGCAATGCAACTCTGAGTTGAGACTATGCACGAGTGGTTCACTATGACATATTTGGGCTGATTTTTTTGTAGGCTAACCTGTCTGAACTCTCTATGTGTTCTCCATGGAACACAGTAAACAGTAATGCTCCAAGTCTGATCAAGGAAGATTTTCATAACTGTAGGTCTGGTGATGCATCCACTGAAAACCAGCAACAAATTGTACTTTGCTTTTGTCAATTGTTGTATTAAAATTGTTCAAAAGATTGACCATTTAGACATAGGTTCTTCTAAAAATTAACAGCAATTTTAATCCTTTCGCTTTTATTTCACACATTAAACAGTAAATTGCTTCTGAAAAAAAAAAGTTACTGGCTTTTATAGTCTAATGAATTAGTCACTTCCAGAAGGAAAGGCAATTTTAAAGTGTCTTGTAAAGTATATTTTAAACGCTATGGTCTCTTTCCCAGATTGTTTTGAATGTTTTATCTGTGATATGAGATCTTAAATATTGAACATATTGGGTGACAGTGAGTATTTCAGAAAACACAGACAAGCTCTTCTGGATTCACAGTTTGTATTATTAAGCTGTCATAAAGTGGGAAAAGCCTCTCCTGTCATAAGACTATGTCAAAAGGGAGCACAGAAGTGACTTTGATGAGGACCTGCAATACTGAGATCTGAAAGAAGACACTGCAAAAAGAGAACAAGAAGCATGGATGTAATAAAACCAAAAATAGGAAGCTGGCTGACATATTGAAAAAGGGGTTTATGTTTCATCCAGTCACGGTTCTAAGCAGTGAGGCTGTCTTGGCAGCTGCATGGTATAGATTAGAGAGCTCTCTATGTAACTGTCAAGCTGAACGATTTAAGGTAGGATTCAAGCAAGTGTTTCAATCACATAGGCAAATTCTGGTTTTAAGGAGGAATGTGGATCACGAGGCCACCCTCATAATCAGATCAATGCCGATCATATGGCAGAGCACAGTACTCAGTTTGAGGGAAGTAAATGTTACCCAATACTTTCTATACCTAGAATTGGTTTGTTTTGTTCTTTGTAATGTAAAGAATGATAATAATAAGACTTAAAACTGAAATTTTATTTTCAGATATCCATGAGTTTGTCATGGCTGTCTGGAAGTCTTAATCTGATACATTATGGAGCCTCACAAAGTTGTCCTGCTTTAGCAACAAGAGTTTTCCTTGTCTAGGCTGTCCCAGGAAGATGTTTACCACCATCTGACTCAAAGGTAAGCATTTCTGTGAGGGAATGTTTTATCACTGACCTGACATTATGGAGCTGGAAGTGTTCACTCATCAGAAGAACTGATAACAAACAAAGGATTAACTGTGGATTTAGGGATGTAGAAAAAGAGACTACTTTCAATGTAACATTTCCTGATCAGCCAAAAATTAGATTGCCTGTATGAGTAGAAAAAAATCAGAAGAGAAAACAAATAAATATGCTTTTGTATAATTTATTGTTTTGAGGAAATCCTGATAACGATGCTAGAGCTGTTTTTAATAAAAAGCATGCTGACTTGTATAGCTGTACAAAACTGTAGTACTTATGACAAAGATGAGGCCTAGGGGAGAAGTTGAAATGCAATACCACTGCAAAGTCCAGTTGTGAAAACTAAAATATAACATTAGATTAAATAAAATAACAGAATCAAAATGGTAATATGTGAGCTCACAGGAGATTGGAGGAGTACATAAATCTGAGTTACTGTGAAAATGAATTTCAGCAATGGTCATTCTGAATCAGACCAAGTAGCTGCATAGCCCAGTATGTATCCGCAGTAACAGCGAGAAGCAGATGTTTAAAAAGACTGTAAAAGCTATATTTAAAGGGATCCTTTTCCTGAGAGAAGTCCTGTCTCCCAGCAATAAAACACACGACCAAGAGTTATACCGAGACCAATTTGTATAAAAGCTATTGATGGAATTATTCTCAATTAATTTACTAAATGTTTTTAAGTATCCATTTGTACTTCTGGCCTCTGCAATGTATTTTGGAAATCAGTTCCACAATAGGAGACAGAGAGTAGGCTGGTAGTTAATAAAGTTAGTTGATAAAAGGCTAAAAAGCAATGGCTGATTTGTTGCACTCCTGTGTGTAGCATTGTCAAAGCTTTTGATCAAATTCATTCAAGGTTTTTAAACTGCATATGTCAATTCCAAGTAATTTCTTGGCTTTTAACTTAAAAAAAGAAAAATTGAGGAACACACAAATGAAAATGCATGGAAGTCCACTGAAAATTGTTTCTCTCTGGCTATGATAAATATACACTATTTGACAACATTTCACAGGTCATATCACCTCCCTGTTATAATTAGTGCCTAGTCAAGTATTCTTGCCTGTATAGATCAGTAGTGTCTCCATTAATATAATACCAATTAACTATCTTCTTAATTTCAGAATGGCATAACTAAAAAAATACTGTTCAGGGATAAACTCAGGATAACCTGAGATAATAACAATGTTGTGCATGGAGGCAGATATCTAAGAAGCTCAGTATAGGATACCAAAGAGCAAGCTTAGTGGCTCTTATTTTTAGAAGTGCTTGTTTAGGAAGAATTGTTCTGATAAAGCAGCTTCAGTATTAGAAGAAAAAGGAGGGAATACAGCTGAAAGTGGTAAATTTGTGCCAGATGTTCAATATAAAGCTACAGCACAAAGAGGAAAACAGCAGTTTAAAAACTAATGCACCTATATGATAAATTGTTCTTCAGCTGATCTGTTTAAACCAAAATATTGGATGTTAGATGTAGCAGTAGCTTAAAAAGTTTAGCCTGTTATATGGAAAAGGGCAGATCTTTCTGCCTCAAACATGATTATACTATGATTTCCCCACAAATAAATTTGAAATTATCATTGTACCTTACTAAGTGATTGCAGATGAGGTAGCTTTCACTGGCTTAAGAATAATACAAGCATTTTTAAAAGAATATATTTTTATAAGGCAAAGATGTCATGTAAGGGGGGGGGGGGGAAAGAGTTTTTTCCCCTTTGTATAAGCTATTAAAACATCAGAATTTACCCTGAAGATTATCTCTTTGAACAGAGACTTAGGAAGTTGAGGTAAATTAAAATAAATAGGTACAGCAAAAATATTTGTGACAGTTGAGGAAGATTCTGACTACCTACATCAGTGCTACATTTGCAAGTTCAAATAAAGTACTTATTTGATAGACAATTAAATAACTAAATGTTAATTACTCGAAACATTAGTGTAATCTCTTTTAGATAAAGACCAATAACAGTTAGAGTTTCCTTCTATATTGCTATATTCTGTTTGAGTTTATCAAGTACATATTCATATATATATTGACATATTCAATGTATTTAATATATTTTGAAACCTATAGCACTCAAAAAATATAAAGACAATATTAATTTCTACCCTCAAAGATCTTAACATTTGACACTATGCAAATCAGCAGAAGAAAGGATTTAAACTTTATATCGTAAGACCCAGTCTTGAGTTTTCACTTATACTCAGGATGCTCCAGGCACATGAATCAGCTCCCAGCTAGCTGTTCCATTGACAGCTTTTAAGTAGCCCACATGAATGTCTGTTGGTCCAAAGAGTGTGTTCTTAAACTCTGAATAACTGAACTACTTAACCCAGATTCTCTGTAGAGTGCAAAGTTAGCTCTTTACCTCAACATTTTTAAATAGCTCACTGAACAATGTCTTGGCAACTTATTTGATAAGTTATATTCTCTCCTACAGCTGATAAAAAGTACATCTAATGCAATGGCATGTTAAGTGAAATGAGTCTTAGGAATTAGCGGTCTCAAGCGTCACAAGTATTTAAAGCACGTCTGCACTGTAGGACAGTATGGCAGTAACCTTTCTGAAGTTTAGGACTGTAACACAGCCTGCTGCTACGAAAGTTACGAGGTATAGTCTTCTCATGCTAATCTTGTAAAACCCCGTGATCTTGAATAGTTAAAAGGCATTGCAGAGCCTATCTTCTACTTTCATCTTCTCTATTATCACAGTCTTTATCTTATAAGTCACCTTTGTCTTACCTGCTCCTTATCCCATAGCTTCTCTCTTGAAAGAGCATATTAGCACGTTAGGAAGATACACAAATAGCCTTTTCTTACAAAAATTATGACAGTCTCTTAAGTTCAAAAAGGATGATTGTCATTCATTTCTGTTTAGACACTCTTAAGTGGGCATGCTTTTTACTGTCTTGGAGATTCATTTTAAGGTCAATACTGTGTGCAACTAATAACATTCAGCTGAAGTTTAACTGACCAAAAGAAGATGGAAGTTCCCCCATTAAGGTTTAAGATGAAACATCAATTTCCTACATACACTAATCTTCCAGTGTGCCTCTGTTCCCTTGAGATCTAATAATTTTTAGAATACTGTGAGAGCAGCTTGCCCTTGCTTTTATGATCCAGAGGTTTTCCATCCAGAAAACTATGTCCTGTGTATATTGTACAGAGAAAGGGGAAACATCTTTAGGCAAAAGACATTAGGAAAAAACCCCTAAATTCTAGGACAACACAAACTAGTTTTCTCCGTAACAAATTGCAGTTATTCCTGTCTGCCTACTATACGCTGGTTAAAAGGGATTCTGATACAATTTATTCCTTTCTGTAAATTGATTCCTCTTATCTTATTTAGCCATAACATATAACTGAAAACAGCTCCTTCTGTTTAGGATAATCCTGGGGTAGCCTCATATAGTCTCCATGGATATATAAAATCTAGATTCTGCTTAAAATCTCTCCATTTCCCATGAGTAACAATATTGTCTTTTCATGACTGAAACATGAGAAACTTCCATTTGTGTGTTGTGAGCTCTTCTGCCAGCTCACCTCAAGTCTGAAGAAGCATCACCCAACTCATTCCTTCAAAAGAGGGAAAGCAAAAAGAGGCCCTTTGCTGTGGGCTGAAGGATGGGTGGCTGGAGTAGTGCTGCATCCACTGAGCAACTGTTAGAATTTAGGGGTTATCTGCAGCAATAGTCAATGTAGGGTAGGAATTTCTTCAAAAGATATCAAGAGTTATTCATGCAATAGATCAGTATGTAATGTGTTGATGACCTATGGATCACGAGGAAATGAGACCTTCATGTTATCAGTCATTACAGCAGCAATATATGCTCGGGGACTCAGAATGCTAAGCAGGTGAGCATTCAGATGTGCAAACAGTTGATTCAAAATCTAGTGGTATTAGAAAGCTACAGAGGAAGGGTCAGGAACTTTTACCTTAATGCTGCTTTCCCTAGCTGATAAAGGTTTAATAAAATCCTTATATATTTAATCTTCGAAATTATAAAGGATGGAAATAGAATTCTCAGCTCATTAACCTTCCAGAGAAGTTGCTTTTCCTCTGCTGATTTGGGTGGATTTATCTCACTGCATGAAGAAGTACGTGATACCTAATTTAGTCTTTCCTGTCTGAGACAGAGCCTCCATTTTCCCTGCTTAGGTCTTACACGTGCCTGCTAATCACAGTTTTCCTGCCACAACTGACATGGTGCCCCATGTACCACCCCTCAGGTGCACACTGCACCGTGGACACAGAGGAGCCACTGTCCTGAATGTCCAAGAGCACAACAGCCCCTGCGTTAGAGATGGTCCTGAAGACCTCTACACAGGTAAGGAGCTTTGTGCTCTCAGGTCTAATGAACAATACAGTTCTACCTGCATCTTTCCTCATATTCTTGCATTGCAAATTCAGTACTGAAATGAAGACTAGTTTTGTTAGTTGTGATTTGTTTAAAGACTCGTGTGCAATGTTCAGGTTTACGTAGGAAAATGTTTTCCCTACACTCACATTTTTCACATTTTTGTAACAGCTGTTTTTCTAATTAAGTTATGTTATTTTTGTCATGAATTTCTGAAAGTAAATTGTCTGTATTAGGAAAGGTAGGGAAATTTATAGTGCAAAGTAATTTCTGTTTTATTTTGCTTCTTTATGGGAAAAATGACAGGACTGATGCTACCTTAAGGTCAAACTTAATCCATTAAAACATTTCCATATGACATAGACTCTGTCCTAAATGAATTGTGATTAAGTGAAAACATGAACCGTGCATAGTTGGAAGTTTTATTCAAGCACTAATCTTTGCTCATTATTTATGTTTAATCACACTGTAACTGCTTCAGATGTAAGAACTAGCTACCCAAATTGGAAACAACAGTGGAAAACAATGCCATTGATGAAATAAGTTTTTAATCATTTTGCTTTCTCTTGAAAATTAAACATAATGAGGGGCAATGATAGTAGTACTCTTTCAGAAGGTAATTTCTGTTTCCATGGAGCCTTTAAAACAATTAGGTAATAAAGAAGTTGAAACAGACAAAAGCAAATTCTAAATATCTGGGTTTACATATTCAAAAGTAATCTTTTAATAACAATGATGTTACATAGATGATACTGTTTAAACAAAGCAGACCTTGGGGGATTTTTAGGCAAACATTTACATTAAACCAAGCAATGCCCTCAAAAGAGGATTTTCCATTGTTGTGGATCAGGAATAGGACAGGATTTCCTAGTAATGGTGATACAAAACGGATTTTCTTGTCATGCTGTTAAATTTTGCCTGTAGCTGTCCATAGGATTGAATGGATATTAAAAGCCTGGAGTGTTTACATCTGGATTATAAGATTTTTTAAAAAAATAAAAATTTTCTCTTCATGAATGCAAAGAAAACGATAAAATGGGAGTAGATGCAAGTCACTGTTTTAAACAAGAATAGCACATTAAGAACCATGAAATGGAGCAGGCATCTGCTTTGCTGAGAAAGCAACAGAGTACGCTTTTTTGTTTTCCACCTGGATAAAGCCATTTGTATGAAAGAAAAAGGTAGCAGTGTACAGGAAGACTCTACCTTTACTGCTATTCAAAGTGCTGGCTTGGATAGTCTGAGGGATCAGTGGCAGCTGTCAGAATACTACTTTCTCCCTTCCTTGTTTTAATAGTATGCTGATTAGCTGCATGGCCCCAGAATTGGACAGATGAGAGTAAAAGACAAAAATAACTTCCAGTAGAAATATTTTTATGATGTTTCAGCAGACATGGATTTAGAAACTAAAATGCATAAACACGAGAAGATCTGAGATGCACATTAAAACTGCAACATGCTTTTCTGAGCCACAGCACGCTGGATTGTTTTACGCTCCACTGGGTGAATTTTCAAAGGTAGTAAAATGTGCAAATCTAGAGATATGAAGAAGGCTTACTGGCATCTTATAGTTTTTGTAAGAAATTTAATTCTGTCCATGCTTGCAAGTTTTTAGACCAACAGAACAACTGCAGATATGAGAGGAGGCAGGTAGTTCTGCAAAGTGTAGAACTGAAACACTTCCCAGGTACCTGGTAGAAACCAAACTCACACCAAACAAACACACTTCAATGTCTTCATCTGGTAATGACGCAGGATCGAAGTGAAAAGGTGCAGAAAACATTTTATCAAGAGTTTATGTTTCTTTGCATATGTGATTCCAGAATAACAGAGCTGTATAAAAGCAGGTGAGAGAAGGAATACAATCGTGGAACTATTTGGTTGGAAAAGACCTTTGAGATCATCAGATCCATCTGTACCTGTCCACCAGTAAACCACACCCCTGAGCACCTGTCTGCTGTCTCTTAAACCCCTCCAGGGATGGTGACTCAACCACCTCCCTGGGCAGCCTCTTCCAGTGCCTGATAATCGTTTCAGTGAAGAAAGTTTTCCTAATATCTAATCTGAACCTCCCCTGGTGCAATCGGTGAGGTGGATAGGTGAGATGTCGGGTAACTGGGGACTCCAAGTGCATAACAACATGCCTAATTTAGGATAGATCAAACAGAAGCTTTATTAACTATGGTCATAGTGAGAACAGTTGGACAGCATCTCCCCCTCTGCTCCCCTGCTGTCTGCCAAGTGAACCCTGGGACCCAACTTATGTCCCGTTTCAGAAAAAGAAAACAACAACAAAGAGGTGAGGAAAAACAGTCTTTTTGCTGTTAATAAAACCAGGTACCCATCTCTGTGCGGAGTGGATTCCTTAAGTATCTTGCTAACTGCCTCACTTCCAAGAAGGAATCAAACAGTAAATAACAATATGGAGCAATGGCTCTTGATGGAGCACTTAGAGCTGACACATCCAGTATTATCTTAGCTCAAAAGTGAGGAGCTGGAAACAATCATAGGCTTTTAGCTTTTAGTCAAGATAAATTGGTTAGGATGTACTTCTTAGCCACCTCTCTCCAGTCTTAATTAATAACAATGTTTATCATCACAAAGAGAGATAGTAATCCTCATGTCACACTCACACTTGGCTGAGCTTCAGTTAGACTGCAGGCATCACAATCTAAGGCTGATGTTACAATAACATTGTTTGCATTATCATGGGCTGATCATCTGCAGACACTACCTAAAATTCTTATTCTGTCATAAAAACCTTAGATTAGCACCACAAAAACGTTATCACTAAACTTATTTAAGTACGAACAATTAAACCCAGTTTTGAACACTAACAGAAGGGGATTACTTGCTCCAGGTGCTCTGATTGACTAAAGACAGGCTGGTTAATATTTCATTTCAACTGAACCATTTGACAAGCCTGTCATAATTTTCATAGCACACGTTCACCACCAGCCATCTCAAGCCTGTGACACCAATTCCTAACCACTAGAACAAAATCAGCATTTGACCTTTAGAAAGTTGGCTCAGAATGCAAGTGCATGTCCTGAAACTCACATAACTCATCTGTTCTTGGCTGGAAACAGCAAGAAGCCACTGCAGGTTATAAGCACAAGGAAAAAGCACAGAAGTTTGTAGGTTACAGAGTGTGATTTACTTGTAGCAAAAATATTAACTGTACTGCGTACACAGCACACTTTTCAAGAAAAAAAGAAACCAAGTACAACAAAATAAGGTGTTTAATAACACCAGAATGGTATCTGAAATAATTAAACTACGTTATTCATAACTCTGAGAAAGAATAAATTGAAAGGAAAACATTTTTATTTTCTAATTTTCAGAATAGCCTATTTTTTCACCTCAGTTTTCCTGCTGAAACAATGCTTTAAATTTTCATGCCATTTTTAAAATTTTGCATTGTTTTCACATTAGAAAAAAATCAGTACACCTTAAAGTCTGAAAAAAAAGTAAACCCATATGTAATTGCCCTATCACAAATTTCTTTCCCCTTTTTTTGCCTCTCTCTGTGTAATTGAAGGCCCCTAACTGAGGTATTTAAATCAGGAGTTTGCTTTCCCTGAACTCACTCTATAACCAGTCAAAAAAAGGACCTCTAGAGAGCACTGCAGCACATAAATTCTGAAGTGTCTTTTGCAGGTCTCTCTCCCCTCTCTTTCAACTCTCAGCGGAGCCTTTGAATGTTTCCAGTTAACTGGGATAAAAGGTAGATCAACAGTTCTGTTGTGAAGCAACAAATTTGCTCCCATTTGTTTAAAAAGATTAGGTGCCTATCTAAACCTTCAGGAAACTAATTCCTTCTTTCAATGATTTCACTGATCCATTATATTTTTTTATATTTTTTATATTTTATATTTTTTTATATTTTTTATGTTTTTTACCTCTAAACTAGATGCATTTACCTGATTTGATACGGTATCACTGGAATTCAGATGTTTTTGTGTGTTACATTCTTTTTAACATTCTTTAGAGAAGAAGTGGAATAAGTTTTCCTTTATTCTAGTTTCACAAATAATTTTTCAAGTTCATTTATAAAACCAGAAACTTAAAAAAGATATAGTAGCTAAATTTACTGTTTTAAAATACATTGTTGAATACTTTAAAGATATCTACTTTCTGAAATGATTACATCAAGAGAGAATTTTTTTTGTCTGTCTCCACAGATCTTGATTTGACTTGTTTTCTACCTGGATTTCTAACCTGCTCAATGTGTTTTGAGAAAGAAGGGATTGTTAGGCAATTTGCATTAAGTAGCTGCTGAAACCTCATTTGCTCTGTAATTGTCCAAGTCTGTTACTTGTGTTTTCAGTTTGCCTGGCCAGGTCTCTGCTTGCTGGTCCTTAAGAGCTAGAGGGCATTGCAGCCCTCTTTCTGTGCAGAAGAACCAGGGGTAACATAGACAAAACAAATAAGCAAAGGACTCAGGGTAGAGAAAGTTGATAGGAAGAAGATTTATTTTGTAGAATTATTCCTTGGTATTTGGTGCATATGTTGTGGTTCTACCACAGAAGGATGAAACCCCCAAGGTATTGAATGAGGTGCTGTCAAAGCCTTGTAGGGTCGAACATTTCTAGTGGAAAGAGCGAATTTTTTGAAATGCAATTGCAAAAGTCCATGAATATAAATTCTCAACACTCCTTCAGGAACTAAATATTCAGTGCTGTCAGAACACTTAAACCACTGCTGGAGTTTTTGCAGTTCCCCAAGTAAAGGCAAGACTTGTTGCAGACATCAAGTTGTCAATAAATGAAACTGAGAAACTAATCACCCACTATCCAAACAGTCAAGTATTAAAAGGAAATCATGCACTTGTTAATGGTCTATAATACCATCATGAGCCTAGGGAGCAAGTTCTGCTAGTGAATTATAAAATGGTTTGGATTGGAAGGGATCTCAAAGATCATCCAGTTCCAACATGCCTGCTATGGGCAGGGACACCTTCCACTGGATCAGGGTGCTCAAAGCCTCATCTAACCTGGCTTTGAACACCTCCAGGTAAGGGATGTTTGTAACTTCTCAAGGAACCTGTGTCAGTGCCTCACCAACCTCACAGGAAAACGTTTCTTCCTAGTATCTCATCTAAATCTCCTCTCTTTCAGCTGAAAACTATTACCTCTTATACTATCCCTGCATTCCCTGATAAAGAGCCCCTCCCCAGCTTCTATGTAGCTTCCTTTGAGAACTGGGAGCCTTCTCCAGGCTGCACAAACCCAACTGTCTCGCCCTTATAGGGGAGGTGCATCTGCCTTTTCATCATCTTTGTAGCTTCCTCTGGACTTGCTTTAACAGATCCAGGTCCTTCCTGTGCTGAGGACTCCAGAGCAGAACTGATTCCAAGTGAGGTTACATAGGAGGGTGGGCAGAATCCCCACACTGGGCTTGCTGGTCATGCTTGTTTTGATACTGCCCTGGATATGGTTCTTTCTGGGCTGCAAGTGTGTGTTGCAGTCTTGTATTGAGCTTCTCATCCACCAAGGGAGGGTCAAGCTTGCTAGAAACAAGGAGTGAATGTCAGGGCTCACTTTTTACATTGTTACATTGTCTTTGTGTCTCTACTTGTAAAAGTTAAAATGTTACAGTTCATATTTTGTGCCAACATCTTTGCAGGAAGTTGTGCTTTAGTAAGTGTATCTTTCTTTCATAGCTGCTTTTTCAATGGCATCAAGTGATGCAATGCACAAGTTTATTCATTTAATAGTGTCCATTCTAAGAGTTGCTCCAAAGCATTTTAGGGACTTCATAAAATCGAGACCAAAAAATGCAATACTTAAAATTTGTATTATCTTCTTTTTTAGAGGCAATGAAATTTTCTTAACTGAAAATGCTTACATCTAGCATGAATCTTTAATTTTCTTTGCTTGCCTATGCAAATTAGCCTTTAAAACAATATTAATTTTTTATCAGTTTGCGTGTATTAAAACTTTCCTTCCTAAAAATTGAATTTCCCCTTTCACTTTCCATGAAAAGCGGGGAACTTTGTTATGAGTTAGCAAGATTTATCCCGAACACTTTACTGAATTTTTAATCACAGTTATCAATAAATACCACTTCTTTCTCACTTAAAAAATAGTCTATTTACAAATATAAATGACATTTTAAATACTTTGTGCTACAACATACAGCAGGGCACTACTTTAGCAAGCAAAATGAGATACAACACAAGCAAAGTTAACTCTGTTAAATGACAAAATATTTTCCATGTTCTTGTACTCTGAAATTACTTTAAAAGGCAGAAAAGATTCTATTTGCATTTTGCCTCCATAATACAGGTCTGTACATTGCAGCTGTCTAGATAACAAATGTACATTCTGAAAAATAGAAAAATAATTTGGTACACAATAGTGTACTCTAAATAAGCAGATGTCAAATGTTATGAAAGCATTTCAAAAAACAGGGAAGTAGTAAAAGTAGCTTTTTCTTGAAGAAAGAAGATGTAGCCCTAGCTAAATTATGTTGCCTGGTGTAATGGGGTAGTTGCTAAAAGGCAAGCTTTCAAGCCTTTTTATGTTTAATGGAATTCCAATATTATGGAAATATGATCAAATTAAATTTAACATTCTATGCAACGAGCTGTGCTTTAGGAATTGTCATTTTGACAGCTGCTTTTTCAGTGGCAGAGAAAATATTGTTGACATAATAACTTTCTTGTTTTACTAACTTTATTAAAAGTAGCTCTGAAATATAAAAGTTCATAAATACATAATTCAAATTAAATCAACCAAACATGTCCAACTTTGTAAACAGAAATTCTTTTTCTGCTGACAATTTAAATTAATGATTCTTGTTCTGCTCAGAGCAAGATTGTTTTCTTACTTCTTAAACTGGGGAAATATACCCAATAAATTGAAGTCCCAAAGGACTGACGTAATTCAGTTGTTCTTCTATGACATGGGGTAAGAAAGGACCAGTGACAACAAAAATACAAAGCAATAACTACTTAGAGATGCTATTTTAATCCATAATTTATCTCCATTCTTAATTTACATGCTACTTACATTAGCATTTATTTCTATTTCTCAGGTATTCCTTCACCTTCCTTCTCTTTCCAGTTCCTTCCCATTCCAGCCTGCTGTGACTGTCAACTTTTTCAGTCAGTATTGTTTCCAGTCACCTCTTTCTTTCACTTTTACAGGAATATTTACTTGTTCTACACAAATAAGTTTTGCACTTCAAACTGTCTTCTTTCTAAGGTAGCTCCACAGCTTCAGTGAGCCAAAAGTCCTTCATGAAGGACCTATGTAAATATTAATATTTCCAAATATTTCCTCTGAAGAGGTGACATCTTGCAGAACTTGCTGATAAAACATTTCATTTTCAGTAACAGTGGAATAAGGTGAAGAGTCTGGAGCACAAGTGTTTTAAGGAGCAGCTGAGGGAACTGGGGCTATTTAAGTCTGGAGAAGAAGAAGCTGAGGAGAGAGTCTATTGCTCTCTACAGCTCCCTGAAAGGAGGTTGTAGTGGGATGGATGCTGATGTCTTCTCCCAAGTAAAAAGTGATGGGATGAGAGGAAATGGCCTCAAGTTGGCATTTAAAAGTTGTGGAGGAGTGGCACTAAGGGACATGGTTGACTGCTGAGTAAGCGGTGCTAGCTTTACAGTTGGACGTGATGATCTTAAGGGTCTTTTCCAACCTAAATGATTCTATGTTTCTACTATTCTAAGCTATTTTTGACCCTGCTTACTCCATATGTCTATCACGGTACTGCTCATGCCGTGGAAACCCTTCCTGGGCTATGCTGCTGTTCCCAGTTTGTCAACAGCTGCTCTCTGGGCCATTACAAGGTGGCCCCACTGACATCAGGCGGGAAGAATCAGACCTCAAATGTAGCAGTCAACTTGTGGGAGTAAACATACCATTCTTTTTCTTTCTCTGTGGTAACATCTGCTTAGCTTGATGAAAAAGAAGCCACAGTTAATTGAACTAATTTGGATCTCACAGGCAGACCCTCATCTAGCATCCCTACTTTAATTAACATGTAAATCAAAGGGAGGGGGAAAGACTGGAAGAAGCAGCTTCTTGTCACCAGCTGCTGACACCCTTGAGTAATTCTTCTAAGCTTTTCCATCACCTGGGAAATCCCTATTAAGTAAGGCATTCAGGATAGAGCAGTCAGTTGCAATTTATAGCAACAGCCACAAGAACACAAATATTAAAATATAACATAAGTAAAGTCTGCAGAACAGACACTGACACTGTAGTCAGATGACAGTCCCTGTTTCCACCCCCAGTAGCTATAGAATATAGTTTCACAGGTCTCTAGGGCACTAAGTAAAGGGCAACCTTACAAAAGACCTGAAACCACAGGTAGCGTTGAAGATGCTAATTTTCCTGATAGTTTAGTAAGGCACATGTTAATCCTAACAGGAGAGACAAATAGGAAAAAAAGAAGGCAAAATAAGCAAACTAAAATTGTACTTCTAATATGTAATTCTACCTTCTATGTCTTTTAGCTAGGTTTCTTAAGGGTAAGTTAATTTTCATCCTTTGCAATAAAAAAAAATATTGAAAAATTTTGTAAGAATTAAAGTTTAACTGATGGGAAAAATCCAAATTAATTGGAGGGGAACCGACTGGAAACCCACCCTCCCATCATAAAATTGTGAAGCTTTCCCACCAAACATTTTTTAGAATTCCACACAAGTAACCAATTTTCTTTGAAAATACATCAGTTCTTAGCAATACTTTTCTCAGGGAAGCCATTTATTCATGCAAGTCAGTACACGTGAAAATTCTTCAGGAAAAAAATATTTAAGTTTTGAAAGAATCTGGAAAATGCCCCAATTTTTTTTCTTAATTTCACTCATGCCCTATATCACACTCAAAATAATATCCATCTAGGAAGTTATTGTGGACATCAACTGTCAAACATTGATCTCTTAATTATATGCAGACTTTTAAAAGCATTCTTCCTGCCTCAACCAATTCAGGGACTTGTTAAATGGAGGTTAGAAAGGGAAAGATAATCTTGTGCTTCAGAAGTCAGCCTTTCCTGTAAAATTTCAACATTCTTTTCCTAGAACTGCTGTGGGCTTCATTTGTGGTCCTGGAAAAGTCAATCTTCGTCACTCATGAAAATACTAATTTGTTCTTTCTGTCTTGTTCTGAAGTAACATTCATCTCAATTTTAACCTTGTTGGGTTGTAAAATGTCAATCATTATACAATGCTTAGAATCATGAGAACTTTCATGTTACCTGGGATGTCTAGGTGCTATTATAGAGCAAATAATAACCACCATTAGTATTAGTGAATGGTATAACTTTCTCAGCCTGTGAAGCAATCTGCTTCACTTGGCTGTCAGGTACCTGCAGTGACAACAGTCTTCCATTAGAAGAGGATTTCTCATTTTGCCTCTTCTACTGATGATTCAGCACCTTGCAGATTGAAGTTTCTCATGTGAGTTTTTAAAATTCATACCTAATTTAATTACAAAAAGAAAATAAATAGGCATAGGGAGACAGAACTTGGATACAAAATGAGTGAAACTGCATCATGAGACACCACTGCATTATTTAGCAAGCCAGTTACTTAGCTTGTATTAATTGGGAAGTTGCAGTGATTTGGATGGAGTACTGACATGGTTACATGATGCCAATTTGCCTCAATAGTTTCCGCTTACAAACTCAGACTGATTTAAAGATTAAAAACTTTTTTTTTAAAAAAAAATCCCTTTTTGCATCAATTGACAACCTTCATTATTAGTTGCTAAATTGCTTGGGTTTGTTGATCTGTGAGTCTCATTTGAATACATTCATTGTTATACTGCCAGAAGAAACAAAATTAAACTTAATTAGAGGTCACATCACCTCTAGCTCAAGTTAATTAAAAGCCTAATCAAACCTTTTGGGAAGCAGTAGCCTGTCAGTGAAAAAAATAAGGGGAATAAAGAACACTATACCCAGTAATCTCTTTTTTTTGCCTTTTACACAAAAAAGAAATACAAAGTATAGCAGGTATGTCCTCATATAATGCTCATAACAAAGAAAACAGTTTGTCAATTTTTCTTTGGAACAAATGCATGAATTATATACCTCGTGTCTTTTGTTTCCTAGCATATAGGTGCCAACTAAGAATAATTAGCTATTATAAGGTCAACTTTCCAACTTAACTGCATTTGGGAGAAGTACGAAAAACAGCTGGAGGTCTAACATGACTAATCTCGAATTAATAAGGATGAGTTAGGGAGAATTGGTAGAGTGCATAAATTGGCTGTCTGTGTCAGGACACCTGTGTTTTTAAATGGCACTGACCTGCTGTGCCACCCAGGTCAGTTTTGTCCATTTAAATCATCTGTTCTTTGACCCAAGGCATATCTCTTCCTCAAGTGAGTGCATAGTTCTTAGGGCTGATGCCCTGATGTGAGCTTGATTCTCAGTGCTATCATCAAGCTTCAGATTAATATCATACATAGGTACAAGGAAGACAAAGATTTGTGCAAGTGAATGACCACTCCTGTAATAATAAAGTGCTCGCATGGAATAGTATTTACACTGCAGACATAATGTAATTACCTTCAGGTCACAACACTTGTTGTTTCAGACAGTCTTTAGTTCAGTAATACATTCTCTTCAATTACTGCTATATTGTCAATTAATAGTTTGCTACTTGTTGCTTATGAACTTAGTTTGCAACTTCAGTCACAGAAAGCAATACTTGGAAATTAAAAGTTTTTCTGTCGTTCCATGACACTCTTGGTCTTCAACAAATGGCAATCCCTGATGATTTAGGGCATTCTGCTTTCATTTTTACTGGTAAGGATACCTTTTGTAACCATAAAGCCATCAGCTCAGTGAAGCCCTGATCTTAAAAGGCGACCAGTGCATCCTTGTGAAGCCCCACTCATTTCAGTAATTTAGTATGCTCAGGTTTTTCCTTGTGGATCAGAGTCTCTGATCATGGTCCTCTTTGTATGCATGAGGAATACTCAGGAATACAGGAAAATTACCTATATTTCTGGAAGGAAGCCACTCATTGTGCATTAGCTTGGCATAATTTTCCTGAAAAGAATGTCTTTAGAAATAGTTACTGCAAATACACAGAATTAGGACTATGTTAGGTAGAGCTGCCAAATATACTTCTTTGATATGCTAGAGTTTGTAATGCTATCTGGTTTTGACTTTAAGAGAGACAAATCTATTTGAACAGCCTCGTGTTACTTAATGAGGAAAAATAGAAATATATCAGGTATATCATGTATCATATTACATATGCACAAATTCACTTAATCAACTTTTAAGACTAAAAATTACAGGTCATTTTAATGTTATTCTTCTCTAGAAGTGATGAAAGAACCTAGAGTCCTTAGAGTTCTCATTAAAAAGTTAGACTAAGTGCATTGAGTCATTTTAACAGTAAAAGAAAAGTTAGAAGCTCAGATACTTTGCTGCCTGCAACTGGAATAGAAACACCCACAGAGCCAAGTTCTGTGTTACCAGCCAAAGATACTTTTTGCAAGCAAGAGATTTTCATTGAAAATCCAGGAGCCTACAGAATTAGTGGATTCAAGTAAGACCTTGATTTCAAATGAAAGTTTTATCCAATATTTGTGTCCATTCTCTTTCTGTCCTAATGAGTTCATTTATCAGTAGTTGTTTCATCAGTGTTTTCTTTCCTACATATGTTAACCATTTGAATAGGAAACAGGATACATGGCCTTGTGTGGGATGATGCTAACTACCCAAAAACCATTAGATACCAGTATGAAATTATTCAGTCAGCCTCTGAATTAGTGGCTAACTACATGCCTTATTTCGCTTTTTGAAACTAGCAGAGTAAACTTAAGTATTCCCATGCAGCTCAGAATACTGTCAACTTCCACAGATCTTAACCAGATTTATTCAGCTATAACTGAGATCAGACCCCAGCTCATCAGACAAGGTTCAGTTTTCCCTAGGGGAAAATCAATGGGAAAATGTTCTGGTAAACGTATCTAAGATATCAACTAACATGGATTGATGTTAATGATGAACTTGAAGCCTAAGTTCTAATAACTCAGTATGTAAATAAAACGTGCTACTTGAATGACTCTCTTGTTTTTCTCCAGTGCATCTTACAGTGTTGAACACAGTTCTGTCTTCCCATACAAAGTTTTTGAACTCGGCATGCTTCAGCTTTTTCTCTCCATATGCAATGCACTGAGAGCAAAACACATTGTTGTTGTTCGTTTTACCTCTATCTCTGCCTTCCAAAGATTAGAAAGTGTGGAACAATTAAATCATGGGAAGGGACACAGCAGTTTTAAATAATAATAGCTGTCTTCTAATATAAAACAGCCCAGAAGATGTCAGGAAAACCTAGTACCAGCCATCGCTACTGTAACGATTCTACAAAGAAAGGCATTTCTCTCGTGGGAGGTCTAATGAGGAGAAGTTCTGCCGACAGATGCAGAAAATTATTATGGCCAGTTGTTTCATATCACTAGCAGCCTCATATAACAGCTTCTCCCATCAGGAGCCCACAGCTGAAACTTATGAAAGAGAATTATTTATTTTTCAATCAAAATTATATATTGGACTTGAAAAGAAGTCCTGAAGAAGAAACATACAATAAGAAATTTGGGATATGAAACATACAATAATTATCTGTATATCTGTGATGCATATTTTCTGGGTACAGCAATAATCTGTTAATTTTAAGCCTGAATGCTTCCTTGGGCATCATAAGTAAGATTTAATATTGAATATAAAAAAAAAATCAAGTGGTGTCAAACTAACAGTTTGGTAGCATTGTTTTCTGTACTGGATGAACTAGAATTCATAAAAATGAGTTCCAAACCACTGTACTTCTGATTTTTGTTGCTTGTCCTTAGCTCTGTTTCTTCCTTCTGAAGAATGCATAGCTGTTTAAACTGAGCTGATCAGGTATTTTTCATCAAACAGCTTTTTGTGATAAGCTTTCAGAAATCATTTGTTGATTTAAAGAGAAAATCCAAAGAAAAGATTGTAACATTTGATTTTGAAACAAAAGTCCAGGGACTTGAATGTTCCTTTAAATCTTTATTCTTAGTAACCTTCTTCATTTCTGTTTTGTTTTGCTCTTTAAGTAATTTCATGCCAGATAGGATATTGTTTCTACTCCTGAGATCTCCCACTTCATGTTGAATGAAAGGTATTATCTACTTACATGAAGATACATTTCCTATTTGTGGACTGAATGAAACCACAAGTACAGATGCATTTTCTTGGATTGTCCCAGAGTAGTCATTTTCTTTACTTATATATTTGAAGCACCTTGGTTTACTTAAGTAGAGAAAAAATAGCATAACATGGAAAAGCAGAAAGTAGATTGGGACTAAATTGTTAATATTTGATACGTCAACATTTCATTTTAGTATTGTCTTTCTTTTGTGACATGTTTTCAGGGAGGAAATATTGGAAAACATGCACAGCAGCTATCACTTTCTCTTAAATGTTATTCTCCATTTCAGAGCCAAGTGGAAATACCTAAAATGGCACACAGATGTTTACATCTGAACAAACAATACATATGAACATTGCAGTTGTAAATTAGAGCTGAAACATATATTTATTATGTCTGGAACTCAGTTGGGTTTGGAAGCATTTTTGTGCCATTTTTCTTCTTATGACATTTCCCATGTAGCAAAACAACGTGTATAGTATGCTATTCAGTCAAAATACCTATATGCTTAGGTTTGTGAAGGCAGGCACAAATTTCTTAATCACATGTAGTAATTCAGCTGTTTTTTTCATCAGGGAAAAATGAAAGAGAATGCAGGAAAATATTGCTTCCATTTAAAAAAATGCCACCAAGGGCTACTATAAGTTGTCATACTCTTTAATGGCTGCAGAATAAGCCTTTTAAGCAAGAATAATTGAGAAAATTGGTATTTCCCGAAGAATAATGTCTGCCTTTAAGAGTGAATTGGAGACACTTAGCAACAGAGAATTTCTTATCATAAACCCAAAAGGATTACCTTTGAAGTTCATGGAAGTTTTTATGAACATTTATGAATCCCTCTCTGACAGACAGATAAATAATCCACTGGGTGCTTGTTATGGACAGCTTCACAGGATGTAAAAAATTTCTACAATAATAAAACCTTGCACATAAGCAAGATGTTTTCCTTGCTCTATTCCAATGTCGTCCTTTCCATTTACAATTTATAGTACAGCAAGAAAATAAATGAAAAGCACAAGTGAAGGCTGACAATGTAAGGCATTGGAACAGAAGTCATAGGAAAATGCTGAGATTGCTCAGGTTTTAAGTAGCCATGTAGAGTCCAAGAGGGCCTGAGTGTAAGCCCCTCTCAGATAGAATTCTTTGCTGAAAGAGAGAGCCTGAATTGCAGAGAAAGTCTCCCCTAGAAAATACTTCAAAATTCTGAGTATGTGTTTACAGTTAATACTTCGGTGATAAGCGAGAGAGACTGGATGATTGAATTTGTGACCAAAGGTCATAAATGTGGGGAAGTCAATATCTAGGAATACTAAATGACAGAGGAGAAAAAAATCAGCACTAAAACAAAGTAAAGAGAAATGATGGATGTCAGGAAAGAAAGAAATATGTCATGAAAGGAAAACTGATATATGGAGATTAACAAGAAGGTACATTGAAAAGAGAAAGATGAAGGAGGAATTAAAAATCAATGGGAATAAAATATACATAAAGTGAATCACAACAGGATGCTTGTATTTTGTCAGATGGATTCATCAATCTATAAAAAGAAATAAAAATGTAAAGCAGTGGAATAAAGAATCAGCAAAGATGGGCTGGAAATACACTGGAGCTTCCCTGGGGCAGCACAGCGCCCGAGGCTTCCCTTAGCTCCACTGTCACGTGCTTGGTAGTTTTGATATCTTTCATTCAGAATAGGGCAGTGTGCTTCCACACAGTTTATTAATATCTGGAAATGCAAAGCATACAGATAGGCTTTGCCCATTAAAATTAAATTCTGAGAAATTTGGAACCTGAGAAGACAAACGTGGTGTGCAGTTATATTCCTGTTGAAGAACAACCCAATATTCCCTATTCAAACTGTTCTATGATGCTTGATGTTTAATTCCGTGCCCCTATCCACTTCTAACTTCCAGTCCATCAAATGCCACACAAAAAGGAACAGTGTGTCTCCATCTGTAACTGGTTCATGAAACCATTAGTGAAATTAAAGAGAACAAAGCTGGTTCCTGCATGCAAGAACATATCCAGTGGACAATACTTTCCTTATGTTTATAAATCCAATAGAAATAAGACTTGGTGAGAACAGAATTTGGATTATGAAGAACTTTCTTATAGGCACAACTTGAATTTTGCTCCAGATAACCTATATCTCTAATGTTTATTTGAACCCGCTTGGTCGCAACCTTCTTCTATCATAATCACTTAAGTCTGAAATATCAATTAATTTTCCCATTCAGACCTCAATTTTACTTCTTGGCTGCTGCCAGAACAACTTCTATTTTGAATTACTAACAGTTATAGAATTTCCAAAAAGTGATTAAAAAATATGTATACTTAATGCGTGAAGTTCTGGTTTTCCTTTGCAAGTGCCTGTGAGCCTACAGTTCATCTTCTGTATACAGAAACATAGGCTTTTTAGTACATTTTTCATAGGTTTGGATTTGGGCAAACCAAGCTGAAACCAAAACCAGAGGCTGGGCTATTTCTTGAAGTGATGAAGACAGAGTGAAGGTAAATTGGAGACAGATCATGGCGGGAGGTATGGTAAGCCCAGTAAGAGACAATCAATGTCATCTTCTCTTTCACCTTGATGTGTGCAACTATGCACAATAAAATACATATGTGCATTAGTGTTATTGAAGCAGCAGATGCTGCTAGAGGGCAAAAGGAAATCTGCTATGGGTGTTCATCAAATAAAGTGGTGGCAGTTAGCTTGCTTTTTTAAACTGATATATCTTACTGGCAAAGTTCTGAAAATAATGAGAAATACATACAAGAAAATATTGAACTGAGCAGTAATAATATAGCTTGTGTTGTATTTCTTAATAGCAATTGGGGTGATCGGTCATCACATTATTTAAAGGCTAAAATAAAGATAAATGAAATAAACTCAGAGGAAGTTGGTAAGTCAGGACCAGCTACTAGAATTTGTTCATTAGTGAGGAAATGATGTGATGCATAACATCTGTCAGACCACAGAATAATAAGAAACGTGATATTACTAACTTACTGGAAAAAACAAAAGACAATAGTAATTCACACACATCTCAGTACTCAAGCCGTTTCTAATTGATTGCTGTGTTTTGGAAGCAGATTTGGGATGTAATTAGTTTAATTTAGAAAAGGAATTCACAATAAATGCATGATTTTGAATCATAGAATGGTTTGGTTTGGAAAGGACCTTAAAGATGATCCAACCCCCTGCCATGAGCAGGGACACCTTTCTCTGGATCAGGTTGCTCAAAGCCCCATAAAACCTGGCCTTGAAAGCTTCCAGGGGTGGGGTAGTGCCAGAGTAACAAATGGAAACATTTTCTTCTCTACTAAAAGAATGTTTCTAGGCGGACTCTTTTACAACAGGTAGGTAGCAAGGAAATCTGTAATTACTGTTATGCACGTATTTCTTTTTCGTGCTCCTCACTGGAATGCTGAAATGCAAGGCAAATTCTGCTTCAGATATTGAAATCAGTGTGTTAATCAATTCATACATATGGGATTTTAGTACCAGTAGCTATTCTAGAGAAACAAGGAAACTGCATTCCTTCCTGTTACATTATTTTTATCAGTGATGGCAAAAAAGATTGAGGATTCTCCATCCTCTTCCCTCTCTCCCCCTTAAAGCCTGGTCTTTATTTCTTGTAAGCTCTCTTCTTTGCTCATACTTCATTATTTTCATCACTAAGAATAGTTTTACAAGGTCATTTCTGAAACAAAACACAACTCCAGAGCATTTAGCGTACATGGTAACTTCATGCTTGTTTCCATTTTCTGCCTAGAACTTCTAGAAATCTGACTTAGGTTGCAAATCAACCTTCAGAACTACCTAATCTGTATCAAAGACTGGTTGGAAATCTGAAGAACTGTGCTTGATGCACTGCTTAGGGAAGCTTAAAAGGCTGTTTGAATCACTGCTTAAAAAAATGCCATAAGCCTTATAGAACAATAAAATAAATGGGCTGTGAAGGGTTCACTAAGTTTAACAGGACTGCTCAGTAGAAAATGAAGGTGTTTTAAACACAAGAAGTGGTTCTTTTGTCATGATGACATTTCTGATTTATAATTCATACAAAATTATACTTTTTTCAAGTATTAATATCTGTCTCAGTGCATTAACATTTCTTGGGAGCCTATAGAGTTTTGTTCCTCTCATACTGATTCTGTTATCCTGAGATCAAAAGTACTCCTGATACACTCTATCGCTTTTGTTTAAATACAAGGGGAGAGGAAGGAAAGGGGGAAAAAAATCTCTGTGCCAAATGATTACAAAAAGTTAAAAGTGGTTTAAAAGTAAATTCTGCATCTCTTGTCATTCATGATTTTCCCATTGTGTTTGTGTCTCCAGAGTAGCTGTTTAGCCCTCTGCATTTCCCTACATGCTTTCTTTTAAGTATATGGATCTTGAATTACGCTACTTGAAACACAGGACTACTTTGACATCTTTGCTCTATCATTCAGTGCAGTGCATGACCTCCGATTCTGTGGCTAATTAACTTTAGCTGTTAAAATGGATTAATAACATTTCTCTCCTAAATCAGGTTGCTGCCATATTTTCCTATTTTGAAGTAAAATAATTTGAGACACTACAGTAATAAAAAGTTACAGATAGGCAGCTGGAAGTAGTGCAGCTAGCATGCAAGAGTCTATGAAACTAGTTCTTGACCTGTACACTGATTAAATGTTAACCACAAATTGTAGGAAAACCAGTGTTTTCATTGTATTGTGTATTTCTGGAGCAATGTCTCAGGGATATATGTTTTCTTAATTATTATTGGTCTGTTTAGTTTATTACTAATGTTAATGTCTTTCTTAGAAACATTTTAATGTGTGGAAGGCACTCTTTCAGATTGCATCTCTTAGAAAATAGTTTTTGAGGAGGTACTTTGAGCAGCTCATAAACTGTTTATTCTTTGATATATCCTTGTGTTCTGTGTCTTGATGCAGAGGCTCCCTAAATAAATGAATTGCTTATATTTAAGTGGAGGAAAATAGAAATCATAGGTGAAATTTTTAGTCATGTGTTGTTATTTTAATGACAATTGGCAAGAAGGATACTGACCTCTATATTAGTGATACAGTAGAAGTAGAAAATCCCCTGTTCCAGGAAAGTGGAGATGCCCAGATGCAGACACTGATACATCTGTCCTTTATTGATCATTTTAGTTCTGTCTTCCGGAATTGGTTGTGTGTTTCCATATTAACAAATAGAAATGCTAATTATCCATATGAGCATTTGTCTACTGCAACTGGAGTAAAGTGCTTCATCTGTGTTAATACTTGAATGCTAATCTCAGTGCCTGAATCTGCTGTAAGATATTGAATCAGAACTTACAGAAAATGTAAGTTATCTTTTAGCAAATTAATGGATTATGTAAAACCTTAACATTCCCTGAGTCAACATGCTTAAAGCAGCATTTCTGAAATGGTGGGCTGAGACTGTTTTGAGTTTGAAAAGTGCTAAACATCTGCAACTGGCAATAATTCATTTGCCCTAAGGTTGAGATTGGAAAATTACTGGCTGGATGTGTTTATTCTAGTCATGGAAACTGCTAATCACCTCTTAATTGCCAAAAGGAGATCATTTCCTCCAGGATAAGTTAACAAGCATTTGTGACCAGTAATAATGAGGTTTCACTTCCTCATCTAAATGAATACAAGCTATTCACACTTGAAGGTCCTACTTGAAAGTTCAAAATAAACTGACCTGCCTACCTTGGATAACTTCAGACTTCAGTAATGTCAGTGGTTGCCGTGGCATTGCATCCATCATATGGATATTATTCCATCATATGGATATATATTCAATTTAGACCTAAATCTAAATAAATATGGACCTCAGCTTTGACTCCTTTGGGAAAGTAAAGGTTTCATTCTGTAGAAAACTACTTGTTGGTTTTCTTGTGACTTATTTTCAACTCATACTGATCTGACAACATTTTCCTACAGAAACAGTCCCCTGCATGTATTTCAGACCTAGAAAGAGTAAATAAGGGGTATGAAAGAACAGTAAACATGAACTTGTAAAATCTCTCTCTGAATTGAGATTTCCTTTTGATTCTGTTTTCCATTTTCCGTCATAAGGAATGATTTGCATTCAAAGTCTTGTGGCCAAAAGGAAACAAAACATGTATAGAGTCAAGAATTTATCATTAGCCCGATTAAAATCTTCACAATCTAATCAAAATTCAACATCAAAACATAACCAGTTCAATTACAATACTATTAACACTCACAATCCAAATTAATATCAAAAAGCCTCATTAATAATACCCTTGCTATTATTACAGAAGAAATATTACTAGTGACTAGCCCTTTTCTCAGTTGTTACACTCACCCTTCCAGCATACCTTCTGGCATGTAAAGTCAACAGCAGCAGCCATCCTCAAGCAGAGAGGGAGCAAAAATTCACAACAGGTTATCAAAATCCTCGAGTCTCCACAAGGACCACACAGTACAAGCACCAAACATCACCTTCCTCCAGGCACAAGCTCTACTTACATTTTTATGTAGACTCGTACCACAGCTTGCTCAGTGCTTCCCCTTCACTCATGTCCTGTAAAGCTTGGGAGAGCCTCCCCTACCCCAGGATCCCCAGGAACTGCATCTGTGAGCCCATCAGGTCTTCCCAGATCAAAGCACAAACATGAAGGTAATGAACAATGAATGGCCTTGCAGCTGAGTGATTGCATAGCTTGGGCCACAACAAGGCCAGGCAAATTCTTGAAATCCTGCCCTTTCAGGCCAGTACAGAGCCTGGGACCTTTTAGCACATTCAAAAGTTTTATAAGAATCATAGAATGGTTTGGGTTGAAAGGGACTTTAAAGATCATCCAGTTCCAACACCCATGCCATGGGCAGGAACACCTCCCAGAAGACCAGGCTGCTCAAAGCCCCATCTGAGCTGACTTTGAACACTTAAGAAAAGCTACTTGGAAAGAGCTGAGATACTGAATTATTTCTTAGGTTTCTTTCTGCTGCTATGAAAATGAATTTGCTGTAATACATGTGGGAATCTTTACATGTGGTTTGTTTGGATCGTGAGAAACTGGGAGGTCAAAACATTGCCTTAATTACAATCTCTTTCTAATTCTTGTAATTTAAAAATGAAAATGATAGTATTCTTTTACATAATGGTATGCAGCAAAATCTGTGTTTGAACAATAACTACAGCTAAATGCCTTAATGTTTCCCCAGATAACCAGTTTCAGCTGTGGCATTTTACTCTCTTCCACATATGTATTTATATGCACATTCTCAATGGGTACATAGTGCTCATACTGTAAAAAGTCTTTTTTTTTTTAAGAATATCAGAGTTGAATGAAGATCAAAAGGGATCTGCATGAAATGCAGTTTGGTTTTGAATATTATCAGTAATCTCCCTATGCACCTACTAGGACGCGTCTCTACTATTGATGATTAGTTTCACCAAAAGCACATCACTGCCTTATGTCCTCTGTGTCTGTGCAGTGGAGGATGGTCAACATGCACTGTTGAAGCAGCTTCAATTCGTTCCACTATTTTAAATCCTCTGAGAGTAGGAATTCAGTTCACTTTTACATCATACATTTTGTTGATCTTTCACCAAAAACTTAGAATAAAAAAATCCCCATTTGTATTGAAAGTGCTTTGTAGCTTATATCAAGTCAAGGTTCAGTGTTGGTATAGTTGAGGAGGGTCATTCAGTTATGTTTTTTGCCTTTTTGATATGTATTATCTTTATTATAAAGGTAACAGAAGGATGGTAGTTCCCAGTATCAGGTGTATGTTCAGTGGAACCTCAAAAAGAGGAATGAAGTAGAATAAACCAATTGCAAGATTTAAATATCTTGTAAGGTTTTGATTATGTTTTTCTTTAGAGATTTTAAAACACAAGGTAGCTGTCCAATCATTATTGTTTATACACTATTTTAGCAAATATTTTTGATCAGAATACTAATATTTATTTTTTCACAAATTTGGTTATTTCAGTTAAACCAATTATTTGGGTATGTACACAGGATTCGAAACAGTAGTCAGTTTGTTTCAATTTCCTCATTCGCATTAAAATATTACATAGTGTTGCTTCACAAGTCCTCTGTCAATTTTACTTTAATTTACAACTTTTAAGTTTCTTGAATTTGTACCAATTTTTTTTTTGTAAAAGAGCCAGAAGATATTTTTCCTTAAAAAGCTAAATAACCCCGTGCTCACTGTTAAAAAATTTCTCTTGTCAGGGAAGTTAAGATTAGATATTGGGAAAAATTTCTTCACCAAAATGGTTGTCAGGCACTGACAGAGGCTGTCCAGGGAGGTGGTGGAGTCACCCTTCCCTGCAGGTGTTTAAAATACAGGTAGATGAAGTGCTCAGGTTTGTGGTTTAATGGTAGACAGGTACGGTTGGACTCGATCTTAAAGATGTTTTCCAACCAAATGATTCTGTGATTCCATAATTTACTTACTGCACTAGACAATGAAAGAGTGTGGTGACAGACTTGTGATTTAGTTATGGTTATATCTCTAGTTCGTAATCGCACATGGTTTCTCACTCCCCTTCTTGCATCTGGCTGTGTTTACAAACAAGGGTTGTTTTCCATATACTTGCTTGTGAGTGTTTGTGTAAGGCCTCAAGAAGTTGTAGGAATTAGGAGGCTGAAATCTGATTGGTGTTAGGAGAGCAACAAAGGCAATGTATCTCTAGATAAGCACTGTCTGGAGTTTTGTTTGCACACCTTACAATATCTAAATATGGAAATCGGTGATCCGTAAAATCCTCATGCTTGATGGTTTAAAGTTTAGTTATTACATTGCCCGTAATCTGCTTCCATCCGTAGCTGTAAAGCTATTTCATAGTGCCTGGCGATTTCTGGATTGTAGTAGATACACGTGAGCTTGCAAATGAAGATTACAGGGTTTTCATGACTTTCACCTGAAGGACTTTTTTGGGCTTACCTTCACAAGCCTGAACTTACCTTGATGTATGACATGTATGAATCAGGGATTGGTTCTAAGCAAAGTTTCAATGCTGGTGTGTCTTCAGGACTCAGATTATCACAAGCAAATAGAAGTCAACCTTATTTTGTAAGAATATGGCAGGCATTCAAGAAAAAAAAAACAACAAACAAAACCGAGGCACCTGGTAGAATTCTGCTGCACCAACATGGAGCCAATGTGTCAGCCTAAACACAAAACTCAGTGCTTTAGAGATCTCATCTATGAAGACATTAGTAGAAATAAGAACGTGGTAAAAGAATATTCAAGAGCATTTTCTAAGCTGCAAAATTTTGTCCTGGCATCCTGATCTAATAGTTTGCTTTAAATGTGATACCCTTCTGGTCACAATGATTGTGTCATTAGTTCATGAGCTGCTGGAGCAGCAAATTTCTGATTGATAACTTTTTTTTTCTTAACTTGCTACTAAAGTTTTCCTATCTTACTGATGAATAACTAATGTATTATTATTTATTAACATAAATTGTCATAACCTCTAACATTTATGAGGATCTCAGACAAGTATTACTTTTGATGTCATTTAAATTTTGTTCATGTTATCTCACTCATCTTGTAAGTAATCCTGACAGATTTTCTGAGGCAAAATTCATCTACTGGTCAAAACCTCCACCAAATACTTTATTCACTGAACCATGACAAAACCTTCTCTGGTCCATGCAGGCAAAGGGGCTAAACCAGCTGCGTATTCTACACATGGAGAATGCCAAAAGCATGAATTAAGGGCTGAAAGTTAGTCTTTAATCCATTTTTACACAGTATGTCTTATTTCTTGAACGTTACAATATGACATTAAGGTAATGCAAACATAGTCTGTTCAAAAGCTGTTGGGAAAAATGAATTGTCAGCTGTGATATATTTTACTTAGCTCTTGTAACTCATATTTTAAAACAATAATAGCTGTGCATGTTATTATACACATGCATAATATATGCACACCAGATGGCAATTTGGAAATATATGCATGAGCTGAGGATATATGTAATACTTTGCTCACAGCACATTTTGAATTCAAGGAACGTTTCAAAGAACATACTGATTTTTTTTTTTCTTCTTTCATAATGAGATACACTTTTTCAATAAAGGTGTTTTCTGTTAAGATTAATAAACTAGCACTGGAGCAACACATCTCTCAAACAATGCAATGCTCTGGTTTGTTCACTTTCCGCTATTATATTAAAGCATTAATATTAAAAGCTAAAATGGCTTATGGTTTAGAGTGGTTATGAAGAAAATCACAGATAAAATGTCTGAAATAACTGTAAGAACATAAATACTTTATATTTTATAAGTAATAATGTTTCTTCCATTATAAGACAAGAAAAAAATCCTTCCTTTGCATTTAAAACTTTAAATTACTTTCCAAAAATTGCTGAAAAAAATATATTTTTAGATTAGCAAAAGGGGATTGCATATTTATAAAGTATTACTTGCTTATATTTCCTGAAAAGATGCTCCCAAAAGGTCTGAAAGCAATACAATTGGGATGCCAGATTTATCTCATGAGTTTGGTGTTCTGCAGTAGGACTATCTTGAAACTCCCTCACACTGCAGTTTTTCTATTTACATGTCTTAAAAGAAATGTTTAAGACCATACAAACTAGTGATTTGGCTTTTAATCTAAGGTGTAGAGTATCTTCATTATTTAAACCTCAGAATATGTCTAATGCTTCATTGTCTTCTGTTTCTCACAATATCAGTTGTTTATACTGGGCTATGTGAATGGTCAGGCTTGAAAAGTCAAGGTTTGATTTGCTATTTCAGCTATATTGCACCTAAGTAAAAATCCCAGCTGGGAAAGGGGCAGATCTGAGGTTTTGTATATCTGGAGAAGAATCTGGGAACTGAAACCCCTGCTTTCTTCCCATCCACCCCTAATTTGAACAAGTAGCTCATGAGCCTCAAGAGCATCACACCAGAGAAAACATGGGGCAAAGGGAATGGCCATATGACACCACACAACAGCATAGCAGCCTTCTATGCTTTTTGGGGATTACTTTTTCCTCTTCATTTGTCAGAATTTCTGTTTTGACCCACAAGAACATCTCCTCTGGAATGCTATGGAAGATAGTCAGGTGTGTGCTGGTTTTACCTTCTTAAAACTAAGTGGGTGATGTCAGTGATGAGTACTCTAGCTGCCTATTTTGTTTGAATCTTGTGGTAGTTGAGCAAAATAGAATCATAGAATGGTTTGGGCTGGCAAGGATCTTAAAGATCATGCAGTTCCAAACCCCCTGCTGTTGGCAGGGACACCTTCCATGGTTGAGGTTGCACAAAGCCTCATCTAACCTGGCCTTGAACACCTCCAGGCATGGGCTTCCATGATTTCTCTGGCCATCCTCTTCCAGTGCCTCATCACTCTCATGGGGGGGGAAAATTCTTCCTAATATCTAATCTAAATCTCCCCTCTTCCAGCTTAAAACCGTCCCCCCCTTGTCCTATACCTGTGCTCCTCGATCAAGAGCCCCTCTCCAGCTTTCGTGGAGGCCTCCTTTTGGTACTGGAAGGCTGCTCTAAGGTCTTCCTGGAGCCTTCTCTAGGCTGAAAAAGCCCAACTCCCTCAGTGTGTCCTCATAGGGACAAGAAGCAGTGTATTGAGCAGTCATGTTTAATCCTGAGGCCCATGCAGGGGCAACTGTCGTCTGAAGTTCTCCACTTGCTGTAGTACAGTGAGAAATACACCTTGCATTTAAACACTTGAGGTAAGAGAGAGTATAGAGCTATTTCAGAAAGAAATGGCGGAAGAAGGATCATCCTTCTGTTGAGGATTGCTCTTTGTCTTGGTCGTTTTCTTGGAAATTACTTCGGCTCACATGAGGTGGAGCTGCTTACCTGCTGACCCATGTTCTGTAGTCAGCTACCTTGTAAAATTCATCTCTTCTGCTGTAACAAAATCTCTCAGACCATTGGTTATGCAAGGTAATGGTTATCCCAATTAAAGGAAGTAATTAAGATTTATTATTGTTTATGGAGAGCAAAATCCTCTTGAGGAGGGTAATTGAGATGTAAATCATCAAAATTACTCAGAGCCTCTATTCCAAAGTACAATCCTACAACAGTAGTAACCTCATCTGCAGTAGATAATTCGTTTGTATGGATGCTGTACAAGTGAGAAGTCTCTCCCATGCACTAAGGCAATTTCTTTTGCAGCATGTGGTATGAGGTGTAGTTCACCAATGTATAGCAATCAGATTATGATATATGTATGTCTTGCATGAAACACACTTGTAATTAACTCGAACTATCTCGATGAATAAAGCGAAACCATCCACTGTTTAGGTTTTCACTACTGGTGAAGTTTTGTTCATTGCAATTCTAGCCCTTACATTCAAACTCCACTTCAATAAAACAGCAAGACAACCCTGTAAAAGAAGTAGAAGTAAATTACTGGGTTTTCTTCTGTAAAGTATATCTGCTGCCATCTGTTGACTTCTGAAGTACTTTCTAGTCTTAAATAAAATGCAATCAGATTATCAGATGTTATACATACAATTGAACCTCTTAACAGCACTTTAAGATATTGCCAATTAGCCACTTGAAACTGAGCCATATGTTTCTATTTCATAATAAAAAAGGCACACAGAAAAGGCTACAATCTGTGAAAACTCACAACTACTTAGCATAGCATGGTACAAAATAATTTGGGCAGCTATTGAGAAAAATATTTGTAATAGAATCAGGTTTAGAAGAATAAGGCTGCAGAATAGTGTTCACAGCAAGATACTGAGTATTTAGATGTCAGATGGAATAACATTGTATGGCAATGTGGGGTCAAAATTTGCAGTTGGGTTTAGTTTGATTTTGGGAAGAGTGGTGGGTTTGTGCTTATAAACAGGATTCATTTACAAATTCAAATGAGAAAAAATGCTTTGTGAGATTGTAGAACACTGCAACAAAGTAACTCTATGGCTATTCTGCATGGATTTGTTTGTTGTTCTGAGTGAAGAACACAATTTTATGGATTCCTTCCAGCTTTCTTCCTTAGTACTGTATTTAGAATTTTGTGAGTATTATTAAAGGAAAGAGGCATTTTAAGTCATGTTTACAGCAGCATCCAAAAGTGGAAGTTATTGTCATGTATATAGAATCTGTAAGTTGTTTGTGTTGCAAATAATTTGAAATTAGGTAATAATGTAGCTTATGCTAAAATTTTTATTTTTAAGAAATTCTCCTATGCCTTACTAATACAGCCATGGCAGCATTTATGGGCATTAAGCTGTATTTTGTACTATTTTCTAAGTTGTCTTAACTCTGAAACGTCTTCATCCAACAAACAATGATGCTTTCTCTCTATCCCTCTCCTAATCAGTTTGTAAGAAGAAATATATGCTTTATTGTGAAATTCTGCACTGTAAGTGCATTTTTCTTGACTGAATTTTTTTTTCTGATTTCTTCTATTTTGAGCATCTTCATGAGAATGCTTTGATCCTTACAGTGATATTTCAATTTCTGTATCATCAGTAGCAGGGGGGATTGCAAAGGGAGAAAGTGTCTATAATGTAGTAATTATTCTTTAACCCATTGTGCTTTAAAGAATGAATTGTGGTAGTCTAAGCAGCATAAATAACTGTCTGAAGAGTATTCTAAGTTCTTAACTCCCTGAAGATTAAGAAAAACCCAACATAGCCTAACACTATTGGTATTTTAATCCAAAAGTATCAAGAACCCTAACAAAATGCAAGTACTACGTAGAGTACTTGGCACTGTTGTAGTTTTACCATTTCTTCCTCTGTTCCCCAGCAAACTGTATCTTTGACCTAACCAAGCCTACTAATGCCCAGCATAAGGGTGTCCCGGAATAGCACTCTAAGCCAGGTCATATCATTCCATTCGATAACACAGTTCACCTCTGTCTGTGGCTCAGTCTGTTTCCAAACTCATTCTTATTTGTGACCTAAAGCAGGTTTTGAATGGTGCACTCCCTACTTATTGGCAATGCATGCAAGTATTTACAGTGCTAGAAGAAAAAAGTCACTTCTGTAGCTTTAAAGCTCTGCTCACATGGCAGATTATATATTTTCTAGGCGTCAGTCTGATCAGATGGATTTATTTTGATCCGACATATATTTATTGTCATGTTTTATGGACAAGTAAATAGTATGTTTAAAGCAAAAGCATATTTGTTTATCTGTCAGTTGCTTTGGCTTAGATTAATCCTAGCTCATTACAAGAGTCACAAATGTCATTTGTAGTCTTAGTGCATAATATCTGAGAAGTGATGCTTGCTTTCCCAAGGAGGCACTGATCCCAGTTGGCCTTAACATTTCTGCCAGGAAATGACAGTTGAGAACCTTCCACCAGAGGCTCTAGAAATACCTCACCAGCACAGGAATTTGCAATCACTTATTCATTTTGCATCTTTGCCCCCCCCCAAAAAACCCTTCCAGCCTTTTTAAGGATATTCTGATTATTTTTCTGTGCTATCAGATTGAATTTTAGTTTGAAAATGTTTTCTCTTTCACATTCCCTGTCTGTACTTTCTTTATTCAGTAGCTGTAGAGTAGAAACTGGGGACCCGCTTATAAGCGCTATCAATAAAAATTGAACTAATTAAGTTTCAGGCATAATCCCCCATTATTACAAGAGAGCTCAGTGAGATATAAGATAATGGAGTAATAAACCCCTGAAAATTGGGATTTAGCAAGGAAATACCAACAGAGCTTGAAATGTAGTGTTGTGCTCTCAATGGTATAATAAATGTTTAATCAGCTGCTATTGATAAGCAGCAGAAAGACCTGAATACAGGAGTAACAGAGTTAAATTTAGGCAAAAATTATCTGTAAAAACTTTGCATCCCCTTTGTTTTTAAAGAAAAGGAAAGGAAGAAAGGAAGGAAGGAAGAAAAGCCCTGATTTAGAAGTCTTCAAAGGGTTTGAAATGTTAAGGGATAACAAAATTGGTGCAAGCAAAACCTGACACCTCTATGCCTAAAGTGGTAAGTAGAATTTAGATGATCCTTTTTCCTTTCATCATATGTATCATTATTTAAAGGAATTGCAAGCTATTAAATACAGAATGCTAAGATTTCATATCATATGCTATTATAATGTCAAAAATATTGGAGCAAAATATTCTGATACTTCTTGAAAAGTTGATTTAAATCCTTGATTAACACCTGAATAGTAATGTAAATGACCATGAGGTTAGATTTTTCTCCCTCACAGTCTGTGTAAAAGACTATATGAATATTTTTTGGTTAATCTTTTTATGTTGATTGCACAGTAATCAATTTCTTACTTCGTCAACCAAGAGTAAATCCATAGCAATGATTTCCAGAATGTTATGGTGCACAAATGAGTGATCGTCAACTTAGCCTGTTCAACCAAGATAGCAGCTGAAATGAGGGCTGATAATTATGTTTACAAAATGGCACATAGCAATTTAAAATAATTTGAGGGTTATGGTTGATTTCAAAGTATGTTTATTAAGTGGAAATACACTGCTGTCTTTTATGGAATCCAGATTAGTATGTTACAAAGAAATTTTTACTCCTGAATTCTATATTGCACAAACATTTATCAACATGATGGCCACAGCTCTAAAGTTTGTAGAGAGAAAAGAATTATAGAAGACATTCATCTAGAAGCTAGAGAAATTTTTCTATCAATTGAAGCCTAAAATACATATATATGGAAAAGCTATTTCCTGCTTTCCTTTCTCTTCCTCTTCCATTTTCTATCTTGCTTTTCTCTTTTTCACTCTTTGTTCCTCTGTTCCCCTCTCTCTCTAACAGAATGGTAGAATGATACAGACAAATGGATAGTTTCTCAAAGAACGTCTCTCCTGTTCAACTTAGATTTCACCTTGAAAGACGCTGGTAGACAATTGAGTGCTCTCTGTTTGGTACAAGTGTGAATTTTTTCTAATATAAAGGAGCAGAAAATTAATGGGTGGAACAGTTTACTAATCCCTGTGGTCATCAGACAGATGCAGGTAGAAAGTACATCATTAATGCCATCTTCTGGGTGAGAAGAAAACATAACTAACTGATGTGAAGATTATTTCAGAGAAATATTTTTTTTATTCTCATTTTCGAAAACGACTCCCTGCAGTGTCTCATTTAGTTTTTCTTTTTAAGCCATACAAAATCACAGCTAACTGTGGTTTTCCACCGATTCATACAAATACCAGGTGTGTAAAAGCTATTTATTGCTCTTGATTTCCTTCCTTTCTGACAATGAAGTACACTCTTACAGTAGATCCCCAAAGAGAACTGTTGGCCGAAGTGGTTCCTTGGATACTTGGTCAGTCTCAAGGAGCAGCAAGAGTGGGCTGCTCAGAGGGGAAGCTAAGGGATGCAAGTCTCCCAGGATCAGAGCAAGGCAAGCAGGGTGGGTCTGGTGACAGTAACCAGGTCCAGCCACAGTCCAGTGGTTGCCAGACAAACTCATAGTGATAAGGCACACCCGAGTCCTCAAGTTAGAGCTCCATTCAGCAGGGCAAGGTCAAGATCGGCCAAGAACGAGGCATACCTGCAACAGAGCCCAGCCCAAGCTTAAAAGCAAATCTGGAGTCAGTGAATGGGGAAACAAACTTTTCCACAAAATCTGATCCAATTATATCACATATGTGTCACATCAGAGCAGACTTTGAACACAGACAGCTACACCGCTGGAGCAGTGGGAGGAGGCCTCAGAGAAAAATTAGAGAGGAATGGTATAGCTTGTTATGATTTTTCCATTACATCACTAGTTTTGTCCATCTTGAAACACACAAAAAAGATGAAAATTAATGCAAAAATTCGACTAGGTTCTGATGTAGGAATTTTTCATTTTTTATCTTTTTTCCCCGAATGATGGTTGCTACTTGGACTACTTTGATTAGGAAAATATTTTTATTTGAAAGTTCACTTATGATTAATTTAATGATACAGATGTGTGATCATACTGTTTTAGACAATTTTCCCAGGAAACAAAAATAAATCTGGAGCCAGAATATGTTTTTTTGTGACCAAGTTTCACTCATAGTCCTCACATGTAAAGCAGAAATATCATATCCCTACTTAATCTTTTTTAATGAGATTAGATGTTTTCCCTTAAAATATTTGTAGACATATAAAGGATAGGTGATCCAGGTCAGTTTTCTAAGATTTACCACTATTTAATAGCTGTAAGTTTACTGACCCCTGATATATACATAAATATGCCTTTTCTGAGGTTTAGGGAACTTGAAAAACCAAGTTTATTTGTGCCTTATGGTTTCTGGTGCAGTGAGCACTTTGGATCATGTTTTGTGACACTTCTGTAACTAACATTATCAATAATGTGTTGCTTTCTCTTACTAAATAAGATCCAATATAAATGACCAAATTAAAGCAGCCTGATTGCAGGAAAAAAAAGCTGGAAACAGTCTTGTAGTGACAAAGTAAAATGGAGGGAATGAGCTCAGTTGTCTGATAGTACTGGAGATCCTCAAAATTAGGGGGTTTGCTTAATTATTTGAAGTTTTATATCACTAGATAGTCAGTCAAACCAAAGAAATGCCTGAGTTTGTAAAAGTTTATCATTAACTGATCAGCTGTTTTTCCAGTTAATTCAGTGAAGAAACACAAGGAGAAACAAAGTAGAAATGAAAGTTGATCACATGGGCAGGCTGTTAAGACTTTCAGGCAAGCGATCTGAGCTGTCATGTAACGTTTGTAACCTTCAGGAAACTTGCAGGAAGCAGTTTTGTAGGAAATATTTCGGTCACTTATCCATTTGATGAAATTCTGCTGAAATACACCAATAAAGGTGTACAGACAGATGGAAGAGGGAAATAACTCGGGTTTGTGCAGCATGCTGACAGGTTGCTGGAGATCCTGCAGTTGCCCAGTTCTGATTCCGCTGCAGCTACACCACAAGTACCAATTTAAATCTGACATTTTCACAAGATGTGCTGCTACAGTAAGGTGAGAAGTTGTTTTACCATTGAAAAAACAAGCCTTTGTAGTTTCAAAAGTCCCACAGTCAGTGTGAATGACATCAAGACTTTTCACAGCTTCAAAAAAGAAACCAGTAAGCCCGACACCATCATTGATAGGTATTCACATGCATTAGCCTGACACCATAATTAGTAGATCATCAAATATAATATGCAATAATTTAATAAGTATTCACATGGGTAATGTGTTGCGAAGAGTTCTTAAAATAATTTATGGCAAGAGAAATGCTTCACAAACCTTTCAGGGTTCTTTCATGGAGCTGCCAAGCTTGTGCCAGTTGATAAAATCTGCTTGGATAACTGGAAAGCATTTGGATAAGATTCCTCACCAGAATGCTATTAAGAATTTAGATAGCCAAGGAATGATCAACTGGAGTTCACTGACTGCTTCACTTTAATAAGAAATTAATAATAAAATATAAAAGTTTTTCAAAGCCATGCAGTCATTTGAAGAAGATCATTACTGAGAAACAAAAGGGTTGGCTTATGAAAATGGCAAGTAACACAACCCACAGGCACCATGTCTCTGTTAAAGACAAGCTCTTTCTCCCTGTCCATATCATTAATCACCCAGCTCTAATGTTTAGCCATAATTATCATACTAATTGGATCACTTTTTCTTGCTAAGGAAGTGGATAATAGCTATTACTTATAGGTTCTGGTCATTATTTTAAAAAGAAACATTTGTGTTTGTGGATAATCAAGAGTCCACAAATAGAAAATTTCAACAAAATTTGCTTTGGAAGGATATTTTGGGGGTTTCCTCATATTCAGTGAAAGCAATTTAACTAAGTAGGGAGTTGTTCTACCACTAGATCAAGGTAATCTATATTTTTGAAAACTATTTAGAAAAATTGTCTTGGAAACCATACAAAAAGGAAAGTAATGGAAATGGCAAAACTCTCAAATTATTTTTCTTTCCCTCAAGCATAACCAGGAATATTTTAATTGGTGTTTGTCTGCTATTTTTCAAGACCAGAAAGGGCAAAATGGTGCCTACTGACAGCTTTTAACAAGGCGCCACTGTGGAAGGTTTGTATAATTTAGCCTAGCAATGATCACCAGAGTAGGCAGGGCATGAAAACATTTTAAACAAAACTAAAATAAAGGCTAAATGAATTGCATGGATATCATCTTCCACAACTTTTAAATATGTTTGCTTTATGTTTGTACAGTTCTTCTTTTCTTTATATACTCAATTGTAGCCTACTTCAGCTGAATTCCAGCTGGAAAACAGCACTGACAAATAGTACATTGATGAGGAACTGTAGGGAAAGGGTAGAAATTATGCTGTAACTACAAACCAGCATGCAGTGAATGAGACTTAAAATGAGAGTCTGAATGCAGTGACGATTAATCCGCCATGTAAGACTTTATTTTAATGTTAAAAACTTGAAAGCATGCAAATAGAAGTGGGTCAGTGCAGCTGTAGGAGTAGTTCATTGGTGTATCAATATGGTGGTTAACACAGGAGGCTTTAAATCAGTGCGTGCAGCCTGGCATAGGCAAGACACTGACTTCAAAACTGGTTTTTTTTAAAGGCAGATTGGAATGCCTCAAGTTATTAAAGCTCCTCAAACAAGAAACTTTCACCTTTTTAAAAGCGCTATTCTGAGCTCAATTTCTGTGTTGTAGAATCTTGTTAATATAGAGTGTATGCAGAATAAACTCTAAAATATTTAAATACAGGGCCTGACAGAGTTATGTATTAGTCTGGTTCTTAACTAGCAGGAGTCAACTTGCGTTGATGGGACTACCTAGCTCTCAGGTCTGTGTACAACATGTTTACATTGCTGGGATTCTGCTTTGATGCAAACAGGGAAGCACAGTCCTGTGTTATTAAGCTCATTGCTACAAATGGGAATGAGGGAAGAAGATGGAATGCCAAAGGTGCCAGCATTTGTGCTTTGCTTCTCTGTACTGGGATTTCAGAAAATTTAGCATTTTCTGAAGGCGAGGGCAGGGAATTTACCACTTGTATAATTTTTCAGAATTATGTTGATATTTTCAAGAAGCCACAGAGTTATGGTATGCCTTTGCTTGATCTGGTACAGTTTAAAAATAATCCTTATACAAAAGAACTAATATCATTCTAACAAGTGTCTTAATGGTGGAGAGTTCACTCTGGTTTGCCATTTGCTTTAGCTCTGAGTAATTTATGAAGGAGCAGTGCATTCAGTTGTTTTTCTAAAGACTTATTTTAAACCAGCTTCCCAGTTCTCCTGCAACAGAATTAAATAGTTAAGCAATATTAAGCAATATCTGGTGTGAGTCTGTGTGCACACAATATGTAGCCTTGCTTTGTTAGGAGCACGTGGGTACTTTTACTACCCTTGAACAACATACAGTACATTCAGTATCAATTTTATTCCCCTTTTAATTTAGAAAGGAAAACTTATGCTCCCAAAGGTCTGACTCACTTTTCATATGAAGTATTGTATTTCTGTGATTTATTAAGATATTAACATGGAAATGGTGATGTTAAACAATACTTGGAATAGCTCTAAAAGTGTAGTGGGAATCATGATTTCATAAGAAGAAAATTAGTTATGTACGTAACATTACTGTATAATTTCCCATAGGATCTCTACATCAGGCAAGATTTTATTATATTCTAAAACAAAGTTGCTTGCACTCACTTTAAATATAAAGCATTGCTGAATACGACAATATCATAAGGCTGCTCACAGTACAAGCAAAGACATCTGTTAATGGTACCATGAATAGTTACGAACTGTGGTACTCAAATGGCTTTGCCAGCAAAGCATTGCCTCCTAATTTATTTTTATAGCAAATGGATGCATCATTTTTCATGCTTTGCTAGTTTGCATTCAAATGTACCAATAATTTCCAAAGCAATCACTTCTACACAGCATGTTTTATTTGAGAACATAAGATGCAATAGCTAATGGTGTGTTGGTGGGTAGTCTTCTCCATCAGCAGTTTTGTATGAATCCTTATGTTATTTCTTTTTTTCTTTTCTAGATTAGTTCATGAAAAAGAGTGTACTACATAAAAGTATGTTTATGGTATAGAAGATTTAATTTTATTTCTTATCACACAAACAAAGAAGGACAAAGGCTGCATAACTGTACTGTTTTTGTCATCTAATATGCTATAGTTGAACTGGGCATTTTACATCTTCACTCATTCCTGGAGGCATCACCAAAATCTCAAAGGGAACACAAGTGGTTTCAGCTGTCACAGAGTAGAGTTCAGAAACCTCTAAAGGCTTCCCCGGAAATCGATTAAGGAGAGCAGGGAGGCAGCAAAAATTGAGCTTTGCCTAAATTATTTCTTTTTAAAATTTGTGGTAGTAGTATATCATATAATAATTGATTCCAGAAACAGTTTGCAGTGATGACATGGTTTGTACTCAGTAGGTACTTCCATGGGTTCATCAGTACCTTTGGTAATCATTTTAAACCAGTGCTGTGTGGCTGGGTAGATGGGGCCGCTGTGGCTGTTGGCTGGCTGGGCTGTTGACATGCTTGACTTTGGCTATGGTAAGAGAGCCAGAGTTCATTGACTCCAGTGTTGTGGATCTTCCTCTGTGTGCTTGGCATTGCTCATGGCTCTTTGACATTAAATCTAGTTTGCTTTAATAGGATGCCACTAACCACTGTGGTTCATATGGCTGCATAAATGTGTTACCCTTCTGTTTTGGAAGCAGATGAAATCCACTTAGTGACCAGCAAAAAAATCCATCTTATTTATCATACTGGGGATAGTGATTTGGTTTTGAAAAGGACTCAGAAAGAAAAAAAATAATTGGTAATAAAATGGCAGAATGTTAATCAAAATTAAATTAATCTTATTGAAAAATAAGAATACAAATATGCTTTTTAGAAAAACTTGTTTGTCTCTTGTAGGTGCACCTTTTTCTGTTGTTTTGGGTTTTTTTAATTGAGATTTCTTTAAGTCTTTTCCAAACATAGGTTCAAATTTCCTCATCTTGTCAGTCTCAAAAGCAGTCCCACGAGATTCAATCCCTGAACTGCAGATGCACCTAACTAGCTTTGGTCTAGACATAAATTGGGATAATACTGAGCTATGCTATTGCTATTCCCAAAGGGACTCATAGCTCTTCGTAGGGAGCTGTGAAATAGAACAGTTTCATTAACTGGTCAAGCGCTGCTCCTCCCATGGGAGAGCCCCATGAATGTTCACCAGCACCCTCCAAACCTGTGGGATATTGTATATCCGACTCTGGTGGCCCTTGAATGGAAAACTGCATTTAGGATTACAATTTAATACTAAAATTTGTTGCAGCTAGTCTGTAGCTTGGATGTCAGAAAGCTTTTACTTTTTCCTCACCTTTTTTTTCCCCTCATGTGATTTCACCGTACTTTGTGTAGCCACTTCCACAGGAATCTTCACACAAGACCCTTCCATAGAGTGAATTCTTTGTGTTTTGAAAGAATTGGTTTCTTCCACTCTTGAAAGGGGAAAAAGAAGAAGAAAATAAAGAAATGTTCCTGACAAAATATTTCTCAAGCCAGACACATCACTGTGAAACACTCAGCTTTTGGAATTTCACTTAACTGAAGGTGTTTCAATTAGCTTACCAAAGACCTTTATCAACAAAGCCCAATACTGCTCCAGCTACAGCAATAGCTCCATTATGATTCAAAGTAGCTGCAGGAGAGCTGTGGAATTCCCTACTCTCACATTCTGTAAATCAAAATAACAATTGCCTCAAGCCTTGGACTAGCATAGGCAAAGCAAAGCCTGTTCCAAGATACTGTTGTACAAGAGTCCAATTCTTGTTCTACCTTGGGATTCCTAAGACAAATGCCAAGAAGAAGCTTGGCAGTTAAATAATTGTTTACTGTCTCAATCCATTTTTTATGCTCCTCTTCCTTTTCACTAACATCACCTTTTCATACGTGTCTTAAAACACAGCCTGTTAGCTAGCATTTAGATCCTTTGTCAGAAAATACAGTTCTGTAATATATGATGGAGATACATCCTAGTAATGAGATTTCATGAGATTCTGAGTACAGGTTTGTGCTATAATTAAATGGGTTTATAATAATAAATATTTTAGAACAGTAGTAGTAGTAACAAAAAGCTGGGCGTGCAAAACTTCAATAGCCAAACAAAATCTTCTTTGCATGTCCCTGACAGAGACCTTTTCTTTGTGTTGGAGGAACCCTGCCATGGGAGCTTGCAAATGAGGCACTCTGAAGGTGTAACATTTGAGCCACTCTTACAGGATGCACCACTTCAGCCATCACTACTAAACTGTACTGACACTGATTTGTCACTTCTGGAGTCTACAGCGCGATAAACGCAGAAGCTGTTACACTGTAGGGGATATTGATCAGATTGAGTTAGTGCTTGGTGACTGTGTGCTAGTGAAACCACTCGGACAGATTACTCTGTGCTCGCTGGCAAGTAGAGCTCAACTCAAGATGTGATCAATCCACCAATCTGTAGTGACAGAATAATACATTAAAGCAGAGTGATCTTTGAGCTACACCAAATTGGGTTAAATCCTTGTCCTTGGGTGAGTTTGTTTTACAGAAATGCTATTTATGTATGACTTCTTTGGTTTCTTTTAAAATTCTTTAAATACTATATTTTTCATTAACATCTTCCTTGCCAGAACTGCTTTCTATTTTTCATCCTGCACTATGTGGAACATTTCCCACATAAATAAAACAGTAATTTCATGAGCAGTGAGTTGCAAGTAAATTGTCACTATTCTTTATTAATTCTTCCGTGAATTTTAGTCTGTAAGCTAGATTCAAAATTATGTTTGCTCTCTGGTGATGCCAGAGGCAGATGGGTTATGTCAGTTCAGAAGAAATTGTTTTATCTATCATCTGTATGTCTGCTGCAGATTTGTTGTGTTAGGATACACAGCTTAGCAGTGCCATGCCCCATCTTTTTTAGATTTGCATTGGGGAAATACCACTATCTGTATAAAACAAGATAAAATCGCAGGTTGCGGATTCAGTGAGTAAGGCTAATGGTTTAGAATGCTCTTGTGCCCATCAGGATGGCCAAAGTTAATGAGACAACTGTTGGTGATTGCTTCTTTTGTGACTTTCAAGAATTACTGTGTGTAACCTGCTGCTGCACATTAGCTGTTTTACTTCAGAATATACTTGAAAAATATGTCAATATTCGGTTTTCTTATTGGGCTACCAGGACAAGGAATGGTATGTGTTGCATGCTGTAATCTTGTTGTCATCATCCTGCTAGGATGCAGAGTCTTCTGTTGGTGAGTTGTCTGTGCAGTGGCCTTACTGGAACATGGATTTGTGGGATGAGATGAATGACCCCATCCGCAGCTTCATCGCTGGGAGAAATATCCTGGGACCAGTGGACTGGGGCTCGTGGTCTTCCTTACCAATACTGGCCATGTTTCTCAGACTTGCTCTGGTGCTTCTCCTCGTCCTTTTGCAGGCATTTCTACTCATGTTTCTTTCATGCCAGTCTCAATATTTCTGTTACAAAACTCTACATCTTCACTCTGCACTAATTGCCTCTTCCTTTCAGTGACCAGAATCTGCAGGTGGATGTGCTAGGTGGGATTTCTTGGAATATCAATTTAAAATAGACAAAAATAAGTTTAAGGAAATCTCCAAGAAAATTAATTATATTCTCTGGCATATATGAAATCTAATAAGACTCTTTTATTACTCTGGCACACCTAGAAATCACATCCCTATTTTTACCTCCTGCGGCAAATCAAATTGTTCCTGTTGGTAGATACTCAGAGTTGATTTACCATAGCATTTACCTGACAAGAGGCACTGCAGAGACCCATCAGAACAGCCCTGTCGGGCTGGGCTTCAGGTAAGATGGTAAAGGAACTGTGTGCTCTGCTGTGCAGCCTCTTCCCCTGCATCCTGTTGAGTTATCGCTGCTATGTCCTACTGTGCAAACTTGAATATATAGATTTAGGCTGTAACAGCCTTCTGATCTGAGGCTTAGTTTGTAAACTTTTACAAGCCAACAGGAAAAAAAAAATACTTGCAAAGCAGAACTTCTGATTCCTCTCATCCTCTGACTATATAATATATCTACTTAAAACCAAGTGCACATAATGGTTTGGATTGTGGTCTATTTAGTTGTAGAACTGCCTGTACGATGTTTTTCTATGGGTGATGGGAAAATGTTAAGTGTCTAATTATCATGGCACTTATATCTTGAGTTTTCAGAATTCTTTTTGAAGTGGTTTTCAGTATGTGACTGACATTTGTCAAAGTCTTTTTCTCTAGTAAAATACATCATTTATCTGCTGAGTTAGTGGAGAAGCTGTAACAATTCTCTCTGTGCACGAGTAGATAAAATCTACAAGAGTAATTAACTAGATTGAAAAGAAAAGGACAAAAGATAATGTATGCTTATGTTATATGAGCTGTCACAAAGATATTTAAAGATACTTTTGCTTGCTCTCCCTAGCAAAGATTTAAGTGAGTTTATGGCAGAGGGCCGCTTCTCAATCAAACATTGTTATATGCTGTTAATCTCAAAGACAGTTTTTCAGGGCACCTCAGAACAGGAGCCAAGGGTCAGCAGAGGTTCCCCTGGAGTCCAACAGGACAGGGCAGGGACTGGCAGGCAGCACCCAGGGGCAGCCCCAGCACTGGGCATTGGGCACAGCTGCTGGGATGGAATGGTGGCCCAGCATCAGGCCCAGAGAGGGGATGGCCAGACACAGCCATGGGGGTGTAGATGGGCCAAGGCTGGGCTGGGAAGGTCAGATAGTGCTTTGATATTGCTGAGACTTAATCGTAGTTAGACAATCCCAGGTCTGTCTAGAGTTTTAAACCTGATAATCTTACTTCTTCACAGAACTGGTCCCAGAGTCTCTTATCTTTATATGCTGGCAGCACACATAACGAAAACAGATAGATTTAGAGATCTTAGTTGTTGCCACTGATCTGTGAATTTCTTCTCCTTGATTTGCTTGGTGAAATACAGAGTTGAGCCTAGATTAGCATTTGCAGAATTCCAGATGTTTAGTATATCTAAAAATATGCTTACAAATATGCATTAAAAATATGTATTTTTAGGTATTGTTTGCATGTACAGATAGAGGCAATTCTTAAGGATTTTTCTTTCCTTAGCAGACATTTCCATGCTCAGTTCAATGCTACATGTAATGCTCGACTTAGGAAGTTTAAGATAGCTTCTCAGACTTCCTCTTCTTATTTACTATTTACGTGGTTCCTTTTAAGAGTCTTACGACAACCACTGTTAAATAATTCTAGATTATGAAGTCACTGGCATAAATTTATTCTTTTGCTTCTACAACACTCGGTGTAAGGGAGCAATAGCTGTCCATAAGGGCTACTTTATTTAAATTAAAAAATAAACACCACATAATGAATATCAAGGTCTCAAGGAATCACAGAGGAACAAATTCTGCTTTCCCATCGCTGTTACAGATAAAATACTTTTTTCCCCTGTCCAGGATGTCATAATCTATTCCTCTTGAATGAAGACAAAAGGACTTAATAAAAGCCCTGGATTGGAAGAGAGACAAAATTCTGTGTCCGGGCTGTTCTATCAGAATAGTCCACATACTCCCTCTTCTTCTGTCCTATCTTAGTCATCAAACTTGTGTCTGTTGACAGCATCTCCATTTTTAAATTTTTGGGGGGGAATGAGGGGGTGGAGATAGTGGCATATCTTGTTTAATATCATGCATTCCATGCCTTCCTCAGGTCAATATTTCTATCGCTTTGTCTGGGCTAAGATTTCCCTGCAAGCAAAAAAGTTTTTGTGATTGCTCCAGATGATCAATAATTCAGAAGTTCAGCATAAATCCATCTAACTTCTATGAATCAAGTAGGATATACCCTGACATGCTTGTAAATTAAATCACTGAAGGTGGTCCAGCTTAGCTTATTACATTATTTTTAACTGAGAGAGTTCAGCAAACATGTTTAATAATCTACAACTTAGAGAGCACTCAATAGAAATTGTTTTGGAAGGGTAGGGTGGATCTTTAAGCCATCAAATTGAGAGGCAGGGAAGGAACAGATGGGCAAAGCACAATGCATTAAAATACCTAAATATACTTCCTTTAAAAGGCTGGCTTTATAGTTCAGAGTGCTAGGATTCCAGAGGGGTAAAATGAAGACTGTTTATATCCTCTGTGATCTTTGGAGTTATATAAAACCAAACCAATCCACTCCTCCCCCCAAGTACAGAGATGATTCCTGGCTCTTTGGGTTATGAGTCTCATGCTTTCTCTTACTAAAGAGGACTTTTATATGTCTTTATGGCTTTCTCTTTTTTCAGCACTAATGCCTTTTGCAGTGGCCTTAAAAATCTCATATTCATGCTGTTAGCTTAATAGAATGTCATCTGTAACAAATTCTTGAGGTTCAAGCTGTCACACTGATAAGCTCTAACGCCACCATGGAGATGTTTGAAGGGAGGGTTTTGGTGTGTGGTCCCTAGAGCTTTTCCCAAACAGAGTTAGACTCTAATTTCACCAATGCTTGAGACTCTGACAGTGAAAATCTCAGCTGAGCTGCAATAACTGATCATGTATGAAAGTTCTTGTGCAATACTAAAATCAACCTGGCAATTTCATTACCACTTTTACTGTAATCATCTCCTTCTCCCTTAGGTTGAAAACACAAAGTTTTGGGTATTCCTTTTGGCTTGCAAGCGTCTAGTTGTGCTAAATGAAACAAATATTCTTTTCATACATGTATAATATAGTAGGAGGATAATGTGCAGTGCTTAGGGTTATTGATATTATTTCCAAAGGTCAGTCTTTTAATACAATACTCTTCTTAGAGTGGTGGTAGCAGTCAAAGCTGGAAATGTTTTTTCCTAATTATATTTTTTTAGCATTAGTGTAATAAAAAGGAAGGAAGGGAGGGAGGAAAAATACATATGAAAAGTAAAAAATGTATGTTTTCTGTCCTAAATAATAACTTATAGGAAGCCAAAAAGCGCATTTTTATCTGTTCTCCTTTTGTTGACATTTATCAATAAACATTGTACAAGAACAACCAGAAAGGATCAGCATTTACCAATTTATTATACTTTTTCTTCCAAAAGTGAAGAACTGTGAGGCAATTTTCCTTTTTTTAAAAAAAAAACAGATCTAGAAAATAACAGCAGTAGATGATTATAGATAAATATAGTTGACAACAGGTAATGTTTAAGTAAAATAACTCCTTTTCCCTCCCTTCACTTTGTTAATAATGTTCTTTGCTGTGCCACACATAGCCTAACATTTAGTGTGGGAGCTTTCTACCAGTTCAAAAAATTGCATCCTGTGAACATTTATGTCTCTTTTTCTTCTGTTTGTTTTGTTGGTAACATTAATACAATGCCTTTAAAGTAGATGAAGTTTTAAAAATTGAGCGAATATCCAATTTGTTTTCTTGTTAGTTTGAGGTTTATTTGGGAGGAGGTTTTTTAGTATGTGTCATGAATATTTTCTTGGTCAGAATGCATCAGAGTTGTTTCTTCCTATTTACAAAGTGTTTGCTGCACTATTCGTGCATCCCAAGTTTCTCACAGTCCTATAGCAAAATGGAAAATGGAAGGGAACTGAAAGTCTCTTTTACTGAATAGGGTTAATTCGGATTAAGGGATCTTGAGAGATCTTTAGTCTGGCCTCCTGCTCACAACAGGGACAGCTCTGAAATCAGACCAGGTTGATCTGGGCTTTATCCAGGCAGGTGACTACATAACCTAGATAACCTCCAAGGATGAAGCCCGCTAACCTCTCTGGGCAGCTTCTTGCCTACCTGTCCTCCTGGGGGATAATCTCCTCCTCCTATCTGGTGTGAACTTCTCTTGCTTCAACTCATGTCTACTGCCTCTTTTCATTCCTGCCATGCACTGCAGGGAAGGATCTTGCACTGCCTTCTCGTCTTGCTGCCCCTCTTCCCCCCACTTTAGTTCCGCTTTATTGATGTTTTCTGTACTAGGGGCCCCAAAATTGGACACCATTCCAGACGTGGTGTAGTGAGTGCCAGGAAGAAAAGGGTAAGCTTTTGACTGAATGTGCTTCTGGTGGTACAGTCCAGGATGCTATTGGCTTCTTTGCTTTAGAGGTGGTCCTCTTGCTTTTTACTATTTATTACTGTTTTAAAGACACCCTGCAAGTCAACAGAAGGATTTTCACTAAATAGCATCATTACAGAAGTGCTTATATGTAAACACTATCACTTCAGGAAGAACCAGTACTCAGTTTATTTCTATTCACTGACACTCCTTCATATTCCTGTGATGGGCAAAGATTGATACTGTAACAAGTACAGCACTAGAAATAAACTTATACTGGATTCTAGTTGAACAATATAGACTACACATGCAGTCTTTGCCTCAGATGTAATCTCATTTCATTGGATTTTAACAGTTGGCCCTTTTTTGGCTTCTCTATCTCGCTATGGTACTAACTCTTCTGCTTCTCTTGGTGGAGAATCTTGCTGATGTTACTGCTCTTGTTTACATATTTGTATAAATTCATATATTTAAGAATATATATAGTACTATATAAATTCATATTTATAATGAACCAAGCCTCTTGGAGGAAACTTTGTTTCTAGCACACTGGAATTAATGAAATAGGTGATTACCAAATCTATCACTTTATTCTCTGAGGTTTTTGGATGAGTAGAAGATAACAATAGCTTTCTAGGATGCAAAAGACATCTAGACTGCAAGAAATATATTGCCCTAGAGAGTATTAAATTTTAGTGTTTTAAAAGAACACTAATAAAAAAAGTAAAATTAAAAAATAAACTAAAACCTTATAGTACTGTTCTAAACTAGAAAAAACAAATAAGCAGAACATCTTTTTCACTGGAAATTATACACAGCCAAGGAAAAGCTGTCTTTTTGTAGGGGAGTTATTTTTTTGTTATTAAAGTCTCTGTGTTAATGAAACAAAGCATAAATTAAATTCCATATATTCTTGTTTAATGTTACTAGCAAGATAATTTTAAAAGGCAATTCCAGAAGATTGACAGAATTTTGTACCTTTAAATCAAAATCAAGCTACAAAAAGTAGTTTTGTGGAAAAACTTGGGATAAGATGAAAGTGTTTTTTTTCCTAACTCTTCCAGCTGCCATAACAGCTGAGGGTTTGAATACTGTACTGGTGTAGTGAAAGCCTTTTTGCTTGCCTCTGTTCAGTAAATAATTGATTACCAGCTTCTAATGTGGTTCTAAGAGCTGGAAGTGCCTTCCTTAACACTGCCGTGTCACTTGTAATGGAGCTGAAGTAGGACACTGGGCGAAACAGACTGTGCTGGAATTTCCCACTGCGCTGTGTGCATCTCAATGAGTCCCGATCAACTGCTCATTTGTTTCACTTTCTGACACAGTTATTAGCTACCTGTAGCTGTGGAGGCAGCCTAGAAAGTGATGCTGTGGTCTGGTGATTTTTCTTCCCTTCAAAACAAAAGAATAGCATGGATCTTTCTTTCACTGCCTTGAATTTCTTGAAAATTGAGTCTTACCAACTGACGCAATTTATATTGGGTAACAATGGCCTTACATTTAAAATGCTTTCAGACATTCCAAACAAAAAATAATTTCAATTTTGAGAGTTTAACTTTACTTCTCACTTTCAAAACACAAAATAACCTTTTGATGCTTTACTTTACAATCAGGCTTATTTTCCTATGATTATGTACACCACCTATGGCATCTTTTATATGTCATGGCATAGCCTTAGCTTGTCCTTTATTGGAATCTAATGTTCATACACCTCAGTGCTATTTTAACTGCAGTATTCTTAGATGTTATTTTGAAGAATTGCATGCCTCTTCCACCAGGTCTTTAGGGCAGTGAATAGAGGCTGTGTGGGAAATTTCCATAGCCCATGGACTAGTTGGTGTGTCTGAATAAGCGACTGTGCAACAGAAGCTTGGCACAAGCAGATGCTTCACTCTGCCACTGCAAAATATTCGGCTATTTCAAAATGAAACACTTAGATCAGCTTGGGATTTAGAATTTATACTTGTATTTATATTTATACTTTTATTTGTGTTTAGGTTTTATAGTAATATTTTTTTACTCCCTGAAATCTATATGGAATTTCCAGGATTTTTCCCTTATAATATGAAACTCACACAATTCTTACTACAAGTTGACCACACTTGCATATGTGTATGTATGTATAGATACAGGTGCCTAAAAAAAAAGGAAAGCCTTTTGAAACCTACCAGATAATAAAGCTCAGATGTTTCAGATGAGAATTGTACTGAAAGTTTAGTGTAAATGTTAATGTGAAAACAAAGGAATGAAAAGCCAAAGGTGTGTGGTGTTTTCAGGAATCCTATTTAAACATTTAAGCAAATCACAGGAGGGAAGTGGGGAATATCACTAAAGGTCAGAAGTCACACAGGAGTTCTCTGGTGGAGCCAGTAGCATAAGATCTAGTTTGGATCAGGCTCACCTAATTTGCTTGAGATTCTACAGTATCATTTTTGGTGGCTCACCTTAAAGTAAGAAAACCTTTCTATTTTTGTCTTTTAATACAATGATAAATATTTAAATTACTAACTGCACTTGGAACAAAGGAAGACTAAATATACTAATATATAGGTTGTCACTTCCTTTATAGACCTTCGAAGCTGAAGCCCCCTTAGCCTGACCTTTCTTCTCTTTATCTCCCTTTCTCTCTCAAAGTGACATTTGCAAAGTTCTAGTAATTCTGTTTAACAAAACTGCTTTGGATACAGAATGTGGATGTCTGAAAACAACTCCTTTTCCTAAGCAAAACTTTATTGTGGGATATAGTTTTGCATCCATTTTTGTTTAAACAAAAAAATGGACGTATTAAATGATTTTTTGTTCAGCGTAAGTGTTGAGCTAGGGTGAGAGAGAAATCTCAGCAAAAAGTAATATTCTCTAATTGTTCCAATATTCATTTATATGGAGAACTTTAGGCATTTTAAGTTTCTGCAAGTTCTTCTTCAAATAATATCAAGTAAAATATTTAATACTTCTGCAACGCTCTGCATATGCTATTAAGTGTTATAATGAGAGTATTATTAACTCTCCAGCCCTACGCATGGCATGTTATTGAACATTCCCTGGCTGAGTCATGTATTATATATGCCCTATTTAACATATTTTCAGAGGTACAAAATGAATTCAATAATTTGCCATCAACTGTGCATTCAGAGACCCCTGATGTTCAGCTGGAATGAGAAAAGGAGAGTTGTTTGATGTTTCATTTTAAAGCAAAGTGTGAAAACTTCTCTCCACCTTTTAAAGTAATGTCGAATGTCCCCGAGCCTTTGTCTTACACATTGCAGTGGCATTTGTAGAGTTTCTATACATAACATATGACAACTGTCGTCACAATTACAGACAGCTGTTGTCAACAATTTCAAATGTGAAACTGCCAACTTGCTTAAATCTGCCAGAGAAGGAGCTATGTGAAATAGCTGCCCAACTGGCCTCTGAAGCACTCCTGTGCTTTGCATTCCATTTGATGTCTGGAAGACATCTTTACGGCTACTGAGACGCAACTCTGATTTAAATCAGGATAAGAAAGTGTGTGAAACTCTTTATTACTGATCCATGAGTGGACTTTGGGAACTTGGACTTCTTTCCAGGACTGCTTCTCCTAAGTAACAAGTGATATGACGAGACAAAAAGGCCTCAAGTTGTGCTGGGGAGGTTTATACTGGATATTAGGGAACATTTCTTTAGTGAAGAAATGGCACAGGCTGCCAAGGGCAGTGGTGGAGTCTCCATCCCTGGAAGCGTCGGAAAAACACGTATAGACGTGACGCATTGGGACATGGTGTAATAGACATGGTGGTGTTGTATTTATGGTTGGGCTTGATGATCTTAGACGTGTTTTCCAACCTTAAAGATTCTATGATTTTATTCTATGATACCAAATACTGGAACTACAGTCTAAGCATGCTGTCTTTTTTACCGAATATTCCTGAACTACATTGTAAATTTTCATGGGATGCGTGCCATTTTCTGAAGATACAAATAATCTAAAAGCAGGAAATTAAAATTATAAACAAATTCATCCAACTAAATCTGAATGCAATTTAAAAGAAGAAGATATGCCAAAATTTTTATGACAAATGTTTCTTAGGATCTGAGAGTTAAGTATCACAGAATCACAGAGCGGAATATTTCAATCACAGGGAAAATGCACTTCTTTCTTGAATAATTCATGGGGTTTTTTATTGAATAATTGCTATTATTTAAAGAGCTTTTGTCTGTTTCGTTTTTTTGGTGGGGGCTGAAGAATTGTATTGGTTTGTACTGTGCATATGTCTGTCTTGAGCTTTTATGGGTCTAAATCTGCTAGGCATTGTATTCAATAGCTACACTGTCAAAATAATCATGCACAAACTACCTTTTTCCTATTTAGTATGAACTGGCAAAACAACTACACTTTCCAGACTGTAGCCTGGCATAGATCTGTTTTTTATTCTAGTTTCTAATTGATCCATTAACTTCTTTAAAGACCACAGCAGTGTACCCATTGCTTATTAATGAGTGAGCAAGTTATGAATTTCACTGCCTTGCTCACCACTTCAAATTTCTCTGAAATACAAATAGCAAAATGTCTGTGATAGACTATAGAGCTAACCACAAACAAATGATTCGGCATTTTTGCAATTCCCACACAGAAGTACAGTCTACCTTGAGAAAACAGGCTGAGGGTCATGGAACACTGTTCCATGGGCAGCAGCAGTGCTTGGAGGTACAAGGAATTTCTGAAAGCAAAATTGCTTTGTGTAGGTGTGATCAGTATTTCACCATTTTCTATGCTTCCAAACCCCATTTTCTCTTACAAATGACCTATTTGTAAAAAAATTCTTTTTATCAATATGAAAGCAGCAAAGAACTATGTTTTAGAAGTCCTTATGTTTCTGGATTCCACATCAGAAATAACATATACACAAACCAATGCTTTCTGTGTACGTATGTAAAATCCCTGTTAGACAGTTTTTCTTCATATCCCCACTTGTTGATAGCTGCTTAGATTCCAAAACCATATTTATTCTATATATATGCTATATATTTAGATTTCAATTATACAATGCAAAGCGATTGGTATACAAATTAGCATAGCATTGTAAAATACAGCTACAGCAGTTCTAATACTTTTAGACACAAATTCTAATCAGAAAGAACTTGCCAAAGGCATGCTTACTGGTTACAATATATACAACTTTGGCGTACCAGTGAGCCCCTGCCTACAGTACCAATACCTTGGTGATGACTCTAGTTATCACAAGTATTCCTCCACAAAGGTTTTGACAGGACTTATCCTCTAAGAGTTCCTTCAAGACAATAATTAATTTGAGAAGAGGGTAGGAAGAATCTTGATTTGAGAAATTATCCTTCCTGAAAACCATTGCCAATGAATAACCTTCCTTATTCTGTGAGGAATTTTGTCTATAGTATTTAACTTGGAAAACTACCAAAAAGGGAGAGTGGAATAAGAAGCCAAGTACAATTAACACTAAGACTATTACAGGAAGTAATTCCAACCCCCAGTAGAAATGATATGCAATCTATGGACATTGTTCTTGGTTCAGATATGTTATGGTAAATGTTGTTCATTGATAATTCTTGCTTACAGTACTGAGGGCTGGTATGTCCTGTCACAAGCATTCTTGCTCCTTTGACCCTGGCTGCAAGGTAGGATGACATATTGAAAGCACTTACTGAAGTGCTTCATTCTCAAAAGTGATCTTCCATTGACTTGGCTTTGGAAGAGGAGCAGACTTCTAAGAGCCAAAAGTGCTTTGAGGACTTTTGCAAACTTTACGGAGGTTGCTTGCTGCTGTTGGTAATTCATGTGTTATTCCAATATAGTCTTCCTCTTAGTAACTTAAAAAGAAACAGCTGAAAACTCTGAGGTCTGTTGGGAGTCTTACCTGTCACTGTGCTGCCTCAGGTCTGCCTGGGAGTACAGGTTATTAAAAAATGTCACCAAATGGAAAAATCCAGAGTGGAAATTTTGCATGTAGTTCATAGAATCATAGAGTGGTTTGGGTTGGAAAGGACCTTAAAGATTATCTCTGCCATGGACAGGGACACCTTCCACCTTCAACCAGGGTTGCTTCTAACATTACTTGCACCATATGCAGCAGTACCATGTGAATGTGGCAGACCTTATTACTAAACTGGAAAAAGCCACCTTACAGTCATGTCATCTTCAAAATATAAGTGCAGCAAAGGGAGAACATCTTCTGAAGGTGTATGGTTGGGATTTGCATTTTGGGCTGGAGGGAAAAGGGATATGTATGAGACAGAAGAATTCCAGGGTTTTTTTCCACTCACCTTCACTCTGCAGAAAGCGGGCCCAAACCTTGCTGAATTAAAAAGGGAATTGGGTTTTTTACCTACTTATTCTCCAAGAGAAAAGCTGTCGGAAGCAGAGCAATACCGTAAAGTCTACTAGTAAAACACCTCAGATAGTGACAGCTTGAGTTTTGTGGCTGGAAACTGTCAATTACTGATCACGAGCAAGGATGCTTGAATCATAGCGTAATGCCAGAATAAAATCTAAATATTTCTCAGACCATCTAGGACAATAGTGAACACAGCATTTGTTACAGCAGCACAGTCAGTGAATACAGCAGTCAGTCTTTATTTTTGTCTTAGACAATGGTCTTCATTGTTAGTCTAATTATCATAATTTGTATTCCACACAGAGTCAGCAATGTAAAAGGCCTTACATTTAAGCAGCATTTAGTATCTAATCCCGGTTGTTCTACCCAGCCCTGGCCTTTTAAACTCAACATTTTAGTGGGGGGAATGTAGCTGAGGCATTAGATAACCTTTCACAGATAAAGTTTCTTCTTTAATTAAACAGTATCCCTGAAAGTACAAATCACTTTCTAAGAGCTGAGAGATGCTGTAGAAAATAAATTGGGTAACTCCCATCTCCCCAGCAGCGTGTCTAGCTGCCTTTTATACATCTTCCACTCAATTTCCCGATAAGCCCTGAAAATGCATATTCAGTGCAGCAATTTATCCTCACCGCTTCAGTGCAGAATTGTCTTAATTTGCCAATTAACACTTCACCACTCTCCAGCAGGGCCATTGGTTTCCTGATGACTGTTAAAGCAGCAGTGGGATTGTGCTTGCTCACTTCACAACTCGGTTCTGCCAAGGGGGTTACAGTAAAGGTGAAAGTCGTTTCCATTACAAAGTTCTCACTTACAGAATATAAGGTTTGAAATAGCCTGGGATTGTCTCCAGTGGTCATGCTGGCAACAGCTCTATGGGCCGCAGTTTGTCTGCACAGGTTCTTTCTTTCTTAAACAAATGAAACCAAAGACGGAGAGATGAACATCTTGAGAACAGAAGAAGTGGTACGGCTCCTAAAGTAGCAGGAATCAGAATTGGAGAGAAGGGGGAACAGGAGAACTACCGATTGTATTTTAAATTTTTGTCTTGTTATCAGACCATTAATGTCTCTCCTGCACGCTACACCAGGATCAAGTGGGATCATAGAAATGTTTTTATTGGAAGGGACCTTAAAGCCCATCCAGTTCCTACCCCTCTGCCATGTGCAAGGACACCTCCCACTGGATCAGGGTGCTCAAAGCCCCAGACAACCGGGCCTTGAACTCCCCCAGGGATGGGTCATCCATGACTTGTCTGGGAAACCTGGACCAGTGCCTCACCACCCTTACAGGAAGTGTCCAAACTGTGGACTGCAGGGAATGCCTTAGCCTGCTCGTGGTACCCGAGGACAACCCAAACAACAAATGCATAAGGTGTGAACAGACCAGCTATCTGCTGCTTATGGTTGCAGATCTTAAGGATCAGGTGGAGAGGCTGAGAAGTATTCATGATAGCGAAAGGGAGGTAGACTGGTGGAGTCGCACACTTTCTGCCCCCAGTAATACTTTCCAGGAGACAGAAGAACTGTGTATTTCCCACCAACAGGATGAGGGGAGGGACCTAGTTGTTGAGGAATGGGAGCAGGTCTGCTATCATGGGAGTAATAGATTTTCCTCCCATCTTCCGACTCCCTTCGAGATATCGCCTTTCCAGTTGCCCTTACAAAACAAGTTTAAGGTTCTGGAATTTGACACTTGGGTTGATGATATTGATGAAGACAATTTGACTGGGGAACCTCTTGATTTTGCTCCATCTGTCAGGCGGGTCAGAACCTCAAGTACTAAAAAGAAAAGGAGGGTAGTTGTAATAGGTGACTCCCTTTTAAAAGGAGCAGAGGGTCCTATATGTAGGCTGGACCCATCCCACAGGGAGGTCTGCTGCCTTCCTCAAGCCCAGGTATGGGATATCTCTAAGAGACTCCCGGATTTAATTAAACCCTCAGATTATTATCCCCTGTTGGTTGTACAAGCTGGCAGTGATGAACTTGAAAAGAGGGAATCCAGAGTGATTAAAAAGGAGTTTAAGGAGCTAGGCCGATTAATTGATGGGTCAGGAGTGCAGGTGGTGTTCTGCTCAGTTCCTCCAGTGTCAGAGGTGTATACTGCAAGGAACAAGAAAGTCCACGCTGTTAACAAATGCCTTAAAGGCTGGTGCCGAAAGAAAAAATTTGGTTTCTATGATCATGGGGAAACTTTTACTGCACCTTGCCTGGTAGATCCAGATGGGTCCCACCTAAGCAAAAGGGGCAAAAGCATTCTAGCCCGGGAGTTGGCAGGGTTCATTAAGGAGGCTTTAAACTAGGCCCAAAGGGGGAGGGGGATGTAACCAGGCTCACCAGGGATGTGACTGTAGGGAGTGAGTCATCATCAAGAGTGAAGTCAGTAACCCAACTTAAGTGCATGTACACTAATGCACGCAGTATGGGCAATAAACATGAGGAGCTGGAAGTCCTGGTCTGGCAGGAAAGCTATGATATGGTTGCTATCACGGAAACATGGTGGAACGATTCTCATAACTGGAGTGCTGTCATGGAAGGCTACAAACTCTTCAGGAGAGACAGGCGGGAGAGAAGGGGTGGAGGGGTGGCCTGTATATAAAGGAAACTCTTGACTCTGTAGAAGTTGAGATTAGTAATGACCAGGTTGAGTGCCTATGGGTAAGAGTCAGAGGGGCAATCAAGATTGACATCCTGGTTGGAGTATGTTACAGACCGCCTGATCAGGAGGAAGAGGTGGATCTATTGTTGTTTAAGCAGCTGGAAGTTGCCTCAAGATCAGCTGCCCTTGTTCTTTTAGGAGACTTTAATCTCCCAGATATCTGCTGGGAACTTAACACAGCCGACAAGAGGCAGTCCAGAAGGTTCTTGGAATGTATTAAAGATTGTTTTCTGTCAGAGCTGGTGAGCGAGCCTACCAGGGATGAGGCTCTCCTTGACCTGCTGTTTACAAATAGAGAAGGGCTGGTGGGTGATGTTGTGGTCAGAGGCTGTCTGGGACACAGTGACCATGAGATAATCGAGTTCTCCATAAACAATGAAACAAGGAAGGGTATGAACAGGACATCCGTGCTGGACTTTTGGCAGGCAGATTTTGGATTATTTAAGGTACTAGTCAGGGAAGTACCCTGGGAAATAGTCCTTAAATCAAGGGGTCCAGGAAGGCTAGAGTTACTTCAAGAACGAAATCTTGAAGGCACAGGAGCAGGCTGTCCCGATGTGCCATAAGACGAGCCGTAGGGGCAGACAGCTGGCCTGGATGAGTAAGGAGCTTCTTAAGGAGCTAAGCGAGAAAAAGAGGGTGTATCGCCTTTGGAAAGAAGGGCTGGTAAATCAGGTTATGTTCAAAGATATCATTAAGTTGTGTAGGAGGAAAATTAGGGAGGCAAAAGCCCAGCTGGAGCTCAAATTGGCCACTTGTGTTAAGGACAACAAGAAGTGTTTTTACAAATATATTAATGGCAGAAAGAAGGGCAGCAACGACCTCCACTCCTTATTGGATGTCGAGGGAAATATAGTAACTAAAGATGACAAAAAGGCTGAAGTTCTTAATGCCTTCTTTACCTCCATTTTCAACAGTAAGACAGATTGTTCACTGGACAACTGGCTTCTGAAGTGGTGGATGGGGTCAGGATGGAATATAGCTCCCTTGTAATCCAGGAGGAAGAAGTTAGAGACCTACTGAACCACTTGGATCCTCATAAGTCTATGGGGCCGGATGGAAGATGAGAGAGCTGGCAGACGAGCTTACTAAGCCACTTTCCATCATTTATCAACAGTTCTGGCTCACTGGAGAGGTCCCGGATGACTGGAAGTTGGCTAATGTGATGCCCCTCCACAAGAAGGGCTGTAGGGACAATCTAGGTAATTACAGACCTGTCAGTCTGACCTCGGTGACAGGTAAAATTATTGAGCAGATAATCCTGGGGGCAATCTTATGGCACCTGCAGAATGACCGAGAGATCAGGCCCAGCCATCATGGATTTAGGAGGGGCAGGTCCTGCCTGATCAACCTGATCTCCTTTTATGACCATGTGACTCAGCTGGTGGACGAGAGGAAGGCTGTGTATGTGGTATACTTGGGCTTCAACAAGGCCTTTGACACTGTTCCTCATAGTAGACTCCTGGAGAAGCTGACAGCCCGTGGCTTGGACAGGAGTGCTCTGTGTTGGGTTAGGAATTGGTTGGTTGGCCGAGCCCAGAGAGTGATAGTGAACGGTGTCTCATCCAGTTGGTGGCCGGTCACCAGTGGTGTCCCCCAGGGGTCGGTGTTGAGCCTGGTCCTATTTAACATCTTTGTTGATGATCTGGACGAGGGGATTGAGTCCATCATTAGCAAGTTCGCAGACAATACCAAGTTGGGAGGAAGTGTCGATCTGCTGGAGGGTAGAAGGGCCCTACAGAGGGACCTTGACAGACTAGAGTCATGGGCTGATTCCAATGGGATGAAGTTTGACACATCCAAGTGCCGGGTTCTAAACTTTGGACACAACAACCCCATGCAGAATTGGGGTTGGGGACAGAATGGCTGGAGAGTAGTCGAGTGGAAAGAGACTTGGGAGTGATGGTGGACAGGAAACTCAACATGAGCCAGCAGTGTGTCCAAGAGGCCAAGAGGGCCAATGGTATCCTGGCCTAAATCAGGAATGGTGTGGTCAGCAGGACTAGAGAAGTTATCATCCCCTTATCCTCGGCACTGGTCAGGCCGCACCTTGAGTACTGTGTCCAGTTCTGGGCCCCTCAGTTTAAGAGAGATGTTGAGAGCAACGAAAATGGTGAAGGGGCTGGAGCACAAGCCCTATGAAGGGCGACTGAGGGAGCTGAGGTTCTTTAGCCTGGAGAAGAGGAGGCTCAGGGGAGACCTGATTGCTCTCTACAACTACCTAAAAGGAGTTTGTAGGCAGGCAGGGGTTGGTCTCTTCTCTCAGGCGATCAGTGACAGAACAAGAGGACATGGTCTCAGGCTTCGTCATGGGAGGTTTAGGCTTGATATTAGGAAAAAAAATTTTCACTGAAAGGGTGATTCGCCAATGGAATGCACTGCCCAGGGAGGTGGTGGAGTCAGCGTCCCTGGAGGTGTTTAAAAACAGATTGGATGAGGTGCTTAGTGCTATGGTTTAAATGACGAGTGGGTGCTAGTGTTGGGTCATAGGTTGGACTACATGATCTCAGAGGTCTTGTCCAACCTTGTGATACTGTGATAAGTGTTTGGGACTAATTTCTGTCAGTTCCTCAATGTTATGTAGTAGCTCAACCTGCAACAGAAATAAATGGCTAAAGCATAAACTTGATTAAAGCTACAGGGATAGTTTAGAATTATGAAGAAAGCTGATTTTTAATTAATATTATAAAATCTCATCTACAGCTCAAAGAACCCACTGAAGTCAACAAAAGCTTTGCTATTGTTGATGTGAATTGGTCACAGAAGATCCTGCAGGTTGGGGAAGGATCACAGCTGTTAGGGTTCTCTTAGAGTTAAATCTGCATCTTTGTCATGTTTGTCTGAAAGGGACTTGATTTCCTTAGGAACTGTGAGGGAGTGCCCATCCCAGCTGTATTAGAGAGAACAGAAGAGATCCAGGCTGATCTTGTGGTTGGTAGATTCATGGTTACCCAAACTCACAAACCAAAAAAACACTCACTGGGGACAGGGCAGTGTCAATGTGAAGTCTGCTGCTTTCTCAAACAAAGCCGAAAGGGAGCAGGTGATAACTGCTTGCAGTTTGCTTGCTCCCGGAGAGAGCCCGTGCAACCCAAGCACTTTTTATTTTAATTTTGCCCAGAGGCACTCATAAAAAGAGAAATGGGAGTTTTTTGCTGTAAGAAATAAATAAATAGTACATTGCTATCTAGTACACCAAGTGGTCACATTCCTGAAGGGGAAGCTTCATTTTGCCATTAAAACATTATGAGTAAATGATGTTTTACATAAAAGTGAGAAGCCCCTTTATTACTTTTTGCACTGCAGCTATCTTCTTAATCTCATCTGTGATGGGCAACAGACTGTAAACAGATGGAAAGGCCTCTGCCAGTTCTGTTAGACTATGAGGCTGGACTGGAGCCAATTGCTAGAAGTTTTTTTGCAAAGCATAGTGCTTTTCAGTGCAATCAGACTTCAGTTAAAACCCATTTCTGAGATAAATGCAAATCTGGCATTGTGTTCTGTATCTGAGTGTTTATGCATACAGCTGTTCAACTTCCAGACAATTTTAGTTTAACTATTTCACTTGCTGCAAATGTGTTTACAGGAATCAGCTGGAACTTCTATGCAGTGGAACAAAATGCTCTTTAAAAATAAACAGGACTTCTGTATTACATTTTTTTTTCCACATTAACTTACAGGGTAATGGTTTACTTTAAGCTACTGAAATATATGTTATTAACTGATAATGTGATAAATTAACTGGCCATCAGCTATTTATCATAGAAGAATGTAGTTTTATTCTCTACTAATTGTTGCTGTTCAGCGAGATCTTAGATCTTTTTGAATGCTTATTCTTCATATGCAACTTTGAATTTACACTTGTTTTTGTTGATTGATGTGAATTGGTCACATACAGAAAATTCTGCACATTGGAGAAGGATGTAATAAAATATGCTAATTTGACTGGAAATGGGTACATTTTGTAGGTCTTATTTTGTTTTCAAAACCAAAACTGGCAAAAGTAATGGTAAGTTTTTACCAATGAGCCTCCTTTTTGCAAGGCAGCAGGTTTGCAGCAGGCTAGACAGGTAATACAGACACTTGCCATTCAGTAACTTTGTACCCAGATCCTGTTGGTTTGTGAACAGGAAGAAATCACCAGAGCCCTTTTCCTCTAAGAAAATGCTTTCCCAATTTTCTAGGTTTTTTCCCTGATTATTCAATAATCCTTGGGTTGAGTTTCTTCCCCCTCCCGTTTTTCTGTCTGATCATACTAAGCTGTGTGATTTGTCTTTCATTCACAAATCCCACGCTTCCTTCTAATTTGGCTCTGCTTTGCCTTTGTTCCATCTTCATTCATTAACCTACTTTTTTCCCCAGACACACACAATTTATGGGAGACCCTGGTTATTATACTTCATTATTGTGGTGTCTGAATGAGAAAAATGTATTTAAGGAAAATAATATTATGTTGGTGGATTTTGAAGAAGTATGTTTTTATCCTAAATGCATCGAGACTTAAAGATGCACTGGAGTAACTGCTAAAAGATATTTAGATCCTTACTGAAGTTTTCTGTTCCTTATGAGAATGATCACGCATTGATTATAGTTTTGGTGATCGGCATAGTTTTGTCATTATTTGCAAGTGCTAAATAAGTTTATTGTAGTACTAAATGAAAATAGCAAGTACAAGGACCAATAATTTTGATTGAAACCAGTAGTAGCTGTATTATTAAACATTCATGTAGCTGTAGAGGTGAGCCAACACTTGCTTGTGTTAAGCATTATACACTATGTACAAGTTACTAGAAATTATCAATCACTGTGCTCTTAATTTGTCTCACTAAAATCCTGGCATTATGGAAAAATAATTAAATTTGAAAGCTGCGTTTGTACCCAACTTCTACAAAGTGGTAATTGGCCTGTTTCAGTTCTATTTTAAGCTTTTTCTGTGATGTCTTTTTTTACCTTTTTGCTTGTTCCTTTCATTTAGTTTACCTGTCTCCCTCACTTATAAATCATTCCTGTTGTTTGAAGTTAAACTTTGACAGACTTTATTTGCATTCTCATGAAAGGATGTAGAATAAGTATTTTACCATTACTACTAAGTAGTGGCTCATTTGTAGTCACACCTTGAAATTTATCTGATGGATGTCACTGACTACGGAGTTCCTTCTCTTGTGAAGTTTTTGAACTAGTGGCAGCTTTTATTTACCATCCAACATAACTTGTATTGCGTTCTGCTTATTTCTCTTCCATAACAAGGAACACCATATTATTAATAGTTTTATTTAAAACCTGACACTCAGTTCATACTACGTTATCACTTGTACAAAGGCAATTGTGCATATCTATATTTTGTCTCCTGTATGTGACTTTTAATTTTCCTCACATTATTTTTGCTGGTTTTTAAGGACTTCACCTTTAATAGCTGTGTAATTCCACAGAGCTTGTTCTTCTATACCCAGGAGTTTCCAAGTGCCAGTCAGGCACGTTCCCTACTGTTTTAAGTGGAGCCCACTGCTCAGCAGGCTCATGTGTATGCCAGAATATTTCCTTGTTCTCAAGAAAAGACAATCTTTTCTCCATACACTGTTACTCAGCCATTCATAAAGGCTCTTTCTCTCTGTCTCTGGATTTCACTGCAGCACGAGGACCACTGCCACGTTGCTCTCATTCATATTCAAATTTCTTAAAATGCCTCTCTACTGTACATGAAAGGGATTGTCTAGATTTCTACTTCATTGACTCCTTGGACACTTCTGTCTAGTCTGCATGCCATGGTTTCACCAACTGGAGAGCTCTTTCCCTTTAGCCTTCCATAGAGAAGAAACATACTGGAAATTCGCTCCTGTGATTCTCTTCAAGTAGCTGTGGAGAGCCACTAAGAACTATGATGGAGGCTGAAGCAGAGAAGAGATGAGGAGAAAGGCAGGGTGCTTGGATTGTTCAGCTTTGTGAAGAGAAAGCTGGGAACAGATTTTGTTGCCAAAATAATCCATAGAGAACATCCTATAATATAGATGGCAGTAGAAAATGGTGGCACTGCCAAAATACCAAAATCTTTCTATACATCCCTGTTCCTTTTATGTCCTATAAAATCATACAGATGTGTTTTTATCTCCATCACAGACAATGCAGAAATCTAAAGACTTCACACTTGGATGTTTCCAAAGATTCCTTCAACTCCTCTGTTGGCGAACAGAGAGCAGAGGGGAGTTGCTCTCAAGAAAATCTGACATATCTGAAGGCTTTATAAATTTAAAAAGTCCCTGAGACTAGTGGGAAAGTCTTGAACAAGGAAGATCTTAATGTAGGGAGATGCAAAGTCCTGCTCTTGGGCAGAAATAACCCCATTGCACCAGGACAGGCTGGGGGCTGACCAGCTGGAAATCAGCTTTGCAGAAAAAGACCTGGACTCCTAATGGACATCAAGCTGACCGTGAGCCAGCAATGCAGCCATGCAGCAAAGAGGACCAACAGCATTCTGGGATGCATTTTTGGCAGAGCAGGGAAGGACATGATACTCCTCTACTCAGTACTGCTGAAGCTCATCTGGAGTGTTGGCTCTAGCTCTGGGGTCCCCAGCACAAGAGACACATGAACATATGGGAACAACTCCAGCAAAAGGCCATGAAGATAATTCAGTGATTGGGGCATCTGTCATGTGAGGAGAGACTGAGAGGGCTGGGTTCCACATGTATCAATAGTTGTGAGCGAATAAAGACAGAGCCCAGTTCTTCCCAGTGGTGCCCAGAGACAGGACAAGAGGCAGTAGGCACAAACTGTAATACAGGAAATTACATTTAAACATAGGCAAAAAAGGGCTTTATCGTGTGAGGGTGGTCAAACGCTGGAATAGGTTGCTCTGAGAGACTGCGGAGTCTTATCTGCGCAGGCATTCAAAACACAATTGGTCATGGCCCTGAGCCACCACTCTAGATCGCTCTGAGCAAGTTTTGGACCAGATAATCTCCAGAGGTCTTTTCCAACCCCAGCAATCTGGGAATTCCTGAATGATTCTTCTATGATTTAAGGAAAGAGATTGGTTTGGAGCACGACAGTGACCACTGGCAGACAGACAGGGTGAGTGTATTGACCCTTGCTTTGTCCTGCATTTCTGTCAGAGCACTGTTTTCTGTGTCAGTTAGTAAGCTCAGAGAACAAATTACACACAACTGGTGGTGACCATATCCATCGGGGTTCTATTTTATGTGTATTGCTGTTTACAGTTTCCCATAGGAAAAGGGAGGTTTTCTGTAATCTTTGGAGAAGGCCTCCTTCACCAAGGCTTCTCCGCCAAAGCCCTTATACATCACTTGAAAATAAGTAAGAAATCAGTTTCTTTTATCTCCCTTCCTCCCCTTCCTCTTCTGCATGACAAGACTATGATAACTCTGCTATCATTCAGCTCACTGTGCTGGGGAATGGTCACAGAGTTTTCTCTGTTGAAAGATACTCCCGGCTTAGCAGCTTTAGCAGCACCGAGAGGAGAATCATTCTTCCTGGAAGATTTTTTGTTTGTATTTATTTTAGGCTGCTAAGCCAGATGCTGTATTCCTGCAATGGTGAGAAAGCTTAGGAATTCAAATGTACCTCTTCTCCTATCAGTGGCACAGCTGAAAGAAAAATCAGTCAAATGGACAGCAAGGCATAAGCTGTAAATGTGCAGCTGAGCACAAGAAGGGAATGGGAAGAATATGAATAAGTAAAACTCTTGGTATCTTTCTGGCACCATCCATCACTTAATGTTTCTCTGATCTGCTAACACGAATGAGTCTTCTGTAAAAAGTTTCTTCAGCACATAGAAATGGAAGTTGCAGTATTAGAAAATATCTTGTATTATTTTGTGATATTCTCTCCAAACCTGCCTTTAGACAGTAATTAAATTCTTCTAATGGACAAATTTTCCTCAATACCTGTTCCAAATGATTTGAAGACAGTGACATAGAGATGAAGGGAGGCATGGCAGTTTTCTTGAAGTGGGAAAGCAGGCTATGGGAATGAAAATGGGTTGGGTAGAGGGGTGGATAGTGATGTCACTTCTTCCTTCTAGAAAAAGGTGTGCATTCTCTGATTCTCCCTGGCCAGTGATGCGTGAGAGCTCTCTCTGCTTCCAAAAGAGCTGAAAACTCAAATATCAAAAAACCAGCTGAAAATTACTTAATGCCTGCAAGGCTGGCATTAGAAGTAGCCTTCTTTATTTGCTTGACTGTGGTGATTCAACAGTCCTGGGTGCTGTGAGGTGGTAAGAGCACATTAAAACCTGTGAAGGAAACCATATCTAAATTTTGTCATGTGTCCAGATGCTCAGACAATCAGCAGTCAGGTGTTTGGACTGCCCTTCTCCCTTTATGGATTGTCCTGTTTTCAGGGTTCTAATTCCTAATTTTCTGTAGCAATATTTCTTTCCTGAGTTCGAATTTCAAATCTTAATAACCTCGACAGCCCTCTCTTCCCACTTTCTTCCCCCATGCCTGGCATGGAAATCCAGGTCATTGTATTGCTTTAATTAGAAGTGACATCTGTAGGAGAATGGCATGCGTACATGACTGAACTGCTGTTAAAAACACAGTTGTTCTTTGTTGACAGACAAAGAAGAAAAACATTTTCAACAGACTGTAAATTAGAAAGCTTTCATTATGAAATTAGAAACTATACAGATAGTCTTCAAACATCAGACTACAAAAGTGGAAGGAATATTGAGATAAAAACTCAAAGGGTTAAGGCTTTCCCTTAAAATCTGAGTGTATATTCAGGCAGATTGAAAGAGACATTTTCATAACTGTAATTTATGCAATCCTGAATCAGAATTTAGATTAAAACTTTGAAGTGTCTGCTACAAAGAGTTGTGATGTTAAAAACTCCAGTTATTACTCTGGGCTCTTGCACATCAGACAAGAGTTTTGATTGTAATGGGATTTTCCTTCTTGAAGATACAAGAAAAAAGTGAGTTGTAAAGATTTATGTACTATGTCACAGTATTCTTAGAGATTGCTGTTTTTGTAAGATTGGTTCTTTTATGAAAGCATTTTTCTTCCATTCTCCATCAAAGTTACATCTCTGGCTCTGGGAGTAAGGTTTTTCCCACTAGTGTGGTGGTTGTCTTTTTTTCTTAAATGTCACTCACACTTTGAGAATGTTATTCTTTTGGCTATTACCTGGCTTTATGATGCTGTCAAAATTATGAAGTGTATTGCTAAAGAATGAGAGGAAAAATGAATGGATTTATAACAGTGAGAACTGTCCAAAATGAAACATTTTACTTCTTTTGTTGGTGAAAGTAATATGCTTATTTTACAGTGATCCTCTTTGAAACAAAAAAAATATATTTGGTTGAGTCATGTTGCTACAAGCCTGTACAATAGATTTTTCTGAAATATAATCTTGGGATTAAAATGAAAATACATTACCATCTCCTTTATAGTGGTCTGACACAAAAGTGCCTGTAAATCCTTGTATTTAACAAATTAAAAAAATCAACTATGATCACCTTCAAAAGAGTTCCCTTCTGGGCTGACGCACAGCTGCACACAATGCTGCCAATGTTCAAAGCAATCCTGCGGAAAGGCTGTTGAGGATCTCTGCTGTTCTTACTTTCACATCTTCTGCTGACAAAAAATGGGTTCCTTTGAGCAACGACTTGATCTTTGGGGAAGAGCCATGCCTGGCGACTAGAGTGGGTGCTCAAGCACAGTGATGTACTTATTAGCTAAAAACTGTATCACAGACAAAGCATTGTGAGCTGACGCGTTGTTGATGTTAATTCATTGTTCATTCTTGTGCGCCAACATTTTCTGACCAAGGGTAAGAAAATGTCTTTATTTGAATACATGTCCACTCGTACTGAGCGATGCGATTGAGTTGAGCCTTATCTCCCTTGGACAGGTTAGAATGTGTTCTATAACCATCTCTGTCTCTCCCCTCCCACTCTTTATTGTTGAACTAAAGGGTCAGTATCGTTTTTTTGTGTCAGACCTTGTACTTCCCTGTTTTCATTATTAGCACAAGAAATGCATGTTGAAGAGCTGTAGCTCAGATAATGCTTCTGTAAATAACCTGATGAACTTCTTCCTCGTGAGGCTGAAGTGAGGTCTTTAGGCAATTGCTGAGACCGATGCAACCGCCACTGGTGTTCCTGGTGTAGGCAAGTAGACAAGTCTTCAGTAGAATGAGTGTGTCCAAAGAAGGGCAACGATACTGGTGAAGGATCTGGAGTATGTGTCTTGTGAGGAATGGCTGAGGGAAGTGGGGCTGTTTAGTCTGGTGAAAAGGAGGCCGAGGGGACACTTCATTGCACTCTACAGCTGCCTGGAAGGAGGTTGTAGCGAGGGGGTGTTGGTCTCTTCTTCCAATTAACAATCGACAGGACAAGAGGAAATAGCCTCAATTTGTGCCAGGGGAGATTTAGATTCGATATTAGGAACAATTTCTTCACCAAAAAGGTTGTCAAGCACTGGAAGAAGGCTGCCCAGGGAAATGGTTGAGTCTTATCACAGTATCACGGTATCATAAGGTTGGAAAGGACCTCCAAGATCATCGAGTCCAACCTATATCCCAACACTAACACCAACACTAACACCATCATCTAAACCATGGCACTCAGTGCCTCATCCAGTCTCCCCTTGAACACCTCCAGGGTCGGCGACTCCACCACCTCCCTGGGCAGCGCATTCCAGTGGCCAATCACCCTTTCAGTGAAGAACTTTTTCCTAACATCAAGTCTAAACTTTCCCTGACAAAGCTTGAGTCCATGCCCATATCCCTGGATATATTTAAAAAATGTGTGGGTGTGATGCTTAGGGACATGGTTTAGTGGTGAAGTTGGCAGTGTTCGTTTAAGTGCTGGGCTTAATGGTCTTCCAGGTCTTTTCCAATCTAAACGATTCTATGTTTTATGATTCTATAATCCTGATGAGACAATGCCTAATTACAACCTATGACAATGCTGCCTTAAAAGTACTGGAGATCTGTTTTCATATTCCTTTCAAATGTAATATTTCATGGTAGATTCAGAGCCAGTGAACCAATAAAAAGCTGTTCCTGAGTCATTTTTGCAACTGCGCAGTAAGAGTGACAAAGATGTGGCAACAGCTGGTCACATCTATTTGTGACATCTCCTCCATTTGTCCTGGAAAGGGGAGCTCCATACCACATGTGGTCCTTGATCATCTGAAGTTAGAGTAGTCTGACTCTACAAAAACAATAAGCAGATTTTTGATCCAAAGTCTTTCATCAGGTCTAAGTTGAGCTCTAAGGTAAGCCTCTGAAAGCAATTTAAATAGCATTTGCTCTTAATGACATATAAAGCCCATTTCACTACACTTTCATGGTATGAGTTCTGCAGCAGAGAGCTTATCAGCTCTTGGTGGTGTTCGTCAAGAACCCACTTTGTATGTGCAGTTACTTGTGAGTGAAAACAAAAACTAACAGCCTTTAATTACCTGGCACTGCTTTAAATATGAGAACTCTGACAGAGATTCTATTCAGTATTTGTTGTATTGTTTTTCTTATACTGAGCCTTTTCTACAAGCAACATTCATTATGGTACTTTTTAATTTACAGCACGAAATGCTGCAAGCCATACTATGTTTTATATTAGTTAATCACAAAATGCATATATGCAATGAAATATTAATGTACAATTCCATAGTAAAATATTGCATTTGAATGTACAACAAATTTCTGCACAAGAAAATTTAGACATGTATAATAGGTTTACAGTAAAGTTATTATGATTTTTTTTTTGCCAATTTAGAGGTTGCTGGTCTTCCTTACAATGTAATGATGCTCAAAAATCCATATTTTAAAACAGAAAAAATATGTGAAAATTATATGACAAAGTCTGTGGATATCATAATCAAGCTTTGTTCACTGTTAGCACACAAGAAAAATACTCATATTATCATCTGATTTTTTTAAAGATAGTTGCACATTGTTTCAGAAGGCCAAGTGTTAAACAGTATTGGATTGTATATTCTGAGCATCATGGCAGAATCTTTATTTGAACTATACAGTACTTTATGAATAATACAATTAACATGACATGAATTGTCAGGAGCTTTATTTTTATTGCATTAGAAGATAACTGAAGGTGAAAGTGTTGCATTAGATGATACCCAAGTATGAAACTGAAGCAGCCTTAGACTTGTGCAGTGGTATTTGCTGTTAGAGAACTGGGAGTAAAGCAGAAAAAGTTCTAGTCACACATTTTCAACCCAAGATTAGGTATTGAATTGCTTCAGCTCTGAAACATGTTTCTATGTAGTGAAATTTATATCTAGAAGAATTAATGGCTAGAAAAATTACATTTTTAGCATTTCAAAAATATTTACCTTAGAAAATTCCGTCTTCCTCTGCCAATGTATTTGCTTACAGTAGGTCTTATAACAACCTTCTAAAGAGAGGTGTCAACTCGTTTCAGCTCTGAAATCTAGTTAACAAGGAATTGAGACACAGCTTGGTGACACACAAGGTTTCAGGCTTCTAACTGCTTGAGAATTATACCTTTAGTATGCAAATACATCTCCTAGGGAAGTTCTGATTAAAGGCAAATTAAATAAATGTATGTGTCATTTAAAGTCAATGATATGTATAAAACTGTAAAATTATATGGTAATGAGTATGCTGTGTCTGTTTATCAGGAATAATATCTCTTATTGAAATTATAAATTGATGAAAGAGTAGATCCTCTGTAAGAGTGAACTATCACTAGGCTACCTACTCTTCCCACCACAACACAGAAAATCTCTAGCCATTTTCAAACAGATTTTTGGGGGGTTGTGGTGTCAACTGTTTCTAAGCTTGAAAAGCATTGTGTTCATGGCTTTGCTGGAATTGTTGTCACCGGAATCTGACAGCATATTTTCTATGAGGAGGAAATTTTCTCCTTCCATCTTTGTCTTTCATTCTTCCCACAAAACTTTCCCTTCATTTTCTTGTTATTTTTCTCCTCCAGACAAAAGCATTTCTCCCCTTATGCAGTGTAGGAGGCAAAGGATGATTTTTGTGTGTTTCATAAAAGGACTACAAATAAGCCATTCAGTTTTGGAAATTGGTATGCAACTCTGACATCATCTAAAAAGGTCCAATTGGATAATCAGAATGTAGCTTTGAAAAAAAGCTTATCTTAACAGCCAGATTGTACTCTCAATTATATACTCTGCATAACAGAAAGGTGGCCCACTACTGGAATTGTTTGTTTAGCTATCGTCTACTTCCTGCTTTCAATTTTTTTGTGTAGTATTTGCTGCTTTTAAAATCTTTTGGGTGAGAATAGTGTAGGTTGAGTTGTTTCCATTTGTTACTGGATGAGGGTAGCAGAGTGTGAAAGAAAAACATTAGTTTCCAGAATAGGAGTTTTAGAAAAGAGTTTCTAATCTATTTGAATTGATGATTTTTATGTGGCGGTTTGGGAGGTGTTAGCTCTAGAGAGGGCAGGGAAAGAAATGAGCTTTGCAAAACAGCTGAAATGGCTGAAGAAGCCAAAATGTTGCAAGGATTGTTTGTTTCTCTAAATGCTGCTTTAAAAATGTCTGTATTTATTTGGGGTTTTTTTTTCCAGCATACATGTTGGAGACATTTAGGACCATTTCTGTGTGTGTTATATGTAAACCTAAACATAGTAATCCCATTCTGAATTACAAATGGACATGAATGCCAACTCCATTTCTCACTCCCAGACTCCAAAAATACTGTAACCTAATTTGTTTCTTCCTGAATCCTGCTTCAGTCCTGGTCTGTATACAGTAAGAACCTCTTTAGCTGGGGGTCTGATGGAGGGGTTGTTTATTTTAACTGGGTCATATTTAATTTAAAAATGACTACTTTTTTTCTGAATTTAAGGAATTGGCTTAAACTAGGAATTTTTTTTAAAGGAATTTGTGAAATTTAGATTATAAGATCATTAAGTAAACAATTTTCTTTGCTCTGTGCCATACCTGGCATAGTGTGAGTCTGGGCTCATCACACATTAATGTTTTCTAACAATTTAATTTAAAGCAGTACCATCTTTCTGTAAAAACGGTCTAACATGTACAGGGAATGTTAATATTCATGTATGTTCTTATACCTAGTATCTTGTTTACCTAACAAAATTTCACCCGTATCTGTAACTCCTCTCAGCAGTGTTTGTATCTGATTGCCAACAGTGCTGCTTTGAGTGCAGTAGTGGTGGTGTCCTTGATCTTAGCTGCAACCGGTACCTGCTACAGAGACAAAGGAAAACGCTTCTATTATGACAAATGATAAAATGTAGATAAAGAAACTGCAGCCTCATCCTTCATAGTGTGTCAGTGGTGTTTGTGTAATTATCCTGCTTGGGTTCTGGGTACCAAAGCCAGGATAGATAAAGAAAATTCTTTGAGACATTATTGGGAAGAGCTTAGTGGTAAAAGGGAGCAGCACTACACACTTCAGTACCTGCTCGATTGCTCTGTTTGTAGACTGGCTGCCAGAGATAACCAAAACTGCAAGGTGTGCTTCACGAGGGTCACATACGGGTAAATCCTCTCATTTAGTTCTTCAACAAGAAGAAGGATTCCCCCAAAGATTATTCTTAAGAGAACCATTGGGAATAAAATAACATCAATTCATTTGGTTGAAAGAGAAAAGCAACAGGTTTGTATATGTCTATCAGGGAGTTTACGTTCATACTCTTCATTTGCTTCATGAAAATGCCCAATTACATTAATTTTGATTCAACCAGTTATATATTATTTTATTCTACAGACTTTAAATCTTGTAATGCAATCTTATTTTCTATACATGGACTTAAATTAACATTTTTTGAGAAGTGCTATGCAAGTGTGAATTCACTGAACATTGAGTAGTTTCATTAACGGAGAACAAAATTTAACTAATTTAAGTGTATCAGTAAAAACTGGCTTTAAATATTTATTGGTATTTGGAAGTCAGCTTCCAGTGATGTACACAGTTTTAGCCTCAGTCCAGTTTTCACTCTTGCAGGGTTTTTTTGTGAAACTACATCATCCATTAAATGTCTTTGAACTTTACTTTGCAAAGAAAGCTTTGCAACTTTTCATAATCATGTTATTTCCATGCCTTGCTAACTCAATAACAAGTCACTGTTTTTCATTTTATTTCTTTCTGATTTTGTTGTTTACACCCCACATATGTAGAAAAGTAAATATAGAAGTACCAGAAGTGTTTTCTAATTTAATCACCACTGTCAATTCATTCCAAGTCCTTGCAACTGTAGGTCTTAATTTCTCAATTCATACAGAGTTAACATATTGTTTTAAACATACTGCAAAAAAACTGTACCAGTTACAAGTTTTCACTTTTCCAGTAGCATTGATTTAAACAGCCAAGGTGGGTTTTTTTATTTTATTAAAATCTTGGTTCTTCTATATAAAAGGCCACATTGACTACATGCATCTTGAAACTGTTGAAGCTCTTTAACAACAGGATGTTGAAAACAGAGATTAGTGTCTGACCTGAAAAGTACATCTCATGGCAGTAGACCATAATTATTTCCACACGTAAGGATGCTAGATACCTAGATGAAATAAATAGTTTACAGCTTTGAAGAAGCCAGGGTCATGTGCTTTCTCTATTTGTTAACAACTTTTATTGAGCATTATCTACATTTTCCTACTGTTTCTCAATTCTCTTTTATGCTGGATTGGAGAATGCAGGTTTATTTTCACAGAGGTGACATCAACTCTGTGCATTGCACAGAAACAAGGGGAAGACTTTATGCTATGAAGATTGGGAATCTGTACTACAGGCTTATTTTCAAGAATAGGGTCATCCCAGACCCTAACACCAAAGAGTTACAGACTGCACAGGGCACCTACATGCTTCATGCTCACACATTTTGTATTAGACAGCTTAAAATGTTTAGCCCTTTGATACATGTTAGATTATACTATTCTGTATTAATGTCTCACCTAATTCTATTAATTTTGATGAGCAAATTGCTGAGCACAAAGTAAACTTTAACAATTCTGTTTGTCTCTGAGACTGACTTCTTTTTTTAGATGGTCTTTTAAAATTTGATTTAAAAGAAAAACTTTTCATCATATTTTCTCAGACTTTTACCTATATCTCAATTTTTGGTCAATCTAAACAGAAAGCTGTTGAAATTGTCACTCATAGCTTTCCCACATTTCTGAGTACTGCTGAGATTCTGTGAGGAAAAGCTTCCTGTGAAAAAGATGTGGGAGCCAACATTAGGTGTTGCTGGTATAGTCTTCCCTTTTCCTGATCAAATAGCTTCACACTCAGGATTCATCTCCTGCAAAGTGTGGAATTCTGTCTGTCTAGCTGCTACACAGCATGGATGAACCAGGGCGGACCCCCTAATGAAGCAATTATTTGGGTGAACTCATGAGAGAGGATAATCAGGTTGATAAAGAAACACTTATTTAGAAAGAGGTTGAGCTTGGAAGAAAGCAAAGACAAATAATTGGAGCAAGACTGTGGAATTCTCAAATAGTAAAATGAGTAAGGCAATATAATCTCTAAGTGGGGATGTCAAGGGACTTAACATAGCTAGAATAAAAATTATCTGCCCAATATTAATAATTTTAAAAGTATTTAAGACAGCTATACAGACTTTTAATATGTTGGATAGCAGGTCAAAGAGAGAGTGTGATAAAACTAATTTAGTTATAATTAATGACCCTTTCATTAAAATGGACCAAAAGAGGAGTAGCAAGTTTCCTAATAGTAATTACTATAGTCTATAAACATTCTTTGTGTTTTTGGTTTTTTTTTAAACTGAGAATGTGATACTGAGAGTGTTATCAAAAGAGCTATAGTCTGAATTGGCTGCTTTGCTATATTTAAAGTTAAGTGTATGCAAACCTGAAAAATGTTTTGCTTTTTAATTTTCAGACAATATCTGAAGAACTGCCAAAACTAATAGTTAAGAAAATGCAGTAGGCCACTGACATGTTAATACAGATAAGGTTTATTAGGTCAGAGACTTCTTCCAGACATTCACTGATCTGAAAATGGTGCTCTAATATTTGATTAAAGGTTACTGCCACATCTGTGAAAGAAATAGCACTCTTCATACTGGCTGCCCTTTCATTTTCATAATTCAGAAAAACAACATGTGCCCACTCTATTAGAAATTTGACCCATAATTCTTCAGAGAAAGCAATGGTAAAAGCTGTAGTGCATACAGAAATTTTAGCTAATCACATCTGAAAATCAAGGATGAAGATGTCCTAGACAGTGACACAGTGTAAACAAATGAAAGCTGCAGAGTTATAATATGTCAATGAGTAAGCAAGGAAAAAAGGACAAGTGCTACAAAATTGAAGGGGTAAATTTGCCATATGACTTTGTCTCCCAATAATGACAATAAGGTCTGTGGCTATGATGTTAAGACTATATAATTAGCAGATGTTTCTGGTAGATATGTATTAGTATTGTCCTTATGTAAAAATGCTATAATAAATGCTAAGGCATAGGAATGTGATGGATTTCAGAAGTTATTGCAATTCATTCTTATTAATAAGAATGAATAAGAACATTGTGTGAAAGTCATGCGGTCATTTCTGTGTGGCAAAATGAAAACTACTGTAAATGACAGGTGCTTTCAGCTTTCGAAATGGGTGAGTACAGGGAAATAAAACTATTTTTAATTTCTATAGTTATTCTTTATTTGCATGGGACAATACAGCTAGGAAGGAGTTTAAATTTCCCTTGTGAAGAAGAAATGCAGTATTTGTTAGAAATTCAGTGTTTCAGAATATGTTCTTATTGGGAATTTTTGACAGTTTTGTGGGACTCTCAGCTTCTGGTCAAGGATGCGTTCCTGACAGCAGATGGGACCTACTGCTCAAAGCACTGGAGTAAAGAAAAGCCTGTGCCAAAATAGAGTGGGAATCTGGACAGTCCTTTGGGGAAAGGGAAATTCATACCGAACTTCAATTGTCTACATTCAGTTTTCCAAACTACTGGAATTTAGCTAGAGACCTTGGTTACCTTGGTTTTCAAATCATATAAACATAGAATGGATTGGGTTGGAAGGGACCTTAAAGATCATTGGGGAATCATAGGCCTGTCAGCTTGACCTTGGTACTGGGGAAGGTCATGGAGCAGATCATATTGAGTGCTATCACACAGCACATGCAGGACAGCCAGGTGATCAGACCCAATCAACATGGGTTTATGAAAGGCAGGTCCTGCCAGGCCAACCTGGTCTCCTTCTATGACAAGGTTACCCGGTTAATAGACAAGGGGAAGGCTGTGGGTGTGGTGTACCTGGAATTTGTAAAGCCTTTGACACCATTTCTCACATTATTCTTATTGAGAAACCAGCTGCCATTGGCCTGGACAGGCACAACCTCTGCTGGGTCAAAAACTGGCTGGATGACCGGGCCTGGAGGGTGGTGGTAAATGAAGTTAAATGCAATTGGAGGGCGGTCACGAGTGGTGTTCCCCGGGGTTCAGTGCTGGGTCCAGTCCTGTTCAATATCTTTATTAATGACCTGGACGAAGGGATCAAGTGCACCCTTAGCAAGTTTGCAGATGACACCAAGCTGGGTGGCAGTGTTGATCTGCTTGAAGGAAGGGAGGCTCTGCAGAGGGATCTGGACAGGCTGGATTGATGGGCTGAGACCAATGGGATGAGGTTTAACAAGACCAAATGCCAAGTCCTGCAACTGGAACACAACGACCCCAGGCAGCATTACAAACTTAGGGAAGAATGGCTTGAAAGCTGCCTGGAGGAGAAGGACCTGGGGGTGTTGTTTGACAAATGGCTGAACATGAGCCAGCAGTGTGCTCAGGTGGCCAAGAAGGCCAATGGCATCTTGGCCTGTATCAAAACCAGTGTGGCCAGCAGGACAAGGGAGGTGATTTTATCTCTATACTCGGCACTGATGAGGCCACACCTCGAGTACTGTGTTCAGTTCTGGGCCCCTCACCACAAGAAGGACATTGAGGTGTTGGAGTGCGTCCAGAGAAGGGCAACGAGGCTGGTGAAGGGGCTGCAGAAGTCCTACGAGGAGCTGCTGAGGGAACTGGGGTTGTTTAGCTTGGAGGAGGCTGAGGGGAGACCTCATCACTGTCTGCAACTGCCTGAAAGGAGGTTGTGGTGGGTTCTCTTCTTGTAAATGACAGGCGATAGGACATGGGGAAATGGCCATAAATTGCACCAGGGGAGGTTCAGACTAGATATTAGGAAGAATTTCTTTACCATAAAGGTGGTCAGGCACTGGTACAGCTGCCCACGGAGGTTTTTAAAAAACGGGTAGATGAGTTTTTGAAGGACATGGTTTAGCAGAAGATGGGTACGGTTGGACTTGATGATCTCAAAGGTCTTTTCCAACCAGAAGATTCTGATTCTATGATCAATGGCAAGCAAAGAGAATTGAAATCTCACTTGCTTTTCCTTTCTCTACTCTGTCTTTTGCTCTCTCCTTCTCTCCCTTATTCTTCTTTGATTTTGTTTTTGTTTCTATACCTCATCTGCCAAACCCTCTTTCTGACTGAGGATAGCAGAGGAAAAAAAGGAAATTTTGAAGACTGTTGCTGACTAGAAAAGCTCCTTTATGAAAAACACCATTAGGATTTCTGAAGTTTTAGGTTTATGTTAACACCCTTGTATTTTTAGTCATATTCATGGATAGGCTTAGCTACAAGTATTTCAAATTAGAATAGATATATTCTTAAAAAGATTATAACTGCTCTTATATCGTCTATGATTCAACAACTTCAGCAGAAGAAATGAACCTAAGGAGATTAAAAATTGCATGCTATCTATATTTCCAATATTTTTGGTAGAATATTGGGCTGCTCCCTGTAAATTCTAATGAACAAGATTTCAACATTAATTCTTCGCTGTTAGTGATCTTTTGAAGTTGCCAGGTCAGAATAATTCAAAGATGTAAAGAACTGTATTGCTGTCTGGTTAATCCCTCCTTCTTATCAGTAGCAGAGTATTTCATTGTTGCTCAGATGAGACCAGAACAAACTAGACCAATAAACTTCCATTTCTGCCATTGTGTTTCTATGCTCATTCAGTGATAATGCATGCAAATCCCTGATAATGCTCCTGGAAACTGAATTTTCTTGTTTAGTTTCATTACTTCATCTTTCATACAGAAGTCTGTTTTCCCTCTCCCCTTGTATACAGAATATTTAATTCAATGGTGATTTTTATGCACTTTAAAGTGAAAAACGCACTTATCTCCCTCACAAAATTGGAACCTTCTGGGAGGAAGAAAACCACATTTAAAAACAAAATCACAAACTCTTAAGCCTTGTCTCTTCCTGTGTACCTTTATGCCCTGGCAATCCCAGTGGATGCTTGTAAAATTCAGTTTAGATCTAAAACATAACTCCAGTATTAGCAAGAAACATGATGATGGTACCTTATTAATGAAGTGTTTAGCCTTGTCTGGCAATATAGTCTCAAAATCTGTCGTGTTGCACCTCTGAAACCCACTTGCATATAAATTTTGTGGAGATGCATGTACATAAAATGAATACAAACCAGAAGGCTGTTTCCAGAGTTTGTGTACATAACTTGTGTAGCTAGGTGCAGTCGTGCATTACTGTCTCATTAAGTTATTATATCATATTCTGTCATCATACAGGTATCGTCATCTTCTCTCGAGCTGCATTAATTTTATAAAGTAGAGAGATGAGAATAGTACAAACAATGTGAAAGCTCCAAAAAGAATGCAGTGCTCCCAAAGTGATCTGTCTACAGGGTTTTCTGCAATTATTCCAAGGGTGAGGGACAGCAGAGCAGTAACAACAATTTTAATCACAAAATCCTATTTCATCAGTTTATTTCCACTGTGGGTAGGCCAAATCAGCATTACTTTGCACCAGACTACCATTACTAAGTTTGTGAAGAACAATTGCAGAGAGCGCTCTGCCATGGTCTTCTCTATCCTGGCCTTATAGAAACACAGAATATAGAATCATAGAAATCATAGAATCATTAAGGTTGGAAAAGACCTCTACAATCATCCAGTCCAGCCATCAGCCCCACACCTCCTAAACTATTGTAAAGTGTCACACCTACACATTTTTTGAACACGTCTGGGGATGAAGATGCCACCGCTTCACTGGGCAGACTGCGCCAATGCTTCACCACTCTTTTGGTAAAAAAATTTTTTCTGATATCCAATCTAAACCTCCCCTGATGCAACTTGATACCATTTCCTCTTGTCCTATCACTTATTACTTAGGAGAAGAGACCAACACAACCTTGTTACAATCTCCTTTTGTATGTTTCACCTACAAGCATGCGTCCTGTTTAATTCCTTATTTCTGCCTTCTCTTAACCACTGAGAGCTGCAAAATGATTCACCAATTTGAATCCCAGCTTTCAGGCTAATGATTAGGGAAAATCAATGAAGACTAGACGATAAATGGATTGTAGTCTATACATGGTACAGAGCTATCTTCCATAAAACTTTTATTATCTTGCAGAACAACCTCAAATGCTCATGGTGCATCATATCAACAGAATTTGGTATTAATTTTACCAGGTACCAGGATACAGATGCTGGTGTCTGGGAGATTTGCCAGTGTTTGCATCTCTTTTATCCAAGATATTTTAGTGTCATGAATAGAGATTGTGTTTTAAGTTTAAATCAAACCAGGGCAGTCAAAGGATGCTGGGCTTTGGATCAAATTGCAGGTTTTTTAATCCAAGGGTAAGACATTGCTCTTACTCCAGGAATGGGTAAACAGTGGTGTGTGTTTTGATTTGTCCAAGATCTCTCACTCAACCAGATGCATGCTCAGAACTGAACTGCCACTGCTGTTTTTTCTTTCTTTTTCTGAGCATTAAGTCAGTTCTCTTCTTTGGGTGCTATTGCCCTTTACTCAAATCTTTGCTTTGAGCTTCTGTCTGTTTGACTTTCCTGTTTTTGAGTATAGGGCCGTCTTTGAGATATATGCCCTGAAAGGAAGTACCAGACCCACTAGGGTATAGTTGGGGGGAACAAGAGTTAAGAATTACTTTCAAGTTATGATAAAATTTTGAAAGCCAAGTTCCTAAGCAAAGTGTTAATTGAGCCACTCCCTTTTGAATAAGCATAAATAGTTTCTTTCCCACCTACTTGCCACTTATTTAGTGGATTTAATTATCACCTAGCCAGAAGGCAGAGACACTATTACACCTAGCTAGAGGCGACTAGAGGGGAAAATAGTCACTTTAATGAGCTGGAATAAAAGTAGGTCAATGAAAAATATATGTATAATTTACTACAGTGCTTCTATGTGTATATATATTTGATGACTCGACTAAAGGTGACATTGCTTGTTGAAGCTTAAAACATCAAACTTTCGGGTAGTTGAGCGATGTTTGATTTCCTTTTCACCTTTTTCATAGCGTGCTTATTACTCTGTTCTCATGCTGATTTAAATCTAGTTTTCCTTGGTTTACTTATTACTTTTGTTACTATAATGTTCTATTGCAGAAACACTGTTAAACATGGATTTTTATTTATTAGATTTTTTGTAACAAATTACTACTGTATCTATTTGCTTTTATTAAAATAATTGTTTTATGCTAACACTTTATTTTGTTTTCTTGAACTATAGCGTATCTCTATAATTTATTTTCATGCTTCTGTTTCATAAACAAGTAGCTGTTTAGGTTAAAAGTAAAAAGAATTCTCATTTTCTTGGAATCCTCAGTACTGCTTTGTTCACATGACACAACTTGCTACCCTTAGGATGTGTTGTGGAAAAGTTAGGTTATGTTTGTCTGTGACTGAACCATGTTCCTCAGGAGGAAGGTCTCCATTGACTTGAGAAAATCAGTCTAGGTAGCCCTTGACACCATTTTATTGTGTATTTAAGAGTTCTTTTCTCTTTCTTTGTTGTTTCTTTATTCATGTAATACTCCATCTTCCCCAACTGTAAGCTAAATACAATATTACCATCTAACATATCTCAATGAACTAATATTTACAGTGCAATATTTGTTCTTGCTCAGAAGATACGTTAGCAAAATTCCTTGGGTGTGTTTTCTTGAAGCAGGGCATTGAGAGATGAACATTTCTTCTGTTTAAAGGGACGTCAAGTTATGATAGCAAGGACCTCATAACCATTCTGTGGTTGATACCTATGGGGTGTGGCACAATAATTTCTGATGTTGTTTTATTGTAAGGAAAGCAGAGTAAAATAATGGAAGGATCTGAAGTTGTTAAGGGAGATGCAGGCAACCATGCAACAAATTGCTCGTCTGTGAGAGCCTCAGATCTCCTCACTACTTACCCATAACCATGGCCACAGCACACTCTTCAAAAACATAAAACCCACAAAATTTGGGAGAAAAAAACCAAAAGGCATGACTGCAATGTACCACAAGATGAAAACTGAAAAGATCAAGGGTATTAGTGTCTGATATCACAAATCAAAACAAACCATGACCTGTATGCAGTCAGGAAGGAGAAGGCAGTTAGGAAGGAGATTTCCCTCCTGATCCCACTGTCAGCAGCTGATTTAGTTATGAGCAAGTAATGCAGATCCAACACAGGAGAGATTTTAATACTGCCTTTAGGAGTGCCCAAATACCTCCCCATTTGTCATGGGATTTACATGAAGAAAATGTCTGATGCTTATTAGGCACTGAGAATATAGGCCCACAAGGCAAGCTGAGCATCAGAAGGAGGAAAAAACCCTTTTGGGGACTGACTGGTAACTGGTAGAAGATTTTAAGCTTGCTATTATAACATATTCATAAGGAACAAGCTGCCTTCCCTTCTCTCATAAGCAAATCCAGCCTTCCTCAATGACACCAACAAAGGTTACCTAAGGACTTAAATCCTTTCTCTGAGACATGCTAAGTGCCTCCTGCATGGTTTCAAACATCTACAATTTGTGCTGAGTAAAAATGTAATTTCCTAGAAACCAGGAAGACCTGAAGATTTCCATATTCACATATACAAAATATTTGCATTCAGTCTTTCTGTGTTATGGAAAACCAAACATGAGAACTAAAAGCAGAGGAGAAACTGCAGTTTGCAGTCATGCCTCTCTTGCTAGAAATGATGGAATACTTTTTTTCCAGATCACTACCTCCATACCTTTTTCTCCCTGTCAGTCTCCTCCACATTGGAACTACCAATGCTGGCTTCTCAAGACTAGTACTATTAATATAAGTTTGAATTGAAGAAAGCTTTGTGACCTTTCACACAGCACCGAAGTTTCAGCTGAATTTTTCAAATAGAAATAACTTCCAGTAGTTAAGCTGCCAGCATTAGTACAATTATGTACTACGTACAAATAATTAAGTACAAATATATAGTACAATTCTGGGGGAAAATGAGTTTAATTTACTCCTAGAGCTAATGTAATTCAAATAAGTATTCTTAGCAATGATACTGAAGAATCATGTTTGTTCTGTACATTGGGCTTAACCAGACTGATGAACCCCAGTGGAACAAGAACAAAAAATGCTGTGCAGTACTCTTTTAAACTCCAAATCCTCAACTGGTAAAGATATATATCCTTTTCCCTGGAATTAAGATTTTTGTTCTTTTCTCTAAAGCACTAGATAGCTTATTATACCTTTCATGCTGTGATCTTAAAAGCCTTTCCCATATAATTTGCCTACTCTTTGTATAATTTCTTCTTTAATGACATATTTTCCAGTACAAGTCAGTTGCTTCTGCTTCTGAGTGACATCACTTTAAATGGGATTATGGCAGCTACATTGTTCTGTTCCAATTTACCAGCTCCTATTAAAAGAAAACTTCCTATTGCAAGCCAATTGCTAACTTTATTAATTCCCTAAAATTTGGTTTCCAGAGATTGAATACCTTTGTAGGGGTTGACTTATTCTCAGCAGTATTAAATCCATGTAGTTCCTGGTTTCTAGTCTTGTTATCTCCTACTTAAGTTCTCTACAGTTACTCCCTGCAGACTAAGAGAATAATTTCTCATCCATCTTCAAAGGTTAACCAATATAAACTAAGAGAGAAATAAATGGTTAGATTACTGGTAATTTCTAAATGAGTTTTCTTGTATATTTAATGTGCTGGTTTTTAAACTACATAAAAAAAAGAGTGTGCTTGGTTTAGCTTTTTTCAGTATCTCTTTACTGAAATGCAGTGATTACTCACACTAGTTCTGCTTTGTTTGTCGTCAATTATGAAATCCATGTGTGAGTTTTACATGTTCAGTCCTTAGGCTTGAAAGCTGGTTTTTTCCCTTATCAAAATCAGAAGACTCCACACTGTGGCAAACAGCCATCAATAAAACTGAATGATGTTCTAAACTTTCCGTGTTTTTCGCTATTTTACAGCAGCAGTGAAAGTAAAGCTGTTAATAAATAATCATTTTTGCTTGAAGTTTGGGAAGAGCTGGTGTAGCCAGTGAGTCCTTTCATGGAAGCCAGCCTATATCCTCAATTATGCTGATTGCAATTGAGTTCCAAAGCTGCATACCCTTTTAAAGATGCAGCAGTATGGTGGATTTACACACTGAGTTAATTATATTTTTGTTTGCTTTTCTGTTGCTTGCTTAGTAATTGCCAATGCTCACTTCTCTGCTTATGCACTCCTGGGTGTTGGATTTATGTTTTCACAGCGCTATCACAATGACCTTAACATTCTGTTCCTAGGTATTAGTGGTTGGCTTATCACCGTGTACGTAAAATTATTTTTTCCCTTGTGCATCATTTTACAATCCTTCCTGAATTTCATCTGCCATTATCTCACTCAGTTACTTGGTTGCAAGGTTTTTCTGCAGTTCTTCACAGTCAATTCCTATCTTTGCCACTATGAATAACAGTAGCATCCTGAAAGTTTGTCATCACGCTCTTCACTCCTTTTTTCAGATAACTTAAAAACGTGCTGAACACCACGGTGTCTAATAAATCCTGCAAGACTCTGCTGAGTATCTCTTCAGAGAGAGAAATGACTTTTATGCTAACCTTCAATATCTTTCTTTTTAATCAGCTATTTTATTCACGTGAGGACATTCCTTCTCATGACTGCTCGACTTCTTTAAAAACCCTTAAAAAAAGGCTCTTCAAGAAGGCCTTCTGGAAATCCACATACACTCTATTAACCTCATCTTTCTTATCCATACTCTTATTGACTCTGTTTTTATTGACTATAAATGTTTACAATGTATTTTTGGTACATGCTTTGCCTTTATATAACCCATGGTGATTCTTCTGTGATAGATCCTATTTATTCTGGCTTTGCTAATTCTGAATTTTTTACAGTTTCCACAATTTCCCCAGAGCAGACTTCAGAATTATTGATTTTAATTCAGGAGAAATTTTCCAGAAACTTTGAAAAGTTAGAGTCTTTCTAGTCACCTTCCAGTCTTCTGCCAACAGGGTGGTTTTGCATACCATGGTTCTACACAACTCAATTATTCAATTTTTAATCCCAAAATGAAACCCCCCTGAATTTGGTGTCTTGATTGTTGTCTATGCTGCCATAAACATTCAATTTGACACGTCAATTTGATACAGATCCTCTGATGCACTGCCTGTAGAAGGGGTTATAATACTCTTCTGCTGTGGGAGATTTACCTTCTGTGAGTGTTTCTCGTCTGTTCCAGTTATCTAGCAAACTTTACTTAAAAGAAAATGAAGCATTGTAGTAAGTGTTTCCTAGTACAGAAAAAAAATAACAATACTGTTCACTTTTCACTTCAGAGCAGCTGTGACCTTGCTGGGTTTTGCACAGATCAGTATGTAGCCATTGTGCTTTCAGTCATTTAAATGGTTTTCATGACAGATTTCCAGTGAGTTAAAGTATAAGCCTTAGAATTATTCCACTTTCTTATCTACCTTTTTTTCAAGTTACTAACCAATAAACAAAAGATTACCCAGTTACATGTCTCAGAGTAAATAACTAGGTCAGTTCTTGGAAGTCAATTTCTGATGGAAGCTTGTTGCCCTACTTTCCCATGTTACCCTTTGTGAAGGAGCAGACCCTTTGGAGCAGGACACGCTCTTTGGCTCAGCTCCCACTGCACAGTACTGGAAACCAACTACACTGAATTTGCAGATCCTTTGTCATCTTCATTTCACAGGTGTCGGTGTCTGGGCTCTGGTGAACAAAAAGATGACTGAGTATTAATCCTCTGGTGATCGGCTTCCTCTGTCATTTCCTTTCTGGAGTTCTGAAAGGACACTTAGTAGTGTAACTAGATTTGTTCAGCTGTCTGATCCTCGGCAGCTGATAAAAGGATGCAGTATGGGTTTATAAAATTTCATTTGGACTCTGTTTCTTGTTTCCCCCCATTCCGTTTGAATTGTTCAAATGTCCATTTTGTTATAAAAAGTAAAGCAGTTCTATTATCTCATAGTCAAGCGAGTTTTATTTCCCACCTCTCACAAACGTAAAGTACTGAAACTAATCTGTACACGAAAGTTGTAAGAAGACAGTATCAAAGATGAGAGAAAACAGTTTCCTCTTAAGAGAAATTTAAAATTCAAATAAGTTTTCTTTAGTATTTTTATGGAGGAAAAAATCAGGTGCTCTGAACAATCGATGCATTCTGTTTTGAGAACCTTATGACTGGTAGTAAATTGTAATTCCCAGGCGTTTAAGCTTGTGTCACTTTACTTTTTTTGTAAAGCATATGCTACATGTAACTAAATCTGAGATGACATCCTTGGCTGCAAATGCATCTTGCAAAAACCAGAGCTGTGCAGGAGAAAATTAAGTAAACAGTCATTTCATCCATATAGCTAAGTAATAGGAAATGTTCTTCCTGCTAATTTGCACATGCAAATTAGATCAGGCTCTTGTATCAATAAATCAATACAGCCTAATGAATTCCTTGGGTGGAATCCAAATACGCATAACTGCAAGTTGTTTGGAAGAAAACAGTCTGTGCCTTACCTTCAATGGAGGTTTCAAATCATGTCCTCACACACAGTGCTGTCATTAAGTGGACAGGGGTGTTATCATCACAAAATTCACTTGGCATTACAGTAAACACTTTATTTCTAGTAATCCCCAAAAGTTCAGCCATTAGTTGAAATGTGAAGCATCTGTATTTTCCCTATTATTTTCTGACCTGAGCCATCATGTCTGTTTTCCCATGACGTAGCTGTCTCAGTCAACACCTGTGGCATTTTTGCCAGATGCTTGCACATTAGAATTCACTGTGTTACTTTGCCTCTCCTCTCCTCTCCTCTCCTCTCCTCTCCTCTCCTCTCCTCTCCTCTCCTCTCCTCTCCTCTCCTCTCCTCTCCTCTCCTCTCCTCTCCTCTCCTCTCCTCTCCTCTCCTCTCCTCTCCTCTCCTCTCCTCTCCTCTCCTCTCCTCTCCTCTCCTCTCCTCTCCTCTCCTTCATGCCATTGGATGGCTGCAGGCAATATGGAGCTGTCATTCATTTCCTTTCCTTTTTTCTGCCTTGAGTGAACTCTGGTTTACAAACCTGAATAATTATTGCATTCAAAAATTCTTTTAATAACAAAGGCTTAATGGAATTATAATTTTCTGGGGTATAGCTGATTTATAAGATAAATATTCACTCAGCTAATTGTTATTGTCTTACTTAACACCCACCCGCTATCATCCTTAGTCTTATACAAGAAGTTAATATCTTAAATATTTTAAATATGAGTATGGGTGCCTAGTATTAAGTTCGTGCTTCAAAATATACTGCGTTGATCACTCCAAATATAAAGTGACACATTCCTTGTTTTGTGAGAAAGTCATACTAACATTTTATGTGTTCTATTTAATAGATTGCACTTAGAACAAATTGAACAAGATTTGTTCCTTTAGTGGGTAATAGAGCTTTCTCTGGCTGCTTTTAGTGGTGCAGAAAGGAAGCTTGGGTCATCTCAGCTGGTAACCTCACCCAATAATGCAGGATATATTGATCTAATTACATGAAAAACATTATCTACAAAGCGATGTTTCAGATTACAAATGGCTTGAATTTTCAACGTAGTAGTGAAATAGTGATAATTTATTATTTGAATTAAGGTAGAATTTTTTCCCCTGAGAAATGAAATTTACCCAAATGATATGTTCCAAAATGTTTTATAGGTATTTGGCTGTGCAGGTATTGTGCCCCAAAAAAATCTGGTTGTTAATATGTCTGAAACCAAGTCTGAAGTCCATAGAGTATGACCAATTTGTCTGTTAACATTTAATGTCCTCCCCAAAGAGAACTTAAAGAGTGAATATAACTGTGTGCTGAATTTTTTTCCTGGACATAAATCCATAGCTCACAATTATGGACAATTTCATCATCCTGAATATACACTGCTTCTGCTTTACATGAAGGAGAAATCTTCTAAAGTTTGGGATGACTGATGTTGATATGACAAATGTAGTGCAAGCTGACTCTCAAGAAAGCCACTCTACAAAAAGGGGTTTTAATAGTATTTAGGTATTCCTCATCCGTTTCACTTCTAAAATACTGGCCAAAACTATAAATGCTGAAATGTTTATTAGAAGATTAATGTCAAGTTCTGAGTTTTCTCTTATCAGTGAGTCAACCTAGCTCTATCATTGCTATCTAATATACTTTATCTTCTATTTATTGAAACATGGGATGATTCAGCCCACTTTTATAAGCAAAATAGAAGAAAAATTTCAGTCTAAGCTTTCCATCCTGTACTATAGCCAAGTTACAGTCAGAAGGACTTGGTGGTACTTGTGGATGAAAAGCTGGATGTGTGCTTGCAGCCCAGAAAACTAAATATAACATGGGCTGCATCAAAAGAAATGTGGCCAGCAGGTCCAGGGAGGAGATTCTGCCACTCTGCTCCATGCTAGTGAAGACCCCACTTGGAGTATTGAATTCAGTTCTGCAGCCCTCAGCACAGGAAAGACATGGGCCTGTTGGAATGGTCCAGAGGAGGGCCACAAAAATGATCAGAGGGATGGAACACCTCTCCTGTGAAGAAAGAATTGAGGCTGTTCAGCCTGCAGAAGAGAGGGCTCCAGGAAGACCTTATGGTGGCCTTTCAGTACCAGGGACAAACTTTTTATGAGGGACTGTTGCGATAGGACAAAGGGTAATGGTTTTAATATAAAAGAGGGAAGATTTAGACTAGATGTAAGAATGATTTTTTTTTTTTACAGTGAGGGTGGTGAGGCACTGGCACAGGTTGCCCAGAGAGGCTGTGGATGTCCCTTCCCTGGAAACATTCAAGGTCAGGTTGGACAGAGCTCTGGGCAACCTGCCTGAGTGGCAGACATCCCTGCTCACTGCAGGGGGGTTGGACTGGATGGCCTTTAAGGATCTCTTCCAACCCAAACTGTTCAATGATTCCATGATAAAATTGCCTGAGAGTTTTCATGGGCGTTATCTGACTGGAATACCAAATGCCCCTTATTCCACTCATTTATATTGACGTGTCCGCATTTTAAATTTCTGCATATTCAGGTCAACTCTACCAATACAGAAATTTTTTAGATCAATAAATCTGTGATATTCCGCTCTCCATACACAGTACACATCATGTCCATAATGACGTGGACTGCCTGTCTGCATTTTCTTGGTTTTCAAGTTACCTGAAATGACCGATATAAAAGTTAATTCAAACTGCACATGACCATCAAGGTAAGCATATAAATATCTATTCATCTTAAATGGTTGTGTATGGGTTGTTTCTGAGTAGTAATTTGCCTGGGACTTTGAGTTGCTTTTTCAAAATTCAGACTTTTATCATTCTTTTTTTGGTTTCTAAATATAAAATCACCATTCACCCTTGGAGGCACCTTCACAGCTGTCGAAATGTGCAAACTTCATCAGCGTCATAGTAAGATTGATTTTACAGGCTGATATTCATGAAGATTCTTTTAATTGCTTATAGACAGCATTCTCTTACAGGATGAAATATGAGGAAAGATATCGGTACTTGGCCCACAAATAAAAACACCAAACAAAGATCACAATGGTGTCTATAAAATCTTGAAAAAAAGCTTACCTAGCAACTGACCTAGGGAAAAATGCACAGTTTTGTAATGTAATCTTTGAGATAAAAGGAACAGGGCTCCTCTGTTGGCACTTGGTGATCAGTGTGCTCAAGGACAATGAACTGTTTTATTGAAGACAGCTGTTCACAATCAACATTTCTAAATCAATCTAAAGTGAAAGGCATAAAGGTCAGGAAAACATCAAGTTAGAAATGGTGTGATAAACCTTTGTAAGAACAGCTGGATCTGTGGATGAAAAAAAAAGAAAAAGTTTTGAATGACAAACCTTGCAGAAAAATTTTGTCTGCATCAGGATATAAACTTTGTAGCCTGGAAAAGTACATATTTTACATATTTTGAAGTGCTCCTGTAAGGCTGTTCAGGGTGAATTTCAAGAACTTCTAGAAGATCACTTTTAAAGTCTTATTAAGTAGCTGATTCCGGTCCTTTTGGACATACATCCTTTTATTTTATTGAGATGTTTGAAGGGATTCAGCTTTCTTAAGAAAACTCACAAAGCCCCTACATTTCTCCTACATATTGATAGCATAGACAGAAAAGCAGCAGTATTTTATTGCCCTTTGGAAAAAATCAGTCTCCTAAGACAATGGAAGAAAGCATTAAAAAAGCCTGGGAAGAGCTCTGAATCTCTGCCAGCTCTGGAGGTGTTTGGCCCCTCATCAGTACAATTGTCCCGTATTTAATCTACTTTCAGTATTCCAGGAAATGTTTTGGAAGTTACGAGGGATATGCAGGAGTTGTATGATTAATTGTGTGAATTATAGGCTGACTAACACTGGTCTTAATAGGAGGTACTTGTACCTGTCAGACACCAGAGAGCAGAACTACTTCAAAACTCTAAATAATCATGCATGAGCGTTAAGGGCATCATAAATGTGTTATGCATTAAATGTATTTAATGAAAGTAAGTAGTATAGGAAAAAACACTGCGAAAGGACTGATAACTCAGGTACACTGAATTTCTACCTGGGTCAGTGGCAAGTGTTATTGTGTTCTTACAATTTCTTTTTACTCGTTTTTAACAGATCTGTATTTATATTTGTATAAAATAGCTGTAAGAGTTGTAGTCTTGTGTTGTGACAGATGAAGATAATTCCAGGACTGGGGCACTTCCCATACGAGTAAAGGCTGAAAGAATTGGGGTTGATGCGGCCTAGAGAAGAGAAGGCTCAGGGAGACCTTACAGCAGCCTTCCAGTACTGAAAGGGAGCTACAGAAAAGCTGGGGAGGGGCTCTTTATTAAGGAGTACAGGAATAGGAAGTGGGTAAATGGTTTTATGCTGAGAGGGGAGATTTAGATTAGATATTAGGAAGAAATGTTTTCCTGTGAGGGTGGTGAGGCGCTGGCACAGGTTGCCCAGAGACGTCGTGGCTGCCCCATCCCTGGAAGAGTTCCAAGGCCAGGCTGGATGGGGCTTTGGGCAACCTGATCCAGTGGGAGGTGTCCCTGACCATGGAAGTGGGGTTGGAACTGGATGGGCTTTAATGTCCCTTCCAACCCAAACCATCCTATGATTACAAGTAATCTAATTTATAAACTTATATATAATGAATAGAAATATGTGTTGCATGTGAGACTTCTATGGTCCCTGTAGTCCTTTCTCATCCTCTAGATATTTTGGACTGTTACAGAAAAGATGTATCAACCTCCACCTTTCCTTAAAATGAAATAGAGTCTTTAGCTCAGACAATAGTGCACTATCATTTTCTATATGGTTCAAATGTCACAGTGCATAAATTTACCGAAATCATAACATCCTTGAGAATATTTGCAAAGAAACTGGTGAGCTATTTTCAGCTGTTCATTCTGTGCTTTAAAAATTGGAAGGACATATTTGGATGAATGTGCAGTGAAATCTCTACTCAGGGTTACTACTTCCAAACCCCTGGAAGATAAGGCTGTCAGGTGTCCATCTGTTTGCCTAAATGCCATCAGCTGAAGTTCAGACAATCAGAATGTGTTGGCCACCTGAAAACAGCTGGTGATGCACCCACATCTCATGTCCTGGAAAATTAGGATAATAGGAGCTGCAACCTCTGGAAAAGTCCAGCAAGATGCCATTTTAAATCTGCAGCTTCTAGTGGGTTAGTAGCTAGGTAATGCAAGAGGCATCCATTAAATTCTATTTAATTACATTTAAGTAAGTGTTTCAATAGGAAGGTGAGAAAAGAGAAGGACACTTGAGGTACAAAGGGAAACAGTTTCAACTGTTATCAATTACCTGAATGCTGTAGACTGACCCTGCAGAATTTGGTTCATAAGAACATTGAAAGACAGTGAAAGGGGCATTCAACAGTGCCTGGGAAGTGTACTGGTGAAACAGTCATGTCTTTTCATAACCTTTATGGTATCTGTGAGACTGTAAACTACCTTCTAAATTAATTTCAGCTCCAGGTTAATGTTGAGAGACAAATGCTGGGAGGGGGAGATAGATCTAAGGGTTGCACTGTATGTATCTTTACAGTCTTGAATGAGAACTAGGTTGTTTTTCTCCTCTTTTCCCTGCTAGCTTCACGTGCATTCTGCTTGATTATAACTTTGTGATTAAACGACTGAGCCTTACTGTGAAGGTTATTTTGTATTTTTGTGGCTTTTTGAACATGGCAGTAGCAAATAGTTTCTGCCCCCTGCAGTGGTGCTGAAGGCTGGAGTGTTATTTTAAATGCATAAGGATAAAACCTGCAGTGAGTTAACATTGCACAGAGAGCAGAAAAGCCATGCAAACCCTGTTGCACTGCATTAAAGCAACACAGGGACAACTCTGACTTTTTCTTAGCTTTTCCAAGGCGAAGAACATGGAAAACGTAGGCGAATATTAGCGTAGCAGTGCACAGTTGTTTAAATTGTTTATCAGGATAAATTTCTAGACACTGAGGAGTTTTCAATAGGAGGAAGTGGTGAAAACATCCATTTATTAAATGGCTTGTTTCCAGGGACATATGCAAGCCCAGCTCCAGCACACTCCTGTGCCTGAAAAAATTGAATCTTACATTTTTTCAACATTTATCACCACCAGCTTAAAAGGTACTTAGTCTTGAGTGCTGAAACATGAATTATGAGATTTTCAGGTTTTTCTCCTCGTTCTTCTCTGCTTTTAACATCCACTAGCATCATGAATGAAAGTCTGACATCTCATTTCTTATCTAAGGCCTCATCTTCTGTGTCCTGCTAGATAAATCAAGAGAAAGACATTGAGTGAAGTTGTTGATACCTCAGTAAACAGGGTACAGCTGCCTGTGACAAAGCAGTATATCTATTTCAACTGAAATAGTTTGGAGGATGTAATCTCAACTGAGAGGAACATACTGTGGAAAAAGAGGGAGGTTAGAAAATTATATATCATGGTAGTGAGGCGGCAAGTGGGTGAAATCTGACGAGATTCCCTTGTGAATAACTAAGCTTTAAGGAAGTGTTCTTGAAGTGTAAAAAAGCAATAAAAATTACAGTAGTACAGAAAGATTAACTTGTTGATTTTGGTAAAATGCTGAGTCAAAAAGCTGAAAACTGAAGAGCAAAACATTGCGTCCTCTGCCTCCCTTATCCTGGAGCAGCTGAGTTGGGAAAAGGAGATGGGACCTCTAAGGTGTTTGGCTGCTGAAAAGTTTGTAGCACACCACTTGCCTCAGGAATGACAGCCAGAAAGGGTTGATGTGACGGCCTTAGCTATGTTTCTGGCAGAGCTTTTTTTTTTTTCCTGGAATGAGGAACTCTTTAGAGTGTATACTTGACCAACGGGAAATCTCTTGTTTTTTTTCTTCTATGTGATTGCATCACCTACTACAGTAAGCAGTTCTTTTCCTCTTCTTTTGTTTACTGTCCTGAAATATTGATAAACAGCAACCACATCTCATCTCTCTTTGTGAGACTAATTAGACCTTGTTTCTTCCTGTATCTTAGGCACTTTGTCTTTCTGCTCATCATGGCTGCCTTTCTTTGATCCTGTTCCTGTCTGAATGCATCTCATCAGCCTTTGAGAAATCTTGTTACAATAGTACTCAACTGCTGCTGTGACAAAAATCAAGGAGGGGAAAACTAAAGTTGAAAGCTCTCCTTTTAAGCACTTGCAATGTATGATTAATTTGGAGAGGTCTCCTTGTACCCGTTCTTCGTTTTTCAGCTCTATGCAATTATTTAAGCACTAAACTAATGGCAAAAATCCATCTTAAAGAATCCAGTTTACAGGTGTACAATCTCAAAGGGTTTCTCTTTGGTTGACTAGTGGTTGATTTCTCTCATGTTCCTGTAGAGCCACCTGGGAATCTTTTAACAGTGACTGAAAGTAATCGAGGCATAATAGGTGTTACAGGGGACACTTGTCTGTAGGTTTTCTTAATTGCTATTCATTGCTGCTCTATAGAGCTTTAGGAGAGCAGGAAAAAATACCATAATCCCCTTGATTTTCCTCATTTTCCAGAGCATTCAGTTTAACTGTTTTGCATTAACAGAAGCACTTCTAGTCCACTTCTTAAATTGGTGTTGGTCTTGTATTTCAGTTTTCTCCTTACACATGAATGCTACTTATGTACCATTTCCAGTGTTCCTTAGTAACAAAACTGTACTGCTGTCTTCCAGCAGAGTGTACAGATTAACTTTGCAGATGCTGATGTTTAAGGTTTGTATTCTTTGAGTGCTATTTCAGTTCCTGCTCCCAATTAGAAGTAACACAAAATTCCCTTTTTAACATGTATCCTAGTGGGAAGTTGTTCATTCATAAACAGAGCTTTTTTTTTTCATTTTTTCATTTGACCCCTCTGCAGCACTTTGATAGCTTAGATACTCTGTGGTGTGCCCCTCACCAAAAGTACCAGATTAAGCAACAGGCAAGGGATTTTTAAGTGTATTTTTAAGGAGGGAATGGAGTTGTAACTGGATTCCCACTGACCAACCTGCTCTCAGAACCAAAGACATGAGGGATGATGTGGTTTGTAGGAAACAGGAAAGACCTTCTCTATGAAATAAAAGTGGGGGAGGCAGGATAAATTGTGTGGGAGTGTATAAAACGTATTTCTACTCAAGGTGAACAAAACAGGAATAATAATAAAAAGAGTACAGCTAATATTAGGGTCAGGCTTCTTTTCATTGGTCTGGAAACTAGTGTGGAAACTAGTATATTAAGTCAGACTGTGATTAAGGATGTGGGGGATTTGCATGTTCAAGTTGGTTTTATGGGTCTGTGGCTTTTTTATTAATAACATTAACTGGTTTATCAAAATACTGGGAGGTTTGTTGTGTTCCTTTTTCCATTACAATTATTTTTCCTCAAGTAGGTGAATGGAAAAAAACTTCCTGAGAACCAGAAAAAAATCTTTTAAAAATTTAAATATAAAAATTCAAATATTTTAAATATACCAAAAAGCTTTCAGAAAGATATTTTCAGACACATATTGTAAAAGGCACAAAGGTGACATTCAGCAAAAACACATTGGAGGGACTTAAATCTGAACTGTGAGTGATTTTTGAATACTTATAGCATTTACTCTTTTCAGTTTGAAAAGAAAAAAGTAAGAAAGACACCAATGCTTTGCTGTTGCTGCTGACAATACAGAAAAACCTGGTTAAATACAGTCTCAATGACGTAACTGAATATATTGGAGTGAGAGAGACCAGCCAAGAAAAAAAGAGTTACCCTGAGGGAGAATAGCACTGGATTAGAATCTAGATAAAGAGGGGAAAAAACCAAAAACATTAAAGTTAGCCATTTTACTTCCATCTATAAAATATAACCCTGAAACGTTTGTTTCTAGCATAGCATAACAGATTTTTATCTTTTCCCAACCTGCAGTAAAATACAGAAGTTAAAAAAATATAGGTCTTGCTTTTGTCCTTGAAAACTTTCACATGTACAGATAATGGTTGCTTGTTTACATTGAACATAAAGTTTACATTGCACATTACTTTTTCTCTTTATCTAAGCACTGAATTTTTTAAGTCTATAAACACTAAATTCTAGATTTGACCCTACATTTTAAGATTTTATGCTGAGGACAGGGTGTACAAAGAGAATGTAAAAGAAGCAGACAAGGAAAATTAATTTAGTAGCAGAAAGACATATTCCATTGAGAAAGCTCTATTAAGATTACATGATTTGCATAATTAAGTGGTGAGAAGTCATGAACTCTGAAATTTAACATTTCAGACAATTCTTTCTTCTTCATGTATCTGTTACTGTTGTCTTTAATTATATGATTTTAAATCTTAAAAATGCACAAGTTTTAATTAGAATTTTTGCTTTAGGTACACATATTGACTTTGAAGATCAAACTGTTGTCACAGCAGCAAACCAAATGAGAAAAAAAGAGTTGGCATACAAAGCACCTTTTCTGCTCATTTGAAATATCTATTTCTATATTTTAACCACCGGTTCATTCAGTTAACTGTACAAAACAGGGCACTCTAGGATTATCAGCATTAACAATTTTATGGATTTAATGCCTCGCTCATCTACTTGTTCAGCTCTAACCATCATAGCTGCTTTTCTGAAATGCTCCTGTGAGTTTTAGATGTAGTGGTGGCTGTTTCTGTCTTCGTTTTGGGCTCCTCCAACTTTATTGTCAATGCCCATGACTGATGGCCTCTTTAAAACCTGTCTTCAAACCAGCCATTTGGACCTCTTTGTTGCTGATGTCCCAGCACTGCAGTCGTGTCTACTGTCACAAACCTTGCAAAACAGGGAAGGATAGATATCAGAATTCTCTTGTGGTTTATATTTGGAATAAAAATATATTTGTTGCCTTTTTTATGCAGGATGTGTGGATGCATACCAGCTATGTCTGTTCATTGTGGTCTTTAATTTAGAACATCTGATCCCTCAAGCATTTTTTTACAGCATTGCGGTGAGCCTGACCTACAAAATACCTTTGTTATACTGAGGGAACATAGAGCCCTTAGCCACTCTCATTTATTTTCCCTCAGATGTTCTGCAGGAGTTTAAAAGATCATCTTCTATGTCTGGTTTTGTTCTTATCTGAGCCATGCACTTCTGAGCCTGTCTAAGAGCTTTTCATTCATAAAACAGTCACTGAATGCACAGTTCTCAGAGAAGAGACCCGCCACGAACAGAGTTGTTCTCTTTTGCTGTGGTCCTAACAATTTTGCTTTACAGAAGTGGAGCAGCTTATAGGAAAAAAAAGATGAAAGTAAAGCTATTTTACAGTGAAGTATAGCCCAGTGGTGGAAGAACTTTTCTAGGAAAGAGATACTCTAATCCTGAACCAGGTCTCCTGACTCTGTGGTGAGACTACTCATCAGCATGCAGTTCAGAAAGCGGATGGAAGCAGAGGGAAGTGTAGAGTCTTCCTGCTCCTCTAGCAGCTGTGATTTGACAAAAATGGGCACTCCTTCTTCCACTATATTTTCTGAAGCTTTTTAGGCTAACATGATTTAAACTAATGACATTAGGTCTGGGAAAACATCTGAGACATCTCACCTCACCTCTACTGTGAGAGGGGCAGAACAGCTCCTTCACCGAGGAGGCCAAACCTGTTGGAAATCCAGCAAGCAAGCTTCAAGATGTAACTATCATTGCTTTTAGGTACCACAGTTTGGCTGTCAACCAAGGGAGGCTTTATGCAGTCATGCTCTTCAGTGTTACTTGACTTGTGACATCTCTCAACAGTTCTAGAACAGGACCTGCCAGCGGGCCTTATATTAATTTAATAGTACACAACAAATTAGTGGAATCCACTACCACATTCGTTTATATTCTGTGTCTGTCAAAATTCAAGTAATGGATTTTCCGTTTCAGGTAACAAACCAGATCTCCACTCGGTCAGTGACCTGTAAGAAAAGTATTGCTTCACCTCTAATTAGTCTAGTCCAAGCTAAATTGACTGTAGACTTTTCCTGACTGATGCTTACTAATGTTGACATTCATACCTCAGTTGATTCCCAGCAGCTAAATATCTAAAAGACAACACCATCAGAAGCAGACTCACAGAGGGGCCTGCAGGCTACAAGCTTGTCCTTTTTCCCAATTTTATCAACTGATCTAGGGAAGTATATTACTGCAAATCTTGTTTCATTTGAAAAAAGAAGCTGTTAAAAAAAGTAATGGAAGAACTGAGGGGATTTTGTGGGACCCTTAATCATCGTAGCCAGAATTCTTTCTGAAGTATTCTGCTGATTTTTTTCGGCTATTGAACAATATATTTTGACAATAAAAGTACTGTGCACAGGTATATATTTATCTGCAAATTTAACAAGATGTGAATATATACCTCTTGCCACAGGCCAAAGTAAATTTGTAAGTTATTATGTGAGATTTTTGTGTGTGTGTGTGTGTAAAATGTTTATTATTAACTACTAGGCAATTTTCTTTCTTTTCTTGGCTGTAAAATCTCGTAACAGGAAAAAAATGCAACTATAATAATGCTACAACAAAGGGAATCATATTTATGGCTGGAGAACACTGGCTAGCTTCCTGGCAGGTAACATTTTACAGCTTATGTTGACAAGTAAATCTTTATTTATGACTAGGACCATAGAACACCAGGAAGCTCATCAATAAAGGATCCTATGTTGGTGTGAAAGAAAAATTCTTTATAAACAACATTTTGCAAACATAGTTTAACTGGATGATGCCTTGTTAATTTTTGTAATGGATAGTGACATTGGCATGAATAAGATTTATTGTGTTAGCCAAATGAAAGTGCACGTGCTGAATGCACAAGTGTAACCATCGGTACCTGCACAACAAACCTAATTAAATGGTGTGTCATTGAAGATGATTTAAATGGAAAGATAATGAACCAAATCGCATGAAAAGTGTTTAACAAAATTTATTCCGAAAGAATCGGAAAGGTTATTATAATTAGAGAAGTAGTCCTCCATGTTAATAATCTTTTTAAAACTGTCTCATTAAAATCACAAGCTTAAACAAAAGTTATGGAAACTCAATTTTTTGGTTTGCGGCAAAAGACAGGATTTTTTTTCACTTTTTGCAGAAATGGACTTATATTCTTAGTGCTGAATTTTGAGGTATGGTTTCAGGCCTACATAGAAATTCATGGCTTATGGCTATTTCTGTCTGTGTCTGAACTGGGTAACCCCTTTATTCATGAAAACAGAGTCCTATTGAGGCACCATTAAGTCCTTGATGTCAGAAACAGTTTTAATCGGGTGTCTTACATCAGAACCGAAACAGTGAGGAAAGCAACTCATGAAATTATTAGGGAGTAACATCAGTGGGGCATGAACAACACAATGATATGCAGTATTTTACTAGCTAAGGGAATAACTATGAGAGTTTTCACTAGATACTTAATAGGGGTTATTATTCCCAAATGCATAGCCAGTGAAATAAAATTTTGGAATAGAGCTGTCTTGGTTAGTAACTCTGGGTTTTTTGGGTTATATGCAAAATAAAAATTAAACTGCTCAAAATAATTTGATTAACAAGCCAATAGTTAGGCAAATACGTATCTTATTCTAATAGAATTTGACACATATAAATAATAGGCTCCACCAGTTGTGCTCCATATGCAGCAACAGGAGCGAAGAGGAGGAGTGTGGAATCTCTCAGTTCTGCTGTGAAAGTTACCCACACAGTTGGTTGTGAAATTGCAAGTGTCCCTTTTGCAATAAAATGAGCACAGGTAGAAAACTGACAGAGCCTGGATTGCATAGTAGGAACGCAGATGTGTGAAGAAAAGAAGTAGAAGAACTTTCTTCTTCAAACTGAGGGAATCAGTACTCTGACTTTAAGTCAAAATTGCATGTAGGGACTGGAATCCAGGAGAGCCACACCTCCCTGTGCATAAGGCAGGTTGCCAGGCTAGTGCAGAAGTACTGAGGATGGGGTTGACATTAACTCACATTTCCCTATGATGTCTCATTTTAAGAAGGCTTTCAGACAAGGCCATTGTTTCCCTAATTCTTCTCCAGTGTCCTGCCTACCCCTCTTTTAGACTAGAAGCATTTGTTTTCCTAGATTTTGGAACCAGTATGGTTATGTTGCTACTAACCACCCAACAAAGGATCTGTAGCACCACTGGGAATATACCAAATCCCTCTGGATTTTCCCAGCATTGCAGTGAATGTTCACACACATAATCTAGCACAAATTTTCTGGAAAACCCTTCAAATGTCATGCCACTCTTGGAAAAATATTTAGGGCATGATACCCTTGCCAGACCACCTCCCTACTCTCATTTTTAGTGCTGTTATCTTTCTGAATCTCTTTCTAGCTCCTTTCTTTTGCAGGGGGAACAGCATTTTCTCTCCCCTATTTCAACAGAATTTAGAGCAACTATGTTGCCACTGATTAGAAGAGAAAACTGACATTTTTATTGAGACACCTGTCAATACTTTGTTAGGAGCAGTAACAAGTTGTGAAAGAACAGGCCATTAACAACAACAAAAAAGAAAACAACAAGAAAAATAGAATTGGAAACCACTTCTGAGCAAAGAAAATCTTCTGGTTTTCATATTTCTCCATGTTGTTTGCTCAGTGAAAGAGACATTTGGCAATGAAGAGACTCTCAGCAGTCTCTGTATTGCAGGTGCTTAATTGCTTAGGACAATCGCTTGTCTGAGAAATAAGATGACAAATGGCACTGGATCTTCAGTCAGTTTCTTCAAATGCAGAATAAAATTTATTATTTAGGCCTAAAGGTAGCTAAAAGTGCTTTCTGTAGGAATTTTTAAATGATCTTCTGATTAATATACCATAATTGAAGGTTACTGTGTAACCATTCTGTTATGCCGCAAGTGAAGAAAAGACTTGCTGCCAATTATCTGTTTGTTAGCTGTATTAAAAACCAAGTGACAGACATGGTACTGAGCCATGAGTTTCAAACTAGGGTTTGAATTCACCCCTCTCTGCTCTGTGTGTGTTTTGAGACATTTCCAGTTTCCTAAGTCCATGATTGAAACAGATTGTCCTACCTTTTGGATTGGAGCTCATGTCCAGATAGAACTAATTTCTCGCCGGCAAAGACCCTTGCTATCTCTGCCCTTTCAAACACATATGTTTAGGCTATTTGTCCAGTTTATTTTAGGTTTTTATTTCAAGCCTATCTCAACTGCAATGATGTTTTCAGATGCTGCTGCAATGTCTTCATTATTGCTGCTCTGTGGTGACTTACAGTGGAGAGTACAGTCATACACTGTCTTTAAAGCCTTATGTGTCAGTCATGTCCTGAGGTGAAAACAAAGTAACTTCTGTGATGAAAACCTATATATAATAGATACTTCAAACACCATCCATTAGATTAAAGTAACAGTTCAGTAACAGTTGTAGCATTTACAGCAGGGACTTGCAATTAATATTAACTACTGATGGACCCTTTCTGAAATCTATGCTTTTTTAAAACAGACTTCCATCGTGTTTATCCTCTCAGTGCTTTCCCAGGTGAAGTGAGACGGTACAGTGGTGTTTAATGAGATCACAGTCATGTGTGAAGTGTGACTTGTTGGCTGGCAAAAGGCAGACACTTAAGAACAAATCCCAGTAGGTGGCTTAGTTTTTAAGATAAGGTTTCACCTCCACAAAGACTCTGAATTCTATCTGTGAAAAAGCAAGGAGAGAGAAATTGCAGTGCATCCATCTGAAATTTAATCAAGAAGTTAAACTTACTGTAACAAACACAAAAGCTTAAGTTATAACAAAGGTACAGCTTTATATGTATTTAGTGAAAATTAATAGAGTATGGGGAAAGCTATATTCATAACAGTTTTTGTGTTGAACTTCTGTTGACATATCTAACTCAATGCATGAATATTTAGCTGATAATTAAACTGTCAGAAGTGCTATAATGTATGACTATTTCCATGCAGAGCTTCAAATTGAATACTTAATACATTTTTTCAACTCATTTCATAACCGCAAAAAATAAAGCAAAAAATGAAAAGGTTCTTTGCAGGCAGTGCATTTGAAGTCACTGTATCTTCTAGTTCTGATCTTTGCAGAAATACTGCCACTTTACATGAAAGCCTCTTTCTCTCTGATCAGGGATGAACACTGAAAATTTTAAAACTTGGCTCTACTCAGAGTATTTTTTCCCCTTTAAAATGTTGCAGGTTATTTTTAAGAGGACTGTCTTCTCAGAGAGTTGCATCAATTCCAAGTGCTGCCTTCTGCCAGGATATGCCAGAAGGCTCCTAATGAAATCTGCCTTAGATTTTGGTTTCTCAAATCTCTCCTTTAACAGGTGATAGAGTAAGAGTAGCAGAATCTGAGACTCATGAATTATCTAAAGCGTTCAAGACATCTTCTTCTTCTCCATGTTCCACTGGTAGCTTGCTCATGTACAGTGTCCCTTTATTTACTGAGGTGCCCAAATATTCCTGCAGTTCAAATACTGATACAAAACTTTGAGCACAAAAAGCTGTGTGTCCGTTGGCTTTGTGGTAGCACCTGAAAAAGTCAGGTCACCGTGCTACAGCTTTCCTGTGCTTTGGGGGAAATCTTATGGCAGTCTTCAGTAAATAGTGTAGCCTTCTGCGGTTAATCCGCTCCATGTTGGATTCAGTTTCCTTGTATTTGAGTTCTTGTCCTGAATTACAGTCAGTCACATGAAATATGTTACAACTTTTGTTCTGTAGGGTAAACATAGACTTTATTTATGTCAGTTCAGTTTTAATTAGAAATTACTTAGGGTACCAATTTTTGCTATGGCTTTTGGAAAAGGAAATTGAACGCAAACCCGTTGAATTTGTATGTATTACATGTGTCACCTCTTCTGCAGATAAATATCCCTGGAGTAATGTGGTCTTATAAAAAGAAGATATTGTTGTTATTTTCCTTTGATATAACTCTTACATTTATGGTTCAAAACCAGTATTGATACTAAAGAAATATTGACAAGAGCTTTTCTTATGCCCATGAAAAGTTGGACAAATTGTTAACATAAAGCTAAATGAATGGCTCTAACTCTGTAAGATTAATCTGTTGAAGAACAGAACTTTGCAGTCTGCGGTTAAAAGGAAGATGAGCTGAATCCAAGGGGGGATGTAAATAACTTAGCAAGCAAACTGACATGATTCCATCTGCCCAGTTTGGGTGACTCCCAAGCTAAGGCAATCTTTCCCTTGGTTGTCTTTTACAAACAAAACATGGGCATTTTCAAGGACACAAGTGGCTGGAACAGTTTGTCCTTGTGCAGGCTGCCGGAGAGCTGGCAATTCCCTGCAGCGCAAATGCCCCAAACCACAGCCTGAGAGCCTTGGTTCCGGACCCGACTCAGGAGGGAGAAGTGCCATCTGCTGAAGTACAGAGCCCAGTTTTCCTTGTTTTTTGATCTCTTCTCCACATGCTGAGCAAGGCTAACAGTTCTGATAGAGCTGAAAATGGAAGGTCAAAATAGACCGTAGCATGGCTACAGGAAACAGCAGCCCAGCCTGCAGAAAATCTGCCTAATCAAAGCAGAAATGAACAGTGGTTTTAGTATTGCTCCATTACTTCTTTTTTCTTCAAGGGTGGTAACATTGGAAAGTGTTATTTTGTTTTGTACCATTTATGCCTAGAAGAGTAGGTTGGAACTTTGTTACAGCACATTCCAGTTTTTTCTTAATATATAGCAGATAAAGAGAAAATAATGCATCCATGCATAAAAATTACTTTATGCCAAGATTGCATATGAGAGCATCTGGGAAACTTTGAAAGCTTTATTACAGACTGATGAGGTATATTATGTGAAACACAAGGAATATATAGTAAATTACCTTGTCAATCTTGTTTCCTCTCTCTCCCTCATGTCTGCTGTTTTTCCTTTTCTCTTATTTAAGCCGCCCAGTACAACTTCACACTTATTCGTCAGGGGAAAACTGAGTACATCTGTCCTTTTCCCTCACTGCTAAGATTAATACTGTACTGTCAACATGTTGTCTGCCTTCCCAAGCTGGTCCAGCCATTTCAGCGAGAAAGCAGACTTGCCTTGAGGGGTTTTTTTCAATGCTTTCAAAAGACAATTGATGTGATCGAGTACAGGGAGAGAAGAGCTGTGTTACTACCATGGTTACAATGCCCACTGTGTCCAGCAGAATTGCAAGTACAGTCCAGTCTCACAGAAGTAGTCTCTTCCCAGTAAGACAATTAGTTTATCTTGTAGCCAAATGCTGTTAAAAAAAAAAAACCCAAATGCTTGTTGTTTTCTTCCTCTTCATTACGCAAGCAGACTCCTGAGGAAGTAAAGAATCAGCATCACTGCCTACGTAAATTAACTTTAGTCTACATTTTTCCTAGCTTCTTTGTGCATTGACTTTCACTTCATGGAAAAAAACCAATCTTATAACTTTTCTTCACTGTTTATTATAACATTTTTTTGCCTGCCTACATAGAAGCTTTATTGAGTGGTATTTATTATCATATGCACAGTTGTCATTTATTCAGATGGAAATGCTTTTCCTTTAAAACCAATCTGATTACATCTTTTGAGGCAACTAGGTCATAAAATGCACAATGTGAACAAGAAGGTGCCTCCTTGATAATGACTAAGCATTGCATAACCTGCCCTCAGCTAATAAAAAGAAAATGCAGTGTTCTTTTACAGCCTTAGTTAAATTTTAAGATTCTCTGGCTTTGCTGTATTAATCACACAATATATGTGTGGCTGTGCTGTGTTGCTGGTCCATAATCATCCTTTTTTTCAAGGTTAATATGGTGAACTGGTGTCAAAGTTGATTTGTCTGGCTATTGTCTGGCTATCTGTTCAGGCACCAAGGATGACTCATTTACCTATAGCTATGGATTGTACTTCTTTGATTTGCTGCTTGTCGTTAACTCTCTTGTAGATGGATTATTAACAAAGTCAAAACAGCCTTCCAGTACTTAAAGAAGGCCTATAGGAAAGCTGGGGAGGGGCTCTTTATTAAGGAGTGCAGGGATAGGATAAGGGGGAACAGTTCTAAGCTGAAAGAGGGGAGATTTTGATTACATATTAGGAAGAAATTTTTTCTTGTGAGGGTGGTGAAGCACTGGCCCAGGTTGCCCGGAGAAGTCGTGACTGCCCCATCCCTGGAGGTGTTCAAGGCCAGGCTGGATGAAGCTTTGAGCAACCTGACCCAGTAAAAGGTGTCCCTGCCCATGGCAGGGGGGTTGGAACTGGATGATCTTTAAGGTCTCTCCCAACCCAAATCATTCCATGATTTTATGATCTCTGTTTATACTATAGTTTACATTATTATAACAACCAACATTAGGGTATTCTGTTTAATATTTAGCAGACTGTTCATTGATGCCCCCATAAAAACTAATTTTTGAGAGTTTATGGGGCATCAAAGCCATTACTGATTATGATACGTAGATTTTATGTTACAAATGAGGAGCAAGTGTTTCTCTCCATTCCTTGCTGTAAACATTTCTTAAGTACCTTCTGTAAGTCAAGATGCAATAAATCCCTGAAATCACATATCTAAAAAGCCTTTTTCTGAAGGATATAAGGAATTCTTAAAATCCTGCACTCCAACAGGAGCATTATGATCCGTAAGAGGCAGGGAGGAGGTATTAGTGTCATGCCTGTAGCATAAACACCGGGCTTGTTTTATTCCACCATGCTGGGTGTCTTTTGGCTTAAAAATTGAGGAGAGGGGAGAATACATGCATTTGTACTAATTTATACTGAAGGTAGTTAGAAAACTAATTCTACTGTAGCTCAAATCCAAATATTCCACTTTTTATAATATTAAATACTTCTTGTTTCAGTTCAACTTAGGGCACAGGGAGAGAAGTCCTGGGCATCCTAGAGAAAGCTGCTCGGCTGTCAGAGTTGGGAAAGGCAAGGGGTAGGGGGAAGGAAAATCATCCTGTGCTTCGAGCTTTCAGTCAGGACTTTGGAGGAACATTTTCTTAAAGGTGCTTTTCCCAGATTGCGGCGCGAGAGAAGCGGGAGCGGCGCGAGGCTCCCGGCGCCTCCTCAGGGCGCTGCCGGCGCCATCTTAGGGCTGCTCCACTGCTGCACCTGGGGGCGAAGGAATGGGAGGAGGTGATGAGAGTTAACGCTCACACCTGGCCTGTGCGGGGAGCTGTTGGCAACAAAGCGCCTTTTGGGCATCCTTGAAAGGCACGAGGGAGCGGATTGTCCCCCTCTGTTCTGCACTGGTGCAGTCCCACCTTGAGCACTGGGCGCGGTTTTGGACGCCACAGGATAAAAAGGATTTAAAAGGTACTGGAGAGTATCCAGAGGAGGGACACGGAGTTGGGGAACGGTTTAGAGGGGAAGCTGTATGAGAAGCAGCTGAAGTCACTTGGTCTGTTTAGCCTGGAGAGGAGGAGACTGAGGGAAAACCTCATCATGGTCTACAGCTTCCTCACAAGGGAAGGAGGAGGAGCAGATGCTGAGCTCTTATCTCTGGTGACCAATGATAAGGCTGGAGGAAATGGCAGGAAGATGTGCCGGGGAGGTTTAGGTTGGATATTAGGAGAAGGTTCTTCAGTCAGAGCATGGTGAAGTACTGGAACAGTTACCCAGGGAAGCAGTCATGGCATCAAGCTTGGTAGTATTCCAGAAGCATTTGGCCAACACCTTCAGACATTTGGTGTGAATGCTGGGATTGTTCTATGCAGGACTTGGACTCAATGATCCTTGGGGGTCCCTTCCATCTCAGGACATTCTGTAACCGGACCTGTCCAAACATTTTTGGGAAATGGCCAGGACAAGATGCCTGTTTGTATGCTCCTGAAGGAAGATGGATCTGGAGAGGAGCATGGATGATATAAGGACCCCAGATGTTGAAGAGGACTTGATCAAAGAAAGTCCATAAAGCAAGCATGGCTTGGCCTCATAGTGCTGCCTTCTGAAGGTGAGAAGGTGGTGGAGATGGTGCTCCCTCACCATGTACTGTGGAAAGACAGGGTGGGCTGGAGTGAGGGACAACAGCAGCGGAACAGGTTGGTCCCAAACACTTTCCTGGGAAGCTCTTATGCTTGAAGGTAAGTGACTTTACTCAGTTCTTTTCTGCTTTTATTAGGCAGATTTTTTGTGCAGGCTGAGCTACTGTTTCCTATAGCCATGCCGCTTTACCTTTACAGAGCAGTCTTACAGAGGGGTTTGTCACCTCACAGCACTATTGCTGAGATATTAACGTGTCAGGTTAATTCCACAATTTTGAATACTTCTAGCTGATTAAGTTAAGGAAGAGCAGGAAAAGAGTTAAGTCTTGTGCCTTGAGGAGAAAAATACCCTCTTATCTGTAACTTTCTAGAAACTTATGAAACTTAGCCCTTGAGGTTTGTTGTCAGTGAGACTGTTGTGCTTTAGTTTTCCTTTGAAGCATCAGGTATTGTTTATGTCGTGTGTGTTTATTCTCCATATGTTTATAAAGCATGAATTGCCTTCTTAATAGCTCACTTTAAAGTCAGGAACTGCACTTTCTTTCTAGAACAATAAGGACAAAGAATTTTGTTCTGAGTGACAACGTATTTATTGTTTTAATTTAATGAGGAATCCAGCTACATTCCAAAACAACTTTACTGTTGCTCTGTGGATGTACTAGGATACTGTGCTGTGTGGCCCAAATATTTAATGCAGTGTAGCAGAAATATTTACTGCAAGCTAAGTGCTGTTGACATTATTTAGACAAAATATTGGAAGAACATAAATGGTGAAACATACTTTAAATAAAAGCAAATAACATGGATTTTTAATGGGATTTTCTTTTTGTGTGTGTGTGTGACAATCTTTTGCCAAGATATGAACTCCCAACATTTTTTTGGGCAATCCATGAGGCACATCATGTTCAGTCAGCTACTATATTTAATGATTCTTAATTAAAACACTTGAGAGATGCTATAAAGTTTGCCATCAGTATTGTGGAATATTCATAGAACCTATGAACAACAGGAAAAGTGTTGGGGGGGAAGGCACTGAAAATTACAAAAAATCAGGAAGAGCTGTGCTTGACAGAATTTTCATATTGGTTCAGTCATGTAAACAAAGTGTGTGGTCAATGTGTGCTGTAGAATCAGGTAAAAATTGAATATAATCTTATCCTGTGTGAAAATAAATTAATTGCTTCTTTTTAATGTTGAGTGCTTTTTGGCTTGGACAAACTTTGAAAGGTTTGTGCAAAGGGCAGAATGGAAATTTCAAGAAGCTTTAGACATTGGAAGTATTTAGTTAATCTTTATTGCAAAATCCTAAAGGCTGTGCCAGTCTGAATGGACTTGTCTATAGGAAAATGATAAGCAGTAAATTATTGCCTGTGTTGTTGCCCCTAAAGTAGGTGGATAAACATTTTAACTCCAGCAAGCCTAGCTGGCCTGTGGTCCTGACACTGAAATTTAGCATTGGGAGGTTTTTTTAAGATAAAAAAATGTTCTATAGAAGCAGGGATTTTTTTTAATTTATTGCAGTTGAGATTATGAAATCGTTCACTGAATTACTGGGTAGTGTTATTTTACTTGTTTATTTCTATAAATACCAATTTATTTGGTATGGAGCTGGTAATTATCAGGTGAGGACAGCAGGAAACATATGGGTGTTCAGACCTCTTACTATCAAGGACTTGGCTGTGTCAAACTTAATATATTTATCCAAATGATATTTTTTTCTTATGTGTTTATTTTATTAAACAAAGATTTGATCATCACTAGTTGATTTTTATGCAAGGTGACCTCTGAATTGCATTGTCATGGAGTGGGAGCAGGCAGTTTTCCTGTAGTAGATCTTAGATGTTTGGTTGGAAAAAAACTTTGTATGGAGAATATTTCTTCTGCCCAAACAAAAGCTTTCATGTGAGGGGTGTGTGGTTTTAGTTGAATAATTTGTGTGGGTTTTTTTCTTCACTTTAATTTGATCCAATACTGCTCATGACTTGTGTGGTTTTTACATTTCGTGGTGCTGTCATCATCACCTGCTGGACACTAATCTCTTAAATTCTAGTGTCAAAGCAGGATCAAGCAAACAGTGTACTTGAGAATTAAAAATAGTTTTCTTCTTTATTGGAACGTTAAGCAGATTGGGATGAATCTCCCTGTGGCCTCCATCTTGAGCCGTGCATGCCTGAGTGCTGCTGTACCTATTACTGCTAGAGCAAGCAACATTTGAAGTTGTTTGTGAAACCTGCAAGTATCACCAAAGTTCAGCTGAAAGGTGTTTACCATACATTTTAACTCTGGCTGTTGTCCTGATGGTGCCTAAAGCAGCAACAGCTTAAGACCTTTTTCAATTGCAGCCTATTATTTAAATATTTAACATGTGTGTCATGATTTATAATTTAGTATTGCGTTCATAAACACAATTGCTTTAAAAATAAATTACAAGACTAGAGTCTTCTATTTCATTGTAAAAAGACTGAATAATAAAACTTCCCTTGAAATGTGTTTATAAACTGCAGTTTCCTCATGACAGAATGGTAGCAGAGTATTTGGCTTCCAGAATAGTGAAGAAAAAGTATTTCTTAGTGTGAAGCTCAAGCTGTTTCTTTTATAAGCAGAATGGGGTAGATATTACCAAGGTTCAGACTTCACTTTTTTTTTATGATTAGAGTCTGCATTAATGCTGTCATGTGTGATGATTTGAATGGAGTTTCACTATGGAATGTGAAGGTGGCTGTTATGCAGTCATTCCTGGTTTCCTGCCGGATTTTTTGCTCTATATGTCGCCAGTGCCTTTGACAGGCTAGTGTTTAAGGTGGGTACCATGAATCTTTAATGTCTCTCTTCCCTATTTATGTAATTATTGGTCAAGCAGCGTGACTTAGAGGACAGCGTAAAAATCCATTTTGTCACACAAGTATTCATTTGAAAGCACATTTATTTATTTTGTAAGACACCTGATGGGTCGGTTCTGTCAAAGCAGTTGTCTGTCACAGAGGAAGTGGGCAGAAAGAACTTTTACCTAGACCCAACTGAAAGTCTTGGCATCATTTTTTGCAATTTGTGAAGTTTTCAGTTGTGCACTATGATTATGATTTTAAATGAGCTCTTCTCTTTCTCCTTTCTGACAGCATACTTGCTGCCTGTTGTGATTTTTAGTGAGCAGTCACACATTTGAATTGGTTGTCCTTCAACTCACAATGCCTGAGCAGTACTTACCCAGTGGAGTTTGTCTCGCTCAGTGCGCAGTAACATGCTCAGAGTAGCAAGAAGGACATCTTATAGTGGAAGGAACAAAGGTTTTAAGGATGACAGTAGATAAAATATCAAGAAAAGGGATTGCAGCTGTTAGAGAAATTGTCAATTGAGTCTCAGTGAGAGGCTGTGGGAGAATTCAGGAGAGATTTAACCAAACACATGGTATGGGATTTTTGGGTTGTACAGGCAGTCTGAATTATTTCCTTCCTTTCTTCTGTTCTCACGGAGCTAAGGCTGACATCTCTCCTTTCTGGGAATATTTATTTGTTGTTTGTTTTCAAAGATGATCAACAGAAAACATATTTTTATCAATAGAAGCATAAGATTTGAAATTTATTCCTTCACAAAAACCTGGAATTGTTTTGTTTTCTTTTAAAAAATACAGCATTTTGCAGAAATTCAGGTACTGTTAATTTCTCACCCTTTCAATTTAAGAGAAAATAAAATTTGTCTTGGTGTTTCTGTACTGAACCCAGTGGCAGAGTTATTATCTCATATTGTATTGTGAGATCTAAAACATGACAACTGAATGATTAGTAGTGTATGCTGAATAGCTATTTGTATTGTTGGAAGGGGACACTTAAGCACCTGCTAGGTACTGAAAATGCCCAGGTTCAGTGTTTGTGCTTCAGGGTGTGTTAATTTATGTTTTATTTAGCTTTACAAAGGTAGATTATTTTTTTCCTTTTTTTTTGTTTTAATAGGTGCTTTAAGATAAATTACGAGTTCTATGTTAGCTGTGAGTCTGCCTTTTATCTTGGCTTTTTCTTTCATGTTACTTAAAGTAACCTCAACAGGTTGGGAAGTGAACTGGTAAAGCATTTTAAAAGAATATTTTTGGGTATCTCTTTCCAACTTCAGTGTCAGAATTTGATAAGCTTAACTCCTGGAGTGTATAACTACTCACTGATAGCAGCACCATGGGTGGAATCCAGTGTGTTCATGAAGTTCTCTTAAAGTTAGTGTGTTCTTTGTTTGTATAGATTGAATAAAGCTGTTACATTTTTTTAAACAGCTACAAAACTGCTTTCATGTAAGTATAATACGAAATAAAAGGTGTTCTGTTATAACTTAGCATCAAGGTTTGTATTTAATAAATAGAATGTGGAATTACATTAGCCTTATGGATCGTGTCAGCACATGACAAGAATAAAAATAATAGTGAGTAAAATAGCAAAGAGAATAAAAAAAAGAGCCAATGATACATGTCTCTCAGATAGTTACAGTAAGTCTTGGAGATTCTTTTAAGAATGTAAAAAGGTGTAGGGGTGCTAAAGTAATTCCTTAGGTAGGAGAACTTCAGTTTATTCATTTTCTTCAAATATTTGTAACCTTTCAGAATAATCAGTCTTCCTTGTGAAGGTTTTAAAGTGTAAAATTGGTTAACAATGGTATGTATGTCAAGAATCATAAGCAGTGGCTCAGAAGCTGGATGCTAAGAAACTATAAAGAATTATACTAAGTCTGTTATGATAGGCTGTAGGTTTTTCATTTTTTAGCTGCTGCAAGACAAATAATTCTGCGTTAGGACTTGGAAACAACTGTTACAGATCCAGTTAAAACTTTATCTGTGGTAGTGCTGAACAGTAGGACTTGGGACAAGCAGGAACAGTGCCACTGGCAGATGTCTAGAAAAACAGTTAAAGGACTCAGAAGTATGCACTGGTATTTCCCAGAATGTTTTCCTGCCGCTTCAGTGAGGGCCCAGGATATTCTAATGCAAGTTTAGTGCAGTAAATTGAGACCAGGAGCTTCTTGAGTGGTTGGTTTGTCCTAGTACAAGCATGTCATGGTGGGTGGAAAAAGTATCTGTTCACTCCAATACAAGAACTAGGGACCATCCAGTGATATCAGCAAGCAAATAAACAATGAACAGTGATCACCTAATTGGCTTTATGTTGCTTAAAAACTATGGTCATACTCTATAATGTATCACTTCTCTGCACAAAAAAATCCCAATTTGTCCAGCTCTGTGAAAGTCATTTGACACTGTTAATTGTTCTTTTCTGTTTCTCTTTCAAATTTTGTTAGACCTGTTTTGAGAGAGAGTAGATTGGGAGAATTGCAGAGAGACTCTAATATGCAGGAATATTATGGGTTTATGCTGCAGTATAATAATCTTGTTTTGTGGGGTTTTTTCCTTCTGAAGAATTTTGACTGCTAGCAAAATGACAGCTTAGTGTTAGCTGGTCTTGCCCATTATGGTACGAACACTTCATTTCCATGCAGTAGTGGTCACATTCAGTGTTTGGGAATGTTTTTTCCTCCTGGATGACTTTCATCTTGACTCTTCTTGTTAGTTGATGTTACGAGGGTTTTTTTAACAGGTCTTCACAAATAGCACTTGAGTTAGTACCCTAAATAATCAGATATCATAAGCAGACAATTTGTCAAACTGTGTTTACATCTTCCTTTGGGCAGTTTGTCTGTTGAACTGCAGAACCTGGAGCAAAGAATCCTGGAAGATTCCAAAAATCATTGGCTTCCAGTGTGAAAACTACGTATTTCCTTTTTCCTTCTTTCCTACCTCTTTTTTTTTAAGTTACTTGCTTATTTTTATGAGGAGCCTTTTTGCTGCTTCATGGCTGCTTGATTCTTTAATAGCTTTTTGAAAGGGGATTTTTGTACAGCATCTTTTAGAAAATCAGGTAGGCTGTACCAGGCAGGCCTCGTGCTCACATATTCAAAGGACTTGATCTGTGTAAGAAACATTTACAAAGTATGAATTCCACTGATAAGAATTGTATTGATTCTTCCTCAGAAAATTTTTTCATGCATAGTGCCACAACCAGTGCAAGGATGAGGCTGTTAAGTGTGCAATTCCTCTGATTTCCCATAGAACCCTTCTTGAAAAATACCATGCACACTGCCTTCTGGTTCTGAAATGGTGCAGTGGTTTTGAAATGAGAGATTACACTCCATGGTTAGCATCTCAGTTATTTCAGGTTTAAATTCCCGAAGAGCACTTGGGAGATCTGTTACTCTTCATTTTGTCTTTTTTTTTATTTTTCCTAGGACATCTACCAACACATCCAGTAGAGAAGGGCTAGAGTAGGGGAAATTCCTTGCTCTCCTTCACCATAAACTCATGTAAAGATTTCATAGGGTTTTATACTGTAGTCTTATCTTCTCTGAATGCTCCTTTTCTGTTTTTGAGACTCCTTGGAATTTTCCCACTCTGATACCTTCCAAAAAATGACTCATCATTATTTTTTATTATGCTTGCGAATTATTTCTTAAATCCACTTTTCATCATGTCAATATTTAATCTGCTGAAGTCCATAATCCTGTCTGGGTTTTGTGATGGGATACTTGTCAACTTTTTAGAGGATAGTTTCTAGGTATTTTTTTTATTCACCTGCTTAACCATCATGCAGCTTTTCCTTACATTTTGCTCGTGTCTTTGGCTTGTTCCAGTTTAAGAACCATCATGTTGCTTCGAATAATGTTTCTTTTTTCCCTGTTCATATTACTCATATTTTTGCATTTTTATATAGTTCCCTTTAAAAATTAAACGTATGCATTATATATAATTGTTACACAAAACAAGGGTTGTACAGCTATTTGCCTGATTTCTGCTGATCCTGGAAAGTGTTACCACCAAATCTGAAAATGGAGAGTCAAGTGGGTTCCTAGTTCATGTACTTATAAATATAAAGTTTAGTTGATGTGAAAACACAGGAAGGCTTTTTCAACATTTGTATTTAATACCGGTTAATAGTATCTTGTATTGAGAGTCAGTGCACTTGCTAAGTGGATTTATTTGCTAGGATTGAATAACAAACAGGAAAGCCACAGAATGATTCTCCCGTTTTACAATGAGTTGCTTTTGCTTCTGCCCAGAAAAAATGTGTGCGGATTCAGAAAGGATTTAGTTTCTATAAGTGGAACAGAGGAAATGGACTTAAAATTATGTTTATAGCCACTGCTGAGGATGAAGAAACCTTGGATATACTTTTCCTGTGGTTAAAAGCAGGGGAAAAGATTTCAAAACTCCTCGGGGATTACGGTTCACAGTGTGAACAAGTACTTGAATTTTAAGATATTTGCTTCAAAATTCTACTTTCTTCCTAGCTCCACTAGTTTTTAAGAATTAATCCTGATACCAACTGTCATACCACTTCAGCTTTCTACCAGCCTGTCCTTGCACTAAATTGAAGCCTGAAATTGGAAAAATAGTTCCGCTGTCCAATGTAAAATTTGACTTATCAGTTTAAGTCAGAGTCCTGTCAAAGATGGCATAGTCCCTGTTTGTAACGATACTCCGTGTGGGGTTTTGCTTGGATGGTTTGTCCATTTTAGCCTCCTTGTTTGTGGTGAGGGGAGCAAAGATATTATCCTCTTCATGTTGACATGTTGATGTGCAAAATAATTGGTAGCAGAACAATCTGTAGTCTCTCAAGGAGATAGGAGGAAGAGGACCAAGATGATCATTGGTAATTTTAGGGTAAAGAGATGCTGTAAAGGCTTCTGAGAGACATTGGCTACTAATACGTCTTTGATACAAATGAGTAAAAATAACTTGGACATGAGAACTGGTGCCTAAGAGAAATTAAGTAACTGAAGTTGTTCAAACACTTGTTCTGAAATTCTTAAGGTCTATTTTGATATTTAATGTTGGGAAGCTTAGCCATTAAAGACATGCTTATCACTGATTTTGGTAAAAATTATTTTAATTAAATTCATAACCACTGGATTCCAGTTTTACCATATCCTTGCAGCCTTTACAAGGCAGAATTATAAATATTAATACTTCAATGAAATTAAATAATTTATCACTTTTTGTGTGGCTGATATAGTTTCTTTTTACTTGAATATTTATATCAGTAGTCAACATGTTTGGCTAGATATGAAAAATGTTGAGGTCTTTTTCACTTTCTCATCCACAGTGCTAAGGAAGGCAGTCACCTGGATCAGTTCAGTTACATGGGAGATGACTGGCTGAGGTGAAGCGTGTCAGTGAAGTTTATCCTAAATTCAGTGGGTTTTGGAACTAAAATGTGGTGTGCAGGGGAGAACTTTGTTTCTGGGTTTTTTTCCCCCAGGTACTTATAAGAATGAAATGCTTATTAGACTGTCAAGCAAATGTTTCTTATGTTAATAATCATAAGCAAAACTTTTTTTTGTGACTCTTAAGTATTTTCAGTAGCTTTTGATAAAGATATACATATTCTTTCAGCGTGCAGTGTGAGTACAGGGCATCTGATGAGCTTGTGCAATACAAATCTTGGAAATAGCTGCATCAATCCCTTAATGCTCTTCAGTACTTCAACGGCTTAGACTGGGTTAATCACGAATTTCTTTTTTCTGCTTATATTGTCATTATTATTTCAAATGCCTCTACTAGTGGTGGTCAAGGCTAATATTGGTTGAAATACTGTGAAAGAAATATTATCCTGTTGTCTTCTGATAAACACAATAGAAATTATTATTTTTCTGCATTTTTTTGCCACTTCAGAGAGGCTTACAAACCTCAGACCAGAATACTTGTTGTTTATCAGCGATATCTAGAAGTTGGTTTTGTTTTCCACTTTATTTTCCCGTATTTCTACAATATTTGAGGTAATATTAATATCTTCAAAATTTTCCATATGAACTTACTAGTTTGTAATAATAATCTGAATTGAAAATTTTAGCTTTTAAATTTTAAAAGGAAAAATGTGGATAATATTAAGGTTCTTCTTATGTGACTGGGGTTTGTTATAGAATAAACTGAATCTTGAAGAACAGGTGAAACATGATATTAGAACTTAACTCCTGTCAAGAAAACAGCCAGATTATTTCCTTTTCTGTCGTAAACCACTAAGCGTTGGGTGAGCACACAGTAGTATCAGCCTGTGGGATTCTTGAGACACACAGAGGTTGAGAGCTTTAAAAGAGATTGAGATGATACTACAAAATGCATGAAGTGCAGTGTTGGTCCTTTTCATTTATTTTGGTCTGATAAAAGCAGAGCTTCTGTAAATCCCTCTGAGTGGAGCTGGAACAGTGTGTGCAACTGTCATCTGTTATCAAATTGGCATGACTTCTTTTTTCAACACTGTGGAATTGTAAATCTGTCAGTCAAGAGCCTTTTTGCTGCATACTAGGATAAGAGGATATGGAAATTTTTATTTTAATATTTTAAATATTATAAGCAGCATTATAGTTAAGTTTAAATGAATACATTGTTTGTGTGGCTAGAAGAAATACCAGCCTCAATCTGGCAGCCAAATAGGATGTTATATTCTGGCATATTTTTCAAAAGAGTGAGCCATGGAATCCTTTCCTTCCGTGACTAATTGGTGGCGTGGCATCCCTGCTGCAATCTGTGGCCTCTGAAGTGTCTGACCCGCTTCACTTGCAGTTGTTCATCATCCTTTGTCCAGTGCTGCTCTGTGTCATCTGACACTTGTAACTTGTGAATTGTGACCTGGAGTAATTGCTTAGGATACTGCTCCATGTTTTGTTTCCTAAAATCCTGGTTCTTCCCCCTCCACTGAACTATGAGGCTACTAATGATTGCTGCTTATCTAAAATAAAAAAAAAAAAAACAAAAAAAAAAAACCAAAAAAACCCACCAAAAAATCAAAAAAAACCACCAAAAAACCAAAACTCCATGACACTTCAATACTGACACCAGTGTACAGAGGAGAGCACAAAATAGAAACGTTCTAGGCTGGTGTTTGCTTTCTGTGGTTGATACTGGAGCCAAAGGGAGTTTTCAAGCAAAGTCCTGGCAGACTGTCCTTCTGCAGGATGCATCAGCCAGCTGCTGTGGATAGCCCTAACCTTGCAGTGTGGTTAACCATCCTCCATGTGGTATCGCTTTCATAGTCTCTGGGGCCAAGGTTGTTTGCGGTTTTTAACCTGAACTGAAACAGGTTGCATAGTGTTTGAAATGCTGAAGGGATTCAAGGTTGTTTGGAGATGCTTTTTTCAGTTATTTTAATTCAGGGAAATGGCTGAACATAAGGGGTGGAAATTTGGGCAGGACAGTCTTGTGAAAAAGAATGGTGTCTTGAGCACCATTTAGTTTATGACCAAACATGGGGGAAGGTTTGTGTCACCAAACATAAATCTGACAGTGAAGCAGTAATGCCTCAGCAACCAGTAGTTAGACTTTTCATTCAGAGCCTCTCAAGAGCTGGTATGTGAAGATGTCACATGCTGTGAAATGATGTTTTAGTTCCCCCGAAAGTTTTTCAGTGTTAAATACTGAACTTCTGGTTGGTTAGAGATTTAACAAATTTACAAATTGCATTATGAAATATGTGTTCATTCACTTAGTTGCTTACAATATAGAGAGATCCTTCTGCTTTAGCCGAGTTGAAGGATTGGTGGAACTCATAGGACTCAGATAGTGTTCTTTGAGAATTTCATAAGGATTTCTTCAGTAGTAGGTGTTGAAAGATACGTAGCAGTGATTGGAAAAGAAGCGTTTGGTAGATATCAGTAAGAGGTGTGTGTCAGTCATGTTTCTTCTTCATTCGGATACTCTTAATATTTTTTTTCCACTGTTCCCCCCTTAAATATAATTGGAATTTTAGCTGGAAATGAATCGCCCTGAAGATCTTTGTTTTAAGTGACTGGCGTTTGGGGGTCAGACTTCACCTCCTTTCTCTCCCCCCCTTTAGTATATATTGGAATCTTAAAACACACACACTCCTCAGTGACCCTTATTACGTTCTGGATACACACTGGAAAGGAAATGTTCTTGCTTCTAATAGTATGAAAGATGTATATATGTGATGTGTTATTATAGAAGTAGTGAAGAATGAAGAATGATATGAAAAAGTAAAATATTCTGATGCCTTTGGAAATCTTAGAGTAGATGTGATCTGTGTGTGGTTTTGTTCAGGAGTCTTTTCTTGTTCCTGCGTCCTAATTCTCTTAAATCATGTAACTTGTTTTCATAAATGATAAAGTTATCTAACATTTCAACAGTGCAAACCAAGCTAAGGATTAGTTTTCCTTGGAAGTGTTGTGGACCCCCAAATTTTAGATATATAAGAGCTATGTCTAACATGAGAACACCATAAAAGATAAAGAGAGAGAAGCTATTGAGTATACTCATGTTTTTCACGATATGCCATGATTACAAGAGCATCTGTTTTGAGTAGTGATGTGCAGATCAACTCTGGTAACTCTCTTCTGTGGCTCTTGATGCCTCTCATTTTTCCCATGTGGAGGAGTGATGGGAGTTGCTGAAAATAAAGCTACAGTTTAAAATACAGATGGATGATTATTCAAAGCATCGGCAGGTGGGGGGGCACAGGACTTGTAATGCTGCCTGAAGTTAGGCGTATCTGTCTGTTTTCAAATATTGTGGCTTTTATTTGTAGCTCTGTATTTTTGACGTTATTCAATAAGGGGAAAATCCACAATACTGTGGCTGACACATAACTGTGCAGGAACAAACATACTGAATGAATGTTAAACTAAGATCGATCTTACTAAAAAGTGCAAGTGAGTGCAAGAACAGAATTTAAAATCTAGTAATTTCTTGCCACCAGTCCATCACAATTATATATTGGTTAAGCCTAGCTGATTGTAGGTGAAGTTCTGTTGTGTACTCTTGGTTTGTAAAAGCATGCATACTCTTTATTTAAACCTGATGTGGTTAAGAGAGATCTGGTTAGCTTCAAAGGTTGAGCTGCGGATTTCTGATGTCTGGAGCTCTGAGAAGTATACGGTGTCTGGATTGGCATATTGGTTGGCTATAGAGAGGCCAATACTTCAATTATAATATGATAAATTGAGAATGTTGTTGTGGAAGGACCATTTGTCCATGATAAACCTGTTCTTGATTTATGCTGATACAGCTGTTATGTGTCAGGTTGTTGTCAAAAGCTTCAGAAATACTTGCACATACTCAAGTCTACACACCAGTTTTCCTGAGTCCTGTATGTGTGTGACTCGGGTAAAAAAAAAAACCAAAAAACCAGCCTGCTTTGGGTTTTTACATATCTTCTGGCTGAACAGTAGGTGTCATGTAATGGAGAGAACTGATCAGCAGGGAGCAGGCTTCTAGCCTTCATGTGCATCCTCTTGGCTGTTGATATGCAGAAGGGGGCTCCTGTTGCATGTGTCTTACCTCTTAAGAGGCAACTGGCTCTGCAGCCACATGATCAAGTGATAAATTGTCTGAAGGCAGTCACAATCAAATTTACTTACAGGCACTATCGTAAATGTAAAGCAACACAAGGTTCATCAGTAAGTCAATGTAACCAAAACAAATCTTGATCCAAATGGTTTCAACCATGATATTTGCTGTAGCTGCCCTTGTAGACAAGATCAGACCTTCAAACTCTCTAGAGCACAAGTAATATTTAGCAGAATTAAATATGAATGTTAGAGACCTTGTAGTTCTGTAGGCTGCAGTCAGTTCTCTGGAACATCTGTGGTCCTGATTGAACAGATAAGAAATAGCATTAAATTCAAAGCTGAGCATGATGTACTGAAGTACTTTGCAGGATTAGGGAAAAAATGCTTGGTGCTGTGGTGTGTTGACCTATACACATTTTGGTGTTGTGGCTGGTTTCTGGAAAAGCTGCTCGGGTAGGTTTGGGGATTTCATTATTCCATTAGTCAGTGAAAATCCTTAAAAATGAATGGTGTTGTGAAACGAAAAAGAGTTGGAAGAATAATCATGAATTTATTTAATCTAACTTGAACTCCTGAAAGAGAAGGATAATTTAGTTATCTGCTTTAGGTAGTTCCAACCCTAAATCACAAGATGCTCTAATTTCTTTATTAAATTTGATGCTAATAGTCCTTATTCTCTTACGGCTTGATTTATTTAGAAATTTGTAACTCTTAATCCTAAAGGAATTCATATAAGCACAAAAAATGCCTTTGAATAAATAGTTAACTTTGAATTAAATTTTAGGAAAAAACCTTTGAAATATTTTTCATTTTCATGTTTTAAACATTTTTATTTTTCATATTTAAAAAAAGTTATTAGTTGCCCATTATAATATTTCTGGGTAAAGGCAATCTGTAGAATGAAGAGGATTAGATTTTTGCTTTTCTTTTTGTTTTCAGAAGAAAATTACCAGAAATTAAGGCTACAGAACAGTTACAGCACCATGATTTTTTCACTTGAAACTTACGCAGACAGTAATACTATATCAAAGATAATATATTTGTTAAAAGATTAATTACAATAGAGGACATAGATATGTTTCAGAGCTCTCTCCAGAGGTTTTTGTCTTCTCAATGAACAGACACGGTGCTTTGAGGCTGGACCAGATACGCCAGATAAGGTGTCTGGAAAATCAAAATCAGTGGTAGTAAAGCAGTTGCAATGTTATCCAAGAGAAAACAGAAGGGATGAAATTGTATCTTTTTCTGTGTCTAAATTATGTCAGCATAGTAAAATGCCAAAATAATGTTACCTGATATTCTTCTGGCACAGGAAATTTATTTAGTGATTATGCAGGGCACTGTGGGATCTGAAAAGCCTTACCTGTGTATCCCTTAAGAATTGAGCGGAGGAAGGCACAGTATTCATATGGAAGCTATTCTGTCCTTGTACTGGCTGCCTTTCAACTGGATAAATTCCACAGGAAAGAAAAATGTTGCTGATTTATGCACTGTCTATGCACAAGAAGGGAGTGGTAGTTGCGCTGTGTTCACCCCTGCAGGCATGGAACAGTTTTAGCCCAGAGCATTTTGAGTATCTTCAATGGTCTCTAATGCTATTTCAGTGCTTTTCTGTCTAAATCTCCTCTGGCTAGACGTCTGATTATTTCATCTTTCTGCAGAATTTACCCAAAGCATCTTTAAGTATTTGTTACATCTGTTCAGCATTTTATCCACGGGGATACCATTTATCGATTAGTTCCACGAGGTGAATACTGTTATGATCCTATCATGGTTTAATTTTTGTAAATATTTCTTTTTTTTTTCTATTCACACAGACGCACTGCGCAGCATAAAAGGCTTGATATCATGTCTCTTCTGAGTATTTCCAGGGACTGCCAGATGGCCTGCTAACCTTGCTGTGTCCTCGGTCAGTCAGTGTAACTTATTGAGCTAAAATCCCCATCAGGTGCATATCAGAATACTGGCAGTCAGTATTTGAGGCATTCTGCTTTTTCATACAACATAAATGAAGTGTTTCACAAGATCCTGATGCAGCTGATGTGTATCAAAGTCCCTCTGGGCTCTAAAGCTCATTTTAGAAAGTATGGTGATCTGTATCTGAAGGATTTGTGCAAGTTCATTAAAAAAATAATCCTTTGCATTCCTGTTGTCATTCTAATCAGTAAAATATGGCCCAATATATTTACATTGCTTACCAACTTTTTAAGATGGGCATTACTTTCTTGTCTAACCCCATATTATGGATTACCAACTTCATTAGAAAGATGTGCATTAAAAATAATACCTACTGTGCTTTTTCCTTCATGACTTAGAACCTGCTGTTTACTGCCAGTTATTGTGGGTTGTTTTTGAAACATAGGAGCTAACAGTACAGGTGCATTTGAGAATTACAGATGTTTTATATGATTTCAGGCAGTCCAGCTGCAGATATTAAGCCCTGTAAGGTATCATTTTCCAGTATAGCAAGTTAAACACAGTCTTCTGGAATCGATACGATTACATGAAACTTTAAGGTTATGCTTAAGGCTTTGCTGTTCAACTTTGATAGCACATTCTTCTAACTCCTTCAAATTCTATTTTCCCCCCAACTTTCATGCTTCTGAAGAATGAGTCCACTTCTGTCTGGTCTTCCAGTAAATGTTTTCATTTAATATTAAAGGAGAAAGATTTGCTGGCATACATATGGTGAGTATCTTAAACAATGCTTCTCTCAGGCTTTTCATGGTTAAAATACTCTATTCGCTTGTTTCTGACACCTGGAATGTGATGGGTACCTGCCACAAAAAGGTATGAGTTTTCTGATACAGGATTTTACTTTTTCAAAGTGTCAAATGCTGTCTGTAACTTTTTTTTTCATCCATTGTTATGTGTATTCACGATGAATCATTTGTCTGCAATGTTTGGCTTGCACAGAAATATACTTGCTGACTGTTTAAATTGAGCACAGATATTGTGGAGTTTCTTTGGTTCATGTTAACAACATTCCACATTGCAAACTTAAGCAAGGCGCATTCCTCTTTTATTACTTTAGCAAGCTGAATATATTGCAACTTGAAGTTTTTTAAGATATCTGGTTTCTCCAGTTCTCATTCATTTGCACTTTGTAATTTTGCCTTTAACTTTACATATATAGTCTGTAGTAGTTTTGTTTTTCATATTGTAGATATAGAGCTATATAAACTTCTTTTTTTAACTTAAGACTCTCAGTTTGGAGCTGCTCCTACCTTGTCTTCTATGTAGAAGTGATTTTGCAGCAGTGTGCAAGCAGCATGGAAACTTATTTTAACAGAGCTCCTGAAAGTCTGATCTAAAGTTGGAATAACCCAACCTTCAAAATCATGAAGCATCCATTGGTGGGTGATTCCTTTTCTTGCTAAGAGAAGCACAAAGGGGGCCAGCCGGGGTGGAAGAGGAGGGAGAGAGATGTGGGTACTCTTCACAACGATGTAGAGCAGAGGGTGGTATTGTCAGGGCTACTCTGAAAGAGTCTTAAAAGAACCAAAAGAGAACAAGTGCTATTTAAAGGAAAAATTATATCCTTAGACAAATCTTCTCTGTGCTGCTGTTGTCTTGGATACCTTGATTTTGCTTTCTTTAGTTATATTTTACTACTTTTTTTTTAAATTTTTTTCTTGGGCTCACCACAAATGTTGCAGAATCTGAGTTAGACTTGGCAGGAAAGGAAGGTTAGGAAAGAGAAAAAGTCCTGAAATTTAAGGCTTTTCCTTACATATTTAAAAAATAAATAAATTATTGAGTAGCATTTGGATTTTCTGTTGTTTAATGGGTATTCAAGCATACACCTTAGATGATAATTTGACATGAAATTTTGTATATCAGTTTTCATGATGTTACTTTCAGTCCAATTCTATTATTACACTCTTGAGAGTGGAAAAGTAAAAATGTAATCCATATCTCAATTTTATGGGTAACAAAAAAGGCACAGTTAACCTAATGGATGCCCTTGAACTGGTCTTATTGGCATAGTAGGAGCAGAGTTCTGTTCTACTGATAGTTTATTACTATACCTCACCCCTCTCATCTCTAAATGGTACATCACTAGTAAAATTAGCAACAAACTTGATGTTAGAACTTAACTTGTTTCCGCAAATACTCCTTTTTAGAACAGAATATTGCAATTTCTTTTTTTATTATGGAGCTAAGTTGTGTATAAGCTATTAGTCCCTTTATATGCTTTCAAGGCAATTTAAATGGTGTTTTGTATGCACCTGTGCATATGAATGTCTTCCTCTTCTATGTTTGTGATCAAAGCTTACTCAAGCTAGCAGAGCATAAGTTCTTTGACTCGTATTCATCTGTAGGCTGGCATGTTTAGCAGCAGTTGATAACCTTTTTAGTTTGTTGCCTTCTCTCAAAGCTGTTCTGTTGTAGGAAAAAAACTTAAGTGCCGTCCCCACTACTCTTAGTTTGGGCAATATGCTTCCTGTATATATTTGTATCCTCACATGATTTGTGTGAGAATGGCAGTTTTGAATTATGAATAGTGAAATCAGGAATCCATCACTTGAAGACAGATACACTTACAAATGTACTACAAAGCACTAATGTACATCTCTCCATGAAGAGGCTGGGAATCTTAAGGCAAAGACCTTTAAGGAAAGAATTTGAATGACATTTTTTGATTTAGAAGAGAGTCCCTTATTTTCCTGTTGTGCTTAGAGCAAAAATGGACAGTGTCATTTAACTAATTAAAATAGCTCCAAGGCAAGATTTAAACTGAAATCACCAAATTGTTTTGCTGCAGCGTTAGTTCAGTAGCAGCTACAGAATGTTTTATGGAGAGAGATGGTTGCTAAACTCCTCTCCCCTCTCTTCCCCCCCCCCCCCTTTTTTTTCGTTTCTGTTTGAGAGTTTCTGTGTGGGAATCTGTAAGTGCAAAACTGTATCTTTAAAGGTAGAAATAGTTAAAATCTTCACTAAAGTGTGTTTGGGAGAGAGGAGAAAAAATCCCCAAACCTAAGTGCAGTACATTCTTTCTCTCTCTATTTCATAATGGAAAAGTAGCATTTATTTTGCAGAAATAAATTTTCACTATGTAGTGGTCCACAAAAAACCTCTCTCATACAACCTGCTGGAGGGTAGTCTTTAAGATATAACTTGCAGTCCAAGTTAAAGAGTATGCTAACCAGGAAGATGGAAGGGAAAATAGAATATTTCTTTAAATTCCTTTGAATAAGAGTATTTACAGGTTGTATTTTGTAGTTCACTTTGCAATGAGGTTTTCGCAGTTGAAGTGAGGTCGGTACACAAAGTGGGCTTTAGGAAGCAGACACTAGAAGTAAATAGATGATAGCTGCATGTACCCACTGTAACTAGGCTGGAAACTTTGTTAGATGTATTAATGTAAGTGTGCAGGGCAGTTATAGAAACCAGAGAAAAGAAAACTGAAGTTTCTAGCCAGCTAGTGTGATAACTACTTTCTTTCCATAATGGAACATATATTCCAGTCCTGAATAACAAGAAAAGTTTTGGTTACCCACCATTTCTTTATTCTGTTGGACTGTGGGCAGCCTTGATGAGACCTGAAAGATGATGCTGGGGGAACTTGCGTGAAGCCAATGAAAGTATCTCTGCATCTCGCAGAGATAATGAGAACTGACCCATTTGGTATGGGCACAGTGGAATATGGTTCTGTGAAAATGGTCACCAGCATAACATCAGCAATCCTGGATTGACAGCAGATAAGATTAGGTAGTGCCTGGGTATTTTTAAATCTTTTTCTATTGCTGGACAGGATCTCACAAGTTCTTTATTGGGTTTCTATAGTACAACTTGTACAGTGTTGTAATTTTTGTCTTCAAACATATCTCACAATCCAGTTGCATCTACTGGATCAGATCTGGGTCCTGAGAACAATGTAAGAGGCTTTTGAGGACTTAATTTGGAATGAACCATGATTGTGTAGTTTATTATCTAGTTAGGTTGTAGTGGTTCCTATCTTATTTTTTGTCAGCAGCTGTGTGAATGATATTGGATACTACTGGAATTGCATTTGTTTTTCATTTTCTTAAAGTATTCCATGTCTGAGTTGCATAGAAGTAAGTGGTCATGCATTGAGATGAGTGTATTGCCATTAGCAGAGCAATTTTGTAAAAATATATTGTTACATTTATTGCATATCACATACATCAGTTTTACGAAGTGAAGCATCTTTCTTCTGGAAATGAAGACTGAGGATGATACTTAAAACAAGATGAGCTCCCAGCTAGAATGGAGGGAGTGAAAAGGATCAGTAGAATTACGTTGGATAGTGAACATCTGATCACTGCTGGGGCAAAAATTACATAAATGTCTGTACCCTGCAGCGAGATTCCTAGATTTCTGAATTTAACTCCTGAAAATTAATATTGAGACGTGATTATACTGCTATGTTTATGTTGTGATTTTTAGGCGTGTTGCTCTACAGAGCTAAAAGGAATGAGAAATGATGTCTTGAAACTGAATCCTGGATAATCCAACCAGAAATGAAACACAGCTTATTACTATTGAGTATGAATACGAGTCGGAACCAACCAGTGGTGAAAGTCATGGAACTAATGGGTGCAATTTGGCTTATATTTAGGTACTTGCTATGTGAAAGCTGGAGTGGTTATCCATAGAAAGAGGAGTCTTAGGATATCCTTGCTTGGGAGCTCAGTGGATTATATTGGCCCATTTTATTTAATTATAAAGGATGCTAGTGTTGTTCTTGAATCTCTTGTCACACATCCTATCCCACAGCTCAAGAGATAAAAGCAACTCAGTGACTCGATAAAGTTTTACTCGATAAAGTTTTACAGTTTTACAGAAATTTGTTTCCTACATTGATCTCTAGCTCTTGCTTGTCTGAAAATAGTCATTATAGAGGCTGCCAGGACAGAGAACAAGGTGTTTTCCTTTTTGTGTTGTATAATGAAGATACATGCAGCTATATGTGAATTAAGGTGGAAGAAGAAAAATAATAAACTGTGGAGAAATAGAAATCCCTATATTATCGGGGAAACGTGGGGTCATATTGTGGATCACAGCTAATATGTGGTAGTAATAGCCATAGTATGCTTAACATTTTGGAACCTATTGTATTTCCCATTTGGATTAAATTAAATACATACATCATTCTAACAAACCTTTCCCAGAAGATTGTGAACTTTGGAAGTGGGGAAGGGAATTAATGGCAGTGTATTTCATATTGGTGTTCCTCTGTCTAGCGATTCAATTATTTTCCCATAAAGAATTTACGGTTTCTACACAACAGACGTTGGTCAGCTTGTGAATAGACATTGCTGAAGGTGGTGTGAAAAATGACCTTCAAATACAATAAACTCAACAGCTATTACTTATCTTATTGTCTAAGAGACAGGTCTAATAACCCATTTCAAAATAAGAGAACTATGACACAGTTGAATTGCAGCACCAAAACCCTACAGTTGAGAGATGATCTCAAATGTAAAAGGAGTCTGAGATACCAAATCATGACAGGTCTTCAGTGAGACTTGTGGCTGAGGGAAACAGTGGTGAAAGACAGCTGCCTTTAGGCAGGTAATCATGAAAGTCTACCCCTTCTCGATTTTTTTTCAGTATGAAGTTAACTTCTGTAAAATGGTCTACTAGAACAGCTTAGAAATGGACTTCTAGAAGGGTCTTGTTTGAATTATTGCAAATTAAACCAGTCATGACATAAAGAGGATTTTTGTGGCAAGTACTACATTTCTGAGAAGAAGACACCAGTTAAGTAAAAATGTATTCACCGATAACCACCACTTTTCTGTTTGTAGTCATTTGTGAGAGACAAAAAAATACGTTTCTGGTAATTAAATGCAAAGGTGTCTTTTGGTTGGGTTTTTTTAAAAGGGGCTTTAATTTCTGTTTCAGAAACCTGTGCTTACTATTTCTATACGTAGTACTTACAGGCTTGGGCTCACACAGGGAGCCTGAGGGGAACTTTTGTTTTTACATGCTAAAAATCTTCCACTGAAGTATCATAGAAGTTCACATCTGTCAAATGCACATAAAGCAGAGAGCCAAAATAAATATGCTGTGAAAAGCAATATTGAAATTCATCTTTAAATACTTTAAAAGGTGGATTGTACAGATTCATGCATAGAATTCTCAAACGCTGCGTGCACGACCATGGTATTTTAGGTGAACTATGGGTTCTAAGGATTGCTACTTAATGAAGAGATGCACATCTGCCTTATTTAGAGGGGGCAAGCAGAGGAAAATTATCTTGTTTCTGTTTAGAAAGCACATTTATAAAGTGAGCATTACATTTAAATAGTGTTAGCAAGCTTTCTGTCATGTCCTCAGGTGAAGATGTTGTTTATCAGGCATTGCTAATGATATCTACTGCTGTCATCCTGGGGAAAAAAAAGTAGTCCTGTTGATACTAGGTCTGCCACTCACTGAGGAAGGAGGCCAAGTGCCACTTGGATGCCAGTGTTAAATTGGAACTTGGTGGAATTCAGGCCCTATCCCAAGACATGCAGCAGAAGCAAAGATGTAACAAGAACAATATTGATTGAATAGGCTGAGGTAGGGAGGAAAACAATAACCACATAATAAGAAAGGCACCAGAGGATAGTGTAGGCAAAGTTCTCCCATGGCTACATATTTTCCTCTGTTTAAAGCTCTACTTGCTTGAATTTGACTTATCCCCCTGGCTTACTAATGCCAGATGTTTTACAGTTTAATGCAATTATGAACAGGCAGTGGAAGTAGAATCCTTGCTGAAAACAAAAGCAAGCAAACACCTTTGGGTGTTTTAGTACTAACAAATAGTGGAAGTTGATAAATTAGCAGAGCTTACATACATTTTCACAAGTGTAGAAAATATTTACTTGTCTTTTTTTTGTCTTTGGAATAAAGTCAAATAATAATATGCCCAATCTTAGGGCTCAAATATGTACAGTAAGTGTTAAAGATGGGCTTAAAATGTTCCAGCCAGTTGTGGAGCTGCAAAGGTACAAAACTGCCTGTGAATAAATATATATTTAGATTTTTTTCCCTTGCAGCAGAATTGCTGTAGAACTATTCATGTGACCACATCTCAGCAGTAGCGTGCTGAGTTCTGGTCTTGTCCTTCACTGATGGACTGGAAAATCCTGTCTTGTACGTGTTTAATTAGGTATTGCCACTACGCTTTTCACTTTACAGACCTAGTGGCTGTCATCACCCACCTCTTGGATATCTCTTCATGCTGCAGTGGTTTGTAAAAACTTCCATAGTGCCAGTCCCTTAAAAATGCAGATATACATTTCTACTCTCAAATTCAAGCTCTCCAACTGTCAGCTACTAGAAGAAATTTTGTTGATCATGTCCAGGCTCCTCATTTTTTCTTAAGCTCTGTGCTGTTGAATTGAGCTAGGACTTGCTTTACATCTGTGTAGTGATATTTATTTAATGGAGTTTCTCTAACTTTCTGTAACTGAACAACAGGTTGATTCAAATTATCAGGTATATTCTTCCAGACCTTTTCTCAGGGAGTAACTTTGTTTTACCACGTTTAAGCAGGAAACAGAAGAAGGAACTCTAGGGATGAATGCGAAGGACTCTAATTAGTCACTCCCCTCCACAACCTATGAGTTCTTCTGTTTATAACATCATTTTGTATAATGCTTGAGATGATACCATTACCATTTGGAGTTTATTGCACATCAGAGCAAAACACTGCTCTAGTTACTTGTAAATAAGTCCTCTGTCACGAGAAGTGAGTGAAAAAGAAGCAAGGTTCAGTTGTCTACCTGCTGTGCCGCATGGTTGATGACCTCTAAATTAATGGTAGGTGCTGTGTTTCCAGAGTGCCAACAGGTGAATTTTGCTAGAAGAGAGGTGTGTTTATTTTACAAGGCGGAACACTAGGCAGTACTGGAAAAAAACCCATAAAACTTACTAAGAAAACGTTATTAAAGTTGATAATGGATGACAAGTTTACTAGGGGCTGTCTTCATAAACTATCAGTTGCTATCATCTACTCTTCTTTCCCTCTGTAGTTTACAGCTCTCTTCTTGTGACAACCCTGTGTTGTAATGTGTAACCTGTATTTGATTTTAAATAATATACTGCTGATGTTCTTCACTGTTGAAACTTTCTTACTTGGGTCCCTTGATACACTATGAGTGGGAGTAAGGACAAGAATGGCATTGGATTTTACCCTAAGAGTTGGGGAGTGACCCCACCCTCTTCTGGGACTAAGTTGTTTTCAAGGCATTAGGGTGATAACGGAGTAGTTTGAGTTGGATAATTTATTGAGATGGGGACTATATTTATACCCAGGAATGTAAACTTGAATTGGAAGAGTTATGCACATGGGAATGCAGTATAACAATTTCTTCTCTAAGTGATGTGTGTCTTGTTCCAAATGGAAATAATAATTATTCGGAGTTTAAAAAACAATTGTTTTCAACATATCAGGAAAGTTGAAGTCGTCTTCGCTTCTTTTTTCATTTTGCTGTGAATTTCTTTGTTGCAGCCAAGTCCATTTAATGCCTACCAATTGAGCCTTTCTGCTTCAGAGGGCAACCTCTGGATCTCATCAATGCCACCAGCAGGGGTTGCTTGAAAAAAAGTCACCTTTCTGTGAGAAATGAGTGCTGCTTATGTGAGCCCTTAGAGCAGGATAATCTGGAGGCTGAATTCTGCAGCAGTGTGTGTCAGTGCATGCGTCCTGATCTAGCAGTGCCCCTATGGGCAATATTAAGTAATCCCATGATGTCTTTACAGTTGCTTTGGGTGTCACAATGCTTAAGGTACTCTGCTAGATTGATATTATAGTTCTGTTAATTGTGGTATTGCAATTTTCTATATGCACATACAGAATACAGTTTGTTACCTGAACAAGAACAGTAAGAAAAAATAAATTTACAAGCTCCGAAATGCTCCATCTGGTATCTGTGGTGATAGAGATAGCAAACAAAGTAATACATAAAACATAAACTGTGTTATCCTAAAACTGAGGAAAAGAGGAGAGGCTGAGCTAGGAAGTTTTAACTATAGTTGAAGTTTGTTTATCTGTTTTTCTTGAGTTTACTTCTTTCTGTAAAGAATCCTTCCTGTAGGTATTAGGCACTTCTAAAGCTTCTTACTGCTATTTTATCTTTGCATTCTATGCAAATTGAGTTTGATTCCTCACAGTCTCTTCTGCAGTGTTAAAATATCCCAGTTGTACTCCATAGATACACTGTCTCCAGCTATGGTAATTTTAACCTGCCTGCCAATGTGTAAATCAAAGTTTCAGGACATGTGGGTTGAGATCACTTCTTGCATGTTTAATTTGGGTCATTGAGCTAGGAAATAAAAACGGAAGGGAGGCTGACTCGGTGCTGAAGACACTGGTTTGGAATTTCTTAAATTCAGTCTTTATTGCAGACATACTGCAGTTCTTTAACCTTCCAGTGTAACTGTAGCAAGTCACTTTATCTGTCTCTTCTTCAGTTTTCCAAAGAAGAGGATGATAGAGATGCCAAAATTCCTTTCTGACCCAGTGGAAGAAATGGGGTCATACAAGCACTTGTGGAAATGTAGTTTCAGTAAACAAAGCTGAAATTTTGCATACCAAATGCTCTAAGATATAATCAGAACAAATAGTTTGTGTGTGATCTTCAGGCATCTTCTCTGAGTCACTGAATCCTCTTTCTTAAAAAAATTTTTTTTGAATAATCAAAGTATCTTTCACTGAGAGATAATAATAATAATAATCCCTCCTATGTTTGTATTGGATCACTGACAGTGGTTTATGCAGCCTAAAAGGGAAGATACTGAAGCAGAGCAGGTAGATCTTGCTCATCTATCCAGTGGCAACTGATACAGAGTGTTCTCAGAGTTCAGTGCAGGGTGTCAGTTTATTGGGTGAAGCTACAGTAGATGCTTTTTACAGCAATATAACAGCCATGAGAGCTGACAACTACTGCCAGGTATGTGACACGCATTGATTAATGTCTTCAGTAGAAAGAAATTTGTGAGGAGGGTGGCATAGGGACATTAAAGTCATTCTTCTTGTCAGATGTAAATGCTGCATGGTCTTCTGTGCCCTTCCCAGTGGTCTGCAACCTCTTGTTCCTATAGTCACACCAGTTGTCTTTTCTTTTACTGATGTAGGCACATAAAAATTGAGTTTGTTATGATGTGAAATGTGAGAAATAAGAAACAAGCAGGAACCAAACTTCTCTACTGCTTAAAAACCAAGGGGCATTAACAAAATAGAAAACAAAGCAATATTGTGAGACTCAAATTCAGCGGGCTAAAATGTTTTCAGCAATTGCTGTTGATCTTGCTGTTTCTTGGTAAGAGTGGTTATCTGTGGCTTTTGTTTTGTCTTGCTCAGGGGGAAAAAGGGGGGAGGGGAAAGTTCTGAGTGAGTTGGTGTTTGGTTTTTTGTTTGTTAGGGGTGATTTGGGGTGTTTTGGGGTTGGAGTGGGTGTGAGCAGGTGTGTTTTCAAAGAATGAGGAGGGGTTTTTTTCTGATGGATATTTTTTTTAAACTGGCCTGTGTTTTTACACCTTGTATGGTTATATGGATGGTTTAGGTAAATGCAGTACTTTGTATCCAATCCATGTATGTTTGCCAAACTTGAGGCAGATACCATTTATGGTTTAGTAATGATATTGTCCACCTCAGGACAAACAGAGCTATAAATTACATTTATTTTACATTTTCTAATTGTTTAACAGATGTTTGTTAATTAATTTGCTATTTATTAGAAAAAGAATACTGAACAGAGTATGCTGCTTCAAAGTTCCAGACTGTACAGTTTATGAAAACTCATTTAAATTGATGGCATTTCAGTAAATGCCACCAGGGATTAAAATGAACAGCCCAGAAATTTCAACAGAGTATATTCTGTCTATTCCACTAAAATGATTTCAAACTTCTCCTCAACTATTGAGAATACTGGTGAGTGAGATCATTGATATCATGCTCTTAAAATCACTTCTTGTAACCACAATAATAGAGTGGGCATGAAGTAGGTTTGAGGTACTGAGCGTTACAGACAGCAGTATGCAGTGTAGTATACTGGCAGCATAATATATGAGAGGCCTGACTTTAAGACAGAGGACAAGCATTGGCTTAAAGTATAAGAGTACTAAATATCTATTATGATATGCATTTATGTATTTTATATAAATATATTTTTTCTGAATTACGGCTTTACATTTTCTCACTGTACTAGTCTGCCCAAAGTCTGTTCAGTATGTCTGTAGTGAATCTGGCCCTCTAAGAAGCTTGAAGTGAGTTTACTTGTCAAAGTCTCATAGTGATAAGCTCATGGCTGAACATTTCATTATTCTGCCTTTTTCTAATAAGCAGTGGAAGGGGCACAGTCTTTTAAGGATGGCTTACACTTGCATATCATATTCCTTTCAGAGATGAACCTTGAAAGATGTAGAGGGTTTTTTCCCCCCCGCTTCATTTTTCAGGATGCTGTCTTAGAGATAGGTTACGCATTCCACTCCAGCCAGGTTGACAAATGTAACAGGGGAGTTGCTTTTAATAACTTTCTCTTGTTTGTGGGAGTTTTCTCTCTAATACATTGGTTAGTTGTGTAGTACAATACTATTCAGGATAACAATACGCAAGCAAAAAATATGTTACTGTAAGACAAACAGGAATATTCTCATGATCTTATTGTGTAAAATACTAAAGCACAGATACATGTGCTGAGGGCAAGTTTTCATGCCTTAAATAGACATCAGGCAACCACTAAGGTTGGAAGTCTGCACGTTTGAGTGAACCATAGCTCCAGCTTCTCTCACAGCTACTGAAAAGTCAGTGAGCTGACCCAAGGAGCTGGTAATTTGTCTGTGGTCCATCTGGTCAATTAAAGACTCATAAGAAGATAGCAAACTTTGGAGTAGGGTTTCAGGTGTTACAGGTTAGCCAGATGGCACTTACTGTGTGTCATGTGTGTCTGTAGTAGGCTTAGTCATCTCTTTTTCTACAGGTCCTTTGTGTGTAAGACTGCTTATGCTTTGTGCGGTACTTTGAAGTGTGTATCCTTATAGTTAATGGTTGTAAACGTGCTCATGAATAACAGAATGTTGTATATCTACTGCATAACTGAAGACTGTGTGACTTAATACTTGTCATCAGATTGTGTTCCTTTGCTGAACTGGGGTTTGGTTGCTTTTTTTTTTTTGGTTTTGTTGTTTGTTTTTAAACTAGTCTTTCCACAGTAGATCTCTGGTTTCCAACATGGTGTTTTGGGGGGGAATCGAGGTTTGCTTTGGTCTTCTCCTTATTAAATGTGTTGGACTAAAGCTCTCTTGTGGAAAAATACCATTAAAATGGTCTTATGGGAAAATAACCTTGGTGGTTATCTACCTTGTTTTTTTGCTGTTGTGCTCACCATTCCCATATTCCTCTGAAGCCTAAGGTTGACAGTTTGTTTTGTTTTTTTCTTTCGAAAGAGTGTTGCCAGTATCCTGTGGTCCTCTCCAAGAGTATTACGATTATGATGAAAACCTATTCCTCTTCTGTCTTAGGTCCACTTTGACTTATTTTTACACCTTTTCTTGTCACAGTTTGCTTCCTTCTCAGTCGCTCCGGGTTGAAGAAATACCACAACACAGTATCCTTCCTGGCCCCAGGGCACCTAAAGGGCAGTTTTCCATTACGAAGGGATGATCCAGAGCTTCCAGACTTTTCGCAGCCGCGGCACTGTCAGACCTAAGGACCCCCACTGGAGGAGGTAGTCGCTTGCCCTCTAGGCATTTATTATGAGAGAAGCTGAAACCAGCTCAAGCCAAACAAACTCTTCACCAGTCCTGAGACCCTGTGTTGTCAGGTCAACGCAGAGCCTGTGGCAGACACCCTGCTTATTGGACTACAGATGCTTTCCACAATGCTTTTTAGCTCTTTAGAAATGTTTTAGCAGGAAAAAGAAATCTCACCATTTTCATGCGCACCTTGGCTAAGAGTTAAAATATATTTCTTTTGGTGCTTTCTGTTCATTGCATGTTTTAATGTATTTTTTAGTTATGTGGAATAGATCAGAACTTTACATCCTTGGAGAATTCTTGTTACTTTATTTTTAGAGTTTTTTGAACACTCGTGAAATAGTAGCTTATTAATATATTTGCAGATAAATGAGTTGCAGTGGCATTTAAAATGCCTAAATCAGTAATGAATAATGATTTAGTTAATTGATTATGAACTTAGGAACAAATATGGATCAGACTAGGGATTAGTCTTATCCAAACCTCTTTTAGGAGAGGTCAAGTATGCTTAATGCTTCATTCTAGTGGATTACTGACCTCCATGAATTTTAGCTTAAGGACATCCCTATCAGATATGGTTTCTGTGTGCACCTTTGATCTCACTGCTGTTCTCTGAATCACTTCCATTTCTACCATGTCCTTTTGAATGGAGGGATGTGAAACTCCATCCAGTATTCCAGAAATGGCTAAATCAGGGATTTATGCAATGGCATGATGATCATTGCTGGTTTTTTCAGCTGTGGCAGTTGATTTTGCTGTTTGATGTCTACGATGGATGAACCCGAAGTACACAATAAGCTTCCTAAATGGTAATTGTCAGATCACAACCTAATGCTGATTTCACACATTTTTGTATGATTTGCCTGATTAAGTTTTTCAGTATGGAAACTGGGAGCTGTGGTGACCGCGAGGAGCAGTATCAGCTTTTACTCGGAAAACTACATTTCTAGAAGGGAAATGAAAGTATTTGAAAGGGCCTTTAAGCATCAGTTTCTAAGTGAAAAAGCCTCCTCCTTTCATTCTAGGCTGTGTCTCTCACCCTTTTTTTTTAATTCTTTCCTTTCTATTAGAATGTATTTCTGCCATCTTTTTGAGGTTTAGCAATTTATTTTCACTAGTTCAACCTTTAACATATAAAAGTACTTAATTGTGAAGTCATCAGAGTTATTATTAAAGTCGTACTGTAAATAGAATATTAGGAAAAGAATAAATACAACTAATGTAATTTAGAATGTTGGTGTGCAACAACTAACTCAAGATAAAATTAATGGTATTACCCTAGAGGTACATCCGGATGGCTTGGAGAGTGCTCCAACTATTTAAAAAAAATAAAAACAAAACTCTGTGGTTTTAGTACTGTATGTAGAAATAAAGCACCAACCTTAGAACATTATCAGTGACCATTACCTGTGAATAATCTTAATCTTTGACACAAAGTAATGTGCTGTACGACACCTATTGTTTTATTTTTATTTAAGCGAAACAATAGCCTGTTGCTGTTTTGTAGTGTGTTTCTCAGTTTTGTCTTTTAGTTTATCTGTGGAGAAGTGATTATATGTGCCAGAGAGAAATATTCCCTTCCTCAAACCTGGCTATTCTTAGCAATTACTTCATTCTCAGCAAATATGATTTCACCCCACTTGGCTTTTGTCAATTATTTTTTTGACATAGGACTTTTGACTATGAATTTCTGCAAGCTGTAGCCAAAACATAACTGCTGGCACAGGTGTCAAAAATCTCAACTATGTGCTGTGCTAATGACCCTGAGGTTCAGGGCTCTGTGGAGGTAATGGCGGTTAGGAACAAAGCCATTAGCTCAACGTTGTTCTATATCTTGATAAGCCTCTCATTTCAAATACCAATGCAGAAGACACTGGGTTGAGTTTGGAACAGTAGGATTGTTGTGTAATTTAGGATATTGATTCTGAGAGAATGAAGTGAACAGACCTCTCTTTCAGAGTTAGCACATTTGGACAGGTAAACACAAAATGCTTTCTAAATTGCAGTTGTATCAAGTCTTTACAATTGTCAGTTTCTGCTATAAAACGCATAATAGTTCTAAGTTTTGTTTTTCTCTTTGATGAAAGAAAGTATAAATGACAAAATATTGAAATATTGACAGCTGTTATTTGAGAAATGAAAGCAGCATTTTACAGGCAGCAGGCTGGTACAGTTGAGCATTTCAAATTGCATCAGTCCTCACTGTCAAATCCTCCTTGTTTTCTACTGGGTAGCTGTGTCATTATATAGTTAACACCAGAGCAGAGTGTCCTGCTTCTGCATTCAGGGCACATAAGCCTCATACTGAAGATGGAGATTGGGACATTTTTGGCCTGAAGAACTGTACGGTCTGTGTAACAGTGTTGCTATACAGTCTCTGGTTTTCGTGGGGTGTCTGACTCTGGTATATGGAATCTTTAAAGCCTTTATTCGCTTACATTGTCCATGGTGATTGTGCTCTATAAGAGAAAGAAGAAACTTTTTCTTTGACTTGGCCATTGTGTAACTATGAAGCTCCATTAGTTCTTTATAAGAATTATAATCCTGTAAGTAGGAAAGGGATGATATAAAGTAATTCTATCACTTATTATGGTTTGTACTTGCTAAACTTGCAAGGTACTGGAAAGTATTAAGAATGAAGCCAATTATCACAAGGGAACTTGGAACTAGTTTTATTCCTTGTCAAGGTCTTTTTGCTCAGAGCATTAATACATTAGTTTTTAAAAAGAGCGACGTGGAAGTTTGGTGGAAGCAGTTCAGTGGAAATATGTAGAAAACCATTCGAATTCAACTTGGTATGAGTCTTGTTTGAGTGTTGGCAAAAAGCATAGTACACGTAGCCACTTGCTATTCTAGCGTAACACCAAAGTAAGGTCAGGCAGTCAGCTGGTATTCGTGAGAGCACCAGGCAGCAACGCATCTGTTCCAAAAGCAGATGGTGAGATGACCCAAAGGAAATAATCAGAACAGCAGAGGGCATTTTTATAGCTAGCCACCTAATCTTGTATCTCTAATTTAAAAGCAAACAGAAGAAGCTTGTAAAAATTGCTGTTAGAGAAGTATGTTCTCTGCATATAAATATATAGACTGTACAGTGTATATATAATGATACACTATATAATTGTATACTGTGAATATAATACTATTACTTTATAGTATACTACATACACACGCGTAAAGTACTGCACATAAAAAAGAAAGAGCTGAGCAGTAATGATCTAGCAAAGCATTTTATACCTGTAATATTACAAATTGAGAATACTCAGTCTTACAGACTAACCCAAGGTGTACACTGGCAAGGAAGATTTTTGAGCAAATTTGCTGGAGACTGCTTGTCCCAATGCCACACGTTATTCTGGAATTGTAGCCTTAACAAATGTAGCTTCCCCTTCCCATCTATAAGAAAGAAAGTTATAGTAAGTCATTAGGCAAGCATCTGGCACCAACGAGACTAAAATTCTCACGCAAGCTGCTGGTGACACATTGCAGTGACTGTTACTGACTCAGAGCAGCACTGTGTTCAATGCCCACCTGTGTCCTGCAGTTGTGGAATGCATGGCTGTTACAGGTTTTGACTGCATTTTTTTAGACACTCTCACTCAAATAGCACAGATTTCTCTCATTTAACTAGTTGTCTGGGTCACTTAACGAATCATGGCCAAGGTAGTGATCGTGACATTAGCAGACAGGTCCTGCCTGCACGTTAGTCTTTTGTGGGCAAAGGTATCTCTTTTTTTAATGTAGCTTTTTAGGATGTTAATGAGCCTTGGATGTAGTTAGAAATATGTTGTTTCTGGATCTGCGATGTTGTTCTCTAGTATTCTCTGCTGGTTTCTCACTTTGAACGTATTTACTATATTTTGCTTTAATTGAGAGAGTGAAGTAATCTCAGTTTTTCTTGGTTATTTATAGCTCAGAGTTTTTCCCGTGGTGTTGATTAATCTTTCTTCTCAGCATTATGTGTTTTCTCCTAAGTTCCTGCCCAGATTTGTTAAAAGCTGATGCAAGGCACGAAGAGCCAGTTCAGTGTTAACTTCTACCTTATGTATGTCTGATAGCAGAACATTTGAAAGGACATGGTCCATTTTTCGTATCTTATACATTCATTAAAAAGCAAATTAAAGCTTCATGTTGGCTTCCACTTGCAGATCCCAGCTGTACCTGTCCTCTTGTCCTCCAGTATGCCTGACCTAAGCCTCAAAAAGTTGAGGAAGGGCATTGAACATTAACCAAAGCTATAATTGAAGCCGTTAGCTACAAGACTAAATTGTTTCTGCTTATGACAAGGTCATGGAATATAATTACTATGTGTATTAGTATTATAATTTTTAAACGGATAACCCCTCAATCATTATTCCTGCCTGATTTTTTAAGATGAGAATACTTTGGTTAGGTTACGCTAGTTAAAACTGGCTGTAGATTGCTATTGGGGCTTGACAGAGAAGACCACACATCAGTCCTCAATAATCTACATAAGGTAGATGACTGGCATGGATCTACTGAGTCTATTATAATCCCAGTACACCTTGGAGGGAATGTCAGTCTTCTAGAAAGACTAATTAAGACTAGGCTTGTTAAGTAGACGCAAGTTTTTCTATGAGATGTTCTTCCTTTGATTTATTTTCTTGTGCTACTCATGATTTCTGCAGAATGCTAGGCTAGTTCATCTTTTTATATTTGTACTGCAAATTCTTTCAAAAGTGGCAATTCTCATAATGTGAATTGTTTCAAAATAAGGGAGTGCTGATGCCTTATGCACTTGGTGGTTAATAAAAATGAGGCACTAAAATGTTATGGTTAAGTTTTAGTAACAATGATAAAATAATGTTTTAAGCCATTTGAAAAATAGATATCGAAATAACCAAAATCAAAGTCATAATCCTAATTCCTGTTGATCCTTCGTTGTGAGTAAACCTGATAATTTTTTAGGCAAAATTGGCTTATCTGGTAGCAGCAATGCTTAACATACTGATTACACCCTCTGCTGCAGATGCAGACTTTAAATTTTGTCTGGTATGTAACAGATAGTGCTATATCTGTTTTACTAACAAGGAAGCAAAGACTAGTTTCAAACAAGTTTTGACAACCCTTGATGTGAACTCTGGAGAGCCAACATCAGATTCTCTGTTTCACAGGAAAACCTGGTTTTTGTGTTACTCAGCCGGGGAATATACAGGCCACATTGCCAGGCAATAAGAAAAGAAACTAAACAAAAACCTGTCTTCAGAATCTCTGAAAAGAGATTCTAATTTTATCAGTAATGCTTTTAAAAACATGAGTTACTCATTGCTTTTTGAAAGCCTATGAACATATGGATAGCTTTGATTTCTCTGTCACCGTTATTGACTCAGTTGCAGAAGATTGGAGCCTTTTTGAAGAGTGACTTGCATATAGGGATGCACTGATTCCCAGAAATAAGGCAAGCAAGCTGAAGGAGAATACTGGTGGCTTCTTATTCCTAATGCTTTGCACGGTATTTGCAGAATGCAAAGTACAGTGCTGGAGGCGGGGATTATTTCTCTGTACAGAGGTTGATTTCTAGATCAGTTACTTTACTAACATGGCCAAGTCTTCCTGTGTTCCTCTGTACAATTCAGGGACGGACTCATCAATGAAAAAGAAAGCAAACTGAGACACAAATTTCATTTGCTCTAACTCAATGAGTTAATGGCAGAGCAGGAACAGGATTAATATCTAATTTCAAATGTCTCTACTGTCTGTTCCCTTGATGGTGTAGAGACAAAGGAACTTCCATGGTGTGATGCCTCTTATTTTTGGATGCCTACCTCAGGAGAAAATGATGCACTGATTTCTGAAGGAAAATTAAGGAAAACCAGTGCTAGCACAAGTCCCTCCATTTAGACAGAGGAGTCCTGTCTTTAAGATTTTGAGGGGCAGCTGCGGGATATTTGAAAAACAAAGAACAGGTCTGCTAGAAGCAACTGCAGAGAGTGCTGCCGTCTAATCACTGAATATTTATGATGCTTTTTACCAAGGATTCTTTCTCCTTTGAATTGCGAAGTCCAGAGTGTTGTTTCCTGGAAATATAATGTTAAGTTCTGGAAATTCTAGGATAAAAGACTTGTTTTGATTTTTTTAAAAAAAAGCTAGCATCATATGACATATTGAATCATAAGAGATCTCTCTGACTTCTATGTATCTCAGTTGACATTTGCCATGTTCTGAGAACTTTGAAGCATAATAAAACCCCACAAATAATATGAAGCTGGAACAGTAAGAAAGGAGACTGGAATAATTCCATAGAATATTCAAGTCATTGTTTAGCATTCTGATTGTTTGCCTGGATTCCTGTCAAAAAACATGGTAAACCAAAGGCTTGTGGTAAATAGAGTTAAATCCAGTTGGAAAACAGTCACAAGTGGTGTTCCCCAGGGCCCAGTGCTGGGCCCAGTCCTGTTCAATATATTTATCAATGATCTGGACAAAAGGATTGAGTGCACCCTTAGCAAGTTTGTGGATGACACTAAGCTGGGTGGAAGTGTCGATCTGCTTGAAGGAAGGGAGGCTCTGCAGAGGGATCTGGGCAGGCTGGATCCTGGGCTGAAAACAATGGGATGAGGTTCAAGAAGACCAAGTGCATAGTCCTGCACTTGGGACACAACAGACCTGCCTGGCGGAGAAGGACCTGGGGGTGTTGGTTGACAACTGGCTGAACATGAGCCAGCAGTGTGCCCAGGTGGCCAAGAGGGCCAATGGCAGTGTGGCCAGCAGGACAAGGGAAGTGATTATGCCCCTTTACTCAGCGTTAGTGAGGCCACACCTTGAGTACTGTGTGCAGTTCTGGGCCTCTCAGTATAAGAAGGACATTGAAGTGTTGGAGCGCGTCCAGAGAAGAGTGACAAGGCTGGTGAAGGGGCTGGAGAACAAGTCCTATGAAGAGCGGCTGAGGGACCTGGAGTTGTTTAGCTTAGAGAAGAGAAGGCTGAGGGGAGACCTCATCGCTGTCTACAACTCCCTGAAAGGAAGTTGTGGTGAGGTTGGTGCTGGTCTCTTCTCCCAAGTGACAAGTGATAGGATGAGAGGAAATGGCCGCAAGTTGCGCCAGGGAAGGTTTAGACTGGATGTCAGGAAAAGCTTTTTCACTGAAAGGGTGGTCAGGCATTGGAATGGGCTGCCCTGGGGGGTGGCTGAGTCACCATCCCTGGAGGTGTTTAAAAGGCAGGTAGATGATTTTCTTAGGGACAGGGTTTAGGAAGGGGACAGATGCAGTTGGACTCGATCTCAGAGGTCTTTTCCAACCTTATGATTCTGTGATTCTAAATGAAAATCAGTGAAACGTGCACAGGCTGTGTAATACCACATTTTGAGGAAAAATACAGCATTCCTTTCAGAAGACATGGGATCATGTAGGAAAATGCATGCTACAGTTCCTCACAAAAATGTGTGAAGGCTTTGCATGTAGGGCTCTAGTGTCAGTTTTATGTTTGAGGTCAGGAAAAAGTGAAACACAGGTAGGCAGAAACTTCAGCTGCGGTGTATTAGTTGGGGTGTGAAACAGAACATTAGCTCTTCTTTGGTCCGAGTTAAGACTCTACAGGCTGAGCTTATGCTGTAGCATTTTGCACTCCACGTGCTATATTTGAAAATGTTTCTGATCAGGCTGGCAACAGTCAAGATCTCCATGGGATGTACAGAAAAAATTGTTAAAGAGTGAGACACACTCACCCCCTCACCCCACCTCCAACCCCCATATCCACAAATACTCATACGTAAGAAAAGAGATCTAGAAAGATTGTACCATTTTATTTCATTGTTAAAATTCTATCCAGTCCCTTTAAACAGGATTATAAATATTCATGTATTTAATCTTTGAAGGTCTTCAGTTAATCTTTCCTCCTTCTGACCATTTGGCAATTTACTATAAAGTTAGGTTTTTGCAGCATGATAGCCAAGTACACCTCTTCTGTACTTACAGCCTTACTGTAGCAAAGGTATTTCTGTTTGGGCTGTGTTCTGTAGGGATTCTTTGCCAAGACCTTTTCACTGTTGCTGTGTTTACTTTTTAGCTTAATCACAGTAATTTTGCTATTAGAAAGCGTTGTTTTATATTAAATTCTACTGATTTTTGTATTTTGAGGTGCATCATTCACTAGCACTGCCAAAAGATTATCATTACTTCTGCTAGGGAGAGTGCTGTTAGTTCTCAAAGCACCATGCAGGATTTCAGATGCCATTGAAATAAATTCAAGGTTCTGATGGTATTCTTTGTGGTAAAATTCTTTTAATGATCCAGTAGTCTTCAGAAATGACAACTTTGTAATTTGAAGGCTTGATGCACAGATGTTTCATTATTGCTGTGGGTACAGATGATTTTCCTACATTTAATCATAGTTGCTATAGTTACAGTGAGTGCAGAAAATTACACTATTCAATAGGTGATCAGGGTTTTTTTTGAAGCATAAAAAACCAGAATTTTCTTATATTTCTACCATGTGCGTTCTTTGATATAAACCCTAGTGGAATTTCAGCAATTTTAATAACTTGCAAGTCTACTACTTGAAATTTTCCTGCCAGTGCTGCTTAATTGCATCATGACGTATCTGTAGTTCTGTAACTTGCAGCACTTCCTTCTCAGTCTGATCTGAACGATGTGCCAAAAGAATAAGAAGATAAGAAAAAATTTGATGGTAGAGCATTTATTTTGCCAGATTAAGAAAACATTCAGTAGGGCTGAGTCTAATTTGACTTGCAATAATAAAGGACTAATCAATTATTTAATTCATATTGCTCACTAGTGTTGGCCATTGAAGTTAATTTTTAATAAGCTAATACCTGCAAGTAACCTTTGATAGATTTCCATAACACCATCTTAGAAACATTACAAATTTGGATTAGAAGAATGTTACAGTAATTTTAAATGCAGTTCAACCAAGGATAGCACCATTATTTTTAAACAAAGCATTTTGTTCCAAAAATCTTCCAATTCATTGCCACTGTTCTTTTAATAGGCGGATGATACTTCTCTGTGATAGATATTTAATGTTTGTAAGTGAAAAATTCTTTTGCGCTTTCTTATAAGTAAAAAAAGAAAAACAAAGCATGAAGAATCTGTGGAGAGAGGGCTTTTGTTTCTCAAAGGTTAACAAGCTCATGAGTACCTAAAGCTTCATTACTGTAATGCATAAGGATGGAGACAGGCAGAAAGGACGCTTTCTAGCTCCACATGTAAAGCTTTCTTTCAGTTCAGAGGGAGTTAATGGGAAATGAAAACAAACAAATAAACCCACAACCCAGATCTAAGGAAAAAGAAGGTAAATTCTGAGTCAGTCCAGTAGAGAGAAGGGGGTCTCAGTAAGGGTGGTTCCTGTCATGATGCTGTGTGTGAAGGATTTTGGGAACTGATTGACAAGGAGATGTTCTGCTGGTACAGTCTCTGTGAGAGATCAGCTAAAGCCCAGGTTATAACCATTTTAAATATGCCTAATATGTTGCTCAAATTATCAGTTGTTGAAAATAAATACTAGGTATTACTTTTGAGTGGGATTTTCTTTCTACCTTTCTACCTATTGGTGCTGCTCTGTGTAGGTACTCCTAGGAAACCACGCTGATCACAGGTACAAAGTTTACTTAGCATTCTGTGCTTTTCTTTTTTAACTAGAGGCAAAAGGCTAACATTGTAAATCTTCTCAAGGAATACTTTATTGTCACTTTATGTCATCCCTTGTGTTAAATAGTTTAACATAGTTGTAGATTATTCCCATAGTCCTAACTCATTCTAGTGGCATTTCAATAAATGAACTAACATTCTTTCCTCTTCAATCATTTTATTTTTCCAAGTGCTCACGTGAATTGGAGAAGTGAGATCTTGGAGACTTCAGCCCCTTGGTAGAGGGGAGATGAAAGGGAGACTTCTGTAAAGCTTGGCCATTTCTTAATAGAAGGGAAAGAGATGTTACCAGGAACCAGATTTTATACTGACATCTTCTATACTAATTCTAAACCTGTGGTTTTCAGGTTCATTGAGCCTCATGTGCCATTGCAGATACCTTGACGATGGTATTAATTGGCCTTTCTAAAATCTAATTAAGTTAACTGAGGTTAAAAGTTATAAAAATATAATGAATATATACAATAACTGGTTCTTTAATGATAAATTAATGAGTTGCTGCTGATGCTAGCTGGAGTTACAAGTGCATGTAGATCACACTGTTTTTACACATCCTGTCTTTATCCTGTAAGTTCTTTTAAGAAGCTTCTGGATGTGGAGACCACTGGTCCATATCCTGTTTTAGAATACTGTCAGAAATGATATTCACTTCATTGATTAGCTGCTAAGAAAGTGTGTTTCAAATCATTACTGTCAAAACATTTATAATGCCCAGTCTGGCTCTGAGAGCTTAAAAATGTGAACTGCTTATGCAAATTCAAAACAGCATGAATACCAGTTTTGACTTGTACCCTGCAACATTTGAGCAACCACAGGCAAAGGCCAAATCAATTATTTTCTGCTTAGCAGTCACTGAATCTTGGCATTTTGAGTTAAAAGCAAACGTCAGTATTTTGTGAAATAGTTTTACATGCTAAACTTCTGGAAAAAACTCGCTTTCCTATGTGGGCAGAATTTGATAGGCAGTGTCATAGAAATATCTTTCCCCGCGGCCTCCCCAACATTTTTCACTTTTCTGCCCAAGAAAGACTTTTGATAATATTATAAAAGTAAAATTTGGCAAAAAAACTTGCTAGTGCACATTAGTTATCTCTACCAAAGTCGTGAAGGTAGTACAAACTTGTCAGGTGTAAATTTTCCTCCAGCCAGAAAAATATTCTGAGGTAGCTGTATTTGTATTTTGTTCAAAATTGGTGTCTAATTCTTGTTATCTACTCTATACTTTATTAAGAAATAGTGCCTTTGATCCCTTTTTGGTATTTAATGGTACTTTCAGTATTGTGGCAGTTGTCAAACAATAGTTCAGGCAAACCTAACCTGGTCTTCATCAGCTATAGGCTTTATATTCTTGAGAATAAAAATTTTATTAATAGTCTTTTTCTAAGCCTTCAAGGCAGAGCCTGAACACTAAGCCTATTCTATTAAATTCTTAGATGCCAAGATAAGATGTCCCATTTTAATGTGTAATATTTTCCATATACATTTTCTGTCCTTGGGAAACCTTTTTTTTTAATTGTCAAAACAGACTATTAATTCAAATTTAAATTAATGCAGATAGCTCATCATATAAAGTGATTCATATGCAAAGCGCAGTATCTGAGCATAATTTACTAAAATACAGAAGTTGATATCAGGAGTTTTAGAAGAAAGGAGTTGCTAAATTGTGTAATTTAGCCTAATTGAGGTTGATTTAAAATAATTTTATTTTGAAGGGAGATCTGCTTTTTCAAAAGCAGTCTTTTTTTCACTGCACCGACTTTTGAGCATTATCAACTTTTTCTTTTATAATCTTATTTTAGTACACTAAGTGGAATAGTTTCCACACTTCCCAAATTTCATCAGTTATCTAATGCTTTCAGTAAATTGCTACAATTCTCCATATGTTTCTTCTTTTCTCATGGTAGCTGTCATCCATATAGACTTTAGTAAGCAAGTTAATCCAGTATTACTGATAATCAAGTCTGTTAATTTGCCTGTGATTTGGGCTATTCTGTTTTGTACTACTCCTGTATTTTCCATAGATAATGTCTTATTTCAGTACACCTAATTATTTACTTTATCCCATCAATGCCACTGAAACTGGTGTTCTTCAGTGAGTGTAAAACTCTTATCAGTATAAGGGCGCTTAGGTATCAAAATATGGATAAACTAAGCAAGTAATGATAAAACTATTTTCTAATTAGTTTTGTTGTTTGTTAAATTATTCAACAATTGCTATATCAACAACCTCAAAAATTATCAATAAATTAATGAGCAGTAACAAAACTAATGTAAATTGCCTTATATGTTTGAAAACATTCTCATTTTTTCAGATGAGTAATAACCTGGTCATTTCAGAGTCACGAAGTTGCCACCATTTCTACAGAGAATAGAAACTTTTATCAGTTTCAGCACAGTGTTCTCTGGCTGTCAGGACCAGATGAAATTGAATTGGCTTTTGAGTCTGTCTGAAAATTATGATTTTTGTATGCATAAATGACCGTGTACCCCTAGCAAGGATGAGCCACTGGCAAGCTCTCCTTCATTAATTCTAAACTTAATAGATGATGGTGTTTGAGCTTTGGTTGGTGTGTTAAGTGGTTTGGGTTCTTTTGTGTCTTTGGTGCATGAGGTTCTTTTTTATTTTTTATCTTTTTTTACCACCTTCAGTTTCCTGTATTTGTTTGCTGTCACACTTAAGTTAAAGCTTTCAAACATTCCAAGTTTTATTTTCAGTTAATCTCCCCAGGTTTTAAGGAATTTTCTTCATCTTTATGAAAACTGTCGAGTCAGACTACTTTAAACATGGGGAATTGAACAAGTGTTATTGGGCAGTTGAATCTTGTACTGAAACAAAAAAGCTTTCTAGCTTTTTTAACCAAGAGAAACCAGGGATAGGATTCTATTTCATTAAACTTTAGACTTCGGCAGATCTCTAGTGACTTGTCATTGCCTGCATTAAAGGTAGTAATCACGAACTTTGTATTCAGTGGGAAGAAGCAGATTCTTCTGGGATACAATTTGTCTGGCTTATCTACTTCTCTACTTTAAGATTAAATGAATTGTATTTTAGAAGTGCATGTTCCTCTCTGATGCAAGAGGACATCTGTGTAGTTGATATTTCAGCTTGGATGAGAAGAGTTCTTCTCCAAATGAACTGCTGACAGGGCAACAGGAAATGGATGGGAGTGGGGAGGATCTTCTAAGAGAAAGGACTGCAGTTACTTCAGCAAGAGTCTCTTCCCAGCCCCTTTAGAGCTCTGTTTACAGTTAATGGAATTATTAACAGTATTCCTTTGAAACATATTGAATGCAACTTAAGACATTACCTTCTGAGATGTTCAGGAAGAATGCAATCAAATGTAGCTTAGTCTGGTGTAACTTTTAAGTGTAGGTAAGACACTAAGGAAAGGAACTAAACGAGAGATTATGAGGTACATGAAGAGAAGAGGTAATAATACCATACCCATTCTGGAGATTTGTTGGGGAAGGGCTTTGGAGTGTTGTTCTGGACTGCTACTTCTGAGAAGGATTATTAAGTTCTGTTTATATTCTCGGAGTGGTCTCTTAAGGTCAAAGATGCCACTTCTCAGATGAGTTAGCTTCAGGTGGTCTGAATGTTTCAATGTAGCCTGATGAAACGTCACCTATCCAGGAAAAGAAAATCCAACATGTGACTGATAATGGCTTTTTATAATAACGACAAAAGGCCCCGCTCCAAAACGAGAAACCTTGTAGCCTTTTAGGAAGGGAATTGTTTAGGGTCACTGCAGTCCTTCCCTTGCCCTTCTCTCATCTCTCTATTATAAATCGTTGCTAGCATTCAATTATGACACCTGAATACCATTTTTTGTTTTGAACGTATTATATTTGATGGATCCGATACTTTTTTCACCTTACAAATTACTGACATTTAAAGCTGCTTGTTTCTTGTAATGAAGCTGCGTTTGAGATTATGAACTAAATAATAAGGATGCAGATCACAACAGTGCTGTAGAATCACAAGACTATCAGGTTAACAAAAAAAAATGACATTACTGTATTTTAATGAATGGTAATTACAGTGAGGGACATCATAAGCTATGTGATGTATTAGAGGAAGATATGGTTTAAAACAGAAGTGGAAGAGCTATCGAGGCATGGATGAATTAAATAACATGATTCCTTATGCCCTGTGTACCACTCCTTTTAAAGGCAGCTGGTAATAAGATGATCAGGGGTACAGTGCAGTGATGGTTGGCATGCTGTACAGTCAGTCAACAATGAATGAGATGGAAAACATAAAGAACCATAGAGCACTGTAGCTCAAACACAAATAATTTAATTAATATCTGTGAAATTTGGTCAGACATAAGATAGTACTACTTGTTGTTTTACCTTGTATTCTACTTTAAACTTATACTTCCCTTGGTTTGCTTGATATAGCTATAATGTTATTTGTAATTTAACTTTGTTTTTGCATTTTATTTTCATTGTAAACCTAGAAATACTGGCTGAGGAGGTAGGAAGATGAGCAGACATGAAAACTGGAATTCTGCCCAGTAAATGTCATCAAAATTTTGATGCAATCAATGTGCTTTTCCGGAGTGTTTGGATTCTTTCAAATTGTCATTTGCTCTCCTAAAGCTGTTCTGTCAGAAGGGTTTTGACCGACTCTGTCTGCAGGATAAAGCAAACTTTTCTTGCAAGAGGATTTATTCTACTTATGATTATAGCCTGAAGACCTTGAAGGCAAACTGCTGTGGAGAAGGCTGAAATAAGTTTTGCATTATCATTTTTCAAGAAGGAAGAAGGCATGCAGTGACTTTCTGCCAGAAAATCTGGAAAATTGTACTGTTTCGCTTAGCAGAATTATTCGTACTTCATAATAAGTTGGTAGAGAGAGGGGAAGGTCTCATTTTACTTATTTCTCGTTGCCCATCTTTTGTGATCTCCATTAATTTCCCAGAGATAAATTTCCATTCTGTATCCTCTTTGCTTTATTCTTCTCTCTCACAAAGACCTGGATATGACAACAGCTAAGTAGGGGGTTCCTTGCATAAGAATGTTGTCGTACTTTCAATTTTTAAAGTTTATAGTTCAGGCAGTTAGACCTGAAGAAATAAAAATGCATATATCAATACAGTAAGAACTCTTACAGAGATAACCATACAAAATAGGGTATTTCAAGAGAATGTTAGTCTGGGCAGGGAAGGGCAGAAATAATGCATGTAAATGTAATCAATGGTTTACAAATGGTACTTCTCAACAGATAGGCTCTTTTCTGTGGGTAAAAAGCTCCAAAAGAGTAACCCCCAAGGAAATCAATTCCCAAATGACTATGTAATCCTCCGAGACCAGCTCCAGTGCTCTTTTGTCTCCAATTGTATTGACAGCTGGTAGTTCCACCTTTCGGGCAATTTATCTTCCTACTGCATATTTATTGAGAGGTTTCTTGTTGTAGTATTGACCATACATTAACAAGGAAGTGGTGGATAATAGCAAAATCCCTGCAGTCCTGGCAGATGTTTTCTTGGTATGGGAGCTTTTGCCGACAGCAATGAGCTTTGTGGCATATGCACAAGAAAGTGAAACAACATTTTTGAATTTAAAAAAAGCATTAGTTAAATGGAAGAAGTGAGTCAATGATCTATATTCAGTTCTGCATTTAAATCCAGATTGTCATGGTAATTTTTCTACATAGACACATGCAAAATTATACGGAGAGAAACATGCAGAGTTAAAACAAATGTAAAGCAAATGTGGAGAAGATTATGGTGATTTCAGTTTCTTCATTAAAAGATGATTCCAAAAGAGAAATTATGGAAAAAGAGAACTTCTGAATTTAATTATACTTTTTTTTATGTGTTAGTCTTTACCAAATATTTCTTTGAGTGATTTATTTATGGTATGATAAGAAAAAGTCCAAGTAAATAAATCAACCAAAACAGCTGCCAGCAACAAGAACAGAACACCAAAATCCAAACCACCACCCTACCCCCTTTTTACTACAGAGAAGCTGTAGGTTGTCCTGTTTCTGCCTTTCACATCTATTGCAACACTTTTCCCAGATAAAGCCAATGGAAATATTTGGGTCAGGAGAGGGAAGAATTCTTCCTGATGACTTGTACAACGTGGTGATGTGCTGTTTCTTTGGAAGTGTGTTTCAACAAGGGATGTGTGTTTGTACGTGTGTGCACAGTCATTTGGTCTCACTTTTGAAGCCTGGTTATGGCTACCTAATGTAGGGGTCTGATAGTCCAAAGTATGGATGCTGTTAGTTACTGAGTCTTAAACTCTTGCATTCTGGATAAAGTGAGATGAAGCATCATTTATAAAACCTTTCGTAGTGCCTCTTAGACTCTTCCTGGGACCCCAAACAGGGTGTGAGTAGCTTGCGGGTAATTCCAACTACAGCTCACCAGAATAAAAGGTTTCTGTACTTGTCACACATGTGCTCACTGTTTGCATTGCTTTTCCTCAGCAGAGAGTTAGCAAAATAGTGTGCTATGTCTTCGTGTTACCAGGAAGGTACAGGCCTTTCTAAGCATCCCATTGTTGGACATAAACTTTTTTTCCTCTTAAAGGAAATAATATACTGCTTATATAGATATGATAATGTTCCCTTGTTCACAGACAAGACACTAAAATACCATAGATATAAATGGATAAATATTCTCCGAACAGGAATTTTATATTGATTATCTCAGCAGACCTTTTGTTGTCTGCTGTCATCTTTGTTTATGATGTAAATTAGTACATTCCTGTTAATTCCTTCTGTATGGCAGATACTTGGGCCAGTAAGTACAGCACTTTAAATAGTTTTGCACAATGACTGCTGCCTTAATGTTCTTTACATTTGATTACTAGTATTATTGTGTGCATTATTATGCACATATCTGCATATTAACATTTAATATTCATGTTTTATCCAAGCCATCCGTTCAACTTCTGGCAAGTACTAGGAAATACTATTATAGAGCACCTTAGTTACAATGGATAGATGACTTACTGCCTTGTAGCTAAGATAAGTTCCTTTCCTTATGCATATCCTTTGCAGTTTGCAGAACATTCAGAGAGAACCAATGGAAGTCATCACAATGACTACAATATCGAGTCATTTAGTTTTTCCAGATCAGTTAGTGTGAAGTCCAGGACCAGTAATGTACCAGACAAAAACTCATCCCTCGTTTGCTAAACAAATTTGAAAATGTTAGAGCCTTTCCATCTTTCACCTTCTTCATTAAAGCTGTGCATCTATGGCACGTTCTGTGTCTCGGGTCCTGTAGCTCTTGGTTCTTCTGCTCCCACACTCAGCCAATGTTCAGTAGTTAGTTCTGTTTTCATTTGTGAGGTTTCTGCTGCAGTATGTTTGACAAGGCACTTCTGCCTGCTGGCTTGGCTTTGAAACTTCGGCAGCTCAGGAGGAAACAAACCCAGTAAAGGGACAGGAGCATTATAGCTAAACGCTATCAAAACAATAGGAATAAAGTTTCATTTAAACACTAGCATTGAATTCCAAGCCTAGCATCCTGCTTCTCAGGTTTAACAGTTTAGTTCAGCAGCAAAATTCTTAACCCATATGCGGACTCGGAGATTGTTTAGATGGAGCAGAAACTAAAGGCAATAAAGAGCTATTAGGGCTGGTTTGGGAGAAAAGATTGTAATTCGGCTGGAATTGAATTTCCCTGGAGACTGTATTTGCCTGTGCCTGGTGGATTCCACTCTGGATTTAATTCAATACAAAAATCAACCTTTTGGATTTGGCACAACCCTAGATAAGAACAGTTTTTTCTTTCTAGTACCACTTCCTGCTTAGCTCATTGGTAATACCTTTTAGTATATACAGCCTCTTGAGAAATTTGTGTAAGAGTACCACTCTAAAAAAATTGTTTTGTAAAAGAGGGTTATTCTTCCTTAGTTGTGGGTGTTCTTGATGATTGAAGAGAATGAAATAGTAAGTAAAAAAGAAAGACCTTGAAAGCTGATGGAGTGACCTAGGACAAGAAGTGAGGACAGTGAGACATTGCCAGGTTTGGCAGAGAAGGTCATTGTGCTCATATGCCCATCTACAGTAGCATATGTTTGTTTAGCTGTAGATTTCATGAAAATGTTAGACGCATAAACAGGCCCTAACAAATATTGATTTTCTGGCTCATCTCAAATTTAATGTACTGTGCCTTGGGAGTATTATTTTACAAAATATTAATACCTTATCATGACAACCTGTTTTCCTGAGCCTTTCACAGAAAGCAGCTTTAATCTCTGTTTCTCAAACATCTATCATTAAGTATATTCTGCCTGTGCATCAGAAGGAAATCAAATTAGAAGCAGACAAGGAATGCTTAACAACATATTTTACTTTGAGAGAGATATTAATGTTGGTTTGACTTTTAGGCTGTTGTGTTTTATGGTTTGCATTCTGATTACATTTGATTAACTTAAGGGGAGGCTATGAGGTGAAACATTAAGTCATGCTATTTTGAGGGAGATAAAGGATGATAGATGAAAAGAACTAAATAGCCCACTCAACCAGGCAGATGTGCTCGGTGATCATTAGTCACCTGTGTGATGCTCATGGTGCTTCACCATCTACAAATGAGCAATGCAGACCTGATTTATAAATACCTTTTCATATAGAAGCACTGTTTGCTGTCTGCTTTAATTTCAAATTACATTTAATTTGATTATTTTGATAGCCGTGACGTATTTGGGGAAAATAATGAGTTTCCAAAGCTTACTAAATTAAAGCATAAATATTCTTTTTTTTTTTACAAAAATTTTGAAATTTCAGTTATGATGTGACCATTTCAGACTGATTATGCTGAATTAGCAGTTCACCAATGTCAGTACCAAACCGCCAAAAGTTACATGGGAGAACTAAAATGAAATAAAACCTTAAAACTGGCCATTAATTTAAAATGGCTGCAACTTTTGTAGGTAATGTTTGTCTTGGAAAGAAATATCCATATGCAACTTGTATCACAAATGCAATAATTTGTGGCTAGGAGATTGCATACCCAAAGTTCTTAAACCCTGTGAATGTTAAAAAGTAGGTAGGGATTGGGCACCCACCTCCTTGGGAGCACTTTGGGCAACCACCTTCAGTGTTTCTGTAATTTAAATATTTGTTGTTGTTGCTGGGTTTGTAGGCTGTATGGCTGGATAAGAGAAAGCAGGATCATTGGTTAGCCCAACAGGGCCATGTTTATAGAAGTTAAGTTGGTGTCTTCCCAGTCTATTTAGTCTGGTCCTTCTCTGAACAATTCACAGTTGTTGCTCTGCATTATTTTTAGAATATCACTGTTGGTATTTTGTAATTTTATTTACTCCAGATTCAAAAACTAACAGCAATAAAAAGTAAAGGTCGTTAAGCAAATAATGTTATTTTGAAAGTTGCAGGAGTCTGGCAACTGACATAAGGCTTCCTTTCAAATCTGGATTGACCTGGGCAATGAATGAGTCTTTTTAGTGAAAAGGGCAGCTTTTGAATGCAGTACCTAAAGGTAATTATCATTTTCTGGGATCTTATTAGCATGCAAAGTGGCAGAGGCGGAATAGCAATATGAGCCTCAGGAGCCAAGTAAGGGGACAGTAATGCATATATTATTGTAGCTCATGCAATAATATTTAGCTGTGTCAAGGGATACATTGGAAAAGACTACTCTGGCTTATCCAAGAATTTTATATAATTTCAATGCCATAATATATTAATTTATTATATACTGAAATTAGAGCCTGATTGTGGTTTCAGAAGGCAAGGACTGTAGTTTATTCATTACAGAAGATTCAGTTACAGTAAACATTAAGTGATTTGGTGAGCTACATCTGTGCTTTGTGGCTGCGTGTCTTTGCATTAGATTTGGGCTTGGTTTCTAGTTTTGTGAGACTTATTTAGGGGTAGATTTGGCTTTTTGGCTACTGAAATCTCAGCTTAATCCAGCTAAAGGTTTCTAAAGTTTTCTGCAGATGTAATACTTGAATTTACTTCTTTAATGTGGGACTTGATTAATACTGGGTCATATGGAATGCATTTTGAACCTACTTTGAGCAGAGGAATTGGACCAGAAGACCCATGGCAGGCCCTTTGAACACAAATATTTGCGTGATTCTGTTTACCTGTGTGCTGCATGTGCATGCCTCACCGTGGCTGAATTAATAAATTAAAAATAGATGGCCATGTTCTTCACCTTCAATTTGGCCACCCTTTCTAGGAATGGAAGTGTGGGCATCGAGGTGAACATTGACCTAAAGTTTACATGCACTGAAGTAATTTACCTGTGGGTCAGATGTTGGTTCATGTGGAAAGGGGCTAATAAAGCAAACTGTTTTGGCCTAATTCTACTCCAGAGAACTGTGTCTTTTTTTTTTGTCTTATCTACATAGTAATACATAATTATGTAGATTCTTCAGGATATCCTTGGTCTGCTCCCCTGCTCACAATGGGAGTGGCTCTGAGACCAGACCTGGCTGCTTTGGGGCTTTATCCAATTGGGTCCTGAACGTCTCTAGGGATGGAGAGGCTGCACAGGCTCTCTGGACAGCTGCTTCTGCTGCCCACCTTGTCCTCACAGGCAAAAGGCTGCTCCTTATATCCACTGTCAACCTGATGACCTGTATATTTTTATATAAAAAGATGGATAAATACACATCCCTGTGAAAACTGTTGACAGTACAGAAACCACAATCTGTTACCTTTTTATTGTTACTGTTTTGCAAACTTTAAGTTCTGGTTTTGATTTGAATTAAATATTTCAGAATATAAAGCCGTTTGTCTTAGTGTGTATAAGTATGCCAGTGCTCCTCAAACTTCAGAGATTCCTCCCTAAAAATCATAGGTTATGTAATCATGGGAGACTTTAATCTTTGACAATTTGGGGGCAGTCTCACCTGATAATCTGTATTTTTCCTATCGCTATATGTAATTGTATAAATTAATCCCTACTTCAGTGTAAGGGGCCACTCAAACTTTCGGAATGAACTTCATTGCTCATCTCTGATTTTATCTACCTTTACAAGATATTGGACACAAGATTGAAAATGAATAAAGTAATAGTTAGGGAGGAAGAGTAAGTGGTTATTTTGGATTTCTACTAAGCAAGGAAGGTCAGCAAAACTATTTAAGTGTCACGAGACAATGCTACCAATGGAAGTTTTGCCAGAAAGGAATCTAGTATCTCAAGAAAACTTGATATTTATTTTCTGTGGGATAAAATAAGGCAAATAAAATAGCTAAAAGTCCCAGGAATGCATTGTGCTTACACGAGGGAGCATTTCTCTTACAACGTCAGATAAAAGGTGGCAATGTTTTGGTGGTTTGGACTGTTATTTTCTTTTTGCATCAGCATTCCATCCTCACAGGAATTAATAACAAGACAATGGAATATGTTTAAGCAACCACTCAGGTGGCTGTTTTCAGGTATGTGGGAATGCCAGGTTGCCTTTCTTCTGTCATAAGCACAAGGAAGCATTAGGTGTGTATGGTGCAGAGGTGCCTCTGTGGGTTTCTTTTAAAGTGTGTGTTCTTTCCCTTCAGTTCTAAAGCTGGGAATGGATAACACTTCTCATAGCATCAGGCTTTTTACTTCTTCAGACCGCTTCCTAATGCTTTCCCAGGTTCATTTAAAAAGCAGTGACATTTCAATTGGAATTCTCCCTAGAAAATTTCTCCACAGTCTGTCAAAATATTTTTCTTTGATATGACACTATGTTCCTTTTCTTATTTTTGCTATTACTGCATAGAGAACACTAAATACTTCATCTTCATCCATCTAAGAGTTTTTAGACTTCTGTACTCACTCTGCTTAGCAATCGCTTGCCAAATATGTGCCAATACTAATGGATATGGAGCAATATTTTATTTCAGTGTGGGCAGACATGGAGTGTTAGATCATCTCTGAGCTTCGCTGAATATTTATGACCGTCTCCAGTGCCAGATATGGCGCTGGGTTGGGTGGGCAGACAGTATAACCAGTCTCCCACCCCTAAAACATGATGAATCGAACAGCATATTTTACTAGCAATGCTGTTTATTGTCATTCAGTTTAAATGAAAATACATAGCACAAATACATGCACAAATTTTGATTCATATTTTAAGTGTTCTTGTCTGTCTTGCAAACAAAATTGTTATACCTCGTAATGGGTCTTGTGGCAGAGGTGGTTTTAGCACTGCTTTTTAGTCTCACATACAGCCTTAGGCTTTTTCCATGCTCTTGCTATTTTTTTTTCCTGGTGTTTAGTTAAAGGAAACTGCTGGTGTAGTCTTTCTGCTGTTGATGAGAATAAAATATATGTACTAGGAGTGGTGCTTATGCAAGATGGCTCCATAATCCCGTGCTTCATGTTTTCTGGTGTTTACATTTAAAAAATTAATCTTTTTTCCCTTAGTTAATTAAAACTGGGCTGAGATGTAGTTCTTTTGCTATTAAGTCTAATCATGTGTTAAAGCCACTAGGAAAGCTTAGGATTAACATGAAAGGACATGGACTACACGATTTGCTTTTCATATGCATTAGCAGCTCGTGACCAGGAACTAAAGATGACTATTTCATATTTTCATCCAAGTCTTAAGATAATGAGCTCGCTAATAAATCAAGTTGGAGACTATTCTGATTCATAGGCCTTACCTAAGAATCTGTTTCTAAGTTTGAAGGAACCTAAGATGCTTGTGCGAATAGACTAGTAAAGACTGTCATGCAATGCTCTAGTATTAGTCATATTTAAAGCAAAAAAAGAAAAAGAACAATAAATAATCACTCTTAAGATTTGGATTCACAAATACTTTGAAAAAGTGCTATATAGAGCCCATCAACATGAGGAATAAGAAAAATTTCTCGAGTGCTACCTTGCAAATGCAAATACAAATGAGGAACTCGGAGATTTGTCTAAAATTTGAAATTTCAATTATTCCCTCCTCTCATGCCCAAATTTGCATCCAGTCAGTGACCCATAGCAGACAAACCTCACTTTAAAAAATAAAGAGCTATAAATGTTAGAAGGTAGAAGCTGCATTTTTTGTTCAGTTTGTTTCTGT